>CP136898.1:19522500-20807500 GCA_034359265.1 Canna indica | reverse complement strand
GTTGTCAAATTTCCACCATGGCCCCGCCATGGCGCCATGGCGTGGCAGATTTCAGAGAAACCGCAACGCCACGGTTTTTGCGTGGCGTTTTATGGCGCCCGCAATCCGCCGTGGCTCCTTGGCGGAAATGGCGCCTTTTACATGTTTTTTTCTCAAAGGAAGGGCGTTTTGTAATTTTCTGAAAAGGGTTAAGGATAAAAAACCCTAATACTTAAGGCCTAAAGGTTGGTGGCTGCGCTGGATTCCAAACATAGAACCCTCCTACCTGCGGCTGCTCCACTCCGGCGATGAACTCCGGCGACTCAAGAGAGCTAAAGAGCATAAAAGATAGCAATTTTTGTCGTTTCTTTTATGTATTTCTCTCTCATTCAATTCTCTCCATCACTTCATTTAAGTTTTCTTGTTTTTTTAGGTATTTACACACTCAACAAAGGAATTTTTTCTGTTTCTTTCTTTTTTTACTTGTTTTCTTTTCTATTCTTTTTTTTATTTCAGCCGGCAACCCTTCATATTTTTTCTATTTCTTTTTTTATTTTACTTGTGTTTTTGCTTGTAGTTGTGTTTTGTTCTATTCTTTTATTTTTTAATTTCAACCAACAGTTCTAGTCATATTTTTTTTATGTTCCTTTCTTTTTTATTTTACTTTTTATTTGTTCTATAGTATATTCTTGAATTTTATTTACTTTAATTATGTTACATTTGGTGAATTTTATTTCCTATAATGTTTCTAATTTTATTGTTCTTGATATATGTTATTACTTATTAATGCTTACTGCGTAGTTGTTATATATATATATATAAAATATTTTCAGCCGCCATGCTTCCGCCATTGGCCGCAACGCCATCCGCCATATTTGTATGGCGGATTTTTGGCTTTCCGCCATGAGCTGCCATCCGCTATTAATAACACTGGACTACAGTCAGTTTTTTAGCTCAGTTTAATCATAATTAGAATTCAAAACCATTGCAGATATCTAGATTGTTTTTAAGGTGTTTTTTTAGGAAGACTAAAATATCATTTCGAGAGTATAAAAAAATTACAGGGCAGATTTGTTTCACTTGTTATCAACCCTTGTTATATTTTGTAATTACAACCATTCAGTATGTAGTTATACAGCAATTTTTCAGTGATCCTTCTTTTACATATCCTTTTGATGTATATATTCATTATTCCCCTTGGTTTGCTATTCTTAGGTTTCTTTCAGCTAGTCAATCTAAGTTAGATGAAATAGAAGACATACCTAATAATCTTATATTTTCCTTCTCTACCATGGTTTAGAATTTTTCTCTCTTTTAAGAGCTTAAAGCATTTAATCAATCAAATTCACAGGATCAAGTTTTTCTACCATGGTTTAGAATTTTTCTCTCTTTTAAGAGCATAAGGCATTTAATCAATCAAATTCACAGGGTCAAGTTTTTCTACAAGTTGCTGTATGTTGCTTTTAACATAAAAATATTTCTACATCAGTTTGAAGCTTTTACTCTTGTGATTAATATGCAATGTATAATAGTCATCTTTTAGCTGTGAGATGATCAATGAAAATTCTATGTTGCATTTCGCACTAGGTAGTTATTACCACTTACAGTGGTTATAATAATTAATGACCACCATTGGTTCTTTGCCAGGATCTGTTTGGCTTGCCTCAGAAATGAAAGCCTTGAGTGATGACTGCGAAAGATTTGTCTCATTTCTACCTGGACATGTATACTCTAGCAAAACAGGTTGTCTACTACTTTGATGGACAGGAGTGACAATCACATCTATGAATGCAAGCTTTTGAATGATAGAATAAGTTCGTTGGCCATGCATAGTCTGGCATTTGATTTAATATCTTTCATGGTCATGATCATCATTTCTTCTGTAGGTGGGCTGCGGAGGTGGTATAATGCCCCGTGGTTTTCGGAACATATACCATCAACTCCTTATGATGCTCTAGTGTTACGTGAGGCATTTGAGAAGGTATGTTTTGACTTTCTTCTATTCTTACTATATTATCAAACAGATTATATCTAATGTAAAGACTCTTATTTCTTACAGTGTTGTGCATACTTAATCAATAATATTCTTATTTTTATTCTGTTTTGTGGATCATAGTTTGCTTGTTTTTAAAAAAATCTGACAATGAATGATGAACTATAAGTTTTAAATCTTTCTCTTGCTTGATGTACTTAGCTTCTGCCATTTGGCTGTGTTATGACCTGCTGGGTTGTCATTTAACTCTATAACGTAGTTGGAGTATTAACAAGTAACTTTCTAGTATTATGTTGTTATCTGTTTCCTGATTGTATGCTTTTTATTGTGAAAACAAATTATTTTTCATTTTTCATTTTTTTTACTTTGCAGTAGAAGGCAATGTGCTTACTTTTGTCATCCACATGTTTCTGCATAAATCTTTTTTATAATCCTGTCTTCGATAATCTTACAGGCTGTTGTTAAGAGGTTAATGACCGATGTGCCATTTGGTGTGCTCTTGTCTGGTGGGCTCGATTCCTCCCTTGTTGCTGCTGTTGCTTCAAGATACTTGACAAAAGCAAAAGTTGCGAAACAATGGGGATCTCAATTGCATACTTTCTGCATTGGCTTGAAGGTAATTTCCTTGTTTGTCATTAGCTTTGACAATGTGCTCGAGTTGGACTTACTGCATAAAAATGCATGAAGTTCTTTATGTTGAGAGAGAACTAGAGAAGAGAAAAAGTCTATCTATCATTAGTTATCTCAAGAATATATATTTGTGTACAAGGTATGTTGTGCCATAGGAATAAGATAAGCTATCCTACCTAATACATAAAACAAAAGAGCAAATAAGGAAAGTTTATATAAGGAATGTTTATTTCTAACACTCCCCCTCAAGTTGGAGCATAGATGTCAATCATGCCTAACTTGTTACAAAGATAACTAAATCTGGTAAACCCAAGGGCCTTAGTGAAGACATCAGTTGTTTGTTCATCTGAAGAGGTGTGAGGAGTAATAATTTTCTTGGATAGAACAACATCTCGAACGAAGTGACAGTCAACCTCAATATGCTTAGTTCTCTCTTGAAAAATAGGATTGTTGGCGATGTAGATGACAGATTGATTGTCACAAACTCACAATACATAGTCATAGGCTTAGCAGACATAAATCCAAGTTCTTCAAGAAGAGTCTTTATCCACATCAACTCACAAGCAGTGTGAGCCATGGCTCTGTATTCAGCTTCAGCACTCGAGCGAGCCACCACATTTTGTTTCTTACTCCTCCAAGTGACCAAGCCCCCCCCCCCCCCCCCATGTAGGTGCAATAGTGCGAGGTAGACCTATCATAAGTGGAACCAGCATAATCAGCATCAGAGTAAGCCTCCACATTGATGTGACCATTTTCTTTAGGGTGCAGGCCTTTTCCAGGACATTTCTTGATGTACTGTAGTATTCTCATCGCAGCGTTCCAATTCATGCAACAGCGTTCCAATTGATGCATGAACTGACTCACTACCCTAACGACAAAAGAAATATCCGGTCTAGTTACTGTGAGATAGATAAGTTTACCAACTAGTCTCCGATATTTGGCACAATAATTGAGATTTTCATCTCCTTCGGGTTCGGCACTAAGTTGAGATTCGATTGGAGTGCTAGTAGGTTTACACCCAAGGAGTCCAACTTCACTTAGGAGGTCCATGACATACTTTCTCTGTGACAAGATAACCCCTCTTGTATTATAAGCAAATTCTATTTCGAGGAAGTATCGGGGTCTTCCTAAGTCCTTTGTTACAAAGTGATTTTTTAAATGAGCTTTAACCTCACTGATGCCATTTTCATCACCTCCACTGAGGAGAATATCATCAACATATGGCCGGAATGACAACCCCAGTAGGTGAATACTTTATAAACACAGAATGATTTGCTTTGCATCCTTGAAGATCAATGCTCCGAGCAATTTGACTAAACTTGTCAAACTAAGCTCTTGGGCTTTGTTTCAGACCATATATTGCTTTTCTTAACTTGCACACTTGATACTCCCACGGAGCAATATAACCAGAAGGTTGCTCCATATAAACAGTCTCCGAGAGATCACCATACAAAAAAGCATTTTTAACATCCATCTGATGCATTTTCCACTTGAGATTAACATCAAGGGAGACAAGAATTCTCACAGAATTCAATCGGGCTACAGGAGAGAAAGTGTCAAAGTAATCTACACCATACTCTTGAGTGAACCCTTTGGCAACAAGGCGAGCTTTGTATCTGTCAATAGTCCCATCAGGTTGATATTTGATTGTGAAGACCCATTTGCAGGAGACTAGTTTAGCATCAGAAGGAGGAGTGACCAAATCCCAAATGTGGCGTGAGGTAAGTGCAGACATTTTTTCATCCATGACATGTTTTCACTTGGGATCATGAAGAGCCTCTTGGTATGTCCTTGGAATAGAAGCACAAGACAAGGACAAGGCAAATGCACGAAAGGAGGGTGACAATTGAGTGAAGGAAACAAAATTACCAATGGGATGAGAAGTACAGCTGCGTGTACCCTTCCGTAGTGCAATAGGCAAATCAATCGCAGGATCTGTCGACGGGGAAGAGCTCGGCTGAGGTTCTGAGTCCTGAGGAGGAACTGTGGTGGTCCGAGGTCGTCTATGGTAAACAAGAATAGGAGGAGTAGGTGCCACCATGGTGACATCAGGGCTGTGAATAGTGGAGGATGGGGAGACAGGTGGAGGTAAAGGTGGAGGGAGGGGTTTAGGTGAAGTAGATACAACTGAGGAAGAAAAATAGGGTGTGTCTTCAAAGAAAGTAACGTCACTAGAAGTGAACAATCGCTTGGAGACTGGATCATAACATATGTACCCTTTTTGAGTTCGTGAGTACCCAATAAATACACAACGAACTGCTCTAGGGGATAGTTTGTCATGACCAGGTCCAAGAGAGTGAACAAAACATAAACACCCAAAAGTTTTAGGAGGTAGATTGAAAGTAGATTGTTTGGGGTAAAGAATGGAATGAGGGGACTAGCCCCCAAGCACGGAGGAAGGGACCCTATTAATGAGGTAGATGGAGATTAGAATTGCATCTGCCCAAAGATAACGTGGTACGTTCATATGAAAGATCAGGGTCCTAGCAATGTCCCATAAGTGTCTATTTTTTCGTTCTGCAACACCATTTTGTTGAGAGGTATAAGAACAAGAAGTTTCCTGAACAATCCCTTGTGAGATACAAAACTTGGTGAAGTCAGAATGAAGATACTCACGAGCATTATCAGTACACAAGATCTTAATAGAGACACCAAACTGTGTTTTTATTTCAGAATAGAAGGTTTGAAATACAAGAAATACTTCTGATCGACACTTCAACATGAATAACCACGTCATGCGAGTGTGATCATCAATAAAGATAACAAAATACTTGTATCCTAACCTACTAGAAACAAGACTCGGACCCTAGATATCAGAGCGAACTAAAGATAATGGAGACTGACTACGACTATGTGAGCTCAGTGGAAAAGATACACGGGATGCTTACCAGCTGACAAGCTTCACACCGAAAAGGAACAAAGGACACAGATGGAGGAAGGATTGACTTGAGTTTATTGACAGATGGATGGCCAAGACGATAATGTCATTGATAGGAGCTAGAAGAATGATATGTGGCAGCAGAGGACAACAAGTAGATTCCTTCGGACTCAGTTCCCCCACCAATCTTCATCCTCGTCTTGAGATCCTCTATGACACAGTGAGAAGGAAAGAAGGTTACACAATATTGAAGACTTTTTGTGAGTTGACTAATGGAAAGAAGGTTAACAGGAAATTTAGGCAAATAATGAACCCCTTCAAGATTTATATTACTAGAAGTTCTAACGAAACCATGCACATCAGAGGTAGAGCCATCAGCAAGGAATACAAGTGGAAGGTTATGAGTGGAGTGAAATGTGGAAAATAGAATACAGTTACCTGACATATGATTAGAGGCTCCAGAATCAAGGATCCAAGACATACCAGCAGAGACATTGGCACGACCCCAAAGGTGGAAGACATGGCAGCAGTGGAGGAGGACTTAGCCCGTAAAAAATCCTCATATTCAGCCTTAGAAATGGTTCTGAGTCACTACCCAAGGTACTTTGAGATGGTTGAGTGGAGGTAGCAGCCTGAGCCCGAGCTTGAGCCTGAGATGGGCGACCAAACTTCTGCCAACAACGATCAGAAGAATTGTTGGATCGATCGCAGTGAGTGCAGGGAGGAAAGGAATTCCTTCCACGGCCACGACCACCAGAATGACCTCCACCTCGACCCTGGCCCCCATCAGCAAGGACGGAGTTTTCAGGGACATGAGTAGGTGTAGGGTTGAGCTCAGTAAACCCCAACACTCTGGCCATAACACTGCTAAGATCAGGAATAGTATTGTCGGCCATAAGTTTAGACTTGACATGCTGAAGAGACAAAGGCAAGCCATAGAGAATCTTAGCAACAAGAAATTCTTCACGCTGCTTCTTAAGAACAGAAATATCCGCAATCAGTGGATGATATTCGCCAGTTCATTTGCTTTTCCCTTTAAAGTTGCATAATAATCTTGAACTGAGCCGCCTTCCTCCATCCTCAAATTAAACATATCTGAGCATAATGAGTAGATCTTGGATATATTTGTACCCCTATGATATGTCTTCTTGAGGGCCTCTCACATACTCTTGGCAGTAGGAAGAAAGGCTATAGTGGAGGCTATATGAGATTCTACACTGTTTAGCATCCAAGATAGAACCGCACAATCATTAGCCTCCCAATCTGAATATTCAACAATATCTACAGCGTCGGGGGGTTCATCCTCGAGATGATGTGTTTTCTTTTGTGATCCACATAAGAGGCAAAAAACCCTAGCCCAAAGAAGATAATTTGCACCGTTGAGTTTGATTAAGTGCTGAAGGAGGTGATTTTAGGGTCCATGAGAGTGTTGTTGGACGTCATAACACCCTTGAAGAGAAACAAGGGATGAATAAGGCTGTTGTTCAGTGGAGATATAGGACTGTTTTGAGATGTCCAGGAGAGGGATGAAAGATAGACCCTAAGACAGATCCATGCCTTCAATTTTTAGCCCTAGGAGAGAATAAAATAGCCGGTGTGAAATCCTCTTCAGGTGTAGACCGCTGAACCAGGAACCTTCAAGATTGGAGAAGAAGATCCGTCTTGGAGAGACCAGGATATCCACCTAGGGGAGCGGAACACCAAAAAAGGCAAGTCGCCTGATACAAGAAGAGGACATGAAGAGATTTGCACGATTCTAGAAGGCAGCACGAAGAGATCTGCAGGATTCCAGAAGGCGGCAAGAAGAGATCTGCAGGAAGAGATCTATGATGATCGGTGGAAATAGGAAGAGAGGAGAGAAGAGAAACCCTAGGTGGGTTGCTCTGATACCATGTTGAGAGAGAAGAGAAAAAGTCTATCTATCATTAGTTATCTCAAGAATATATATTTGTGTACAAGGTATGTTGTGCCATAGGAATGAGATAAGCTATCCTACCTAATACATAAAACAAAAGAGCAAATAAGGAAAGTTTATTTCTAACAGAGCATAAAATGTCAATTCCATATTTTAGTTGCCACATGGTTTTAGCTCTTAAGATGATTATTTTCTAGACACTGAACTGGTGAAAGAGAAGCCCAGTGCAAAAGGGCTTCTGGGAGTTTGTCTATGCATCTGTTCCTATACATTTCTATATGCTACTTCCTTGTATCAGTACTAAACAAATTTCACCCAGATTTACAAGTTGTATTTCTTTCATATTGTTCAATTATGTCATACACAGAAAATTTCCTTGACACTTCCGTTTACGCCATTGATGGAAGTTCTCCATTTTTGTTGACATTTTAATTCTCGATTTTGAAATTGCTTCATGAATAAACTTGAAACCCCGCCAATGCAATTCCTTTTTGTGTGATGAAGAAGAATTTTGGTTCTCATTTCACAGATAAATAATGGAGATTTTGTGTTCTTTTATATGACAAGCATGCATGAGATCCTATGCATTTATCAATTACTGATTGACTATATTAGTTGTGGAGAACTCCTCTCATTGATCTCATTAGTAAAAGGTGCAAATAGGTTTGATAGCTTCTGATTTTGACTTGTGATGTTGCCCTTGACCTATCTCAGGCACAGGAAATATCATTGTAGCGACTAGAAACCTACAAATCAAAATAAGGTTGGATTTGGAAGTTGCTTCTTGTACTTGGTCAATTTTGTTCGGTCAAATTATGTTTAATAGCAAGGATCATAATCTCATTTGATGGGGGGTTTGTTGATATCTTCTAGCATGCCATGCACATGTGCTGGCCACTGGCCAAAGTTTGCCCTACCCGTGTGTTAGCATCTTCTTATTTGTAGGCATTTCATGTCAATCTCTTATTGCCCTGCTACTTTTCACCTATGAGGCTATGAGTCTATAACAGATGTGTGCTGATTTGCATGACCACCACCTTTTTTTGAATTACCTTTGATAAAAGTAAACCTATTTATAGAGTAGTAATAAAGGTCAAATAGGTATTAACATGTACTATATTTATATAGTTCAAAGAATCTTTGCATGAGGTTGAAGAAGGAATTGCAAAGACAAAGATCCTTTGAACATTTCTGTGTTATTCAATTACTAATATATACAAAGGAAAACACTTGATATTTCGTGCATGTCTTCAACTTGTCATTGCACTATGAATTTTGGTTTCATTTTATTGTCTTTTTACTTATATATGATTTAATTACATTGTTGATAGCATCTCCTTCATAATTATGTTTTGTGTTCAGGGTTCTCCTGATCTTAAAGCTGCTAGAGAAGTTGCAGATTATCTTGGCACTTTCCATCATGAATTTCATTTCACAGTACAGGTAATAATGTGATTTGTTCAGATACCAAGAAAAACAGCATATGCAATGTCTTTCTTTTTTCCATTTTTTTCTCATATGAAGATGTCATTGATACAAATCATTCTCTTGTATCAGGAGGGTATTGATGCACTTGAGGAAGTCATTTACCACATAGAGACATATGATGTGACCACGATTAGGGCTAGCACCCCAATGTTTCTGATGTCTCGTAAAATTAAGTCTTTAGGAGTGAAAATGGTTCTTTCCGGTGAAGGCTCAGATGAAATTTTTGGTGGCTACCTATATTTTCATAAAGCACCAAACAAGGAGGAGTTCCATTTGGAAACATGTCGAAAGGTACGTGGAAAATTCAGAGGCCATCTTTGCTTGAGCAAGTATGTTGGATTTTTTTAGTTCTTACTTTCTTCTATGCTCCCATGATGTTTTTAGCTATTGGCATATATTTATGTTTCTTGCTTTACAGGTAACCCAATCCAATTATCAGCAGTTCTGTGCAATTTGTTAAGTGATCGTCACCTTGTTGCGCTGCTTTGCTTACCCTGTTGCTTCTTTGTTCATTTTCAATATTATTATATTTATTACTTAGTTAATTTCATTTTTAATCATAAGTTTTTTTATCGGAATTAACAATTCATTTGTTGTGATTTAGATTAAAGCTCTCCATTTGTATGATTGCCTACGAGCCAATAAAGCAACTTCAGCATGGGGTGTGGAAGCTCGTGTTCCTTTTTTGGACAAAGAATTCATTGACATAGCAATGTCCATTGATCCTGAATGGAAAATGGTAGGTAAACAGACCTAATTTTTATATCTTGGCCATGTTATATCCTTTTTATAAGCTAGCTCTTGCTGACATTTTACTTATAGTTATTTAGGAACTCTCTTGTTGTAGTTATAAACCATATGATATCCTTTCTATAAATAGGTTGTTGTAGACAGTTATATCAAATAAATTTAAGAACTCAGCCACCGTAGTTATAATGTGTAAACTTATTTCAGAGACCAATGTTCTATCTAATAAAATATCATTGCCATATTAAATATTTGTGAGGTAATCTTTTCAAAGAGAAATAGGTTGATAGAAGTTTTTATGTCTAGGTGGTATTTTAAAAGATGGATATTGATAAGTTTTTCTCTATTCATCCTGATTTGGTTATGAATTTGAGATATCAAACTTACATTGTCATCCTTTTCTGGTACAGCATGATGCATAGTTTATATATTTGTTTTTCTTATGCAGATAAGACGTGATCTTGGTCGAATTGAGAAGTGGGTCCTGCGCAATGCATTTGATGATGAACAGAATCCTTACTTGCCGAAGGTTCTTTGTTTTGTTTTTCTTCTGTTTTAGTCAAGTTGGACCTTATTTTTCTGATGTGTCCTTATCTGTCTATTTGTAGCACATATTGTATAGGCAGAAGGAGCAATTTAGTGATGGAGTAGGTTATAGCTGGATTGATGGCTTGAAGGACCATGCCAATGAACATGTACTTCATCTTCTAATTTCTTGAGTAGAAAAGACCTTCAGATTTCTTTTGCTACTCTAAAATACCAGATACTGATGTTCATTAGCACATAGTGCTTTGATGTATTCTGTGGTACTTCACATACAATCCCTTTCTTCTAACTCAATATTTATTTGGTATCAACTAGGTTTCAGATTCCATGTTAATGAATGCAAGCTTTGTTTATCCTGAGAACACTCCTACAACAAAAGAGGGATACTACTACCGGACAATATTTGAGAAATTCTTTCCGAAGGTGAAAATCCTTCCATTTATATTGAGATATTTAAATTGTTTGAGATATCCAGTAAAATGTGCAAACTTTCTCTTTTATTTCACATTTTTCCTTTTATTGCAGGCTTAAATATTGCAAATTTACATATTGTGTCAGAGTTCATTACAGCATTTTGTAGGATATTGAAATGATTATTAATTATGCAAATGTTTCTGGAAAACATTTGTATGCTATAAAAATGTTAGGTACCTATTGTATGATTTGCGTGATCGTAAACAAAAACATTATGAAGAACCAACTATCTGTACAGCATATCAAATATACCTGCCCAAGGATCACCTAGGTGGAAGTGCTCACATATAACTTTCTTCACACAAGGTTCAGCAAATCTCCCTAAGGTGTGATAGAAAATATCTAAGGCCTGGTTTCTCATCTCTCCATCTCCTCTCATTTTTGGGTATCTAGGGCCTTTTCTCTTCCTACTGTGGGAACGATGGAAACAAAGTCTTTCTTTTCTCCCACTTTTTTCTATCCATACAGGCCCTAAAAGATGGCTTTGTTTACTGTGTTCTGTTGACAGTACTCCAAACTCTAGTAGATGTTAGATCTATTTGAACAATATAACATGAATTATGCTTATTTCTGAAATGAGCCAAAGTTATTGAGATTGTAGACACTAGAAGGTTAGAGAACTTTTCATTCTCCAAACTGGCTTTTATGAATTAATCTAAGCTCCAAATTGGCTCTTATTTCTTATCATTCTTTTATTTCCTTGCTTGTGTTTTTGTATTTCTGCTATGTCTTTTATCCTTTGTTTATTTTTACACTTTTTCTCATCTCGTTGACCTTGTCTGCTATTAATACTGCATCTCTCATTTTTTCTTCTTTGTTATAAAGGTACATTTCATTTTTTTTGCTAACTCTACTTATTTTGCATACTTTCACAGTCTTATCACTTTTGTCTCTCCATCCTCTTCCCTCATTTCTTCATACTTCTCTTTTTATTTCTTTTCTGTATGTTCCCTCTACTTTGTCTTACAATTAAGTCTATGTTGAGGCAATGCTTTTTTTAATTACTTCCAAATTTAATATTTGTGCTCAACTGAGACTTCACATATAGTCCTTTTGCCTAGGAAAAATTTGTCGAACTTTTTTCTTATGCTTGGTAATTTTCTCCATTCTACCAAAGCGTGCTCTACTCCTAAGCTTTTTGGTGAGGGTTAAATTGCATATCCACTACCTCTACTTAGGCTAAATTGTTTGTCCACTCCCTTTAGGTTTCAAAATTCCATGTCCACCCCCTGTATTTCGTATGACAAACTCTGAAGCATATAAATGTCATATTTTCAAATTGAAATACTATTAATCAAAAGAAAAATCATGCCACACCATCCAAATAGAATGAATTATCAAATAGACTTGATTTGATGACATGGAAAGGTTTTATTTCGATGACTCATCAAGTTTGGATGATTTGACAAGATTTAATTTGGCCAATTCATGATATTTGGATGATGTGGAAAATATTTTATTTTATTGGGGAAAAAGATGTCACATGCTTAAGGAGCTGGCATGTGCAAATAGAAGAGTGGACATCCAATCTGAATGTGGAGGGGGGTGGATATGCAATTATCCCAAATAGAAGGGGTGACTATGCAATTTACTCTTTTATATAAATTGTTCCTTGTGTTAGCCACAATGGGATTTGGGAAATCTTCACTATTAAAAGTTTAAAACTAGTTGTTTTTGATTGGAGAGGAAGGATGTGTACTGGTCATTTTACCTTGTCCTGTACATTCTCTTGTCATGCAAGCAGCACATATACCATATGGCTATTGTTGTGCACTAAATGAATTTTTCTTGTAACCAATTATTTTCTTTAGCAAGTTGCAATGTTTGATATGAAATTGGTTCATTTGACAGAGAGTTTGTGGATCTTTTACTCTTTATTTTTGGTACACTTGTCTAATGGAGCTATGATTGCTCTCTTCTTCTGATGTTCGTAGGGTTTGTTAGAATTTGAGATGTTCTGATATCTTTTTGTAGGATGGTGTATTTATTTTTAGTTCTATGGTCATCCAGTTCCTAGCATTCTACCGTGTATGTTGACTATAGTTTCAATACAGTAAAGAATCTGAGCACAAGATGCGTTAGCTTTACCAAGAACTCTTCATTACTACACAAAGTGACAATTAGATTTGATTGCTGAACATAGATATACAAGAACTACATGCCATATTATCAAATCTTTTTAGGTGGAGTTATTATAAGAATTTCATTGTACATTGTACATTGTACTAACTATTGTTTTTATGTTTAACAGAATGCTGCTAGATCAACTGTGCCTGGAGGGCCAAGTGTGGCATGCAGTACAGCAAAAGCAGTAGAATGGGATGCCGCATGGTCTAAGAACCCTGATCCATCGGGCCGCGCTGCACTGGGGGTTCATGATGCTGCTTACACGGAGGCACCAGGGAAAGCAGCTACTTCAGAAAGTTCCAGTTCGAATGGCTTTCCTCAAGTACAAGATAGTATGACAGAGGCAACTGCATCAACCATTGCTTTCTGATCCATCCTAATATGCTACAAGTGCTTGATGAAAAAACACCAGGTCCTGATAGTTTCTTGTTGATTTACCGATTTGCTCCATCATTGAAAATGAAGCTCCTGATGCAATAGTGGGATTGTTTCATGCGATTGCTTCTTGCATTGGGTCACCCTTTCTATTGAAAATGAAGCTCGTGATGCAATATTTTAGTTGTGGAAATGATACTTATCTGTTTATCTATTTATGGCGTATGTCTTCTCTGATGTTTTACAATTGCAAAAAGCACGTTATCAGCATCATTTGCTCAGATTTACACTATATAGTTTTGGTTTTGAAAATGATCAGCGTGGAACGCTTTGTCCAATTTAGTTAGATGTCATGCATGCATTATTTATGGACATTTGGCCGTTCTCAAATTGCTCAAAATGTGTAAGTTCATTTACCACAATCAAAGTTTAGAAGTTGCAAAGCTTGGTAGACTTTAAATGGCTCAATAGTTATAAAATTGTTTAGAATGTAACTTTATTCATCTTGAGCTCTGAAAAGGAATGGTTCTCATCGTGGCATATACATTTGGGAAGAAGTATATGACACTAGAAGATTAATAAGTAGAAGGCTAGTGTAACTAGCTATAACTACAAATTTTCTTCAATGCTCTACCATAATACGCATTTTTGAGTTCAATAAATAATCCATGGAAGATCGACTGGAGAACTAGGCGGGTAGTGCAGTTGGGTGAAGATGATTAGATGAATGCCATGTTATTGCCTTTAGCTTTTACAAGTTTTGAAAAACACCTTCAGAAAAACCACTCCCCTTTACAAAAGAAGTCATTTTGGAACTATATTTTTTTTAAAAAAAAAGCACTTAAAAGAATATATTTACCGATTTTTTCTCAAAATAATTTTAGTATTAAAATCACTTTTAAAATATACTTTAAAACAAAATTCAAAGAAAAGACAGATTTAACTAATTTTGTAACATGTGACTAGCAGTTGGTGGCAACAATTTATAAGTTGCCTAGATATCTGAGGTTCAAACTCCAGTAAGATTAAACTAATTTTATAACAACGATTAACCTCCAATAAGATTAAACTAATTTTATAACAACTATTAACGCCAATCATAGAGATTAATATTATAGCCATTGGGTGGATAAAGTTCTTATTTCTTTCTTTTAGTTAGACTTTATATTATAATCATTACAAGGCGTACACAAAGATTATATGTGCATAGGACGCTACAAGTAGAGATCGAACTCATAATCGCAGACAATTTGTCTAAATTTCTAACCACCAACCTAATATGGAGGCCGATAAAGTTCTTAGTTTCTCAAGTATATATAAACCCATAGGACCTAGAAAAGAGTTATTTTACCATTCTCATTTCACTATGTATCAACATAAAGGTTAAATCAAAGCCATGTGTCGGCATCGAAGCCCTCGAGCGGATGAAAAAAAATTGAATCTGTTCTGACTTCTGTAAGAATTTGAGTGGTTCTGCCTTTTCAACTTATGCAGCTGCTTTAGTTGAGATAATTTTTCTAACAGCATTGGCAAGGTCTCTAACATGGGAGTCCTCACATCCTACACAGATTATAAAAAGGTCACTCTTCTCATAGAAATATCATTATATCAACAAAGAGAAGGAAAAGGGCTAAAAAAAAGTACCAATTTGTTTAAGCGCATCATCGAGGTGGAAAAGATAATCCCTGTTGGGTCCAGAGGGACCTTCAGCCTGGGCAATTTGACTGTGCCATGTCCACATTAAGTACAGAACTCGTATGTTTATTTATTTATTTATTCTAAGAAAGTTGAGCACCAGACCTGGCCATTTCATCTAGTGCTGCTGGGCCTAAATAATTCTGGTTGGTAGTCTTGTCTGCTGAGCCTATGTATCTGAATAAATGTATGCATTAGGTTCTGTTTAAGCAAAGAAGTAAAGAGAATGCAACTTTAGGTGGCCTGCCACTTACAACATTACACCATTGATAGCTGGAGTGGGAGAATCTGCGTCCTGAAGAACATTTTAGGCCCATTCTGATAGACAACATAATTTGCATATAAAGATATATGGACGAAACATGAAGTACTTACAGTGTAGAAATCAACGTATACTTTCATGTCATACTGCTTTTCCCTTACTTCTAAATGCTGCAGTAACGACAATACAATGTAAAAACAGCAGACACCTGAAAGAAAGATCTAAGTGGTCTAAAATCAAAATTTGAGGTGAGAACACCCTCTGTTCACTCATTAAAATACAAAAGAACTGGCAGCTACCATAATCACCAGATATTGGCTTGTACTAAGTGGTTGGGCTGTCATGATAACTATGACACTAAATACTTGTATCAGCAATTGGAATCATACATATATCAACTGCATGAGAAACAGAAAAATATAGGGGTATGTTCATTTTGGATAATAAATGTTAATTTACATCTCTGTTTACACTCTTCTGCAAATGATGCAAAGGTCATTTTAGATGTCCAAACTATAAAACATACTCTCTTCTCTCAATTTGTGGCCAACAATGGTATTACAATGATTACAATGGTTAATCTACTTTTTTCTTTTCCAAATTTACTGTATCTACGTAAGAAACAAAATTATCCAAGATAGAATCAAGACCAGATGTATTCAATTATAAGATTGAAAGAATTTAATAGGTTATGGTTGAAATATTAGAGAAGCGATTTTCTATCTTAAAAGAATGTTAACTATTACCAACAATCTAGAAAGAATTTTTTAACAGAAAAAGACAAAAGGGAAGTTAGTAAAAAAATCAAGGAAAAGGTACTAAGCCAAAAGATTGGAAATCAAACTTAATTGGTTAATTGCTTGACATAGTACAACGTATTTCCTAAATATGAAATAATTATGTGAATTTGAACTTATGCCTCACAAGTCATAACATTTATGACAGCCATAGTAGAGATAATTTCTGTTTTAACATGTTATTTAGTTTGTAAATACCACTCATCAAAGATAAATCAATTGAGATGAACTCCTTGCGGAATTGACATTATTTGAGACTGAGAGCTTAACAAGTCCATCTTAAACATCAATGGGCTGCATAACTCAGATGTTCATTGCTTATCTGTTTGAATGAAAAAAATGAAGATACAAAAAGAAAGAAACAAATAATAGCAAAGAGAAAGAAGAACAATGTCGGCTACAAGTAATCGTTGTATAGCTTTGATATAGCTTTGATGAGGTTTTGATGGACATTGGGCATGCATGAAATGGGAGACTTGAAGAGTCCAAAGAATAATTAAGCAAGTTACCAAAACAACAAAATTCTAAAAATTAAATAAATAAAAATGTTCTTATAAAAACAATTGTGCCAGTGAAAGACTTATTTGATGCCTATATTAGCCATACTACCATATCATTAGAGGGTACAATTATGGTTTAAAACACCGGTACCGGTACCGATTTCGATCACCGGCTGGTATCAGTATATACTGGTACCGTACCACAATATATACCGGTACCGTACCGTAGCGACACTCGGTACGGGCCGGTACAAAAACCCATACCGAGTGAAAAAAAAAATTGTTTTTTATTGTGCGGTGAAAACATCACTGTTTTGACAGCACTGCAACACTGTGCTCACTGTGCAGCACCGTGACAAGCTCTCATACCGGGCAATTACCGTCCGGTATTTGATAAATACCGCCCGTACGGTACATCCGGTACCAATCACCGGGTATAATACCGTATTGTCACAGACCAATTGTTTTGTGTGGAAGTACCCATGCGGCACCCTTGCATCTCGTGCAAGGGATAAGTGTATCATCCCGAATCCGTCCCGAATTGGGTTTCCCGACTTAACATCGCGGGGCATGCGTTGGTCCACGTGCCAATCTCGCGCTCCATATCCACGCCCCAAAAAGACCATGTTGGCCGAATGGTATTGAAGGGGTAAAGTAAAACAACAATTAGAGGACTATGGACGCAAGAAAATATAAAACCGGGTGTAGGACGAGCTCCGCAATTGTCTTAGGCAAAGATCGACTGGTCGCACGCCCATATGGGCCGCTCGTTCGTCTCCGCCCAAGGCAACCGCTTTGTTTGCCAACGCTCTCCTACATTATACATGAGAGTCCTAATCCCCAAGTGTCACCCCAAGGTTCCCAAAAGCACGAGGAGCGTGACAAAATCGTTGCCATGCGAGATGGTGATTTTCCATGGCCACGGCCATGACGAATGCATGAAAACTGCTCCGCTTAGTCGTAGTGCACGCACCAAGCGTCGAATGACCTCGAAATGCATCCAACTCGTACCGTGGGCCCTCGGGGATCGCACAAAGGATTTTACAAGTACGAACTATAATAAAAGTCAAAATTACATGGACGCGAAAACATATTTACAAACATGTAGGCAACATTCCGCCATGATTCGTCGTTGCTCGGGCACATCGAAAGTCCCTAACATCCTCCCCCACTTCAAGCTTCGACGTCCTCGTCGAACTCACCTCGGGCACACCGCCTTTCTGCATAGGCTACAATTGCTGAAGTGAATTCTTCACATGTAGTTGAAGGGAATACCGCTTGAGTAACGACATGCCACAGTGGGGCGCCACATGTCGAGTTTCGCCATGAAAAGTCTGCCACTAGGAAATGACTACTTTTAACATCATTGAGTTTCATCATCTCCTGTTGTTGCGAGAAAAGGCTTTGAGATTCCCAAACTCGTTGTTGCTGGGCAATGTAAATCTCAGACTTGTGGAGCAAACGAGTGCCGTTGAGCAACGCTCGCTTGAAGGGGCACCAGCGCCGTTGAGCAATGCTTGCTTGAAGGGACACCAAGAAGAGGCTACTTGATTCACCAAGTCTCGATCTTGCTGGGCAATGAAAAGTCCTAGACTTGAAGAGCATACAAGCGCCGTTGAACAACGCTCGTCTCGAGTAACATCTGGGTGTCGTTGTGCAACACTCAAGTGGTGAGAAGTTCCTTGGCCGCACCACACTAGAACATTGCCTCCACCGCCGCCTTGTCCGGCTCTGCCTCAGCAAGAGCACGGGCCGATCACTGCTCCAACTAGCCCCCGCAGGGTCATGGTACCCACCACCGAGTCCATCTCAACAAGCCAAGACTTACATTGATTGTTGCTTCCACTCGCCCCCGCAGGGTCATGGTACCCACCACCGAGTCCATCTCAACGAGCCAAGTCTTACACCACACCCTCGAATCACGACTTGAGGGATTTGTTCTAATCCGACCACGACATCCGCCAACTCTCCACACTAAGAGAATTGCTGCCACACCACAGTTGTTCTTCACTAGTGCTTGGTTCGGACGTGTCAATCTTGCGTCTTAAGAGCCATCTGCTCTGCACACAAATCTTGCGTCTTAATGGCCATCTTGCCTTGCGCACCAACCTTGCGACTTAGGGGACATCAGCCCTGTGCACCAACTTGGCGTCTCACGAGCAATCTGCTCTGCGTTGCGTCTTAGGGGTCATCAGCCATGCGCACAAACTTGGCGACTCACGAGCCATCTACTCTGCGCTGCGTCTTATGGGTCATCATCCTTGCGCACAAACTTGGCGACTCACGAGCCATTTGCTCTGCGCTGCGTCTTAGGGGGCATCGCCCTGCGCACCATCTTTGGCAACTCACGAGCCATCGGCTCTGCACTGCGTCTTAGGGGACTTCGCCCTGTGCACCATCCTCGCGTCTTATGAGAGAGTCTGCTTTGCGAACAATGTGCGTCTTACTAGAGATCTGCTCTGCGCACACGACTTAAGAGACATCTTCTCTGCGTGCAAACGACTTTCCGTCTTAGGGGCCCATCTACCCTACACAAAAGTCACGATCTTCACATCGATCATTGAATGCTTGCCACCCCGAATGCAACAATCGGAATGTCCATCGACTGGGTTCACTGCATCAGCAACTCGAGCGCCATAGATAAAATGTATGTCGACTATGTGTGCATTGAGGGCTTTCTCAGTTGGAGGCTTGCAATTCTCGCTCTGATACTAACTGTCATGGGTCAATTGTTTTGTGCAAAAGAACCCGTGCGGCACCCTTGCATCCCGTGCAAGGGATAAGCCTATCATCTCGAATCCATCCCGAATTGGGCTTCCCGACTTAACATCGCGGGGCATGCGTTGGTCCACGTGCCAACCTCGCGCTCCATATCCGCGCCCCCAAAAGACCATGTTGGTCGAATGGCATTGAATACGTAAAGTAAAACAACAATTGCAGGACTATGGACGCAAGAAAACATAAAACCGAGTGTAGGACGAGCTCTACAATTGTCTTAGGCGAATATCGACTGGTCGCACGCCCATATGGGCCGCTCGTTCATCTCTGCCCAAGACAACCGTTTTGTTTGCCAACGCTCCCCTACATCATACATGAGACCCCGAATCCCCAAGTGTCATCCCAATGTTTCCAAAAGCACGAGGAGCATGACCAAGTCGTGGCCATGCGAGAAGGTGATTTTCCATGGCCACGGCCGAAAACTGCTCTGCTTAGCCGTAGCGCACGCACCAAGCGTCGAATGACCTCGAAATGCATCCAACTCGTACGATCGGCCCTCGAGGATCGCACAAAGGATTTTCAAGTACGAACTACGATAAAAGCTAAAATTACATGGACGCGAAAACCAAACATGTAGAGAACATTCCACCATGATTCGTCGTTGCTCGGGCACATCGAAAAGTCCCTAACAATATACTGATTTTCTCAAAACCGGTAAATACCGACTGTACCGCCCGTTACAGTACGGTATTTAAAATCATGGGTACAACCAACTTTAAGAAGTGGCATGTAGGAAGGTACACATAGCTTGTGTGGTAAAACAATGCTAGCCAAAACCACTGTCACTTGTTGAAACTACACTTAAGTTTGAGGTAGAATGACCAAAACTGACGAAATGGGTATTGTACAAATAAAGAGAATTAGAATTCATATAGAAAACAAACTTATCTAGAAAAAATAGTGTGGAAGAATCCTACCTCTAGTGCTATCTTCTGATCTTCCTCATCAGAAACTTTGTATGCAACTCCCCACTGCAAAGATGCATCATGGGAGAAAATTTGAGCTAAAGTAAAAACTTAAAAATGAACTAAGATAATCAGAATGCAGATAAAAAATACAACATTAAATCAGAATTTAAAAAATTGTACACTTCCTCTTCATATACTTTAAGCTAACTATCAATATACAGAAAGTATTCCCTATAACCAAGGTCATACCATGTTAACTTCAAATGTTTTTGCAATATTTCATTTTATTTTCATCATCAAAAAGCATATCCTGATTTTAAAATCTCTGCCACTCCAACAAAACAGATATATTTCAGGAAAACATGATTCCAATAAAAGATCCGCAATGAAACTATCTCTTTATGAAGGTAACAATAGCAAGCCCCTAAAAAAGGTAATCTAGAGGTTCAAAGACCTAAGTTCATACAGAAAAACAAGAAATTCTTCCCACTTATGACTGACTAAATTATTGCTCTAATTTGTTGAAGAAAGTCCTAGCTACTGTAGATCCAGATAAAGCTGAATCCAAAGATTGAATGCTTTGAGTTTTCCGCCAACAGCATCCTAAAAGTTTGATAGCAAACAATTTGTCATAATCTGCATAATACAATGGACATTTGTAGTCATCTACATATCCAATTAAAAGCGCTTCTCGACCAACACAAATTATATACGATCCTACAGGATCATTCTTCCTCCTACCTAAATTCTTCAATATGTTAGCTGACATAAATATTTCCTAGTCCAGAAGAAACCATCAAGAGTTGTTTGTTATATATCACTTTTCAGCGACCATGTGGAGTATATGATCGCTCTCAAATTTCAGATTCTTCTGCCTCTCCTCGGCATATGAAATGTAGAAAAACTTAGCAGTGGATCGGCGATATCTGTTGACTATTGTTCCAACATAGCACATTGGCCTGTCTAGCTCAACTGTTAAAGTGCAGGTTTCTTAACCTTGTGGTTATGGGTTTGAGCCCAACAGTGGGCGTGTAATTTTTTTTTTCACACAAAGAATGAGATCCATTCTTGAGAAATAGAAGTGAATCTTTCTCTTGCTTTTTTCTTTTTTTCATTTTTGACGGTTCCTTTATTATTGCTATAGTTAGTGTATTGGGATCATCCATAGAAATCTTTTTTTCATTCAAGACAGAAAAATTCAATTTTTTTTTGTTTTATTTTTAAATAAGAAATCCTGGAATCCATTCAAGAGAATTGAAAGATTGCAGGAGGGGGTAGAGGGGAGAGAACAAATAGAAACAAAGTAAAAGAAAAGAAGAGAGACCACAAGGCCGTGAGTGGCCGATTACAAAACACCACAACAAGAAGAACAATGCGCAAAGAAACTAGCAGCGGCGGTAGCCGTCGACCAGAGGGAAGAGCTGTTATGCCGAAACACGCGTGAATTGCTTTCGTACCAAATAAATCAGCACCACATCAAAGACAACCTCACTTTGGTCTTACAAAGAGCAGGGTTCGAGATTCTAATGTTTGTTGTCGTGATGAGGGGAACATAAGTCAACCTTAAGCACGAAAGAAAATACCTCCAGCCCTCCAAGGTGAAAGCACAAGCCTTGAACAGATGGTGATGTGATTCTTATTCCCCTCGCAAAGTAGGCATTCCTCATCCGAAGTAATTCCCCGACGTGCAATCCGATCTCTAGTTAGCAATCGTCTCCCGAACCAAAGCCAGCAGAAAATTGAGATTTTCGGTGCCAGTTTGTTTCACCAAAGAACATGGAAGAATCGATCAGCCACACCCTTAAAAGTTAGTAGACGATATAAGCTTTGTGTTGAGAAGAGTCCATCATTCGTCCATCTCCATTTGATAGAGTCAACTCCAGAAGAAAATTGCACTCCCTCCAAATCATGCGCTAATAAGGCTAAGCTATCAATATCACCCATGGAAGAGAAGGGAATATTCCATCTTCAAACAGCCCAGTAGGTCCGATGATTCTGGCCATAGAGATATAGTAGTCCTGCTGTAATGAAAGAGAGAACAAGTTGGACAATTCTCTGCAAGACTGCGACTATTTAACCACTTATCAGTCCACAATTTGACACGCTGTCCATCCCCAATCTGGTACGAAATGCAAGAGTACATCATCTCAAAAAATTTGCTAATTTCCTTCCAAATCGGTGATGCTTTCCTAGTGAAAGGACAGGACTGGCCCGGCTGCAGTAGTTGCCATACAAGTGTTCCATGAGTCTCGCCCGGAGTAGATCACGTCCTTGAAACACCTTCCAAATCCAAGCTCCAAGCCTGGCGCGGTTATGAGCAAACAAATCCAGCACCCCAAGCCCAAGCCCCCCATCAATACGCGGCACGGGCAAGTGACACAGCTCTAGCTAACAAGGCATCTCCCTTTAGCCGAGTGATCATCCAAGCCAGTCCAAAAGAAATTACGTCTTCTTCTATCGATCAGCTTAAGGACCCAATCTGGAGCTTTATAAATTGAGAGTAAGTATGCATTTGTACAAGTAATGGTATCATTAATCAAAGATAACCTTCCTGTGCGCAAGGTTAGCTTGCCTTGCCAAGTACATAACGGAGCATCTAATCTACTCAGCAAGTGCAGCCAATCATCCTTGCTCAACCTTCCCACAGAAAGAGGGAGGCCTAGCAACCTAACTCTCTAGCTACCTGATCAGCAACTTCGAGATCACCTTTAAGGTTTTTTTTTTTTGAAATAGAACACCCGGAATCTTATTCAAGAGGGTTGAAAAGATTACAGGTAGCGGGGGAGTTAGACTGAAAACATTAAATCTAAAAAAAGTAACTAGATGAAGGTGCTACATCAAGAAAAAGAATTGACTGATGTATGACAACAATCGTATGTAGTAAGGTAACTAGCAGCTGTGGCGGCCAGAGCCTCTGGAGGTGAGCATTTTTGCCGAAACACTCGAGAATTTCGTTCGAACCAAATGAACCAACACCATATGATAGTTAGGCGCAATCTGGACCGAAAGCGAGTGGAGGGAACCCGATCAGGACAACATGCAGCAACTGAGATGATCGGAAAGGTAGCGCGACGAATAAGAGAAAGGAAGAGACCCCAACCGGCTGAAGTATACGAGCAGTCTGAGAATAAGTGAGAGTGAGATTCAGGAATTCCCACACAAAGAGGGCAGTCGATGGAAGTAATGGTCCCCCACCTGACAAGTCGATCGCGGGTTAAAAGTCGACTCTTATGCCACAACCAACCGAATATAGAAATCTTTGGTGGTAACCTGTTTCGCCAGAAAGCATGGAAGAAAGCGTATTTAATCCCTCGGATGGATATCAGGCGATATAAACTGTGAGTAGAGAACTTGCCACTAGAAGACCATCTCCAATCCAATGAATCGCTCCCGGAGGCCGAGCGGATGGATTCCAGATCTTGGACAAAAGAGGACAGGGTCGCTGCATCAACCGGAGATGAGAAAGATATATCCCATCCTACAGTAGATCCATTCTCATCATTAATACGGGCATCTGAGATAACACAATCTCTGTGTAAGGCGTGGGAGAACAGGGTAGGATATTTCATGGCGGCACTACCGCCGTCAAGCCAGCGATCCGTCCAAAGTTTGATAGAATTTCCCAAACCGACGGAAAAAGATATACCCGGGATGATCAGCTCCCGTAAAGGGGCAATATCTCTCCAAATCGGGGAGGCCTTCCTGCGGAATGAAGGACTGTTCCAAGCTCTATAATCGCCAATTAAACTCAGCAAGATCCAGACCCATGGCTGATCACAACCCTGCACCACTTTCCAGAGCCAACCACCAAGCCTGGCGCGGTTGTGGGCGTGCAGGTCCAATACACCTAACCCACCCTCTGATTTCGGGCAAGCAATGAGGTCCCAGCTGACTAGACAACGGCCTGTAGACGCTCTGTCATCGCTGCCGGTCCAGAAGAAAGAGCGACGCCTTTTATCAATGAGCTTAAGGACCCAAGCAGGCGCTTTGAATATAGATAACATGTATGCAGCCAAACATGTAATAGAGCTATTAACCAGGGTCAGGCGACCCGCACGGGATAAAAGTTTACCCTGCCAAGTATTAAGACGAGAATCAATCCTGTTGATAAGGAACATCCAATCCGCCTTAGTAAGACGACCCACTCGGAGAGGAAGGCCGAGATAGCGAAGGGGAAAATCAGCGGCCTGATATCCGAAGGAGAGGGCAATTTCCTCCGCGACTTGAATCCCACTGAGAAGGCTGGTAACTGATGATTTAGTCCGGTTGACACGGAGTCCAGTCGCTAGCTCAAAACAATGAAGAAGAAGCCGCAGAGTATCAAGGTTAGGAGCGGTATTTCGACAAAAGATAATCAGATCATCCGCATATAGAAAATGGTGGACACCCCCAGGAAGATATTGGCTCAAGACCCCCGAAAATAGATTGGTCTGAGTTGCATGGTTGAGGAGTCGAGAGAAGCAATCTAATACAAGGATAAATATGTATGGGGAGAGGGGATTTCCTTGCCGCATCCCACACCGGTGACGGAAGGGTAAGCTTCGGTCCCCATTAACAATGATGGAAGACTCTGTATCTAGCAGATGCTCGATCCAGGTACGCCATTTCAAAGAGAAGCCCCGAGCTTCGAGCATATCCAGAATAAAATTCCATCCCACCGAGTCGAAAGCTTTCTCGAAGTCAATCTTGAAGAGAAGACCGTCTTCCTTAGTCTGGTGACACCCCCATATAGTTTCGTGGACGCCCATGAAACTATCCAACGTACCTTGGTGAGCCAGGAATGCGCTCTGACTGTTACATAATAGGTCCGGAATGTAAGGCTTGAGACGGGAAGAAAGGACTTTAGAGAATATACGAACAATCATTGACTCAAGACTGATGGGCCTGAAATCGGAGACCCGAGTGGCGCCGTCCGACTTGGGGATCAGGATAATAAATCCGGAGTTAAAACGACGAAGGGAGGAGGGCCTCAGATGAAGCTCTTGGAATATAAGGAGGACGTCCTGTTGAATAATGCTCCAATATGTAAGAAAGAACTCGGCAGTGAGCCCGTCTGGGCCGGGTGTCTTATTTTTTCCTAGATCCTGGAGCGCCTCGCAAAGTTCCTGAGCTGAGAAAGGGCAGTCCAGGGATGGTCCGACAGATGCGGGGAGAGAAGGAATGCCGATGAGGGACCAATTCAGGTGCAATATAGGCATATGGCGGCGACCGAGGAGCCGCAAGTAGAAGGAACGAAAAGCCCGAGCGATATCCGACGAATTGGATATAGTTCCAGTGTCGGACTGGATTTGGTGAATCCAGTTCTTCTTTTTTCTAAGAGAAGCCCATTGGTGGAAATATCTAGAGTTTTGATCGCCGTCCTTCATCCATCTTACTTTTGCACGTTGACACCAATACATTACATCATCAGCGTAAAAACCATCTAATTCCGACTTGCGCGATCTCAGAAGCTGTAACTCAGCGGAGGTGAGGTCCTGAGTTACGGCCTTAGAGTTTAGGAACTCGATATCAGCTTCGAGTGCCCTCTTTCTGCAGTTATTTTCTCGCTTGATAAGGGTCGCCCATTGCGTGATAACGCGACGCAGTTTCTTCCATCTAATGGACCACCTTTTCGATGCAGAAGCGGAGGGAATAGACTCGGACCAGGCTGCTTGGATAATTTGGAGAAAGGAATTCTTCTGTAGCCACCAGTTCTCCATCCGGAACCATCCTCCACAGGGGCGCGAAGGAATACCCGCTCGGAATATGAGAGCGTTGTGGTCAGATAGTCGACGTTCACCGCCGATAACGACAGCAAGGGGGAGAGCAATCGACGTCGGGAGGGAGAGAAGCACGCGATCGAGTTTAGCAAGTCGGGGGGAGGGCTGGTTGTTAGACCAGGTATAATCCCGCCCCTTGATCGGAAGGTCAAGCAATTCCCAATCTGAGATAAGATGGGAGAGCAACGCAGAGTCTGCTGGGGATCCATGACAATTCTTGCGCTCATGCAGGAAACGCGTGATGTTGAAATCACCGCCTATAATGTAAGAAGCTGAGGGATCCGAGAGAATGTCACCCAATTCAGTGATGAAGGCCTGGCGTCCCACCCGACGTGGAGGCCCGTACACGCTAATGAAAACCATGGATTGTTTAGAGCTTATTTGTTGCAGCTTAACCATGAGGATATAGATCACCTTTAAGGTTGGTGACAGTAGTTTTGTTGACATTGATTTGAAGTCCAGTAGTAAACTCAAAGCACTTCAAGAGCAAGTCAAACGTCCATCCGACAGAGTCAAACATCTTTTCAAAGTCAATCTTTAGTAGGAGGTCGTCTTCCTTGGCAAAGTGACAGGTCCAAACCGTCTTGTGAACGCCCATAAAACAGTCCAAAGTGCTCCACCCAGCCATGAAAGCACTTTGGCAATTACTGATCATGCCCTCTAAGAATAGTTTGAGCTGATTAGCTAAAACTTTTGAGAATATACGAATGATCATATTTTCAAGACTTATAGGTCGGAAATCCTTGACACCGGAAGCACCATCATTTTTACGAGTCAAGACAATATATCCCGTGTTGAATCTCACTCAAGGTATTCGTGTATCTTGTACAGACAAATTCAATTAAACAGATCTAGCATATATATATATATATTAGAAAAGTCAAGTTGTAACAACATGACTAAATATTTTCCCCAAAATCATCTTTGGAGGGCTAAAGATAGGAGAATGATCTCGCTCGTAATTTCCTGTTCAGAACAGTGATCAACGTTTCCACTTTTCCCCTTCATTCCCAACCGCGGCAGTACTTGAGCACCGTTACAAGTCGCGACCACCATCCAATCGACTGCGATACTCCGTCAAGAGGTTCGACACGTGGGCTCAGGTCACTTGTTCGCCTCAGGGTGGTGCCCCCGGGATGTCGTGACATGAACAAGGTGCACTTCCTCCAAGCCCCCCGTTGGTGGTCCCTATTGCTGCCCTCATATTCTTTGCTCAAATGGATGGTGATAACGGAGTAATGATGGAATGAGTTGGACAAATGTTGGAGTTGCTAGTTCAGTAAGAGCTGGAGCCAGAGTCACCTATCCAACAATAAGAGTTGTCTTCATGTGTTGTGCTTGGCTAGCAATAAGTGCCAGACTTCACGAAAAACTATGTATTCTGCGTCTGTAGAGTGTCCGGCGAGAGTACATGCATTCTTCATGTTTATTAGAACTCTCATGGAAGTGCTTGGTGCATGTGCCCGATAGTCATCTTCCTAGAGGACATAGTATGATGAGTTTCTAATGAGCAATCTTGATAGATTCAGTATCAGTATCTCAATGAAAGATGAGAAATCATCTCTGTGAGTCTATAATAAGTCAAACGGGGTTAAGCTCGAGTGGAATACGACCGATCCTTGCAAAAGAACTCCTGGGGGTTGGGCCTTTTGGGGCTCCCTTTGATGATTAAGTCAGTACCGGCCGAAAGAGTAGAAACTACAATAGCATATAAAATAACAAATCCCTTATCTAGGTGGCAGAATTTTCTATTTATACCTGACATATGGGGCAGATTGTCTTTTCAATGATGGCGCAAGGACACGGAGGTCAAAATACGTCAAATTTATTCGGCGATCCATGAGGATTGCCTAATTGCTCAACCGGCTGTGTTTGGGTCAGGCCCATGCCCCTAACCAGCAACAATTGGGCCCAGCCGAAGCACCAACTGATAGCATTTGGGCCAAGCCCACACATTGGACCAATGATAGTTCAAAAAGGCCCATGCCATGTGGCACCCTCTTATTGGATAAGAGAGTTGTAATGTCCAGAATAACCTCATCAAAAGCAATTCTGAACCAATAAAAATTATATAGTGGTATTGTAAGGATCATTCTCCCACCTACCTAAATTCTTTAACATGTTAACTCACAGAAATATTTCCTAGTCCAGAAGAAACCATTTATATCACTTTCAGTGACTATCTGGAGTATTTGATCGCTCTGTAATTTCAGATTCTTCTGCCTCTCCTCGGCATATGAGATGTAGAAGGATTTACCAATCATATATAACTGTTCAATCATAGCATATAAGCCCGTCTAGCTCAGTCGGTAGAGCGCAAGGCTCTTAACCTTGTGGTCGTGGGTTCGAGCCCCACGGTGGGCGTTTAATATTTTTTTAATTTTCACACAACACGAGATCCATTCTTGATCAACAGAATTGAATCTTTCTCTTGCTTTTTTCTTTTCTTCATTTTTGAGGGTTCCTTTATAATTGCTATACTTACACTGTATAGAAATCATCCATAGAATTTTATTTTATTTTTAATTCAAGACAAAGACGAACTCAATTAAACAGATCTGGAAAATAAATAATTATTCATTTCTTTAAGTAGTAGCAGAAAAAAGTTAAATCGCAACAAGAGTAATTGCTTTCCACAAAATAAAACAGCCACATGAATAGATCCAGTCTCCAGAATCCAAAAACAACCATGCGCAAAAGCGATTTGTTTTTTTCACTATAGCAAGGGAAAAAATCCAATCGAACAGACCCAGCAAACAAATAAAAAAGAAATCATATTCCTAGCTGCAGCTAATACTATTAAAAAAATCACCATTCAGAACTAGTGGCGAAAACAAAGGGTTCAGAGAGAGAGAGAGAGTACGCAGATAGCTCCGGGGAGGGATTCCAAAGTGACAGTTCTTCCGGGGAACTCAGGCGTTCCTCTGTGATCCGTGCTTCCTGTTTGATGCCACCCAATTAATCCAAACACCTTTTCAATTTAGTCTCCAAAACTGTGGGGAGGGAGCAGTGAATGCCTTGCCTTGGTAGAAGACCCTGCGGAATCCGCGGATGAAGCCGACCCGCCTCTCGTCGTAGCGGAATCCCGCCTTCCATATGAGAGATCCATACCCGAACACCCAAAGCACCATCTCGCTCCGAGCTCTGCGATGGAGAATGACGCGGAGAGACAAGACGAGGGAGATCAGAGACCAAGATCAAGAGCCTTTTTAAATCCGATGGATATTAGTGGTTGTTGATTTGCTTCTTATATAATAATATTTCCTGGTGGAGATTGCCTGCTCCATCACAAACACAGAACTTCTTGATCTAGTGTGAATCAGGCCTCCGAGGCTCCGACTCCGAGAAGGCGAGGACAGCAATTGAATTCTCATTGAATTGCGTCATTGAATTGTCACGTTCAAGTGAAATATTTAATACTCGTGTCTGAAATTGGTAAAGAAAAAGCGTTAAGGATGATTTTTTGCCTGAAAATAAATACAAATATTTTTAGAAGATTGATTTGTATCCTGGATCAATGAAAATGGTTAAAAAATATTTTCGAATTATTAAAAATAAATAAAAATATTTTTAAATATTTTTTTGATAAATTTTTTACTCTTAAACAAATAAAAATAATTAAAAAAATATTAATACTTTTACTCGTCTTTAAAAGTAGAAAATATTTTTTTTCTTAAAAATGAATTAAAATACTATTATTTTTTAATTATTTTCGTTTGTTAAAGATCAAAAATTTATCAAAAAATAAGTTTAGAATTTTTTTACTAATTTTTAATAGTCCGAGGGTATTTTTCAGTTATTTTCGCTTGTTTAAGAGTAAAAATTAATCAAATAAGAGTTTAAGAGTATTTTCACCTAATTTTCAATAATTCGAGGGCAAAAATCATCATTAATCCAAAAAAACTCGTGTCTGAAATAAAAATAAAAGAACAAGAATGCATCCTAAAATTTTTAAAATATTACAAAATTTTAAATTAATAAAAATAATTATGACTTTTTTAAAAAATTAAGGTATATTTTATGATTGAATGATCATTTTCAAGAGTTACTCAAAACTCTTGAAATATTTCAAGAAATTAAAATATAAAACTCTTGGAACTGGTCTTTTAAGCATAAAAATTCATTCTAAATTTTTTAAAAAATTATAAAAAATTTAAATTAGTGAATAATTTTTTTTTATGATTTTTTGAAATTTTTAGAATGCATTATCGTGATGGAATGATCACTTTTGAGAGTTTATGTAAGTTGTATTTTGGTGATTTTTTTTAATTCAATTTTGATTTCAAGAATTTTGGAGATCATATTCGATTTGGAGAATTTCGATGATTCATATTCGAGTTTAAGAAAAGTTTTGAATTTTAATTTGTGTGTTTACTCGAACGATTTGAAATGAAATTTTATAATTTTAATTTATGTGTTGTTACCTGAGAAATTTTGAATTAAAATTTAAAAGTAAGTAAGATTTGAGTGCAATCAAATAGAAGTTTTAATTAATTTAAAACTTAATTAATTTAGTTTTATCAAATTATTTTTTAAATTATTTTTATATTATGTTAGGTTATCTATGAGATTTCAAATTAAATTCATTTTTATTTTATAATTATATAGGTCAAATTAAATCAAATGTATTTATTTTTTTATATACTTGAAACTTGGACTTCATTATTTTTACCCAATAAAAAATAAATTAACTAAATAAAGGGATGACCGACATCTTGTAGAGAATAGCTTCTAGCTTCGGATGTCATATGGTAGTCCAAATAATGAACTCCTTACGTCTCCTAGCAAAGTTTGCTACGCAATTGGCAGCTTTATTTACAAATTGATTAACATACATACAGATGACATTGTCAAAATTCATTAATAAATCACAAATGTGGTTGAACAAATTCTGATGCCTCCAATGGGGGCCTTCTTATTAATTATATACCTAAGTTCTTACAATCTGATTCAATGATGAAAGGGTCCAAATTATTAGAAGCTGCCCAAGATAAACCATTCAAAATAATAGTACATTCTAACGGGATAATAAAAATATATTGAAAATATTTAGAAGAGACAAATGTACAATTACATTGAGAATTTCTAACTATGAAACCTACACCTCCACCGGGTAGGGGTGAGCATGGACCGGTTAACCGGTCCATTAGCAAAAAAAAAAACCGATCCATTAACTTCGGTTTTTCAAAATCATTAACCGTAAACCGGTCCATTAACTTCGGTTAACCGCTATTTCGGTTTCGATTATTTCGGTTCGATTAACCGATAATTTTCGATTAACCGATAATTTTCGATTAACCAATAAATTTTTTTAACCTACAAACATAATAATATTATGCAAATCATGAAGAAAAATCTAAATAAATAGCGAATTCTCATTGAGAAAAAAAAAGTGAAACCATTGAACCAAGATAATGTTCTACAAAAACTAATATTTTTTTTATTTTTTTATTTTTTTTAAATTTTTTTTTAAATTTTTTTTATAATTTTATGTAATTTTTTATAATTTATAAATCATTATATATATAAAATTAAAAATTAATAAATTATATCCAACCGGTCGGTTAACCGAAACCGGTGGACTTTTTACCTCTCGGTCCGAAACCGAAACCAAAAACCAATTTTTCCAAAAAAAAAATTGAAATCGTCGATTAATCAAAAAAACCGATTCGGTTTCGGTTCGGTTAATCGGAAAAACCGGTTCGGTTTCGAATCGGTTTTTCGGTTAACCGAAAAACCTTTTTTTTTTTTCTCACCCCTACCATCGGGTTCCAAAAAGACTCCATCACATTGTTGATAATTGGTATAGAGCCCTCGAGAGTATGAGTCAGATTATGATTCACTTCCAAAAAGACTCCATCACATTGTTGATAATTGGTATAGAGCCCTCGAGAGTATGAGTCAATTATGATTCATAGAGTAAGACAAGATTTTCAAAATTGCATTAGGAACAATATATCTTCCTTCGTCATGCAATATATTATTTTTAAAAAATTCAGATGAACCACAAAGCATTAACAATAATAGCTTTAGCCTTAGAATTTAGAACTGAATTCAATTGAGACCCAAGCCGACTACCAGAATGACACGTACTTCTATTAGTTAAGTCCAAATTTAATTTTTGACCCATAAAAATCCAAATATAAGAAACAAAAGCACCGACTAAAGATGAGAAAATGATTCAATTTATTCATTACAAAATAAACATAAATTATCAGCACATAAAGCCCAAAGCAACTAATCTAACTTTAATACGTAAATGGCCACGAAGAAATTTTTATATAAATAATTTAATTTTCGAAACAACTAGAAATTTTGGGATCAAATTCCAAATTGAACTATTACTAGAAAAAAATAAGATTATCTTCTTTAAAAAATATATAAGCAGGGGATGTGATTATCATATTATTCTCATTTGCAGTCCAATCAACAAACATCTGAAAAGTAATAAGAAACTATTCGATAGTTGACATGATTAAGTTGAATTCAATCAAATCCGGATCATTTTCATCCAGGTTATTATTTCAATTTCAATCTATCAAATCCACGTCTAAAAATCCATCGTGAAAAACTCCAGCTAGCACGACTTTTTGTGTGCTTTAAATGAAATCTCAGAATTCCGAAAAACCCAACATGGATGACTCATTCACAACTTTTAGGGTTATTTTAGTTCAATCTTGAAGTTTTATTTTATTTTTTTAACTTTAAAAAACATCATTTGATTCTTAAGTTTTTTTTAAAAAAGTTTGATATCACTTCCAAATTATTCATTGTATTTGAATTTGGCTCATTGTAATTTTATTTCAATTTAATTATTTTCGTTACTAGTCTAAATTTTTATTATTTTTAATTATATATAGCATTTTTTTTAAAAAATGTTATTATAAATAGATAATTATATTTTCCCGCTGTATTAGTTTATAAGATAAAATATGAATATAATAAGAAATATATTTTAATCCTTTATTTATTTGATGCTTAAATTAAAATGATATAAAATTATAAAAATTAATGAATCTAACTCAAACTATGACGAAATTAACGAATTTAACTTAATTTTTAATTTGCATTAAATTTAACATAAAATTTCTAATTAACACCAATTATATCCAACCTTCAAGTTAGTGTTAATGAAATCGTCGGTTGCTAATTTGACATCTCAGTCAACAACTAATATATAATTTTTTAATACTTATATAAACAAGTCAGCAGTCAAAATTTTTAAAATATACATACAAAATCGTAACTCGGCATTTATCCCTACTTGAACTCCCCTACTACATGCTTACTAATATGACTTGACAATATGCCGTGACGTCTCAATCAACAATTATAGTGGGTTGTCAAGTCGTATTACTAAGCAAGTAGTATAAGAGTTGAGGATGAATGTCAGATTATGATTTGATGTGTTTTTTAATTTTCAGCTACTGACATGTGTATATGAGTATTAAAAATTAATATATTAATTATTAACTAGGATGATATATCAGCAACTAACTGTTTAATTGACAACAACTTAACGACGGGATATAATTAATGTTAATTCAAAATTTCATGTTAGAATTGATGCAAATAAAAAATTGGGTTAGATTTAGATGCATCAGACAAAAAAATTATATTCAATTTTGTCTGTCATTAAGGCCTTGTTTGGATGAGGGAAACATGGTTTAGTGATATATAGTATGGTATAATATCGTATGGTATGATACTATAATTACTATTATCCTGTTTTGAGAAGTTGGTATGATATGGTACGATTAAATGACAATGGCTATGGAGGAAAACATAGTCTTAACTAAGTCGATCAAAAACCAAAAGTAAAAATCTACTTTGATATGAGTAAATAAAAGACATAAAAGAAATTATAAATTTTGATTGAAATATTTTATAAATAAAATTTCATGAAATTATAAAAAATTATTAAATTCATGATTTAAAAATTTGACAAAATTTATAATTTTTAAATCATGAAATTACCATTATAAATCATGATCATCATTTAAAAGTCTTTCCAAATAAAAAATTAAATAATACTATATCATATAAAATCGTATTTTACCATTAAAAAAAAAAGGCATAAGGATGCTTGATGTCAAGCATGATCTTATAGTAGGATTCAATGTTGCTGCTGTGTAACACAATTCACAGCCAATATTAAGGATGACTTGTGCTTCACATTGACAGTGGAAAAATAGGGCTTTAACGCTGAGACATTAGTCAAGATGATTCATATCCACAAAGCTCAGACCAGCAAGAGAGTCAGAATGGAGCCATCCACTGGGTGAGTTTACTCCCTTCAAACAAGATGAGTGTAGAGAAATGATTGAAGAAGCAAAGCATTCTACTCTAGTTTTGAGGACTGCTGTACGATAACTATTCCATCTTTAAAAACCGATGATGACGTGGCAGGTGGTCAAATGGTGACATAAATTCTCTCACCTAACAAGAAGAAATCCCCCCAAAAATTGAACCGAATCTCGAGGTCAAAATTGAAATCGCCCGACTTCCCTCTCAGTTCAGTCAACAAGTCTCCTTCGCGGGCGTGCCCGTTTCAGGGGCAGCTGCCAGCTGGACTCTTAACCGTTCCCATATCCCTATTTGGAGGTCTAACAAAAGTAGGTGCCAAATCCTCTCCCTCCTCGCCTTCCCTATAATTTTCTTCCAATCCCCAAATCAAATCCCCCCTAAAATTATGCGCTCCAAACGCCTCAACTCCAAGACCAAACCCTCCACTTCGTCTTCCTCCTCCACCTCCACCTCCTCCGACTCCCCACCGCCAGCCACGGACGGCTCCCCCTCCGCGAAGCCCCTCCCCATGCCTAACGCCACCACCACCGCCACTCCCGCTCCCGCCGCCACGTCTAGGCGGAGTGAGCGGAAGCGAAAGCCCCGCGAGTTCGGCGAGAGGAGCTCCTCCGCCCCCCGGCTCAAGAAAGTGTGGTCGGAGCCCGATGAGATCGCGCTCCTCGAGGGTGCTCGCGACTTCCGCTCCCGCACCGGCGTCCTCCCTAAGCAGCCCACCGTGGCCGCTTTCTTCGCCTCCATCAAGAGCTCCATCGGCTCCCACCTCACCGCCGAGCAGGTTGGGTACAAGCTCAAGCGCCTCAAGAGCAAGTTCATGCACTCGGCCTCCGCCGGCCCTGCTGCCAGTGCCAGCGACCATGACCGGCGCATCTTTGAGCTTTCCTCCGAGATCTGGGCCGAGGAGGCCAAACAAGACGATGGAGATGGCGAGGAGGATGCCAATGGGGATGTGGCTACTGCTGCGGACGTCGAGGAGGAGGACGGTGCTGATGGGGACGATGATAAGTATCCGTTCATCAAGGAAGCCTTGCTGCAGTGTTGGAAGACGAACGGACCGTGCTTGTCAAGCGTGCTCTTGGAGAAGGGGCTGAAGTTGATTGATCCTTCCAAGAGGAGCGAGCTGGAGGAGAAAGTGAAGAAGCAGTGCGAGGCTGAAATGAATTTGTTGACAAAGCGGCTAGATCTGTTGAAAGAGATATTTGAGCTCATGTACTCCGGATTGTAGCTCCTTCAGGTTAATTATGTTCTGCAAACGTTGTGTCATTCTTCTCTTTTACTCGTTATAAGAGTAAGTGCTCTCATTTTCCTAGTCCCTATTGTTGTAGATAGTAATCTACCTTGGTTAGGATGTAGTTTCTTCAGCAGGTTAATTATGTTCTAAAAACATTGTGTTATTGTACTCCATGCGATCTATTAAAACTTAGGCAAGTTTTTTCCTTTTCCTAGTTTCCAGTGTTGTCAATAGTGTTCTAACTAGGTTATTGTGATATCTTCTTTCTTTATTAGTGAGTATTGCCTTGTATGATTGGCATGCATGAAGATGACCTTCTTTCTTCATTTGTAACCAGTGGTGTGTGTAGGAGATGACCATTGTATTTCAAGTGTTTCTAACTCTGTTGCTTGAATTGTTACCAGGAGCTTGTTGGCAGTTTGTTAAGCTATTTACTAAGTTATTTTACTTACAATAGAAAATAGTTATATTTGCTTCCCGAAACTGTTAATAGAACACCCTTTCTCCTCAACAAGAAGTACCCATGACTCCTAGTCCTCGACAAGAAACACACATGAGTCTTCCTTGGTGAAGTAAAAGTGGAGGACTGGAGATACCCAAGTATGATGGGAAGGTAGATGTTGCGAGGGTCGGCACTTGGATCGATGCGATGGAGGTCCATTGTGAACTCGGAAATCACTCCGATAGAGAGAAAATACTACTTGTTAGATACAAGCTTTCCAACCATGCTCTAACTTGGTGGAGAGCAACCTTGAAGGAGTATAACCTTGACGAATTGGCATGGGGGTTGGTAAAGAAGTTACTTTGATAAGAATTCTATCCTATGGGCTACATGGAAGATAAGCGGTGAAGATGGCATCGACTCCTATATAAGGAGCAACGTGTTCAAGAGTAAACCATGGAGTTCTGCCAATAAGTCCTCTCCCTTGGGGTTTTGATGGGGGGAAATTTTATTTTCGCTATGTGTATTGCTGACCTTCACAATACTTAAAATGAGCTTGCCTTGTTTTCGGTTGATGATCTCTCCAAGCTGGCCTGCATGGCCATGGTCATTGAGAAGAAGAACAACCCTCATGGTGATAAGCCCACGGGAGAAGGGCAAGGTTCCTTGAGGAATAAGAAGGGAGACAAGGACCCAGAAGGTGAATTCGATTCCTCCACCAATACACAGAACCAAGACAATTGTGTGACCATTGTGAGATCAATGGGCACACGAAAGACAAATGTTGGAAGGTACATTGTGACCTTTTTCCAAATAGGTGACATGATAGAGATTTTGGAAAACAAATCATTGATGTGGCAGTTGAGAACCTTGTACAATTACTCAGATTGGAAACAAGTCCTCATCCAAATCTCTGTGCACTCGAGTGGTTCAATGACAACATGGAATCCAAAGTTGAATAATAATGTAAGATACAATTTACCAGTACAAGTCAATTTATTGATGAAATTTTGTGTGAAGTTGTGCCTTTAGATATTTGCCAAATCATCATTTGAAGTTCTTGTTAGAGTGAGAAGCCATCTATGATCATCATGCTCACCAATATAAACTCAAAATCGATAGGAAGAAATTTGTGATCTCAAAGGAAGGCGAAAGGAGAAGGATCCATGCACCATGCAACGATTAGCACGTCGCCATTAGTGGGCCCATGATCAAGTTAGGATGTTACTGTATTTCTATAATTTTTAATTCCAAATTTTAGTCTTTTGTTTGGATTTTGAGATTTTTTTTTTCTTATTTTGAATTGTTAGTCGTGGAGATATTGTTTTTCTCTTTGTCTTTTCCCCTAGTTTTCTCCTCAATTGGTGGGAAACTTTTGGTTGTAATTCCCTTTGTTCTCTTCTAGATAAAGACCTAGGGAGTTTTTGAATAAAATTATCTACTTTCTTGCTTTACACTTTTCTCCAAAAATCATATGATTCTTCTGCTTTCTCCCCTTGCAGTCGAAACCTAATATGGGCAGCCGGCAAAAAACTTAGCTGTTGGCTGAAACTTGGCTGACAACAGTTGAGTTGAATAACCAAAGACTAATTCCACTTGTAGGGTTCGGTTGGAGTAACAAGTTCAGGTTTCAATTTTTTGACCAGCACTCAAGCAAGAAGTACTATCCTTGTGGAACTTTAGGAACCCGAGGGCCATGAATCACATGGCCTTTGTTTATTTCCTTCGAAAAATTGTTAGTTCCTTTTTCCCAATTAGGCTGCCACATTCCTTAACCTGCTTCATTTTATTGCGATATTGATCTTAGATTTCTTGATATTTATGATTCGATTTCCATTTTAATGTTGTCATTTTCAGTAAGTTGTGAAGCAACACTGCTACAACAACACCCAATATGTTGCTAGTACATTTATGGGTGGGGCAAAAGAAGAGAGGAAAAGGAGAAAACAAGAAAATTGTGCTTGCCATTGCACCTTTGTAATGGGCGCTATTCTTGTAGCATAATGTTAGTCATCCATCACAAAGGGAGTGGAGAGGAAAATAGTGGGTAATATAGTGCATTAGGGGTATGTTTGCTTCATGGGATCAAGGAGGATACGATGATTGATGAATTTTAATACCTTGTTTGTTTGTTTGGTGCATAGATTAGAAGAAATTAGGAGTAGACGAATATAAAAATAGTGTTATATTCGGTGTAATACCGGATAAAAAATCCTATTCAATTCTTCTCATTTGTTAATATATCCTATCCTATTGAGCCTAACTCCACCCCAAAAGTTAGCTCAAAGGAGATGATTGTCCAAGCCATTATAAGGAGCACTTTACAGTGATGTGGTATATCTAACACCATATCTAACCCACCCACCCACCCACCCCCCCCCCTCACGTCCAGGACCGAACTCATGCGGGAGGTCCGGAGTGTGAAGTTTGTAGGATTGGACACAGTTGACCGGTGACCCAACATCGCAAGACGGGTGGCTCTAATACCATGTTGAAGAAAATGGATTTGGGCCTAACTCCATCCCCAAAGCTAGCTCAAAGGGGGAGGATTGGCCAAGCCATTATAAGGAGCACTTTACACTTATAATCACCCGATGTGGGATATTTAACAATTGTTATTAATTAGAATAAATATATTATCTTGAGCATAATATTGTTAATAAAGATATTTTGGTATTTTTCTCTTTATTCTTTGTCTACTCCTAATGCTACTAAACAGATGAATAGCTATTCTTTTTTCTAATGTTAATCAAACAAGGAATTACCATTCATTGTTTATTTCATTATCTATTCCTATTCTTTATTCCTTATGATATAATTCGATCTAACCAAACTTCCCCTCAATCTCTTGCCTATCTAATGTTTACGAAGGGTATGTATGCAACCTTATCCTGTGATGATGATGTTTTCAAGTAGGGCTGTTAATTTGGTTCAACCCGAACCGAATCGAACCGAAATATACAAAACCAAAATTTTTTCTTCTTTGGAATTTCAATCCGAACTCGAACCGAATTCAACAAAAACTGAATACATTGCTGAAATTTGAAATTTGAAGAGATAAAACACATTGACACTATTGGGAAATAAACCCTAACTTACCCGAACACTCACAATAGTACAAAAATTAAAAAAAAATTATTCGGTTTTCGGTTTGGGTCGGTTCCCGAATTCCGGGAACCGAATACCATGTTCGGGTCAAGAACCGAACATGACATTGTTGAAACCAAACCGAACTGAACCGAATAATTCGGTTCGATTTTTCGGTTCGGTTCGGTGTAACCCGAATAGTGGGCAACCCTATTTCCAAGACCCAAAAGTTTGTCACCTTGGTCGTGGCATTAAAGTTTTTCCATTTCTCCTCAGAAGTAAGGAATATAAAATAGTTTCTATCGGTGTTTGGTTGGATGGGACGAAATCGAAAGGAATAATGATAGATAATAAATGAAATATATAAGGAATAATATTACTTAGTTTGGTGAACATAAATAATAGACAAGGAGTAGAGAGAAAAATGATCAAAATATCCTTCTTAACAATATAATAAATTGTATAATTTACTTTAAAATATGGATTAATGTAAAATAATTCATTAATTTTAAAACAACAAAAATTATTATTCATTTTCTTTTCATAAAAATCAATTGAATTTTCATGAAATAATAATTAAAATATTATTTAATATATGTAGTTATTAAGATTAATTTAATATTTTAATATTTATATTATTATGTAATATTATAAATATGGGATGGCAATATTGGGAAATATTATAAGGAATACATGGAGAATACTATTCTTTGGGTTGAGTTGAGGAATAATATTCCCCATGCAAGAGGAATAGTATTCTTTATTTATTTCTTAAGGTTCATCTATTCTTTGTCAAGATGTTGCAACAAAATAAGAGAATAAGTGGATCATAAGGATATTATTTCGTTCCCCATCTATTCCATTCTACGAAACACCCCCTAGTCTCTCAAGGAAGAGAGAAGGTATCATGAGATACGGAATACATCTCTCTATTCTTCAATTGTTCTTCACTTTCCTTTAATATTAATGACCAATTTGCTTGCCTAGTAGTTAAAGAAGACCCACAGTTAGGCCTATTGCTATATTTACAATAGTTGGTCCTAGTTGGGATCCTTTTGTATAATATGCAATAGTTGTTTATTATGACAATTGTGCCATATCCTTGTTATTTATTATTTATTTTTGCGGACATTTTTCTCATTTTTATTCTTTTGAGAAACTCCAGATTTACTAGAATACTAGAATGTAAAGGTAAATGAGTTATTTTATAGTGTCTATATATATTCTTTTTTTTTCTTTTGCAATGCTTATCATTTTAATGGTCCTTGTAATCTTTTGCAGAAATTCTTTGTTTATCCAATCTCTATATTGTTGTTTGATCCAACCAATCTTGAGTATTGTTTTCATCTTGCAGACCTAGCTTAAGATGCTAATTGGTGGATGTGAATACTACTACCAAAGTCCCATAGATTGGGAACTTACATGTTTGCTGAAGGAGATACTCATATCAAGGGCACTAACCAGTGAATTTCTATTTTGTCAACAACTGTGTATTGAATAGATATAGTGTATCAGATTGTCTATGCATGACACTTGCGGAAGATTGGTGGTTTTGAAAACAAGGTTCATTTTGAAGTTAGGACCTGGTAGGCAAGTAAAGTTATGTGCTCGTCTGCTACCATTTGGCAGATTTATTTGTCTGCTTGTTAATGTATGTAGTTTGTTACTCTTGTGTAAAATTGTTTAGTGTTAATCTATAAGAATTAAAGTTGTGTGCTGATCTGCTACCCCCCCACCCCACCCAACCAAGCTTGGTTTTCTTCATTCAAGGTATCTTCTTTCCTACTTGGTTATTTGTTTTTTTTCTTTGTAAATCACCTACAAGTTTGTGTTGCAAAACCGTAAATCTAGAGGCACAAGAAATGTATAGTTAGATGTTATTTCTGTCTGGAAGCCAGGTTTCTAATTCCTTTAAATGGACATCATGGTGTACAGACAAGAAAACTTTATATTATGTTTCCTTCTAATCAAGTACCTTAACTTCTTTATTCTTGTTATGTTTTGTTACTATTAGTGGTAATTATTTTTTTTGCTTTGATGGTTCAGAAATGAAGATTAAATGAATATCTCAAAACTTTCTCTGATGATTTGGATCCCACTTGCTTATTTTGTGACGATTTTGTTTTTTGCTTTGTATAACTTGGATCATACTCCCATTCATCTCTATGAATTGTTCATAGTTCTAGCACTACGCATCAGACGTTTGCTAAGAATTTCACAAAAAACTTATTTTGTTTCTAAATAAATTTTAGTGGCCTTAAGTATTGTTATTGTTTTTGGACGGTAGATTGTGTTATTGCTCTTAAAATATTGAGTCTTGATTTGGACCATTTTTTTGATGTTTTACAATAAATTTTAGTGGTCTTTATTTTGTTTGCGATTATATTAAGTATGTTCTTAAATTAATTCCCTTGGGAGGAAAAGCTTCTGCAATAAAAATAAGAAGTATTGCTTATTGTTTTTGGACGGTAGATTGTGTTGCTCTTAAAATATTGAGTCTTCACTTGGACCATTTTTATGGACCTAGGGTATTATGAAAAAAATCAGATAGAGTTTCAGATAAATTGGAAGGACTTTTGGCTACAACCAGTTGTGTGATTCTTTTTTAAAATATGGTTTTGAGATGTATGTTTTGTTATGTGCCAGGGCTATACTTAGTTTTGTTCATTTTTTGTGCTATATTGGGTACATTTGGCAAGATAAGAGGGAGGAGTCATAAAGTAATCATTAAATATTGCTTTCTGCATATAGACAGTTCGTGCTATGGTTATTAGTGTTTGTTATGGCATAAGTTTGTCATGAAATAGTTATGGAGACTTATTTGGGGGTTGGGAGGAAAATAAGATGAAAAATTCTCCATTGTTGTAGATTTTTTTTACCATATATATTTATATAAATAAAAATAAAATTTATATAAGCGACTTATCCCATATGGAATTATATACAAGTGTCCTAACATTCTCTCGAGTTGGAGCATAAATATTATAAAATCAAAGTTTGTTACAAATGTATTCAATTCTTGGACTACAAAGAGATTTATTTAATATATCGACTAATTGATCATTGGAATTGATAAATGATATTGTAATTTTTCTAGACTGCATGTTTTTTCTAATAAAATGACAATCAATCTTTGTGTTTTGTTCTCTCATAAAAAATTAAATTAGAAGTTATATGCATAGCAGTTTGATTATCATAATATAATTTCATAAGCTCAGGATGCTTGAATTCTAATTCTGTCATTATTTGCTTCACCCACGAGTAGCCATTGTTATAGCCTTGTACTCAGCCTCTGCGTTTGATCTTATTACTATGTTTTGCTTTTTTACTTTTTCATGAGATCAGATATCGTCCAAGAAGAACACAAAAGCTGGATATAGATCACCGATTAGTGGGTACACCTACCCAATCTGCGTCTATATATGAAATTACTTGAAGATGACTTTGACCATGATATATTAGTCTTTTACCATGAGCAGCTTTAAGATAACAAACTACTCTCAAAGTTATTGTCCAATGATCCTCGCAAGGAGTCTCGAGAAATTGGCCAATCACACTAACATCAAATAAAATATCAAGTGTAGTAATCATGAGATAGTTGAGTTGTCCTACTAGTATGTGATATTTTCTTGGATCAAACAAAGGCTTCCCTTGTCCAAGTAGTAGCTTGACATTACAATCGATAGGTGAGTCAACTGGTTTGGCTCCCAGCATATCTATGCCCTCGAGTATATCAAGTGCATACTTTCTTTGTGACATAAATATCCTTCATTCAGATCGAGCTATCTCGATGCCCAAAAAATATCTCAAGTTGTCCAAGTCTTTTGTTTGAAATTGTTGATGCAAATAGGCTTTTAGTCGCTTAATCTCCTCGATGTCATCTTCTGTGATGATTATATCATCAACATAAACAATCAACAATATTCATTTTCCAGAGGGTGAACTGAGGTGGAAGACCGAGTGATCTCAAATGCATCTGGTCATGCCAAATTGAAGTAGGGCAGAGCTGAAGTTCCCAAACCAAGATCTCAGAGATTGCTTCAGACCATATATAAATTTTTTCAATCGACACACTAGTTTTGACTCCCACTGAGCAAGTTTGCTCCATATATACCTCCACATCAATGTCATAATGAAGGAATGCATTTTTGATGTCCAATTGGTGAAGTGACCAATTAAAAGTGGCAATCATAGCAAAAAATAGACGAATAGAAGCAATTTTGGCCACCGGAGAAAAAATGTTCATATAATCCACACCATAAATCTGAGTGTATCCCTTGGCTACCAATCGAGCCTTAAGCATATTAATAGAACCATTAGACGAAGTCTTTATAGTGTAAACCCATTTGCATGCAACTGTAGATTTGCTTGGAGGAAGAGGGATCAAATTTCATGTGCCATTATCATGAAGAGCAGATATCTCAATCATAGCCTGTCACCATCCTTTATGGGAAAGAGCTTCTGAAAGATGTTGTGGCATAGTAATAAAAGACAAGGAGGAAATAAAAGCATAATAGTCTGATGATAAAGCATAGTAGGAAAACAAAATCCGACAAGGTATAATACGTTTTATGTTGACGAGTACCTTTACGAAGAGCAATGAGAAGATCAATATCAGCGTCAAGTGGAAGACTTGGAGCTGTATGGGCAACAGAATCATGATGAGTTTGTTGTGTTCGATGACGATAAACCTACAATGGCTGAGATAGAGCAAGGTTAGAGGGGACATGATCAGGTGTAGTCGATAGGGGAATGAATAGGCAAAAACCTCGATAATGAGCATATATATGGAGAGCACAATGGCAAAGAATGATGTATCCTCGAAGAAGAAAACATCAGCAGAGATAAAACCACGTTGAAGTTCAGGAGAATAGCAACAATAACCCCACTAAATACGAGAATATCCAAGAAAAATACATTTAATTGCATGTGGGGCTAGCTTGTCTTTTCCTGGGGATAATGCATGAACAAAGCAAGTACAATCGAAGGTTTGATGTGGAAATTTGTAGAGTGTCATTTGGAAAAAATGATGGAAAAATGAATTTATCCTTGTATATCAGAGGAAAGCATGCAATTTACAAGATAACAGGCTGTCAAAATAGCATCATCCCAAAAAGTGAGGGGGACATTCATGCGATGAAGAAGTGTTTAGTAGTTTCTACGAGATGTCTATTTTTTTCGTTCGACGACCCATTTTGTTGAGGTGTGTGGGGACAAGATGATTGGTAAAGTATGTCGTGATGTGCAAAGAATGTTTGGAATTGGTTTGAAAAATATTCTTTAGCATTATCACTTCGTAACACACGAATATGAGTGCCAAACTAAGTTTTAATTTCAGTAAAGAAAGCAGAGAAAATTTTAAAAAGTTCAGAACGCTCTTTGATCAAGAATAATCATGTCATTCTAGAATAATCATCAATAAAGGTAACAAAATATTTGTACCATAATTTGGAGGAAATACGACTAAGACTCTAAATATCAGAATGTATTAAAGAAAAAGGTGTAGAGGCCCAATACTTGCTCTACTAGGAAATGAAGATCTAGTTGTTTTACTAGCTGACATGATTGACAATCAAGATTCTGAATGTGAGAAAGAGATGATACAATTTGTTGAAACTTACGAAGTTGAGGATGACCTAGACGACAATGGATTTGGAAAGGAGATGACTCAACTACTAATACAGAAGAATATTTTGTAGCAAGGTGATATAAGCCTCAAGATTCATGCCCAGTGCCAATCACCCTTCCCGTTCGCAAGTCCTGAATAATAACAGAATCAGAAGTGAAAGTGATTGAACAATTCAATAATTTTGTAAGTTTGTTGACAAACAAAAGATTTAGAGAAAATTCTGGGATATAAAATGTAGAAGATAGTGATAATGAATGTGTAGGAGAAATAATAACAATTCCTCTAATTGATGAGTGAGACCCATCAACAATAGTAATCGTGGTGGGATAAGAAGGTGTCTTGAGATGAGAGAAGGAAGATATATTATCAGACATGTGTTCAGAAGCTCCTGAATCCAAAATCCACATATTAGACCTGGAAGTATGTGTTAAACAGGTAGTAGATGCACCTCCATGAGCAGACTGTGAGGTAAATTTCTGAGCATTTTGAAATTGGAGAATTCGAGCATATTCCTCGACGAAAATACTAATGTTGAGCTTGTGTCCCATCGGTGGCTCCTGAAGAGACCGGACAATACCAACGTGATGTCTAAGTCTTTCACATTTGCTTTCTTCTTGACCTCCTTGGACAAAGAACATGATGATGTTAAATTCTTTTTTTGTTTTCAAGAAAAAAATGTGGCAGCACATCTCAGTGGTCCCAATCAAAGTGGGTTGGATTTGGACTCACAGTGGGCCTAATCAAAGGTCTTCAATAATGAGTACCTTTGAATCGGATCCGGGCCTTAATGGATCTTGTTCTGGGCTTAATGGTACAGTGGTGCAGATCTAAATCTTAATGCCTCCTTGATCAAATCTTGGAGAGCGAATGAATGCAAGCGCTGTAGATCGTTGAACACCTCCTTATCGGATCCTGGAGATCCTTTGGAAGCGGATCAGGATTGAGAGAAATTGCATGCTCTGTCCAAGATTGCATGCTCACTGTCCACGTGGAGAGAAATTGTAGGCTGCATGTTTCATGGTATGTGATGAAGGTTGACCAAGTGTAGACCGAATCAAGAGCAATCTTGGGGCACGTGGAAGCCAACTTGTTGATCGTCTTGAGAAGAGAGCACCCAAATTGCTGATTTCTTGCAATTTCTTGCTGATGTTGGAGAGACCGGAGGGCTAATTTCTTGCGCTGGAGAAGAAGTGATGTCGCCGGGGAGATAATACGGTAGAATCAATAGCGCGGAATCAAAATAGCGACGAAATCAACCGTGCGGCAAACAGAAAAAAATAATTAGGGATTTCCATCGATTCTGATACCATGTTGGAAGGAAAATAAGATGAAAAACTTTCTATTGTGGTAGACCTCTCCTATCATATATATTTATATAATAAAAATAAAGTTTACATAAGCGAATTACCTCATATGATACTATATACAAGTGTCCTTACTTCTAATGGGACGAAGAAAGTTATTTTTTGGGCACCTACAATTCTTTTGACTTCATATTTACAAAAACTAAAAAAAAATCATTATGAAATTTTTTTCTATTGGCATTAATTAGGAACATATGAACTATCTTTGCAATTATAAAAATAGTTACTATACAAGGGCAAAGTTACATTGGTAGTCTTGACTCTTACAAAAATGAGAACTTTGTATTTATATTCGCAAACCAACTCCCATTAAGAGATATTTGGAACATTCAATATATTTTGTGCACTTCCTAATTTGAATCCATCTGTTGCATTTTTCTATTTTTTTCACTATTATTTTTTCTTGTCATTTGTTATTTATTGGCCAAAGGTACAAGTAGATTACCAAGTAGTATTTTACGATTAGTATGGCAAAGAAAGCTCCATCGTGAAAAAAAAAAGAATACATATAGAGTATATCCACTTCTTAGAATATAACATTTATGATACCAAGGGACCCAACGGGAGGAATCATAAATAAACAGTGAACATGAAGTGATTGAGTAAATATAGAAAATTATTTATATTTACATATTTATTTTCACTCATTTACTACATATGATGACTCAGTATCAATATTTACTTTGCTCTCCTCTTATGTTTTTTTTTGTTTTTTTGCAAAAAAAATCTCATATTATCAATCCACTTAGGGATAAATCAACACAATCCACGAAAAAACAAAAAGATCGAGCTCCGAAGGTCGAATGGAAGTAGAACTTGTGGACTTCTTTTGAACTATGCTCGATTTGCTGTTAAAAACGACATTACCACATTTAGCCAATACAAAATGAATATTTTCAATTAAAATGGACATTGCTTTAGTTTTTGTAAATTATTTTGAAAAAAATAGCATTGAAAAAATATTGAGAAGATAGTTTTTGAAGTAAAAGTATTTTTAACATGCATTTATCCCACATAATTTGTTTGACCATATAGCTTTAGAAAATATTAGAAATTCAATTCCAAATGGAGCCTTAGTCTTCATAAATAACTTTTTAGAATATATTAGGAAACATCATGGACAAGATATCAACTTTTACTAAATGATGCAAATTAATATGATTCTCAACTCACCACTTGAATCTGTTCTAAAGTTCAATTTGGGGGTTTGCAATCAAATGTTCCTACAATCAACACAACAACATAATGCTACTTCCATGTAAATCGTTTTAAAAGAAAAACAAAGTTGAATAAATCATTGCATAATTTTTGGTCATGCAATGATACCATCACTTTGCAACTCATTTATATTACATAGGGGGCCGGAGGAGATAAAACTGTAGAAAGAGAATTCAAAGATCAACTCATTTGGTCATGCAATGATACCATCACTTTGCAACTCATTTATATTACATAGGGGGCCAGAGGAGATAAAACTACAGAAAGAGAATTCAAGATCAACTCATTTGGTCATGCAATGATACCATCACTTTGCAACTCATTTATATTACATAGGGGGCCGGAGGAGATAAAGCGGCACAAAGAAAACTCAAAGATCAAATGGAGGTGGTGTTCAACACAACAATTGAATCATTGCAAAGTTTTTGGTCATACAATGATACCACTTTGCAACTCATTTATATTACATAGCGGCCAGGGGAGACAAAGCTGCACAAAGAGAACTCAAAGATCAAATGGAGATGGTGTTCAACACAACAATTGGATGATGCTATTGATATGGTTAGTTTCACATCAAGAGCAAGCTACATCAACTTGCTCTTTTGGAGAGATGAGATGTCGAGGAATAGGGATGCTAATGACAATGACAATAAAGGTCTACATTAAACAAATAAATTCTACTTGGAAGGATCTATAAAAAAACTACAAAACAAATCAAGAAAACTTCAAATGGAGCTCAAGCTACATCCATTGGTACATGACATTACTCGAATCTTAAAGTCTTTTTTTCCTCTCAAATCACTTTCTCGAAGTCGATGAATATAACTACAAACTAGATGAATTTAGCAAGAAAAGTAGATGACCTTAGTAAGGAAGTAGATGAACCTAGGATGAATATGACAAGTGGGTGAACTTAGCCAAAAAGTGATGAGTCTAACTGATTTGGGAGGAAAAAAACATAAAAAAGAAAATTTGAAATCTAGAATTTGCCACTTATGATGAGCATGGGCAGCTGCACCAAAAACGGGTGCAGCTCAAACTTTATTGAAATTGTATTCAAAACTATTCACCATTACTAATAGAGTAATTACTTGAATACATATGAACTTTGGACATTGTCTCATTTGTGACCAAATCCGAAATAATACCAAATTAGATCCTGAACTTTGACATTCATCTCAATTATATCCTATCGTCATCTCTCCGTCGTCATCCCCGTTAACTTCATGACGTGGCATACCCATGTGAAATAAAATAATATTATTTTTACATATCATTAAAAATAAATTTAATTTATTTTTTTAAAAAAACTTTTCACTCGTTCCAATTGGTGACATGGAAGAGTTTTTTTATTTTTAATGATGTGTAAAAATAATAATATTTTATTCCACATGAGCATGCCACATCATGAAATTAACGAGGATGACAACGGAAAGATGACGGTAGGATATAATTGAGATCAATGTCAAAGTTCAGGATGTAATTTGATATTATTTCGAATTTGGTCACAAATGAGACAATGTCCAAAGTTCAGAATGTATTCAAGTAATTACCCTTATAAATATATACTAATAAGGGAATTTTAGGGATATTACTTTTTTTTATAGCATGTAAGTATGTAATGGCCAACTCAAATTGCAAGCAAAGTGCCCAACATGTAAAGTGAGTCAGTGACACAAAGAAACCATAAATAACAAAGTGAAAATGCATATAACCACTAGTATACAAATTGTAATTTGCCCTTTGATTAATGCATTCCAAGTCAGAATTATGACATGGTTCATAAGATAATTACCCAAGGCGACCAAATCTGTAATGAATTACTTGGTTCTAACTATTTCATCTAATATAACAAGTGAAAAACAGATAAGCAAAAAATAATAACCTTATATGATTAATTCTAAATCATTATGAAGGCCCATTACATAAGCAAAGAAAAATACCTACAAATAATATGATTACCTGATCATATTATTTACTACCTAATAATTTACCTTACCTAATCTTTTAACAGGACATGCCTTAGTTTTAGGTTGCTCATGCCAAATTCATGATATATTCTCAATTCTAGTAAAACACCAGAATAGCTGATCTCCAGATCACAAAAGGAAGGTGAATTTCGTGAATATCATGCATTTGCAATACCTGGTTGTTTTCATCTTCAACATTTACCAGTAAGGCTACCATTGAAATTCAGTAAAATTGTGTTGCTACTAAAAAATACTCTTTTGTGGGTTATTGATATACAACATACTAATACGTTAGAATTGAACATTTAACCTACTTGCATATCTGAACATTAAATCAATTCTGCCAAACAAATTCAGAAAACTAAGGAAACTTTTGTACTGGAAAAACTATAAAAATTGATACCAGCATGTGACATGGTTCAATGAACTAGAGAAATATTAACATATTAGACCACGGAGTACACAATTAAAATCCTCTAAGAGTAAATCTAATTTCATTGAAGAATGCAATTAAATCAATTTGCAGTTTGCAATGAGAACAATTTAAAATATCATCCTCAACAAGTTACATTGTTCATTAGGTGATCATTGAATATAGAAAATACAAGAGAAGAGGATATTTCAATGAAAGTAAACAAGAATGGTAAATGCCAGCTTAATGGTTGCTGAAACTAAAAAATTAGTGAACCAGATGCCTCCATTAATCAGGTTAATCAGAAGGAACCTGTGTTATTCAATATGGACTATGTTATAGTTCATATACTTGAACTTGCATATCTCTTTGAAGAAATCATCAGCTGCCTCATGACAGTTCTTCATCTGTGAGATTCTAATAGCCATCCTCCGCAGCTTCACACTGTACTTCAGCAAAGATTCAAGAGTGTTCAACTTCTGCTCAGCATTCAAAGGTGATCTCACAGTGATGAGAACCTCTTCCAAGCAAGGTATAAAAAATTTTGAATCCAACTGCAATACCAAAAGTTGCAAACAATGATTACCAAACCTTCATCACTGCAAGAAATCAAATTGCATGGAACCAGCCACTTACATTTTTCAGGCTATTCTTCTGGCACAAGGCTGCAAAGAGTGCCCCATGAATCTCAAATTTGCACAACCTTGGATGATTGTTGAAGAATTCAACCAAGTCAATCTCCGGAAAGGGTTGAAGAGTGTCAAAATCACCACAAAACTCAATCTTCATAACCAAATGCTTCACTTCACTCGCAGACTGTAATATAGAGCTAATGGCACTCCAGCTCCATTGAACCCCTCTGAGGGACATGAACTCGAGATCTGCTAGTTTTGACATGTCTACCTTGTATACTCTACCTAAACATGATTCGAAGAAAAACATAACCACATGGATCACTGCAGGTAAACAAATCTAAAATACACATGCTTGATTCGAAACCCTCTCCAAAATATTGTTATTGATTACATGATCTTAGTTTTATTAACAAGACATTAACCATCTAATTGGAAAGATAAATTCATGTGAGGTGGAGTAACTTAGGAAAAGTTCTTCCATCCAATCAATGGATATATCTAAATCTCAACACATATCAAGCTAGAAGTTCAACAAAAAAATATGGAGCAAGTTTCAGCTTTCCAGAAAAAGAAAATGTAAGACAAATTGTTTAGATTGTTGGATCACCTTCAATTTTAGCAATGAAGAGAGTATAACCATCTTAAAGAATGTAAAAAGTTGGAGCGATTTAGGAATTCTCCTGCCGAATAAAGTGATATATCCGAATGTCATCAAACATCAAGCAGGCAAGATAAGTGGTTTAGATTTTTGTTGGATTACCTGCATTTTTAGCAATGGAGAGCTTCCGTATGTGATGGTTAGGATCGACATGGATCCAGCTGAATCCTTGGATCTCCAAGACCTCAAGCCTCGGACAGCTTAAATGGAGTGAGCTATTACCAGGGCCCAAGAAATCCAGCCTGCATCTCTCTAGGTGTTGCTGTTCGATGGAAATGGCGTTGATCCCGTCGCACCCAAGCAACGCCAAGTCAGTAAGGTTGGGGCAGGCATGGAACGTGTCCCTCAACGCCCCATCCCGCAGACTCGCCCCGATGATCTCCAGCGTGTGCAGCCTCTCGAAGGAGCTCCAATTAGGCGACCTCGTCAGCGACACGCCCCAGAGCTTCAGCACCTCCAACCCCCTGGCGATTCCGATGCAATCCAGCTCGGTGGAGGGGTACTCCCCATTGCCGGCCTTATCGGAGAGGCCGTCCATCCGGAGCTCGAGGCAGCGGAGGGATCCGCATTGGAGGGCGAGCCAGGACGCGAGGCCCGCGGCGGAGAAGGGGCAGTAGACGACGAGCTCCTCGAGGCGATCGGCGACGGCGACCATGCGGCCGATGGTGGCGTCGGCTTCGTCGCGGCGGGGGCCGCTCCCATCGAACGAGTTGCGGGGGAAGTAGAGGGAGGGGATGTAGGGCACGGCCTCCTTCCAGCGCTTGGATACGCAGGAGCACGCCGCCACGTCACGCGCGTTGCTCAGGAGGGCGAGGATGCTCTGGATGATCGCGTCCGGCAACGGATCCATTCGCGTGCGTGAACCTGAACACGAGCACAAGGTGTTTGTAGAAATGCCAGTCGACGAAATAGGGCGAGCCAGATAGCTCGGTAGCAACGAAAGCGGAGGCGAGCAGACCGTGTAGAAATGGAGCTGAGATGTGCTAGATTTGCTGCTTGGTGCTTGGTTCTGGTTTGGGGGATTATAATTAGAGGGGGGCGAGGGGGGAAGAAGAAGAGGGGCGGCGGCAGCTGATGGGATTCAGTATTCGAGTGCGCCTGATTCAAATTTTAAAACGAGAGGAGGGCGATGCGAAACGCAGAGGGTTCGAGCCTTCAACGAGTGGGGCCCACGAGACTCTTTTCGTTTTATTTTCACTCGTGCATGCCACGTGGCGTTGGATGATAGGAGGACGACGAAACTTGGACGCATAGTTTTGGCCCGGGCCGCTCAATTTTGGAGCTTTCGAAATTGAGGCCGTTAGTAATATTTGAAGTTTGAAATGGGGTATTTTTGAAGCTGGTCCGCTGTTTAAAATTTGACTTATAACAAATCAGACGTCTGCCCTGGATAATTCTAGAATTATGTTTTTCCTAGAAATATAATTTTATAAAATATCTAAAGAAGAAACTAGAGGCCTCTTAGTCCAAATGTTCCCTAATATTTAGAAGCAACGTGATATTAATAAAAAAAATACACTCTGGTGACTTCAGCATGATGAAGTTCGCATAGGTTGGGGCTCTTGGAGTCTTGACCACGGGTGCTACGATTTCGACCACCTTCGGTATCGTCGGAACTACGAGCACTGGTTGCGGCGGTGGCTGCTGCGACTGCTGTTGCGGCATCTGCTGCTGCATCTGTTGCCTCAGTTCTTGCTACCTAAGGAGCGTCTCAGTTAGCTGAGTTACCTGAGTATGCAATTGAGCAACTGCTGACTCTTGCCCCTGACCCTTGGACTGCTCCCTATCTTTGCCCCGGGCCCGGCTCGACCTCGCCCTCGGCCTCGACGTTCTGTCGAGTTACTGTCGCTGTCGCTCAGTGCAGCATTAGGAGCCTCCATTGCACTTTCACAGAAAAGGAAAAATTTCCTAACACATAATAAATTTTTAATTGAAGCTTTTAAAATTTACTAACCGCATGGTGCGTTGAGTGCAGTGGTGGTTGCCTGATCTCATAGCATAACTATACTGTATGTTGACACGCTAGCATATGTCTCATACGGTACCCAACTCTTAGTCATAGTCAAGACCTAATCTAGTGCTTTGATACCAACTTTGTCACACCCCAACTGAGGATCGTGTGACCGACCAGGGTCTACATACTACCCTGTAGCCTGCTACCTACACTGACAATCGAGAAAACCAAAACACATCGAATAAACGAAACCACAATGCAAATTTTATTTAAATTCTCAAAGTTCACAAATATATTTTTCAAAACCAAAGAAGAAAAGCTAACATCGTCACAAACTTGAACATCTCAAGTTCAAAGTTTATTACAAGCTTTAAAAATCACAACTGTCAGTGTAGGAAAACGACAACACAACAACTAGACTATGACTAAAGGACGCCGCTATGAGATTGGCACCACCGCCTGCCCTCCAACTGCACCATGACGACAAGCCTCAACTCACTGATCATGCTCTACAAAATAAAAAGAAACAAATTGTGAGTCCACTTGGGACTCAGTAAGCGATTCTTCCGAACCTCCACATAATCCTCAAATAGGCATGCATAAACATATAAGACAACATAACATATAGTCAGGGAGGTAAGTTACTTTTGATAGGACTGCCGACCCCATGGGTCGTTCTGTATAGATCATATATTTGCAAAACCCGCCATAATGACCTAATTAAGCCACTTGGCATTCGACTCTTAGGGCCTACTTATGGCCTAGGAATTTCAGCTATATCCTGCCCTATCATACAAGGTAGAATCACACTGGTCGCTCGGGCCACACCATATCAAGATGAAGTCAAGAAATCCCGGGCCATCAACTAGGACGGTCTACTAGTCTCCGGACACCGTCTGAGGTAGGGATAGCTAGTCCCACCCAACTGGGGTCTGACACCTAGCGGACCCGCTGGTGATATCTCAAGACCTAATCACTGGCCGAGTCATGCATTCGTCATTCCGACTACTCAGACATCCCGACAGACCATCACAAACACATCACACAAGCAAGTGTCCTAGAGCTTCCTTGTTTAAAATCCCAGGCGTCCGCCCGTGTTCAACCCTTTATTTCCGGGTCAAAACATGCGTGCACTATTGCTCGCTAATTATTTCTTAGGTGTAAAACCTAACTAGTCTACCTTTGAGTTTCCATAAATAGCAAACACCTCAAGTTTTTCATGTTAATCATCTAGCGTCATATACTATCATTGCTAATGTGAAATACATGTCATAAACTTGAAAATGTACCCAATAACAAAACGAGACAACATAAGCTATAGATGAATTACTTCATGTCACATACTATGTATAGCCACATGATTCAAAAATAAAGAATTTAAACAATTAATAAAACATTTCATGGATTAAACCAATAAGAAACATGTAATAAACATAGCAACAATTAAACATGATATCTGAAATTCAATAAAACCTTTCCTTTGATACATGTACCATAACCATCATGTCCATATATGCATAAGCAAGAGCATTTCCATAATCGTTAGAATATAGATCTACAGTTGCTATCAATTCTCAAGATGGACAACAATCGTATAATATAATTTGAACCTAACACTAAGCATGTAAGTAGGAATTCAAAACGACGTAATATGAAATCCAGTGTATAGATTCGACAGCCCCGACTTTTCCATCCCTCTCCATTGTTCGGCCGACTCAAATAAGGTAACACTACTAGAAAAATGGGCATCAGCAACGGCTGATGCCGTTGCAATGGAGTCGTGGTAGAAAATCGCGTTGCTGATAACTTAGCAACGTATCAACAACGGCCGCTCGGGCCGTTGCTAAAAATATTATCAGCAACGGTTTTGCCACGGACGCGGAGCCATTGCTGATAACATTAATAGCAACGGCCGATGAGCCCGTAGCAACGTCGTTAGTAAAAGCCCGTTGCTGTAGGTCATCAGCAACGTCTTTCGATAAACTTTTAGCAATGGCTTTCCCACGGATGGCCGTGGGAAAGCCGTTGCTGATGATGTGAACCTGGTAACGAAAAAATTTAAAATTTAAAATTTCCATTGATACATTGATACATTATCTGATACATAACTCACACACCCATACACTCATACACACATTCATTCAAACATCACAAATACACTAAGATATACATCAAAACAATTATATTTATATTGATAATTATCCACAATAGTATAAAAACTATTCAAATGCAAAATTGAAGTATCAATATCCAAACAAAATAAATTAAACAAGTACAATATCTCAGTAACAAAGTCAATATAAAAAATCTCACGATGACGATGGAGGATGGCCTGGATCATATGGCGGGGTCTGGAGTGCTTGAGTGTACACCGGCATGGACTGACTCGAGGACGATGGATGAGATCATGCCGAAGAGATGCCTGCTTCGGGATGACCTGATATGTTGCGTAGCATAGCATGCATCTCCGCCATCATCTGACTCTGACGCGCGACCGTCTCCTCTAGAGTCCTTATTCTGCTACTATGATCATAACTGGATCTGGAGGTGGACGGCCGCTCACCAGCGACCGAAGGGGTCGGTGCCCCAAGTGGCCCTAGTACGGCTCGTGCATGACCACTATCTGCAAAGCCATATACGCGGCCATGGTCCCAGCCACCTGCGGCCTCGACCCACGTTGCTACGTCAAAGTCCTCGGGGGTGCCCCCGGGCTGCACCACCGTCTGGTTGTAGGTCTCCTACTCGAGTTTGATTTTTTGTTTAATATTTATCATAAAACTTAAATTATAAATATATAATGAATAATTTAAGCAAATATATAGTTACCATAATGTATGCAGCGTGGTTGTCGATGTACTCCCCCGTCCCATATGCTCGACGGTGAGTCCGCTCAAACACCGCCATCTGGGAGGGTCGCTGGACAGTCTCGTCATCCGACACCGCCGTCTATATTTACAAAACAAATACATTAATTAGTACACATAGTAACAAATAAAATATATAATTAAAAGATATACTTACCAAACGGTTCGCGTGCACTGCAAATGCAACAGAGCCGCCGGTGTGACGCGCTGCTCTCCCCGACATGCGATTTCTAGCCGCATTCCGAGAAACCTCCTGCCATCGATCTGTCGACCATATTCCCACGAGCTGGTCCCATATATTCGGAGTAATCCAATCGGGGCCGTATCCTCGAGTCTCCGCGATGTTAGTAGTCCCAGCTCGTGCCATCGCCTGGGACCGGGCCTGCCCCAGCTGCCCGTTGTACCTTGCCCGGGAAATAGCCTCCCAGGCAGCGTAAATGAAGGGCCTTTGGTGCTCAGCCCATGTATACCGAGCCTGCAGAATAATAATATCAGTACCAATATTAATCATCATGCATGTAAAAAAAAAAATAATACATGCCTCAAACTCGCGTCATAACATGTCGACGTGCTCGCTAGGCACGTGAGACCACGTAGGCCATGCCCCGTGCATGTATCGTCGAATAGTAGAAGAAATGCTCCTCGGCACTTCTTCTTGCTCGAACCTGCACAACAAAAATAAATTTTAATATTATATTATGATATAATGAATTTGTAATGATTCATAATTCATGATATATTACCGCTCCCCAATCACGCTAATAAATCTATGTGACTCTGTGGCTGGTGGAGGCTGCCACCTGTTCGGTTCGCGTGGCCGCCTGCGTCTGGATGTACTAGCCTCGGCAGTATCATCGGCATGAGGATCAGCAACAAGAGGATCAGCAGCATGAGTAAGTGTAGGAGTCTCACCGATCGGAGACTCCGAAGCTCTCCTGCGATGATAACCACGACCAGACATATCTGTCGAATAGACATATAATCAGATTATTGTATAAATAGTAGAGATATATTTAATAAAATATATACTTTACAATTATTCCTCATCATCTGAATAATAGTCTTCGAATTCTTCCTCTTCTTCCTCTTCTTCATCTCAAACTTCCTCAATTTCATGATCGTCATCATCAGCATATTCAACTTCTAATTGAATTGACGTTGTGTCTGCATCCTCGAGTATTGGAATAATACGATCTACAGCAGGAGGATCATCTTCTTGATAGAAACCATGTGTCATATCAGGTATCAGCTTATTTTCTCCTACTATCGGATCAATTTTTCCTCTACCTTTTGTCTTACAGACTACACGCCAATCTGCTCTATCTTTATTTCGAGCCGGATACTTCGCGTAATATACTTGTTCGGCTTGTGATGCCAATATAAAAGGCTCATTTGCTGCCAATTTAGATTTGTAATTAACCTCAACAAGTTTGTATTTTGGATGAACTTTCATGCCCCTTTCTGTTGTATCGAACCAATGACATCTAAATAGAATAACTGATTTCAAGCCGAAGTAGTGCAACTCTATCACTTCTTCCACCAGTCCATAAAAATCCATATCACATTCAACATAGGTTGTCCCTTTCACACAGACCCCAGCATTCATCGTCTTCTTTGTAAATGCATATTCAATCGTGTGAAATTTATACCCATTAACAAAATATCCGCTATAGCACGACACAAGTCGCGACGGTCCACTAACAAACTCAAATATTCTTTCATCTATTTCAGCTCTGTGATCTTTGCTGTAAGTTTGAATCCAAGTAGGGAAATCACGATTCCGTAATCTCTCCAATTCTTCATCGTTGTGAATAGAGTATTTTTGCACCATCTCAATGTCAAATATTTCAATGAATTATTCAATCTATGGACAATTGAGTAATACATACAAGTGTGCCAAATGATACTCTTCATCGCTTAAGTGTCGAGATGGACGAGAACCAAAAGCACGACCAGAGTGACAAAATATATTTAAACGTCCATCTGAATGTCGAACACCCCCATCATCGTTACGTGGAAGACGATCAAATCTTGTCTGTACTGTCGATTCAAAGTAAAATGAGCAGAATGTTGAAATTTCTTGGATGATATACGATTCAGATATTGATCCTTCAACAGCTACAGTGTTCTTTACTTTTTTCTTCAGACGATTCATGTATCTTTCAAATAAGTACATCCACCGATATTGAACGGGGCCACCAACTCGTGCCTCATATGCCAAGTGTATTGGTAGATGCTCCATCGAGTCAAAAAATGCAGGAGGGAAAAACTGCTCCAGTTTGCATATGATTTCAACAATATTATTTTCAAGTGTTGACATATCTTCGACTCGAAGGACATTTGCACAGATGTTTCTAAAAAACATACTTAATTCAGTCAACGGACCCCAAATATTATCAAGTAGAAGATCTCGAAATACGATCGAAAGTAATCTGTGCATGAATACATGACAATCATGGCTCTTCATCCCTGATATTTTGCAATCATCGACGTTCACACATCGAGATAAGTTTGAAGCATATCCATCGGGTAATCTGAGTTCTTTTACCCATTGACAAACATCTTTGATCTGTTGTTTATTTAACACATATGAGGCCTTCGGTTTCAGATATCGTCCGTTGACCTCTTGTAACTCCAACTCTGGTCTTTTACAAAGTATTTTCATATCATGTCGGGCTTTGACATTATCTTTAGTTTTTTCAGAAATATTCATCAAAGTGTTGAAAATATTATCAAACACATTCTTTTCAATGTGCATGACATCTAAATTATGTCGAATCAATAATGAACTCCAATAGGGCAAATTCCCAAAAGATACTTTTTTTCACCCAATTATGTGTTTGGCCAAAACCTGACACTCTTTCATTGCGACCAAATACTATATCTGGAAGTGCTGAAACACGTGCTAACATTTGTTCACCAGACAACATCGGTGGTGGCCCATCTCTTTCGACTCTGCCCTTAGTAAATTTATTACGATTCCTTCGATACTGATGATTAGCCGGTAGGAATCGACGATGACAATCAAAGAATGAGATTTTTCGTCTGTTCTGAAAACTGATTGATTTAGAGTGTTCCATACAATACGGACAAGAGAGTCGGCCGTGAGTGCTCCAACCAGACAACATGCCGTACGCCGAGAAATCATTGATTGTCCACAAGACCGCGGTCTTTAAATTGAAGTTTTGCTTTCGATGACAATCATAAGTGACAGCTCCCTCAGTCAACAATATTTTCAATTCATCTATCAAGGGTCTGAGAAATATGTGAATTTCTTTTCGCGGACCCTTAGGACCCGGAATAATCATCGAAAGATAAATAAATTCATCTTTCATACACATTAACGGTGACAAATTATAAACTGTCAACAACACTGGCCAAACTGAATAAGGAGTTGCAAAATGTCCAAACGAATTAAAACCATCTGTGCACAATCCCAATCTTATATTTCTAGTATCCCTAGCAAATGAAGGATAATATGTATCCAAATGTTTCCATCCTTCACTGTCGGATGGATGAGTCATTACTGTATCATCACGACTTCTTGCATGCCAACTCATGTAGGGGGCTGTCTTTTCCGACATGAATAATCTTTGAAGCCTCGGTGTTAGTGAAAAATACCGAAGCACATTAAACGGGATATTTTTCTGTCGGACCGATTTCTTCTCCTTATAACGAGGATGTTGACATACAGGGCATTTATCCAACTGCACATTTTCTTTATAATATAAAATGCAGTTATTTTGGCACGCGTGTATTTTTTCGTACCCAAGCCCCAATTTTCTCATTAGCTTTTTAGTCTTATAAAAAGTAGGCTCAAACTTGTTATCAGTAGGCAGCATTCCATTAATCAATCCAGCAATCCGATCATATGCAACCCCGCTGATATTACAATCGGTCTTGATATTTAGGAGCTGTGTCATTGCTGAAAACCTAGTGTATTTAGGACAATTCTCATACAAAGGTTCATCGGCAGCTTTCAACATCTCGTAAAATTCTGCAGCTTCTTTATTCAGTAATTCAATCTTTACCGCAGTTTGTACTTCTGTGATATCAACCGCTGTAGTATCTGGTGGGACTGATGTCTGAAGAACTGGCCGATCAACATTATCATTCAGGTGGAATTGACCTCCAAGACTATCAAGTATCATAGTTCTATAGGGATTAGATTGACTAGATGAAGAAGCACCAGCAGAGGAAGATTCACCATATGTCTGAACGACAGGATTACTCGACATCCCGACTTCACGTGACTCCCCGTGACAAGTCCATAGAAAATATCTTGGTGCAAATCCTTTGCTATATAGATGCAGAGTGACAGTCTTTCGATCCAAAAATCATCTATTTAAACAAATGCGGCACGGACATCGGATTTGATCACCGATGCTAACGAAATTCCGATTCGAATAGGCGAAATTTAGGAAGTACGTTACGCCTAATCGAAACTCATTCGTTAAAGCTCCACGATCAAGACGTCGGTACATCCAACTTCGATCAGCCGACATGATTCTGTCAATCAATGACAATTTCTTTGGTTAATGTCTTTAGGTGAGATTGTCCTATTCCATTCGGGATTTATGTTATTTATATTGTACTAAGTACTTATTTTAACCGCTAACTTCATTCTAAATTTCGGCAGCATCTCCCTACAGTTCTCCGAATACGCATATCATCTGGGCGCGTATCACCAGTAGAGGAAGATTCACCATATGTTTGAACGACAGGATTGCTCGACGTCCCGACTTCGCGTGATTCCCCGTGACAAGTCCATAGAAAATATCTTGGTGCAAATCCTTTGGTATATAGATGCAGAGTGACAGTCTCCCGATCCAAAAATCGTCCATTCGAACAAATGCGGCATGGACATCGGATTTGATCACCCATGCTAACGAAATTCCGATTCGAATAGGCGAAATTTAGGAAGTACGTTACGCCTAATCGAAACTCATTCGTTAAAGCTCCACAATCAAGACATCGGTACATCCAACTTCGATCAGCCGACATGATTATGTCAATCAATGACAATTTCTTTGGTTAATGTCTTTAGGTGAGATTGTCCTATTCCATTCGGGATTTATGTTATTCGTACTGCACTTACATTTTTATTTTAACTGTTAACTAATTATTCTAAATTTCGGCAGCATCTCCCTACAGTTCTCCGAATACGCATATCATCTGGGCGCGTATCGGAGAACAAGAGAGATATTGTCGAAATTTAGAATAATTAGTTAACAGTAAAAGAAAAACGTAAGTGCAGTACAAATAACTATATTCCCGAATTGTCCAATCAGGGATAATTCAAGAATTGTACGTCGTATAAAAGATCATCTACTTCTTTTACACGAACATACAATCCCCGAACGGATCTAAGGTTTTGCTAAATCATATCCGACTCGTCGATGCGTACGTGAAACATATCAACTCGTCGGATGGATGATTATTTTCTAAATATTTCGAGACAGTTCGAGTCCATATTGGACAATTCCGACACGAGTCCAAATTAGACGATTCCGGCAGGAGTCCGAAGTGGATAATTCCGGCGCGCGTCCGAAGTGGATGATTCCGGCACAATGCCGAAGTGGATAATTCCGAAATTAATCTAAACCCTAAAAAATAATCTAACAAATTAAACAATTAATCTAAATAATTAAATAATTAATTAATTAACAAATAAAAAATAATAATTAATCTACTATTTCCGGCGTCGGAGTCCGGACACTGTACAAGATCCGGCGGCGGCCATCGGCCGACCGCCGCCGGTCGAAACCCTAAAAATAGGATTCCGATCGGATTTCCCACCGGCCGCAACGGGAAGAGACGGCCGGGCGGCGATGAATACCTGAAATCGGCGGTCGAGGACGGATGGCAGCGTCGGCAACGACAGCTCGGTGTCGTCGGCGTCGGCGAGAGGCGGGAGGAGGAGGCGGCGGCGACAAAAGTGGGAGGAAGAAGGGGCGGGCACGATCTGTGACCTATATAAACTTATCTGCAACGACTCACTTGCCCGTTAGAAAGCCGTTGCTAATAAGTTATCATCAACAATGACTCACTTGTCCGTTAGAAAGTCGTTGCTGATAATTAAAATCATCGGCAATGGCTCGCGTGTTCGTTAGAAAGTCGTTGCAGATAGAACATATCTACAACGGCTTGAGCGGCCGTAAGAAGACCGTTGCAAATAGCAACGGCTTGAGCAGCCGTTGCTAAAGACTCAATTTCTAGTAGTATAACATCCTGCTCGGCCAAGCCCTTTAAGGGAGGTGAACATGTTGCGACAACAACACAAGTATCAATACAAAGATCCAACATATAACGAACATAAATCGATCTACAAGTTGCAAGACGAGCGAGGAAATTTGGGGAAAATTTTGGCATGACCTTTCCCCTTTTTCCTCGACTTGACCAGCCCATATAGAAGCAAGAAAATCACGATTTAAAAGTACGAATTCACAGGTACACAAATTGATTAAGTTCTAATACGAAAGAACACGTCGATCGGCAAAACAACTCACGGAGAAACCCGATTTCGAGATCCATAGGGTCGGCCACCCGCCTCCCTTCAAAAACATGTTAACCACTCACCTTTGCTTGAGGAAGACGAAGGATCAGACGTTGGCGATCTCGAATCTTCCGACGACGACGCGATCTTCGGATCGACAAAGATCTCTCCTCCTTGCTCCTTCTCCCCCTCGCCCTATGCGTTGCTTTGTGCGGCTCCTAGATGAGCCGCATGGCAGCTATGATGAGTGATTTTATTCCCTCATCTAACATGCCTTAATTGCCCTTACAATTTAACACTGACTCGACTCAGTCCAAGTTCGACTTGGGTTCCGACTCTATCCGCAACACGAGTCGATCTTAATTCAATTAAGGTACAAATATATAAAAGAAAAGAGTCATTAAACCAATTTAACTTCATACATCATTAGTCGGGTCATACTTTCTACTTGAGACGATTTTGAGGCTCGACTCGACTAACCCCGGGTCCGGCGTGCTGCACCAAAATAGATTTTTATATTAGGATTTTTTTTTCTGGGTCTTACATATGACTAGTGTCTAGCAATGTATTAGGATAATTTAGTTTAAATGAAGGAGTTAGTGTATCTTTCTATTACGACTTTATGCAATAAAATCCTTCCATTAGTAAGATCACAATCGAATCATTATATAAAATGACATACACATTGGCTCCAGATGAGGCCAAGGTTTCAGCATTAATTAGTTTGTCTAGTATTAAGGGGAAAGAAATTTGGATTTTAATGCTATTCTTGGCCCTCAGCTCATCTTATATAAAAAAGAAAACTAAATCTCGAATTATATATCTTATATGCAAAAGAAACTAAGGAGTTATATATGGTATAAATTTTCCTGCTCATTTATCTTGAGAAGAGAGATTAAAGAAAGAGACAAAAGTCATTTCACCATTAATAGAAATAAAATGGCATTTTAAGTACACCCATTTTGCCATATTTATATAATAAAAGTAATTAAGTCTAAAATAATATATGGTATAAAATTTTCCGCTCATCTATCTTGAGAAGAGAGATTAAAAAAAGACAAAAGTCATTTCACCATTATTTCTAAAGCAGCATTTTAAGCTTGCTCATTTTGCCATCTTATATACTAAACAAACTAAGTCTAAATTATATATGGTATAAAATTTTCTGCTCATTTATCTTTGAGACGAGAGATTAAAAAAAGACATGGCCATTTCACCTTACTAGAAATAAAGCAGCATTTTAAGCATGCCCATTTTACCATCTTATATATTAAAGAAATTAAGTCTAGAGTTATATAATGGTATAAAATTTTCCGCTCATTTACCTTGAGAATTAAGAGAGATTAAAAAAAAAACAAGGCAATTTCACCATACTAGAAATAAAGTAGCATTTTAAGCATGCCCATTTTTAGGGGTGTTCAGCGTTCACGGTCGGATCGGATTGGGTTTAGGGAAAAAATCGATTCGACCCGACCAAGTGTAATCGGGTCGGATTAAAATTTTTTCATCTCTCAAACTCAACCCGACCCAATCCGACCTAGTTCGGGTCGGGTAGTCGGGTTTATCCTTTTAGGTAAAAAAAAAGTTTTTAACATTATTTTTTTAAATAAATTAAAAATAAATATTTTTAAATATTTTTTTTAAAAAAATGATAAAAAATATAAATAATCGGGTCATCGGGTTGGGTCTCGGGTCATCGAGTTTCAAATTCTAAAACCCAAGACCCGACCCGATTATGATCGTGTTTGGTCAAATTGTACCTGACCCAACCTAAATAGGTCGGGTCAGGTCGGATTCACGAGTTCATTGGGTCGGGTCGACCCAATGAACATCCCTACCCATTTTGCCATCTTATATACTAAAGAAACTAAGTCTAGAGTTATATATGGTACAAAATTTTCTACTCATTTATCTTGAGAAGAGAGATTAAGGCCTTGTTTGGATGAGGTGAAGCATTGTTTAATAATGTATGGTATGGTATGGTATATTATATGATATGGTACTGTAAAAATTATTATCTTATTTGGAAGGATGGTATGATATGGTATGATATGGTTAAATGACAATAGCTATGGAGGAGAACGACGCCTTGGCTAAGCCGATCAAAAATGATAAATAAAAGTCTAATCTGATATGAGTATATAAAGGGCATAAGAGGAATTATAAATTTTGATTGATGATATTTTAGAAATAAAATTTCATAAAATCATGAGAAACCACCAAATTCATGGTCTAAAAATTTGACCAAAATTTATGGTTTTCAAACCATAAGATTACCATACCATACCATACCATGATAATTTATTAGAAGTATTCCCAAATATAAAATTAAATTATACCATACCATGATAAATCATACTATATCATAAAATAAACAAGGCCTAAAGAAAGAGACAAAGGTCATTTCGCCATTAATAGAAATAAAACAACATTTTAAGCGTGTCCATTTCGCCATTAATATAAATAAAATAACATTGACATTAATAACACTGTGCAATGCAAAGGCATTAATAACACCGTGATTTCCCGCCCATTTATATATCTTGAGGAGAGAGATTAAAGAAATAGACAAATGTCATTTCACCATTAATAGAAATAAAGCAGCATTTTAAGCATGTCCATTTCACCATTAATAAAAGCATTATTAGATGAAAATGATCATAATTTTTTTAAATTTTTTAATTTTGATCAATCCTTTGATTAGTCTCAATTGTATATAAGAAGATTTTAACATTGGTTCAAATAATGATCCATCGTCAGCTAGCTGTGATGTCACCCGTTAATTTGCTGACGTGATGATCAAAAAATAATTTTTAAATATCGCAACGTCAGAAGAGATCTACATAGATTTAAAAAATATATTATTCCTACCTGAGAGTCAGGGTCTTTCAGTCCGGTCTGGTATATCTTCGTGTCTGGTTCAATGTCGGGGGAAGGAGGACTTGCAAAAGACACTCTGATACCCAAGTTAGGGTGACTCCAAGGTGGAGGTTACGAAAATTTGAACTTAGGATTACATGGGTGCGTCGCGTTTGTATATATTATAGGTGGAGATGATCATGTTGCCCGATAATCTCGCTAGGATTATTGACCAGAATTGGTCGAGGCTAATCCCGGAGATGACGAGTTTATGATGGTATGTGCCTCGTGATAAGGGAGGACGTAGGTGTCCATGTTTGGCTGGGTGGGTCACCTGGATGGGGTCGCATGATTTAGCTTGAGTTTGGCTCAAAGGCGTTGCTTGAGCAGAGCCACTTGGGCGGGGCTGCATGGTTCAGTTTGGAGTGAATGGTGGGGCGTTGTTGGGTCTAATCTGACCGGGCCCAATAGTTCTTGTCAAGTCCACAACCCCCGAGCTTGGTCGGAGTCTGGAAGATTGTTTGCCGAGCTCTGAGTGAGATTAGTCTTTATATCCTCGACTGATTTCGAGGGGGGTTCGCGATCTTTGCTTTGGTATTCGGGTTGGATGTGATGCCTGTAGGGGATCTTTCAAGCGTGCGCCACCTATTTAGCAGATATATCTTTTGACAGAAAAAATAATCATTATCAAAGTTAATGCAAAGAATTTCTAAAGTGTCAGTAATGTTTGATGGAGAACCACGCCGGAGAACCATGACAGAGAACAATGCCTCGCGGATCTGTCAGTTATAGTGATGATTTGCGTTCTGGGTCTATAAATAGCCCATGCTTGTTTGTATGTTATGAAAATCATGGATTGGGAGGTGTCGGAGATTACCATCCTATTGGAAGTTGCTTGTTGTTGGCCGGCAAGGAATTCACCGTTTATCGTGGGTCTGTACCATCGGGCTTGAGGATTTGAGTGGGAGAAGGAGTTCCAGGCGTAGGTTTGTACAATCGGGCTTACGGTGAAGGCGAAGCCTGCTTCCTTGGTTTTTAGGAAACGCCGTGGTGCTTTAGAACTCTTTGTCAGTGATTCTTGGTTTTTCCTATTGCCACTTTGATCTCCTCTTTTGCCTATCCTTCCAACTCCTGGGTTTCGAGGGCCTCCCCGACCCAGTTTGCGCACATCGCCGGATCCTAGGAGCAGGAGTTTGAGTCGAAACTTCATTTCTTGCTCATCTCGCTTGACGTCCATCTCGGATGTGCTACTTAAAAAGTGTTTCTTTCTTTGAATAGCCCCCTGTGGGCTTGTATGTACCCCTTTCATGGGATTTTATGGAATATAAGATATGTCTTCCTTTTTGCCTTAAAGGTTGTTTCCTGCATGTTTGGATTGGTGTGATATTTGAAATGTAATTTTACCTTTTATGACGAAGGCGCTTGGGATTATGTTTATTTGTTTGAGAAGGTGTCGAGCTAGGCCAAAGGTCGCGTTTAGAGTTAAGGACTAGACCTCGATGAAAATCGAGCTTTGCAATACGAATGCTTTGGGACGTGTTGCCCGCTGGGAGCGTGCCGGATTGAGCCGGAGGCCGTATGTAAGGCCGAGGACTAGACTCGGTGAAAACCGAGCTCGCGATAGGTGCGCTTAGGGTCGTGTTGCTCGTTGAGAGAGTGCTGGACTGAGACGGAGGCTGTATGTAAGGCCGAGGACCAGACTTGCCAAAAATCGAGCTCGCGATAGGCACACTTAGGGTCGTTGAGGATGTAGGAGCTCGAGATAGGCACTGAGGCCGATGAGCCAGACTGGTGAAAACCGAGTTCTAGTTGTTGAATGAGGTGTTGAGTTGAGCTTAAGCTGGTGAAAACCACGTCTTAATTGCTTAGGCATTTGGCAATGCCGAGAGTAGGAAGGATTGTCGGAGAAGGAATGACACGTCACGTGGGTCAAGGGCCGCTTGTGAGATCGTACGAATTTCGCATACAAAGTATGCAATAGCTGAGAGGAAGGTTAGACACAAAAGATGTGTGTGTAATAGAGAAAGCAACTTTGTTATAAAGTAAAGATACATCATACCCCACCGAGAGCTAGGCTCGGCTTACACTAGGTAGGGCCTCATTAAATACCTTCAATGGGGAAAATCCAGTGGGAAAAAATCGCCAAGTAAGGAAAAGAGCACCCTAGTCTTGTCGTAATTTATAGGGCAATTCTTAGCTGTAATAGGCCCATAGGGAGGCCGCGTTCCAAGATCGTGGTAGTTCCCTCCCAAAGAGTTCTATTATTCTATCACTACTAAAAACTTGGTCTTCAGCAACGGCTATCAGCAACGGCCGCTCAAGCCGTTGCTATTTGCAACGACATTCTTACGACCGCTCAAGCCGTTGCAGATATGTTGTATCTGCAACGGCTTTCTAACGGACACGCGAGCCGTTGCTGATGATGTTAATTATCAACAACGGCTTTCTAACGGACAAGTGAGCCGTTGCTGATGCTAACTTATTAGCAACGGCTTGCTAACGGACAAGTGAGCCGTTACTGATGATAACTTATCAGCAACGGCTTTCTAACGGGCGAGTGAGCCGTTGCTGATAAGTTTATATAGGTCGCAGATCGCGCCCGCCCCCCTTCTTCCTCCCGCTGCTGCCGTCGCCGCCTCCTCTCCTGCCTCTCACCGCCACTGCCGACGTCGACGACGCCTCCCGCTGCTGCCGACACTGTCAGGTATGTGCCCTCCGGCCGACCGTCTCTTCCCGTTGCGACCGGTAGAAAATCCGACCGAAACCCTAAAAATAGGGTTTCGGCCGGCGGCGGTCGGCCGATGGCCGCCGCCGGACCTTGTACATTGGCCGGACAGTGTGTCCGGCCACTGTACGCCGGCGCCGGAGTCCACCTGACTCCGGCGCCGGAATTTGTAGTTTAATAATATTTTATTATTATTATTTTTTTATTTTTTAATTGTTAATTAATTATTTAGATTAATTATTTAGATTAATTGTTTAATTTATTAGAATAATTTTTAGGGTTTAGATTAATTTCAGAATTATCCAATTCGGACGCGCGCCGGAATCGTCCACTTCGGACGCGCGTCAGAATCGTCCAATATGGACTCAAACTGTCTCGAAACATTTAGAAAATAATCATCCATCCGATGAGTTGATATGTTTCACGTACGCATCGACGAGTCGGATATGATTTAGCAAAACCTTAGATCCGTTCGGGGATTGTATGTTCGTGTAAAAGAAGTAGATGATCTTTTATATGACGTACAATTCTTGAATTGTCCCTGATTGGATAATTTGGGAATATAGTTATTTGTATTGCACTTACGTTTTTTTTTTAACTGTTAACTAATTATTCTAAATTTCGGCAACATCTCTCTTGTTCTTCGATACGCGCCCAGATGATATGCGTATTCGGAGAACTGTAGGGAGATGCTGCCGAAATTTAGAATAATTAGTTAATAGTTAAAATAAAAATGTAAGTGCAGTACGAATAACATAAATCCCGAATGGAATAAGACAATCTCACCTAAAGACATTAACCAAAGAAATTGTCATTGATTGACAGAATCATGTCGGCTGATCGAAGTTGGATGTACCGACGTCTTGATTGTGGAGCTTTAACGAATGAGTTTCGATTAGGCGTAACGTACTTCCTAAATTTCGCCTATTCGAATCGGAATTTCGTTAGCATGGGTGATCAAATCCGATGTTCGTGCCGCATTTGTTCGAATGGACGATTTTTGGATCGGGAGACTGTCACTCTGCATCTATATACCAAAGGATTTGCACCAAGATATTTTCTATGGACTTGTCACGGGGAGTCACGCGAAGTCGGGACGTCGAGCAATCCTGTCGTTCAAACATATGGTGAATCTTCCTCTGCTGGTGCTTCTTCATCCGGTCAATGTAATCCCTATAGAACTATGATACTTGATAGTCTTGGGGGTCAATTCCACCTGAATGATAATCTTGATCGGCCAGTTCTTCAGACATCAGTCCCACCAGATACTACAGCGGTTGATATCACAGAAGTACAAACTGCGGTAGAGATTGAATTACCAAATAAAGAAGCTGCAGAATTTTACGAGATGTTGAAAGCTGCCGATGAACCTTTGTATGAGAATTGTCCTAAATACACTAGGTTTTCAGCAATGACACAACTCTTAAACATCAAGTCCGATTGTAATATCAGCGGAGTTGTGTATGATCGGATTGCTGGATTGATTAATGGAATGCTGCCTACTGATAACAAGTTTGAGCCAACTTTTTATAAGACTAAAAAGATAATGAGAAAATTGGGGCTTGGGTACGAAAAAATACACGCGTGCCAAAATAACTGCATTTTATATTATAAAGAAAATGTGCAGTTGGATAAATGCCCCGTATGTCAACACCCTCGTTACAAGGAGAAGAAATCAGTCCGATAGAAAAATATCCGGTTTAAGATGCTTCGGTATTTTCCACTAACACCGAGGCTTTAAAGATTATTCATGTCGGAAAAGACAGCCCCCTACATGAGTTGGCATGCAAGAAGTCATGATGATACAGTAATGACTCATCCATCTGACAGTGAAGCATGGAAACATTTGGATACATGTTATCCTTCATTTGCTAGGGATACTAGAAATATCAGATTGGGATTGTGCACAGATGGTTTTAATTCGTTTGGACATTCTGTAACTCCTTATTCAGTTTGGCCAGTGCTGCTGACAGTTTATAATTTGCCACCGTCAATGTGCATGAAAGATGAATTTATTTATCTTTCGATGATTATTCCGGGTCCTAAGGGTCCGCGAAAAAAAATTGACATATTTCTCAGACCCTTGATAGATGAATTGAAAACATTGTGGACTGAGGGAGCTGTCACTTATGATTGTCATCGGAAGCAAAACTTCAATTTAAAGGCCGCGGTCTTGTGGACAATCAATGATTTTTCGGCGTACGACATGTTGTCGGGTTGGAGAACTCACGGCCGACTCTCTTGTCCGTATTGTATGGAACACTCTAAATTAATAAGTCTTCAGAACAGACGAAAAATCTCATTCTTTGATTGTCATCGTCGATTTCTATCGGTTAATCATCAATATCGAAGGAATCGTAATAAATTTACTAAGGGCAGAGTCGAAAGAGATGGGCCACCGCCGATGTTGTTTGGTGAACAAATGTTAGCACGTGTTTCAGCACTTCCAGATATAGTATTTGGTCGCAATGAAAGAGTGTCAGGTTTTGGCCAAACACATAACTGGGTGAAAAAAAGTATCTTTTGGGAATTGCCCTATTGGAGTTTATTATTGATTCGACATAATTTAGATGTCATGCACATTGAAAAAAATGTGTTTGATAATATTTTCAACACTTTTATGGATATTTCCGGAAAAACAAAAGATAATGTCAAAGCCCGACACGATATGAAAATACTTTGTAAAAGACCAGAGTTGGAGTTACAAGGGGTCAACGGACGATATCTGAAACCGAAGGCCCCATATGTGTTAAATAAACAACAGATCAAAGATGTTTGTCAATGGGTAAAAGAACTCAGATTATCCGATGGATATGCTTCAAACTTATCTCGATGTGTGAACGTCGATGATTGCAAAATATCAGGGATGAAGAGCCATGATTGTCATGTACTCATGCACAGATTACTTCCGATCGCATTTCGAGATCTTCTACCTGATAATATTTGGGGTCTGTTGACTGAATTAAGTATGTTTTTTAGAAACATCTGTGCAATTGTCCTTCGAGTCGAAGATATGTCAACACTTGAAAATAATATTATTGAAATCATATGCAAGCTGGAGCAGTTTTTCCCTCCTGCATTTTTTGACTCGATGGAGCATCTATCGATACACTTGGCATACGAGGCACGAGTTGGTGGCCCCGTTCAATATTGGTGGATGTACTTATTTGAAAGATACATGAATCGTTTGAAGAAAAAAGTAAAGAACACCGCAGCTGTTGAAGGATCAATATCTGAATCGTATATCATCCAAGAAATTTCAACATTCTGCTAATTTTACTTTGAATCGACAGTACAGACAAGATTTGATCGTCTTCCACGTAATGACGACGGGGGTGTTTGACATTCAGATGGACGTTTAAATATATTTTGTCACTCTGGTCGTGCTTTTGGTTCTCGTCCATCTCGACACTTAAGCGATGAAGAGTATCATTTGGCACACTTGTATGTATTACTCAATTGTCCAGAGATTGAACAATTCATTGAAATATTTGACATTGAGATGGTGCAAAAATACTCTATTCACAACGATCAAGAATTGGAGAGATTACGAAATCGTGATTTCCCTACTTGGATTCAGACTTACAGCAAAGATCACAGAGCTGAAATAGATGAAAGAATATTTGAGTTTGTTAGTGGACCGTCGTGACTTGTGTCGTGCTATAGCGGATATTTTGTTAACGGGTATAAATTTCACACGGTTGAATATTCATTTACAAAGAAGATGATGAATGCTGGGGTCTGCGTGAAAGGGACAACCTATGTTGAATGTGATATGAATTTTTATGGACTGGTGGAAGAAGTGATAGAGTTGCACTACTTCGGCTTAAAATCAGTGATCCTATTTAGATGTCATTGGTTCGATACAACAGAAACGGGCATGAAAGTTCATCCAAAATACAAACTTGTTGAGGTTAATTACAAACCGAAATTGGCAGCAAATGAGCCTTTTATATTGGCATCACAAGCCGAACAAGTATATTACGCGAAGTATCCGGCTCGAAATAAAGATAGAGCAGATTGGCGTGTAGTCTGTAAGACAAAAGGTAGAGGAAAAATTGATCCGATAGTAGGAGAAAATGAGCTGATACCTAATATGACACATGGTTTCTATCAAGAAGATGATCCTCCTGCTATTGATCGTATTATTCCAATACTCGAGGAAGTAGACACAACGTCAATTCAATTAGAAGTTGAATATGCTGATGATGACGATCATGAAATTGAGGAAGCTGGAGATGAAGAAGATGAAGAAGAGGAAGAAGAGGAAGAATTCGAAGACTATTATTCAGATGATGAGGAATAATTGTAAAGCATATATTTTATTAAATATATCTGTACTATTTATACAATAATCTGATTATATGTCTGTTCCACAGATATGTCTGGTCGTGGTTATCGACGCAGGAGAGCTTCGGAGTCTCCGATCGGTGAGACTCCAGCACTTACTTATGCTGCTGATCCTCCTGTTGCTGATCCTCATACGGATGATACTGCCGAGGCTAGTACATCCAGACGCAGGCGGCCACGCGGGCCGAACAGGTGGCAGCCTCCACCAGCCACAGAGTCACGTAGATTGATTAGCGTGATTGGGGAGCGGTAATATATAATGAATTATGAATCATTACAAATTCATTATATCATAATATAATATTAAAATTTATTTTTGTTGTACAGGTTCGAGCAAGAAGAAGTGCCGAGGAGCATTTCTTCTACTATTCGTCGATACATGCACGGGGCATGGCCTACGTGGTCTCACGTGCCTAGCGAACACGTCGACATGTTATGGCGCGAGTTTGAGACACGTATTATTATTATTTTTACATGCATGATGATTAATATTGGTACTGATATTATTATTTTGCAGGCTCGCTATACATGGGCCGAGGACCAGAGGCCCTTCATTTACGCTGCCTGGGAGGCTATTTCTCGGGCAAGATACAACGGGCAACTGGGGCAGGCTCGGTCCCAGGCGATGGCCCGAGCTGGGACCACTAACATCGTGGAGACTCGGGGATACGGCCCCGGTTGGATTACTCCGGATATATGGGACCAGCTCGTGGGAATATGGTCGACGGATCGATGGCAGGAGGTTTCTTGGAATGCGGCTAGAAATTGCATGTCGGGGGGAGCAGCGCGTCACACCGGCGGCTCTGTTGCATTTGCAGTGCACGCGAACCGTATGGTAAGTATATCTTTTAATTATATATTTTATTTGTTACCATGTGTACTAATTAATGTATTTGTTTTGTAAATGTAGACGACGGTGTCGGATGACGGGACTGTCCAGCGACCCTCCCCGATGGCGGTGTTTGAGCGGACTCACCGTCGAGCACATGGGACGGGGGAGTACATCGACAACCGCGCTGCATACATTATGGTAATTATATATTTGTTTAAATTATTCATTATATATTTATAATTTAAGTTTTATGATAAATATTAAACAAAAAATCAAACTCGAGTAGGAGACCTACAGCCAGACGGTGGTGCAGCGCGGGGGTACCCCCGAGGACTTTGACGCAGCATCGTGGGTCGAGGCCGCAGGTGGCTGGGACCATGGCCGCGTATATGGCTTCGCAGATAGTGGTCATGCGTGAGCCGTACTAGGGCCACTTGGGGCACCGACCCCTCCGGTCGCTGGTGAGCGGCCGTCCACCTCTAGATCCAGTTATGATCATAGTAGCAGAATAAGGACTCTAGAGGACATGGTCGCGCATCAGACTGAGATAATGGAGCGCCAGAGTCAGATGATGGCGGATATACAAGCTATGCTACGCAACATGTCAGGTCATCCCGAAGCAGGCATCTCTTCGGCATCATCTAATCCATCGTTCGCGAGTCAGTCCATGCCGGTGTACACTCAAGCACTCCAGACCCCGCCATATGATCCAGACCATCCTCCATCGTCATCGTGAGATTTTGTTTATATTGACTTTGTTACTGAGATATTGAACTTGTTTAACTTATTTTGTTTGGATATTGATACTTCAATTTTGTATTTGAATTGTTTTTATACTATCGTGGATAATTATCAATATAAATATAATTGTTTTGATGTATATCTTGGTGTGTTTGTGATGTGTGAATGAATGTGTGTATGAGTGTATGGGTGTGTGAGTTATGTATCAGATAATGTATCAATGTATCAATGGAAATTTAAAATTTAAAATTTTTTCGTTACCAGGTTCACATCATCAGCAACGGCTTTCCCACGGTCGTCCGTGGGAAAGCCGTTGCTAAAAGTGTATCGAAAGCCGTTGCTGATGACCTACAGCAACGGCTTAACGACGGGCTTTTACTAATGGCGTTGCTACGGACTCAGCGGCCGTTGCTATTAATGTTATCAACAACGGCTCCGAGTCCGTGGCAAAACCGTTGCTGATAATATTTTTAGCAACGGCCCGAGCTGCCGTTGCTGATCCGTTGCTAAGTTATCAACAACGCGACTTTCTGTCACGGCTCTATTGCAACGGCGCGGCCGTTGCTGATGCTTTTCAGCAGCGGCTCAGCAACGGCATCAGCCGTTGCTGATGCCCATTTTTCTAGTAGTGTATAGGCACCTTTTTCGAGGACCTCTGTGATTCGATAATGGCCTTCCCAGTTTGGGGCAAGCTTGCCTTCTTCGGCTGGTTTTCTCTGTGGTTCGATCTTCCGGAGAACTAGACCGCCTTCCGCAAAGTTCCTTGGTCTGAGCTTCATCGCATCTTCTCTAATTTTGGCGAGTTCTCGTTCATCTTCAATGAGGCCGAGTTCGGCGACTCGGGGTTCTGTGTTACCCTGTTCCTCAAAAGCAATTATGCGGAGACTGGGTTCTGCGATCTCGACGGGGATCATGGCCTTTGCCCCGTAAACGAGGCGGTAAGGTATTTCTGAGGTGGAAGACTGAGTTATTGAGTTGTAACTCCAGAGTACTTTGGGTAATTCATCAACCCAGTAGGCTTTGACTCAGTCGAGCTTTTTTTTAACCCGGTTAGGATCACTTTGTTGGCTGCCTTGGCTAAGCCATTCGTTTTCAGGTGCTCAATAGATGATAAGAGTTGTTTGATGCTGAGGTCCGAGCAGAACTCTTGGAGTCGTTAATCCATGAATTGAGTCCCATTGTCGCTAACGAATTCTTGTGGTATTCTGAATATGTAGATGATATTCTTCCAGACGAACTTTTGGACTTTATTCGTTGCAATCGTTGTTAGGGATTCAGCCTTTATCCACTTGGTGAAGTAGTCGATTGCTACGACCAAGAACTTGAATTGCCCAGGTGCTTGGAGAAAGGGACCAAGGAGGTCTATACCCCATTTGTGGAACGACCAACTGACGTCTGAACTATGCAAGGGTTCAGGGTGTAGCTGAGAAACTTCCGAGAACCTTTGGCACTTGTCGTATTTTTTGATGTAAAGGCCACAATCTATCTTCATAGTCGGCCAAAAATAGCTGGCTCAGAGGATTTTGGCTGCCAGCGACCTTCCTCCGATGTGGTTACTGCAGATGCCGTCGTGGACCTCTACTATTATAGTGACTATTCGAGGTTGAGCGACATACTTGAGGAGCGGATGAGAGAGCCCTGTTTTGTAGAGATGGTTATCATGGAGCGTGTAATAGCTTGCCATTCTCTTGAATCTGCTCGGGTTAGGGGTGCCTTCCGGGATTTCTCCTTGTTTAAGGTAATTTATGTAGGGGTTCTCCAATTTGCGCATGTCTGGACTTCGACTGTGGTGTTAGCCGATTGGATGCTCGAGTGCCCGAGGATTTGCTGAATGACTGACCTATTGTTCTGGGGTTTTTTGGTGCTAGCAAGTTTGAATAACAAGTCGGCCCGAGTGTTTTCCTCCCGAGATATGTGCTGAATTATACAATTATCAAAATTAGTGATCAAAGATTGTACTAGTGCAAGGTACCTTTCGAGTGAAGGGTCTCTAGCCTAGCAGGGTGTCGTTGACTTGTCCTACGATAAGCTGTGAGTCGCTTTTTACAACGATGCTTCGAGCTTTTACCTCTTGCACGAGTTTTAATCCAGCTATTAGAGCTTCGTATTCTGCCTGATTATTGCCGGCTTTAAACTGAAATTGAAAGGATTGCTCTGGCGCGATTCACTAACCATTTTTCAGGATGATGCCTGCCCCGCTTCCCTTTTCATTGGAAGCGTCATTCACGAACAACGCCCAGGTTTCCCCCTGGTTGGGAGTATCTCCTTGGTTGGTGAACTCGATAACAAAATTGGACAGCGTCTGAGCCTTGATGGGACCTCTGGGTTGATATTCGATGCTGAATTCTGAATTCTCCACAGACCACAATATCATTCGTCCTGCGAGTTTGGGCTTGGTCAGCACCTGCCGTATGGGCTGCTTAGTGCGTACCTGAATATGGTGGCTCTGGAAGTATGGTCTCAGCCTTTGAGCCAAAATGACTAGGGCAAAGGTGAGTTTTTCGAGCTTTTAGTATCTGAGTTCTAATCCTTGGAGGACTTTGCTAACGAAGTAAATTGGTTTTTGTTTCTTTTCTTGTTCCCGAATTAGGATTGAGTTGAGGGCGTTCTCCGTGACAGTAAGATAGAGAAAGAGGGTTTCTCCTTGTCACAGTTTGTCCAAAATAGGTGGGCTGGTGAGGAGTTGTTTTAGATCTTCGAAGGCTTGTTTGTCTTTCTCGTCCCAGCGGAAGTCTTGCTTTTTTCGCAAGATTTTGAAGAAAGGGGCGGCTCGATCCGCCGACCTGTAAAGGAATATGAAAAGTGCCACCATCCTTCCAGTGAGCTATTGTACCTCTTTTATATTGCGTGAGTTTCTCATTTCTTGAATAGCGCGACACTTTTTTGGATTGGCCTCTATTCCCCGGTGTGTCAACATGAAATTGAGGAACTTGCTGCCTTGCACTTCGAAGGCGCACTTCTCCGGGTTTAGTCTCATGTTGTAGTGTCTGAGTTGATTGAAGATCTCAACAAGGTCATTGCAGTGATTGCTAGTGATAGGCATTTTGGCCACCATGTCGTCGACATACACCTCCATGTTGCGGCCTATTTGCTTCTCGAGGACTTTATTCATTAATTGTTGGTATGTAGCTCTTGTGTTTTTGAGTCCGAAAGACATCACCTTATAGCAGAAATTTGCGTGCTCAGTGATGAAAGCCATTTTTTCTTCATCACCGGGTGCATCCGGATTTGGTTGTAGCCTGAATAGGCATTCATGAAGCTCAAGTATTGATATCCTGAGGATCCATCGGCGAGTTTGTCAATGCTAGGCAACGGGTAGGAGTCTTTTTTGGGTAAGCTTTATTGAGGTCAGTAAAGTCGACGCACATTCGCCATTTTTCCAAATGTTTCTTGACCATGACAACGTTCGCAAGCCACGTTGTGAAATGTATCTCTTTGATGAACTTTGCTTTTAGCAGCTTCGTCGTCTCCTCGAGAGACATCTGTTGCCACTTGGCTCCGAGTTTTCTCTTTTTCTGGGCGACATGTTTGACACGGGGGTCGATGGCTAGTCGGTGGCAAATGACTTGAGGATCTATCCCAAGCATGTCGGCGGGCATCCACGCAAAGAGGTCGGCATTATTTTTGAGTAGGGTGCTTAGTTGTACTTTGAGCTCTTTGGGGAGGTGTGCCCCAATATAGGTTACTTGCTCGGGGGGTGTCCTGATCTGTACTGGATCCAAGTCGTCAGCGGGTTGGGGGCACTCTTGGATTTCTCCCACTACAACAAAAGTGACAATTAGAGACAATCAAATTTGTCTCTAAAAGTTAAATATTTGTCTCTATAACTTTTAGAGATAAATAAAATTATTCATCTCTAGAGCCCCCGTCCCTAAAAGTATTAGGGACCTATAATGTATTTGTCTCTACAAATATAATAGAGGTATATATATTTACCTCTAATATATAAATACTATTAGAGACACGTAATATATTTGTCTCTAAAAATATTAATAGAGACATATATATTTGCCTATAAAAATATTAATAGATGCATATACGTTTGCCTCTAGAAACATTAGTGGAGACATTTATATTTGCCTCTAAAAATATTAATAAATGCATTTATATTTGTCTTTAATATACATACACGATTAGAAGCATGTATCATATTTGCCTCTTAAATATCATTAGAGACATATATATTTGTCTTTAATATATATAAATACCATTAGTGGCATATACAATTGCCTCTAAAAATATTAAGAGAGACATATATATTTATCTTTAATAAAAGTAAATTTTATTGACTCTAAATTAAAAATTAGGCTAATTTTTTTGCATTATATTTAATTAATAGATAATTTAAATATTTAATTGCCTATAAAAATTATGTAGAGGCAATTAATTTTACTCAGAAAATTAATTAGGATTAGAAACAATATATTTTTAACTAAAAATATTATAATTAATAAGAAAAATATAATTACAACTTAAACAACCACATTTCACATATGTATAAGTTTGTACTCAACTATAAACTTTGCAAAGATCTAATATTGACAAATAAGTATCTTAAGTCTCAAACTTCTAAAGTTCACTTAAATTTCGAACATCTAAAGTTCACTTAAATTTCAAACTTCTAAAGTTCACTAAAAATATAAAGATGCATGGTTGTTCAATCAACTGTCATCCGAGACACGTTCAACCTACAAAAAAATAAAGAAAACAATAATTAGAAATTTGGTACAATAATATTTTAAATAAATTATATATAAATATTTCAACACATACCAAATTAATTATGTGGGCATGCAACACTTAGCCCAACAGCTTGTCGAATGGTCTTGGTAGATCCAAAAGACCATAATAGTGGTTCGTTCTTAATCAATACTTCTTCAATATGTACCTCATACCATTTTTCTCCCAATTCATGCCCGCCAACTCTTGTAGATTGATGCGTACTCTTCAAAATACCTTTAGCTACTAGTATCTCATGAGGAGGCTTAGAACTCTCCAATACAATTTTACTTCTAATCTATTATTTAAATATAATTAAAAAATATTTAAAAATTGATATTAGTAACAATGTAGTTTAAGATAAGAAAAAACTATATTTAATATCATATTTACCTCAATAGAAGAACATACTCGTGTCTTTGCTCTCTTTGAATTAGAATTCTAAAGAAAATAAAAAATATATCATTTTACCAAAATGTAAAATAGAATTACCTACTTAATTAATAAATAAATTATTACAAATAAAATTTGTTTAATAGTATAATCATGCAGCAAAAATATTTTAACTTATTACCTTAATAAAATTATTTCCATCATTTCTTCTTAAATGTTGCCTCTGCAATATAGATTGAAAAATAATATCATTAAACAACTTCCAATATATATATATATATATATATATATACTTTTATAACTTGAATGACAATAGCCTTATGAGCTTGAATTGCACGGACATGATGGTGAGAAGTCGATGATAAAATATTTCTTCGTGCTGATATTTCAGTAGTATTATGATCATGTATATCCTTATGTCATTAAAATAAAAAAATTAAATTAGTTGAAAAGGAAAAATTATGGAATATAAATAACATATACAGTACCTCATTAAAATCCAATGGTACATTTGATTCTCCTATATGCCCAAGTGGTTGCTCCATGCTTGTCTGTCGCGTAGATTTAAGTAACTGTAGAAGTTCATTAACTTGAGTTTGTAACTCATTTTTCTTTGCTTCCATAGATTTTTGTAATTCAATTTGTTTTTGCTCCATAGATTCTTTCAAATCCTTTTGTTTTTGCTCCACTTCTTGCATGCACTTTAAACTTAATGCACGCTCCGCTTCTAGTTCTTTCCTGACTGCTATAACTTCTCTCGCATTGAGTTTTGCTAGGAAGTTGACCACATAAATTAGATGGCCTTGGGCCAAGGCCATATGTGCGTACCCATCCACGTTTTTCTTGTCCCATAACTCGAGAGAAAATATCATCATCAAATGCACATCTTGTAAAATTCTCTGGTTGTTCTTCTATAAGTTTTTCCGTTTGTGCCTATTTAAAAAATTATCAACAATAACATTTATAACAAAATGAATTAATAAAAAATGAATATTAAATTAAAACAAATAGATAAATAATATCATGTTATAATGATTAATTTTCTAACTCACAATTGCGTTTCTCGAGAAATCATCCACGGGCTTTTCATTTTTTTTATGTGTTGCAATAAATATTTCAGCTCGAGTTGGCTCTTTACTATTTTTTGCTTGCTGTCAAAACAAAATTATAAATATTACATGAAATTAAAAAAATTTACATAAACAAGACTAGAATGTGAATATCAATTATCATTTCTTCACGAATTCTTGCAAAACTTTTCGTACCAGAACAATGCACTATTTTTAGCATGGCTCGATTTGCCTTATTTGTAGCACTATGTGCCTATTATAAAGTTAGCAATTATAAAATTTCATTAAATAATTTTAAAATTAATAAATCTATATTAAGTAAAAAATATTTTGAAGATTGCATCTATTCAAATTAAAATTTCTAAAATATCTGTACCTGTCCTTTTGATGATCTCCAATAGTCAATTAAAGCCTTCCAATCTTCACTACTAATCCTTTCATCACGTGTAGCCATAAGTTGATCATTTGTCAAGTTAGCATCAAAGTAATTCTTCTTTTAATTGTTTCTAAAAGCCTTCCATTTCTTTGCAAGCGATTTCCATTGTCCAAGCATAAGAAGTTTCATCTATATCAAACTTTTTATGCATTAAAATATAAATACTTTAGTAATTATGATTATGTATAATTAAATAACTAATTCAAAATTTGAAACTTTATTACCTTTACAAGTGCCCAAACATCAAGCTTTTTTGATTTTGACACATTTCTCCAATCAATGTACTTTAGTGGAATAAATTCACTTATGGCTACAATTCCAAGAAAGCTTGTAAAGTATGATGTATTAGGACCAAGACCAATAGGTTGACCATATTCATTAAAATCAACATGAATGAGCTCCCTCGGTGGTTTATTCCATACATTATGCATTATTGTGTAACCCCGTCTTTTTTTTTAGCCACATTTCCTTTTTCAAAATGAACAAAATAATTTTTAAAAAAGTAAAAAATGTTAGTATAACCATGATAAACTCCAAAAGCATATCTATTATAAACACACACATATAGTAGACTAAGAAAAGATATATGGTAAACATAAAATAGGTTATGTACTTATGTTAATCTCATATTTATTACTTGTAAAAATGTACACATTAAGATGCATAATAATATACTCTAAATATAAAATAAGACATGGAAAAAAAGGATATGTAATCATACAATCAATAATGTTGGGTGAAATGACTACACTAGAGGGGGGTGAATAGTGTGTTATCTAAATCTTATCACTTAAATTCGATTTTAAACATTTCTTAGTAGGCGATTCATGATTGAATGACTAAATGTGGAAGCAATAAATCATAAAACAATTAATACAAATAAGATATCAATGCTAACACAATGGTTTATAGTGGTTCGACCCCAATGTCTACTCCACTACTTAAGCACCCCGCTTATGATTTCCAAAGTAACTTTACTAGATTATCTTATTGTTTCCTTTACAACGAGGATGTTTTCACTGGAGAGTCTCCGCTCTCACACCGAAGGCAGTTCCACACCCTGAAGTCTCTGCCTTCCTACCGAGAGCACTCTCCCACCTCAATCCTAAGGACAACAAAAACTAATTCTAGCAAACTAAGTTTACAATGGTGGATTTAAGCCTCAACACCAAGGCAACCACCAACTCAATCAACCTAGCACTCTAGGTTTACACAAGTTCGATTACAATGAAATAAACAATAAAATACAATAACAATTGGAGAAATAAATCAAACAATAAGTACTTAGCTCCAAAAGAAACTCCCTAGTCTTATTGATGCATTGAGATGATGAATCAGTGAAGCTTGAAGGCTAAATCAAGGCGTGAAGATCAAAACTAGGGTTCTTGCAAGGATGACTCAATGAAAGCTTGTAGAGATGCTTAGGATCACACTTTGAGGTTTGAAAGCATCAATAGTTACATGGAAGAAGGATTAAAGAAGTTAGGTGAGGGGTATTTATAATCCCTCAACCGAACGGCTCCTCAACGAGCATTTTTTTCGCCTGTTGGACGCCGTTCGGTCGCTTGCCGGTCGATCGACCGCCCAGCAATCGTTGGCATTCTGTGCTTCTGCCGCTCTGTTCGATCGACCGGATGGTCGACCGAATGAGTCATGATTAAGCTTCTCTGCTGTCCGATCGACTGATCGATCGACCGAAGTAGGCACTGCCAATTTTTGGCTTCGGTCGGTCGATTGACTGATCGACCGAAGTAGCCACTGCCGATTTTTAACCATCTTCGGTTGACCGACCGGTCGACCGAATTGGCTATTGCCAATTTTTAACTACATTCGATCGATCGACCGGTCGACCAAACCTAGGTTGAACTTGATTTTTTCAGCATTTTTCTTGTGCGCTTCATTTTCGGGTTCCGGCTTTCAACGTGTGTCAACTTGGAGAGGTTTTCATGTGTTCTTTAGACTCGACCAAGACGTCTTTGGTGCACACGTCGATCTTGGAGAGATTTCCACGACGAACCCGAACGCGATGATCAATGTCCTTATGATTTTCCGATTTCTTCAATATTTCTGATCGAGGACATCACGAGCTAATCAATATAGAACTTGAAAGATTTTTCAATGAAACATTAGTTCCATGTTTGTTATCATCAAAACCGAGATTAAGACCAAGGTAGAAAACCTTAGGCCAACAAATAAGTCTACTATGAATGCATTATAAATGTGCATTTTAAAAACTAATTCATTTATCTGTATCTTCTTCATCTACATCTTGTAGCTCAACGTTGCCTGACTCGTCTAAACTTGCACTATCTAACTCATCTGAACTTGGTTTTAAACCAATTTCTATTGTAAATATTGGTGGTTGTAATAGTTGTCTAAAGCCTGATCGAGACCAAATCCCTTCAATATTCAATCGATTTTCTTGTCCAGACATGTCTGTTCTAATATAATAAAATATATTTATTATACATATATAATCATACAATTAAAACGAGTAATTAGAACAAAGAGACTGAAATATGGATAAATGCACAAAATATAAATATACAAACAATAATATAAATAATCAATGTCATAACGAGGAACTTGAATAATCAATTTCTATGAAAAAGATATGAACATTAAATAAAATGAACAATATAACAGATACTTTCTAACTAAGTTCCAACAAGTGTAAACTTTGCAAAGTTTAATAAAGTGAACAAAAAGAACATCGTCCTTCAATCATCACTAGAATCAAAATCATCTTCATTTCTATTTGGCTTTGCTTGACTAAATAGTAAAGGTGACTCAATAGTGGTTCCTTGAATATCCTCCCTTCTCCCATCTACAACATCTTCATCATTGCTTCCTACCATTTCGACGAAGTTCCTCTCTATATATATTTCAGCATCAAAATCTCTGAATTTTGTTATTACAATTGAATGCCAATCTCTTTGTTGTGGATTTTGAACATAAAAAATTTGTTGCACTTGAGATGCTAGGACAAAAGGCTCGTCAGAAATTTGTTGTCCATAGCCTAGAAGATATTTAAAGTTTACAAGGGTGAAATCAAATTCATCTTGTTTATTTCCTCTACCTTTAGCTCGGACATCAACCCAATTACATTTGAATAATACGAATGTCAATTGATCATGTATAGTAGTTGACTTCAATGATATCTGTCAACTTTCCATAATATGTAATATCTTTATCAATAGAATTTTTATCTTTTGCACTTGAAAAACTTGATGTCCTCGCAATCACTATAACACCACTATTTTGAATTTTTTTTTGTTCATCGCGAGATATAGTATGAAATTTAAATCCATTTATAAGAAAATCATTATATCGTTTTGCCATTTTACTAGGGCCATTAGCTAGTCATCTAATTTCCTCTTATACAATTTCCTGATTGACTTCATGTTGTTGCTCTACCTGTGTTAAAATATATTTTGTAATTATTAATCTAAAATTTTAATTTCAACAATAGAAATGATTATGCTACAATAACTATCATTACTTACATAAGGCTGAAATCATTTGTCAAATGTTTGACTGTGTGTATGTTCTATTACCATTGATCTTGCACGAGGATTACTAGCCTTGAAAATACTTTTATGTTTTCTGCAAAAAATAAAAATAAAACAAAAACAAAAATATATAAATTAATAATTCATATTAAATTTTTTTATATAAAAGATTATATTTCTTACTCAAGATATGGAATAATTTGTTCATGGTTGAATAGAATATATCTATCTGCTTGTGTCCAAGTAATATTATCTAGCATGAAACTTTCAACCTTCCCTATAGCATGACCTACTTTCATTGATGTGAGTGATTGATCTTGTGAATCATGATGAACAATGTCATCATTCCTCGCAGGTCTATTATATCTTGTTTCAACATCTTTTAAATATCTAGAACAAAAAGTCAAGCGCTAGCATTCTTCTACAACGTATCCTTCAGCTATTGATCCTTCAAGACGACTCCTGTTACGTACATATAACTTCAATCTAAGCAAATACCTAAAAGAGATTAAAAAGATTAGATTTAACTAAATTACTTTGTAAATAAAGTCATAAAAATTCTAACATATTATTACCTCTCAATTGGATATATCCAACGATATTGCACTGGACCACCCAACCTAGCCTCATTTGCCAAGTGAATAGGCAAATGCATCATAATATCAAAAAATGAAAGTGGAATTATCCTTTCCAATTTGCAAAGTGTTAAAATAACTTGGTGTTCTTAATCATTGGAGATCTTCTGGTTTAAAAGATTTGCAACATAGTTCTCTAAAAAAGTTACTGAACTCAATAAGTACTAAACTAACTTTCTTAGGCAAAACTTTCCTAACAGCCAAAGGAAGTAATTGATGTAAAATGATATGACAATCATGACTTTTTAGCCCTGAAATTTTACGCTCCTTCATTGAGACACATCGAGAAACATTTGAAGCATATCCATCTGGAAACTTGACATGTTTTAACACCTTACATAAAGTACTCTTCTCATCTGTAGTCATTGTAAAGCACGCAGGAGGCATGTACATTTTGTTACCTCCAACATTAATCAGATGAAGTGCATTTCTTATACCCATATCTTGTAGATCATTATGTGACTTTATATTATATTTAGATTTTCCATCAAGATCTAACAATGTACCAAGCAAGCTGTCCCAAATATTTTTCTCTATGTGCATGACATCTAAGTTATGTCGCAGTAAAAGACTTTTCCAATAAGGTAGCTGAAAGAAAATACTTCTTTTTCTCCAATTATATGACAAAGAGCTATCAACACATTTTCTCTTACCACCTTTTTGGTTATGCTTTCCAAAAATGATATTTATATGCTCTATTTGATTGAATATTTCTTAATCAGCTAATGTCAAAGTCGGATTTCAAAATTTTAAAGTACCATCAAACGATGTTTTATCAAAACGAAATTTATGACCCTGCTCCAAAAATCAACGATGACCCATGTAGCATATCTACTTTTTGTCAAATAGTAAGAACAAGTGTCTTTGTTACATGAAGGACAAGCCAAATGACCCTTAGTGCTCCAACTTGACAAATTCACATAGCCGGGAAAATCACTTATAGTCCAAAGTAATGCTGCACGCATGCAAAAATTCTCACAACGTGAAGCATCATAAGTGTCAACGCCTATCTATAGCTCTTTCAACTCTTCTATCAATGGTTGCAAGTATACATCTAAATCATTTTCAGGTGCAGATGGTCCTGTAATAAGTAGAGGCATTATAAAATATGATTGTTTCATGTACATCTAAGGAGGTAAATTATATGGCATCAAAATAGCAGACCAAGTGCTATGAGAAACATTCATAGTTCGATACAGGTTAAACCCATCACTTGCTAATCCCAATCTTATATTTCTAGGCTCTATAGAAAAATTAGGATGATTAGAATCAAAAGTAGACCAAGCAAGCGAGTATGCGGGATGTCTCATAATACCATCTTTGGTTCTACTATCAGAATGTCATGTCATTGTTTCGGCTATTTGTGATGACATAAATAGTCTTTGAAGTCGTGGTTTCAAAGGGAAGTGGCGTAAAACTTTTACTAGAATTTTTCCAATAATTTTTGATGTAGTAACTGTATCATCATTAGATTCATTTTCAACATCCTTCCATCTAGAACTACCACATATATCACATACCAATTTCTCATCATTATATTTCCAAAATAACATATAGTCATTAGGACATGCATCTATTTTTTGATATTCAAGACCCAATTCACCAATTATTTTTTTAACATCATAGAAGGATTCTGGAAGTGACTCTCCTTGAGGAAATGCTTTTTTTAATAACTTCAATAAGGAGCTAAATGATTTATCAGTCCATCCACCAATGCATTTTGAATGATAAAGTTGGACTATGAATGATAACTTCAAAAAACTTTTGCATCCTGGATACAGTTCTTGATTTGCATCTTCAACTAACTTATAAAATTTTATTGCTTCTTCATTTGGAGTAGTATCTTTACTTGAATGATCACTTAAACCACTATATAGAGTATCTAGATTGGGTATTGGAAATATATCATGCATATTATCATGCATATTATCTGGTACGTGTGTGTCTTGATCATTACCAGAGGTTATTTCTCCATGCAATATCCAATCTCTATAACCTCTCAAAACTCCATCACATATTAAGTGTTCTTGAATAATTTATCGATTCTTCCACATGCAATTGCAACAATTATTGCATGGGCATAAGATCAATCCTCTTCTGCTTGTATTAGAAAAATGCAAAATCAAGAAATCAATCAACACCGTGTATATATTTATCACTTGCTCTATGAAGGTCAATCCAACTTTTATCTATGAAATGTTATATATGATTTATTTTCTGTCAATAAAATCAGTATATAAATAGTTATTATCCATTAATACATATAATAATATAAAAAATTAATGAAATAAGCCAAAAAAAATTACATTTGCACACAAGAATCATACATGCTCGTACAAGCTTGGACAGAATGAAAACCATAAAAATAATAACTATGAATTACTCAAGTTTAAAAAGTACATTGGTCTTCTAAGAACAAATAAACGAAGTGAATACAACCAAACAAAGAAAATTGACCAAATCCTACGATACTCCAAAAAATTGCTAATGATACTTCGGAAACCTGAAAGGATAAACATGGTAATGATTAGTGATAATGTAAACTATCTAAAAAATTACTAAGGTATGTAGTAACGAAGTGCTCAATGCTAGTATTATTTGACGGATAAGATTCTTAGAACAAAGAAGCATATCCAAGAGATAAATTCACTAAAAGAATATTGTGCTGAAATAAACCGTGAAGTAGGAGAATAGAAAATAATTTGGTCTCCTAGAGAGCCCCAAGAGGCGGTGACGTTCACCAATAGAAATGAGGAAACAACCTCTCTATAGTGAATAAAGCTTCCATCTTTTTCAAATTATGTGAAATATCATTTGGTAAATACTAGCCAACTGTAATTTTAAAGATTTTCATGAATATTCTGTACACGAAATAGGTTATTTAAAAATAAAAGAGTAGAAAAGCATGTACAAATGAGTGAAATGACCCTACAAGCATTCCGGACTAAGTTACTTCTTTCACTTGGTTCATATTCAATTCATGCAAAAGTTGGTTTTATAAAAAATAATAAAAACTTCTAAAGGTATATTAATTTATTTGTAATCTCAATCAATAATTTTAAAGGATTGTAATGCAAATTGACAAAAATATGAATCCCTACCAAATTCCAGTATTTTATCATTCCTACCACAAGCAATATTCTCTTGAGGATTGTATTGATCCCGAGCAAGCTGTATTGGTCTTTATAAGTATTGTCATTTAACGTTCTGTAGTTAAAGACTAACCTCTCTTTGCCCTTTGTTTCTTTCTTGGTACGGGGATCAATCTCAGTTCCAGAATGGACTATCATTGCCATAGTTCTGTGTCGACTCGTACTTGGTCGTATTGCTCCAATTTGTAGTAGACTTTTGATATGTTTATCAAATTGATCTTTCATGAGGGGCATCACATGCTTCAATGGCTTATCCTGTATGGTCAAGTCAGGATTTATGATGTCAATTTTGCAGGTGATTTGATTCTTACCCCAGTGAGCGATAGGATTCTCTCCTATGTATCTTCCACGTGACACATTATATTTTTGTGTACTAATAGGTCAAACCATTATGCTGGTAGCTCCCCTAAGGTCATAGTATAAGTGGCATAGTTTTGAATTTGGGATGCAAACAACATATTATAATAAGTAATGCATAAAAAGAACTTCAAGCAGAAAAAGATACGTACTTAATATCTGGTAGATGAAAAAGACAAAAATTGTTTACTAAACTTTGAAAAGTACCTGTGTGTTACTTGGCAAAAAGGGAAGTTCATAACTTCCTGGATAAAAAGAAAGATTTGCCAAATAACTTTCTGCACAGATCCCTAAAACATAATATACATAAGAACCAAAGTCTTGAAGAAAATTATGTGCATCAATGGTCATTGCTACTGTACAATGCTTATTAATGGACATAATAAAAATGAAGTTTTTATTAATTACGTTTCCCAAAAAATGAAGTTTTTTGAATCTGTTTGGACTGATTAGTTGGGTGGAACATCATCATCAGGGAAATGAAATTGATATGGTTTCAAAAAATTGTATGGTTTTAAGATTTATTGGAGATGAGCCATGGTTTTATCATTGTCACTAACACTAGTATCTTCCGCTATTTCTCCATTTAATTCCTTTTTATATTGGTATGTTAAAGGCCAATTAGCTTCATAAATATGATGCTAGGAACGTCTTCCGGATAAGAAACATAGATGATTATGTGGGTGTCAATTGAACTCCCAGGTGGTGGGATAAATAATATTCAAGTAAGATGCTTATCAATAGACATAGTAAAAATTATATTTAATAAATAATATTCAAGTAAGATGCTTATCAATGGACATAATAAAAATTATATCCATTTATTTTCTAGCCAAAGCCAAGAGCCATCTTTGACTATTATAATATTATCCATAGTCACTTTTGTTTCCTTTCCAAATTCTCTTCAAGTAGAGGTGTATAATATGAGTTTATAAACACCTCTTGCTTTTTGTAATTTTCGGATGTGGGACAAAACATCTTCTAGTACTAACTAATATTAACATCATATGCATCTCTCATTCACGAATGTATGATTATTTTATCAGTTTTAAGATCAACACCTTGCTAATAAAGTTAATTAAATTATTCAGCTAAAATACATCTTTCACACATGTACAATCTTACTAAGATAGCAGTTAAAATCTTAGTAAAAGCCATGAGAAGTAAAAATTTACAGACAAAGAAGTGCAAAAAATAACTAAGACACATAATAGATCTAAAACACTCAATGCCTAGATATATAAGCAAATAATAAAATTATACTATGAAGTACAAGACTTATAGCAATACCATGTTTAAGAGAATATCTCTGAAGTAAAAGCCCTGCTGGAAACAACCCAATAAAGCAAATCAAAGAAAACATATCCCATAATCAGATGAATGAACCTACATTATTTTCTCCACACAATCAAGATTTCTATGGTTCAATTCTATACAACAACGTAAAGAAATATTTAACATTAAAGAATAGGGTTTAAGGATATTAAATTATTTGCAATGCATTTTTTATCCATCTAAGATTACTACATGAATACTATGATTTTAGTGTTAAATTACATGATTGACATAATAAACTCCAAACAATTAATCTAGATAGTTCCTTCTATTTAGCCAAAAAAAGTACATCACAATAAATGCTTATTTCATTGAAAACCTTGAAACAAAATTAAATAGACATGCATCATAAGCAAACAAATGTACCGTAACATAGTGAAGTATATTAGTATAGAACATGTGTTAGAAATTAGAATAATAATAAAAAGACATCAAAAGTTGGGATGTCGCATCATTGTATCCATAACCTCCATTATTGAAAGTTATTCTGATAAAACAAATCATATAGAAATCATACAAGATTTGAAATTTTGGATTCAAATTATCAAATTTTACTAACTGCACCAAAATGGCTTTGTTCAAGCTCAACTTTCTTTTAGAAAAATGATTATATATGAGATAGGAAGCCATTTCATCTTAGTAGTCCAAAATGATTAACAAAATTCAATAATATTGTAGAGGAACATGAGAAAATTTTAGAGCACTACAGAAAATATATTCCTCTAGTAAATAAATCCATTCCAACATTATTAATTAGCATTGCAAGACAATCTTACAAGAAATAATCAAATTTAGTAAAACAAATTAAAGAAGGCTACCAGAATGAAAGCTTAACTGTACATAAAAGACTTGAGTCTACACCAATCTAGTTCAGAAACAAAATTCAAGCTTAGTTGGCTAACATGTACCGGTTGAATATATTAGTTATAACTTACAAAGTATATATGTTTGGATTCCAAATTTTAAGCAAAATCGAGAGTGGAAGCTAGCGAAGTTTCAACAAAAATTAGATAGCATCAAAAGAAACCACAATGAAATTAATTTGCATTAACAGTATATTAAGAAAAAAAATTATATATAGCCGCTCGAGATAACAAACCTAACTCTTACCTCCTTTTGGATTCCTGTACCAAATCTTCTATAGAACGGTCTTGATGAGGGAGGGTCTTGAACCAAATCTGGTTGCGGAGGGATGCCAGAGGTAGGGCGTAATTGGGCTGGAAATAGGGCGCGGTGAAGGAGAAGGCATGTGAGGGGCGCTCACACAAGAAATAGGGTTACAGATTGGGTAAGGTTGGAGGAGAAGGCTCGTGAGTGAGAGATTCGGTAAGATTGGGTGAGACTGGAGGAGATCGACGACGCGAGACTTGGTGATAGAGCTGCAGAATAGGAGATTGATCGAAGCCACGATACTTGGTGATAGAGCTGCGGAATTGGAGGAGATCGAAGGCGCGAGACTTGGTGATATGGCTGTAGAATTGGAGGAGATCGATCGAATGTGATAGGGCTGCGGATTGGAGGTGCTCGTCTGCAAAAAAAAAAATGAGGGAGATCGAAGATATTTATAAGGCACGTCTGGGAAAAAAAACGAGGGAGATCGAATTAATTAGGCTCATACAGCTAATTAATAAAGCATATGTTTATTTAATTTAATATGATTAATTAAAATTTAATGGGTATAGATTTAGAGGCTAATTTTTCTTATAAAACTAAAATTGAAGGCATATATTTTTGATTGTCTCTAAATCATATATTTAGAGACAAATAATTATGTGTTTCTAAATAATTGCCTCTAATTGAGGCTTTTGTTGTAGTGTCCTTTGGGATCCAAATCTGATATCTTTGGCTGCGGTTTTGCCGACTTGAGTTTCAGGCACTTGTTGTGACATGCACAAGCTTCCCTTTGGTCTGTATGAATGACTCCTACTTCTGTCTTTGAGATGAGGAATTTTTACGACGAGATGTGGAGTAGATACTATGGCTCGTAAGTTATTCAAGGAGGGTCGACCCAAGATCATATTATAGGGACTCGCACACTGGACGACCAGAAATTGTATGTCTATTTCCCTGGTTCATGATGCGGAGCTGAATGTGGTGGTCATTCGTAAGTGGCCTTTGACATTTACATGATCTCCTGAGAAGCTGACAAGCTCCCCGTGGTACGGATGTAGCGAGGATTCACTGATGCCCATTCTTTCGAGTGTTGGGTAGAAGAGGACATCGGTGGAGCTTCCCTGGTCCACCAGAACATTCCTAACAAGGAAGCCAGCAACAAACACAGAAATAACGATCGGATCATGCAAGTTCCTGTCAATCCCTTGGTAATCAGAGTCGTAGAAAGATATTACTGGCGTTGGTATGCGTGGCCTTTGTGACCTAGTTGTTTCATCGATGATCATAATTGTCTGGGGTGATTGTGTTGTGGGACTGTCTTCTCCAGCAAATCCTCTTGTTATACAGTCAATAACTCCCCGGGCGCTAGGGTAGGACCACCCACTTTCGGGGCGGCCCAAGGGCCTAAGCAGTTGTAGATAATGTACTTCTTATAGTATTATTTCCCTTGAGGTATTAAGAGTTGTGTACCTTTCAAATCAGTTGCTCGGACGAGGTGGAGACCTCAGCATTAGGTAGTAACTTTGTTCGTGGTGATTGTGATCCTCCTTTTTCTCACCGCGCATCCTAGATTTTTTGTCTTCGATGATAGCTCTAAGGTTTTGCCAGTCGACCTTCTTCGCCTTTCGCTGATCTTCTATTCTTATAAAATTCACCACCATTTCCTGGAACTCGGCCATGTCCTTGGGTTCGGTTAAGACGATCTAGTCGGCGAAGGGTCTGGATTTTAAACTGAGTTGGAGGCAGAAGGGCTAGATCTTCGGGTCGAGGTTTGGGATGTCGGCTGTAGTGTGCTCGAAACTTGTTCAGGTATTCCCTTAGGGGCTCATGTTGCCCTTGTCTGATATAGTGAAAGGTGGCCGCCATCTTGTGGTATACTTGTGACGTGGTGAAACGGCTGAGGAAGACGCGGGAGAGGTCTTTGAAAGAGTGAATAGAGCCTAACGGAAGGGAGGCGAACCATAGCAGGGTTGTATTCCCTAAGAATGCTGGAAAAGCTTGGCAAAATGCAGAATCAGTTGCTCCATTATAGAGCATCGCGGTCTGGAACGCCGCTAGGTGTAGGGCAGGATTGCATGTGCCGGTATATGACGTTAGAGTGTTGGGCAACTCGCTTCTTGGCGGAAGGCGGGTTGTCATGATGTGGTCGGCGAAGGGCCCCGCGTCAAGGGTGGGGACAAACTTTGGTTTCTGGATTCTGGGGTCTCTGTCTTCCTCCGGGCGAGGAGCGCTGGTGGCTTCGCCGCAGGGGCCGGACCAGACCTCCTTTTTCGCGATTGGGCGTTGTCTCAAGGTTATGGGTAGTAATCGTGGTTAGCCGGAGGCTGCTCACGAGATCGTGTTGGCGTCATGGCTTGGGCTCTTAGCTCTCAAATTTCATCTTCCAAGCCACCTATTTGTTAATACAGATCTTCAAGAGGGGGATGGGCCGGTATTGAAGCGTCGCTCCTCGATGTTTCAACTTTACCAGGTTGCGGTTGATCGCCGCCGTTGGGTCGCAGCCGTTGATGTGCAACGACGGTCGCTTGACTCTGGGTTCCAACCATTGTGGGGGAGGTAAGCTTTACTCAGGCCCACAGAGGGCGCCAAATGTTCCTGCCTGAGAGTCGGGGTCTTTCGGTCCAGTCTGGTGTATCTTCGTGTCTGGTTCAACACTGGCGCGCGGGGGGGGGGGGGGGGGGGGTTGCAAAAGACACTCCGATGCCCAAGTTTGGCGGACTCCAAGATGGAGGTTACGAAAATTAGAACTTAGGGTTACTTGTGTGCGTCGTGTCTGTATATATTACATGTGGAGATGAACATGTTGCCTAGTAATCACGCTAGGATTTTTGCCCAGAATGGGTCGAGGCCAATCCCGGAGATGACGGGTTTATGATGATAAGTCCCTTGTGATAAGGGAGGACGTAGGAGTCCATGTTTGGCTGGGTGGGTCCCTTGGATGGGGCCGCCTGGTTTAGCTTGAGTCTGGCTCAAAGGCGTTGCTTGAGCGGAACCCCCTGGGCGGGGCCGTGTGGTTCGATTCGGAGTGAACGGTGGGGCACTACTGGGTCTAATCTGATCGGGCCCAATAGTTTTTGTCTAGTCCACACACACATATTTAAAATTAGGGTTAAAATTAAATCTATGTGGATCCTTTCTGACGTGGTGATATTTAAAAATTATTTTCGGATCGCCACGTCAGCAAGTTAACGAGCAACATCAAGGCTAGCTGACGAGGGGCCATTATTGGAACCAATGTTAAACTTTTTATATACAATTGAGACCAATCAAAGAATTAATCAAAATTGAAAAATTCGCGAAAGTTGTGGTCATTTTCGTCTAATAACCCTTAATAAAAATAAAGCATCATTTACATTAATAACACTGTGCAATGCAAAGGCATTATTAACAAAGTGCAATGCAATATATATATATAAACAAGAAACGACTCCTTCCCATCCAAACTCTTCCACTTCCTCAAATTTTTACCTTTATTTTTATCCCACTTATATTTTTAGTTTTACCCCTCTCCACAAACTTTTCCCACTTTCCTCACCTAAATTTTTCCTCCTAAATTTTTATCCTAATTAAATTTGCATTAAAAAATTTTACCCCACTTATATATGCACATATTTTAATATTTTTAATTTTTAATTTATTATTTTTTGAATAATAATTGTAAATATTTTTTTTATTGCAGTTTTTTATATTAGTTTTTGGGTATTGAAATATTATTTTTTGGGTTTGTTACTGAAAAATAGTATTTCAAAACCAAAAAAATTATGCAGTTTAGAATAATATAAATATCCTATTTTCTATTTTTGTCAACTTATTGTCTTATACTTATATTATATTTGATTTTTCCAAAAAGAATCTTATTATTTTTAAATTTTTAAGTTTTTTGATCATTGAAATTTATATAAATTAATGTATATAATTATTTTTTATATTAATTTTGTGTTGATGAAATATCATTTTTTCTTTATTTTTGAAAAATCTTAAATAATTTTAAATATATATATATATATAAGCAACATATCATTCCCGCATAAACTCAATTTTCTCAAATTTTTGCCACTTTCACCACCAAGATTTTTTTGTCCCAAATTTTTATCTCACTTAAAGTTGGAATAATTTTTTTACCCTACTTATTTTCTTTATATGCACATATTTTGATATTTTTAATTTGATATTTATTATTTTTTGAATAATAATTGTAATTATTTTTTTATTTATTTAATTTTTTATATTAGTTTTTGGATTTTAAAATATCACTTTTTGGGATTTGTTAATGAAAAATAGTATTTCAAAATAAAAGAAATTTATGTAGCTTAGAATAATTTAAATATTTTATATTTTATTTTTTTCATTATGTTATCTTATATTTATCTTATATTTGATTTTATCCTTAAAATTATTATTATTTTTGTATTTTTTAAATTTTTTTGATCATTGAAATTTATATAAATTAATTTTTTAATGTATATAATTATTTTTATATTACTTTTGTATTTATGAAATATCATTTTTCCTTTATTTTTGAAAAAAATAAATTATTTCAAATTTCTTATTTTTGAATTAATTATCTATACTTATAATTTTTTAATTGATATACTTTATATTGGCATTATATTTGATGTTTACCCTTAAAGTTATTAGCAGTTTTCCATTTTATTTTTTTATATATGTTTTTTTATTAAAAACCTATAAAGTATTATTTGTTTTGAAATAGTTTTAATTTTTTCTATTTTTAAAATTATTAGTTTAATTTTTACTTTAAAGATGTATGCATTTTGAAGTAAATTAATATCATTATATAAAAAGATTATTACCACTTTTAGATTTATATCTTATTGATATTTTGTTTTGTATGTCATACTAGATTATAAATTTATTTATATGAAATTTTATTTATTTATATGTTTTTTCTATATGAACATTATTTTAAGCTTTATAAATAATTATTAACCACTAATCCAAGACAATTCTTCTTTTAACTTTTTAGTTCTTATTTTTATTTTAAATTTAATTATTAATTATAGTTATTTTAAATTTAATTATATAAATATACGTGCATATTTTTATAATTATATAAATCAAATCAAATTAATATGTATTACTTTATGGTATGTTTATATATTATTATTTAAAATTGTAATTTAATTTAAATATCTTACTAATGGTTTTTATTATCAAAAATATTTGTTTCTTATAATATGATATTAATATTGTACTTATTTCTGAAATATAGGTGTAGAAATATTTAATTTTAAAATTTTAATTTTAATTATTATGAATATTAATTTATTGTTACAAATTTAATTTAAAATTAAAATTAAAAGTTAGATTATAATTGAAGTTTAAAATAATTATTTCTCTAAAAATATAAAAAAATAGTTTTAAATTTAATTTATATAATTTCAAATTAAAATTATGTTAGAAAATATGAAAATATAAAAAAAAATTGATAGGCTATTTTATTTATATATAATAATATAATAAAAATATAAATTTCAATTTCAAACTTTTTTAAAATGTTAATAATGTAGTAACTTATTCTTGAAAAATATAGGTATACAATTATTTAATTCTAAATTTTTTATTTAAATTATTAAGAATATTAAATTATAGATAAAATTTAATTTACAATTAAAATTCTATATAACTATTTTCTAAAATTATAAAAATTAGTTCTAAATTTAAATTTATATAATTTTAAATTAAATTTATATTACAAAATATGAAAAATATCAAATTTTTTTTTGATAAACTATTCTATTTGTATATAAATATATATTAAAATATAGCATTCAAAAGTCAAACTTTTTTATTTTTAAAATTATAAGTTAATCGTGCAAAGCGCGAGTATTGCAACTAGTTTATATATAATATCACGTTAGCGCCATTAATAGAAATAAAGCAGCATGCCCATTTTATTTACCTTGAGAAGAGGCATTAATAACACCAGCGCCATTTATAGAAATAAATCATCATTTTATTTCTAATTTAATAGCAATATAGCGACATAGACACAATTTTTATTAGCCAACACCATCAATATAAATAAAGGAGCATGCTCATTTCGCCATTAATAGAAATAAAATAGCATTTTAAGTCTGTTCATTTCACCATTAATAGAAATAAAACAACATTGACATTAATAACAATACAATGTAATATGAATATATATATATATATATATATATATATTCATGCAATTAAACTTTCATCCATTACCAAGTTTAATTGCATGAATTGTAGTTGGTTCGACTGTTATCCCTGCAATCACACATATATTTCTGTCGAATCCCTAGTGATAAATGTAGGATGCCAATATTTTTGTTTGGCCGAGTGGAGCCCCTGAGATGAGTTGTAGTTGATTCGATCTAGTCCATTAGTAGGATACTTCTGGGCCTGGTCCGACTAGACCCAACCACAACCCCCGAGCTTGGTTGGAGTTCGAGGAGGGTGTCGAGTTCTAATAGTATGCCGACTTCTATTTGTCTACTGAACTCTTCGTATGTTTCGAGTATCTGACCTCGGTCGGACTTCAGATTGCTGCCCTTCGGGGCTTTTAACATTCACCTCTCATGGGTGTTTGACATGGTCGCCCCATGTGGGCTTCTGGTTGTAACATATTTTTTGTCGTTGTCGTTGTGCACATGCGTAATGTTTTTATTACATTACTTTTTGTGCCTTTGATTTTTTTCGCTATTTGCGATGTTTTGTTTGCTTGAGATAAGTGTTTGGTGCCAACAGTATTTGGTCGGCCAACTCTTCTAGAGCCAACTATGGTGCTTAGGGCCGTTTTGCATTAGTTGGCGCTGTCTGGCTAGTAGTTGTTGGTGTTGAAGAGTGTTCTGTCTCTTGTTTGGCCGATGTTAGCTACTTAGTAGCTGCTTCTTAGGGTAGCGACCACCTTTACGTATTTAGGTTGAGACATAATTCCCGTCAAAGGTAGATCTAGTTCCCAAGTTACCTATTCGGTAGTTGCTCATAGGGCCAATGACCCATAGATTCAATCTTCGTCGAGGTCATTCACGTTTGAAGTTGGAAGTCGTCAATGAGGCTAGGCGCCACATTTGGGATTTTAAAGGGCGTTGAGGATGCCACAGTTGATCTCGCTTGGAGTCGGAGGTTGCGTTCTGAGCCGAGAAAGACGCTAAGGATGCCGAGGCCAAGGAGGTCTTTAAGGGCGCTAAGATCGTAAGTAAGGGCGCAGAGGCCGTTAGTAATGGTATTGAGGTCGAGGACCGCACTTGAGATCAAGTTGAGCTCGCGGGGACCGTAAGGCAAGACCATGCTCGAAGGCGTGCTTATTTAGAGCGGGGTCGTATTCTGGGTCGAGGTATTCAAGGGCGTTAAGGTCATAAATAATGGCGCTGAGGTCGAGGACCGCACTTGGGGTCAAATTGAGATCACGGGAAGCATAAGGCAAGACCACACACAGGATTGTGCTCATTTAGAGCGGGGCTGTATTTCGGGCCAAGGTCTTCAAGGGCACTATGTCACGCCGCCCCAATTTCAAGGTCGCATGACTCGCTGAGAATACTACACGTACCCGAAGCCTAACCAATAAAACCACAAAAAACCAATGAAATGCACCAATAAACAAATACCCATCTTGGTTCAACACTATGAAAATAAGTGACACAACTAGAATTTCATCTAATAGCAACGACTGGCTTGTCGTTGCTATCAGCAACAACTTATCGAAGGCCCTTGCGGCCGTTGCTGGTAACTAACATCAGCAACTGCCGCGGTGGTTGTTGCCGATGCCTTATATATAGGCTGAAATGTTCATTTGCTCTCCATCACTTCTCTCACCTCACTTCTCTCACTCTTCCTTCCTATTTCACTTTCTATGTCGTCATCTGTTGTGCTATCACTATTCGAGGTAAGCTCTAAATCTTTACTTTTATTAATTAAATTAGTTATTTTATGTTTAATTAGATTGATGTCATGCATGTTTAGATTAATGTAATGTAATTATTGTTAATATGATGCCATGATGCCATGCATGTTTAGATTGATGCCATGCATGTTTAGATTAATTAATTAGTTAATTAGTTGAATTAATTAATGTAATATATTGTATGTTAATTATTGTTAACTATTAGTAATTAATTTGTAGAATTAATGTTAATTAGCTATCAATATTGATTGATTTATAACTATAAATTGAAATTAATCATGTAACTAACAAGTTGATATGTGTCACATACGTATCGATGAGCTATGCATGCATGATTATCCAATATCTTAGATCAAGTTACACTTTGACGCTCAAGTTACTAGGACTAGTCCAAGGTGGAGGTAATAGAATATGAACTTAGGGTACTTGAGGTGCGTCGTGTTTGTATTTGTTGCAGGTGGAGGTGATAGTGCCGCCCGGCAATCTCATAAGAATATTGCTCAGAATGGATCGAGGCTGATCCCGAAGATTATGGGCTTCTAATGGCTATGTTTCAATGTCTATCGTTTGCTTTTTTTAAAACTAAAGATGTATGCAAAACTCAAATGCATTGTTTTCAGTTCCAACGTCATCAAAGGATCTCATTCAACCTCTTCAAAACAAATTTAATAAACTAAAAAAAATAGTAAATAAAATCAAACATAATTAAATTAGTAAGTGAAAACCTAATAATTATTATTCTGCATTACATTACTGTTTACATTAAATTAGTTAGTTTTCAAAGATTAATATTACTATCTGCATTGCATTAATTATCCTCTGCTGTTTTATTATTTGGGTAATTACCTAAATATATCCCGAACTTTAGATTTTGTCTTAAATGTATCCTGAACTTTCACTTCTCCAAATTGTATCATGAACTATTAAATTTGTATCTAATGTATCCCTTTGTTAAAATTTCGTCACCTACTCCGTTAACAGTGTGACGTGGCTTACACATGTAGATTAATATATTTTTTTTATTTTAACACTTTCTCCGTCACCACCTCGCCGGACATCGCCGGACCTTGCAGGAGAAATCGCCGGACCTCGCAGAATCCTTTTCTATTGGAATTGTTTACGAACGAGGTCCGACGGTTTCTCTGGCGCGGTCCGACGATTTCTCTGGCGTGGTCCGACGGTTTCTTCAGTGCAGTCCGACGGTTTGTCCAGCGAGGTCCGGCAGTTTCTCCGGCGAGGTGGTGACAGAAAAAGTGTTAAAATATAAAAAAATATATCTTAATCCACGTGTGCAAACCACGTCACACTGTTAACAGAGTAGGTGACAAAATTTTAATGGAGGGATACAATTGATACAAATTTAATAGTTCAGGATAGATTTGAGACAAATTCCAAAGTTCTGGATATATTCAGGCAATTACCCTTATTATTTACTAATTATTTTCGATGGTGAATTTGTGTGCATAATCATTTAGTTTCCATTGTTGGAATTAAATAGGTTCAATTCAGCATTCTTTTTAGTTCATAAGTTATAGTCATCTTTTAGAGGACTTTTAATTTTCAAAAAATGAAAAAGGAGAAATTAAATCATGCAATGAGATGACATAGGACATGTATGATAAAGGAAAAATTAAAGCATGCAAAGAAATGACATAGGACATGTATGATAAAGGAGAAATTAAAGCATGCAAAGAGATGACAACTGCCAGATAATTGAATTTCGCTGAGGAATTCATTCCTCAGCGAAATTGAATTCAATGCTGCTTTAATTTTTTTAATAGGACATATTGGTGCCTAGTCAGACGTCAATATGTCAGATTAGGCTCCCGTAGTTGCCCACTACTTTTCGTCTCCTGTGCAGACGTCTATATTAATACTTCGGCTGACAGAAGCGGCTAACAGAAGCACTGAAATGTTATATTAGTTTGGTGCCGAAATTTTAATGGTTTGTTGTAGTGTAACCACCTAAATGATGGTTGAGTAACCATCATATTCCTACTAGAAATATAGCTTTGCAATAGCATTTCTATTGCTTTTTTGGGTAGCAGTAATTATTATTAACTATTGATGGTGTTTATTCAAACAACAATGTCTTTCATATTTAATCGTTATAGCACCCGTTGAAGAAGTGGGAGATGAACAGTCACCTGTACTCAAATATGGTGCCCGGCTAAGAGCCTCTCAAGTTGGCACCCTTCTCCAAAATGATGTTGCCCCTTTGCGTCAGAGGGCCATGCAAAATTTTTCAACCAACAGACAGCACACTGTGGAACTCGCCACTTTTCTATCCTCTCTATCAATGGAAAAACACTCTCCTGTGCAACCACCTTGTCCCCCTGACGCTCAGGCTCCCTGCCTTTAGCCGACCACCACCAAGCAGGCCTCGCCAGGCGCTAGGAAATATAAGAAGACCCGCGAAGAACCTTCGCAGTCACCCCTTCACTCAGACCTAGCAACCAACGATAATAACTGCTTGTCCTCTATAACGAAAAAGCGACCAGCCGACCATGATCTGAATACCACTCAAAAAAGAACGCGAGCATCATACGATGAACCAACTACTGCAATGGTGGAGGAAACCAGCCTTAATTGGTCACCAATCTCCAAATGAACACACTCATTTGGAATTGTCAAGGGTTAGGGAATCTCCTAACAATTTGACACTTAAAGAACTTAAGTTCCTCAAAATCCCCAGAATGCATTTTCCTATCAGAAGTTAAACACAGTGGAGACCGGTTCAAAAACCTTCTTCTCAAATTCAGTATGGACAATTTCTTCTTTGTTCCCTCCCAAGGAACTGCAGGTAGTCTCATTCTTGCCTGGAAGCATTACTTCAACATCACTATTGTTGCCTTCGACTCTTTTTTCATCCAAGCAAAAATTACTCTCCTGGATGGCTTGCCATCTTGGCATTTCATTGGGGTGCACCTTCATTATGACCTCTCCACTCGAAGATCTCAACTTCTCTTCCTCTCCTCACTCATCCAAAGCAGCAACTTCCCTACACTCATTGGAGGCGACTTCAATGCCATCCTCCGAGCTCAAGAGAAAATAGGTGGAGCTGAATTCATGTCTCACATGACCGAGGACCTACAACTCTTCATCAACTCAGGTAGCATGTTGGAATTTCCCACGACAGGACCTCCTTTCACTTGGTCGAACAAGCATGCCTCCCCTCATCATATTGAGAAGGTCCTTGATCATTTCCTTGCTTCAACAGCATGGCATATCGCTTGGCCCAATTGGCATTCGACACACCTGGACGTCATTGGAAGTGACCATCGTCCACTTTTTCTCCACCCTATTGGCTTCAGGAAGCGACGATCCAATTTCAAATTCGATAAAAGATGGCTTGCAATCCCTCAACTTGAAGCTATTATTATTAATACCTGGAACATGGATGTTGCTGGCTCTCCGCAATTTCGCATCCACTGCAAGCTCAAATCCATTTGAGCAGCCATTCTCTCCTGGCTCAAGTCAAACAAAACTAACTCGGCATCACGTGTGGAATCTCTCAGCCAACAGCTGATCTTCTTTCAAAATTAGCATGATGAAGCAGCCTTGGCTCAACGCTCAAACATTACCTCTGAACTAAAGAAAGCCATCCACGATGAAGAAAATTTCTGGAGACAAAGATTAAGAATTAAATGGCTTGCTGAAGGGGACCGAAACACTTCTTTCTTTCATGCCAACACCCGCATTCGAAGGAGTCACAACTCTATTCATAGACTTAAAATTGACTGCGGTGAATGGGTCGAATGGTCATCCGCTGTTGCTGAAGTTGCCCAGCTATATTTCCAGTCCCTCTTTAGCTCGTCTAACCCTCCAAACTCTGATTCGTCCTTCCCTACACCCAGTTGCCGGGTCACCAGCAGAATTAATAGTTGGTTACTTCAGCTAGTCTCAAGCGACGAAGTCAAACATGCGGCTTTCTCTTTGAACCCAGACATTGCTCCGGGGCCTGACGGCTTCACTGGACATTTCTTTCGTCATTTCTGGTACCTCATCGGTCCTGAAGTTATTGAGGCTGCTAAAACTTTCTTCCGAAGCCGCAAACTCCTCCAAAGTCTCAACCGCACTGAAATAGCACTTATTCCTAAGACAAAAGTCTTTTAGGAAATGCAACACTTGAGCCCCATCAGCCTCAGTAATATTATTTACAAAATCTTCTCCAAGATGCTTGTGCTCCGCATGCAGCCTTTCATGGATCTTATCATTTCAGATAACCAGTGTGCTTTCATTAGGCACCGTTTGATTTCGGACAACATCCTCCTTGCTCATGAGATTATGCACTACCTGAAAACAAAGCAGCGCACAAAGTCTCACGATATGGAAATAAAACTTGACATGAGCAAAGCTTTTGACAGATTAGAATGGCCTTTCGTTATCGCCTCTCTGAACCGCATGGGTTTTCACCCTCATTTTACAGAGCTTATCCTCCAATGCATCAACTCGGTATCATACTCCATCCTTATTGGAGGTCAGCCTCATGGTTTCTTTAAACCTACTCGGGGCCTCCGCCAAGGCGACCCCCTATCGCTATTCCTCTTTGTTATTGCGATGGAAGGCTTTAACCAGCTGCTAACTCATGAATGCAACAATGGCTCTCTCCGAGGGGTGCAAATAAGTCGGCACAGTTCCCCCATCTCCTTCCTTTTTTTTGTCGAAGATGTTCTAATTTTCTGCAAAGCTGTTGTCCACCAGGCTACCATTCTCCAGAGCATTCTTAACAGGTTTGCTAGCTTCAGTGGACAACAAGTTAATACCAGCAAATCTGCACTTTATTTCTCAAAGCATTGCCCCGAACACCTGCGACTTTCCATCAGCTCCTTGCTTTCTATTTCCAAGATTGGTTTTGATGAAAAGTATCTCATATAACCTTCCATTGTTTCTCGCTCAAAGCGAAGCACCTTCGAATTTGTCACTGCCAAAATTCAAAGTAAAATCTGGAGCTGGTCGTTAAAGTTTCTATCAAAGGCTGGCCACACAATTTTGATCAAAGCGGTCCTCAACTCTATACCATCATACTCCATGTCTTGTTTCTTCTTATCTGATACAATATATGACCTCATTAGCAAAGCCTGCTTTGATTTTTGGTGGTCTGCAAAACCTGGTAAGCGTAGCATCCACTCGATTAAATGGCAGCAGCTATGCTCAAGCTTCTCCTTTGGCGGTTTGGGTTTTCGTGATTGCCGATCACAAAATACCTCTCTCCTCGCAAAGCAAGGCTGGAGAATATTAAGTCGGCCATAATCCCTTCTCAGTCGTACACTCAAAGGTAAATATTTTCCCTACAGCTCCTTCATGGATTCAGAAATCACGAGCAACTCTTCATGGGGATGGCGAAGTATCCTCCGCGGTCGTGAGCTCCTCAACTCAGGTTTCCGCCGGCAAGTGGGTGCAAGAACAATTCTCAACGCTTATGGCTCTCCCTGGCTCCCATGTCCGCCTTTCTTCACTTTATGTGGACCGATTCAACACCCTCTTCGGTCCATGCAAATTGTAGATTTCTTCGACAAGGAAACTTGCATGTGGAACGTACCCCTAGTTCGCTCAACCTTTCCCACTTCTGTAGCCGATGAAATATTATCAGTGGAGATATCTTCTGGAGAAGACAAGCCTACTTGGCACTACACCAACCACGGTGCATACACTGCAGCATCGGGGTACAGACTTGCTCTCTCTATCAACCACCCGGAGGACACCTCCCCCTCTCCTTCTCCGTGGGCGAGTATCTGGAAGCTTAAACTCCCTCCCAAAATCAAACTCTTCACTTGGCGCCTCCTCAAAAACACCCTTCCTACAAAGGAAGTCCTACTGCGTCGGCATGTGCCAATCTCCAATGATCACTGCTCAATATGCAACCGCAGCCCTGAGAATATGGAGCACCTATTTCTCACATGTCCACATGCAGATCATGTCTGGAGGTTATCTAAGCTTCCATTACCGGACCGCTCCTCTCCATCTTCACTTTTCGACTGGTGGATGGAAGCCAAGACTCGTCTCCATTGTACCTATAGAGGTCTCTCCCATCTCTGCGCCTTTCTTTGGAGCATCTGGAACTCTCGCAACCAATGCACCTTCAAAGGGGTGCAACCTGACCCTCACACCACTATTTTTGTTGCTATGACCATGTTCTGAACCTAGCTTTCTTTTGGTCTCTCATTGTAATTGGGTTAAACTCGGCTGCCGTGTTATTTTTACACGTTTTTTCACAGCCTAATTCCTCTCATTCTATGAATGATCAAACTGCATTTCGAAAAAAAAAATCGTTATAGCACCCATTCCTACTATTTAACAACATATTGTTGGTGAAATGGCCACACTAGAGGGGGGTGAATAGTGTGTTTACTAATCTTTTTGCTTAAATTCGGTTTTATTCATTTCTTTGGTTACCTGGGCAAATTACAAGTTGAGTAGCAAGCGGAAGCAAAGTAAATGCGATAATGAAATAAACACAAGTAGAATCAATGCAAACACAATTATTTATAGTGGTTTAGCCCCAATGCCTACTCCACTACCTAAGTACCCCGCTTAGGATTTTTAAACTAATTTTACTAGATTATCTTGTTTCCTTTACAACGAGGACATTTTCACCAGAGAGTCTCCGCTCTTACACCGAAGGCACTTCCACTCCCGGAAGTCTCCGCCTTCCTACCGAGAGCACTTTCCCACCTCAAACCTAAGGACAACAAGAACTAATCCTAGCAAACTATGTTTACATTGGTGGATTTAAACCTTAAACACCAAGGTTACCACCCAATTTCAAGACCTACACTCTAGGTCTTACTCTAACTCAAATACAAAAAAATAAACAAGAAAATACAACACTAAATGGAGCAATAAATCAAACAATAAGATACTTAACTCCATAACAAACTCCTTAGTCCTCTTGATGCCTCAAGGTGATGAATCAATGAAGCTTTGAAGGCTATATCAAGGAATGAGAGATCAAACTAGAGTTTCTTCAAGTAATGGCTCAACGAAGGCTTGAAAATGATCAAAGATGGCTCAATGAAGTATATGAGTGATCAAAAGTCTTAAGGGAAGGCTCTCATGGCTTCCTATTTATAAGCCATGAAGAGAAGAGAAACACCTCTCTTCTCAACGGGCGAATTTTTGCTCGTTATCGATCGCCGGTTGTCCGATCGATCGTTGGTCGACCGACCAAGTGACCGCCCGAGCGATCGGAGCATTCTGCCCGTTCTGGGCAACGTTTGATCGATCGATCGACTGAAATACCGTTGGTCGACCAGTTAGTCGACCGAAATATCGCCCGTCGACTAGTCGGTCGACCGAACCTGGGCAGGGCAGTTTAGTTAGGCTAGATTTTCTGCTCGTTCCGTCTTTGCTAAGTCTAATTATATAATATTTACTAATTTTAAGTTAATAACTTTAAAACATAAATATTATATAAGGATTACCCCCATTTGGATTCAATAAAAATATCTAAAAAATCAAAATCCTTAAGAATCAAAATCTAGTTTTTGGGGGTTTAGTACAAATTTCCAAAAAACAAAAATTTTCTAATATCCCGGGTCAAATATGGGAATGCTAAAGGCTTTCAAAAATTTCTTAAAAATACATTGTTATCTAGTTTTTACCTAAGTAACAATTATCGTCATTTTTTGTGTCAATAAAATGTCTAGGTCATATAGCCCTCCAAGAAGCTCCCTAGGCTTAGTGAATTTCAGGGTGATTTTCGGGTTTTCATGTTTTGGGGTTCGAGTTTGATTTTTGGGTTCTTATGCATCATCATGAGGATTTACAACATAAACTAGACATGCTAAACCTAAACTCTAACTTCTCAAAGAATTCCGAGCGTCAACGAGCGTCCTTGCCGATTTCTCCGATTTTTTCGATTGAGGACGTCATGCGCTAATCGATATGGAACATGAAAATAACTCTCCATGAAATCATTAGTTCCATGTTTGTTATCATCAAAATTGAGATTAAGATCAAAGTAGAAAACCTTAGGCCAACACCTATCTTTACTACATTTTATTGTTTAATGTTATCACAAAATTATAGTTGTTTTTTTAATGATGTAAATTTCTCCATGTATCTATTTTTTGCTTAACCGAAGAAAACTTGCATGTTTACCGAATCAAAAGTGAATATATATAATGTTTAGATCAAAGATAAAAGATCTACATTATAGGTACAATAATGATATGGTACTAGTAAAGAAAGAGTGATCTAGTGCACGAAGCAATCCTACTTTTGCAGGCTAAAAAAAGTTGATCATGGGAAGGATTGATTTACACAATCTTCCCCCTACTTACAAAGGAGCTGTTGAACCTATGACCTCTAGGTCACGAATGGATGATTTTACTGTTACACCAAGTCATAATTTACATATTTACATATTTCACTTACACTAATAATTTACATATTTCACGTACACTAGTAATTTTACATATTTCACTTCTAAGTAACAAATTGATTTGTCTAGAATAAGTAGTTAAAGAAGCGTGTGATATGTTCCTCATGTTTTGACCTTGGCTTCTGGATGCATGCTATTGGCACTATGATTTTAACATCTCCCTCCCAGGTACGGAAGAACCAGAGGATGTACCCCCATAAGATGAAGTGTACATAAGCTGAAAGTTTAAATCCAATGAATCATTTTTCGAGAACACCAAAGCAATATCATCTCTGAGACTGTCATTGCCATTCAGGTATTGTGTCACTTCCCTCATGGTAGGCCTCACTTCAGGAATGGACTGAGAGCAGAGTAATCCTAACTTCAGCACCAGTTCCATTTCCTCCTTTACATAACATCCATGTAATCTTGGATCTACAACCTCTAGTAGATTTTCCCTCATATGACACTCCCTCACCCAGTCCTTCAGAACTAATTCTCTTGATGAAGCAGAAGGTTCTATTGGCCTACGGCCGCAGGCTACCTCGAAAAGCAATATACCATAAGCAAACACATCAGAACTGGTAGTGGCTTTACAGGCATAAGATAGTTCTGGTGCAATGTATCCTAGAGTTCCAACGACAAGTGTTGAGTGAGGATTCTTTCCATGCTCGTATAGCCTAGCAAGGCCAAAATCACCCAGCCTTCCATTCATGTCAGCATCTAGTAGCACGTTGTTGGACTTGATGTCTCTGTGGATTACCACTTGCTCCCACTCTTCATGCAAGTAGAGAATGCCAAAAGCTATATCTTTTAGGATCTTGTACCTTTGGTTCCAATTCAGTTCCCTGCTCTTTTTTTCATCAAACAGGAAGGTGTCAAGGCTTCCATTGGGCATGAACTCATAGACTAGGAGGAGGACTTCATTCCGCTTGCACCATCCTTGTAGCTGCACTACGTTCCTGTGCCTCATCTTCCCTAAACTGGAGATCTCTGCGATGAACTCTCGTACTCCTTGTTTAGAATTACTAGAAATCTTTTTTATGGCTACTTGTTCTCCACTGCGCCGCAAAATCCCTCTATAGACTTGACCAAAACCTCCTGACCCAAGGAGTTCCATCTCTTTGAAACCTTTGGTTGCTTTGAAGAGCTCTTTATATGGGAATCTTTGGGGGTAATCTAACTCCCAGTCCTCAAGTTTCTCGGACAACATAGCTTCTTTCCTTATGTACCTGAAAACACAGATTACAAGCACTACCAAGATTATTGTGACAATGGAAGATATTAATGCAGTCTTCAGGATATCAGCTTTCGAAGTTGGTGATGTCTCTCTCTTTATTGTGGGAAGAGGCAATTTAATTGGGTCGAGGCTGGGTGCTACTCCATTTGTGCTGAAGCTCCAACCTAAGATATAATGATAGCTGGTGAGCCTCCCCGTAGAAGCCGAGAAGCCAACATACATATACTCCTTGAAGATCGGTGATAGATCTATAGTGTGTGATATGAGAGGATGCCCTGGCTTGGGAATCTGAAGTGGAGCAATGGTCACATTTAGAATGTTTGTGGCACCATTGTAGTCAACCCAAGCCTGAATTGGTTGTCCGCTCAACAGATCTACTATTACAGTCTTGTGATCATCTCTGTAATAGGCAGCAGGTTTTGAGACATTTGATTGGAGGTTGTTAATGTCCACGCCAACATGGTTATCATCAGGGTCCATGAAGGGGCCAATGGCTTTAACTGTGTCGAATTCTATGGCAAAGAGATGATTGGAGGAATTACCATTATTCTTGTCGCCAAAGAGTCCAAGGAACTGTCCAGCCTGAGCTCCTGGCAGGGCTTCCGAAGGGGCAATTACAAAGGCCAGGCCATTGCCTCCTGTGCCGTTAACAGTGATAATATCGAACACGAAGGTTGTGCTAAATGAGAGAGCAGTAGGTAAAGCAGATTGATTGTGAAGCATGAGAACTTGATCGGGAAAAAAAGCATGGCCTATTTGACTTTCACTGTCATTTGTCAGTTGGAGAGCTCCATTGGAAGTGATAAGGGCAGAATCATGTAAGCTCAAATTTGCTGCTTCTTTGAACCCATTGAAGAGAAACTCAGTAGCCAGAGATGGAAAATAGATGGAGAAGATGAGAATAGAGTATAGAAGGGAAACAGATGATGCATACATGGTGTGATCAGAAGGAAGGTGGTCCTCGAGTTTTCTGTCCGCCTTTATAGCACTCATCCGTGGTATATTTGTAGTGCAACTTGTCTCAGATTTGTCTCGGTTGGGGAGCACCACAATTTTTCTTTTTCAAAAAATAGCCCTTTGAGGCGCCGATTTAACTATTATTAAATATTTGAAAAATATTAAAAAAACTGGCGCCAGGAGTTTATTGCGCCGGTTTCATTAGTTCCCTTATTAACCCGCATCGGTAACAAAATTTTCTCAACTTAATCAAAACTTTTGCTACTAATCCTCTGTTGCAAAGAAATTTATTGAGACATCCCACTATAATAAAAATTTAAAAACAAGTCTATAAGACATGCAGTTTCAAATTAACCGAGTTACACTCGAATTTTAAGAGAGGAATTGATGCTGATTTTCGATTTCAGACTGAGTTAAACTCGAACTTTAAGGAAGGAACCAAAGATAGCTCATAGAAATTGACGCAAGATGCAGATGTCGATTTTCTTAAAATCGACACTATAGAATCATTTGGCGACAATTTTCACAGAAATCAATGTCGTTTTTTTTAACGGGCGCCTTTAATTAACTGCTAGGCGTCGATTTACATTTTTGAAATTGGCTCCTTAAATAAATGATTCATCTAATCTTAGCATGACTTCTTGCGTTCATCCAATCTTAAAATTTTTAGCTTTAAATTTTTTAAACAAAACTTAAGTACGGATTTAAAGCACCATATCATTTTTTAAAAATTATTCTCGGATACCGGCGTCTGCATCAGTGCTGGTATTTGCCGATATCGAGTATCTAGGTTCTTTTCCTATTCCTTCTCGACTTCGATTTTGTCGGCCTGTCGGGTTCAAAAGTGTTGAAATTTCAACCCAGTGGAGACATTTTTATTTAGAATGATGCAGATGTTTTATCTACTTTTTTAGCATCGACAACTACCAGTCACAGGTAGGGCTGACAACAGAACAGATATGGTGCAGATACTGCATTATCCGTATCCGCACCGCACCCCATCTCCGCACATCTGTATCCGCATTGTATCCGCTACAGATGTGAATATGGATATCCATATATATCCACACCGCTTCAAATGCGGATATCCGCACCGCATCCATATTTATACCGTATTTAATAAAAATATATTAAAATAATATATTTAATTAAAAAATTAATAAATTATCAATTCATTGATCCAAAATAAATATATAATATACTTCAAAATTCATCTTGACATGAAATTACCATGGAGCTCTTATATATATATTGATAACTAATATGGGCAAAATAGTAATTCAAAGACGCGGATAGGCGGTGCGGATCCACAGTCATATCCATATCCACACCGTATCCGCACGAATATAAATTTTCTAAATTCGTATCCGTATCCATATCTGTTTTTACTTGCGGACACTACTAGAAATGTGATGATCAACAACGACTATCAGCAACGGCCGTGTACGCTGTTGCAATTTCTAACGGCGTTCTTCGGCTGCTCGGGCCATTGTAGATGTGATATATCTGCAACGACTTTATTACGGCCGCTCGAGCCATTGCAGATATATTATCATATTAGCAACGACTTAGTTACGGCTATGACATCTTTCACTATTTAGCTGATCGTGCGCTTACGGTGCAAAAATAAAATACTTATCAGCAACGGCATTCTAACAGACAAGTGAGCCGTTATTGATGATGTTACTTATTAGCAACGGCTTTCTAACGGATGAGTGAGTCGTTGCTAATATAAGTTTATTTAAGTCGACTGATCGCGCTCGCCCATTCCTCTTTCTTCTTCTTGTCTTCTGCCGCCGCTGATCTTCACCTGCTCGCCGTCATCGTCCGTCGATGCCACTCACCTCTGCCACCCGCCGTCGTCGCCCGCTCCAGGTAACTCGCCCCCTCTCTATTTATTGTAGAAACGGCCAAAACCCTAGGTTTAGGGTTTCGGCCGACAACCGAAGCATTGTCCAGTGTCCGACATATGTCGGACAATGGACGCCGTCGCCGGAGTCCACAGGACTCCGACGTCGAAAATAGGGTTTTTTTAAACCCTATTTTTTTTCTTTTATTAAATCCTAATTCTAGATTAATTAAATGTTTTTATGGTAAATTTACATGTTTAGATTAATTAAATCTTAGATGTTTAGATTAATTAAATGTTTAGGTTAATTTAGATGTTTAAATTAGATTAAATTAATTTAGATTAATGTTAATCTTTGGATTAATTTAGATTAATTTAGACAAATGTTTAGATTAGGTTAATTTAAATTATATTAATTTAGATTAATTAGAATCGTCCACTTCAGACTCGCGCCGGAATCGTTCACTTTGGACTCGCGTCGGAATCGTCCACTTTAGACTCGTGCCGGAATCGTCCACTCGTGCCGGAATCGTCCACTGTGGACTCAAACCGACATCTAAACATTTAGAAAATAATCATCCATTAAATGAGTTGATATGTTTCACGTACGCATCGATGAGTCAGATATGATTTAGAAAAATCTTAGATCCGTTTGGGGATTGTATTTTCGTGTAAAAGAAGTAGATGATCTTTTATACGACGTATAACTCTTGAATTATCCCTAATTAGTTTTTTTCTTTTAACCGTTAACTCATTAATTCTTAAATTTTGGCTATTGTGTCTCTCTTATTCTCCGATACACGCCTAGATGATATGCGTATTCGGAGAACTATAAGGAGATGCTGTCGAAATTTAGAATGAAGTTAGCGGTTAAAAAAAAAACTTAGTGCAATATGAATAACATAAATCTCAAATGGAATAGGACCATCTCACATAAATGCATTAACTGAAGAAATTATCATTGATTGACAGAATCATGTCGGGCGATCGGGGTTGGATGTACCGACGTCTTGATCGTGGAGCTTTAACGAATGAGTTTCGATTAGGCGTAACTTACTTCCTAAATTTTGTCTATTCGAATAGGAAATTTGTTAGTGTCGGTGATAAAATCCGATGTCCGTGCCGCATTTGCTTGAATGCACAATTTTTGGATCGAGAAATTGTCACTCTGCATCTGTATAGCAAAGGATTTGCACCAAGATATTTTATATGGACTTATCACGGGGAGTCACGTGAAGTCGGGACGTCGAGCAATCCTGTTGTTCAGACACATGGTGTTTGAGGCACACATTAATTTTTTATATATACATGATGATTAATATTGGTACTGATATTATTATTTTACAGGCTCGCTATACATGGGCCGAGGACCAGAGGTCCTTCATTTACACTGCCTGGGAGTCTATTTCCCGGCAGAGGTACAATGGCCACTTGGGGCAGGCCCGGTCCCAGGTGATGGCCCGAGCTGGGACCACAAACATCGCGGAGACTTGAGGATACAACCCCAATTGGATTACTCTGCATATATGGGACCAGCTTGTGGTGTTTTGGTCGATGGATCGATGGCAGGAGGTTTCTAAGACTGTGGCTAGAAACCGCATGTCCGGGGGAAGAGCGCGTCACACTGGCGGCTCAATATCATTTGTAGTGCACGGTCGTCGTATGGTAAGTATTATACCTTAAATTCAATTATATATTTTATTTGTTACTCTGTGTAATAAATAATATATTTGTTTTATAAATGTAGACGACGGTGACGGACGACGGGACTGTCCAACGATCCTCCTCGATGGAGGTGTTTGAGCGGACTCACCGTCGAGGACATGAGACGGGGGAGTTCATCGACACCCGCGCTGCAATCATTATGGTAAGTATATTTGTTTAAATTATTCATTATTTATTTATAATTTAAGTTTTAGGAAAAATATGAAATAAAAAATCAAACTCGAGTAGAAGACCTACACTTAACGCAGGAGTGTGGGTCGAGGCTACAGGTGGTTGGGACCACGACTAGGGGTGGAAATAGGTCAGGCGGCCTGTCAGGGGCCTGTGGCCTGGCCTGACCTCTTTAAAAAGAAATAGGCCTAGGCTTATTTCTAGGCCTGTTTTCCTTATCAAGCCAGACCCAGACTCACTATAAGGCTTATTGAGTCTGATAGGTCGGCCCGAGCCTGTTAATGTGGTATATATAATATATAATAAATATATAATATATAATAAATATATAATATTATTAGTTTATTACATATTTTAATTATATATAATAAAATATATATTTTAATTTAATAAAATAATAACTATTGTTGTTATGTTTAAATTTATTATTACTATTTTTATATTGAAATTTAAAAGTAAATTTTATAAACATATTTTAGATATTAGCAGACTTTATAAACAGGCCACAGGCCAGGCCAGACCTATGAACAGGCCAGGCTCAGGCCGAAAAAATAGCCTATAATAGGCCACAGGCCAGGCCCAGACCTATTTTTTACTATGCAGGCCTAGCCCGGTATGTTTCCACCCATAACCACGACTGCGTATATGACTTTGCAGATAGTGGTCATGCGCGAGCCGTGTTCGGGCCACTTGGGGCACCGACCTCTTCGGTCGCTGGTGAGCGACCGTCCACCTCCAGGACTAATTATGATCAGAGCAGCAGGATAAGGATACTGGAGGAGACGGTCACACGTCAGAGTGAGATGATAGAGCGCCAGAGTCAGATGATGGTGGAGATGCATGCTATGCTACGCAACATCTCAGCTCATACCGGAGTAGGCATCCCTTCGGCATCATCAGATCCATCGTCATCGAGCCAGTCCACGCCGGTGTACATCCAAGCACTCCAGACCCCGTCATATTATGATCCAGACCTTCCTCCACCATCGTCGGGAGGTTTATTGTTTTGTTTGGATATTGACTTTGTTATTTGGATACTACTTGATTGATTTGTTTTGTTTGGATATTGATACAATAGTTTTGAATTTGAATAGTTTTTATATGATTTTGGATAATTATAAACATAAGTATAATCATTTTGATATATATCTGGGTGTATTTGTGATGTGTATGTTATGTATGAGTGTATTAATGTATTAATAGGTGTGTGAGTTATGTATCAAGTTAAATGTATCAATGTATTAATGGAAATTAAATTTTTTAAAACTTTTCAGTTACGGGTTAACATCATCAGCAACGGCTTTCCCGCGGTTGTCCGTGGGAAAACTATTACTGAAAGTGTATCGTATTTTCTAGGCCGCAACCTCAAAGCCGCTGATGACCTATAATAACGGCTTAGCAACGAGCTTTCACTAACGGCTTTGCCACGACAACCGGACCGTTGCTGATGTACATATGTACAACGGCCCTGCAGCCGTGGCAGAATCGTTGCAGATAATGTTATTAGCAACGACCGTTACGACCATTGCTGATCCGTTGCTAAGTTATTAGCATGTCGCTTTTCTGCCACGACTGCTTTGCAACGGGTCGGGCCGTTGCGCGCCGTTCATGATGGCTTTCAGCAACGACTCAGCAACGATTGGAGCTGTTGCTAATGCTTGTTATTTCAGTAGTGAGATATGAATCGAATACGATACGGATGTAATTTTTAGTTGACGAATGCGAATAAAATTATCACCACCGGTCACAGGCAATGTAGGGCCCTAGCTAGAGAGGTTGAACCACTCGATTTAATGGATGAAGCCAATTAAGCTGATGCAACAAGTCGAGGCAAGCATAAATGGAGACAAGTCAAACTGATGAACGAGTAATATCTTGTTGATGATAGCAACAAACTTGGAACAAGAAACTTCCGTGTATTACACGTGTTAGACCAGGTCAATGAAAGAAAGGCTAATAGGCTATACTGTGATACGTACTGACTGAAATAGACAATGCCGGTCCTGAAATTAAGTTCGGCTTGGCTATTAATGATGATTAATACAGTTGAGCCTGAGGTGGCATAGATAAATATTATCTGAACTATTTTTTCAGGTTGGTGCTGCTACGAAGCAGTGGCGGATGGAGAACTTTAATTAAGGGTCCGGTTTAAAATATAAAATATTTAATATATATATTTTTAATCGTTTAATATTAAATTTTTAATTAAAGTCACAACCGATAATAAGTAAAATGTCTTTTATATATGTCCATATTTTAAAAATATTACTAAAATATTTAAAATAAAAATAATTACATTATTTCACTCTTAAAATAAAATTATTTCATAAGGGTGTAATTGAGTCTAGCTGAGCCGAGCTCCAGCGAGCCGAGCTTACCTGAGCTGGAGCTCGAGCTCGATCAAGCTTCGATCTCTAGGCTCGAGCTCGATCAAGCTTCGATCTCTAGGCTCGAGCTCGGCTCGATTTATATTCGAGTTCAATTCGTTAAGCTCGTGAACGAGCTCGATTAAGCTCGGCTTCAGATCAAGATGAGGTGAGCTCGAATTCTATCGAGCTCAACTGAGCTCGTGAATAAGCTCGATTAAGCTCGGCCCGAGATCTAGCATATATCAAATAACTCATCTAAAGTTCGTACAACTTAATAACTCATCTAAAGTTCGTACAACTTAATAATATTATATCATACAAAGATGTATTAGGAATGAAATCAGAGCTTTAGAGGTAAAATTTAATGGAGAAAATTTGAACTTAATATAAAAACCAATGGAGAAAGTTGAACTTAAGCTGAGAATTAATAGAGAAGGATTTGAAGTTTTTTTATAAAAAATTATTTTTATATTCAGCCATTACATAAATAATTGGTAATGAGATTTGAATTCAAAACCTATAAGTAAAATGAATAAGCACTAACCACTAAGCTATGAATAAATTATTTAAAATATTTGAATTTGCTAATATATATGCAACTCAATCATATAATTTTTTTTAAAAAGTACCAAATTATATTTAATATTTATTTTTTGAAAAAAATTTAGGGGGCCAATGCCCCCCTTGGCCCTAGTGTGGGTATGCTCCTGCTATGAAGCTGCTTTTGATTGAAGGAAATGAATGTAATGCTCGATTTTTTTTAAAAAATAGAAGACTTGTATTTTCTGTAAGAAATATAAGTCATAGGGGGTGAGAAGAAATTAGGAAATAAAATGTAAGTATATCAAAAAGCAATATCACAAGTTTTTAAAAAATGGCTCATTCTATCGCAAGTTCAAGATAAGGTTTGGCGGTGTTGAAGCTTTTATTGTTGCGTTCCAGCCAGATCAATTTTTTTCATATCATGATTGTCCGATATATTTTTTCTTCTTTTGGTCCTTCTATTGCCCCAGAATTGCATTGCCATGGCTGAAACTTGAGGGATACATGAGGGAGTTTACATTGTGGATCTCAACATAAGTTTTCACCCTTCCCTAGTGTAAATGCAATGAAAGAAAATGTGATCGTAGGACTCATTGGCAGTAAGGCAAATGGCACACTATGGGTTCAGCTGCATGTTTCGTCTGAGTAGTTAGTTGGCAATCTATTTTGATTTGCCATCCACGTATTAATTGAGAGTGATCCTGGACATGAACGGTTCCATAGGAAGTTTACGGAAGGATTGACAATACATCAGAACATAAGGATTTTGTACAGCGAAGCTGTTGTGAATCTCCCATGTGAGGTTCATTTCCAAGTGACGACATTCGCTACGGTACTGTTGAGGAGTGGGTTGATAAGGCACGTGAGTTCCGCTAATCTTTGTAACAGAATGTAGTTAGAAAAAGAGATGTTCCATCCGGTGTTTGTGGCATGCTCAGTGTTTTCTTTAACTTCTCGGGTTCATTTGCAAGTGAGAATAAGTCTGAAAGTACATTTGCTAGTCATTGCACATTTAGCCATTTGTCCTTTCAGAATCTTGTGGAAAGTCTTGTGCCCACCGGGAAGTTGAGAGAGATGCTAAAGATATCTCAACATTTAAGGATGCCTCTCCAAACGTGAGAGAGTCTGTTGTGGTTTGCCTCTGAAAGGTTTGATACGATTGGATATTGAGTCAGTAAGAAGTCTATCCAAATTTGCTTGTTTCTTTGAATGAGCTTTTATATCCATGTTTCCAATCTTGCAGTGTTGTGTGCCAAGATATTGACTATACCTAACCCTTCCTCACTTTTCTTACCGGTTAATGTTTCTCGATTAACACAACATTTTTCTTTAATGTCATTTGATCGGTTGCTAGTCTAGAAGAAAGATTTTCTTCTTTTGTCAAGCTGATGTGTGACTTAAGTCGGAATTTCAAATTTTGAGAGATGACAAGAGGCTTGGCCAGATGAGGACGCTGTTGATTAGCATACTCCTTCCTGCTTGGATAACAGGGTACTTTGATCTTGATCTTTCAAGTCGCTTTACTTATTGGGACTCATGGGATACGTAGCTACCGAAGAAATATGGCATCACTCGCAAGATCGGTCACATTAAGAGTGGCATCTTTGACTGCGTCCACACAAACACAGTGATTCATATAATGAGATAGTGATATCTCAATCTCATCACTATCTACACATTTAATTGGCATTCATTTGTGAATGCAATCTCTTGTATGATTATCTTGATATATTCTATACAAGTAATTATTATATTGAAAATTATTCTAGAAAATAATTATTCGGATTTAAAAATAATTTATGATATTTAAATTATACAAATTCTCTTTATTTTTATTTTTAAAACATGAATACATCTTTATCTCATGAGCCTTAATATATTGGTTCCAAACACCGAAAACTATTTTTCAAATTCACAACTAAACATAAGAAACTAAAATACCTTTCTATAAATTTATTAAAAAACATTTTTTCAGAAAAAGATTTGTTGTATAACACATAAAACTAAGCCAATTTATACCTAAATTTTATCATTTTGTCGAGTGTATTCATTAGGAGGAAAACAAGAAAGAAAAGAAAAGTAGACGAGAAAAAAGGAAGATAAAATTTATAAGAAAGGAAAAACTGAGAAGAAAAAAAATCACCCATATTATTTTTCATATAAGTTATCACTCAAATTGGATTCAAAAGAAGGAACAAGATAACATTAAAAATCATCCTAATTAGAATAATCCAACAAAATATTTGAAACAAATTTGCCAATATTTTCCAACATCAAATTTAAATTAGTTTCTCTGATATTGTCAAGCTTCGGTCCGACCTCGCCCCCACGCCCCAAGTCGGCCCCACACCATAACGCTATAGCGGGCGACTTGAAAACCACACAGGTAAAGAAAAACAACAAATTATTAACATAAAAATTATTATTAAAATCAGTAGTTAAATTTGAGAAGTCTAATGGTACATACAATAAGAAACAATTCATTCAAATACAAGACTAAACAAAACATTTAGTAATTCACATAGAAACTCCAAAAAATTTTAGACGACAAAATATAATAAAATACAAAAGGAATCACCATCAGAGCTCCATATCTACTAGATGTCTACAAACTATCTACAAGTTATCTACAACTCGATTTAGCGATCGACAGCTCACCCTTACAAGTCTGAAGAAAAAACAATGGAGATTGATATATGTTGAGTAAAAGAATCACAATATGATCATCAACATGTATCATGTGTCAACTCAACAATGAATAATAATATGGCCTAAGATGCCGTCAAAGACGATATATATATAACAAATATTCCCCACCTACTCCTAATCAATATCGACCAAATCAACGAGCGTATGGACCGTTGGTTAAAAACCTTGCACTCTACCACCCGCATAGTGATATCAATTCCTGAACGGCCAACCAAGCTGTCGGTGACCAACCCACCGATGACCAACCCGCCGACCACTCTGTTATCGGCTTTGCTCAACCTCTCCTTCTCCGATATAAAGTCACGGATCCCAAGCTAAAGATGAATGAAACTTCGGGTAATCGACGAAAAAGAAAGGAGAGAGATAAGATTCACGCCTTCGATTTTGGCGCCAACAACGATGATGACGATCTTTGGTAAGTCCTCGCCTCTCACCTCTCGCTCTCGCCATCATCCTCTCCCCGTTACCCATGTGAAGGAGCTAACTTGTATAAGAGTCGGTTTCGTGGTGGCAGGGAAGGAGTTTTTGAAAATAAACCTGTGTTGTTTTTAAAATTGCAACAAGGCCCTTTTTTTCTTTTTTTTTTCCTAGATATAACAATTATCTTAACAATGTGGCTTACACATTAATAACACATGTTGTATGGTATTTGCCATGTCATCAAACATATGACACGTTAGAGCAATCATGAACAAGAGCCCTAGTAGAGTGACTTTTGCCCCTTTAGTGCCTCTTTCTGCCCCATCTTCTCAACGTCCTCCACTTGATCCTCTAGACGTTGATCATCTTCCCCAAATCCCTCTTCCTTACCCCAACTCACTCTCAACTTCATTCAAATGGATCAATCGACTAGAGAAACCCTATATCTTTGAAGGCTCGGACAAAAACCCCACCCATCCCGTGGGTGCATCTCAGATAAGTTGTGACGGCCGAGCGCAGCCATCACACGTAATCATTAGCGACAGTCGCGTGCGCTGTCACTGATTTAAAAACATCAGTGACGGCTCTAAGCGTTGTCACTAATACCAACCCATCAGCCACGCCCCAGTCCCGTCGGTGATACTATTAGCAATCGTAATATTTGGTGCTGCCCAGGCCATCAATCATTTACGATAAGCTTTCAGCCATGGCTTAGTGACGATGAACCGTGGGTAAGCTGTGGCTAAAGGTGTATCCTGTAAATAAAAAAATTGAAAATTTTATAAATTCGATCATATATACAATGATATATAAACTACAACCTATTTTCAATCACATATTACAATCAGAAAACATCATAGGACATGCATTTGAAACCAAACATACAAGTTTTACATAAATATCATCAATCCAAGCTTTAAATTGGAGGCAAACAATTATCAAAATATCATATATATACAACCAAGTATCAAAATATAAACAAAATACAATAAACCGGAGGTGGTGGAGTCGACAACGACTGGGTCGGGAGCGTCGACTGGGTCGAGGAGGACGACAACTGCGACATCATCGGTAGAGTGAGACGCAATCTGAGTGAGGAGTGTCTGCATGTTTTGGATCGTCTGTCTCAACTCGTCATTCGTCCGCCTCTGCTCCTGCATCCCCAGCCTCTGCTCCTCCATCGCTAGTCTCTGCCCCTCTGTCGCTTGCTTCTGCTCCTCCATCGCCTGTCTCTATTGGGTGAGCTCCGACTCCATGGCCGTTATTCGGCTCTGGTCCCGTGCTCGGGGTGTCGATGGTCGTTCACCCGCAGCTGGAGGGGTTGGTGCCCCAAGTGGCCCGAGCACGACGCGTGCATGACCACTGTCTGCAAAGCCGTAAACACGATCGTGCTCCCAGCCACTTGTGGCCTCCACCCAAGCTCATGCGTCGAACTCCTCCGGTGTGGCTCCACGCTCGATCACAGTCCTCGTGTAAGTTTCCTACACATGTTTATATTTTAAATATATATAAACTATAAATAAAATTTGTGTAAATCAAATAAACATATATAAATACTTACCATTATATACGAGGCTCTGGTATCAACGTAGTTCCCCGCTCCTCATTAGGGGTGAGCATAATTCTCCGATTCACCGAAATCGAACCGAAACTGATTTAACCGAACCGAGTTAATTTTGATTCGGTTTTCGGTTAAATTTTTTTTTTTCGGATTTAGGTTTTCGGATCGGTTCGGTAAAGTAACTAACGGTTCGATTAATTTACCGAATTAACCATATATATATATATAATATAAGTTATATCATATATTGGTATTTGCCTTGGTGGTTAAGTGTAACTTTAAGCCTCCCGCTTGCACATGTCCGAATCCTAGTGCATGTGTAATATTATTTATTTTATATTTGACTATATATATAATATGGGTTAGTTAGAAATAAATTGATAATGGAGTTTGCAAAGATGGTTAGAGAGGTATGAAGTTAGAGTTCGATTGCTTACTTGCCTAGGTTTGAGTCTTAGCAAATGCATTTTAATTTTTTTTTTCTATTATTAATCTTTTCGGTTAACCGAACCAAATTAATCGAACCGATTTTTTTCGGTTCGATAAACGGTTAAAAGATTTCTTTTGGTTCGGTTCGGTTAACCGATGATTCGGTTCGCAAGGTTGTTAAACTCGAGACTTTAAGTAAACTCGTGGAGCCTCCGTAAACTCGTAAGAGTTTACCTGATATTAAAAAAATATTGAAAAATATTATACTACAAAAATATAATCTAATATAACCTGCAAATCATAATTAAGCACAATTCAACTCTCTAATAAAGCACACATAAAGATAAAATATAAGAGTATAAGTCTAATACATACATAATGAAGCATTCTAAGTCCATAATAAAACACACACAATGACTCAGAGATAAAATATAAAAGTACAAGTTCAATCCATAATAACTATCATCAAATCGAGTTCACCCGAGTTTACTGGCGAGTTTGACCGAGTTTACTTGTGAGTTTGACCAAGTTTATACGAGTTTAACGAGTTTACCCCGAGTTCACCCGAGTTTACCTAGAAACAAGTTTGGGTGCGAGTCAGCTGGATTTTGATACATGGGATCGTAAACTCGTCCGAGTTTACAAGTTAACTCGCGAGTTTGACAACACTGTCAGTTCGGTTATTAACCGAACCGAACCGATGCTCACCCCCACTCCTCGTCGATGACGGTGGGTGCACTCAAACAACTCCATCGTCGACGGGCTTTGGACGGTGCCGTCCTCCGCCACTCGCATCTTATATTAGAAAACAAATACACTAATATCATTATACACAATATATAATTTAATTAAAAATAATTAAATTACACATACCATACGACGCTCATGAACTGTAAAAGAGATGGAGCCACCAGTGTGGCGCGCGCCCGTGCCGTCCCCCCCGGGCATGCGGTTTCTCGACGTAGTCCGGGAGAACCTCCTGCCACTCAGGTGTGTCTCACCGCTCAATGAGTTGGTCCCACACAGCGCCGGGAATCCACTCGGGGGCGTGTCCCCGAGTTTGCCATATCTGTGTGTCCCCCAGCCATCTCATCACGATATGACGGGCCTGCTGAAGCAGCTCATTATAGCGAGCGCGGGCAACACGCTCCCATGCAGCAACAAAAGTGGCCTGGTCCTTTGGCCATGTATAATGAGCCTGCAAAAAAATTTATTATTACCGATGAATATTTAACATTAATATTAATTTAATAAATATACTTACCGTGAACTCTCGCCACAATAAATCCATATGCTCACGGGGCATGTTAGACCATGTAGGCCACGCCCCGCGCATAAACTTTCGGATCGTCCCCGCTATCGTTCCAGGGACGTCATCCTGCACAAAATATAAATTCATAATATGATATTTTGAAATAAATAAATTATAAGAAATAATTGATGCATATACTTACCGTCTTCCGCGCACACTAACTGCTCTGCGCAGTTCTCCCTCGGGTGGTGGAGGGAGAATTATGTTAGGCCCTCGTGGCCTATGTCTCGAAGACGACGATCCTGGATCTGCAAAGGGTGGTGGAGGGATGATAGCCGAAGGTGAGGGGATGGTGGCCAGATCAGGTGAGGGAACGGTGGATGGATCACGTGGAGGGATGGTGGCCGGAGGTGGCCGGGGGGATGGTGGTGGAAGGCAAAGGGTCAATGGGTACAGGTGGGGTGGGTGATAATCGTCGGGGGGACCTACGAGGAATGCCTCCTCAGGAACTGATATCTCGAATCATAGCTGTAAAAGTTTAATATAATTAGATTATATATAATACATTAATAAATATATTTAATAATTGAATATATACTTCACATTTATAATTATTCGTCATCGTCATTATCATCATCTGTGTAATACTCTTCTTCATGTTCTTCTGTATCGAAATCTTGAAATTCTTCTTCGTCTCCCTCATCATCATTTTGTCATTCCTCAACTTCATTATCGTCGTCATCAACGTATTCTATTTCCAATTGAACTAACTTTGTGTCATCATCCTCGAGTATTGGACTAACTCGTTTCACTTCGAAAGGATCTTCTTCTTGATAGAAGTCATATGCTGGCTCATTCTCTCCAACAATTTTTCCTCTAGCTTTAGTCTTACAAACTACACGCCAATCTACCATATCTTTCTTTCGAGACGGATATTGCATATAATATACGTGTTCAGCTTGAGATGCCAATATAAATGGCTCACTTGAAGCCAATTTTGATTTGTAATTGACCTCGATCGACTGTTTATACTTTGGATGAACTCTTATGCCCCTATCGCTTGTATCGAACCAATGACATTTAAAAAGGGCAACTGATTTACATCCAAAAAATTATAATTCTTTGACTTCTTCCAATAGTCCATAAAAGTCAACATCACATACAACATACGTTGTCCCTTTGACCCAGACCCCGACATTCATAGTCTTTTTTGTAGATGGATATTCAAGTGTGTGAAATTTATATCCATTAACAAAATAACCATTATAACACTGTACAAGTCGTGCCGGTCCACAAGCAAACTCAAAGATTTGGTTATCTATTTTGCCTCTGTGTTCTGTGCTGTAAGCTTAAAACCAATTAGGGAACTCACGATTCTGTAATATTTTTAATTCCTCATCGCTGTAAATTGAGTATTTTATCACCATCTCAATGTCAAATATTTCAATGAACTTCTCAATCTCTAGACTATTTAGTAAAATGTATAAGTAGGCCAAATGATACTCTTCATCGTTTAAGAATCGAGACGGACGAGAACCCAAAGCACGACCGGGGTAATTAACCAAAGATATTTAAACAACCATCTCCTTATAACGAGGATGTTTACATATCGGGCATTGCTCTAACTGTGCATTTTCTTTATAATATAAAATGTAGTTATTTGGGAACGTGTGTATCTTTTCGTACCCAAGCCCTAATTTCCTCATCAACTTTTTTGTCTTATAAAAGGTTGGCTCAAACTTGTTGTTTGGAGGTAGCATACCATTGATAAAACCTACAATCCGATCAAACACAACCTCGTTGATATTACAATCGGACTTGATGTTCAGGAGTTGTGTCATTGCCGAAAATCTTGTATAATTAGGACAATTCTTATACAAAGGTTCATTGGCAGCTTTCAACATCTCGTAAATTCTGCAGCCTCCTTATTCGGCAATTCAATCTGTATCGCAGGTTGTTCTTCAGTGACTTCAACTGTCGTAGTATTTGGTGGCACTACCGTCTCAGTAACTGACTCAATATTATCATTTAAATGGAATTGTCCTCCAAGACTATCCAGAATCATTGTTCTATAAGGATTAGGTGGATTGGAAGAAGAAACACTAGTAGAAGAAGATTCACCATGAGTTTGGACAACAGGATTGCTCGATGTCCCGACTTGACGTGACTTCCTGTGACAATTTCATACAAAATATCTTGGTGTGAATCCTTTTGTATACAGATGCATTGTGACAGTTTCTCGGTCCAAAAATCTTATGTTCGAATATTTTGGGCACGTACATCGAATTTTATCACCACTAAGGAATTTTTCATTCGAGTAGGCGAAATTTAAGAAGTAAGTTACGCCTACTCGAAATTCGTCCGTTATAGCTCCACGATGAATTCATCGGTACATCCAACTTCGATCGCACGACATGTTTTGTCAAAAAGTGGGCAATATCTTCAGGTAATGTCTTTAGGTGGGATGGTCCTATTCCATTCGAGATTCATGTTATTCATATTGCACTTAGTATTTCTTCTAGTCATTAACTTCATTCTAAATTTTGGCAGGATCTCCCTACAGTTCTCTGAATACGCATATCATCTGGGCGTGTATTGGAGAACAAGGGAGATACAAGCCAAAATTTAAAAATGAATAATGACTAAAAGAAATAAACTAAGTGCAATATAAATAACTATATTCCCAAATTGTTCAATTAGGGACAATTCAAGGGTTGTACGTCGTATAAAAGATCATTTACTTCATTTACATGAACATATAACCCCCGAACGAATCTAAGGTTTTGCAAAATTAAAACTTGACTCATCGATGCGTACGTAAAACGTATCAACTCGTCTTGATTCCGTCGCGAGTCCACCGTGGACGATTTGGCCGTGAGTCTAAAGTGGACGATTTCGGCGCGCGCGAGTCTATCCATTATGGACGATTCTTACGCGAGTTCAAAGTGGACGATTTTATAATTATAATTACACCCAACTAAAATTAACCATAATATTTATTCTACCCTAATTAAATCTAATTAACAACTAATTAACAGTAATTAATTCTAATTGAAAAGTAATTAATCTAATTTTTTAAAAAATTAACACTAATTGACTAATTAAATCTAAAATTAACCCTAATTAATCTCTAATAATAGTAATTAACAGTAAATAATAGTAAATAATCACTAATAATAGTAATTAACACTAATTAATTATATATATATATATAATATTGGCTGGCGCCGGCCGAAACCCTAGGGTTTCGACCGGCGCCGAACCGGAGAGGGGGGATGATTGAACTCACTTGGTGGCGGCGGAGAGGGGAGAGGGATCAGTGGTGACGGCAAGGGAGCAGGCCGGCCAGCGGCGGCGCGCGCGGGCGAGGGAGATCGAGGGGGAGAGGGGGCGGCGATGCGGTGAGGGCGAGGGAGCAGGCAGCACGACGAGAGTGAGGTAGTAGGCGGCCCGGTGTCGATCGGTGGCGACAAATCGGTTGGCAGTGGCGGAGAGAGAAGAGAGCTGGGGAAAGACGAAGGGTTGGGCGTGAACGTAAATAAATAGTATTTTCACCCATGACTCGCCAGCCGTCAGAAAAGAGTGGATTCGTAATTTTAATATCACCGACGGCTGGCCCTCTCTAAGCCGTCGGTTTAAAGTGTTTTAGTTTTAGTGCTGCGTTCGCGCCATTAATTAATAAGCGATGGTCGCTTCTAGCCGTGGCTAATGACTTATTCATATCACCAACGGCTCTCGCGCCCCCGCTAAGCCGTTGCTAATAACTTATTTTATTTCTCACCTCGTGTGCGCCATCAACTATGAGCGACGACTCTAGGCGGTCGTATGCGAGCTGCAGCTGATTCGGTTACATCAGCCACAACCGCTACGGCCGTCGAAAAGCCGTGAATGATTCTGACGGCCGAGGCGACCGTCAATGATTCCCGTGGCTGATGTGGTATATTCTAGTAGTAAGAGTGTGGTCCACTTATGGCTTTAATCAGTTATAGATTTTGTTCTTGCCTGGAGGCTGAAGTCGGAGCGATGTGGTCCGACGCGTCTCCTGGTCAGGTCCGACTTCGACGCAGGGGGGGGACTGTAAAAGACACTCTGACGCTCAAGTAAGAATGAGTTTGCAAATATGGTGGTTGCTTTTATGCCTAATTCAATCGGGCCCAAAGTGCTAGTCCGGTCCAGATTTATATAAATCTTTTTTATCTTTTGTTTTGATTCCACCAAGTCTGCAAATCTGGTGTTAACACACAACTCTTGTTCTTTTTAGGGTAATTACCTAAATATATCCTAAACTATGCATTTTGTCTTATTTATGATCAATTCCAAAATATTACCAAATTGTATCCCGAACTTTAACATTTGTCTCAATTACATCCTCCCGTCAAATCTTCGTCAGCAGCACCGTTAAGGCGATGATGTGGCGCTCCGACGTGGATTAAAATAATATTTTTTATTTAAAAAATATTAAATATCATGTCAATTTATATTATAAAATAATATTTTATATTTTATATTAAAAAATCACTCCATGTTCACCCCCAACATGACTCGTAGTGATTCTTTAATATAAATTAAAGTGAATTTTTATATTTTTTAAATAAAAAATATTATTTTAATCCACGTCAGAGTGCCACGTCATCTCCTTAAGGTGCTGCTGACGGAGAGTTGATGGAAGGGTGGAATTGAGACAAATATCAAAGTTCGGAATATAATTTGATAATATTTTAAAATTGGTCATAAATGAGATAAAGTGCATAGTTCTGGATATATTTAGATAATTACCCTTCTTTTTAAGGGGATATGTTATATCCGTAAATTTTATATAATTTAATTTAGTTATTTTCAGCCGGACGATGTGGATGCGCATCGAAGCGGGTCGGAAGAAGTGTCGGAAATGTGAATTAAGGTGAGGCCTTTGCGCGTGTTTAGTGATTTGTTTTATTTATTTTTATTTTAGGTTTCAAATTAATTGTCGAGTCGAGTCCGACGATTCGATCGGAATCTAATTTGGGTAAGTGTGGGTTGAGTTGGGTAGAAGCCGCAGTTGGGTTAAGTGAGGGGTAGAATCGTAAAAATAAAATAAATTAAAATAAGATTATATATATATATATATATATAGGTGTAAGAAGAAAAAAAAAAAGAAAAAAAAAGAAAAAAAAAAAAGGGGGTTTAATTGGGTGTGCGGTTGCTACAGCCGCACACACCCTAAGTTAAAAAAAAAGAAAGAGGCGAACAGAGAGGCGGCGACAGAGGGCGACGGAGGAGGTTTTGGAAGGAGGGATTGCCGCCGGGGGTGTTGCCGTCGCCGGTGATCGTCGACTCAAGGACTTTAGGAAGCATCTTCCCCTTCGATTTCCCTACCGGTGAGTGGCCAAATCATTGCTCAAATCCCATGGTTTCTTCCCTCCCCTTGCCGCCCCATATCTTGAAGAATTTGGAAATTCTTGATAACTTTAATCTTTCTTTTAATTGAGTAGATGATGGTCTCTTGTGCAAATTCTTGTATGAGGTTGGGATTCACTGTATAAATTATTAAACATTGGAAACTTGGTTTGGTGGTGACCGCCTACCGCACATTTAGATTTCGTGTGGATTAGAATGCTTCTTGGTTATGTGAATAACATTCTTAGTAATAGATTCTAATCTTGAAGTAATGGTATATGTGGATGTATCAGTAAATGGAAAATCTGAGAAATTATTAAAGTGCCACATGCTTCTCCTCTCGTGGTTGCAATCTGTAGTTAGGTGGTAAATGAGATGTGGAAGCAGAAACATTAGTTTGTTTAGGTTGTAATACTAGGGGATTGAGAAATTAAGACTGGTGAAGGAGTTAATCTAGATAGGAATTTATTTTATTTTCTTTTTCTTCTTCTTTGGCTGCACAGTATAGGTAGATGGTAAATGCAAATATGAAATCAGAAAAGTAGTGGATTGATTGAGTGGTAGCAGTGGGTGATTGGGAATTGATTTGGATGAAGGAATAAAGAAGATGGGTTGTGCGGCAGCAAAAAGGGGGCAGTGGTAGCAGTGGAATAAAGAAGAAGGGAATTGAGTGGTAGCAGTGGGTGTTATCAAGGCTTTAATCTTGATTTATTTATTTATTTATTTATGTTATCTTTGATTAGCATCCACTGTTGGTGTGTTTGTATTTGTATGGAAAAGATTAAAGTATACCTTAAGCTCTAGTATACTCTTACATTTTAACAATTACATATTCTTTTGTATGTTGTGTGTGTGTGTTAAGTGGAGACTCAATGATTTAGAATACCATAGGATTACTTGTGTAGGGGGAAAATTTAACTACACTCTTGTATGATACATGCACTTGGTATTAAATGGTGCAAGGATATTGATTATATTAAATGCTTATGGTATTGGTGCGTTCATTATTTTTATTTGTAATATGCTTGTGTTTGTGGATGAGATGGGGGTCCAGTTGGGCTGATCTCAGTGGAGGAGGTGTGGACCGGGAAGCTCGTCAGCGAGCCACACTGACGACCGACCCGGAGTGGCTCTGGTTGGAGGGTTTTCCCAACCAATTGGGGTTACCGACGCTAGAGGGCCTACCTAGCTCGGGAACCATGGGCGGGAAGCTCACTAGACATGTTCTAGTGACCGACTCGTATTAATTGAGTTATGTTTTGGATTTATATAAATAAAATATTCAATTCAGCGTTAAGAACTTATTCATTATATTATTATATAACTGTCAACTGTGGACAGTGGTGGGCTCAGGACCGAGCCACTCACTAAGTCCAATATGGACTTACCTTCTCTTTTTGTTTGTTGTCTTTTGTAGCACCAGGTCAGAACCAGTAGTAGCACTGGAATGCCAAAGTAGCGCAGCTGGGAGCGACAGGTTCAGGGCCGAACTCGTGACAAGTCGAAATTAGAGTTAGGGTAGTGGTCAGGTTTAATGAGAGTACTGTATCGAGATTCATGGATTCTTTATTTCGTTTATTGTTTCAAACATTGTGTAAAGTTTGTTTCGGTTGAACATTCATGTTTCCGCGATGTCTTTAACAAGTGATAAATTTGTTTTGTTTTATGACCTTTATTAGTGGTTGGAAATTTGAAATATAAGTTTGTTGTTAATGTGGTCTGTGGTTAGTGGTTTTGTTTTTTTTTTGTGGTTGTGATTCGAGTTAGGCTTCGGGGTATGCTTGCAGACCCTGGCCGGTCACACCATTGTGGTATTGGGGTGTGACAAAGTGGTATCAGAGCGAGGTTTAGGTCTTGACTTCGACAATAGGACATTGATACTATATGGACATTGCTAGCATGTTGGTATACAATGTGTCCTAGTCACGAGAACGGGCGACTGAGCTTGCGCACCAGCGGCGGTATGTATGGTTATTTAATAATTGTAATTTAAAATGCTTAAAGTGATTATTGCATGTTTTCTTGGTAGTCATATGACAATGCCATGTGAGTGGATTCTCCACTCATTCTTCCATGGATTAGCTTTTACATTGTCATGATTAATGTCGAATAAGCTTGCATGAATCTGAAATTTTTCCTCTCCTTGTGGCTTATTTACTTGTTGTTAACGATATGGATGTGTTAGGAAGGGGAGAAGAAGGTTCTGAGGAAGGATTGGTTGTGGTAGCCCTTGGGAAGGGTTGCCCTTAAATTTTTGGGTGGACGGCTGTTGGAGAAAGAGGGGTTGCTGCACTTGAAATGTTTTCCCCATGGTTGTAGATTGATTTTTCCCCTTTATTGGATATTCTGGAAGAGGAATTGTGTTTGATTCATAAGGTTTAGTTTAGGGCAGTCCTATACCCTTAAGGGCCCAAACCTTATTGTAAGATATATATATATATATAATCGAATGTTGGGTGTTTTAATGTACCGATTGCATGTGTCGCTTAGTTGGTGTTTGTTTAAGGAAGATGGGGAAATTCTTGAGGGTTGGGCATGTGAGTGATCTGCTTATGATTTTAAACCTTGGATTTATTTATTTATTAATTTCAAATCGTGGATTTCAAAAACAGAGTGAATATTGCTTATGATAAGAATTCAAAAAAAAAAAAAAACATTGTCATTGAGCTACAGTTCCTGAAAGATTTTCCGTTCATGTTTTTTTATATTTAATTATCAAATCCATGTCTACAATTTGAAACTTCCTTGATCAAAAGGTCTATGAGAAACAATTTAGCTGACTTCAGAATAATTAGGGGAAGGTAGATTTCATATCATGACAGTTTCAGACTACAATAACATTCTCTGCAATTAATTTCAATATGGCATGCGAGAATGTCACAAGAGTATTATAGTACACTGATAGCATTCATTATAGGAAGCCTGAAATTTTTATTAGTCTAATTGCTTTGGTTTTTGGTGAGCTAGTTTATATTTCATAACCTACCATCGTGTATAGTGGAGGTGCAAATAGGAGTTATAACCTTGGTTCTTAAGTTTAAAGTAATAGTTATTGTTCATACATCTTGGATGGTGCAAGAGGAGATTGATTTCTCATTAGGTCATAATTGTTGAGCACATGTATTCTCAAGTCCTAGTCCCAATCAAACTTATTTTTGGTGAAACAAATTAATTAATCATAGGTCTATATTATCTGCTTATTTGCATCTAAAGTATAAAAATATGCTTTTGGTCTGATTGTGGTATTAAATAAGTGGTAATTGTGATTCTAAGTTACACCATGTTGATACAAGCCAATGAGCTTTGCTTTTCAAATGTTGCGTTTTAGTCATTATAGATGCAAACATACGTGAATTGACAGAAAATATTCATGTGATAGTTACCTTAAGTCATTGTGTTTGTTATTGTCATTGATGATGATGACAACGATTATGATGATACTATTTATATTATGTTAAGGCTAGATAGATGATTTGCTGATGGTCGTGTCATAGCTTTCTCAACTATGATAAATGATCATATCACTCGAGATTCTTTGTTATTCTACTTCTACAGCATGCAGGTTGTGAACTTATGATGCTGATATTTTAGTCCCCAATGTTGTGTTGGAGTTGTGTGAGAAATAGTGATTCAATTATGTCTCCAAGTAGAACGCCTGATGGAGATATGGAAACTCCAGGTAGCACAACTACTAGACGTGAGACATTTGGTTGTGTTTGGGGCATTGGTCCAAAAATTTAAGCGCCTCTCCCCAGGAAAAAGGGTAATTTGGTGGCTGAACTAGATGAAGTACTTCACCCCAACCTCACCTTTTTGTTAATCCTAGCTGGCCAATGACTAGATCAAAGTTAAGGACATGCAAAATTTGGACTGACCTAACTAGAACAATGATTCTAGGTGTTTAAGACAACCACCTCATTATATGATAAGGAAGATATCTCATCAACAGTTTGATCCTGGACCGTATGGGAATATGAACCAAGAGACATACAGGACCAAAGTGGGATGCTGAGCCCATCTGGGATCTTGAAAATCCTATTGAATTGCATGGGCCAAGCAACGACATTGAACTAGGATCAAAGCAGGATCATATTTCAAGCTGGGGGGATAAGTGGGTTGTCATACAGGGCAAGTTTCTTAATGTGTTAGTGTGCAACCATTCATGCAAAACTATCCAGAGATTGAGTTCTCAGGTGGTGGCTCCAAATGCTATACGTGATGATAAAAGTCTAAATTTGTTGTTAGTTGATGGAAGCGAAAGAGTGTGGTTGTTATTATTTCTTATTGCTTTGAGTTTGATAGGCATATTTATATCTCTGCCTTACGTGGACTATGTCGTCAATGCATGCAAGCCTATTGAGTTTTTCTCTCTGATTCTGTTTTTTTTTGTTTCAGAGTGACTTAAATTATATTTTTAACACTTAAAACTGAGTTTGGGATGGCTTGGGATAGTAGAGTACATAGTCGATAGTTTAATTAGGATTGTGGAAGGGTCCAAGGGTTGGGGGTACCCATGTGTGCACTCGAGGTCATTTAGTATTGTTAATATGTGTTAGCTTTATAGCGATAAATAAATGTATGGTTGACTTTCATGGCATGACCTATAGGGATGATGTGTTCATTCTCTTGACATATATGTTTCTATTTTAACTTTGATTCTCTTTTTATCTATAGTATGCTTGGTTTAATTAGTGCAGAAATATGTGAAATTGTTCACCTTCATTAGCTATATTTAAACCTATAGATAGCTACTGCAGTAGCATGTTTCCTTTTATTAGAAACATTGATTAAATTCCTAAGCTTCATGTACTTAGATTAGCATATGAAGTATTGATTAGTACGTAGTTACTCAATTGACTATGGTCTTGTCTCAATCTACATATGAAGAGTACCATATGTATGTAGGATTAGTTTGTTAAAGTGGAGATGATTCTGTAATTAATTCCTAATTAAGTTATAGGTGTACTTACAAAAGTGTACATGGAGTTAAATGATAACTGTTGGTATATTCTCAGCAGTTGGGTTGCAAATGAAGGAAAGAATGCTGATCTTCCTAATTGATGCATGATTAAACATTCAAAAAAAAAAAAAAACTTATGTTTTTAGCCATGATTTATTGATTAAGTTAAAGAAAGAAAAAAAAAAGGAAAGAGTTTTCTTTGTTACGTGGACCTTTGATTGATGAGATATTGAATAAGATGATCAATGATATGACTGATATACATTTATATACTATATATAAGCTTGAGGTTATAACTTGTAAATGGTTAAAATTACATTTAAAGTGTATGATAGTTCATGAATGGGTTTGGTGGTACTACTGTTTGAATGTTCTGAGTGAAGAATGAGAAGTATTTGTGTCATATCATGTATGAGGTAACTAAGCTGTATATATATATCATAGCACTGGATTCTGATGGATTTGGTGGTAACGCTGAAGGTATATATTTAGGAATAGGAGGGAGTGCAATTAGTGCTCTAAGTTAGCATGTTTTCTTTACTATCAGTGAGAGTGTAAATGGAGGATTGAAATCTAGAAATTTAATAGTGTAATATATACATTTTTGAGCCGTGAGATAGTGGAGGGCAGGCGTGTACATTTAATCCGTTGCGATTATGCTTGGTAGGCCTGTGGTTATATTGTACAAGAACCAAGGGTGAAATGGGGACAAGGAGGATGTCCAAGGGATTTAGAAATAGAATCGTGGTGTCAAGTGAGACAGAGATTAGGTGTCGCGCAAAATGTGTAGCTAATTCTTGTTCGAGTTCGATGGTATGATGAATTTATAGCTTATCCTAAAATTCGAGGACGAATTTTCTTTAAGGGGGGAAGATTGTTATATCCGTAAATTTTATATAATTTAATTTAGTTATTTTCAGCCGGACGATGTGGATGCGCATCGAAGCGGGTCGGAAGAAGTGTCGGAAATGTGAATTAAGGTGAGGCCTTTGCGCGTGTTTAGTGATTTGTTTTATTTATTTTTATTTTAGGTTTCGAATTAATTGTCGAGTCGAGTCCGACGATTCGATCGGAATCTAATTTGGGTAAGTGTGGGTTGAGTTGGGTAGAAGCCGCAGTTGGGTTAAGTGAGGGGTAGAATCGTAAAAATAAAATAAATTAAAATAAGATTATATATATATATATATATATAGGTGTAAGAAAAAAAAAAAAAAGAAAAAAAAAAGAAAGAAAAAAAAGGGGTTTAATTGGGTGTGCGGTTGCTACAGCCGCACACACCCTAAGTTAAAAAAGAAGAAGAGGCGAACAGAGAGGCGGCGACAGAGGGCGACGGAGGAGGTTTTGGAAGGAGGGATTGCCGCCGGGGGTGTTGCCGTCGCCGGTGATCGTCGACTCAAGGACTTTAGGAAGCATCTTCCCCTTCGATTTCCCTACCGGTGAGTGGCCAAATCATTGCTCAAATCCCATGGTTTCTTCCCTCCCCTTGCCGCCCCATATCTTGAAGAATTTGGAAATTCTTGATAACTTTAATCTTTCTTTTAATTGAGTAGATGATGGTCTCTTGTGCAAATTCTTGTATGAGGTTGGGATTCACTGTATAAATTATTAAACATTGGAAACTTGGTTTGGTGGTGACCGCCTACCGCACATTTAGATTTCGTGTGGATTAGAATGCTTCCTGGTTATGTGAATAACATTCTTAGTAATAGATTCTAATCTTGAAGTAATGGTATATGTGGATGTATCAGTAAATGGAAAATCTGAGAAATTATTAAAGTGCCACATGCTTCTCCTCTCGTGGTTGCAATATGTAGTTAGGTGGTAAATGAGATGTGGAAGCAGAGAAACATTAGTTTGTTTAGGTTGTAATACTAGGGGATTGAGAAATTAAGACTGGTGAAGGAGTTAATCTAGATAGGAATTTATTTTATTTTCTTTTTCTTCTTCTTTGGCTGCACAGTATAGGTAGATGGTAAATGCAAATATGAAATCAGAAAAGTAGTGGATTGATTGAGTGGTAGCAGTGGGTGATTGGGAATTGATTTGGATGAAGGAATAAAGAAGATGGGTTGTGCGGCAGCAAAAAGGGGGCAGTGGTAGCAGTGGAATAAAGAAGAAGGGAATTGAGTGGTAGCAGTGGGTGTTATCAAGGCTTTAATCTTGATTTATTTATTTATTTATTTATGTTATCTTTGATTAGCATCCACTGTTGGTGTGTTTGTATTTGTATGGAAAAGATTAAAGTATACCTTAAGCTCTAGTATACTCTTACATTTTAACAATTACATATTCTTTTGTATGTTGTGTGTGTGTGTTAAGTGGAGACTCAATGATTTAGAATACCATAGGATTACTTGTGTAGGGGGAAAATTTAACTACACTCTTGTATGATACATGCACTTGGTATTAAATGGTGCAAGGATATTGATTATATTAAATGCTTATGGTATTGGTGCGTTCATTATTTTTATTTGTAATATGCTTGTGTTTGTGGATGAGATGGGGGTCCAGTTGGGCTGATCTCAGTGGAGGAGGTGTGGACCGGGAAGCTCGTCAGCGAGCCACACTGACGACCGACCCGGAGTGGCTCTGGTTGGAGGGTTTTCCCAACCAATTGGGGTTACCGACGCTAGAGGGCCTACCTAGCTCGGGAACCATGGGCGGGAAGCTCACTAGACATGTTCTAGTGACCGACTCGTATTAATTGAGTTATGTTTTGGATTTATATAAATAAAATATTCAATTCAGCGTTAAGAACTTATTCATTATATTATTATATAACTGTCAACTGTGGACAGTGGTGGGCTCAGGACCAAGCCACTCACTAAGTCCAATATGGACTTACCTTCTCTTTTTGTTTGTTGTCTTTTGTAGCACCAGGTCAGAACCAGTAGTAGCACTGGAATGCCAAAGTAGCGCAGCTGGGAGCGACAGGTTCAGGGCCGAACTCGTGACAAGTCGAAATTAGAGTTAGGGTAGTGGTCAGGTTTAATGAGAGTACTGTATCGAGATTCATGGATTCTTTATTTCGTTTATTGTTTCAAACATTGTGTAAAGTTTGTTTCGGTTGAACATTCATGTTTCCGCGATGTCTTTAACAAGTGATAAATTTGTTTTGTTTTATGACCTTTATTAGTGGTTGGAAATTTGAAATATAAGTTTGTTGTTAATGTGGTCTGTGGTTAGTGGTTTTGTTTTTTTTTGTGGTTGTGATTCGAGTTAGGCTTCGGGGTATGCTTGCAGACCCTGGCCGGTCACACCATTGTGGTATTGGGGTGTGACAGGATATGATTTGTCTCATCCCCTAGAAGCCAATGTTCTGCCCGTGGAATGAGATGCTTTCACTTCACCGGTGTAGATTCCTCTTCAATCCTTAGAAATGCAATTCTAGAATCATGATTCTATTTCTTTAATCTCTCATTGTATTGGCTCCGCTCTTCAAATTGAGGATCGTTCATTCTCGTTTGAGTGTCGCAATATGTGCATGTTTGTGTTGAATTGAATCTAGCCCTTCCACTTTGTCAAGGAGTCTGGATTGGTGAGGCAGGTAAAAAAAAGTTTCAACCTATAGTTTATGAAAACTTGTTGGAAATATTTTTCAATGTGGCATAATTTGTCATGGTGAAATTTCATGCCCTATTGTTTTGAATCATAAAATTGTTTTGAATTCTGATTCCACTTCGATGCCTATGAATGACTCGTCAAATGCTTTCTTCGATCCCTCTTTAGCCTCAGCTTCTACTATTTCATCAGGCCCTCTAAATAAGGCTCCCTTGACCACTCTCCTCTCTGATCCCGCTCCCCTCCTAGAACTAGTATATCGTCCTTGGATCTAGGTTCAATGTCGGCAACATCGTCGGTGCGCCTTGGCAACTCACACTCTTCCTCTATTTTTAAAGAGGGTCGTGCTCGGGTGCAACCTAGGTCACATGACCGAGGTATGTAGGCTGCGAGTATTTTGGACCTAGGATGGCGAGTTGTGTCCTGAGGAGCCCTTTCATCTAGCACGAAATCCTTCATCGGGCCCCGGTCTAAATCCTTCGACTCGACCATTAGGGGATTTTATATAGTCTCATCCTTTCTCATCGTATTAATGGCGTGTCTCGCTAACCAAGTCACCCAACTCCTACGGACTCAACCCAATTGCCTAATCTTCCTACTATTCCATACGTGCTATTGTATGATTCAAACTAGCACCCCTCTTACCCAAACCAAGTCGCACCGATTCTTAACCCAACCTCAACTGATACCCCCACCTTGGTTACCCAGGTTAACATTGCTTATAATGCCAACCCTACCCTTAACCTAACCCAATTACTACCTTCATCCCCTCTTCTCACTTTTGTTCCTTTACCGCTCGTGACCAACTCAATCCCTTCTCAAACCCTAAATCCATCTAGTACTCCCCAAACCTTAACCCAAACCCGACCTTCATCCAATACAACAACTCCCCACACGGAAGCACCTCTTTCCTTTGTTCCTCTCGCCTCTAAATCCTTCAAGAGATAGATAATGAGCTATCATTGGTCTTTAAAGCGGCTAGTAATGATGCTACCCCTCCTAGAGCTCCCATACTCTGAGCAAACCAAGCTCGACGCCTCTCAAGGCTCCTGCCTTTAATGCTAACCTTCTTGCAGGCCCAAACAAACTCAAGAGGCCTAGATTTGGTACTCCTTCTCATCTTATCAAAGTATTAGGGGATGAAAATCCTCAAATACCACAAGAAACCCCCCCTAACCCATCCTCCCAATGAACATTCTCATTTGGAATATAAGCGGGGCTTGGAGGCGCTCGGCTAGAGAGCACATATCCTCCCTTATCCGTAAATTTTCTCTTCACATCATCACACTACAGAAACCCACCTGGACGATGCTTGCTCCAAGAAACTCATTAGATATTTTGGCCACTCCCGCGATGGTGTTGCTTAACCTGCAATTGGTGCATCAAAATAGTATTGTTTAGCCCGGAACTAGGACTTCATCCAAACTTAGGTGTTTCCTATATTTTCTCAAATTATTCATGTTGTTATTAAGATAGAAAATCTTGAACCTTTTTTGATGTCTACTCTTTGTGCAAACATTGATCCAAAAATTTGTGCAACCTTATGAAATTCTCTAATGAATTTTTATTTCAACTCTTATCCCTGGCTAGTCATGAATGATTTTATCTATATATTGAACATTGAGGATAAAATGGGAGCGTTTCCTTTTAAAATATCAAAACCTATTCAGGATTTTAGAAAATTTGTGAGATACTATGGCTTACTTAATCTTGGTTTTACTGATAATAAATTTAATTAGACCAACAATAAATAGTTAAGGACATGCAAAAATATTAATCAAAGTAGACCAACAATAGAGGAAAAGACAAAGCCAGAGTGTACTTTTGAGAGGGGGGGGGGGGGAGGAGGAGGGGGGAGTTCTGAGCTTGAGCAATTATAGTAGTGATCTCCTCATGTTTAGTTCAAAAGCCCTAAAATTTAAATAATTTATTTGCAAATGCAACATGACTGCACTTTTTTTAAAATGCATTTGTAACTCATTTGAATAGGATTATCTTTTTCCATAGGCTCATCCTTCCCACTATCTCACACCAGAAACAAAATAGAAACAAATTATTTAAAATTCAAAGCTTTTGAACTAAATATGAGGAGATAGTTGCTCAAGCCTAGAAATTTCAAGTTTGGTTATCTCATCATTTGGTTATCTCTGGACAAAAAGAACTTCCAAATTTTGGGCTTAATTGTGGAAGCTGGCCACTTTTCGTGAGGTAAATTATTTCATGGCCATTTATTGACTTGAGCTCGATTGTTTAACTTGGGACTTGCTGGTTTTCAAAATTGTGTAATTTATGGTAATTAAGTTGAAACAATTCATTTCAAATGTGATTTTGCTTGTCAAATATGGTGTGCTCTCAATCGAAAGTTCAACTTGAACCTTTCTAGTAGGGGCGCTTGGTGTTCAAGTAGCTTGACTTTTGTTTGACTCTCATCTAAATCTTAGTTGGAAGTCCAAAGCCATTATGGCTAACACCTCCTAGTATCTTTTGCATACTAAAAAAAACATATTGCATGGTGGTATGCGCGCAGTCTACCATCAACAATTTAATGATTAGGGTATTTATTTTTTTCACAACAAATTTTAGCATCGTAAAGGTCGGAGGGGATTATGCAATTAGCTTTAAATGTTCCTTGATCAAGATGGAGGAGTTGGTATCTTTGTCAGACTTAGTTCAAGGGAATGTATCTACGTCGATTCCATCTTTTTTCACTCTACTTCAATTTTACATAGTGCATGGTGCTATTTTTAATGTTGTATTTTTTGCAAATTCCAACAAATTGGACCAATTCATCGTTGAATCAAATTCTAAAATAATTAATGATGTTCTCAAGCAGCACACTTCACCATCTTGGTGAATTCACAGTGGACCTAACAATATTTGGCCCGGCATGATAAAATCGGGCTCGAGCTGATCCTTATTGTGCTCGGGCCGTTATCGGGCCAGCCCGATAAAATATCGGATTGGGGCGAGCTAGGCGGTGTAGGCTCGGCCTGACTCAATAAGAAATTTATTTATTATCGAAAATTCACATAGTAATTTAATTTTAACTTAGGAAATTCAATTTTGCTAAAATTAGCATACCTTATCTAACAATTGAAATTAAACAAGTCAAAATTAACCTAAATAATTTAATTCGAACTAAAGTAAGTAATTTAATTTAATTGGGTGATTTATTTTAATTAAGATTAACCAACTAATTTAATTGAATTAAAGTTAAACTAGATATTTAATTAAGTTAAAGTTAATTTAGGTAATTAAATTAAATTAGTTAGGTAATTAAGAAAATCTATCTATATACATATTTATTAATGGGATAAAATCAAAGCTGGGGAGTTTATATTTATAAAAATAAATAGATGTCAAATTGAATCATCTTAAACTTTTATTAATAAAAAACATCCACAAATATTAATTGCTAGCAAAGTTTTAAGGCGGTGTCCAATGGCAGAAACAAAAGAATTTTATTTTTGTTTATGATAAATAAAGCAAATGAAAATATTTTTATTGATCCTCTTCTCTTATTTTCCACGTAACCGACCTATAGAGACACATAATTAGAGACAAACTGGATTTTTATTTTAAAATCTTCACATTTAAAGACTAATAGACACAAAATTTATTTCTAATTAGCATCTAAAAATAGCTTTAGAGTCAAATCAATTAAGTAAATCTGTTGCTGGTATTTTTATAACTTAGAATCAAATCAATTAAGTGACTATCTTGTTATTGTTTCTATAGATTTTTAGAGGCTAATTAGGAGCAAATTTTGTGTCTATTAGTCTTTCAATGTGAAGATTTAAAAATAAAAATATACTTTGTCTCTAATTTTGTGTCTTTATAGATTAATTTTGTTATAGTACTTAATTGATTCCTTACCTTTTTGTCTTCTTGGGAAATAAGGTAGATGATAGAGTAAATTATATATATAATACATTCTAAACTACCAAAGCCATAATATCATATAAAAGAAATAACTTTGAAACAAAATAAAACCACCTATTGTGTTTGTAAAAAAAATTATTTATCAAAATGATTTTGAGTTACATGTCATTGAGATCATCCTCATTTTAATGGTAAAAATAATCAAAGCACACTCTTCCACCTAGTGCATATATATGACATAACGATTAATGACACAATTACATGCTACAACTGCAAGTATTTCATATTTTTTTCTTCTTTTATAATACAATGTACCTTATTTCCCTAATTTCCTCCGGCTCGATTGATCTGTTTGCCCTTTCTCACGATCGAATTGAAGGCAGGAAGATCAGAGAAGGTTGTGCAATAAGTATGAGTCATATTCACTTCCACTCTTGAATTGAATATATGCTTATATGGGTATTCTAACGCTTATATTCGTTTATTTTATTGGATAGGATAAGATATTGTGTAGGATAAGAAATAAGATATTTTTTTAATATGGTATATACCATATGTAACTTCAATTTTACATTTTTCTAGTTATATATCTCATTTTAATCTAGGCGTAAAAAAATTAGGTATTAAAATTTGCTTATTATCATATATTTTTTATGCCGTGAAACAAATATAGTCTTAATACAATTGTAAATGAGGCACCACATCTCTATCAAGGTCTCCACTCCCTCTTCATATCATATCCTTTTCCATCCATACTTGGATTAATACGCTTGAGGTCGGTCTTGAAGTGTAGTTAAATATTGTAAAATTTAAAATATTTTAAAATAATATATAAGCGTATGAGATATTCTGTAAAAATATATATTATATAAAAAGACACTTTAAATAATTTAATTTACAAAATAAACATACTGTAGACATTAAAATAAACAACATCAACTAAAAAAATACAAATTAATAGTTTATCAATACATTAAATAACATTAGATATTGCATTTTTAAATACTAAACTATTAGATATCTAAAAGCAATAAAACATTGAAAGCAATAAAAATATTTTAAAATGTATTTATAAGGAAAATACTGTGACATCCTAACTAAGAGAACAAGCCATTCCTACACCTTTCTTTATGCGCGCCATGGATTATCAACACAGTATTGAGGTGAAGGACAGAAGGAGAAGCCCACATTTGAAAGATTCCCATAGCCTAAGTTGAAGGCCTAATAAATTAAAAATTACGGGCCTCCAAATAATTGAATTCCAATTGGATTGAATTAAATTTATTTCTCTTTCCTAAATTTTTTCATAGCAAATCCAACCAAGTTTTAATTTTTTTTAACAAAAATAAAAAATCACAATAGATAACCATATTAGAATTTGAATTCTAAATTTTTAGGCAACATACAAAATATTGTCACTAACTGTGCTACTCACGTTGGCTAACCAAGTTGCAATTGAAATCATGGAACAAAAACAAAATATAGTAAGTGTATATTATTTTTTGATTCTATGTTATCACTGTGTTTAATTAAACAAAATATACAAATAGGTGATAGTTTTTTAGAAATAGAATGTAATTATTTATAATTTATAAAGAAAATGTTCTATTTCTATAAATGCTATTTAGAAAACATATGAAGTGAGTGGAAAGTGAGAATTATTATGTAATATTTACTTTTGTTGAGCTCTGATGATTAATGTTATTTGAGAAGTTTAATACCTAAATATAGCATATAGTTTACATATTTTAATTGATTTCTTATGAATTGTTATTTTTTACTAATATGTTATTTTTTTTTGTAGGTGGTTTCATTTCTAGAATAAAAATGAAAGAAGTAGAAATACATAAGAAATATGTATATAAAAGGAATAATCATTGTTTTCTATTAGAAATATAAAAAATAAGAGAAAAAATGATAAATTGACAATAATACTCTCCAAATGTTAGTTATGTGTGTATATATATGCACAATAAAATAACATATTATTATATTATAAGTTAAGCATAATAAAAATAGGAAATTAAAATATATTTAATAATACAAAAAATATTATATATTGCACAAATATAAAATAGATTAAGTAATACTAATATTACTATTTATATAATAAAATTCACAAAATAATTATACTTGATTAATTTTAAAATAATAAAAAATAACAATATCTATATCTAATTACTCAAGTGTACTATTAAAATATATAGATATACACATATTTTGCATGACTTAGAATTAGCCAAAGAATAGTTATGAATCTCAACGTAGAGAACTTATAAAATTAATTATTCAACAATTACTTTAATATCCAATGTCTGGTCTAGTCAATGCGTTATTAATTCTTATATTTAATTTATTGTATATTAGATTGATGATAACTTTTTTTAATAAAAAAAAAATTAGTTTTAAACCTTTTGAATTTTCACATAATTTTGCTATATTTTCTATGGTTATTTTTTTTTTATGGTTCAAATGATAATTTTCTTTTCAATTAGTTTTGATAAGTCATTGATAATACATTATATATTCCTCCATTTAAACAAATCGTTAATCTTATATTTTTTAAAAAGAAAAATACTTAAGAACATATCACTTTCTACTCAATTGGGGGAGGAGGGGGCATAGGACCTATGGTCGCGTTAATCCTATATTTGATTGTAATTTTTTTCATACTCATTGTGCTTGTCATGTACTTAATTTATGTTAGAGAAGTATCACCTCCTCTCTTACATCTTATAAGAACTTCTTTATATGCTTCTAGAAATTTCTTCTATAATTGTTTTCGTCAGACCTAGTTCTTTTTAGAAACTTCTAAAACTTTCTAGGATTGTAAAAAAAAAAAATCATGACTTCTCATGAAGCTTCCTTCATTTCCTATAAATAGGGGTCATTGGGACACCATGCAAGCAACTTAATTAAGGGAGGAAGCGAAGGAGGCGGTAAATGGTGTGGGTATGAAAGCCATGGAGAAGGGAGGAGATCATGCAAAGGAAGCCGCGAAATCCACAAGTAAAAAAACACGAGAAAAGCAAGAAAGAAAGTGAATCTACTTTGCTATATAAAAATATTTTTACTCTTTTTACAATGAAAACATAGCTCGATGGTGCAATAACCGAAAATGATTGGTTAATTGCCCCACATCTTTGTGAAACTTTAAGTTCTTTTGGTAGAATTATCGATGCACTTTTCAATATTTATCATCCCACTTCTTGTTTAGCTCTTTTTCATATAATTCACATAGGTGAAATATTTTCTTCATATCTAAATAATTACTTGTTTAAAGATATAATTCATTCAATGGAAACTAAGTTTAAGAAATATTGATGAGATATTATTAAGTAATAATGTTCATGCCACGTAATTATGAAACATAATACATGCAGGCCATGAATATACGTACATAATATCATATCAGTGCATCACATAAATCATACAAGTATATAATCACAAGCACATGACATAGGCATGTATCATCATAATAGAACATGTAAGCAAATAAAAATATTAGTCATGAAGAATCCTTATACAAGTATTAAAACATAGCGAGCATATACGATAGAAGACCAACCCCTTGTGACTCCTAACCGCACCTCCTAGGGCTGGCCTACCTCCTTACCCGAGTGCTCTAAAAGCAAGGGGGGTCGGCCCTACAAATCCTCCATAGGGTCGTCTCAATACAACCATTAATACCAAGAACTACCATCAAGAATCCAGAATCCCATCAAGACATCAAGAGGGAAGGGGCGGCGGCTCCTCAAAAATTTTTATGGGGTCTGGTCGCGCCCCAAATGACCAAAATGTCCCTAGCTCCTTAACTGATTCGACTTATATATGAAATCTATATCTAATCGGCCGTTCTAACTCCGATTCGGGTTCCGACTGAATCGCTAGACTCAAATCAAGGTCCTCTATCATCCTAGCATACTAAATCATAGAAATATTATAAATTAAATTTTTCTACATCAATTGCTTACCTGGAATTAATCTCGAAACTCTCCGCCAGCCCGTGCTAACTCGAGCCTACAATTCCATGCTGAAGGACAAAATATAATTATTAAAATTTTGATCATAACAGGATATCGATGACTAGGTATTAAACATCGATAGTCTTCGTCTTTAGTTGAGAGTCAAACATCATCCTCAGCAATATGGAACCTCAGACGTTGATCCACTCTCCTGAGAAACTTACTAGATCTCTGTTGCAAGGGCGGAGCGAGGCCCCATTAATTGCATTTTCTCGAACGTGGAGTGAGGGATGATGTTGGCTGAGTTGCCTTCATCCACTAGAACTTTCTTGACAAAAAAATTCCCGATGATTATAAAAATTATAACGACAGGATCATGTAGGTTTTTATCAATTCCTTGGAGGTCAGATTCATAGAATGACATTATCGGTGTTCTAGAGGTGGGCCTCTGTGGGTGAGCGGTGTTGTCGACTGCCATGATTGCTTGAAGGGACATTTTTCTGACCAAACTTGTTTCGTCTCCTCCCGCGAATCTACCATCTATGTAGTCGATGACTCCTCCGACCTCACTGTTTGGCCGATTAGCTCGATCGTCGTCTCACTGGCTTTCGAGGTGGTCCGGGGGTGTTCGGCACCGACTTCGACGTCAGTAGTCGTGGTCATTCCTGTCCCAGTCGCATTCTCTTCCTTGATTGACATACTGGTCAAGTCATCCGGTTGATCTCCTAGCAGCACACAATCTTCGGTGGTGTGCCTATAGATGTTATGGAATGCACACCTCTTGCTCTTATCAGCGTTGTGTGACAATTTTTGTTTTTCAGCGTTGATGGGGTGTCTTCGAAGCTTTAGGTCATAAATGAAATTTAATTCATTCAAAAAAAACATAGTAACTTGCTTTATCGATAGCTTGAGGATATATAATTGATGACAATATTCCTTCTAGGGCACTCTCTTAAGATCTGGAGCACTAGAGTTAATTAGGAACTGAATGATTAAATGAACTATCACTGAGAAATCCTACGTACGATAATTCTCTGTAGGTAAATAATTGGTACTAATTGAGTATATAATGCATGGATAATTCTCTGTAGGTCAACTGATCGATGCTTCGATATCCTCATTGTTGGCTTAAGGGTCTCTCTTAAGCCTCGATCTTTATTTTGATGATAACAAATAAGTATTTAATCTATATATGAAGTTTTGAGTTCAGGTTGAGGTTGCGATAAACATGTATTTGAAGTTTCTATTTCTATTCTTAAGCTCTTTTACATTGTATTTGAAGTTTTATTTCAGATTTGTTTTCCATATGTAATAGCTGCTAGGTGTGCTAGGGAAACACTTAGAGTTAACTTTGTAGAATTGTGTTTTGCCTAGGTGAATAGGTTTGAGGGGTTCTTAGAGTGGTGAGAAGAGTGTCCTCATTGTATTCAAAGGGAAACACAAACTCTATAAAGTAGTGGTTAAAAATCCTTGGTGAGGAGCCAAGGTAGTGGAGTAGGCAGTTGGCCGAACCACTATAATTATTCTTGTCTGCATTGCTCTCTTGTTTGTCTATTATTGTTATTAATATTTGATCACATCCACTATTAAGAAATACTTGCACTTAAGTTAAGTTAAATTTGAGTATAAAGAAAAAGCTGATCAAATAGAAAAGGTGACAGACACTATTCAACCCCCCATTCGAGTGTCGGATTTCACACAACACTCATTTCTTCTCCCATACACAAAAGTCTGATGTGTTGGTATTAGTAACAGTCGCATACGTCACTAAGTCGTGGCTGAAGGCATGGCTGATGGTCTGAGCAGCACCAAATATCACGGTTGCTAATAGTATCATCGACGGTCCCGGGCCGTGGCTAATGTGTTGGTATCAATGACAGTCGCCTACAACCGTCACTGATGTGTTAAAATCAGCGACAGCGCCAACGACTGTCGCTGATGATTACTTGTGACGGCCGAGAGACGTCGTCACAACTTGAATACTTGTATTAAAAATTATATTAATCAAACCTGTCACAAGTTAAAAATAAAAGCAAAATCCCATCATGCGATAAGGTGGGTAAAAATTAGAATTCGAAGTTTCAAAATAATTACTTTGGATTTGAATTTCTGTATCATATTATCTAATTAATCCTCATTCAAGCCTATACTAACTTGTATTATATGAAAAAAGTACTCGAGGGAAAAAAAATTGTAGAAATTTCACTCAGAAAAATATAGTAACTTGCTTTATTGATAGCTTGAGGATACATAATTGATGACAATATTCCTTCTAGGCACTCTCTTATGATCTGGAGCACCAGAGCTAATTAGGAACTGAATGATTAAATGAGCTATCACTGAGAAATCCTACGATAATTCTCTGTAGGTAAATAATTGGTACTAATTGAGTAAATAATTGGTACCGATCGATGCTTCGATATCCTCATTTCTTCTCCCATACACAAAAGTCTTTACCAGAGGCAGCAACATGGAAGTTAGAGGGAATGAGATTCCCAAGATCAAGTTTTGTGCCAATCTTGGTGATCACTTTCCCGTCGATCATCGCCACGTAGAGATCAGCATCATACGCTAAAATGTTGAGAGTGCTGCTTGGGTAAATTCCATTTCGCACTCTTATCTCGGCCAACTGAGATATCTGCTCCTTGAATCCCCAGTCGAACAAGTGATCGTAGAACTACGTACACATATATAATTAATTACTTCAGTTGAATTATGCGCGCAGGGACGACAAAGTATATATATATATATATATATATATAGAAGAAGTTAATTAATTAATGCAGTACTTACAATGGAAGGGATTCCTGGATGTGTGAGAATGTAGGCATAGCCTTGCATGACCTTGTCTGAAGGAAAAGGCCACAACTTTTGCGTCGAACCGGTGTCGTGGTTATCGACAAAGGTGACCGCCTTCTCCGGCAACCACCCCATCATGCCCGGCGCCTTCCCTTGCGGATCACGCATCCTCCAGAGCTCACCTTGAACTGCAGCTTGTAGAACTCCCTTGGTCGTGAAATCAAATGCGGTCGCAGGAACGCCGACCTCTTTTACCCAATCGACCAGCTCTTGGCGGCTCCCGTCTTGATCGTAGCTTGGCTTTCCATCATTTCCATAAGCTAGCGAACTCCAGAACTCGGCCACCAGAAAGCTCGGCTTCGTATTATCCGCATAAATCTTAGCGACGCTCGACGAGTATCCCTTGGCGAAGTCAAACCTCCACCCGTCGAAGCCGATGTCAGTCTTGAGCCAATTCAGCCAATCGGAGAGCTCTTGCTGAACTTGAGTGTTGAGGTGGTCAATATCAGGAGCGGCTGCAAAGTCAGCACCGGTGTCGGGGTTGCCGGTGCCGTCGGAGTACTGTGTGTCATCCTTGCAGATCATGTGGGGACCCCAGTCGAGGCGGCTGTCGTCGGTGCCACCTTCGAAGATGCAATATATGCCTCTTGCGTCCTTCTTGTCGGCGCATCGGTGGTTTATGACGATGTCGGCGACGCATTTGATCCCTTTGTGATGGAATGCGCCGATCAACGACTTGAGCTCATCCTGGTTCCCGTATTTGGAAGAATTTAGGTCATAAAGCCTGCCTGGCATGTAACCTGCAGAGAAGGCAAAGTTTCAAATATCCATCTGATAGTCAATTAATAATTAAGGACAAATATATATATATTGAATTAATTAATTAATGAGCAAAGGAATAAGTTTTAAGGATATATAATTAAGGACCTTGTTCACTGACGGAGTGCGTTGGAGGAGGAAGCCAAACGTGGGTAACTCCAGCATTGGCGATATCAGACACTTTGTCCATCAGGAAGTTGTACCAGCCGCCTTTCTGCTTCCATGACTCCCAATTGAAACCCTGCATGATATCATATATATTGTTCATTTCTTATTTCACTATATACAACGACTACAAGAAGACTTAACTTATTAATCTGTATATATACCTGGAAGAGGATCTGGGAGTGAGCCAAGCCTGGAACTAGAGCAAGCAGAAGCAGGAATGCAAAGGTTTGAAGGTGCTGCTTCCTCATTTCTCCCTCTCCGGCCCTTTAATTGCTTGCTACTTGCTAGTTAGTTATGTGATCTGAAGAATCAGAGAGATCAGATATATATAGGAAGCTGGGAGCTAGCTAGGGAGAGGAATTGAGTTGATTGCTCTGAGATGAAGAGCAGTAGGATTAGGATACATTAAATTCTATCGAAGTACGTTCTTGTGGATATGCATGCATGCGTGTGAAGTTAACGGATAAAGCAACACCGAGTCTGCTTCCTTCTTCGTGCGCGCGGCGGCGGTTATCGATGAGCGCGGGCGGCGGCTAGCTGGACCAATTGAAATTTATTTGATTAATAGTGTACCACTTAATTTGTAATAAATTAAATATGAAAAAATAATGATTGGTCGATCTACAATTAATATATCAACAAACACACATTAAAATACAAATTAATAAAACAAATATTTTGAGTAAATTGGCCTGTAGAAATGATGTCAGTTTATCTTTATTGTCATTTAGTGCCAGACGAGGATACTTGACCCAATACCATGCATACATGCTAATTAGTGAAAGACTTGACGATCGCATTTAATGATTTGTTGAACGAGCCATCCTTTGTGACACGCATGCATGCACCATGTTGGATTCGTCAAATATTATGTGATTAAAGTAGAATTAGATGAGGAAGAACTCATGAAATTTTATTATTTTAGCCAAGGGTGACCTATATTTTCCTTTAAAACGAGTAAGCTATAAAGAAAAAATTCTCTCGTTGTAACAACTTAGTAGTTAGATATCCAATCATATTGCTCGAGGTCATAAATTTGATCTCTAGCTAATTCTAATGACTTGTGCGTGTATATTTAGTTTTTTCAAAATATACAAAAAAAAATTTGAAAAGCGTTGTAACTACTTTTTGGCATCGTTTAATATTCAAGGAATCCATAAAACAATTATACATTGAATAGATTTTTTTTTAACGAAAGAAAACTTGTATTCAATTCAAGAGATGTGAAAGGAATACAACTATACAAGTAAGGGGAACAAAAGAAAAAAACACATAAAAGAAAGAAGGATATGACCCGTGGGTCCACCACAGACAAGAAAAGAGTACACATTAAGGCATTAATAGTAAGACCGTAGTGGCTTCCGCAACAAGTTCTGAAAATGTTCTTCTACGATTGTCAAAAAGCTTGATATTGCGCTCGTGCCAAATCTTATACCTCCAGGTCATAATCAAACATAAGAGCTCTTTGTCTTCCTTGTGCCGCCCGGTGGATGAGCCAACCCAAGGTTTGTAAGCCAAGGAGAAGTAACACCGAAAGTGAAAGCCGAAGAAAGAGTTTCCAGCCCTCGATGGTGAAGGTGCATTCATTAAAGAGATGGATGTGCGTCTCATCATTGTTGTTGCAGAGGATACAAGTCGGGCAGATAGGGAGATTTCTAGCGATGAGTCTATCCTTGGCTAGTAGCCACTGCCTTTCAACGAGCCAACTGTGCATAGAATAGATCGGCAGACACTTCTTTTTTATATTTGATTTATTGCATATTAGATTGATGATAACTTTTTTTAACAAAAAAAAAGATAATTAGTTTTAATTAAACCTTTTGATTTTTCACATAATTTTGCTATATTTTCTACTATTACTTTTTTCGTGGTTCAAATGATAACTTTCTTTTTAATTAGTTTTGATAAGTCACTAATAATGATTATGTTATTCCTTCATTTAAACAAATCGTTAATCCTATATTTTTTTAAAATAGAAATACTCAAGAACATATCACTTTCTACTCAATTGGGGAGGAGGGGGCAAAGGACATATGGTCGCGTTAATCCTATATTTGATTGTAATTTTTTTCATACTCGTTGTCCTTGTCATGTACTTAATTTGTGTTAGAGAAGCATCATCTCCTCTCTTACATCTTCTAAGAACTTCTTCATATGCTTCTAGAAATTTCTTCTATAATTGTTTTCCTTAGACCTAGTTCTTTTTAGAAACTTCTAAAACTTTCTAGGATTCTAAAAAAAGCAACCATGATTTCTCATGAAGCTTCCTTCGTTTCTTATAAATAGGGGTCATTGGGACACCATGCAAGCAACTTAATTAAGGGAGGAGGCGAAGGAGGCAGTAAAGGGTGTGGGTATGAAAGCCATGGAGAAGGGAGGAGATCATGCAAAGGAAGTCGTGAAATCCACAAGTAAAAAAGCACGAGAAAAGAAAGAAAGAAAGTGATGCAATAACCGAAAATATTAAAATATTTTTACTCTTTATACAATGAAAACATAGCTCGATGATGCAAGAACCGAAAATGATTGGTTAATTGCCCCGACATCTTTGTGAAACTTAAAGTTCTTTTGGTAGAATTATCGATGCACTTTTCAATATTTATCATCCCACTTCTTGTTTAGCTCTTTTTCATATAATTCACATAGGTGAAATATTTTCTTCATATCTAAATAATTACTTGTTTAAAGATATAATTCATTCCATGGAAACTAAGTTTAAAAAATATTGATGAGATATTCTTACTTTATATTGATTAACATCATGCTTAGATCCTACAATGAAATTATGTAGAGTAGAAATAATATTAGATCAATATTATTAAAATATACAATTAAATGTGTATATTGAAAAAAAGAAATATGAAATTTCATATTTATTGTATACTATATATACTAATTATGAATCAAAATGCACATAAATCAACATCTTTTTCCTAATCTTAGATTGTGTTTTAGAGTTGGAATTAGTAGTAACATTCTTCGTCAAGTAGTAAGAAACAACAACAATAATAATAAATACTAGAGTGTTGATGTGGCGAGAGAGTATCACGTCCCAAAAGTGGGACATGTAACCGGCCAGAGTGTCACTACTAGAAATTAGGTAATTTGCGACGGTCATTTTGGACGGCCCAGGTAGCGATCGCAAATGTGACGATTCTGCGATCGCCAACCACGGGGGAGTCGCAAAGTCGACACATCTGCGACGATGTTGTGATCGATACTTTTGCTGTCGCAAAATTAATGATTTCGCGACAGCATTGCAACAGCTTTGCGATCGCCTTTTGCTACCGCTTTCAGCCGTTGCAAAATCGTCACCGATTACATTATCTTACTCGTCCTTATTTTCTTCCTTGCTCACTCTCTCTCACTCCACTCTTAGTTTTCTCTCAGCGATTAGGGCACCGCCGACCGCCCTGAGCAGAAACTTATATTGTGCATGTTCTCAACTAGAATGAGATCAAAATGCAGACTCCAGTGCCTTAGCTGTAGCAAACTCCACGGATTAAGAGCTCTGCCCACAGCCCTAGAGACAACACGTCAGAAGAAGAGAGATCGGACGACGAGGCATCAAGAACAGCTCTCTCTGCCTTATGGGCCAAGGAAGAGCAGATCGAGAAGAAGATGATCGATGGAGATCAGAGAGAAGGTCTTTGCCCAGCTGGGGAGGGTGGAGGAGGAGACCAAAAGATTGGCCATCATCCAAAAAGTAAGTCTACTAACTATATCAATTCCTATTACTTCGATAGTATAATCGATCTCCATGGATGTGAACTTGAAATTTCATAGGAGCTTGAAGCAATGACGGACCCGACGAGGAAGGAAGTGTCTGCCATTCGCAAGAAGATCGATGCAGTCAATAGAGAGCTCAAGCCATTAGGGCACAATTGCCTCAAGAAGGTGAATTAGATTAACGAGTAACCATCTCCTTAATTCATGTGCATTCTCACAACTACAGCGTATTCATAATGTATGAAGGAGTACAAGGAAGCTCTTGAAGCCTTCAATGGGAAGAGCAGGGAGAAGGCTCAACTAGTAAAAAACTAATGGAGGTGAATAAATAATTCATTTTATTATTTGTCCAAGCAAATATGTACGAGTTGTATGGTTGACTTTTTTCATTCCAAGCAAATATGTACGAGTTGTATGGTTGACTTTTTTCATGCCATACCAACTGGTGAGTGAAATGAACACTGCATTTTGAAATGGAAATGGATTTTGATCTCTCTAAATCTTCTCCAAATCATTCCCAAGTCTTTAAATTGGCTCATGAGGTTTTTCTTTCCCTTTTTATTCTCAGATGGGAAGAGCTAAATAGCTTCAACAACATGGATAGAACACTGTGATAGTGAGGTTACCACTTACCAAGGGCTTCCTCAAGTCTTGCAAGAATTTGCATTTCTACTAGATCCTTGGAGCAGGACATTTTGTGAGTGTTCTTCTTTACTCTCCATTTTTAATTTTTGTTCTTAACAAAAGTAATGATAAGATAACAATGAAAAAGGTCTTTATTACACTCAATACATATGCCATATTTGTTTATCTTCTTCATAATTCTTGTTTTCTTTATATTGGAAAAACTCCTACCAGTAATTCGATTGAATGCATGTCGAGAAGTGATTCGAGAATTAAGAAGCAATACTTTACTCTAATTGTATTTCGGACATCAAAACACTACATTGTAATTATGAGTAGTCAAAGTGTTTGTTAAATGCACATTTGATGATTGCTTTCTTATTCTTTTCCTGTTAAAGATGTAGGAAGATATGCCAGATGATACGTTGCCGGTTCGAAGCTTTGGAACTGTTTTAACTTCAGTATAGTCAAGTAAGAAATCTTTTAGGAGTACACATTTTTCTGAAAACCACTGCAGCCATCGCAGAAGGCCTACGACTTGGTCGCGTAACACAGCGGTTGGCGGTCGCAGTTGCTATGCGACGGCCCTGCGACGGTGATTGGCCGTCGCAAATGTGTTCTTATTGCGACCGCGGTTGCACGATATCTGTGACCATACACTACTAGAAAAATGGGCATCAGCAACGGCTGATGCCGTTGCTGAAGAGCATCAGCAACGGCCGAGCCGTTGCAATAGAGCCGTGACAGAAAGTCGCGTTGCTGATAACTTAGCAACGGCTCAGCAACGGCCGCTCGGGCCGTCGCTCAAAACATTATCAGCAACGGCCGCTCGGGCCGTCGCTAAAACTATTATCAGCAACGGTTTTGCCACAGACCCGGAGCCGTTGCTGATAACATTAATAGCAACGGCCGCTGAGTCCGTAGCAACGCCGTTAGTAAAACCCCGTTTTTAAGCCGTTGCTGTAGGTCATCAGCAACGGCTTTCGATACACTTTTAGCAACGGCGTTCCCACGGACGGATTGCTTGAGTCAATATAAAAAAAGTCTCAGGATGACGATGGAGGATGGCCTGGATCATATGGCGGGGTCTGGAGTGCTTGAGTGTACACCGGCGTGGACTGACTCGAAGACGATGGATTAGATGATGCCGAAGAGATGCCTGCTTCGGGATGACCTGACATGTTGCGTAGCATAGCATGCATCTCCGCCATCATCTGACTCTGACGCGCGACCGTCTCCTCTAGAGTCCTTATTCTGCTACTATGATCATAACTGGATCTAGAGGTGGACGGCCGCTCACCAGCGATCGGAGGGGTCGGTGCCCCAAGTGGCCCTAGTACAGCTCGCGCATGACCACTATCTGCGAAGCCATATACGCGGCCATGGTCCCAGCCACCTGCGGTCTCGACCCACATTGCTGCGTCAAAGTCCCCGGGGGTACCCCCGCGCTGCACCACCGTCTGGCTGTAGGTCTCCTACTCGAGTTTGATTTTTTGTTTAATATTTATCATAAAACTAAAATTATAAATATATAATGAATAATTTAAACAAATATATAATTACCATAATGTATGCAGCACGGTTGTGGATGTACTCCCCCGTCCCATGTGCTCGACGGTGAGTCCGCTGAAACACCGCCATCGGGGAGGGTCGCTGGACAATCCCGTCATCCGACACCGTCGTCTACATTTACAAAACAAATACATTAATTAGTACACAAAGTAACAAATAAAATATATAATTAAAAGATATACTTACCATACGGTTTGCGTGCACTGCAAATGCAACAGAGCCGCCGGTGTGACGCGCTGCTCCCCCCGACATGCGATTTCTAGCCGCATTCCGAGAAACCTCCTGCCATCGATCCGTCGACCATATCTCCACGAGCTGGTCCCATATATCCGGAGTAATCCAACCGGGGCCGTATCCCCGAGTCTCCGCGATGTTAGTGGTCCCAGCTCGGGCCATCGCTTGGGACCGAGCCTGCCCCAGCTGCCCGTTGTACCTTGCTTGGGAAATAGCCTCCCAGGCAGCGTAAATGAAGGGCCTCTGGTCCTCGGCCCATGTATAGCGAGCCTGCAAAATAATAATATCGGTACCAATATTAATATATCATCATGCATGTAAAAAATAATAATAATACGTGCCTCAAACTCGCGCCATAACATGTCGACGTGCTCGCTAGGCACGTGAGACCACGTAGGCCATGCCCCGTGCATGTATCGTCGAATAGTAGAAGAAATGCTTCTCGGCACTTCTTCTTGCTCGAACCTGCACAACAAAAATAAATTTTAATATTATATTATGATATAATGAATTTGTAATGATTCATAATTCATTATATATTACCGCTCCCCAATCACGCTAATCAATCTACGTGACTCTGTGGCTGGTGGAGGCTGCCACCTGTTCGGCCCGCGTGGCCGCCTACGTCTGGATGTACTAGCCTCGGCAGTATCATCCTCATGAGGATCAGCAACAGGAGGATCAGCAGCATGAGTAAGTGTTGGAGTCTCACCGATCGGAGACTCCGAAACTCTCCTGCGTCGATAACCACGACCAGACATATCTGTCGAACAGACATATAATCAGATTATTGTATAAATAGTAGAGATATATTTAATAAAATATATACTTTACAATTATTCTTCATCATCTGAATAATAGTCTTCGAATTCTTCTTCTTCTTCCTCTTCTTCCTCTTCTTCATCTTCTTCATCTCCAGCTTCCTCAATTTCATGATCGTCATCATCAGCATATTCAACTTCTAATTGAATTGACGTTGTGTCTGCATCCTCGAGTATTGGAATAATACGATCCACAGCAGGAAGATCATCTTCTTGATAGAAACCAGGAGGATCATTTTCTCCTACTATCGGATCAATTTTTCCTCTACCTTTTGTCTTACAGACTACACGCCAATCTGCTCTATCTTTATTTCGAGCCGGATACTTCGCGTAATATACTTGTTCGGCTTGTGATGCCAATATAAAAGGCTCATTTGCTGCCAATTTCGATTTGTAATTAACCTCAACAAGTTTGTATTCGTACTGCATCTCCCTACGTTTTTATGTTATTCATACTGCACTTACGTTTTTATTTTAACTGTTAACTAATTATTCTAAATTTCGACAGCATCTCCCTACAGTTCTCCGAATATGCATATCATCTGGGCGCGTATCAGAGAACAAGAGAGATGTTGCCGAATTTTAGAATAATTAGTTAATAGTTAAAATAAAAACGTAAGTGCAGTACAAATAACTATATTCCCAAATTATCCAATTAGGGACAATTCAAGAATTGTACGTCGTATAAAAGATCATCTACTTCTTTTACACGAACATACAATTCCCGAACGGATCTAAGGTTTTGCTAAATCATATCCGATTCGTCGATGCGTACGTGAAACATATCAACTCGTCGGATGGATGATTATTTTCTAAATGTTTCGAGATAATTCGAGTCCATATTGGACGATTTCGGCGCGCGTCTGAAGTGGACGATTTCGGCGCGAGTCCGAAGTGGACGATTCCGGCGCGAGTCCGAATTGGACGATTCTGGCGCGCGTCCGAAGTGGACGATTCCGGCGCGCGTCCGAAGTGGACAAACCGGCGCGCATCCGAAGTGGACGATTCCGGCGCGCGTCCGAAATTAATCTAAACCCTAATAATTAATCTAAAAAATTAAATAATTAATCTAAACAATTAATTAACAATTATAAAACAATTAATTAACAATTATCAAACAAAATTATATATATATATATATATATATATATATATATAATTATAAATTCCGGCGCCGGCGTACAGTGGTCGGACACACTGTCCAGCCACTGTAGAAGGTCCTGCGGCGGCCATCGGCCGCCGGCCGCCGGCCAAAACCCTAGAAATAGGGTTTCGATCGGATTGATTCCCGCCGGCCGCAGGGAAGAGACGGCCGGTCGATCAACATACCTGAACAAGTCGGCAGCAGCGGGAGGAGGAAGAGGCGTCGTCGGCGTCGTCGGCGTCGGCAGCAGCGGCAGCGGCGGCGAGAGGCGTCGGCAGGAGCGGCGGCAGCAGCAGCGGGAGGAAGAAGGGTCGGGCGTGAGAGTGTGCCCTATATAAACTTATCAGCAATGGCTCACTCGCCTGTTAGAAAGCCGTTGCTAATAAGTTATCATCAGCAACGGCTCACTTGTCCATTAGCAAGCCATTGCTGATAATTAAAATATCAGCAACGGCTCGCCTTTCCATCAGAAAGCCGTTGCTGATAATTAAAATAATCAGCAACGGCTCGGGTTTTCGTTAGAACGCCGTTGCAGATACAAATATCTGCAACGGCTCGGGCGGCCGTAAGAATGTCGTTGCAAATAGCAACGGCTCGAGCGGCCGTTGTTGTTAGCCGTTGCTGAAGACCTAATTTCTAGTAGTGATAGCTTCGGCGATGGACATGTGCGACCGCTCGTTGCCGTCGCTAATTCTCATATGCGACGATTCTGAGACCGCAATAGCCGTCGCAGAAGACGTTTTTTTAATAGTGTGTGGTTAAGCACCCCGAAGCCTAAATCAAATTTTTAGATATAACATGCAACAAAACCAAAAGATAAAGCACCATAGCATAAAGGTAAACATCTGGTAACAACTCAATAACATGTCTACGAACCACAAGATAAATATGCTGGCCTATAAGTTTAGGCAATAAAAAGACTACAGTTCCAAACACACTAATGTTTTAACAAACTTAGTTTTAATAAGACTCGACTCGACTACATCAACTAGTTTCTTGCTACTGGAGTCCGCCGCCATCAGCTGCGCCATACCTCAATGGTCACGCTTTGCAAGACAACATACACAACAAGTGCTAGTTCAAAAACTCAGTGAGCAGTCACCCGACCTTCACCAAGTGGAAGCAAGATAAACAAGTAATGCAACAGATAAATCGAGTACAGATAACATAATAAAATAAAAGAAACATATTCTGATTCGACTCTATAGAAGTGTGCCCTCTAAATGTCCAACCTCCATTGATGGGGTATTAGCTAGACTCCTAACCCGGGCTCACTGATCTAGAAAGGCCCTCTAGTACCAGCGCCCAGAACTCGATCGGGTAAATCCCTCCGACCCATGAACACTTGTACGCTAGGCGTATCGCTCAGCCCAATATGCGGCCCAAAATTACCTCGTGCGAGAAGCGCACTACTCGGCCTATCTGGCCCAATATCATTTTGTGCGCGGAGCGTACAAGCACCACTCGACCCAGTAAGCTAGTAAGGCCCATTGATATCTCGTGCGCGGAGCACATCATTCTGCCCAATAAGGCCAAACATTGCCTCGTGCGCTATGCGCACCACTCGGCCTAATAAGGCCCAATAAATATTTGTGCGCCATGCGCACCACTCGGCCTAATAAAGCCCAATAAATATCCCGTGCGCTATATATGCGCACAGCTCGGCCTAATAAGGCCCACTAAATGTCAACTTGGAGAACCACCAAACTCCTAAACACCCCTTCTTTTCTATGTCTCGCGGAATGTCGGTCCGCACCTGAACCTCAATCGTTCTACATTTAACTTTCTAATTTATCTACTTAAGTCTCTGCCCTCATGTCAACATGAAAGAATTAAATTTCACTATTGTTACCAGGTTAAGTTTTTAGCATTTTCAACAAGCTAGGAAATGTCATACAGAGCTCGCAATCCGATCTGTTAAACATAGACATCAACAATTCCAGCCTACTGTAACTCTTTGTTTACTTCTCGTACACTATTGTTCAGGTCATCAAAATAGTTTCTAAATTCGTAAACCATAGCGTACATAAAGATCGATATTTTACACAGTAAACTAGCATCTCAAATAATAAAATCAACTCAACATGCATTTAATCAAGTTTTCAGCAAAACATGATAATTTTCAACAAATGGCAATATATTCCTGCACCACTATTTTTCAGCATACATACTAAGTGATTTCAGCATACAAACAAGACAATTTCAGCCTACCAACAAGTTTATTTCAGCATACTAGAATTCAATTTCAGCATTCTAACCCTATGAAATTTCAGCATCACGCATCCAATTTCCATCATATAAAATCAGCATTATACATCCCATTTTCAGCATATAAAATCACCATTGATACGTCAAATTTTCAGCATATAAAATTAATAATAAAATTCATACAATTTCAGCCCATACAAATTAACATCAAGAATACATTCCTAATCTTTCAAACTACTCCCTACCCTCAAAGGGATTACTACTCTCCTCTTCCTCCCCTTGGCCGACCGATCCTAGGGCTTGCCTAGGGCTTCCACATGTGGCAAAGGGGTTCTAGAGCCTCATCTCTTCGCTAAACCAACAAGGACAATCAATTAAACAAGAATTGCAAACTTATTCATCATCCAAACTTCAAGAAACCCCATTGAGGGGGGGACACATGAGAGGAAGAGAGGAGAGGAAGGGTGAAGAGAATCCACTCACAAAAGAAGAAGGATAAGAAGGAAGACGAGAGATCCTCGCTTTTCGTGGCGTCCGATCTTCGATTCCCTCACAAACTCTGACCGATTCATCCTCTGCCCTCACCTTCGCTCGCCCCTTTGATATCTCGGGTTCTGTGCGACTGTAGCAGCTGTACGATGCCCCAAATCTCTTATATATATTTTTGTCCTATTTGGCGAAATTACCAAACTACCCTATATCTTAAGTGATTCAATAAACCAACTCTAACTTACTCGGTTCTAGTCCGAATCGAGTTCCGGTTAGACCGTCGAACTCCACTCGGAGTCCTCTTTCATTCCATGATACATAAATTTTACACATCCAAAAACTCATAATTATGAGAATTCCAAAGTAAAATGGGTCTCACCTCAAGTTAGGCGCTATCGATCAATCCCGCACACGCCATCTCGCGTCACGCACAACCCGCTGAAACCAATACACATAAAATTTTATTTTTATTTTTTTAGCGGGTATTACAAAGAGAGGGCGAAAATGGCAACTGTGAGTGTTCAAATTTCTCCCCCGAAGAAGCCACCAAATCCTGGGATTCCTACTGTTCGAAAGGATTTGAGGATTAAAAAGATGTCGATTGGGGATAGTATTAGTGGATTGAAGGAGAAATCAGAGATGTCTCCCTTGGAGAAAGGAAAGCAGATCGCAAATCCGGCGGCTCGCTTGAATGGAAGCAATTTGATGAAAGCGGGACCATCTTCTTGGGCGGGGCTCTTCAAGATGAAGGTGAATGCTGATGAATGGAGTACATCACCAAAGCTATTGGAGAAAATTGATAAAATCCAAGATTCCGCAAAAGGATCAGTGTTCATATCAGAGAAAGACCCGGAGGAGGCTAAAAAGGACCGTAAGTGCTTCCTTTATGGCAAGTTCTTTGGTAGAACACCGACATATGATCTAGTTAAGAATTTTATTCCTATTAATTTGGAAATTAAAGGGTAAATGTGATATTATTGATTTGGTGGGGGGATTTTTTGCATTTAAATTCCATGAAGAAGATGAGTACTGGTCTGTATTTTCGGGTGGTCGATCTTGGTTTTTAAGAGACCAAGTTCTATCCATTATTCCACGAAGGAATAATTTTCAACCCCTGCAAGAAAAAGTCCATAAGATTCCTGTTTGGATCCAGTCCCCTGGGTTACCTTTTGAATTCCTGCATTATAATGTGTTGCCGCAAATAGCTGCCGTGATAGGTAGGCCAGTGAAAATAGATGAATATACACTATCAAGAGAAAAAGGCAAATTGGTAGAGTTTGTGTTTTGCTGGATATTAGAAAACCAGTTGAGCAAGGGCCGTGGATTGAAACAAAAATGGGTAGATTCTTTTGGTAGTGGCCTGTGAGAACTTACCTATCATTTGTTTTAGCTGTGAGAAAATAGGATATAATGAAGAAAAATGTAATATGCAAAAGGTGGAAGAAACTGTTACCGATAAAGGTAACATGGAAGCAAGTGTTGAAAAGTGAGATGAAAAATTACTTGGAGCTTGGATTCAAGTGCAAAAAAAGAAACAAAAAAAATGTAAAAATGCAGATAAAAAATGAAGGAAGTTATAAGAATCCATTTGTTATTCTGAATAATCCAACCTTTGAAAAGAGCACCATAGCAGAATGTAATAGAGCTGATGGAGCTGGAAAATTTCAGGAAAAGAATGAAAACAGAAAGGATGACAAAATGGAAATAGAGAAGGCATGCAATGTTAGTAGTTTGGAGGGTATGATACAGGACAAGAATGTAACGTTGCTGAAAGTTACTGATATTGGAAAAAAATGACAAAGGAAAAAAAAGGAAAGGACCAATTAAGCTGATGGTTGCTGAGACAAGACAGATTAATGTAGATAACATGGAAATAACTTTTGAAGCTAAAATTAAAGGAGGAAGGCAGAGAAATTGAACAAACAGATGAAAATAAAGATGGGGATAGAAAAATGCAAGAGTTGTCAAAAAAGAATTGTCAGAATCCTTTGAGAAAATTTTAAATAACAAATTTGCTAAGGATGACTTTATGGAAGAAGGTATTGATCCAAAGCACACTAGATTGATAGAAAAAGCTGGTTCAAAAGAAAGGAGAGGATCAAAGGCTCAACATAACCCAGTAAATATACCAATAGGTTATAAATGTGTAAAGTTGAAAAAAAGAATATACTCAAAGGACACAAATGCTATAGGGGATGAAGGTGATCCTGAGAAAATAACTTGTGAAGTGGTTACATCAGATGAAAAGAAATGAAAGTATTGTCTTGAAACATAAGAGGAACTTTGAAGAAGGGGGCAATTGAATATTTGTGGGCTCCGGTAAAAATACACAGAATTGAAATTGTTTTACTTTCTGAAACACACCTGATGGAGGAGGAAGCAAATTTAGTTCTAGAAAGTAAAAAAGAATGTATCGGATGGAACTTTTGTGGCTAGTGAAGGGAGATCTAGAGGTATAATGATGCTGTGGGTAAAGACCAGAATGAGAATTAAAGTAATTCATAAGAATTTTTAGTCTATCAATGTAATTGTTGAGTTTGGTAGAAATAAAGTATTCCTTCTTACAGGAGTATATGCTACCACCATTATTTGGAAGAGAAGTTACTTATGGAAAATGCTAGGAGAAATTGAAGTACCTGACATTCCTTGGATGATAATAGGAGACATGAATTGCATAACTGATGCCAATGAGAAGAGAGGAGGAAAGTCTTTCTATTGTAAAAAATCAATCAAAGAATCCAGGGAGTTCATCCAAAAAGCAAATTTAAGAGATACGAGATTCAAATGTCCATTATTTACTTGGACTAACAATAGGAAGGGAAATGAGAAAGTGAGGGCAAGACTAGAAGTTGAGCATTTACAAAGGATACATTTTGATCATAATTCAATCCCGGTTAAATGTGAATACAACAGTAGTAATAGAAAAAAACTAAAATCTAGTAATTTAAATTAATTATCTTTTTTATTTAGAGTAAGAATATATGAGTTCTTTAGTGTAAAAGTGGGTGAGAACTTTGATATTTTATCATGACAAAAATCACAAGCAAAAAATCTATCATGCAATTTTTATCATGGCACATACTCTACTAGCTATGTTTGTGTCACACCTCAAATTCGATATGATCGGGCAGGGTACGCCACGTACTTCGAAGCCTAACCCCAAAACAAAGTATACATAAATAAGTAATGAACCCAAATATTTTATAATATTTAAAACATAAAGGAAAACATCGAATGCTAAAAGAAACCCAACCACTAATTAGAAAAAATAATGCTAAAGGTTCATTTCATTTTCAAAACTTTAAAGTCCCAACAAGGACACCCCGAACTAAGAAAAATACGGAAACGAAATAACGGAGTCTACATGACTCAACAAAAAGAAAACGACTGGACTCGGTATCCTTCTTGATCACGACATGTCACGAGACTCGCTGCCTTGCCGCCACCAATCGCTCTACTACACCTCGATACCTCTCTGATCTAACTCAGGTGTTGCAAAATAACAGAAATAAAGGGTAAGTCCAACTAGGACTTAGTGAGCAGATCAGTCATCAATCCACCAAATCAATCATCATGCATAAAAAAAATACAAATAATCGATATATAATGTAACAACAACGTCAGGAGAAATCAGCAATAATATATCCACTACTCTATGCATCAAACCAGCATCCGTCAACAAGTATAAAATATCCTTTAAAATGATGGAACAAACATCAGTAACACATCCACCACTCTACTCATGATAACCGCATCCATCAATAAGTATAAGCATATCCACAACAATAAAATAGGATGAATGCAACACCTCAATCATATGCATGCTCCACGGACTCGTCGATCCCACATAGCCACATAGAGTAGGTAGACGGGTGGCCGCCGAACTACCTCAGTGCCGTCTCTTTGGGGCATGCCCTCCCCTCACCGGCACTGACTCTTTCGATCCGTCTCTTTGGGGCATACATTCCCCTCACCGGTCGGGTCTCCGGACTGTCTCGACCTTAGAAGTATGATCTCCCCTCACCAGTCGAACTTCCAGAATAAGACCAATATTGTCTCTTTGGGGCATACTCTCCCCTCACCAGCAAGGCTTCTGGGAAATGCAACAAGCACATCACAACACCACACACGTAGGTATATAAGCATAAACAAGATGTGCTATCAACAGGTAATAAATGGTATGTCCAGGGCATACCTCATCCTCCACCTCCTCATGCCATACATCACAATCACATACAAATATATATGTAGAAATGGTGCTCATAAATCATGAATACTCAGCACAAATAAATAATCATGAAATAGAATTATAGCACGTTCAATCATTGTAAGAAGAGAAGCATGTGTATCATATAAGTAATGCAAAAGGAACTACGCTTGTAAAATTAATGGAATGGAACATTAGGATAAAATAACTCGACATAGGAATCACTGATCTAGGATAAGATTCACCTCATCAACTATTATAACCATGAATCATCCCAGATTGAACCATAAAAACATATACAATATGATAAGATGAGATCATAGCCCTCCATCCACATGATGCAATCATAACATTACATTTATCAAGATGCAATCAAGGCCCTCCATCTACATGGTGCAATCGTAGCCTTACATCTTCATGAGATCAAATCCTAGCCCTCCATTTACATCACCCCATCTAGGTTTCATCTACTCATCTTTCTCCTCCCCTCCACACCATCCCGTTGTCGCCGCCCTTCCCCGATTGGCCGGGCCACTGGCAACGCTGGCGCTGACGCCGATACACCGCCGCCACCACGCGACGGTGGTGACGCCTTACGAGATCGCCCTCAAGGTTGTCGTGCGACGCGATTGCCCGCGCGTGGCAACGACACCATGCCGGGCGCCGCCTCTCGGCGCGGCTGGCACTGACCAAGGCAGGCTGCACTGTAAGGGAAAAAAGAAAAAAAAGAAAATTTTATTCCAAATTGGATCGACAACATAGTTCAATCAAGAAACGCCCGATTCGACTTTCGATCCGATATGAGAAAACGCGTCAAAATTGATGAAAACCCCCGATACATGAATCAAGAATTGGAGAAAATGTCTAAATCCACTCACCGGATGGAGAAAAAATGGAAGGAAAAGACGCGCAGGATCTTCCCCCGATCGACACCGACGAACTCGTGAAAATTTGGCTTCGATGGCTCCTCCTCAATGCCGCCCTCTCTCTCCTCTCTCCTTTGCCTCAGGGTGGCGTGCGGCTAAAACCTACACCCAAGGGTCTAATTTATAGACACTGGTTGGATCCAAATGATCAAAATATTCCTACCTAAGCTATCTGACTTAAACAACTCATAACTCACCCATTTTAACTCCGATTCGAGATCCAATTACACTGCTAAGTTCACCTCGAGACCATTTATCATTCTAGCATGCAAAATAGGGATGGAAATATGCCAGACGCCCTGCCAGGGGCCTGTGGCCTGGCTTGTATTTGGCTTGGCCTGTTTTAAAAAAAACCAAACCAAGACTTTGAAATAGGTCTATTTTCCTTATCAGGCCAGGCCTAGGCTCAATTTAAAGCCTATTGAATTTGACAGGCTAGCCTGGGCCTATTAAGGTGGTGTATATATAAATATATAATAATATTATTTTATAACATATTCACATTAAAATAATTACTAATGTTGTTTTAATTGAATAAAACAAAGGGCACAAGCCATAGGCTAGGTCAGGCCAAAATTTTATATTCGAAGTAGGTTTTATAAACAAGTTTTATATTGGATGCTTCACAAACAGGCTCCAGGCCAGGCCAGACCAAAATTTAAGCCTATAACAGGCCACATGCCAGGTCTAGACCAATTTTTTACCATATAGGATTGGCCTGTTAAGGCGAAAGCCTGACCTATTTCTACCCCTAATGTTAAATCACAAAGATAAGGCAAACAAAAGTTTCCTCAATTTTGTTTACATTAAATGTTTATCCAGGTCTAATCTCGAAGCTTCCCGTTGATCAATCCGCGCTAAGTAGGGCTCACTACCCCCGCTCAAAAATAAAATATTGTTATTAAAATTTTAGGTATTACAGTTTGTCTCTATTGTAGTCTTAAAATTTTGTTTTAGTATAGAAACATAATTTTAGATGAAAAATAGTAGAACAAGTGCAAAGATCGCAGAAATGTGCATTTGTTTTAAGCATTGGTTAGACGGTGAAAATAGATTATAAGATTAAGGAGAACATGATAGTTGTTACATCTTTATTATTAGAAGAGGCCAAAAATTCAAGCAAGTCAAAATAGTAGAAACCAACTCTGGTCAAGTGGGAGTTAGACTTAGAAATTAGAAACATAAAATTTTAAATATTTATAAAAATGATCGTTAAAGAACCACGTACGTAGATTTAATTCTTCAATCCTAAGTTCTAATGGAACTAAGATAAGTAGCACATTACTAAACTTGATAATTTTTGGCCTGACCCGATAGCCCGACTCGATACAATAAAATCGAGCTCGAGCTGATTCTTATCGTGCATGGGCCGTTAGCGGGCCTACCTGATAAGGCTTGAACAAATATTGAGGTCGGGCCGATCGGTGTAGGTCCGACCCGATATCTTGATAAGATTTTTTATTCATTATCGAAATATCAGGCTATCAAGTTGTAATACCCATGAAAAAAATTTAACTTTGATTTATTATGATTTCAACGGAGAAGTTTGGATGCGCGTCGGAGCGGGCCGAGTGAATCGTCGGAAGGCACGATTTGAGGTACGACCCTTACGCGCAATTGAAATTATTTTGTTTAAGTTGTTTCGATGTTAGATGTAGGTAGGACTCGAGATGAGTTCGGGGATCCGCTCGGAACTCGAATCGGGTGAGTATAGACGCATATATGGCTCACTTAAGGCTTAGGGGCATTGTTGTAATTCCAAAATAAAAATAAAAATAAAAAGGATTCCTGGGATTGTGTGATGGGGAGAGCCTCACGCATCCCAGGTTTGGGCGACGAGGGATAGAGGAGGAGGCGTGATCGGTGTTCGGACTTGCGGCCGTCGGAGATCGTTGGTGCAGCAACGCGGAGGAGCACCTTCCTCCTCAGTCTTCTTTGCCTCTGTGAGTGGCTTAGTTTTATCACGTAGCTTATTTACCCTGCTGTGATGTAAATTATATGCTAGATTTTGATCAGCGAAGATTGATAGGAAATAGATGGGTATTTGAAGAATATTGAGGTATTTCTGAAGTTGGTTTTAGAGACATCGGATGAGATCGAGGTGAATATGAAAGCTATAATTTTTCGCGTTCTGAACACGATGGTGGTGTCCGATTTCTGATCGGAGATTGTTTGATATATATTTTTAATATTAAAGAAAAAGAATATTATATTGATTTTGATTAGTCTCTAAATAGGAAAGCCGTATATTTCAATGAGTAAGATGATGGATGCGGTAAGGGGTAAGAGCCGATCCTATCACTACTAGCATATACTACATCAGCAACGGGGATCAGTGACGGCCGCCAGAGCCGTCAGAATCATTCACGGCTTTGCGTCAACCTAGACGGCCGTGGTTGATGTAACAAAATCAGCCGCGACTCGCATACGGCCAAACAAAGCCGTCGCTCTTAGATCATGGCGCTCACGATGCGCGAAATAAAATGAGTTAGTAGCCACGGCTTAACGGGGGCCCCGGAGCCATTGGTGATGAGAGTAACTGGGTGTGCGAAATAAAATAGGTTAGTAGCGACGGTTACGCTACGGCGTCGGTGATATGAGTAAGTTATTAGACACGGCTGACTGCGACCGTCGCTTACCACGAACGCAGCGCAAATATAAAACACTCTTAACCAATGGCTAGCGAAGCCATCGGCGATAATAAAATTATAGATCCACGGTTTTTCGACGGCCGATGCGCCGTCAGTGAAAATCCTTTTTGTTTGCATTCGCGCCCGACCCTTCCTCTTTCTTCTTCTTCCTTCTCTGCTCACTACTGTCGCCACCATCTGTTGCTGCCGAGTTGCCGCGGAGTCGCTGCCTTGCTGCCGCCGTCAATCACCATCGATATGCTTCAATTTCTCTCTTCCTCCTCCGTTAAATCCCTAGCGCTGCCCTTCCGCCCGCGCTGCCTCTCCACGCCGGTGTCCATCTCCGCGTCGGCCTCAACCAGGTCGGCGCCGCATTGGGGCCGATTACCATCGACCCTAATGCCGACGAGCAGTAGCCGGCAGTGATGCCGGCTACTGCTCGAGATTAGGGTTTTACTACCCTAATCACAGTATGATTAGATTTTTTTAATTTTTAATTTTTTAATTATTAGAAATTAATTGTTAATCATTAGACATTAATGATTAATTATTAGAAATTAATTGTTAATTAGGTTAAGTATTAGTTTAATATTAATTAATAGTCGCGCGGAATAGTCCACTGACGTCTCGCGCTGGAATCATCCACAGTGCACTCGTGGCCAAATCGTCCACTTTGGACTCACGGTCAAATCGTCCTTGGTGGACTCGCACCGAAATCGTCCACAATGAATGGACTCGTGCGGAATTATCCACTTTGGACTCGCGCGGAATCGTCCACTTTGGACTCACGCGGAATCATCCACAATGGATGGACTCGTGCCGGAATCGTTCACTTTGGACTCACGCGAAATCGTCAACAATGGATGGACTCGTGCCGGAATTGTCCACTATGGACTCGCACCGGCATCCATAAAGTTAGAAAAAAATCTAGACGAGTTGATACGTTTCACGTACGATCGATGAGTCAAGTTTTAATTTTGTAAAACCTTAGATCCGTTCGGGGGTTGTATGTTCGTGTAAATGAAGTTAATGATCTTTTATACGACGTACAACCCTTGAATTGTCCCTAACTGGATAATTTGGGAGCATAGTTATTTATATTGTACTTAGTTTATTTTTTTTAGTCATTAACTTTATTTTAAATTTTGGCTTGTATCTCCCTTGTTCTCCGATACGCGCCCAGATGATATGCGTATTCGGAGAACTATAGGGAGATGCTGTTGAAATTTAGAATGAAGTTAATGACTAAAAAAAATACTAAGTTCAATATGAATAACATGAATCCCGAATGGAATAGGACCATCCCACCTAAAGACATTACCTAAAGATATTGCAAACTTTTTGACAGAACATGTTCAAACATATATAAGATTTTTGGACCGAAAAACTGTCACACTGCATCTGTATACAAAAGGATTCACACCAAGATATTTTGTATGGAATTGTCACGGGGAGTCACGTCAAGTCGGGACGTCGAGCAATCATGTTGCAAACTCATGGTGAATCTTCTTCTGTTGATGTTTCTTCTTCCAATCCACCTAATCCTTATAGAACAATGATTCTGCATACTCTTGGAGGATAATTCCATTTAAATTATAATATTGAGTCAGTTACTGAGACGATAGTGCCACCAGATACTATGACAGTTGAAGTCACTGAAGAATAACTTGAGATACAGATTGAATTGCCGAATAAGGAGCCTGCAGAATTTTACGAGATGTTGAAAGCTGCTGCTGAACCTTTGTATAAGAATTGTCCTAATTATACAAGATTTTCGGCAATGACACAACTCCTGAACATCAAGTCTGATTGTAATATCAGCGGGGTTGCGTTTGATCGGATTGCAGGCTTTATCAATAGTATGCTACCTCCAAATAACAAGTTTGAGCCAACCTTTTATAAGACAAAAAAGTTGATGAGGAAATTAGGGCTTGGGTACGAAAAGATGCACGCTTGCCCAAATAGCTGCATTTTATATTATAAAGAAAATGCACAGTTAGAACAATGCCCGGTATGTGAACATCTTCGTTACAAGGAGAAGAAATCAGTCCAACAAAAAAATATTCCCTTTAAGGTGCTTCGGTATTTTCCACTAACACCGAGGCTTCAAAGGTTATTCATGTCGGAAAAGACTGCCCCCTATATGAGTTGGCATGCAAGAAGTCGTGATGATACAGTAATGACTCATCCATCCGATAGTGAAGCATGAAAACATTTGGATAGGTGTTATCCATCATTTGCTGGGGAGACTAGAAATATCAGGTTGGGATTGTGCACAGATGGTTTTAATCCGTTTGGTAATTCGACAACTTCGTATTTAGTATGGCTAATGCTGTTAACAGTTTATAATTTGCCACCCTCAATGTGTATGAAAGATGAATTTATCTATCTTTCGATGATTATTCCGGGTCCTAGGGGTCCTCGCAAAGAAATTGACATATTTTTTCGTCCCCTAATTGATGAACTCAAAACATTGTGGGTTGAGGGAGTTGTCACTTATGATTGTTACCAGAAGCAAAACTTTACTTTATGAGCTGCTATATTATGGACAATCAATGATTTTCCGGCCTATGGCATGTTATCTAGTTGGAGCACGCATGGTCGACTCTCTTGCCTGTATTGCATGGAACACTCAAAATCCTTCAGTCTTTAGAATGGTTGGAAAATTTTCTTCTTTGATTGTCATCGCCGATTCCTACCGTCTAACCATCAGTATCAAAGGAATCGTGACAAATTTATCAAAGGTAGAGTCGAAAGAGATGAGCCACCACCGATGTTGTCTGGTGAACAGATGTTAGCACGTGTTCAATTGCTTCCAGATATTACATTTGGTCGAAATGTAAGAATCTCAGGCTTTGGTCAAACACATAACTGGGTGAAGAAAAGTATCTTTTGGGAATTGCCGTATTAGAGTTCATTACTAATTCGACATAATTTGGACATCATGCACATTGAAAAAAATGTGTTTGATAATATTTTTAACACAGTGATGGATATTTTCGGCAAAACTAAAGATAATGTGAAAGCCCGACATGATGTAAAAATACTTTGTAAGAGGTCTGAGTTAGAGTTGCAAGAGGTCAACGAACGATTTCGTAAGCCAAAGGCGCCGTATGTGTTAAATAAACAACAGATGAAATATGTGTATCAATGGATCAAAGAACTCAGATTACCCAATGGATATACCTCAAACTTATCTCGATGTGTAAACGTCGATGAATGCAAAATATTGGGGATGAAGTGCCACGATTATCATGTATTCTTGCAGAGATTGCTTCCGGTTGCGTTTCGAGATCATCTACATGATAAGATTTGGGGTCCGTTGGCAGAATTAAGTATGTTTTTCAGAAACATTTGTGCAAATGTACTTCGAGTCGAAGATATGACAGCACTTGAAAATAATATTATTAAAATCAAATGCAAGTTGGAGCAATTTTTTCCTCATGCATTTTTTGACTTGATGGAGCATCTACCGATACATTTGGCATACGAGGCACGATTTGGGGTCCCCCGCAGTTGAAGGTTCCATATTAGAAGTATATATAATTCAAGAAATTTCAACTTTCTGCTCATTTTATTTCGAATCAACCATAAAGACAAGACTTAATCGTCTTCCATGGAACGACGACGGTGGAGCTCGACCATCAGATGGGGGAGCTCAACCATCAGATGGTTGTTTAAATATCTTTTGTTACCCTGGTCATGCTTTGGGTTCTCGTTCGTCTCGATTCTTAAACGGTGAAGTACCATTTGGCCTACTTGTACGTTTTACTAAACTGTCAAGAGATTGAGAAGTTTATTGAAATATTTGACATTGAGATGGTGACAAAATACTCAATTTACAACGATGAAGAATTAGAAAAATTACGAAATCGTGAGTTCCCTAATTGGTTTCAAGCTTACAGCATAGAACACAAAGGCAAAATAGATAATCAAATCTTTGTGTTTGCTAGCGGACCGGTACGACTTGTACAGTGTTATAATGGTTATTTTGCCAATGGATATAAATTTCACACACTTGAATATTCATCTACAAAAAAGACTATATATGAATGCCGAGGTCTGCGTCAAAGGGACAACGTATGCTGAATGTGATGTTGACTTTTACGAACTATTGGAAGAAGTCAATGAATTATAATTTTTCAGATGTAAATCAGTTACCCTTTTTAAATGTCATTGGTTCGATACAAGAGATAGGGGCATGAGAGTTCATCCCAAGTATAAACAACTGGTCGAGGTCAATTACAAATCAAAATTAGCTTCAAATGAGCCATTTATATTAGCGTCTCAAGCTGAACAAGTATATTATATGCAGTATCCATCTTGAAAGAAAGATATGGCAGATTGGCGTATAGTCTGTATGACTAAAGCCAAAGAAAAAATTGACCCGATAATTGGAGATAATGAGCTAGCAGATGACTTCTATCAAGAAGAAGATCCTTCCGAAGTAGAACGAGTTAGTCCAATACTCGAGGATGATGACACAAAGTCAGTTCAATTGGAAATAGAATACGTTGATGATGACGATAATGAAGTTGAGGAAGGACAGAAAGAAGATGAGGGAGACGAAGAAGAATTTCAAGATTCAAATACAAAAAAACAAGAAGAAGAGTATTACACGGATGATGATAATAACGATGATGAATAATTATAAATGTGAAGTATATATTCAATTATTAAATATATCTATTAATCTATTATATATAATCTAATTATGTTAAATTTTTACAACTATGGTTCGAGATATCAGTTCTCGAGGAGGCATTCCTCGTAGGACCCCCCGACGATTATCACCCGCCCCACCTGTACCCACTGACCCTTCGCCTTCCACCACCATCCCCCCACCTCCGGCCACCATTCCCCCACCTGGTCCGGCCACCATTCCCCCACTTGATTCATCCACCATTCCCCCAGCTGATTTGGACATCACCCCCCACCTCCAGCCACCATCGCTTCAGCCGATCCAGGCCCATCGACATCGAGACGTAGGCCATGAGAGCCTAACAGAATTCTCCCTCCGCCACCCGAGGGACAACTGCGCAGAGCAGTTACTGTGCACGGAAGAACGTAAGTATATGCATTAATTATTTTTTATAATTTATTTATAATTCAAAATATGATAATATGAATTTATATTTGGTGCAGATTTGAGCAGGAGGACGTCCCCCGCATGATAGCGGGGACGATCCAAAAGTTTATGCACGGGGCGTGGCCTACATGGTCTCACGTTCCCCGTGAGCATATGGATTTATTGTGGCGAGACTTCATGGTAAGTATATTTATTAAATTAATGTTAATGTTAAATATTCATCGGTAATAATAATTTTTTTTTGCATGGTCATTATACATGACCGGAGGACCAGACCACTTTTGTGGAGGTTGCATGGGAGCGTGTTGCCCGCGCTCGCTATAACGGGCTGCTTCAGCAGGCCCGTCAGATCGTGATGAGATGGCTAGGGGCCATACAGATAGGGCAAACTTGGGCACACGCCCCCGAGTGGATTTCTGGCCCTGTGTGGGACCAGCTCGTTGAGCGATGGGACACTCCTGAGTGGCAGGAGGTCTCCCGGACTGCGTCGAGAAATCGCATGTTCGGGGGGGATAGCACGAGGGCGCACCACACAGGTGGCTCAATATCTTTTGTGGTGCATGAGCATCATATAGTATGTATAATTTCCTTTCTTTTAATTAAATTATATATTGTGTATAATGATACTAATATATTTATTTTCTAATGTAAGACGCGCATGACGGAGGACGACACCGTCCGACGCCCGTCGATGATGGAGGTGTTTGAGCGCACCCATCGTCGTCGACGAGGAGCGGGAGACTACGTTGATAGCAGAGCCTCCATCATAATGGTAAGTATTTATATATGTCTATTTGATTTACACAAATTTTATTTATAGTTTATATATATTTAAAATATAAACACGTGTAGGAAACTTACTCGAGGACTGTGATCGAGCGTGGAGGGACACCGGAGGTGTTCGACGCAGGAGCTTGGGTGGAGGCCGTAGATGGCTGGGAGCACAGCCGTGTTTATGGCTTTGCAGATAGTGGCCATGCACGCACCGTGCTCGGGCCACTTGGGGGCACCGACCCCTTCGACTGCGGGTGAGCGGCCCTCGTCATCCCGAGCGCAAGACTAGAGCCGGATAGCAGCCATGGAGTCGGAGCTCACCCAACAAAGACAAGCGATGGAGGAGCAGAGGCCGGCGATGGAGGGACAGAGGTTGACGATGGAGGAGCAGATGCAGGAGTAGTGACGGGCGAATGACGAGTTGAGACAGACGATCCAGAATATACAGACACTCCTCTCTCAGATTGCGTCTCATGTTGGGCTTCTACCTATGATGTCGCAGACGTCCTCCTCCTTGACCCAATCGACGCTCCCGATCTAGTCGTTGTCGACTCCACCGCCTACATCGCAGTCGTGAGCTTTTGATTTTTGTATTTTGTTTATATTTCGAAACTTGGATGCACGAGTTGATATTTTGATAATTGTTTGCCTCCGGTTTGAGGCTGATATTGATGATATTTATGTAAAACTTATATGTTTGGTTTCTAATGCGCGTGTATGATATTTTCTGATTGTAATATGTGATTGAAAATTATTTGTAGTCGATATATCGTTGTATACAAGAATTTACAAAATTTTCAATTTTTTCAATTACATGATACACCTTTAGCCACGGTTTACCCACGGTTCACCGTCACTAAGTCGTGGCTGAAAGCTTATCGTAAATGGCTGATGGCTTGGGCAGCACCAAATATCATGGTTGCTAATAACATTACCGACGAGACTCGGCCGTGGCTGATGGGTTGTTATCAGTGACAGCGCTCCGAGCTGTCACTAATGTTTTTAAATCAGCGACAGCGCACAGGACTGTCGCTGATGATTATGTGTGACGGCCGAGCTCGACCGTCACAACACATCTGAGACGCACACATCAGCGACAGTTATTTGCCACGATTAATGCCGTCCGTGATATAAATCACCGATGGTTCAGCCACGGTATCAGCCGTCGCTGATGACCACAATTCTAGTAGTGTATGCATAGGGCCGACCCATATGATTGTGGTTGTGGGTTTCGTGGAAATCTTGGGTTACAACTCGTATTTCTTGATTGTGCATGTGCTTATTATATATGGGTCGGGGTGGGCCAAAATAAATTGGATGCGAATGCACAAGGGTATTGTGGTGGTTTGGGTTTTCTTATTATATAAATTACATGAATATATTTACCTATGCTGAAATATTATTTGCCCTTGCTGAAATGTCATTTATAATGCCGGAGTTAAGTATACATGCTGAAATGAGTATACGAGCTGGAAATATAATGTACATGTTGAATTTATGAGTAGTCATGCCGAAGTGTAAATTAGACTGATAAATCATAGAGCCGCAATGTTAGGCCCAAGGGAGGGTCGAGTTGGGGCGCGTACCCAAGTAGCCGGCTAAAGTGATAAAATCACTCGAGGGATGTTTAGATATTGGTTGTGTTTGTGTTTGTGGATGGACTTTGGCCGGGCCGAGAAGCGTACCAATTGGACAAGGTTGGTCCGACTCGGCGAGTTTGGATACGGGTCGAGAGTTGTCGTCAATAGTTCATGCTGACGATGGTCCCGAGTGGTTGGTTGGAGGGCTATTCCCAACCAGAGTGGGCACTGGAACTAGTAGGCCATCCTAGTTTAGCGGGCCCGGGCGGGAAGCTCGCTAGATAGAGATTCTAGCAATTAACTTGTACGGTTGCTATGTTTTGGGCCATTGTGGGCCGAGTGGATGTTTGGGCCATTTGTGGGCCGAGTGGATGTTTTGGGCCATTGTAGGTCGAGTGGATATTTTGGGCCATTGTGGATGTACGGTGGTACCCATATAGCACAGCTGGGGTTGCAGGTACAGGCAATGGATCCCATGATGTATCAAGTCGTAGGAGCTACTTATGCATATATGGTCATGTGTTGGTTGTAGACATGGATTGTACGGATATTCGAATGTTTATCTTTTCAGAATAGCATATATTCAATCATATGTTCATTGGTTTTCACATAATTATTCCTTATAATTTGTTTATAATTCAATATATCATAATATGAAATTGTACTATATTTGGTGCAAGTTTGAGCAGGAGGATGTCCCATGCACGATAGCGGGACGATCCGATAATTTATGCACGGGGCGTGGCCTACATGGTCTCACGTGCCCCGTGAGCATATGGATTTATTATGGCGAGAGTTCTCGGCAAGTATATTTATTAAATTAATGTTAATGTTAAATATTGATCGATAATAATATTTTTTTTTGCAGTCTCATTATACATGGTCGGAGAATCACACCACTTTTGTGGAGAGTGCATGGGAGTGTGTTGCCCGCGCTCGCTACAACAGGATGCTTCAGTAGGCCCGTAAAATCGCGATGAGACAATTGTGGGCTACATAGATTGGGTAGACTCGGGGACACAACCCCCGAGTGGATTGCTGGACATGGGTGGGACACGCCTGAGTGGCAGGAGGTCTCTCGGACAGCGTCGAGAAACCGCATATCCGGGGACGGCACGGGGGGGGGGGGGGGGGGGGCTACACTGGTGGCTTCATGTCTTTTGCGGTGCATGAGCGTCATATGGTATGTATAATTTCCTTACTTTTAATTAAATTATATATTTGTGTATAATTATACTAATGTATATATTTTCTAATGTAAGACGTAGGTGGCGGAGGATGACACCATCCAACGCCCCCTCGCTGATGCAGGTGTTTGAGCGCATTCACCGTCGGCGACAATGAGTGGGGGACTACGTCGATAATAGGGCCTCAATAATCATGGTAATTATTTATGTATATTTGATTTACGTAATTTTTATTTATAGTTTATATATATATATATATATATATATATAGTATTTAATATATAAACGTGTGTAGGAGACATACACAAGGACCGTGATCGAGCGCGGAGGAATGCTGCATGATTTTAACACGGGACCGTGGGTCGAGGCTGCAAGTGGCTGGGAGCACGATCGTATTTATGGATTTGCAGACAGTGGCCATGCATGAGCCGTGTTAGGGCTACTTGGGGCACCGACCCCTCCCGTTGCGGGTGAACGGCGCTCGACATCCCGGACGCATGACTAGAGCCGGATAGCGGCCTTTGAGTCCGAGCTTACACAGCAGAGACAAACGATGGAGGAGGAAAGACTGGCGATGGAGGAGCAGAGACAGACGAACGACGAGTTGAGACAGTCGATGCAGAACATGCAGGCCCTCCTCACTCAGATTGCATCTCACTCAGGCATTCATATACCGATGTTGTCCCAACCGTTGTGCTTCTCGACCCAGTCGATGCTCCCGACCCCGTCGCTGTCGACTCCACCGCCTCCACCGCAGTCGTGAGATTTTGGTTAACTGTATTTTGATTATATATATTTTGATACTTGTTAGCCTCCATTTGAGGCATAGATACTTGATAGATGTTCATATACTTTACATTTGATATTTTGATATTTGTTTGCCTCCGTTTAAGGCTTATAGTTGTTTATATACTTGATAGTTGTATATATACTTTTAGTTTTGATATTTGATACTTGTTTGCCTCTGTTTGAGGCTTAGATTGATCATATTTAAGTAAAACTTGTATAGTTTGTTGTAAATGTATGTGTATGATATTTTGTGGTTGTAAAGTATGATTATAAATAGATTGTTTGTATAAATATTGTTGCATGCAGGAATTTTCAAAATTTTATTTTATTTAGTTACAGGATATAACTTCATCTATGTCTTACCCACGGTTGACCGTCACTAAACCGTGTCTGAAAGCGTATCGTAAATGACTGATGGTATGGGCAGCACTAAATATCACGTACATGCGCGTACTCTGGTTGGTCATGTGACCCTGGATTTTGGGGCGTGACACAAGTCTGAGTCGATTGGATAGCTCGATTCGGGTCCGATAGCACGATTTGAGCTCAATAATACGTACGGTTCGGGCCCAATAATCTGATTCCTATTTTTTGTTATCGTGCTAAAGGACCAGGATGGCCTGGCCTGTTTACTGTTTGTGGCCTCAAGCCTGAACTTTTATGAGGCCGGGCCGGGCATAATTTTTGTTCGAGCTGGCCCGGCTCGATCCGATATTTTCGACCTAGCATGAATTGCCGTGTCTACGTGTAACTAGTGTGTATTAATAAAAAATTTCTTTTTCTACAAAACAGACCAAACCAAACTTAGAGGACAAGCCTAGAGTCATGTTAGGCCACCCCTTCATATCTCTAGGCTATGCTTGACACGGTCCAAAGTGCAATAGACTCGCTTGACCAAGATCCATTATCATCTCTAGTTTTGCAATTGGTATATCTCTTACATCAAAGATTAATTTTGATCATTTAATGATGTTTAGGCAGTGCAGGATTTTATTTTTTTAATGAATGAAAATTATTCTCACTAATTTTTTAAATCATTTAGTTTTAAGTTATTCATGCACGACGATAATTACTGATGGTACGTAGATCTCGGTCTTGCTAATAAGCATATTGCTTGATTTGTTTGATAATTTTTTTTCACAAATCTTAATATTAAATGAATAATTAAAAAAATTAGCGGCCTCTATTTATGTATATTCATTTATTTATTTGCTGGTGACTTTCCTATTAAAGGTTATCAGGGACATATTGATATATTTATATATGCACATTCATTTATTTGTTTGTTGGTAATTTTTTTTTTTTTTGCCAAAGCAAGTGTGTTCCGCACAAGATGAAAAATTCATATAGAGGAGATCCCTACAGAGATTCGAATCTTAAACCTCTAGATAATTTGTAATTGTTGCTATCAACTGTACTAGTTATTTATTTATTAGCCGGTAACTTTTCTATTAAATATTATCCTAACCATATTGATAAGATAAATTATTAGAATTGACGTCTTAACTTAGTAATGAGTCTATATATATATATAGTTAGAATTAGCACCTATATATTATAAACTGCATTAATAAAAAATATTGATAGTTCAAGCTAAATGGGTACAAATAATGTTAAAGCATAGCAATTAATTCTATTCAAATATAATAGTTATCTTAGAAGGAAAAATGTGCATATTTGGATTTCAAACATGATAATATAGGGGCTAAAAATATAGGTCATTTTTAACCGGACATCAAACCTAAGACCTACTGAAAATATACCCGAATATTTAACCACTATAAACTACTAATGGGTTGACAAAATATGATAATATATTATTTGATAGAATTTGAATGAGTAACTTTTTATCTTTAATAATTTTTTTAACCTTTGATAATCCAGTACAGAGTTATAGAAGTAGTTGATGCATTCTGCAATTAATTGTCCATTCAAAGTTTCAAGCTGTAGAAAAATAAAGCCTGGGAAATGATCAATAAGATGTTGACTATCTCTCACTCCAAGCAAGGATGTGGACTCCGATCTCTCTCCAACCTCCTTCCTCTTCAATAACAATAATGCTGGTCTTCCTTCTGCAACAAGAAAAAGAAAAAAATCTTTAGGTAGGTTTGCGTACAAAAAGACTTGGCCTCTTGCTTCATCTTCTTGCCATATCACTAATCTTTGAAATTTGACACCAAATTCACACCAATATATTTTCTATCTACTCGATTAACTCGTTTATGACCTATAAAAATGCATCGTAAATAAATTACATGATGCATTCTTCGAGCGCAATTAAAAACTTAAGGGTCTGTTCCTACAAGCTACAAGCTAGAGCTAATAATGGGTGAGTAATCACGGACCTACTTCACCTACTCTGCCACTTCCCAAGCTTCTCACTTCACACTACCTCAAACCTTGTCACCTGTTTCCTTTTCCTTTTGTATCAAGTTTCAATCTTCAAACGGGAACGAAATAGCAACAAAAAGGAAAATAATAATAATAGTAATAATAATTAATTAATAATAACAACCATTTAAATTAAACGTCTAGTGAACGGCCGCGAAGACTCGACCACAAAGTGCCCCGCCCATCGCGCGCATGAAAAATAGAAATATTTTTGTGATACTTGATTATATTTACGCGCTTGGGTTACCTGCCTTACCATTGCATATAGTCACAAATTGAAGAACGGGTCCTACCTGATTAGAAGGTATCTACTGAGTATAATTGTATTAGTAGGAGTAGTATCTCTTGCGTGCTGCAGGGCGCGTTGGATCTCGAAAATGCCTTACGATTCGTGCTATCCGACATCTTGGTGGAGTGGCGTGAGAAGGAATGCGAGTTTTCGACCCCTTTTCTGGTTACCCAATACTTAACAACCACGAATCGGGAATACTACCGATGGCAGCATGCCAGCATAACTCATAAGTCGGGGGAGTGAGCGAGTAGGAAAGTTATGGGTACGAATCAGAAGTCGCTCTTCTAAAAAATCTCTGAACAGGATCCGGTCACTCGCGGTGAGAGCGACAACGCGCTCGTCTCTCTTTTGTCGCCCAACTCAAACCTTCGCCTTTTTGAATCCTCCGCCCTTCGCCTCTTTTCCCTTTCTCTTCTCGCTCTCCTCGCCATGATACAGTGACAGATATGGAGACGCAGAAGGGTAAGCTCACCCGCACGCAGTCCTCCCTCCTGCGCTCGCCCACCGTCCGGACTTCTACCCACAGCCTCTCTTCCATCGCCGCCGCGGACGATGAGGAGGACGAGAAGCCCCACCGGCCGCATCGCCCCCGCCCCCGCTGCCCCTACGGCGACCTCCTTCTTCTCTCTCTTCCCTTCGCCGTTGTCTTCTCCCTATTCATCTACCTCCGGGAGGATTCTCCTCGCTTCGCCAACCTACTTCTCCTCTCCGCCCTCGCATCCACCGCCTCCTTTGCTGCCCTCCGGTCCGCCCTCTTCCGACGCGCCGCCGCCGTCGCCCGCCGCGCTTCCTCTGTGGACTGGTTCATCGGCGACGAGGAGGTCGGTGCCGGCGCCAATCGGAAAGAGAGGAGGGCGGGCGGGCGGATCGTCCGCGAGGGGATCGAGTTCTACAGCAATGGCGACTTTTACGAGGGCGAATTCCACAAGGGGCGGTGCAACGGCAGCGGAGTCTACAACTTCTTTGCCAAGGGACGGTACGAGGGCGACTGGGTCGACGGGAAGTACGATGGCTACGGGATCGAGAGCTGGGCGCGGGGCAGCCGGTACCGCGGGCAGTACCGGCGGGGACTACGGCATGGGTTCGGGGTGTACAAGTTCTACAGCGGCGACAGCTACGCCGGCGAGTGGATGGCCGGGCAGAGCCACGGGGTCGGGTTGCAGACGTGCTCCGACGGGAGTAGCTACGTCGGAGAGTTCAAGTGCGGCGTCAAGCATGGCCTTGGATACTACCATTTTAGGTAAGATTTTTGCTTGATTTAGTTTGATTCTAAATGGCTTCGGTCAGTTAACTCGAACAAGTTTGTTCCTTTTGGTGATTGATCTGATTTCATTCATTTGGGACCGCTAGATTGGAGAAAGCTAGGATTTGCTTGTGGGTGACCGTAGAATTCACAGCTTTACAGCCTTTACTTTCTACCTAATTAATTTAATTGCACTGCATGATATTTCTGATTTTTTTTTCTGCTTTAATTGACTGGTACATATGACTAGATTCTGCAGTGGGACATAGGAATTAATGAACGCATTGGTATTGGTTGATCTCTCACGGTGTGATCAGTGTGCCAAGGTTGAACCTGTAAGTTGGTTCTTTCTAATATGAGGAACTTGAAGATGAAGTCATACAGCAATGTAGTGTTCATGGATTATGAGTAGAGGTGTAGCTGTAGCATTAAGTCAACTGATGAGGGATAAAATAACAATTTTTCTTTTGATCGGATTGGTGTAACATTCATACTGGTTTAGTAATTAACTAATAATTTAGTCCTGGCGTGCAGCTTCTTGTTCTATCATAAAATTTTACTCCCTTCGCGTATTGAGCTGGATATGTGATATACAATCCCACTTTTGATTTTGCTACTAACTTATGAAGGTTAAAGTACTTAAAGTCGGGCTTACAGTGATGTGGTTGGTTCACTATTTTGATTGTTTGCCGTCTTTGGGATCATGTCCTGGCCTTTCTTTCTGGTGAATATATTTGTTTGATACTAGAACAAAGAAAACAATAACGATTGATGTCCATCAGAATCTAACATAGTTTTACACTGGCTGAAGATATTTACTTGATAACCTGTCAAAATTTTCTCTTTAATTTTATTTGCATATGCTCTTTATCATCTATTTTTGTAATTGATCATGTTATACTCATCTTTAATATCATATACTCCATCCACCTAAGTAAATAATTGAAGGTTGTCATAATCAGGAAATAGTTCTTACTGCAACTCTTAATAATGACTTTGGAGTTATAAACTGGCAACAAGTTATTTTCTTCAAAGTAATACACTATTGATCAGCAAAAAATTGTGTGGATGTAGGAATGGCGATAAGTATGCTGGCGAATACTTTGGTGACAAGATCCATGGTTTTGGTGTTTATCACTTTGCTAATGGTCACCGCTATGAAGGATCTTGGCACGAAGGCAAGAAACAAGGTTTAGGAATGTACACATTTCGCAGTGGAGACACAAGATGTGGAGATTGGGATTGTGGGGTTTTGAAGATTCCACTTCTCCCATCAGATCCTGCTGTCCTGCGTGCAGTTCAAGTAATTACACACTTACTCTTCTGTTGCATAAATGCTCTCATTTTTTGTCACCTTATCTTTCTGTAACAATCCAAATATTCTTTTTGCAGGCTGCTTGCTCTTTTGTTCATTAATTTTCTCATCTTATAATCATATCTTCTTGTAATGATCCAAGTATTCTTTATGCAGGCTGCTCAGAAGGCTGCAGAGAATGCTATTCTGGTTCCAAGGGTAGATGCAAAAGTGAATAATGCAGTAATGGCAGCAAATCGAGCAGCCACTGCTGCTCGAGTTGCTGCAATCAAAGCTGTACAGAATCGGATGGATGGAAAGTTTTGTGAGACCGATGTTTAAGTCCATTTGGTCAATTGTACATTTATCATTTTATCTATAAGATCTAACTAATCGCAGAGCTTGCGACCGGGTAGACAAATACTCCCTCGAGTCAGAAAGTACGAGAGCTGACGATATTAAAATGATTTCTGAATACAATCATGTTCTTTTGTGAAATGTAAAGTGTATATAAAAAGGGCATGTATCTTGGCTTCTAGCCTTGAGTATGAGTTTCAAGAACTATGTGAACAGCTCGTCTGCTTATGGTTTTTAGCTTGTTCCTACACTTCAAAAATGTAATCGACTGCTGGGAAGGATGTTGCCATGTGCTCACTTTTGCTTCTGTTTGCTTGTGCACATGAGAGGCATTAACCTTGAGTGGCAATGACCTTTCTTTTGCAGTCTTGGTTCTGATGGCATGTGGTGGCCTACTTGATGTTATGTTTCATAGTAATCAAAGCTTGATGTGAAACGAAATAGAATAATGGTTGTTGTTTCTCTGTTCATCTCCACCTAAATTTTCCTCCTACGAGTCAACGTCTACTGCTTGCATTCTATCTTTTATCATCAGAAAGTTAGTGGTGGAGATATTATTGCAAGAGATGGTGTCAACTTTTTCTGCCATAGTGGATCCCTTGCATGTGATGTCAGGGAAATAAACCATGGTGGTAGGTCCCAACAGAATGCAGGTTTCCTGCAGTCTTTTTCTTCATCTTGCCTTTCCCTTCATCTTGCTCTCGCTGTTGCCTTTTTATTAGTATTCAATGATAATTATGAAAGAATAATTGATACTTTTCTCTCTTCATCTTATTTCAGCCTTGCCCATAAAGCATTCCTTAATCAACCATTGTCTGCCCTCTATGAGAATGAAGCTCTTGAAGCAGGTAACTTTTCCCTGGGCTTAATGTGAAGAGTTGAGTAATTGCATATAGCGTTTGACTCGATTATTCTGTCCGCACACTATGTTTTTTTATCTTACAAGACTTGGTAATGAATAATTGCATCTATCTGTCAGAATGTGGACCTACTGCTGCACCTAGTTTTTATATTGAAATTTGTCTGAATCCATAGGATAACTCTGATAGCGTGGTCTTCTCTACTAATTCTTAAGACAGAAATGTTGAACTGCCAGTAATCCTAAAGGACAAAAGAACATTTCAATGATGCAGCTGTGATGCTATTAAATATAATGTGGGATATTCTTAGTAATAAGACAGATAATATTTTGAAATGTGTTTGGCCTTAATCATGTTGGCTGAGTTTACTAAGATCCATCTGAATGCTATTTTGCTGGAATAATGTTGGATCTGCTAACTAGCCATTGGAGTCTACAAGGCACTTGTCATATGCTTCAACTCTTACTTGTAACTGGTTATGCCAAGAAAGATCATTCAACTCATTAAACTAAAACAATATTATTAATGAATTTTGAGTAGGTTTGGTAAAAAAAATTAAAAAGCTGACCCAATCAAATTTTTTTGTTTTACCTAGGGGTTGGGTCAGGTGTTAGTTTTTTTCCTAATCCCATTTTTTGTTTTGGATTGGTCTTAAGTTTTTATTTCAAAATCCAAAAAACTGGAACCAATGATTTCTATTAAAAGAAATTTTAAAAACATATATGGCAAATAAAAAATTATAAGAAGTAAATTAACACAATGAAGCTCCTGATCCTCCCACTTCAGCTAGATCCTACTTGACATTGGTTTAAAAATTAATACAAATATACTTTTAATTTCCAAATATAAAAAATGTTATCTGAAAAGATTTTTTTTTTTAAAAAAATGAAAAATTAGATATGTTTCTTTTCACTGTTTTTCACAATGTAAAAAATTGGTTCCATTTTTTCCAATTTTTATTTTCTGGAAAGAACCAAACATGTGAACATTAGTTATTTATAATTTCTTATGAAATTAAAAAAAAAGAACTTAATTTTCACAACTTGAGGGTTGACGTTTTCGAGGTTCAAACAACGTAACTATGATAAAAGTAGTAACATTTGAAATAGGTAGCAGCCAACTTTGGCCTGCATTGATTCTATTTGAAACTTCAAATGTTAAAATGTTCTTATTTTAGTTGTTGTTTGAAACTATCAACCCTCTTTACGATTCCAACTTGTAGGCCAAATGATAATATTTCTTGAGTTTCTTATTTTCGAGATTTAGTTTCGAAATAGATTTTATTTATTTCCAAAAAAAAAGCCTTTTTTACAAAAGAAAAAAAAGACAAACAAACTACTTAGTCCTCATCAAGATTACAAGATACGTACAGATAGGTCTTTTTCAATAATAGCTACATCTTGTCCAATATAGGTAAATTTAATTATCTCAAATTTTCATGTATAAAAAAATGTCATCAACAATATTTCTAACATTCCAAGTTATACTAATTTTCCCATTACACATGTCCATTATTGACTTGGAATCATATTCAATATATAATAACCTTTTTAAAATTTAACCGAACAGCTTGTATAATCACAAGTTTGACAGCTAAGACTTCGTTAACAAGAATAATAGTATTTTTATTGAAATAAGCAGAAGCATGTAAAATCTTATCATAACTATCCCTACAAATAACTGCATAAGAACAAATATTATCATTTGCAGAGATGGATGCGTCAACATTCAATTTTATGAAACCATCATTAGGCGGAAGCCAACTATATCTAGGATTTATTTTTTTAGGAATTCCCTCAAACTCAGGTTTATCAATAAAGTCAACAGTATTAGCAATGACTTTGACAAAACATCTAAAAAATACTTGGTTTATTGAATTCCAAATTTTATAATATATGTTGACCCGAACGCAACCGATCTAATTCAATACATTTAAATCAAAATTTAACCTAAAAGTTTCAATGTGACCTCTATCTCTGCCGTCTAAGTTTAGTCCTTTGTACAACTAACAATCTTGCCAAGATCTCCTCGTAAAGCATCGTCACATGCAAGCTTAATTAACCATTAATGTTACGACCCACCCATTAGGATAATCAATCTATTAACTTCGTTGCCACTTAATCTTAATCTCGCTGTCAAGATCAAAATTGCACTAACACATAGTACCAAACTTGAAACACCTTAGCCAATGACATACAAGGTGTAGCCTTCAGCTTGATTGTATAGGTATTTTGAACATTTTTTATGTACATTGATTGTATATTCAATCTAAATACATAATTTTGACTTATGTGGATGTATATTAATGTGTAAATATGCATTTGATGATGTTTTTATGTTGGTCGAGTGTGTTTTATATATTTATATTCATGTTTTCGATTCCAAATAAGTATTTTGTATTTTTTAAAAACTTTTTTGTAAAATAAAAGCTAATTCACGACAACTTTCCAATAATTCCTATTCGCATATGAGACTGAAAGTAAAGTATCATAATTGCTAATTTCGTGGCGACAGTTTAGCGACGAGCAAACCGTTGCAAGACCATCTTTAAGTTGTCGTCGATGACCTGTTCTAGAATTTTGTATTTGTGGCTAAGTCATCGCAAATGTTGTCCAATATTACTGATGTGGCTCATTGGCGACGATGACTGTAGCAGTAATGGTATCTAGAATGACTACTTATGTCGTCACATGCTTATTAGCAATATCATCATCTACAATACTCGTCAAGACAACTTTAGCTGTCGTTGATGTACATCACCAACGGTGTATGGACGATTTTGAGTAGTTAATGATGACTATCGGTGTGCCCATGGCTTTTTCAGTTTGTTGAATGTGTTTGCCCCGGAGACATCACTCATGCTCAAGTGAATATCAGTAGATTGGGCTAATTATCCTCTCACCCTCACATGTCATGTATATGACTCGCCGATCAAGCCAAGCCTAATTGATGATGAGTGAGGCATTTTCACCTACAAATTATACGAGAATCTCTCGCGCGCCTTGCTCAAATTTTGCTAGTTGTTATAAGACTATTTTGAGCAACCTTCGCTTTATTGATACCACTTGCCTTTTAGATGAATAACACACTTATTAGAATTCTAGCCTTTGCACGCAAGAATACTTGTGTGTCCATTTTCAAAAAAAGAAAAAGAATACTTGCGTCTTTTTGTCACCTTCTAAGAGAGGTTAACCTTCACGTAAGAGTGTTAAGGTCCAATCATCACCACGTGGATGGTAGGGTTCACCACAAAAAGCAAAATATTAGCCACAACTGACCTTAATGTAGTAAGTCTAACTATTTAAATATCGAGGGTGGTACTAAGTCTACTCCTAAGATCCATTTCCCTCCATGTTCTACCTAGCTAGGGTGCATGACTAATGTTGTTATATATACTAGTCAAATTTTGGTCTAAGAAAATTCGTATCTCATTTTATGCCATAACACATAAAACCCCCTAACGGAGGTTTTCAATGCACCATATATAGTAATAAAAAATGTTTGCCCCACACCACAAGCAATGAGCCTAGTAAGCTGATTTTTCATGCTTATTGAGATTGGTTTGAGCTCAATCCATTTAAGCTTGTTTATCATACTTATTGAGGTGTATGATGAGCAGAAGAGCTTGGTGGTTTGACCTGTGATTGATTTGAAGAATAGGATCCTCAAATTAGTTGTTATACGTCCATGTTGTTTACTCTTATTTTTTGAATAAAAACATCAAAAATTAAGTTTACTCAAATTATGTATTAACATGCACATGCATTCCTTTGTCCACCTATGCTTCCAGTAAACGCAAAACTTTTTCCGCATATATAGGCTGATATAGCTAAACACAACCACATGCAGATGCACATCTATATATATACAGATTATTTAGGCTGATATAAACCAATGATTCTGCCATTGATCTGTTGTATTGGTCTTGCATTCATTTCCTGCAAATCAAGTGAAAAAGATAAAAATCAGTTGGATGATTAACTTTTCTAAAAGCTTAAGCTATTAGAAAAGAGACCAATCTATGCATTTATATATATTCTTAATAAAATCACCCAAGACTTACTTAGTAATCATAGGAGAGCCATAATCAAGCTTTATAACTTAATATTCTAACAATTATTTGCGAAAATATATTGTCAACTACGTGAACAAGAATTATATAGTTATCTACTTACCTGATCAAGAAGGGCTTCTCTCAGAAGAGCCAATTGATCTCTTGACACTGTACGCACCTGCATGCCAAGTGAATCAATGGAACCATATATATAGGTTTAAGATTAAATAATTAGATGAGCTCTAAACAATCATATGCCCATTATGTAGAATGTTAAGTAGCACACAAGTGTTATATAACCTTTTTTATAATAGTCCAAACCACACCCTCAGTGCAAGGTGGAGTGGTCAAAGATCCCATATATCTGTAATATTTCCTGCTTCCCTTTCTAATATGCCTTGGATCCACTATGCCCACTGCCTCCTTGGCACCAGGCTTCTCAGCAACCTTCTTGATATATTTCTCAATCTATATAAGTGAACATGCAACCAATAATGAGAAGGCATATTATTTTCATTTATATTGTAAAGACATCAACTAGTTTATATATAGTTTGCAAACGATTTAATTAATGTACTTTTGATGAATCTTTTCCTGAACTCGTGACTCTATGATAATCATCATCATCTGCAATAGCATGTTATATATAATTAATACAATGCGAAACAGTGGACTTCCTCGACATATATACCAACCTTCGCGAGGAATGGATCGTGGCGGCCAATCTTGTACAAAATGCCGATGACCGCGACATTCTTCTCGGCGTTCTCATGAACCATGTGCATCTCAAGGGAATACCTTCGTTGATATGAAAAGGTAGAACGCATATTACTATATATGAACTCTCAAAAATATTAATTAATTTCTCTCGCAAAGTCAACGTTTCATCTCGAATCCTTAAAAGCATTATATATATATATATATAATATATATATATAACAATACTTAGTTAGAAAATCTAACCTAACTTCATCCAAAAGCTAGCTCACTAGAGAAGTATTGCTCAATCTATTTAAAAACTATCTAGACTACAACCCCAACTAAGAAAATTAACCTTGAATCTAACTCTAGCTCAGAGGGGAGGAACCAACTTGGAACTTTAACAACTTGTTTTAGGGCTGAGAGATGAAGCACCTGTGGTCATTGATGGCGTGCTCAGACGGCGAGTGCCAGTGCAACTGTTTGAAAGAATACTCCGTTCCATTGATCCACACACCTCCTGCTTCATCCTCCCATTTTAGCTTCCAACAAATTAAAAGGATATGATCACTCACTTCATTATCAGAAGATAATGAATTATTTTGTATATATAATTCAGAGAGAATTCGTTACACAGCAAGTATGTAATCTCAATAGAGGTTTCGTTGATTAACTCTCACCATGATGTCATGACCGCGGTTCTTGACGACGCCCTGCGACGGCCGGTAGGAGCAGCGAAGAGGACCCAGGTACGGGAGTATATGCACTCTCTTATCAGAGAGAGGAATAGGAGATTGCAGGTGGCCCTTGGCGCATGTAGTCCATTCCTTGTGGAGTTCTCCCCAGTGTTCTGGTCCTGACTTGCTCCCATTCCTGTAGCTGAAATCATTCTCATGCTCTGCAGAGAACAAGTGTTTATTTTAGTAGTATATATATCTACTATACTAAATATGCATGCTAAAGGAGAGCCTGCACACCACCTTTTTGAGAGAACACCATGATGGACTGCAAGAGAAAGATGGCATGGAGAGTAATGGTGATGAAAAGCTTGTACTGAATCCCCATTTGAACGAGGGAGAAGAGAAGAAGTTTGAAGGAGATCTACAGACGGAGGAATGAGACATATTAATTTATAGTAGTAATCGTTGTAAAGATCTCTTTCTTACGTAGCAAGAACTGTCTACTTTATGATTATTTTTTTATATTTCAGCTTTGTTTCAAGTTTGATAATTTTGAAATAACATAAAATCTACATGTTATACTAATTTTTACATTTTAATCGATTTTATTTGTATTTTTATTGAAAATAGTAAATAATTGATTACAATGATATTTGTCTAATTTCAAACAACATACCAATTAACATAAGCAGGGTCTTCTGGCAGCTAGTGGGTTTGATTCTGCCTCTCTGGTCAAGTAATATAAGGACTGCTAAATCTGATCACTTAGTAGCTGCATGCCACTTAATTATGTGCCTCACTTAAGCGAAAAGGAACCAATATCCTTTTCACGTGCTACCCTGACGAGTTGATCGATCTAACAATTTTGTATTTTTTACCATTTACATATCTACCAAAGAAACTGGCCAGTGATTTCAGTGAATATACAATAAGATATATAATTTATATATATCTCATACTATAGTACTATACCTAAATGCTTTATATTAGGGGTGAGCAAAATCTGAACCAACCTGAATAATCCGAAAAATCGATCTGAAAATTCAATTCGGATGGAGTTATTTGGGTTATTCGGGTCGGGTTGGGTCGAGTTATTTGGCTTATTCGGGCCGAGTCGGGTTGAGTTTGATTTTTCGAGGGTTTATACCCCTAATTTGGGTCAGGTCGGATAAAAGCTACTACTAGAATAGTCGCTTTCACTAATGGCGCTCACTGATGGTCGTCCAACCCATCGGAAACATCCACGGCTCTATGACGATCGCACAAGCCGTTAAGCAGATCGATGTAACAACATCAGCAACGGCTTACATACGACCACCTTAGCCCATCGCTTATGAGCTGATGGCGCGCACAGGGTGCGGAATGAAATAAATAATTAGCCATGACCTAGAGAGGGCCCAGTGGACCGTTGGTGATATAATAAATCAATAGCAATGACTAACAACGATCGTCGCTTAATTGATGGCGCCCACATGGGGCGAAAATAATAAACTAATCAACGACGACTTACCAATGGTTGACCGTCACTAGGCTGTCGCTGAAAGCATATCATAACTGGCTGATGACAAGTGTTCTTGCCTGAGAGTTAGGGGGCCTTCCGGTCCGATTCGGTGTCTCTCCTCATCTGGTTCAACACTAGTGGGGAGGAACATGCAAAAGGCAATCTGACGCTCAAGTTAGCGGGACTCCAAGGTGGAGGTAATGCCAATTGGAAAATTCAGGTTACTTGAGGCGTGTCGTGTTTGTATATATTGCAGGTGGAGGTGATATTGCTGCCCGACAATCTCGTTAGGATTGTTGCCCAGAATAGGTCGAGGCCAATCCAGAAGATGGCGAGTTTGTGATGATATATCCCTCGTGATAAGGAAGGATGTGGGTGTCTATGTATGGCTTGGTGGGTTTCCCGAAAAGAGCCGTCTGGTCCGGCTTGAGTCTAACCCAAGGGTGTAGTTGAGCGAAGCCCCCTGGACGGTGCCGCGCAGTTTGGTTCGGAATGAATGATGGGGCGCTGCTGGGTCTAATCTAATCGGACCCAATAGTTCTTAGTTCAGTCCACAGCCCCCGAGCTCAGTTGGAGTTAATTTGGAGGACAGCGTGTTGAGCTCTTAGTTCGGTCTCTGACTTTTGAAGAATTCTTCGGAACATTCTGTTATGCTGCGTTGGATGGCTAGGAGGGCCGAGCTAGATACTACTTCGAAGTATTTGATTGTGAAGGTTGAGCAGGTGACTGAGGAGGCCACGTCGAGGTAAATAATGGCTGAGGAGGCCGAGCTTGAAGTAGTCGTGGGGATCAGGTTGGAGCAATAGGCTATAAAGGCCGATCTTGGCGCAGAGACCAGGTAGGTGGTGTTGGAATGAGAATAAGAAGAACAGCGGAAAAAGCGATTTAAAAAATTCAAACCATACCGAAAATAGAGATCTTTAGTAAACTTTAAGAAATTCAATCTACGAGTAGAAAGAGAAGATATATCTTATACTGCAGATAGTATGGCTGCTACTATCCTCATTTCAAGACGCACACGTACACATCCTCTAAGGAAAATCCACACCAAGCGCCTCACAACCAAGGGGCAGTGAACACTAAGACTCGTTGTAGCTCAACGGAGAGACAATCTCAACCCCGAAATGCACCAAGGTGAAGCCGATCCTTTCACCAAGAACCGAGCACCAAAAGGGAGGAAGAGGGGATAAGAAAACCACGGAACGAGAAGGAAGATGAAGGAATACCTCGCTGTCCTTCTTGGACTCCTTCAAGAAGATGAAGTGGATGACACACCCAAGAGGAGGAGACCTTCAATTCGACTTCACAAAAATCGGGGAAGGAAGCTTTAGTTGGCCGGCCACCCAAGGAGATGAGGAGGAGTTCTTGGAGCTTCTCTCTTCAATAAGCCTCTCAAGAACCAAGCTTTTACTCTTCTCCAAGATCAATAACCAATTTGCTTAACCCTCTTGAAGGAGGTTAGACCACCTAATTATAAGAGGCATATGTGGTTCCCAAGGTAGACACGACCCCTCTTTTTTTAAAACCTCTCATCGGAATTCAAAATTTCGGGATTTGCCTCCAAAATAATACTTTATATTTAATGAATTTAAAATTAATTAAATCCAACTAAATATAAACTTTAATTTATCTCTATAAATTAAATTTCTATTGATTATGATTTATCATGTGCCAATCTCTACAATTAGTGATGCCATACAAATTAGGGTTACCGATGAACTCCTTCCTTGCGTATTCGTTCCTTATAAGAATAACATTTTCTATTATGTTCGTAAACGAGATTTGTGATCGAATTACAGCATATCCGTGCTAGTAGACATATAGTGCCGCATTCGAACTTTATCTCATAAGGTCCGTTACAAGGTTAGCTTGTTGTGTATGACCTATTGGGCCCACACTAAGCCAGCAGTGAGTTGGGCATAACAGATAGTTGGATTCGATAGAACGATTTTTATTCGAATCTTACGAGCCACAACTAAACCCCTTTAGTGTTGTTGTGAAAGACTCCACTCATAAATCAAGAATGACGTCTAGCAACGTGTCATGACTACACGGATAGTGTGAGGTTCAATCTACAGGGGATCGAACGCCCTTCGGTGATTAGTTATCGTGCAACTAAGTCCCTTGTTTACAACGTCCCGAAGTCGGTTAGGGTACGAAAGAAGTGTCAAATCCTAATATTGATTCATATGTATTCCACCCGCCAAGATGTCGTCTTAGTAATGAAACGTCAGAAATATCTTCTTGAATTTCATGTCCACTTTGGCTAGAGATTTCCGAGTCGACACTTGTAAGGACACTTGTAGGGACACATAGGACATCATCTCCTCTTACTAGGAGAAACTGATTCAATATTAGTTGCTCACCTACCTCCATGAATTCTTCCCTATGCTCAGTAATATCTAGCACATGATGCTAAGGGCCACGCAGGGAAAGAACCAAAGCAATGGGTCGTCACTCACAAGATAACCATAACAACCTCAGGTCCAAGGACCGCTTGCATCGACTATCACCCGTGGAACATCCTATTGACACTCATGTAAGGATTCCATTTTGTGTTCCTCGTGGAGGTCCGTTTAGTGAACTCATTCTCTATTGGGCACCTACACTTGTACATTAATGACGACTCATAGGTAACTGTGAGATCAGTTAACCCTTATCGTATAAGGCATGTACCAAGTGCACCAGTCTATCCAGAATCATCAATCCCTATTTGGTGATCCTACTATTGGGATGGAAAGAAGAAACACATCGGAAAAAGCGATTTAAAAATTCAAAACATCCCTAAACCAGCGATCAACTTTAGCAATTTTTAAGGAATTCAATCAACGAGTAGAAGGAGAAGATATACCTTATACCGCGGATGGCATGACTACTCCTATCCATGTTTCAAGACACACACACGCACGTCCTCCAAGGAAAGTCCACACCAAGCATCTTGCAACGAAGGGGGAGCGAACACCGGGATTTGTTGTGGCTCAACGAAGAGGCAATCTCAACCCCGAAACGCTCCAAGGTGAAGTCGACCCTTCCACCAAGAATCGAGCCCCAAAGGAGAGAAAGAGTGGATGAGAAAATCACGGAACAAAGAGGAAGATGAAGGAATACCTTGTTGTTCTTCATGGACTCCTCCAAGAAGATGAAGGAGATGACACACCCAAGAGGAAGAGACCTTCAATTTGGCTTCACAAACCCGGGAAGGATGAACAAGATGGTCGGCCACCCATGGAGATCAAGAGGAGCTCTTTGGAGTCTTTCTCTTCAAGAAGCTTATCAAGAATCCAAGCCCTTGCTCTTCTCCAAGATCTCCAACCAATTTGCTTAACCCCTTTGGAGGAGGTTAGGCCATCTATTTATAAGGGGCATAGGTTACCACCTAAGTAGACCCGCCCCACCCCCACCCCCCTTTTAAATTCTCTTACCAGAATTCAAAATTCTCTGGTTTGCCTCCAAAATAATAATTTATATTTAATAGATTTATAATTAATTCAAAATTAATTAAATCCAACTAAATATAAATTTTAATTTATCTCTATAAATTAAATTCTTATTAATTAAGATTTATTATGTGCCAATCCCTATAATTTAGGAATGCCCTACAAATTAGGATTACCGTGGAACTTCTTTCTCGCGTATTTGTTCATATAGAAAAAATATCTTTCCTACCATGTCCGTAAACGAGATCTGTGATCATGTTGCAGCATGTCCATGCTAGTAGACATATAGTGCCGCATTCGGACTTTATCTCATAAGGTCTGTTACGAGGTTAACCTATTGTGTGTGACCCATTGAGCCTCACACTAAGCCAGTAGTAAGTTGTGCATAACGGAGAGTCGGATCCGATAGAACGACTTCTATTCGAATCTTACGATCCACTACTAAACCCTTTTAGTGTGGTCGTGAGAGACTCCACTCACAAGTCAAGATTGACGTCTAGCAACGTGTCATGACTACCCGGATAGTGTGAGGTTCAATCTACAGGGATTGAACGTCCTTTGGTGATTAGTTACTGTGCAACTAAGTCCCTCGGTTACAACATCCCGACGTCGGCTAAGGTATAAAAGAAGTGTCAAAACCTTAATACCGATTCATATGTATTCCACCCGCCAATATATCGTCTCAATAATAAAATGTCAGAAACATCTTCCTGACTTTCACATCTACTATGGCCAGAGATTCTCGAGTCGATACTTGTAGGGACACATAGGACATTATCTCCTATCACTAGGAGTAACTGATTCCATGTTGGTTGCTCACCTACCTTCATGAATGCTTCCCCATGCCCAGTAATACCCGACACATGACGCTGAGGGCCACGTAGGGATATAACCAAAGCAATGGGTCGTCACTCACAAGGTAATCATGACAACCTCAGGTCGAAGGACTGCTTGCACCTACTATCACCCAAAGAACATCCTATTGACACTCATGTAAGGATTCTATTTTGTGTTCCTCGTGCAGGTCCGTTCAATGAACTCATTCCCTAATGAGCACCTGCACTTGTACATTAATGATGACTCATAGGTAACTGCGAGATCAGCTACTCCTTATCGTATATGGCATGTACCAAGTGCACTAGTCTATCCGGAATCACCGATCCCCTAATTGGTGATCCTACGACTAGGAATATTTAGAACATGGATATCTGGATTCCAAGTCTCACTGGCATGAACTCATCATGGCCTTAGAATTAGTTGCTCGGGTTCAATTCATGAGGTTCACCACAATCTTTATAAATAAAGATGCAACATATTGATGAAAATGTTGCCTTATTAAGTTGATTACCCTTAAATAGTCTCTAAACACATCGACATGTGATTGGCTCAAGGGCATTATTCCTTTCAATCTCTCACTTGCGCTTTAGCCAATCAACCTAGTATTTGTATACCAAATTTTAGTGGTGATCGAGTCTGTTGTTGTGGTAATTAGTTTGATCTACATCAATGTCTTTCAGTCATCACCTATTTCCAACGACGAGGTGATACCGCCTTTTAAGAGAAGCAATGATCTTCACGGGATCTTAGTTCCTTAACTTTGAGCAACAGTCCTAGTATTGTCATACAATACCGATGCTGAACTGACAACCTCAGGAATAACTCTCATTGAATGATAAACTCCTTTATCTTGTGCTATCTTAAGCGGCAAAGTAAGTAGCAAAGCACAAAGCCTTAGTCACCTTACCGGTTACAGTACCCAGCTAGGAACACTTTCTTGCTTCCTGCACCACCATTAAAGGTATCTTCATACTATCATATGGTTTCATTGTCGTATAGAACGCCTCTCATCCTTCTCAAGTGCCTGAGAGAGTTCTCTACTTGCTTTTCAATGTTATTCTCGGGGGTTTAGCTTGAAATTTGCTAGATACCTCTAAGGTATAAGCAATATCAAGCTAAGTGCAAAGCATCACATGGTGGTTCCCACTGTCGAAGCATAATGGATCTCGCTCATCTTTTATCTCTCCTCAGGTGTCTTAGCAGACATCATCATAGAAAGACTAAGGCAATGGCTCTTAGGCAAGTAACCTCTTTACTGCCTTCGATGCTAAAACTCTTTTAGCACTGTATCAACATACATGGGTTGGGGTAAACCAGACATTCTTTCAGACCTATTCATATAGATCCTAATGTCAAGCATACAAGATGCCTTTCCCAAATGTACTATAGAGAATCAGTATGCAAAATAACTAGAGCGTGAAAATGCTTTTCCCACAAGTATGTCATATAATATGACTACACTCCCACTAAACACCTTGTCTGCACAAGGTTCATCCACATTTTTGATAAAATCAAAATTCTTTTGACTATATCATAAAAAATGGATGTTTCAACTCTTCGATGCTAGTTGTAGTCTATAAATGGACCTTTGCAGCTCGCATACCTTACTCGGTCCAACCGAGGATACGAACTCCGCTGGCTATGTCATATAGACTTCTTCATAATGGAAGAGCACAATCTAGAAATCCACTAGCCAGATCTCATATTCATAGCACGCACTGGTGGCTAGCAATATCTTGATGGACTTGGGCGTTGGAACAGGTGAGAATGTCTTATTGCAGACAACCTATTATTTGGGTTAGATTTTATTCACAGCTAGTCTGGTTTTTTAGGTCCACACCTTGCCAGTTGCTCAGATCTTTCCTAAAGATCCACCTACACCCTATAGGAGTCATCCTTTTAGAGCCGGTTAACCAAAGTCCGCACTTGGTTTACGTCCAGTTTGAATTTGTATAATGCCATTGCATGGTGTCAACATATTTGACCATTAAGAGATCACGAATTGCTTGAATCTAGGTCATACCCTATTGCTAGATATCATTACTCAGGCAGTCTACGTAGTCTCCTAGAAGAGTGATGGAAAATAATAATTACAACCTTGTTCAGAGAACAAAGGAAATGATGTTCTTTTATTAACACCGGAACAAATTAATATCAACGATCTTGTCGAATAGAAGACTTATACAATAGGTTTCTACATCTAAGGCTCAAACTCTTGCGCCATTGCTTACTCGAAGGCCGTAGTTGCCTTTTGTCTAATCTTCTACCTTTTCTCTTATCTTTCAACATCTTGCAGATGATGATTGGTATCAAATACTTGGTAGAGTCAATGATGAAATATTCTTATAACGTGCGCACCTGAAGCGGCGGTTTAAAAAAAAAACCATCTTCAGTTTCATCTTTGCAAAATTCTACTTGCAGTTGCGCTTCTAGTCCATATTTACCATAATGGTAATATGTCCCATTGGGAAAAACTTTCCATTTCTTCTTGATATTAATCAAATGTTTCATAGCTTTATTTTTCACTTTGTTCTTAATAGATTATAACTTTGCCTCAAAGGCATCTCCCACTAATGAGACCGTGTCCTTATCCTTCATAAGGTAGGACCCAATAGTCTTCGGGAAGCGAGTCGTCTTGCTTGTTTATGTGGAAGTTATCATCAAACTGTGAATACGAATCCGGGAGGGATTGGAGTGCTAAGTCATGACTTAGCCCCTTAGCCATTCTTACACCCAATTTCTCTAACCTCTCGATCAAATCGATTAGTTTGAGGATATGGGTTTCAATAGGGATCCCTGCCGTCATCTTGGCTTGGATGAGTTGCTTTGACTGCTCAAACCTAGCAGTCCGGCTCTCTTCACCATACAACTCCTTGAGGTGAGAGAGGATGGTCCTAACGTCCATCTTTTTCATGTTGTCACTACAACACATCGGACATAAAGGCGAGCATAATGCACTGAACAGTAGTGCTGTCATCTTGTCACTTCTTATAAGTGGCTCTCACTTCCTGTAGCCCTTTGGGAAGGGGTATCCGGTTGCTTGTTATCAAGAACGTGGGAAAGTCTTCCCTGAGTGGGGATAATCCTCAAATTTCACAATCAATCGATTAATTTTGTCCAATTAGTTTATTAGCATCAAGAATACAACGCAACGACGGTGAAGATGACATGTTATGAGAAGAAAGACATAAATGAACAGATATGTTATATGCATTATTATTAAGGCCTTATGATTAATCATGGCTCCCACTAATTTTTGCGATTCCCAAATGACCCTCCTGTTGGGAAGCGGGAAGCCCTCGTTCTAAGACTTCCTTAGGGGAAGATGGAACCCCACTTCTTCTACTCGGGTCTCGCATTTAACACGGCAAACCCTAATAGGTCCATGGGTAGGTAACCCTTTACCGATCACATCATTATGTAACTTCCATTAAGTTTTGTCTCTAGGGTTACCATGGCCTTGTGTTTGCACGACAAACCAAAGAGTCCTAGTTGATTCGGACCCATCGTTCGTATACCCTAGCAAGAAAACAACCACCCTTGAGTTTGCTCAACAAGATAAGTCACGTTCAAGCTAGTAGTAGAGACACAATGGTATTTGTCATATGAGATGCAACGTGTCTATTAGCACAAAAGACCTTATGTTTGCACAATAAACCCGTTCTGACAATAGACACACTAGCTTGTATCTCATAACGATGGAAGACGTGACCGATATTCTTAATATCTTAGCCATTCGGACTCAATATTATTTGAGGGTTTCTTCATTCAATTATAATTATCTAAGCTATCAATAATTGAAGCAAAAGCAATAAATAAAGCATAAAGTAAATAAGGATGATTATGGATGTTCTAAGGGTTCCACCCGAGCCACCGGGAGAATCAAGGCCATCATCCTAGGGTTTTAGGGAGCTCCGTCTTGCAAAGGTGCTGCCCAAAAATATCTTGGAGGTTGCTGGTTCCATCAGTGCCTTCCCAGGGTTCAAGTCATCATCATCATGGCAATGAACACCTCCTCTCCGCGCGCGCACCAAAACGGGGCAGCAAGCGTGCTCGTAGCGAATTTGCCCCTAAACTTCTAATTTTACAATACTAAAAGAAGAAGACCCCAAACAACCCTTGGGGAAAGGTTTAAAGAGAGGGAGAAGAAGATTACAATCAGAATTCTCAAGAGGAAGGCAGGGGTACGCAAGCCCTATTCAAAAGTTACAATATTGAAATTTCACAAATTTGCAAGCAATCAACACAACCATATTTTACACACAGTCATAGCACATAGGGCTCATTCATAATCATCCTTTCATGCATCTTAACAATTAAGAAAAAGAAAGGAAAAAAATAGAATTCAAAAATGCGCTAATCGGGTTATGTTTCCACCCAAAACGATCCAAACAACACATGCTGAAAATTTCAGTTTTCGGGGTTGTTCAACCATGAACCCATAGGGTTCTTGAGTTCGAAATACAACAATAGGTTACCATCCCGATTCATCGCATGAACCGTGGAGCCAAAAGAACGACTCAAGAACCCCTAAAAACAAAAAATGGGCAGCATGATGTTTACGGAGCGAACGGTTCGTAAACACAACAATAACGCGTAATAGAATTCCGAAAAAGTTTCTAAAGGTGGCTCTGCTACCACTGTTGGGATGGAAAGAAGAAGAACAACAGAAAAATCAATTTAAAAATGCAAAATATTCCTAAAACCAGTGATCAACTTTAGCAATCTTTAAGGAATTCACTCAACCAGTAGAAGGAGAAGATATACCTTATACCGCGGATGGTATGGTTGCTCCTATCCCCGTTTCAAGACGTGTACATGCACGTCCTCTAATGAAAGTCCACACCAAGTGCCTCGCAATGAAGAGGCAGCGAACACCGAGATTCGTTGTGGCTCAACAGAGAGGCAATCTCAACCCCGAAACACACCAAGGTGAAGCCGATCCTTCCACCAAGAACCGAGTACCAAAAGGGAGGAAGAGAGGATGAGAAAACCACGGAACGAAGAGGAAGATGAAAAAATACCTTGTTGGACGAAATGGCCACACTAGAGGGGGGGGTGAATAGTGTGTTAACTAAATTTGTTGCCTAATTCCGGTTTTATTCGTTTCTTAGATTACTTCAGCAATTTACGAACGAATGACTAAATGCGGAAGCGATAAAAGATAAAGCAATAAATACAAACACAATATCAATGCTAACACAGTGATTTATAGTGGTTCGACCCCAATGCTACTCCACTATCTAAGCACCCCGCTTAGGATTTTCAAACTAGCTTTACAAGATTATCTTGTTTCCTTTACAACGAGGACTTTTTCACCGGAGAGTCTCCGCTCTCACACCGAAGGCACTTCCACACCTAGAAGTCTCCGCCTTCCTACCGAGAGCACTCTTCCACCTCAATCCTATGGACAACAAGAACTAATCCTAGCAAACTACGTTTACACCGGTGGAATTAATCCTCAAACACAAAGGCAACCACCAACTCAATCAACCTAGCACTCTAGGTTTACACAAACTTTAAATACAATGAAATAAACGAAAAATACACAACTTAATGGAGCAATAAATAAAAACAACTTATACTTAGCTCCAAACAAAGTTTCCTAGCTTCCTCTTGATGCCTTTGATGGTGAATCAATGAAGTCAAGGCTTGCTCAAAGAGTTGAAAGATCAACGCTAGGGATTTTAAGAGTGGTGGCTCAATCAAGCTCAAAGATCATCAAAATATGGCTCAAAGAAGTGTAGGAGTGATCAAAAGTTTGTTTAAGGAAGGCTGGGTTTGGATATTTATAACCCAACAACGGAAATGATGCGTCAACGGGCGAAAAACTAGTCGTTTCTGCCTTTCGGTCGCATGCTGGTCGATTGTCGATCAACCGACCGCTCGAGCGACCGCTGACTCAATCTCTCTGTGCGGTCAACCGACGGGTCGACCGCCAGACGCAATTCTTCTTCTCTATAATTCGATCGACCAATTGTTGATAAACAAGAAAATATAATAACAATTAGAGCAATAAATCAAACAATGAGTACTTAGCTCCAAAAGACACTCCCTAGTCATGTTAATGAAAATGATAGCATTAACTCATCTAGCTCTCATGATTTGCTTTTTGATGAACTAATGGATGAGTACAAAAACATGTATGCCTTGTTAATTAAAAATGATAAGAAAAATAAAATATTAAAGAAAGAAAATATAAGGCTTAATTCTCATTTGAATGAATGCAAATTAGAAAATGAGAAAATGAAATCTAGTTCTTTTAATTCTTGCCATGATGATATGGAATTTGAGATTAAAGATTTGAAATATAAAAATGATAAGTTAAAGAATGAAAATAACATGTTAAAAACTCAATTGCATGCTATTTAAAAATCCATGAATGATTTGAAAGGTGAGATTATTTTCTTGAATAAGAAAGTAAATGAATTAAAAAATGCTTTATCACCTAAGAACACTAGAATGAAAAATGCTTATGTAAAGAATGTCAATGTTCGTCATCATTCTCATGTTAGGCATTCCATATTTAAACCTCATGTTCAAAAGAAGAATGTTTCACTTAAGAATGCTCATGTCCATCATCCTTCTTATGTCAAACATTCTAACATTAAATCTCATGTCCATAATGAAAAGAGGAAATTTAATAGACATTATTTTTGTTGTGGTGTTTATGGGCATGCCATCTATGATTGTGCTTTTAAAATGAACTCAACTGTTGTGAAGATACTTTGGATACCTAAGCTCACTAACCCCCTAGGACCCAAAGGCATTTGGGTACCAAAGGTTTCTTCTATTGTAGGGGGAGCTACCACACATGAGTAAGATGAAGTTGGTTGATTGAAGTTGCTTGAGGGCTTGAAGGATACACCGCCTCAAGGTTGCAACTTCAAGTCATCATGATGCCTTAGGAATGAAAATTGGCATCTAAGTAAACTTGGTATCATCTTCTTTACTTTATATGAATTCATTCAAGTTGGAGTTTATGATACTTGTTTAATTCGAGTTAATTCTTACCGCTCTTGATATTGTTTTATCAAATGATTTTTGATTTTTGATTTTCGGTCTCTTCAGAGACCTATGTAGTCTGTAATGGGCTCATGCGACCTTGCGGTTTTAAATCGTAGGCTCATTGTGGCCTTTTGGTTTTCAACCAATAGGAAGGGTTGGAGATCTTATGTTTCAAAATTTCATATTTTGAGATCTCTCGATTCATTTTGGTTTTATGATGATTTTACTTGAAACAAATTTTTTACTATCTAGCTTAGGTTAAAATTCTCAAATGAAGATTTCTATTTTCACCTTCGCTATTTAATTTGATCGCTTGCATGTAGCTTTGGTTTCATTTTCTACTAATGAAGTCCCCTGCAAGTTAAAAATGTTAATGAAAGGCTATGCTATCATGAAGAAAATTGAAAAGCAAATGACAAGTTTGGCAAAATTCTATTGAAAGAGATCGATATGAGTTTAATTTTGCAAAAATCTTAGTATATTACTTGAATACTTGTGCTATAATGATGTCTCTATACTCATGATTGTTTTTGCAAGATAAATAAATGAAATTTCATGAGTAGGTAAAATTTTGATAACTTAGGCAATTTCATGATATCTTGATTGAATGAAATTTGCTCTAGGTTAAAATTCATATTAGAGACCTCATTTTGAGTTAGTAGTTGGAAAATATGTTTAGATACACACATGACATGATTCTAGGTGTTTAAACTTGAAAATTCATGTGTAGATAAATAAGGTGATAATATATCACTTTAGGGGACTTAAGCTTGGAAAAGTTTGACCCAAGTCAACAAATCGACTTGGATACTTCATTTTAAGTCCAAACTTCATAAACATATTTAGGAATATGTATGACATGTTTCCAAGCACTTAGAGTCAAAAATTCATATGGATATGGATAAAATGACATAGAGGTCAATTCATTCCTACCTCTTTTGAACCAAGTTGACCCAAGTCAACCAATTGACTTAGAGGTCTCATTTTCAATCTATATTTGAGGAACATATTCAGATTTACTCATGTTAGGTATCCATAGGTTTAAGTTTGAAAAATCAATTTCATGATAACTAGCTTAGTTTTGAATGAAACCATGTTGTTGGGTGAAATGACACACTAGAGGGGGGGTGAATAGTGTGTTAACTAAATCTATTTGCCTAATTTCGGTTTTAAATATTTATTAGATTACTTAGGCAATTCACAAATCGAGTAGTAAGCGAAAGCAAGATATAAATTGTAAGCAATAAGAAATGCATAGAAAATAATGCTAACACAGAGATTTATAGTGGTTCGGCCCCAATGCCTACTCCACTACCTAAGCACCCCACTTAGAATTTCTAAATTAGGTTTACTAGATTAAATCGGTTCCCTTACAGGAGGACTTTGACCTGAAGAGACTCACTCTCAATCTAAGGCACTTCTATACCTAGAAGTCTCCGCCTTCTTATCGAGAATTCTCTTCCACCTCAACCCTAAGGGATAACTCAACTAATCCTAGTAAACTAAGTTTACACAAGTCGCTTTACATCTCAAACACCAAGGTAACCACTTACACAATCAAACCTAGCAACCTTGGTTTACACGAACTCAAATACAGTGAAATAACATGAAAATATAACAATAAATAGAGCAATAAATCAAACAATGAAGTACTTAGCTCCACACAAAATTTCCTAGCCTCCTCTTGATGCATTTGATGGTAAATTAATGAAGTCAAGGCTCAATCAAATGGATGAGGTATCAAAGCTAGGGATTCTCCAGGAATTAGCTCAATGAAAGATGGGAGTTGATCAATGATGGCTCAATGAAGGTTAGAAGTGATCAAAAGTGGTTTAAGGAAGGCCGGGTTTGGGTATTTATAACCCTGCAACGGAAACAACGCGTCAACCGGGTGGAAAATTAGCCGTTACTGCCGTTCAATCGCTTGTCGATCGATCATTGGTCGAGCGACCGATCGATCGCTTGCTAGTCGATCATCGATCGATCGACCGATTGATTACTTGTCGTTGAATCATCGGTCGACCAACCGATCGACCGCTTAGCGACCGCTGGCCTTTTGTGGATTAATCGCTATGTCCGATCGACCGACGGGTCAACTAGATGAGACACGATTCTTCTCATCCGTGATCTGGTCGACCAAAGCCTAAAGCTAAAGATGCGATTCGGCGATCCTCAATCCGGTCGATCGATCGGTCGATCGATGAACCTTCTGCCAATTTTTGGTGTCGTTCGATCGACCGATCGGTTGACCAAACTGCCTTCTCCTTCGGTCGGTTGATCGAACCTGGGCATGGCAATTTTCTTTGCTTGGTTCATTTTTTGGTTCCGTCTTCGCTAAATCTACTTATATAACATTTATAAGTTAATAACTTTAAAATATAAATGTTATATAAGGATTACCCCCCATTTGGTTTCAATAAAAATATCTAAAAAATCAAAATCCTTAAGAATCAAAATCTAGTTTTTGGGGTCTAGTACAAAATTTCAGAAAACGAAAATTTTCTAATCTTTTGGGTCAAATATGGTTAGGCTAAAGGCTTCCAAAAATTTCTAAAAAATACCTCGTTATCTAATCTTAACCTAAGGAACAATTATCGCCATTTTTTATGATTAGAAACTATCTAGGTCATATGGCCCTCCAAGGAGCTCCCTAGGCTTAGTGAATTCAGGGCGATATTTGGGTTTTCATGATTTGGGTTTCGGATTGGTTTTAGAGTTCTTTGCATCATTAAGAGGATATACAACATATCTAAACACCCTAAACTTAAACTCTAACATCTTGAAGAATTCGAGCGTGTCGATCAACGTCCTTCCGATTTTTTAATTTCTCTAATTTTTCCGATCGCGGACTTCGTGCGCTAGCCGATATGAAACCTGAAAGATTTTCTCAATGAAACATTAGTTCCATGTTTGTTATCATCAAAACCGAGATTAAGACCAAGGTTGAAAACCTTAAGCCAACACATGCTAAGTTGATATCTTGATAAGGACATAATTTTCATTTCAAACTTGACATACACTCTTTATATGATCATTTTATAGTGTCATAAAAGTTTCAATAAAAATTGAACATGTTTTGAAAAAATACTGAAAATTGCGAAAATGCCATTGAAATTTTAATTTTAAAATAGTTTACTCAATGAATTTTAGAAAAATATAAAAAAATGATTTTGAGATGATTCTTGAAGCTGCACTTTCATTGAAAAATCTAGTATGTTGTGTAAAAATTTCAACAATTTTCATCAAGAATCTGATTTATAATGAAATTTTGAAGTTGAATTTCGAAAACTCAAAGTATCACTTACTTGAAATTCTCACTTTTTCGATACTTTGGTTTCTCATCAAAAACTTCAAATAAAAACTCATGTATATTACTTTGATTCAATGTCTAATATCATTCACACCATTGCTTGAGTAAAATCATTCATAGGAATGATTTTGATAATTTGAATGATAGCTAGAAATATTCACTTTTTCATTGAAATAAATATAGGATGAAAAATGAACTTAGACAATTCATTTTGAGCTCAAGCTTGACACACGCATCTTAAATGATCATTCAGCGATGTCTGAAAAGTTTGAAGCAAAAATGATAACTTTCGGAAAAAAAAACACCTTAAATTTACGAAAATGCCCCTATACTTTCAAGAATTTTATGAATTTATAGAAAATTAATTTTTGAATGATTCTTAAACCTCTAGATTCCTTGAAAAATCTAGTTTGTCCAGTTAAAGTTTCAAAATTTTTCGTTAAGAATATGATTTTATAAGGATTAAAAAGTTTGATTATTGTAAACTTGAAGTATACCTTAACCTAAGTCAACAAAGTGACTTTAGAAATTTCTTTTTAAGCCCAAACTTGACTCATATATTTAGATTCTCTCATGTTAGATGTCTATGAGCCTAGGTTAGAGAAAACATGAGTAGATAGCAAAATTTGGTACTTAACATTTTTATATTTTCATGTCTATTTAAATGAAACTGTGCTAAGTTCATATTTCGATCAAATGCCATTAGCTTTACATCAAATTTGATATACATGCTTTAAATGACCATATCTTGGTATTTTGAAAGTTTGAATAAAATCTAAAAATGTCATGAAAATGAATCAATATTCACGAAAATATTCATACTTGAGTACATACATGATTTAGTTTTGAATTCTATCTATCACTCTTTTCTATCATGTATGATTTAGTTTCATATCAAATTTTTTTTCATCCCTTCAGTTGAGATTTTCATGTTTCATGGAAAATAATTTTTGAGTTTCAACTTTGACTATAGGTTGATTTTTTTTGTCATTTTTGATTGATGTCAAAAGGAGGAGAAAAATATAGGTAAATAGGAAGAAAATATAGGAAAACCATGCATATAGATAGGGGGGGTTCTATCATATAGATATGCATATTGATAGAGGGAGAAATCCTATGTTTGATATCCTTTGTGGCTAAATGATATATTTTCTTAAAGATGTTTGTCATCATCAAAAAGGGGGAGATTGTTGGTTTAAGGTTTTTAACCTTGGTCTTAATCTCGGTTTTAATGATAACAAATATCGGCTAATATTTTATTGAGAAATATTTTCAGGTTCCATATCGGCTAGCGCACGACGTTCCCGATCAGAAAAATTGGAGAAATCGGCAAGGACGCTCGTCGACGCTCGGGATTCTTCGGGAAGCTAAAGTTTAGGTCTAGGGTGTCTAGCTTGTATTGTAACTCCTCATGATGATGCATAAGAACCCAAAAACTAATCCCGAATCCCAAAACATAAAAACTCGGAAACCGCCCTGAAATCCACTAAGCCTAGGAGCTCCTTGGAGGGCTATATCACCTAGACATTATTTGACATAAAAAATGATGGTAATTGTTCCTTGGGTAGAAACTAGATAACGAGATATTTTTAAAGATTTTTTGAAAGCCTTTAGCCTATCCATACTTGACCCGGGAAATTAGAAAATTTTCGTTTTCGAAAAATTTGTACTAGACCCCAAAAACTAGATTTTGATTCTTAAGGATTTTGATTTTATTTGATATTTTTATTGAATCCAAATAAGGGGTAATCCTTATATAACATTTATGTTATATAAGTAGACTTAGCGAAGACGGAACCAGAAAACGAACAAAGCAAACCACTCTGGCCAGTCCAGGTTCGGTCGACCGAATGATGTTGAAAAATGGCAGTAGCCATTTCGGTCGACCGATCGATCGATCGAATAGCGCCAAAAAATGGCAGTAGGCTACTTCGGTCGACCGGTCGATCGACCGACCATTGCCAAAAATTGGCAGAAGGCTCATCGGTCAATTGAAAATTTGACATACTGGGCAGACCAGTTTACTTAGGCTATGTTTGCTCATTTCTAGTTCTTACCCAAGGAACAATTACTGCCATTTTTTATGTCAAGATAATGTCTAGGTGATATAGCCCTCCAAGAAGCTCCCTAGGCTTAGTGGATTTCGGGGCAGTTTTTGGGTTTTCATATTTTGAGATTCGGGATTGATTTTTGGATTCTTATGCATCATCATGAGAAGTTACAATACAAGCTAGATACCCTAGACCTAAACTTTAACTTCTCGAAGAATCCCGATCGTCGATGAGCGTCCTTGTCGATTTCTTCGATTTCTCTGATTTTTTCGATCGAGGACGTCGTGCGCTAACCGATATGGAACCTAAAAATATTTCTCAATAAAATATTAGTTCTATATTTGTTATCATCAAAACCGAGATTAAGACCAAGGTTGAAAACCTTAAACCAACATACCTTACTGTCCTTCATGGACTCCTCCAAGAGGAAGAGACCTTCAATTCGGCTTCACAAACCCGGGAAGGATGAACAAGATGGCCGGCCACCCATGGAGATCAAGAAGAGCTCTTTGGAGTCTTTCTCTTCAAGAAGCTTCTCAAGAATCCAAGCCCTTGCTCTTCTCTAAAATCTTCAACCAATTTGCTTAATCTCTTTGAAGGAGGTTAGGCCATCTATTTATAAGGGGCATAGGTTGCCACCTAGGTAGACCCCCCCCTTTTTAAATTCTCTCTTCGGAATTTAAAATTCTGGAGTTTGCCTCCAAAAAAACAATTTATATTCAATGGATTTATAATGAATTCGAAATTAATTAAATCCAACTAAATATAAACTTTAATTTATTTCTATAAATTAAATTCTTATTGATTAGGAATTATCATGTACCAATCCCTACAATTTAGGGATGTCCTATAAATTAGGGTTACTGAGGAACTCCTTTATCGCGTATTTGTTCTTATAGGAAACATCTTTCCTATCATATTTGCAAACGAGATCTGTGATCGTGTTGCAGCATGTCCATGCTAGTAGATATATAGTGCCGCATTCGGACTTTATCTCATAAGGTATGTTACGAGGTTAGCTTATTGTGTGTGACCCATTGGGCCCCACACTAAGCCAACACTGAGTTGTGCATAACGGAGAGCCGGATCCGATAGAATGACTTCTATTCGAATCTTACGATCCACCACTAAACCCCTTTAGTGTGGTCGTGAGAGACTCCAATCACAAGTCAAGATTGACATCTAGCAACGTGTCATGACTACCCAAATAATGTGAGGTTCAATCTACAGGGGATCGAATGCCCTTCGGTGATTAGTTATCGTGCAACTAAGTCCCTTGGTTACAACGTCTCGAAGTCGGCTAGGGTACGAAAGAAGTGTCAAACCCTAATACTAATTCATATGTATTCCACCTGCCAAGATATCGTCTTAATAATGAAACGTCAGAAACATCTTTGTGACTTTCATGTCCACTTTGGCCAGAGATTCTCGAGTCGAAACTTGTAGGGACACATAGGACATTATCTTCTCTCACTAAGAGTAATCGATTCCATGTTGGTTGCTCACTTACCTTCATGAAATTCTTCCCCATGCCCAATAATACATAGCACATAACACTGAGGGCCACGCAGGGATAGAACCAAAGCAATGGGTCGTCATTCACAAGGTAACCATGACAATCTCAGGTCCAAGAACTGCTTGCTCCTTCTATCTCCCAAGGAATATCCTATTGACACTCATGTAAGCATTCCATTTTGTGCTCCTCGAGCAGGTCAGTTCAGTGAACTCATTCCCTAATGAGCACCTACACTTGTACATTAATGACAACTAATAGGTAACGGTGAGATCAACTACTCCTCATCGTATAAGGCATGTACCAAGTGCACCCGTCTATTCGGAATTATCAATCCCATAATTGGTGATCCTGCGACTGGGAATATTTAGAACGAGAGCATCTAGATTCCAAGTCTCATTGACATGACCTCATCATGGCCTTGGAATCAATTGTCTGGGTTCAAGGGGTTCATCATAATCTAATATATATAAAATATAGATGCAGCATATGATGAAAAGTTATCTCATATTATTCATTAACCAAAAATAGTTTCCTACACATCAACATGTGATTGGCTTAAGGGCACTATTTTTTTCAGGTGACTTCTAGAGCTTGGGGCGAGTGGATGGTCACGGAGGTCGGATTCAAGGGACTGGTTGTTGAAGCCGAAAATAGTTTCCTATCTTGTCGAGTCGGCGTATTTTTGTCGTGTTTGTTCTCATGCCGATTTGGCTTTTGCGCCTCATATGGCAGCTTTCTATTGTAGGATCTTCTCTCTCTTCATCACACTTCTCAATTGGCTTTTCACTCCCTTGGTTGAAGAGGCGATCATGGTGAAAAAGGGGGTTTCACACGTTCTCCGCTATTCCCAAGGAAGCAGCCGCTTTTGTTTGAATGATCCAGATTTGCCCCTAGTGAGAGTGCTTTTAGGTTTTCCCATGACTCGGTATTTTTAGGGATCTTCTTCGGTAGCAACTTCAGATTTTGCTCGATCGTCGTCACCTCTGTTTCTTCTTCAAGTGAGTTCTCCATTGTTCTTGTGGGTCCTATCTTTGGTCTGTAGGTTCAAACTGACTCATCCCCATTTTAGGGTTTTCGTGATGGCGAGAAAAGGTGTTATAGTAAAATCAATAATTGGGATGCCGGTGAAGGATCCAGATTACTACTCCTGGGTCCAAGAGGGTGTAAAGTTAAGTGGTTCAGTACTAACCGATCTTGACAACATTCTATCTCTCGAGAAGAGCGTGCCCATTGCCCATGAAAGCAACAAGGGGGGTTACGAATATCTTCCAAGCCTCTTGTTGGACTGAGTGTGTTGTAATACTAACTCAAAATTCATCTTAATGTACCGAACCTTCTTTGAGGAATTGGGGATTTGCCTACCTTTCACCGAGTTAGAGCACAACGTGATGAATCTAGTTAACGTGGCTCCTACACAATTGCATCTGAACAACTGGGCTTTCATTCGGTGCTTCGAGATAGTGATGGAGTGCCTTAAGATCAAACTAAGTCTTCATGTATTCTTTTCTTTCTTTCAAGCGAAGGGTGCCTAGGAGGGGCTGTGGGTATCCTTTAACGCTGTTCTTGGGAGGAAGCTTTTTGCCTTGTTTAAGAGTTCATATAAAGGCTTGAAGTCCCGCTTGATCAGGGTTCGATCGCGAGAGGGGATTTGGCCCTTCTAGCTGGAGCTGTGTAGAGAAATTTCCTTTGTCCTGGAGGTCGGATTCCTGCTCTGTTCAGGATTTTGAGGAGGGAAGTATCCCATCCGAAGATGAAGTCTTGGTTGAACTTTTAGAGAAGAATTGTCCGCCTGTCCCTCTTGCTTCTCAAGAGATTTTTAAGAGAAGTCACGATGAGTCCTTGGTCCTGGAGTACATAAGTAGGTTTTGTAGTGTAATGCGCTAAGTGTCTTTTCTTTGTCTGAAAATTATTCACTCGTTATCCCCTTTGTTTTGTGTAGAGAGAATGATGTCGTTGTGCAAAGCTTCTGGTGCTCACACTCGGTGGGTGGCGATGAATAGGGGTGACTCAGAGAGTAATCCCTTGACAGATACTTTGCTTAAGTCTGTGAACTCTCGGGACGTAAAGTCTTCGGCACCTCCTGTTTCAGATACAAGCGAGCGGCTAACATTTTCATATGTTCATAGTCCTCCTTGCTCCTCCTTCAGGCACCACAAAAGAAGCAGAAGCGTCGTCGAGGGTTCAAGTTCCCAACCAACTGATTTTCCAGTAGGCTGGGTTATAATTGCTCCAGTGGAGATGATGAAAAATCTTTCGTTAGTTGTTCCTTCTGGTGGTGGCAGTAGTGTTTGTTCCGGTGTCCAGGTGACCTCTTTGGTAGGGGTAAATCCATGGGAGTCCGATATTTTTAATTCAATCGAGAAGTTGTGGGAGTCTTTACTAAGGAGTTGGCCACTCGTTTTGGTGAGGTTGGACCATTAAAGAGGGCCCTAGAGTATAAGACCGGCGACGTTAATCTTTTTAACTGCCCAAGTAAAGGAGGTAGAGAACCAATTTGCGATCGCCCAGGCTGAGTTAATTACTAAGCTTCATCAAGATCTGGCAATGATTATAGCGAAAAATACTCGTTTGCAAGCTAAAACTGAGGTAGTCTGAGTGCGACTGTTGTCCGAATTTGAGGTGATAAAAGCGCAATTACAGACTGAGGAAGACAAATGGCGATCTGACGCCCAGAGGCTTGAGGCCGAGGTGCGTAATTTTAACAGTGTTGATGTCAAGATGTACGATGCTGGTTTCTTCAAAGCCCTCGATCAGGCTCGACTTCTTGCTCGCAGCATTGACTTTTCAGAGGTCGATCCTTCCAAGGAAATGAAGGATGGCGTGCTTGTGGTTTCAGTACCTGAGGAAAAAATTTCTGCCCATGCTGAGGAGGATTTACCCGAGAGTGTTGTTTCGGGGAAGGGGGGTTCATTTTGAAACGACTGAGGCCGAGTAGTTTCATGTAGGTCATTTTTTTCGGCATGTAATGAATTATTGCCCCTAGGGGCCTTTAACGATTAACCCATTGTGAGCTCACTTTGTAATTTGCATGCTGACTTTTTCTAACTTGGTTATTCGATTTTGTTTGGCTTCCCCCTATTTAGGGGGATTCTTTTGGTTGGAGTGTCCAAAGTAGCCTCATTTGGATTGGGCCTGTTCTCAAGCCACATGGTGGTAAGAGGGTATTGAGTCCCCGAGTGTGTAGGTTGGATAAGGACTTCAAGGTCAGTAGTAGTGATAGCTAAAAATCGTACTCGGGGGTTCAGTCCGAGCTCGCTGAGGAGCGTAAGATGAAACCACATACGAGTAGTAGTGTAAAGGCGCTAAGGCCGAAAGTAGTGGCGTGGTAGTCAAATGCCACACTCGAGGGTTCAGGCCGAGCTTACCGAGGAGCATAAGGTGGAATCACGCAGGAGGAGTCGTGTGAGGGCGTTGAGGTCGAAAGTAGTAGCGTGGAAGACAAAGATCGTACTCGGGGGGTTCAAGCTGAACTCGCCGAGGAGCGTATGGCGGAAGCGCGAGCGAGGAGTCGTGTAAGGGTCGTAAGGTCGGAAGTAGTGGCATGGTAGCCAAAGATCGCACTCGGGGGTTTAGGCTGAGCTCGCCAACGAGCGTAATGCGGAATCATGCACGAGAAGTCGTGTAAGGGTGCTGAGGCCGAAAGTAGTTGTGTTGTAGCCAAAGACCGCACTCGAGGGTTCAGGCTGAGCTCGCCAAAGAGAGTAAGGTGGAACTGCGTGCGAGGAGTCGTGTTGCTCATTTTAGAGCTCGCTAGGCTAAGCTGGAGGTCGCGTTCAATGCCGAGGACTAGACTCAGTGAAAACCGAGCTCGCGGGAAGCTTGCTTGGGGTCGTTGAGGGCGTAAGGGGTCCGAAATAGGAGCTAAGGCCGATCTCGTGTGTGAGGACTCAAGCAAGTTTTTTAAATAGAGTGTTTGTTGAAGTGGCGAGATAACTGTGGCTGTGTCATGGACATTCACAGAGAAAAAATGCTAGGAATGCAACTTTGTTGAAAAATAAAGACAAGGTGCGTACAGGAGGAATGCTTGGGTCCGAGCCTTATTAGTGTTTTCCTTCACGACTTGAGTTTTTTGCATCACAATCAAAGTTTAGAAAAAAAATTTTGCATCACAATTAAAGTTTAAAGCTTTTTTTTGCATAACACTGCAAGTTGGGAGCGAGATTTTTTTTTAAAAAAGATTTCTTTAGGAATATTTGTATATTTTTATTTATTAATATATATATATATAATATGACATGGAAAATAAATTATATCTGGACGAATGAGGTCTCGACACGTGGTATTGATGTGAAATTTTATTAAAAAAGTTAATGAAGAGATGATAGTATGAGATTTTTTGCTAGTTTTTAATAGTCTGTGAAGTTTTTTTACATGTTTTTAAAATTCGTGAGGGATTTTTAAAATAAGAAACGACTCCTTCCCGCCTAAATTCCTTTCACTCCCTCAAATTTTTATCTTTATTTTTACATCACTTATATTTTTATTCTTACACCTCTCAAACTTTTCTCACTTTTCTCACGTAAATTTTCTCTTTCAAATTTTTATCCAATTTAAATTCATAATAAAAAAATTTACCCCACTTATTTTCTCTATATGCACATATTTTGATATTTTTAATTTTTAATTTATTATTTTTCAAATAATAATTGTAAATATTTTTTATTTATTGAAGTTTTTTATATTAATTTTTTGATTTTAAAATTTTATTTTTTGAGTTTGTTATTGAAAAATAGTATTTTAAAACAAAAAAAATGTTGTTCAGAATCATTTAAATATCTTATTTTTTATTTTTTCAACTTAGTATCTTATACTTATATTATATTTAATTTTTATCCATAAATTTTTTATTATTTTTAATTTTTTTATCATTGAAATTTATATAAATTACATTTTTTAATGTATATAATTAATTTTTATATTTCTTTTTGGTTTATGAAATATCTTTTTTTTATTTTGAAAAAACTTAAATAATTTTAAATTTCTTATATATATATAAGCAACGTATCATTCCCGCCTAAACTCTCTTCCCTCAAATTTTTATTACTTTTCCCACATAAATTTTTTCTACCTAAATTTTTTTTTTTCGCAAATTTTTATCCCACTTAAATTTAGAATAAAAGTTTTTACCCCATTTATTTTATCTATATGCAACTATTTAATAATTATAAATATTTTTTATTTTGAAATTTTTTTATATTAGTTTTTGAGTTTTGAAATATCATTTTTTGGATTTGTTAAATATTTCAAAATCAATTTTTTTTTTGTAGTTTATAATAATTTAAATATTTTATTTTCTAATTTTTTTATTATGTTATCTTATATTTATATTATATTTAATTTTATTCATAAAAATATTATTATTTTTTGTAATTTTTAATTTTAAATCGTTGAAATCTATATAAACTAATTTTTAATATATATAATTATTTTTTATATTAATTTTGTATTTATGAAATATGATTTTTCCTTTAATTTTTAATTTTTAAAGAAATTAAATTATTTTAAATTTCTTATTTTTGAATTAATTATCTATACTTATAAATTTTTAATTGATATACTTTACTTTATATTTGCATTATATTTGATGTTACCTTTAAAATTATTAATAGATTTCCGTTTTATTTTTCTATATATATTTTTATTTAAAATCTATATAGTATTTTTTGTTTTCAAATAGTTTTTTTTTTTAAAATATTTGTTTAATTTTTTATTCAAAATTTTTACTTGAAGAGTTTTATATTTTGAAATAAATTAATAACTTTATATAAAAAAATTGTTACCATTTTAGATTTATATCTTATTGATATTTTATTTTGTATGTCACACTATGATATAAATTTATTTATTTGAATTTTTGTTTTTTTTATGTTTTTTCTATATGGACTTATTATTTTAAGGGTTAAAAATAATTATTAATCACTAATCTAAGATAATTCATCGAATCTTTTTTAATTCTTATTTTTATTTTAAATTTAATTATTATTTATAGTTATTTTAAATTAAATTATACAAATATACGTGGATATTTTTATAATTATATAAATCAAAATAAATCAATATATATTATCTTGTGGTATGTTTATATATTATTATTTAAAATTATAATTTAATTTAAATATCTTACTATTGATTTTTATTATAAAAATATATATTTTTATAATATGATAATAATATTGTAATTTATTTCTGAAAATAAATTTATAGAAATATTTAATTTTTTAATTTTTATGTTTATTATTATGAATATTAAATTATTGTTACAAATTTAATTTAAAATTAAAATTAAAAAATTAATTTATAATTGAAGTTTAAAATAATTATTTTTCTAAAATATAAAAAATATTTTTAAATTTAAATTTAATAATTTCAAGTTAAAATTACGTTACAAATTAAGAAAATATTAAAAAAATTGATAAACTATTCTATTTATATATAATAATATTAGAAAAATATAAAATTTAATTTCAAATTTTTTTGTAAAATATTAATAATGTAGTAACTTATTTTTAAAAAATCTGGGTATAATTATTTAATTTTAATTTTATTATTTAAATTATTAAGAATATTAAAATATAAATAAAATTCAATTAATAATTTAAATTATAAAATAATTTAAAATTAAAATTTTAAATAACTATTTTCTAAAATTATAAAATTTAGTTTTAAATTTAAATTTATATAATTTCAAATTAAATTTATATTATAAAATATGAAATTATCAAAAAAAAAAATTGATAAACTATTTTATTTGTATATAAACCTATATTAAAAAATAATATTCAATTTATAATTATTTTATTTTTAAAATTATAAATTAATTATGCAAAGTACGGGTAGTGCAACTTGTTAGACTAAAGTTGAAAAGATTTGTTTTGCCGTTTACCTAAAAATAAAATTCAGAACCTTCAAACGGAGCCGGGTCAAACCCGACTCCTTTGTCCGAGCATTTGACCTTTCAATTCTAGACGGTCAATGTTTGTTTCTTGCTAAACAGGTAACGCGACTTTACGCAGGCACGGGTTTTCAACACTTCGAAAATTATTTCAGGACCCATTTTGTTGCCTCATGTCTGCAATTGAAAAGGAATCATGTGGATTGCGGGACCGACAGTATAATATCATTTTGCCCAATAGAAAGTTAGTTATTTTTGTGGTCTTAAGGGCACGAGATGTTTACTTTAATAGCAAAAATGGGAAAATGCAATGTGTACACATGTGTAGTCTTGTAGGTTGTAGAAGACGCAACCGCATCAATCACCGGGAATATTCGCCGCGATCATTACCATTGATCATGGAAACCTCTGATCTTACGGCCATTAGTTGCTCCACGTTTCCTGCTAAATTTGCCAAAACTTTTAATTCGTGAGAAGAAGGCGGCCACCCGTTCGTTGGTCAGATTGATACATTCCCCTAATGCCACTCACTGTAACGCATGTGTATCATTATTGGGAAATATGAAGGGCAATTTAGGCCTAACAGAGTGGATAAATTGTGGAATCAACGTTCTCCGGAAAGTGAACTTAACAACAGCGAAACTAACATCATTATAATTGAACAAAAAGTGAAAATATTAATTCACTATTTCATAACAGATTCCAGGTGCGCAGGAGAATTTGAATTTGGAGTTGCCTTCTCGTCTCCGATCTGTTCCTTCTTCTTCCCGATCGAAACCGTAATCGTATATCCATGGATCTCTCCGATAGATCTCGCCAATCCCTCCTCCCAAGCTTCCTCTATTCGTCCGGCTCTGGACTCGGTATAGAGCGGATGATGTTGGCGCGAAGATCCGTCCCCAAACCGGTGCCAGCTCCCGGTGCGCCGATTGGTAACGCTTCGATGGGATCCGTCGTCGCCCAAGCCCCGAGCGAGCCTGGGAAGATCGAGCTGTACTCCCCCATGTACTACGCCGCCTGCACCGCTGGCGGGATCGCCAGTTGCGGCATCACCCACACGGCCGTCACGCCTCTCGATCTTGTTAAGTGTAACATGCAGGTGAGTTGTTCAGCTCTTGTTCAAATTACGTTTTTGAATCTTTAATGGCTTGGCATGGAGTCCTCTGTTCTAGTACGATGGACAGTGGCAGGGATCTTATGTTTCGGATTGTTTACTGTTGTTTGATTTATCTTATGTGTTACTTTTTGGAATTTCCAGATTGATCCGGCTAAGTACAAGAGCATCTCTTCCGGATTTGGTGTCTTGCTCAAAGAACAAGGAGTCAGGGGATTCTTCAGAGGTTGGGTGCCAACACTGCTCGGGTACAGCGCCCAGGGTGCTGGCAAGTTAGGATTCTATGAGTTCTTCAAGAAGTATTACTCTGACATCGCTGGACCCGAATATGCTTCCAAGTACAAGACTCTGATCTACCTTGCTGGCTCCGCGTCTGCCGAGGTGATTGCGGATGTTGCTCTCTGCCCATTCGAGGCTGTCAAGGTTAGAGTCCAGACACAACCAGGGTTTGCCAGAGGTTTGAGTGATGGGTTGCCGAAGATTGTAAAATCTGAAGGTGCTTTAGGGTATGATCTTTTCTGTCTTATAGATTAACCTGGATTTGGTATTTTGATTTATGAATTTAAATTATGCTTATTGTGATTTTGTGATTGCAGGTTGTATAAAGGATTGGTCCCACTTTGGGGACGTCAGATTCCTTGTAAGTGAGCTTTTGATTAAAATGTTCCTCTAATTTCATTTTATCTGTTTCGTTTACTTTCAAACAATATAGAAAAATCTCCTTCCTGCTTGATTAAAGCGGATAGACATGTACTGCAATCCAGTGTTATTCATTGTTCAAGGACAAACAGGAAATTTAGCTTCTTTTGTTGTTGTATTCTGAAGTATAATAGATTAGATTTTTGCTTGCAGAAGTTTTGGTCGAATATTCATAGTATAGAAACCTGTTACAACCTATTGTTGGTCATGTTGATTATCTTTTGGAGTTTTTTTTATTTTTGCTTGCTAAGCTAGCTTGGAAATTTTCTTCCTTAACTAAGTGTTGTTTATAAGGTTGAAAAGCTTCTAGTATCGGTTTTTAGCTTGACGTTTTTATCAGTTTGGAAATTTTGTATTCTATTGAATAAGCACCTTTTGTGCACACTTGTATAGATTCTTAATTGTGTTGTCTCAATTGTCATTTAAAAACTAAGGAAAACTAGAAGCATGTGCTTGAGTCCTTCCAAGTGTTGTCAAAGGTGCGCGCCTGGGTGCCTAGGCGTGGTGCCAAATTGGTCCTACGCCTTGGCACAATTAAGGCGCGCGCCTATGGTTTTTTGAAGCTTTAGGCATGCATCTTATGCTCCTGGTTCAAACCAAATTTTTTGTGAAGCTCCAGACGCGCCTTAGGCTGGAGAACCTCTAGTGTTGGTAGTTCAAAATGCTCAATATAGTGTGACTTTGAAGAGAGTGAGGCAGATTCACATGAAAGAAAAAACAATGTTGAAGGGTACAAGTCAAATGGGGATGGTGAAAAAACTCATAATAGTTTTTTTGAGAACTCCGGGGAAGATCTCTAGGGAGTCAGGATTAGGAGGGTCACAAACTTTGCTTAAACTTAAAAACTTTGGTGATTTATATGTTTCATTTGAATTGCCTAGTTTGGTGGATTATAAAAAACTCTTAGTTTTTTAAAAAAATTATTGTTTGACTCTTTAATTAGATTCATGATATACAATGTTTTAATTCTTTGTTAGAATTATTGATGTTATAGGTGCAATGATGCATATAATCTAATTCTTATATTGCATACCATATTTTTTATTATTTTAGAATACAATATATAATATTTTTAAAAAGATGCGCCTTGCTTTAGTCAGTTGTGCGCTTTTTTTGCGTCTTGCGCCTCAAGCGATATGCGAACCTTTGCACCTTGAGTGTGCCTAGCGCCTTTGACAAGCTTGGACCTCCCATGGAAATGGGTGGAATTGGAATCGTTGACTTGTATTATTGTTTCTATATTAAATCGTGCTCAACTTTCATACAAGATGTTATATATGTTAAAGTCTCACATTGATTAAAAATATGACCAAGATAGCCTTTAAATAGTTTGGGCAATCCTCTTCTCATGAGCTAGCTTTTGAGGTGAGTTAGACCCACTAATTTCTTAACAATATACTATTTTTTCATGTTATGACTATTGGGTATTCTTTCGCCCTTTACTTAATCATGTTCCCCTCTAGAGTAGTTCCGATATACATAATTTATTTTATCCACTTGCAAGATGTACTTTTGATGCCAAAGTAAATTAATCTAGGAGACATTCGTAGCTGAATGTGATAATGATGCCAAAGTAAATTAATCTAGGAGACATTCGTGGAACACATTCTTGTTAACCCCCTTGGAAACGTTGCGTCTCTAGTCATTAGGCTGAGATCACATTTAGTTGTATATTTTATCATTTGATGGATTTCATGCAAATTAGTTTGGGCTCTAGTTGAATATTTTGTTATTTTAACATTGGAAAAAATCTATTAGTTCGATCTGCTGAATAAAGAGTTATGATCAAATCATGCAGATACTATGATGAAATTTGTGTCTTTTGAGACTATTGTTGAAATGATCTACAAATACTACATTCCAACACCAAAGGACCAGTGCAGCAAATCACTTCAGCTTGGAGTGAGCTTCGCTGGTGGTTACGCTGCTGGTATCTTGTGCGCTATTGTTTCACACCCTGCTGACAATCTTGTCTCTTTCTTCAACAATGCTAAGGGTGCCACTGTTGGTGATGTAAGTATTGTGCAACATGTTTTTTTCTCCATAATTACTATAATATGTTCAATTTTTCATAATTACTATATCATGTTCAATCCTTATTTTTTATTTAACTAGGCCATGAAGAAACTTGGACTATGGGGTCTCTTCACTCGTGGTCTTCCCCTTCGTATAGTCATGGTCGGTACCTTAACCGGTGCACAATGGGGAATTTATGACGCCTTCAAAGTTATGGTTGGCCTGTAAGTACCACCTTTTGTTATTATCGAAATTGATTTTATTGGTGTGATTTTTTAAAAGCTAATTTCAACTTTGATATTTTTAGGCCAACAACGGGTGGAATTACTCCTACAGAGACAGATAAAAAGATATGATTATGTGAAACTCATTGTAACAACTCAAATCTATGGTCTTCAGACTAAAGAGGATTATTTTTTGGATTAAGAACATTCTTTTGAAACAATGTAATATTTGTCATCTATTCTTCTTCATGGATGATTTTCAATTTCATCCATTTTCGCTTAGTCGCTTATTAAATTGGGTTAGACTACGTATTCATACAAATAGAAAGATTGTTGTGAAATAAGTTGGAGTTATCGTAATTGTAACTATTCTTAAATAAATAATGAGATGAATCATTTTTCTTGTTCTACGGTAACTATTCTTAATAAATAATTAGATGAATCATTTTTTTTGTTCTATTGTGGCTTTTCATTCTCCAAATATTCCTATAAGCATTAGTTAGTCTTATGTACTGATTTATTCATTTATGAGATATAGGTTGATGAGGGGAAAATTTAGTGAGTGCATCCATGGGCATATGGAGAGAGAGGGAACATGAGTGAATATGAAATGGAGCGAGTGAACACAATACCGTGTCATATATGCATATTCGCTCCTATGTTATCTACTTTCATGGAAAGGTTCACCATAGAAGTGATTGTTAACCATGCGAGTGATTTGAGTTGATGACCCAATTGTAGGCACATCATTAGATGAATTTTAGAGACATCACAATCACTAGTAGCAAAGCCAAAAATAAAAATTAAGGAGGTAGTCTCAAAATAAAAGATATCGTGGTGTGCGTGGGGTGTGGCCACATGCGTGGGAGTCTTTTACATGCGTGGGCGTCAAAGACTGGGAGCTAAGGCACATCGGAGATCACCTTATTGCAAGCCATAGATTGCCAAAATGAACTGTTTGCTTATGATCGTCTAAGCGGGTTATTCGTAAATTTTGAAATCTTTTCAAATTGAGTCGAAGAAATTTCCAATTGAATCAAATAAATTTTATCGAATTAAAGAAATTTTCAATCCGGTCCCAATTGGGTTAAAAAAATTTCTACCAGGTCAACAAATTTCAATTGAGTCAAACTTGATTAAAAGAAGTCTTGAATTCTAGGTGAGGAAAAATTTAAGTTCTTTTAATGTTAGAATGATTAACATTCACAAAGAGGGACAATTTTATTTTGAGTAAATTACACTGACCTCCCTTGAGGTTTAATAAAATTACACTGACATCTCATCTATTTATAATTTTGTCTTGTAACCGCCTTGAGTTTTGTAAAAAATTACACAGACCTCCTATACTAACGAAAATTATTAGTGGAGTGTCTGTCATGTGCACTGCACATGCTTACTAATGATATTTTTGAAATATTTGCAGCTTTTTCTTATTTTAAATGACAAAATACCCTTATATCATTTTTATTTCTCTCAAATTTTTATTTTAAAAATATTTTTAAAATAAAATAAATTCATTTCAAATATTTATTTTTAAAATATTTATTCAATTATTTTATGCATGTATTTTAATGATTTTTCACCAAGGGGCATAAGAGAGAAATCACATTACTAACGGACTCTATTGAACACCGTTAGTTACAGGGGAGGTGAGTGTCACCTGGATAGATGGAAGGTCAGTGTAATTTCACTAAACCCCAGGGAAGGTCAGTGTAATTTACCCTTTTATTTTTTATAAATTAGAGGGCATGGGAGGGGGGGGGGCACCATTGTAAAATAGAATGCATATGATAAAAGAATTGTTTCTGAAATGTCGATGAAATATTAATCATGATTAAGTTCATAAAAAATTAACCAGTGAAATTTTGGTATGCGTAGGTAATCATATTGGTTATCTATATTGTCATGTTTGGTATAACAATAAGATTACCGATAAATATATATTCTTTTGCTAAAATACTCTCTAAATAAAATTGAGTAATTATAACCCTCACGATATTCGATACTCACAACACCAAATCCAATCACCGATAACCGGCGACACCCTATGGCCAACGACCGGTGACACCCCGTCACTGGCGACCTGAGACACCTTGTTGTCGAAAATTGGTGACACCCCATCACCGACGACTAGTGAGACCCCGTTGCCGATGACGACCCGATCACTCATGACTGGTGACACCCCATCATCGACGATTGAGGGCATCACCGGCTGGAGATCTATAGGTCTAGTGAAATTAATAAAATACAAAAACTCCATCTAAAGTAGAAGAAACGGTATATAATGGTCTATTTAAATAACAATCAATTTGAATTTTATTAACAACAAATCACACAATAGAGTCCCACCTGAAATGGGCAAAGCAAGGTCAGTAAAACATGAACTGCTTGTTGGGAATGAAAGAACACAATTCCCTGCTTGCAAGAATATGAGGAGCAATAATATACACAAATCAATGGCAGTAAATAACAAATGCTAAAACAATACAAGACACCAAGATTTTTAATGTAGAAAACTCCCTCAATGTGAGAGGTAAAAACCACGAGACTTGACCGTCCAACTAGCAAAAATCTACTGTGATTAAGAGTTGTTTACAATCTCCAAGTTTCAACCTTAAATGGTCAAAAAAACCAACAATAAAATCAAGCAATAAACTTGACAAATATGAAGTGAAGCGATGAGAAACTTCCCCAAAACAAAGCTGCTACTGCGACCATTACTTTTGGAGTTTGGAGAATTATTTCAACGATCCCACCGTTCTTATTGAATAACAAGGTGTTCCGAAAATGTTGACCAAATTTCAGCTCGATCGGACCACGGATGACCCTCCGATCGTTAGTTTGATCAAAACTGCTCACACCAAAAAACTGCAGTCGAGGGTGGGAGAATTCCTCTGCCATTTTTCTCCTTCTAAAAACTCTTAACCCTCAAAAATAATTCTTAACATAGCCCTAAACATTCACCACCCATAATTGAGAATAATCATTGGGCTTGCACATGATTTTTTGGTTCTTTTCTCCACCTAGGATGGGAGCCCAACCCAACATTGCTATCTCTTTGTCTCTTCTATTCTTAAGCAACTCAAAATAAAGAAGCTGAAACTAGTCTTATTTGTGACTAAGAAACTTCCATAAGTCATAAAACTATTTCACCAACTTGTCATAAAAAAATCCAAAGTAACTATGAACAATTTCATCATTACTAGTCATAAAAAAAATCCAAATTAACCATGAATTTCATCATTTCAAAAGAAGTTTAACTAGACATCATAATTAGTTCCAAAGTATATTCACAATAAAGGAACGATCTCAATTTGTCCAAATTAGAAAACATCAAAACCATCACACCATATGAAAATTCTTGAAATCACAACCATCACGACTAATTTAAACCAAACTTCTTCTACATATTGGATCATGTCTCTCATTTCAAGCCGAGCTTCTTTCACACAAAAGTTCTCCTCGCACTCATGGGTAGTGAAAATAAGTACTTCGAAGTAGAGGGATTCGCTGCAATGATCTCTCCTACTTCAACCATTTGTGACTCATCCAACACAAATCTTAAATAGCAAGTGAAAAGAAGTACTTCGAAGTAGAGGGTTTCGCTGCAATGACCTCTCCTACTTCAACCATTTGTGACTCATCCAACCCAAATCTTCAATAGCAAGCAGTGAAAAGAAGTACTTCGAAGTAGAGGGATTCGATGCGATGACCTCTCCTACCTCAACCATTTGTGACTCATCCAACCCAAATCTTCAATAGCAAGCAATCCTTCGTAAACCTTTTGTTGATACTCATTGTCAGCAAATATGTTTGTAAAGTAATTGGAGATGTTCTAAAAGCAACTTGCTACACCCCGAATACCTTGAATTGTACTCTCACACAAAGTGCCAATGTTGTTCATCGAATCAACTAAAGAACCCATGGTAGCTTCCACGGTATTAGCTTTCCTCTTTCTAGAGGTGGATTGGCTTTGGATCGACGAGTTGCTCTGATATTGTATGTTGTTTACTGCTGGTCTAGGTGCGGGGCTATTATTCTCAAAGCCTTCATGACTTTCAAGTTGGACTTCCTCATCAAGGTTGATGGTATCATTAAGAATATCAATAGCCGCATCTACAGGATCTTCGGCCCTTTGACCAGTAGCTCGATCTTTTCCAAATATAATCGAAAGGCTCTCCCAATGAGGAAATGACTTGTTGCGAAGCTCGGCTGCAATTGGATGACTTTGTTACAATAGAAAGAAGAAAAAATAAGGAAAAACCAATTCAATAATAGAGTAAGCATCATAACGGTAAATACCACTTGACATATTATTTACATACCTTAATCCATTGGCTCCATACTTCTTGCTCATAGGTCATATAACACCTAATTGAGTCCCATCCAAATCTCGACGGTTGTTAGCCTTGAATAAAAGTGCGATCATAGCCTTGAATAAATGTGTAGTTGAACCTTGAGACCCCATCATGGTGACCTTGCTTCTAATATTTTCTCACTCTTGCTGGCACAATTAGGTTATGAGCTAGGGATATCATGCCAGAGCTGAGAAGAATGTCGTCCAACTTGGCTAAGGCAAGGGATGTTTGATTGTCAGTCCAGGTGAAAGTGGTGCCCATGATGGGTCAGTCTTGAAGACCGATGTCAGCTATGAATTTGGAGAACTATCTAGAGTTATAGGCAGAACCTTGGCAGTTCTTTTTGACAATATACAGATTAGGCGAGTCTTGAAGAAGCTGATATAGTTCACGGATAAAGGAGGGACTACGCGCTCTGTTAGGTGGGCCATAAACACCAACGAAGTGTAGTCTGTAGTTTGAGTGCAGGTGAAGGAGATGTAGGTGGATGTAGAACTCCCCTGAGGAGGCCGCCATGCATTTCCACATAGAAAGATTCTAAATTGCGAGGAAGCCTCTTACATATAGGGGTGAGCAGAATTTCCCGATTCATCGAAATCGAACCGAAACCGATTTAACCGAACCGAATTTACCGAATTAATTTCGCTTTGGTTTTCGGTTCGATTCGGTAAATTAACCGACGGGTGAATATATATATATATATATATTAGTTATATCATATATTGGTATTTGCCTTGGTGGTTAAGTGTAATTTTAAGCCTCTCGCCCACTCAGGTTCAAATCCTAGTGCATGAGTAATATTATTTATTTTACATTCGACTATATATATAATATGTGTTAGTTAGAAATAAATTGATAATGAAGTTTGCTAAGATGGTTAGAGAGGTATGAAATTAGAGTATGGTTGCCTACTTGCTTGGGTTTGAATCTTAGCAAATGTATTTTTTTTTTAAAAAAAAATGATTATTTTTTTTAATCTTTTTGGTTAACCGAACCAAATTAATCAAACCGAACCGAAAATTCGGTTAACCGAACCAAAAATTCGGTTAACCAAACTGAATTAACCAAATTTTTTCGGTTCGGTAAACGGTTAAAAGATTTCTTTTGGTTTGTTTTGGTTAACTGATGATTCGGTTCAGTTATTAACCGAACCGAACTGATGCTCTCTCCTACCTACATACCGGAAGAATTCAAAGAAAAGTAGTGAGTGCTAGGGCTTGCATGAAAACCTGAAATCTGTTTGACAGTATGATTGGATATCTTATAAAAATATCATACTACAATTAGTGTCTCTAGTGAGTTGTTTGACCATGTATCACTTGAAAGACGATTGAGGCCACGAGCATTCCAAAATACATCATTAGAGTTAAATGATTCCATAAGAGGGAAAACAACAAAAGCAAGATTGACCACCAATAGAAGATGAGGTGAGTTATCGTCAAGCCTCCACAACAGCCATCACCTTGAGTATCTTGAGGCCATCATCAGCACAAATGAAGCCTAGTTTAGCTATGGAGGAAATGACATCCCTATCGAGGCAGATAGCCATCTCTATAGAAGAAGTCCCATAGTTCGTCGGGCGATTGAACTCCGTATGGGCCGAGGTTAGCCCTTCCATTTTGGCAGCCTTCAACAGTTCTGCGTTTTGGATGGCATTGTGTGGTGAACAGGTGATCTGCTAGAAAGACATCTGCTCCTTCTAAGGATGAAGATGGTTTCAATGGTGGATGGAACGACTTTTGTTTGAAGTTTAGTGGAGATTGGTTTCGATGGTGCATGGAATGACTTTTTGTTAAAGCTTAGTGGAGATTAGTTTCTCTTTAGTGTATAAATAGATCGGCAATCATTTCATTTCGTATCATCTCTTTTATGAAGCATATTTCCATTTTTGTTATGTAGTTCTCGTTTCATCTTTTTCGAATACTGCCCATCTCTTTTCTGTAAGTGTATTGCATTTCCATTCAATACAAGTTAAGTTGCATGTCGTTCTTTCCTCATTTGGTTTCAAGCTTCTTTTTGCTCTAAGCTTAACAATACTCATATTCTTGTAGTCTGAAGAATATATTCTTCTTGTTTCTTGTGTGAGTGAGCGTGTGATTGAAAACTCCAACAGACGCGGCGGCGGAGGTGATGGCCAATTACATGGTGGATAGCCTTCTACCAAAGCACTACCAACCCCTTACTCCCTCGATGATGTTTCTGAATGCGACTAAGGGCTCCCACATTGCACGAAGTCTTGTCTAGATTGGCATGCATGACGTCTTCGACGATTTCAACCGAGTGCAACTTCTATGGGCAGCCTGCCCATAGAAAACTTATGAACAAGTGGATATGAGCTTTAAGAGACCGAATATAGATAGAAAGGGAATGGATATGTTCAGCGACTGAATATGAATAGAAAGGGAATGGATATGAACATATCCTTTCCCTTTCTATTCATATTCAGTCGTTTGAAGCCTATATCCACTCAGTCCATAGAATCTTATATGGGCGGGCTGCCCATATAAGTTTTTTTCTTTCAACCGCACCCTCCTCAACTACCGCATCAATGAGCCCGGGCTCTAGCTCATTGGCTGTTGCAACGAGCTCAATGTCGTGTATGCAACCGATGGTTATGCCCGAGCCTGCGGTGTTGGTGTCTGCGTCGTCACCTTCACCGTCGGTGGCCTCAGCTTGCTTAATGCGATTGTAGCTACTACAACACAAACAACATCCTCCACCACACCATCGGCCACCTGAACTTCTTGTTAGAGCATGAAGTTCAACGAACCAGCTGCATAAGAAGAATTGTAGTCACAGGAAACACAAAGAGGAGGAAGATAATAAACAAATTACCATATTAGGCATTCAGTAATACTATAATAAACTCAAGTGTATGGTAGCATAGTCTTTTAACTTGCAGTTTCGGATCTCCATGAATAAAGCAGGTTTCGGGTTTAAGTGTTGAGTATGAGAACATATAAATACTCTGTTTTGTAACATGAGAAGTAGATTCAAATGAATAAAATTTCACTCCTTTTCTTCCTCAAATAGTTCGAATATTCATCTACCTCATCTGCATCACCTTCAACATGGTATCAAAGCTGATTTGCTGAAATTTCGAAGGTAATCGCTGAGACGCATTCAAGATCTGGGACTATGATTGAAACCTTAAAATGGCAAGGAACTGCCGATCATCCACGACTGCCAGATCAATCGTAGGGGAATCACATAATCATCAAGAAGTTGTCTCGACGACTGGAGTGGCAGAGGTAGATGATGATCCATTTATTCTGGCTGAGAACTATCACCTAGGTATATATGAATCTTGTATATGTTCAGTTAATTGGGCATGAGAATTATCTGATATGGAAAGAGTCGATGATGATCTCATTATCTGCCAAGAACAAGATTGGATTTATTGATAGAACCATAATCCCACCAAACGAAAGCATTCCCAAATATATACTGTGGAAACAGTGCACCGATATGGTGCAATCATGGATACTGCAATCCCTCACACCAAATCTTAGAGTTTTATATGTTAAGACTGCAACCAAAATGTGGTCGGATTTGGAAGAGAGATTTGGGAGAGGAAACGAACCCAGAATCTTTGATATTGAAATGCAAATTGGTTCAACTCGACAAGGAAATCAAACTATAGTAGCATACTTCACAAAGTTAAAGAGCTCATGGGATGAGATTGATGCCCTAAATGCAGGCTCATTCTGCAATTGTCAGGTTGGCCAAAAAAATATGGACAAAAGTAGACTTAGTAAACTCCTAATGGGATTGAGTGAGGTGTATGTGAGCATCAAAGGGCATATATTGTTGATGAGGCCTCTTCCCGATTTAAATTAGGCATGTGCAATACTTGAGCAAGAAGAACTACATGATTAGTATTAGTGTGAATCCCTCGGTTGAGAGTGTTGCATTGAATTGTCAGTATCATAATTACATGAACTATACTAAGGGAGGTAAGAACAAACCTCAAAATACATCAAAGCTCTTTTGTGATTACTATTAGAGACCCGAGTATACCAGAGAAACATACTAAGGTTACATGGATATCCACCCGGGCATAAACTGCACAAAGGCAAGTAGAAATCTGGGGAATTGGGTGGAAACATGAAGTAGGTCAATAATATCCAATCGGGTGTGAATGATAGCATTGGAGACAACACAACAAGGATGGTGAGTGATGAAAGTTCCACCAGCAAGAACAAGCATGGTGGATTTGCTGAAGAGCAATATAACACACTACTTGATCTCCTTGGTCAGAGGATTTCAGGAGATCATATGATCAACATGGTAGGTACTACCTTTTTCTCTAGTGCATATAATTTACCCAAGTATTGGATATTAAATAGTGGGCAACTGATCATATAGCCTCCAACTCCATTATTGCTTGATAATGTTTCACAACCTAAACCTTACGATAGAGTATCACTGCCAATTGGTGAAACCACTTCAGTATCACACCTAGGGACTGTTTGTATAAACAAACACATCCAGATGAATAAGACACAATGTCCTAGTCATTCCTAATTTTCAATTCAGCCTCATGTCAATTAGCAAGTTGATAAAGGAGATGAGTTGTGCTATCATTTTTAATCCCAACACATTTGTTATTCAGGACTTTGAAATGAAGGTAGTTTTGGGGAGCGGTAGAGAGGAGAAAGACCTTTACATGATGGATGGAGCTTATACCACTGCGGGGAATCTGAGAGTACATGCTCAAGTCATATATGTAACTCTAGACATTCCAACTTTGTGGCACCTAAGACTTTGGACATATGTTTGTGTCTAGAATGAAACCGTTATCCAAAATAATACCTGAATTTGAGAGTGTATCATATTTATATTGGGGAAAATAGAATAAAAAATCACAAGGTTTGTAAAAATTTTATGTTCTACACGCATTTTCAAAATTTCTAAAACTTGCCTGTAAATGCACAACCTTTACATCCGTTTATGCCATCTACAAAATCATCAAGCGCGATCTCAAAAAAATCATAAGGTTTGCAGAAAATTTATGTTCTACTTGCGTTTTCAAAATTCGCCTGTAAATGCAGAATCTTTACATCCGTTTATGTTATCTATCAAATCGTCAAGCGACGTCTCAACTTACCTGACATCATCTTTTTTATTCTTTAGCTTTATTAGTTATTACTTAGAACAGATTAAGTGAAGACGCTTGAACTTTTTCTCCTTCCTAGATTAGAGTTCTAAATACAATATAGATCCATCGGTTGGTCCGTGGGGGGCAATGCTTGGCTATGCGTAGGCCATGAAAAACAAGCATGTAATCGCCTGCGTTGGTCACAAAATCTTTCAGTTGTCTTTACTCTTGTCCTCATGATATATATGATCTGTGAACTAGTTCTGGTGTCTGATGCACTGTTGTTAATTCTCTATTAAACGTAGATGACGACCCGGGATATGTCAACAATGTAAGCAGATCAGTCCCTTCTCTTGGCTACGATCTCTGGTGCACACAGCAAACAATCACAAGAATAGAAATAGAAGAGCCATAGAGAAAAAAGAGGGTCTCAAAGAGTAATTGTATTCAATCTCACTATCATCAGTCTCTAGAATACGAAAAGAATAGAGGTAACGAATTAGGAAAATAACAACAGAATTCAAATTGTTATTTATACCCATCTAGTCATTTAGAAGCTACTATTTGAGTCTAGTAGACTCGTTTCATCAATTACAACTACACTAATAAAAGATCCACAAGATTGGATGCAATAACAGTAACTAAGTATTTATTGCAAGGACTAATATTTAGTCGTCACATATCCCTTGAGTTCTTCATTACAATTCCAATAGACAATGTTGTGGTGCGACAAGAACAACATCATCTTCTCATCAACAATGGCGGCAACACAGTGGAGATTATGACAAACTTTACGATGTCATCAGGAATTGGGACTACACTGGCCTCATCGATGCTATCCATAATGGCGAGGGCAAGTGCTGGTCTGCAAAGGTGAGCGAGCATTTCGCGATCGATATTGTTGTTATCTCCAACTGAAATGATTGAAATATGCTCTTCTAATACATGTGCATGTCCGGAGCTAAAGGAGGCGATCATGGCGGATATGGGGCTGAAGCAGGGATAATTTTTGCTTCATAGAAGTGATTATGCACAAGTATGATACCAGCACAAAGTTGCTAGATTGAGACTTAAGAGATTTGTGCTTGTTGGAGTGAGAGCTGCAGTGAGTTAACTGGAACTGAATCGGCTGAAGAAACTGGGAAGGAAGAATGAAGTCGCGAAAAACAAGAAGATGAAAGATAATAGAGTGTATTGACAAGTTTGCCAGCTGTTTACATTGTAATGACATTGACATTCAACAAACTAGTCTAGGTTTCATTACAAATTGAAAGCATTTTTTTAATATATAATAGGCTACTTCACATTATCGAAGAAAAACCAAGACCACAACAATATCTTACAACAATATAAAAGGCTACTTCATATTATCGAATGTAGGACCAGACCTATGAAACTATATTGAGACAGGCATAGTTTGCATCCCAATGGGCTGCTTGATTACATTGGTTATATATATACAAAACAAAAAGAGACAAAAGTACATGCCATTACAAATAAAAGAATATCATCAAAGACTGATTGAGTTCTCCAATCCTGACATTTATTTTGATGTAAGCTTTCTATGAGAACCTTAGAGTCTAATTCAATTATTACACGTTCAAATTTTTCCAACAAAACAACAACCAAAGGTTCTCTCAAATTTTTCCAGCAAAACAACAAATTGCTGGCCTCTTGCTCCGAGATCATAGAGTTTGTCGATGCCTATATTTTCATCGGCTCCATTGCTAAAGACTACAACTCCCGTAATGGTAACTCTATACTCAAGAAGAAGAAGAAGACCATCATGGTGGAACCGGACCGCGTGGTGGTGGCCAATGCCCCCGTCTTCGACTGCATCCTCATGAAGGACTTCATCAAGGCACTCGCCAAGCGCCTCAAGAAGAACACCACCGCTTACAAGAACTACTATCGTATCTTCGTGCCCGACGGCCAACCGCTCGAATGCTAGACTCGGGAGCTGTTGTGGATCAATGTGCTTTTCAAGCACATCCAAAAGATGCTCTTGGGTGACACCATTGTAATCGTCGAGATCGGGAACTTCTGGTTCAACTGCCAAAAACTAAAATTGCCTCATGGCTGCTGGTATACACTCCGGTTAACACCATCTTCTTTATTCTATAGCTTTATTAGCTATTACTGAGAACAAATTAAGTGAAGATGTTTGAACTTTTTCTCCTTCCTAGATACGAGTTCCAAATACAATATGGATCCATCGGTAGGTCCGTATGTGGGGGCAACGCTTGGCTATGTGCAGGCCATGAAAAATAAGCGTGTAATCATCTGCATCGACAATAGAAGCTTTCAAGGTGTAAGCGTGTGATCGCCTGCATCGAAGACAGAAGCTTTCAAGGTGTCTTGACTCCTGTGGTCATGATATATATGGTTTGTGAACTAGTTCTCGAGTCTGATGCGCTGCAGTTAATTCTCTGGTAAATGTGGATGACGGCCCAGGATGTGTTGACAATGTAAGCAGATTAGATCCTTCTTGGCCACGATCTGTGGCGTACACAGTAGCAATCACAAGAATAGAAATAGAAGAGACAAAGAAAATAGAGGGTCTCAAAGAGTAACTATATTCAATCTCACTATCATTAGTCTCTACCATACAAAAAGAATGGAGGTAACGAATCAAAAAAATTACAACATAATTCAAATTGTTATTTATACCCATGTAGTTATCTACAAGCTATTATTCGAGTCTAGTGGACTCGTTTCATCTATTACAACTACACTAATAAAAGATCCACAAGATGCATTAATAGTAACTAAGTATTTATTGCAAGGTCTAATATTTAGCTGTCACATCTCCCTTGAGTTCTTTGTTACAATTCCAATAGACAATGTTACGGTGCAGGCATAACAACATCATCTTATCATCAATAATGGCGGCTACACAGTGGAGATTAATGACGAACCTTACGATGTCATCAATAATTGGGACTACACTGTCCTCGTTGACGCCATCCACAACAGCGAGGGCAAGTGCTGGTCTGCAAAGGTGAGCGAGCATTCCACGATCAATCTTGTTGTCATCTCCAACTGAAATGATTGAAATTTGCTCTTCTAATGCATGTGTAGGTCCGCAATGAGGAGCTAAAGGCAGCGATTGCGACGACGATGGGGCCGAACCAGGGACAGCTTCTGCTTCATAGAAATGATTATGCACAAGGACGATACCAGTAGAATGGGACTCAAGAGATTTGTTCTTGTTGGAGTGAGAGCTACAGTGAGTTAAGTGGAACCAAATCAGCTGAAGAAATTGCGAAGGAAAAATGAAATCATGGGAAAATTGGAAGATGGAAGATAATAAAGTGTATTGACAAGTTTGCTTGTTGTTTACGTTGTAATAATATTAACATTCAACAAACTAGTTCGGGTTTCATTAAAAATTGAAAACATTTTCAAAAAATAAAAAATAAAAGGCTACTTCACATTATCGAAAAAAATTGGGACCACAATAATCTCTTACAACGATATTCTGGAGTTTGGGTGATCGAACTTAGGGACTAGACCTGCGAAACTCCATTGAGACAGATATAGTTTGCACCGCAATGGGGCACTTGATTACATTGTTTATATACAAAACATATTGAGATTTAATTCTCCAATCCAGACATTTATTTTTAAGTAGGCTTTCCATGATAACCTTAGAGTATAATTAAATTATGACATATTCAATTTTTTCCTACAAAACAACAACCTAAGATTGTCTCAATTTTTTCGAGCAAAACAACAAATTGCTGGCCTCCTGCTCCGAGATCGTAGAGTGTGTCGACGCCTTCATTTCCATTGGCCCCATTGCTAACGGCTACAACTCCCGTAATGGTGACTCCAAACTCCTCAAGAAGAAGAAGAAAACCATCATGGTGGAATCAGACCGCGTGATGGTGGCCAATGCCCCCGTCTTCGGATGCGTCCTCTTGAAGGAATTCATCAAGGCACTCGCCAAGCGCTTCAAGAATAACACCACCACTTACAAGAACTCCTACCATATCTTCGTGCCGATGGCCAGCCGCTCGAATGCCAGCCTCAAGAGTCGTTGCGGATCAATGTGCTCTTCAAGCACATCCAAAAGATGCTCTTGAGCGGCACCATTGTAATCGTCAAGATCGGAAACTCCTAGTTCAATTGCCTGATGGCTGCGGGTATACATCCCAGTTAACATCATCTTCTTTATTCTTTAGCTTTATTAGTTATTACTGAGAACATATTAAGTGAAGACGCTTGAACTTTTTCTCCTTCCTAGATTCGAGTTCTAAATACAATATGGATCCATCGGTTGGTTCGTGGGGGGCAATGCTTGGCTACACGCAGGCCATGAAAAACAAGCATGTAATCGCATGCGTCGGTGACAGAAGCTTTCAGTTGTCTTTACTCTTGTTCTCATGATATATATGATCTGTGAACTAGTTCGTTGTTAATTCTCTATTAAACGTAGATGACGGCCCAGGATATGTCGACAATGTAAGCAAATCGGTCCCTTCTCTTGGCTACGATCTCTGGTGCACACAGCAAACAATCACAAGAATAGAAATAGAAGAGCCATAGAGAAGAAAGAGGGTCTCAAAGAGTAATTGTATTCAATCTCACTATTCATCAGTCTCTACAATACGAAAATAATGGAGGTAACGAATCAGGAAAATAACAACATAATTGAAATTGTTATTTATACCCATCTAGTTATCTAGAAGCTACTATTTGAGTCTAGTAGACTCGTTTCATCAATTACAACTACACTAATAAAAGATCCGCAAGATTAGATGCAATAATAATAACTAAATATTTATTGCAAGGACTAATATTTAGTCGTCACATGTCCCTTGAGTTATTCATTACAATTCCAATAGACAATGTTACGGTGCGAGCAGAACAACATCATCTTCTCATCAACAATGGCGGCAACACAGTGGAAATTAATGGCGAACCTTACAATGTTATCAAGAATTGGGACTACACCTGCCTTGTCGACGCTATCAACAATGGCGAGGGCAAGTGCTGGCCTGCAAAGGTGAGCGAGCATTTCGCGATCGATATTGTTGCAATCTCCAACTGAAATGATTAAAATTTGCTCTTCTAATGCACGTGCATGTCCGGAATGAGGAGGAGCTAAAGTAGGCAATTGTGACGGAGATGAGGCTGAAGTAGGGACAGCTTCTGCTTCATAGAAGTGATTCTACACAAGTACGATACTAGCAAAAAGTTGCTAGAATGAGACTCAAGAGATTTGTGCTTGTTGGAGTGAGAGCTGCAGTGAGTTAACTGGAACTGAATCAGCTGAAGAAACTGTGAAGGAAGAATAAAGTCGCGGAAAATAAGATGGAAGATGATAAAGTGTATTGACAAGTTTGCCAGTTGTTTACATTGTAATGACATTGACATTCAACAAATTAGTCTAGGTTTCGTTAAAAATTGAAAGCATTTCAGGTGTCTCTACTCCTGTCATCATAATATATATGGTTTGTGAACTTGTTCTGGAGTCTGATGTGTTGCTGTTAATTCTCTATTAAACATAGATGATGACCCAAGATATATCAACAATGTAAGCAAATCAGTCTCTTCTCTTGGCTACGATCTCTGGTGCACACAGCAGCAATCACAAGAATAGAAATAGAAGTTACACAGAGAAAAAAGAGGGTCTCAAAGAGTATCTGTATTCAATCTCACTATCATTAGTCTCTACTATATGAAAAGAATCGATGTAAAGAATCAGGAAACTTACAACAAAATTCAAATTGTTATTTATACCCATCTAGTTATCTAGAAGCTACTGTTCGAGTATGGTGGACACGTTTTATCTATTACAAATACACTAATAAAAGATCCACAAGATCATATGCAATAACAATAACTAAGCATTTATTGCAAGGTCTAATATTTATCTTTCACATGTCCTTTGAGTTCTTCATTACAATTCCAATCGACAATGTTGCGGTGCAGGCATAACAACATCATCTTATCATTAACAATGGCAGGTACGCAGTTGAGATTATTGATGAACCTTACGATGTCATCAAGAATTGGGACTACACTGGCCTCGTCGACGCCATCCACAACGGCGAGGGCAAGTGCTGGTCTACAAAAGTGAGAGAGCATTTCGCGATTGATCTTGTTGCCATCTTCAACTAAAATGATTGAAATATGCTCTTATAATGCATGTGCAGGTCTGGAATAAGGATGAGCTAAAAGAGGTGATTGCGACGGCGATGGGGCTGAACCAGGGACAACTTCTGCTTCATAAAAGTGATTCTGCACAAGGACGATACCAACAAAAAGTTTTTGGAATGGGACTTAAGAGATTTGTGCTTGTTGGAGTGAGAGCTGCAATGAGTTAACAGGAATTGAATGAGTTGAAGAAACTGAGAAGGAATAATGAAGTCGTGGGAACACATGAATAGGGAATATAATAAAGAGTATTGACAAGTTTGTCAGTTGTTTAAATTGTAATGACATTGACATTCCACAAATTAGTTTGGGTTTCACTAAAAATTGAAAGATTTTTTTATAAAAAATTTAATGGCTACTTCTTCACATTATCGAAGAAAAAATGGGACCACGACAATCCCTTACAACAATACTCTAGAGTTCGGGTGGTCGAACTTGGGACCAAACCTACAAAACTCCATTGAAATAGGCATAGTTTGAATCCCAACGGGCCGTTTGATTTCATTGTTTATATACAAAACAAAAACAGAGAAGTACTTGCCATAACAAATGAAAGAATCTCATCAAAGACTGATTGAATTCTTTGATCCTGATATTTATTTTGATGTAGGTTTTCCATGAGAACCTTAGAGTCTAATTCAATTATGACATGTTCAAATTTTTCTAGCAAAACAACAACCAAAGATTGTCTCATCGCTCCCATTGCTAACGACTACAGCTCCCGTAATGGTGACTCCATACTCCTCAAGAAGAAGAAGAAGACCATCATGGTGGAATCGGACCGTGTGGTGGTTGTTGGCCTAAGGTTTTCAACCTTGGTCACCATATTGATTTTGATGATAACAAACTTATTCGAATGGATTTATCAAGTGTTTCATTTCAGGTTGGGTGAGCAAGCATTTCACGATCGATCTTGTTGCTATCTCCAACTGAAATGATTGAACTATGCTCTTCTAATGCATGTGCAGGTCCAGAATGAGGAGCTAAAGGAGGTGATCACGATGGCGATGGGACCGAAGCAGAGACAATTTCTGCTTCATAAAAGTGATTTTGCACAAGGACGATACTAGCAAAAAGTTGTTGGAATGAGACTTAAGATATTTGTGCTTGTTGGAGTGAGAGCTGCAATGAATTAGCTAGAACTGAATCAGCTGAAGAATTGGGAAGGAAGAATGAAATCACGTGAACACAGGAAGAGGGAAGATAATAGTGTATTGACAAGTTTGTCAACTGTTTACATTACAATGACATTAACATCCAACAAATTAGTCGGGTTCATTAAAAATTGAAAGCATTTTTTTTTTTAAAAAAAAAGGCTACTTCACATTATCGAAGAAAATCGTGACCACAACAATCCCTTACAACAATATTCTAGAGTTCAGGTGGTCGAACTTGGGACCAGACCTACGAAACTCCATATAGGATTTTGAGTCAAAAATATAGTTGGTTTGTTATCGCAATTAGCATTGTAGCCCCTTTGTGCTCAACACCAAACTCTTTAAGTATTCTTCTCATCCAAACAACTTGGCATGCTGCAAGAGTCGAAGCTACATACTCTGCTTTGGTGGATGACAAGGCAGTAGTGGGCTATCTTGTTTAGCATCAGCTCACAGCTCCATTACCAATTTGAAATATATATCCCGAAGTGCTCTTCCGGCCATCTAGGGAGCCTCCCCAATCTGAGTTAGTGAATCCAGACAATTCTAATACCCTATCTTTTGAGTAGAATAAACAAGGGTTAATTACTAAATATATCCTAACTTTTGAGGTGTTTCCCAAATCTATCCCCACTTTTAAATTTTCTCAATTCAATACATCACTTTTCGATTTGTAACAAATCTATCCCATCGTTAACGGGACGTCACAACAGCCGTTTGGATGCTGACATGGCACGCTGACGTGGATCAAGAGCCCAGTCAGCACCCCAAAATTTTAATAAAATATTAAATTAAAAAATACACTGTGTCGAGCCCAATCAGCACCTAAACCCTAACTTTAATTAAAAAAATCTAAACCCCACCCGACAAAATCCAAATCCCACTTTCTTCTAGGTATCGCCTCTTCATCCCCGACAAAATCTAGACCACCACTCCGTTCTTGTCCACCGGAAGGAGTCTCAGTATTCTTCGTCGCCTTCCTTCGTCACACAATCGTCTCCAGTTTGCCGGGAAGAACAAACATCATCCTCGAATTTTTCCTTCACTGCTCACACTAACTCGACTCACATTGCCTCCCTACAATCAGCGATCACCAATGCAAAGTGTTCCAACGTCACCTATAAACTCCCTGTTAAAAAAGGTTAGTAATTTTCTTTCCATCTGAGGTGTTTGATTTGAATAGAAGGAACCCTAGATTCATTCACCAAATCTAGGGTTAATCATGCATCATGTTTTTGATTTGAACAGATAGAACCCTAAGGATATGCTTCCAGTTTTCATTTCCATCCCATTTTTTTATTATATTTGAATGTGTATTCTCCCCCATAGTGTTCATGCTTCTAGTTATATTATAGTGTAGGTGTTAGTAATGTTCACGTAGAGCCAGTGTTACTGCATGAATTTTGATTGTGTAAAAATTGCATAATATATCATCACTTATATTACTTATCCATAATATAGCCCCTGTAAGTTGAGATGGTTCGACGTTCAAATCGGCTTCGAAAAACTATTCTTCCTCCACGACGAGATTCAGCCCTTGTAAGTATAATTTTTATTTTAGCATAATTATATAATGGCATGCTATTGATATTAATCATCTTATGATATAGATTAATATTAGCAGTGAAGATGAAAGCAACATGGATGATACACTGTACATTGATGCTATCCCGTGATGGACTCCATATCTTGGGGGGAATGATAAACATGTATCTACAGAGGCAGAAACTAATACACTTGGGGGGAATGATGAACATGCATCTATAGGTCAATTGGAGAATGAAGAAACTGAGCATGTTGTTGGTATAGAACATCTTGTTATTGCTGGGATTGATCAACATACAAATACTGAGCATGTTGCTGCTAATGAAGAAAGTGGTGATGATATTGAGACATCTGAAAACATCGACTATCGCCCAATTGGAGAAATTGACGTTGATATATGTTCTAGTGAATTTGATGATTTAAGTGATGAAGAATATGTGACAGTTAGAGCACTAAAAAAAGACAAATATAAGCATGGTATAGGTCCAAATTTGAATGAAGATGAATGTGACACTGATGAATTTGTATCAGTCACAATTGAAGGTACATATGATAACAACTTTGCAGAAGAGGTGCCTATCCCAATTAACCCTACAAATTTGCCTGAAGATGCATGTGAAAGTACTAGTGAGTACGAGGATAGTGAAGATGAAGTTGTTACACCTTGATAGTGAGGATGAACAGCGTGTAGGTTGGTCGACTGAGCATACGAGGAAAAAATTCCGTAGGAAGGTATATAATCCCAAATGTGAGGTCAAGGATGTAAAACTAGAAATTGGGATGAAATTTGAGTCTAATTAATTCTCAGTTTAAAGAGGCTGTTCAAAGTCATGTTGTTGCAAATGGTTACAACATAAGATGGACAAGGACATGTGAAAAAAAAATGGAAGCCAAATGTATAAGTGGTTGCCCGTGGAGAATATACGGTAGCTTGATGAAGAGAGAATTGACATTCATGATTAAAAGCTACAATAGTGAGCACAAATGCTCAAGAAGCATGAGGAATAGGCAAGCCACAAAAGATTGGATGGCAAAATACTATCTTGAGAAATTTAGGAGCAATCCTAATTGGAGTGTGGATGAAATGGAGAAGGATTTGCTAGCTAATTTTTATATTAGCATCTCAAGAATGAAACCTTACATAACAAAATGGGAGGCTCTAAGAAGACTACGAGGCTCTGTTGAGGATCATTATGTCATGCTTGGTTCATATCTAGCGCAACTTCGATGTGTGAATCCCACGAGCTTGTTTAGCATTGTATGTAATCGAGAATTTACAAGTGCACCTCTGGTTTTCCAGCGACTGTACATTGGTTTTGAAGGGCCCAAAAAGGGATTTCTTAATGATTGTAGACCGATAATTGGACTTGATGGGTGTTTCCTCAAGACATTTCTTGGTGGCCAATTACTTTCAGATGTTGGTAGAGACGGGAATAATCAAATGTTCCCAATTGCATGGGCGATCGTTGAAGGAGAAAATTATGATTCGTGGAGTTGGTTTTTGGGGGTGTTGTTTGATGACTTGTCCATAGATCAAAGATATGGTTTGACTGTAATTAGCGATCAATAGAAAGTAAGTTTACTTTGTTAAGTTTAGTGTTTAATATCCAAATAGTTGGATGAGTGTTAACTTTTCTATATTTATTTATTACCCAGGGCTGGAGTATGCAATTAAACAAAGGATACTTGCTGCGGAGCATAGGAATTGTGCTCGACATGTATATGCTAATTGGAAGAAGAAACACAGTGGGCTAGCTTTGAAATCACTATTTTAGAGAGCTGTTAGATGCAAGGTGGAGTCTGATTTCCAAAGAGTACTGAATGAACTCCAAAAAACTTCACCAAGAGCACATGAAGATTTTCTCGCAATTGGGGTCACAAAATTTTGCCAAGCTTATATCAGTTCGAGCTGCAAATGTGATGATGTGAGTAATAATATAACTGAAACTTTCAATGGTTATATTCTGAAGGCACGATCAAAGCCAGTTATTGATATGCTCGAAGATATCCGGCATATGTTGATGGCAAGGATGCATGCTAAACATGAGTTGATGTTAAAGAGAATTGATACTATATGCCCCAACATAAGAAAGAAATTTGAAGAAATCAAGAAGAAAACAAGATATTGCTATGTGACACCTGCAGGTTAGTTTGATTTATTTTCAGTTTGGTTTACATTACTTTAGTTGAGTTTATTTTCGGTAAATTTTGTTAACAGGTAATATGTTATTTGAGGTTCAACAATTTGACAAGTCATATGTTGTTAACTTGAATTCTCGAACATGTTCTTGTCAACATTGGGATTTATCGGGCATACCATGTAATAATGCAATTGCATGCATCACTTGGCTCAAAGAAGAACCAGACAACTATATTGACAATTACTATAAGAAGAACACCTACTTGAAGGCATATGAGTTCCTCTTGCAACCTTTGACGGGAAAGGATACATGGCCTCCTTTTGACGGACCTAATGTTTTGCCACCTCCTGTGAAAAAAAATGCCTAGGAGGCCAAAGAAAAAAAGAAAAAGAGATGTGCATGAAGATGATAGCACAACAAGAATAGGAACAAGAGGCCTTATTATCACTTGTCAAATATGCTTTCAAGATGGCCATAATAGAAGAACTTGTCCAGTTAGGGGACAACGAACTCGTACAGAGGTTTGGCTATGTTTAGCTTATTACAAATATTTAGCTATGATTATTAATTCAGAAATTATTTTATTGCAGGGAGGTGATCCAGCAAGCACTGGAGGTGCATCATCATCATCTACTGGGAGAGGTAAATCCTGCTCATTAAATAGGGGAGGTGGAAGTGCATCTGGTAGAGGAACAAGAGGAGGTAGATCTTCTAGGGTAAGCATTTTAATAATAAATTGTAATAATAAGTAGTAGCTTGTATCACTTGGCTCTAATTATTTTGTTATTTTAAGAAGGCATATTTTAGGGAAAGAGCAATGGCCTCGCAGGGATTCAGGGTTTTTGTTGGTGAAGAGATAAGCACTACCTATTTTAGGATAAGTTAGTACATATGTTGTTAACTTAAATTCTTTCCAATTTAGTAATTAAGTATTTTATTTTGTTAGATGTCTGGATCTAGTTTATCAATTTGCTCTTCTCGTGGGGAATGGAGCGGATCCTTGATTCGGGAACATGAAAGCATGGTCCAAGGACATGATACACAAGGATGATGAACTTTAGATCTATGTTCTTTGTATTTTTGATGGATAGATACATGATACTATGCATTTTGGATCGATAGATATATTTTGTACTATGGTGTTAGTTTGATGTATGTATGGTTTCAGTTTGATGATGTATGTGTGGTTTAATACTATGTATTTTGGATGGATAACAATTTCAGTTTGATGTCTGTGATACTGATACCATTCTAATAAATATTCCACAAAATATTCCATGGTTTGATGTTTGTGATACTGATACCATTCTGATAAATATTAATTTCAGTTTGTAAATACCAGTGAGGTATGGTTTTTGGTATGGTTTTGATATCTGATAAATATCTATTTCAGTCTGTGTTACTGGTACCATTCTGATAAATACCAGTGAGGTATGTATGTTTAATGTATACCAGTGTTAAATACCATTCGGATAAATACCAGTGTTAATGTACTGGTACCAGTCTGTGTTATGGTTTTGGTATTAGTTTAATGTATGTATGTTTTAATTTCAGTCTGTGTTACTGATTGTGATATAATTAATAATAAAGTTGGAAGTTTGATAGTGATATTTGTTTCAGTTTGTGTTACTGGTACCATTCTGATAAATACCAGTGAGGTATGTTTCAATTTGATGTATGTATGTATGTAAATACAATTTTGATACTGATATATGTTTCAGTGAGGTAGTGATATCTGTTTCAGTTCATACTGATATCATTCTGAATAATGAAGTTGGAAGTTTGATAGTGATATCTTTTTCAGTTTTCTCTTCACAACTTTGATAGTGATATCTATTTTAGTCTGTGTTACTGGTGTTCAGTAATAGCAACTATTGTGCATGAGAGACCTTGCCAATGTGTTTCAGTTTCATTGTATTTGATAAATACCAATGTGTTTCTTCTCAATATGAATACCAACTGAATGATACCAATGTGTTTCATCAACCAATGTATCTGATAAATACCAGATTTGAGCCATCATTGTATCAGTATCAATGGTACCAACTGGTATCAGTCAGTGATACTGAAATGAGAATGATACCAGCTGGTATCATTGTATCCATTCTGATAAATACCATTCTAATACCATTGATACTGATATCATTCTGATAAATATCAGTTTCAGTTTGTAAACATAATAGTTCATATTAGTTTGATGTGTGTATGTTTCAATTTGATGTATGTATGTATGCAAATACCATTTTGATACCATTCTAATACTGTATGTTTCATATTAGTTCATACTGATACAATTGTATATGAGCCATCATTGTATGTAAATACCATTATGATACCATTTTGATACTGTATGTATGTATGTAAATACCGTTATGATACTATTTGTGTTTTATTGTATCTGAGTCATCATTGTATCAGTATGAATGGTACCAGCTTGAATCAGTCAGTGATACTGAAATGAGAATGATACCAGCTGGTATCATTGATACTGAAACCTCAAAAATGAGAATGATACCAGCTCCTACTGATACCAGTTGGTATCATTGATACTAAAATGAGAATGATACACTATAAACACATTATAACTGACAAATTTATAAACTATAAAGACATTGAGGCAGATTTATAAACCAATCCAGATTTAAACACATTATAAACACACTGACAGTAAACACACTGTTCACATTTCATATTCCAAAATGAGATACATGATAGTATTCTTAGTTTTCATAAAATACATCATAACCCATCAACCATTAGAAACTCTACACCAGGCTATCATGCCTACAATAATCCAAGAAGCCACTAACAACCATAAATAGCTATTGATTCTTTCATCTAGCTTCTTCTTCTCCGTCTCCAGCATAGTTATCCTATCTCCACAGCTTGATAATTTCTCCACAAGAACATCATTCTTTTCTTGAAGTAGCTTGAGTTGATGCTTCAGCAATTCTGTATTTTCGCTTGTTAACTTTGTATCATTTCCTTCGTTTGCCCATAATACTCGGGGTCATGCCACTCAAAGTACCCGCAAGATTTCTCTTTATCCTATGCAAAGAGAAATTGTTAGTTCATATTGACAGAGCTTATTATAACATAATATTTACCTTCCAATGTATGCATTTTCAAAATTTCCTTCCAGGATTTTTATCTGTATTTGATGTTAGCAAGCAAGCCACAATATTATGCCGACAAATCGGCGCACACATTGATGAGGTTATAGAAACCTCAGTTGTTGTTGATTTTGATGCCATTGCCATAGTGCTACAAATATTTGAAGATATAAATCATGTTGGAAAATATACACATTGATATTTTGCCTAATGAAAATATACATATTGATATAACTGTATTTGTTTCATAATACATGTTAATTATGTTTCATTATTTGTTTCAAAGCAGTCTAATGTTTCATACATGTTTAATGCTATAACAGATTAATAAGAGTGGACCTTCTAAATAATAGAATCATGGAGTGAAGAAAATTAGTAATCAATCTTAACATTATTCTGAAATTACTCTGACAAATACATATTTATTTGAAATTTAGGGTTTTCAAACAAATCTATCTAGGGTTTGCAAAAAAAAATCTAATTTTAGGATTTTGGGCCGGCGATACAAATGGATTGAAATTTAGGGTGTGTAAACAAATCTAGGGTTTCCAAACATTTTCCTTCACTTCAAAGGAAGGTTCAGACCGGCGACACAAAGGAAGATTCGATTGCTACTTACCTTGGAGATAGATTCTCCAGCGGTGACGCAAATGAAGAATTTCTAGGACCTTGGGGAAAGATGGATCGTTTGTTGGGGAGCTCTTCGATTTTGTCGGGGAAGAGAAGAGTGCAGTCAATCGGGGAAGAGAAGAATAGGGTTTTGGTAAAAGATTTGCTGACTGGGTTGGGTGGGGCCCACAAAAAAATTAGTTAAAAAAAATGGGAGAGTCGACACAGTGTATTTTTTAATTTAATATTTTATTAATATTTTGGGATGTTGACTAGACTCTTGATCCATGTCAGCGTGCCCACATCAACATCCAAACGGCTATTGTGACATTTCGTTAACGGTGGGATAGATTTGTTACAAATTGAGAAAATTTAAAAGTGGTGATAGATTTGGGAAAGACCTCAAAAGTTGGAATATATTTAGTAATTAACCCAATAAATAATAATCAAATGTGCCTTTAAGGTAACACAAAACTCTCTTAGCAGCACACCAATGTTTCAAGCTTGGTGTATGCATAAATCTTGAATTCATACAACACTCTGCACCACATCTGGACATCGATTAGTGACATACATCAGTCAACCAATCAAGCTCTGAAATGGAGTAGCATCAGCCTTTGGCTCACCATCATTCAAAACTAGTTTAAGCTGAGTTTGCATGGGTGTTCCATACTATACCTTTTGAGCAGCTCTTTTGTATACTTTGCTTGTGAAATGAAAATGCCATTATCTAGATTCTTTACCTCAATTCCCACAAAGAAGTTCATATCCTCGAGATCTGTCATACTGAACTTAGTTGACATTTGCATTTTCAACTCTTTACTCAGCTATTCACTATTACTGCAGATGAGTAAATCATCTACATACAACAGAATTATGACCATGTGATTCTCCAACTGCTTTGTATATAATGTATACTCATCTTTGCTTCTCTTAAATTTCTACTCTTCGAGATACCCATGCAATTTGTCATACCAGGCATGAGGTTCCTGTTTTAAACCATACAATGTTATCTTAAGTTTATACACCTTCTCCTCTTAACCTGGTAGTTCATATCCTTTGGGTTGCACTACAAATACTTCTTTTAATTTACCATTCAAGAATGCTGACTTCACATCCATCTGGTAAAGTCTCCAATTCATGATGGCAGCTGCAATAAGAAGCAATCTCACGGTGCCAAATCTTGCTATTGGGGCGAAAGTTTCCAAATAATCATACCCCTCCTTTTGCATATAGCATAATACAACAAGTCTGACTTTATATTTATTAACACTTACATCGGCATTCAGTTTAATCTTATATACCCACTTGAGACCTATAGGATGCTTACCTATTGGGAGTTCAGTAAGACTCTAGGTCTTATGTTCCTTGATCGAGTTTATTTCATCATCCATTGCCTTGACCCAATCTGGAGCTTTAACTGCTTCTTCAAAGCAATTTGGTTCAACTATCTTAGTTAGATTGAATCTTTAACTCATGAGATAAATGTCATCAACACTTCTATATCCCCGAAGAGGAGACGGTGATTCCTCAGAATGTGTCTGACTTCTATTACTTCCACTAGTACAACATTGTCCATTATGACAGAAGATTCTCCAATCTCAGTGGTCGAATGTTGCTCCTATAACTCTAGAGTTCACATAATCAAATAGAATTGTTTGATTCTTCTGAGCTTCCGCTAAAACAACAGATGTATCACACTCACTCCAAGTCTTGGATTCATCAAATATCACATCACGATTGATGGTCAATTGTTTAGTTTCTGGGTTATACAGTCCATAACATTTTGTCTTCGGACTATATCCAACTATAACATTCACTCTGCTCTTCCCATCCAACTTCTTCCTCTTTTGAGTTTGTTATTGAAAAATAGTATTTTAAAACAAAAAAAATGTTGTTCAGAATCATTTAAATATCTTATTTTTTATTTTTTCAACTTAGTATCTTATACTTATATTATATTTAATTTTTATCCATAAATTTTTTATTATTTTTAATTTTTTTATCATTGAAATTTATATAAATTACATTTTTTAATGTATATAATTAATTTTTATATTTCTTTTTGGTTTATGAAATATCATTTTTTTATTTTGAAAAAACTTAAATAATTTTAAATTTCTTATATATATATAAGCAACGTATCATTCCCGCCTAAACTCTCTTCCCTCAAATTTTTATTACTTTTCCCACATAAATTTTTTCTACCTAAATTTTTTTTTTTCGCAAATTTTTATCCCACTTAAATTTAGAATAAAAGTTTTTACCCCATTTATTTTATCTATATGCAACTATTTAATAATTATAAATATTTTTTATTTTGAAATTTTTTTATATTAGTTTTTGAGTTTTGAAATATCATTTTTTGGATTTGTTAAATATTTCAAAATCAATTTTTTTTTTGTAGTTTATAGTAATTTAAATATTTTATTTTCTAATTTTTTTATTATGTTATCTTATATTTATATTATATTTGATTTTATTCATAAAAATATTATTATTTTTTGTAATTTTTAATTTTAAATCGTTGAAATCTATATAAACTAATTTTTAATATATATAATTATTTTTTATATTAATTTTGTATTTATGAAATATGATTTTTCCTTTAATTTTTAATTTTTAAAGAAATTAAATTATTTTAAATTTCTTATTTTTGAATTAATTATCTATACTTATAAATTTTTAATTGATATACTTTACTTTATATTTGCATTATATTTGATGTTACCTTTAAAATTATTAATAGATTTCCATTTTATTTTTCTATATATATTTTTATTTCAAATCTATATAGTATTATTTGTTTTCAAATAGTTTTTTTTTTTTAAATATTTGTTTAATTTTTTATTCAAAATTTTTACTTGAAGAGTTTTATATTTTGAAATAAATTAATAACATTATATAAAAAAATTGTTACCATTTTAGATGTATATCTTATTGATATTTTATTTTGTATGTCACACTATGATATAAATTTATTTATTTGAATTTTTGTTTTTTTTTATGTTTTTTCTATATGGACTTATTATTTTAAGCGTTAAAAATAATTATTAATCACTAATCTAAGATAATTCATCGAATCTTTTTTAATTCTTATTTTTATTTTAAATTTAATTATTATTTATAGTTATTTTAAATTAAATTATACAAATATATGTGGATATTTTTATAATTATATAAATCAAAATAAATCAATATATATTATCTTGTGGTATGTTTATATATTATTATTTAAAATTATAATTTAATTTAAATATCTTACTATTGATTTTTATTATAAAAATATATATTTTTATAATATGATAATAATATTGTAATTTATTTCTGAAAATAAATTTATAGAAATATTTAATTTTTTAATTTTTATGTTTATTATTATGAATATTAAATTATTGTTACAAATTTAATTTAAAATTAAAATTAAAAAATTAATTTATAATTGAAGTTTAAAATAATTATTTTTCTAAAATATAAAAAATATTTTTAAATTTAAATTTAATAATTTCAAGTTAAAATTACGTTACAAATTAAGAAAATATTAAAAAATTGATAAACTATTCTATTTATATATAATAATATTAGAAAAATATAAAATTTAATTTCAAATTTTTTTGTAAAATATTAATAATGTAGTAACTTATTTTTAAAAAATCTGGGTATAATTATTTAATTTTAATTTTATTATTTAAATTATTAAGAATATTAAATTATAAATAAAATTCAATTAATAATTTAAATTATAAAATAATTTAAAATTAAAATTTTAAATAACTATTTTCTAAAATTATAAAATTTATTTTTAAATTTAAATTTATATAATTTCAAATTAAATTTATATTATAAAATATGAAATTATCAAAAAAAAAATTTGATAAACTATTTTATTTGTATATAAACCTATATTAAAAAATAATATTCAATTTATAATTATTTTATTTTTAAAATTATAAATTAATTATGCAAAGTACGGGTAGTGCAACTTGTTAGACTAAAGTTGAAAAGATTTGTTTTGCCGTTTACCTAAAAATAAAATTCAGAACCTTCAAACGGAGCCGGGTCAAACCCGACTCCTTTGTCCGAGCATTTGACCTTTCAATTCTAGACGGTCAATGTTTGTTTCTTGCTAAACAGGTAACGCGACTTTACGCAGGCACGGGTTTTCAACACTTCGAAAATTATTTCAGGACCCATTTTGTTGCCTCATGTCTGCAATTGAAAAGGAATCATGTGGATTGCGGGACCGACAGTATAATATCATTTTGCCCAATAGAAAGTTAGTTATTTTTGTGGTCTTAAGGGCACGAGATGTTTACTTTAATAGCAAAAATGGGAAAATGCAATGTGTACACATGTGTAGTCTTGTAGGTTGTAGAAGACGCAACCGCATCAATCACCGGGAATATTCGCCGCGATCATTACCATTGATCATGGAAACCTCTGATCTTACGGCCATTAGTTGCTCCACGTTTCCTGCTAAATTTGCCAAAACTTTTAATTCGTGAGAAGAAGGCGGCCACCCGTTCGTTGGTCAGATTGATACATTCCCCTAATGCCACTCACTGTAACGCATGTGTATCATTATTGGGAAATATGAAGGGCAATTTAGGCCTAACAGAGTGGATAAATTGTGGAATCAACGTTCTCCGGAAAGTGAACTTAACAACAGCGAAACTAACATCATTATAATTGAACAAAAAGTGAAAATATTAATTCACTATTTCATAACAGATTCCAGGTGCGCAGGAGAATTTGAATTTGGAGTTGCCTTCTCGTCTCCGATCTGTTCCTTCTTCTTCCCGATCGAAACCGTAATCGTATATCCATGGATCTCTCCGATAGATCTCGCCAATCCCTCCTCCCAAGCTTCCTCTATTCGTCCGGCTCTGGACTCGGTATAGAGCGGATGATGTTGGCGCGAAGATCCGTCCCCAAACCGGTGCCAGCTCCCGGTGCGCCGATTGGTAACGCTTCGATGGGATCCGTCGTCGCCCAAGCCCCGAGCGAGCCTGGGAAGATCGAGCTGTACTCCCCCATGTACTACGCCGCCTGCACCGCTGGCGGGATAGCCAGTTGTGGCCCCACCCACACGGCCGTCACCCCTCTCGATCTTGTTAAGTGTAACATGCAGGTGAGTTGCTCAGCTCTTGTTCAAATTACGTTTTTGGATCTTTAATGGCTTGGCATGGAGTCCTCTGTTCTAGTACGATGGGCAGTGGCAGGGATCTTATGTTTCAGATTGTTTACTGTTGTTTGATTTATCGATCTTATGTGTTACTTTTTGGAATTTCCAGATTGATCCGGCTAAGTACAAGAGCATCTCTTCCGGATTTGGTGTCTTGCTCAAAGAACAAGGAGTCAGGGGATTCTTCAGAGGTTGGGTGCCAACACTGCTCGGGTACAGTGCCCAGGGTGCTGGCAAGTATGGATTCTATGAGTTCTTCAAGAAGTATTACTCTGACATCGTTGGACCCGAATATGCTTCCAAGTATAAGACTCTGATCTACCTTGCTGGCTCCGCGTCTGCCGAGGTGATTGCGGATGTTGCTCTCTGCCCATTCGAGGCTGTCAAGGTTAGAGTCCAGACACAACCAGGGTTTGCTAGAGGTTTGAGTGATGGGTTGCCGAAGATTGTAAAATCTGAAGGTGCTTTAGGGTATGATCTTTTGTATCTTATACATTAACCTGGATTTGGTATTTTGATTTATGAATTTAAATTATGCTTATTGTGATTTTGTGATTGCAGGTTGTATAAAGGATTGGTCCCACTTTGGGGACGTCAGATTCCTTGTAAGTGAGCTTTTGATTAAAATGTTTCTCTAATTTCATTTTATTTGTTTCGTTTACTATCAAACAATATAAAAAAAATTTCCTCTCTGCTTGATTAAATCGGATAGACATGTACTGCAATCCAGTGTTATTCATTGTTCAAGGACAAACAAGAAATTTAGCTTCGATCTTTTGTTGTTGTATTATGAAGTCATGAAGTGTAATAGATTAGATTTTTGCTTGCAGAAGTTTTGGTCGAATATTCATAGTATATAAATCTGTTACAACCTTTTGTTGGTCATGTTGATTATCTTTTGGAGTTTTTTTTTTTGCTTGCAAGGCTAGCTTGGAAATTTTCTTCCTTAACTAAGTGTTGTTTATAAGGTTGAAAAGCTTCTAGTATCGGTTTTTAGCTTGACGTTTTTATCAGTTTGGAAATTTTGTATTCTATTGAATTATCAATTTGGAAATTTTGTATTCTATTGAATAAGCACATTTTGTGCACACTTGTATAGATTCTTATGTTGTTTCAATTGTCATTTAAAAACTAAAGGAAAACTAGAAGCCTTTGCTTGAGTCATTCCAAGTGTTGTCAAAGGCGCGCGCCTGGGTGCCTAGGCGTGGTGCCAAATTGGTCCTACGCCTTGGCACAACTACGTCATGCGCTTAGAGTTTTTTGAAGTTTTAGGCATGCATCTTATGCTCCTGGTTTAAACCAATTTTTTTGTGAATCTCCAAACGCGCCTTAGGCTGGAGAACCTCTAGTGTTGGTAGTTCAAAAGGCTCAACATAGCGTGACTTTGAAGAGAGCGAGACAGATTCATATGAAAGAAAAAATAATGTTGAAGGATACAAGTTAGATGGGGTTGGTGAAAAAACTCATAATAATTTTATTGATGAGAACTCCGGGGAAGATCTCTAGGGAGTCAGGATTAGGAGGGTCACGAAATTTGCTTAAACTAAAAAACTCGTGATTTATATGTTTCATTTGAATTGCCTAGTTTGGTGGATTATGAAAAACTCTTAGTTTTTTTTAAAAAATTATTATTTGACTCTTTAATTAGATTCATGATATATGATGTTTTAATTCTTTGTTGGAATTATTGATGTTATAGGTGTAATGGTGCATATAATCTAATTCTTATATTGATTACCATATTTTTTATTATTTTAGAATACAATATATAATATTTTTAAAAATATGTGCCTTGCTTTAGTCAGTCATGCGCCTTTTTTGCGCCTTGCGCCTCAGGCGATATGCGAACCTTTGCACATTGAGTGTGTCTAGCGCCTTTGACAAGCTTGGGCCTTCCATGAAACTGGATGGAATTGGAATCGTTGACTTGTATTATTGTTTCTATATTAAATCATGCTCAACTTTCATACAATATGTTATATATGTTAAAGTCTCACATTGGTTAAAAATATGACCAGAATTATCTTTAAATAGTTTGGGCAATTCTCTGCTCATGAGCTAGCTTTTGGGGTGAGTTAGGCCCACTAATTTCTTAATAATATACTATTTTTTTCATGTTATGACTATTGGGTATTCTTTCGCCCTTTACTTAATCATGTTTCCCTATAAAGTAGTTCAGATATACATATTTATTTTGTCCACTTGCAAGATATATTTTTGATGCCAAAGTAAATTAATCTAGGAGACATTCGTGGAACACATTCCTGTTGACCCCTTTGGAAACGTTGCGTCTCTAGTCATTAGGCTGAGATCACATTTAATTGTATATTTTATCATTTGATGGATTTCATGCAAATTAGTTTGGGCTCTAGTTGAATATTCTGTTATTTTGACATTGGAAAAAATGTATTTAGTTCAGCTCAATAAAGAGTTATGATCAAATCATGCAGATACTATGATGAAATTTGTGTCTTTTGAGACTATTGTTGAAATGATCTACAAATACTACATTCCAACACCAAAGGACCAGTGCAGCAAATCACTTCAGCTCGGAGTGAGCTTCGCTGGTGGTTACGCTGCTGGTATCTTGTGCACTATTGTTTCACACCCTGCTGATAATCTTGTCTCTTTCTTCAACAATGCTAAGGGTGCCAGTGTCGGTGATGTAAGTATTGTGCAACATGTTTTTTTTTCCATAATTACTATAATATGTTCAATTTTTCATAATTACTATATCATGTTCAATCCTTATTTTTTATTTAACTAGGCCATGAAGAAACTTGGACTATGGGGCCTCTTCACTCGTGGTCTTCCTCTTCGTATAGTCATGGTCGGTACCCTAACCGGTGCACAATGGTTAATTTATGACGCCTTCAAAGTTATGGTTGGCCTGTAAGTACCACCTTTTGTTATTGCCGAATTGATTTTATTGGTGTGATTTTTTAAAAGCTAATTTCAACTTTGATGTTTTTAGGCCAACAACGGGTGGAATTACTCCTATAGAGACAGATAAGAAGATATGATTGTGTGAAACTCCTTGTAACAACTCAAATCTATGGTCTTCGGACTAAAGAGGATCATTTTTTGGATTAAGGACATTTTTTTGAAACAATGCAATATTTGTCATCTATTCTTCTTCACGAATTATTTTCAATTTCATCCATTTCCGCTTAGTCGCTTATTAAATTGGGTTAGACTACGTATTCATACAAATAGAAAGATTGTTGTGAAATAAATTGGAGTTATCATAATTGTAACTATTCTTAATAAATATTGAGATGAATCATTTTCCTTGTTCTACGGTAACTATTCTTAATAAATAGTGAGATGGATCATTTTTCTTGTTCTATTGTGGCTTTTCATTCTCCAAATATTCCTGTGAGCATTAGTTAGTCTTACGTACTGAGTTATTCATTTATGAGATATAGGTTGACGAGAGGAAAAATTTAGTGAGTGCATCCATGGGCGTATGTAGAGAGAGGGAACATGAGTGAATATGAAATGGAGCGAGTGAACACAATACTGTGTCATATATGTATATTCGCTCATATGTTCTCTACTTTCATGGAAAGGTTCACCATAGAAGTGATTGTTAACCATGCGAGTGCTTTGAGTTGATGATCCAATTATTGGCACATCATTAGATGAATTTTAGAGACATCACAATCACTAGTGGCAAAGCCTAAAATAAAAATTAAGGAGGTAGTCTCAAAATAAAAGATATTGTGGTGTACGTGGGGTGTGGCCACATGCGTGGGCGTCAAAGACTAGGAGCTAAGGCACATTGGAGATCACCTTATTGCAAGCCATAGATTGCCAAAACGAACTGTTTGCTTATGATCGTCTAAATAGGTTATTCGCAAATTTTAAAATCTTTTCAAATTAAGTCAAATAAATTTTCAATTGAATCAAATAAATTTTATCGAATCAAAGAAATTTTCAATCCGGTCCCAATTGGGTTAAAGAAACTTTTAATTGGGTTAAAAAAATTTCTATCAGGTCAACAAATTTCAATTGAGTCAAACTTGATTAAAAGAAGTCTTAATACTAGGTGAGGAAAAAATTAAGTTCTTTTAATGTTAGAATGATAAAATTAACATTCACAAAGAGGCGTGAATCCACTTGTGCTCAAGTGGTAGTAGCATCTGGGTATGTTTCCTAGGTCTTGGGTCAATCCCTAGTTGTAGCGCTTTGGGCGTCTTTTTCACGTCTTTATATGTCTTGTAATACGTCTTGTGTGTATATTATCGTGTTTACGCTTTGTAATGACTGTGCTATAAAGCTACTTTTTAATATATATATATATATATGTATATATATATATATTAAAAAACATTCACAAAGAGGAACAATTTTATTGTAGACCCCGTTGTCGATGACGACCTGATGACTCATGACTGGTGACACCCCATCACCGACGATTGAGGGCATCATCGGCTGGAGATCTATAGGTCTAGCGAAATTAATAAAATACTAAAACTCCATCTAAAGTAGAAGAAACGATATATAATGGTCGATTTTAATAACAATTGATTTGAATTTTATTAATAATAAATCACACAATAGAGTCCCACTTGAAACGGGAAAAGCAAGGTCAGTAAAACATGAACTGTTTGTAGGGAATGAAAGCACATAATTCTCTGCTTGCAAGAATATGAGGAGCAATAATATACACAAAACAATAACAATAAATAGCAAATGCTAAAACAACATAAGACACCAAGATTTTTAACGTGGAAAACTCCCTCAATGTGAGAGGTAAAAACCACGAGACTTGACAGTCCAATCAGCAAGAATCTACTGTGATTAAGAGTTATTTACAATCTCCAAGTTTCAGCCTTCAATGGTCATAAAAAACAACAAGAAGATCAAATAATAAACTTGACAAATATGAAGTGAAGAGATGAGAAACTTTGCCAAAACAAAGCTGCTACTGCGACCGACCACTACTTTTGGAGTTTGGAGAATTATTTCAACAAATCCCACCGTTCATATTAAATAACAAGGTGTCCCAAATATGCTGACCAAATTTTAGCTCGATCGGACCACAGATGATCATCTGATCGTTAGTTTGATCAAAATTACGCACACCAAAAAACTGCAGCCGAGGGTGGGCGAATTCCTCTGTCCTTCTCTTCCTTCTAAAAATTCTTAACCCTCAAAAATGATTCTTAACTTAGCTCTAAACATTCACCACCCATAAGTGAGAATAACCATTGGGTTTGCACATGATATTTTGGATTTTTTCTCCACATAGGAAGGGAGCCCAACCCAACATTGCTATCTCTTGGTCTCTTCTATTCTTAAGCAACTCAAAATAAAGAAGTTGAAACTAGTCATATTTTTGACTAAGAAACTTCTATAAGTCATAAAACTATTTCACCAACTAGTCATAAAAAAAATCCAAAGTAACTATGAACAATTTCATCATTACTAGTCATAAAAAAATCCAAATTAACCATGAATTCCATCATTTCAAAAGAAGTTTAACTAGACATCATAATTAATTCCAAAGTATATTCACAATAAAGAAACGATCTTAACTTGTCCAAATTAGAAAAATCAAAACCATCGCACCATAAGAAAATTCTTGAAATCACAACCATCACAACTAATTCAAACCAAACTTCTTCTACATATTGGATCATGTCACTCATTTCAAGCCGAGCTTCTTTCACAGTGAAAAGTACTTTGAAGAAGAGGGATTCGTTGCAATGACCTCTCCTACCTCAACCATTTGTGACTTATCCAACACAAATCTTCAATAGCAAGTGAAAAGAAGTACTTTGAAGTAGAGGGTTTCGTTGCAATGACCTCTCCTACTTCAACCATTTGTGACTCATCCAGCCCAAATCTTCAATAGCAAGTGAAAAGAAGTACTTCAAAGTAGAGGGATTCGATGTGCTGACCTCTCCTACCTCAACCATTTGTGACTCATCCAACCCAAATATTCAATAGCAAGCAATCCTTCGTAAACCTTTTGTTGATACTCATTGTCAGCAAATATGTTTGTAAAGTAATTGGAGATGTTTTAAAAGCAACTTGTCACATCCTGAATACCTTGACTTGTACTCTCACACAAAGTGCCAATGTTGTTCATCGAATCAACTAAAGAACCCATGACAACTTCCACAGTATTAGCTTTCCTCTTTCTAGAGGTGGATTGGCTTTGGATCGACGAGTTGCTCTGATATTGTATGTTGTTTACTGTTGGTCTAGGTGTGGGGCTATTATTCTCAGAGCCTTCATGACTTTCAAGTTGGACTTCCTCATCAAGGTTGACAATATCATTAAGAATATCAATAGCTGCATCTGCAAGATCTTCGGCCCTTTGACCAGTAGCTCAATCTTTTCCAAATATAATCAAAAGGCTCTCTCAATGAGGAAATGACTTGTTGTGAAGCTCGGCTGCAATTGGATAACTTTGTTACAATAGAAAGAAGAAAAAATAAGAAAAAACCAATTCAATAATAGAGTAAGCATCATAACGGTAAATACCACTTGACATATTATTTACATACCTTAATCCATTGGCTCCATACTTCTTGCTCATAGGTCACACAACACCTAACTGAGTCCCATCCAAATCTCGACGATTGTTAGCCTTGAATAAAAGTGTGATCATAGCCTTGAATAAATGTGCAGTTGAACCTTGAGACCCCATCTTGGTGACCTTGCTTCTAACATTTTCTCACTCTTGCTGGCACAATTAGGTTAGGAGCTAGGGATATCATGCTAGGACTGAGAAGAATATTGTCCAACTTGGCTAAGGCAAGGGATGCTTGATAGTTAGTCCACTTGAAAGTGGTGCCCATGATGGGTCAGTCTTGAAGACCGATGTCAGCTATGAATTTGGAGAACCGTGTAGAGTTATAGGCAGAACCTTGGCAGTTCCTTCTGACAATATACAGATTAGGTGAGTCTTGAAGAAGCTGATATAGTTCACGGATGAAGGAGGGACTACGTGCTCTGTTAGGTGGGCCATAAACACCAACGAAGTGTAGTCTGCAGTTTGAGCGCAGGTGAAGGAGATGTAGGTGGATGTAGAACTCCCCCGAGGAGGCCGCCATGCATTTCCATAGAGAAAGATTCCAAATTGCGAGGAAACCTCCTACATATACCAGAAGAATTCAAAGAAAAGTAGTGAGTGCCAGGGCCTGCATGAAAACCTGAAATCTGTTTGACAGTATGATTGGATATCTTCTCTAGCTTAGTTTCACATAAAAATATCAGTGGCATATCCAGCCCACTAAATAGGGGACATTTTGTCCCACATTTTTTTTCAAAAAAAATTGAAAAGTACTTTTTATATTTTAATTTTTATTGTTAATTCTAATTTTGTATTTATTTTAAAATTGATAAAATTTAATATTCTATATATAAATCATTGAATTTGTGTTGTTACTTATTTTAAAGAAAATAATACATGTTATTTTTTTATTAACGGGTAGCTTCAAGTGGTTTAGACAATCGTATAGTTCTTGATTTGATGAATACAACTCTAGTTTTATAAGGTAAATAATTCTACTCAAAACTAAATATTACTTTGATTGATTGATTTTTATTTATTTCTCATTTGTTGATCTATATATTTTGATTGTCTTATGTTAAAAATATTTTTATAAAATTATATTGAACCGTATCGCGGGGGCAAGCCCCCGCACCCCCAATTTATAAAAATTATAACTAAACATAATAATTTTAGTTTTAATTTTTTTTATGTCCCTCATTTTCAAAATCTTGCATACGCTACTGTCTTTGATGAGTTATTTGACCATGTATCACTTAGAATGGAAATTGAGGCCAGAAGCATTCCAAAATATAACATTAGAGTTAAATGATTCCATAAGAGGGAAAACAACAAAAGCAAGATCAACCACCAATAGAAGATGAGGTGAGTTACCGTCAAGCCTCCACAACAGCCATCACCTTGAGTATCTTGAGGCCATCATCAGCACAAATGAAGCCTCGTTTAGCTATAGAGGAAATGACATCCCTATCGAGGCAGATAGCCATCTCGATAGAAGAAGTCCCACAGTTCGTTGGGCGACTGAACTCCATATGGGCCGAGGTTAGCCCTTCCATTTTGGCAGCCTTCCACAGTTCTGATTTTTGGATGGCATTGTGGTGGTGAACAGGTGATCTACTAGAAAGACGTCTGCTCCTTCTAAGGATGAAGATGGTTTCAATGGTGGATGGAACGACTTTTTGTTGAAGTTTAGTGGAGATTGGTAATTTCGATGGTGCATGGAATGACTTTTTGTTAAAGCTTAATTAGTGGAGATTACTTTCTCTTTACTGTATAAATAGATGGGCAATCATTTCATTTCGTATCATCTCTTTTATGAAGCATATTTCATTTCGGTTATGTAGTTCTCGTTACATCTTTTTCGAATACTGCCCATCTCTTTTCTGTAAGTGTATTGCATTTCCATTCAATACAAGTTAAGTTGTCGTTCTTTCCTCATTTGGTTTCAAGCTACTTTTTGCTCTAAGCTTAACAATACTCATCTTCTTGTAGTCTGAAGAATATATTCTTCTTGTTTCTTGTGTGATTGAAAACTCCAACGGACGCGGTGGCGGAGGTGATGGCCAATTACACGGTGGATAGCCTTCTACCAAAGCACCACCAGCCCCTTACTCCCTCGATGGTGTTTCTGAATGCGACTAAGGGCTCCCACATTGCACTACGTCTTGTCTAGATTAGCATGCATGACGTCTTCGGCGATTTCAATCGCACCCTCCTCAACTACCACGTCAATGAGCCCAACTCTAGCTCATTGGTTGTTGCAACGAGCTCAATGTTAGGTATGCAACCGATGGTTATGCCAGAGCCTGCGGTGTTGGTGCCTGCATCGTCACCTTCACCGCCGGTGGCCTCAGCGCGCTTAATGTTGGGAATGAAAGCTCCTAATTTCCTGCTTGCAAGAATATGAGGAGCAACAATATACACAAACCAATGGCAGTAAATAGCAAATGCTAAAACAACACAAGGCAACAAGATTTTTAACGTGGAAAACCCTCTCAATGTGAGAGGTAAATACCATGGGACTTGACAGTCCAACCGACAAGAATCTACTATGATTAAGAGTTGTTTATAATCTCCAAGTTTCACCCTTCAATGGTCACAAAGACCAATAACAAGATCAAGCAATAAACTTGACAAATATGAAAAGAAGAGATGAGAAACTTGCCCAAAATAAAACTGCTATTGAGACCACTATTTCTGTAGTTTGGAGAATTCTTTCAACAATCCCACCGTTCAGATTGAAGAACGAGGTGTCCCGAATATGCGGACCAAATTTCAGCTCGATCGGACCACGGATGATCCTCCGATTGTCAGTTTAATCAAAACTGTGCAAACCAGAAAACTGCAGTCGAGGGTGGGCGAAATTCTCTGTTCTACTTCTCCTTGTAAAACCTCTTAACTCTCAAAAAATAATTCTTAACCTAGCCCTAGACATTCACCACCCATAAGTGAGAATAACCATTGGGCTTTCACATGATTTTTTGGGCCTTTTCTCCACATAGGATGGGAGCCCAACCCAACAAATCTCCCCCTCACGACTATGTGGAGGTAATCGCCAATCCAGCGGTTAAACAATAAGCTTCAAACTTTCATCTTGGCAAATATTTTGTCATTATATCTGAACCATTCTCATCAGTGTGAACCTTTTCAAGTTCTAACAACTTAGCATCCAAAACATCACGTATCCAATGATACCTCACATCAATGTGTTTGGACATCGAATGAAAAGTTGAGTTTTTACCAAGATGTATAGTACTTTGACTATCACAAAATAACACATACCTCTCTTGAGTAAAGTCAAGATCTTGCAAGAACTTTTTCATCCAAAGCATCTCCTTGCATGCTTCAGTAATAGCAATAAACTCAGCCTCTGTAGTAGACAAAGCGACACACTTCTATAACTTAGATTGTCAAGCTACAGTGCCACCTCCAAATGTGATCATATAACTTGAGGTAGACCTTCCGGAGTCAACATCTCCTGCCATGTCCGAGTCAGTATAGCCAACTAAAATGAGCTTCTCATTTCCAAAACATAACTTCAAGCTAGAACTCTCTCCTTGTCTTTCTTCTCATATTCATTTGATGGATTCTGCTTTGAACTCAATTTGAAGTGTGTAGCAAGAGGAGTGCTAACAGCCTTAGCTTTCTCCATCTGAAACCTTTGCAGCACCGCTTCAATGTATTTCTCTTGTGACAACCAAAATTTCTTCTCATTTCTATCACGGATGATTCTTATACCAAGAATTTGCTTTGCTGGTCCGAGATCCTTCATTGCAAATGACATCCCAAGTTGCTTTTTCAATATGTCAATTCTAGAAGCATTTTGACCAATAATAAGCATGACATCAACATATAATAGAAGGATAGTAAAATCAACATTATCAAACTGTTTAGCAGATACACAATGATCAGAAGTAGTCTTCTTGTAGCCTTGCTCTCCCATAACATACTCAAACTTCTTATACCATTGCCTTGGAGCTTACTTCAAGTCATATAAGTTTTTCTTCAGTTTGCACACATGATCTTCTTTCTCTTTCACCTTAAACCCTCTGGTTGTTCCATGCAAATTTCCTCATCAAGATCACAATGGAGGAAAACAGTTTTTACCTCCATATGCTCTATCTCTAATCTAGGCTTGCAGCCAAACTCCAAATAGTCCTGATAGAAGACATCTTCACAACCGGTGAAAAAATCTCATCAAAATCAATCCCTTTTTTCTGCCTAAAGCCTTTAACCACTAATCTGGCCTTATACCTCGGAGATGAAGAATTTCCTTTATGTTTCAACTTGTATATCCACCTATTTTGCAAAGCTTTCTTGCCATTAGGCAATTTCACCAGTTCAAATGTTTGATTATCATACAATGACTACATCTCATCTTGCATTGCATAAACCCATATTTGCTTTTGGTCACTATCCATAGCCTCCTTATAACATTCAGGCTCTCCCCCATCAGTCAAGGTTACATACTCATCAGAAGAATACCTTGTTGAAGGTCGTCTCTCTCTAGTAGACCTCCTGGGTTGGACAACTAGTGGATCTGCAGGTATTTCCTGTTGCTGATCAACAACACTATCACTTGGAACATCTAAATGATCTTGGGCATTAGGAACCCAATGGTCATTTTGCTGCATCTGATCCTGGGCATGATTCTCTGCTAGTTCTGGTGTAGGCGATAGCTGAACTGGATCCATATCAGTTAAGTCACTGCTCTTGTGAGATTCACTCTTCTCTGCCTTCTCAATGTCTTCAATGGTCTGATCTTCTATAAATACTACATCTCGGCTTCTCCTAAGCTTCTTATCAATCAAATCATAAAACCTGTAGCCAAGCTCATCCTGACCATACCCAATAAAGATGCACTGCCTGATCTTCACATCCAACTTAGATCTTTCATCCTTTGAAACATGAACAAATGCTTTGCATCCAAAAACTTTCAAGTGATCATAAGAGGCATTCTTGCCAAACCAAACATTATTTGGAACATCACTATCTAGAGCAACTGTAGGACTTAGATTAACCACATGCACTGTTGCATACAATGCTTCTCCCCAGAAGGACTCAGGTAGGTTAGCTTCAGTAAGCATACATCTAACTCTCTCAATTAATGTCCTGTTCATCCTCTCTGCTAGACCGTTCAGCTGAGGTGTTTTAGGAGGTGTCTTTTCATGCCTAATGCCTTGCTGCTTGCAATACTCATCAAATGGCCCACAATACTCACCACCATTAATGTTGGGAATGAAAGCACCCAATTTCCTGCTTGCAAGAATATGAGGAGCAACAATATACACAAACCAATGGCAGTAAATAGCAAATGCTAAAACAACACAAGGCAATAAGATTTTTAACGTGGAAAACCCTCTCAATGTGAGAGGTAAATACCACGGGACTTGACAGTCCAACCAGCAAGAATCTACTATGATTAAGAGTTGTTTACAATCTTCAAGTTTCAGCCTTCAATGGTCACAAAGACCAATAACAAGATCAAGCAATAAACTTGACAAATATGAAAAGAAGAGATGAGAAACTTGCCCAAAATAGAGCTGCTATTGCGACCACTATTTCTAGAGTTTGGAGAATTCTTTCAACAATCCCACCGTTCAGATTGAAGAACAAGGTGTCCCAAATATGCTGGCCAAATTTTAACTCTATCGGACCATGGATAACCCTCCGATTGTCAGTTTGATCAAAACTGTGCAAACTAGAAAACTGCAGCCGAGGGTGGGCGAAATTCTCTGTTCTACTTCTCCATGTAAAACCTCTTAACCCTCAAAAAATGATTCTTAACCTAGCCCTAAACATTCACCACCCATAAGTGAGAATAACCATTGGGCTTTCACATAATTTTTGGCCTTTTCTCCACATAGGAAGGGAGCCCAACCCAACACTCAATGCGATTGTCGTCGCCAACAACGAGAATCTTCCCGTCATATGCATCGCCGACGGCCCGCATTCTAGCTACTACAACACAAACAACATCCTCCACCACACCATTGGCCTCCCGAACTTCTTGTTAGAGCATGAAGTTCAACGAACCAGCTGCAGAAGAAGAATTGAAGTCGCAGGAAACACAAAGAGGAGGAAGATAATAAGCAAATTACCATATTAGGCATTCAGTAACATTGTAATAAACTCAAGTGTGTGGTAGCATTGTCTTTTAACTTGCAGTTTCGGATCTCCATGAATAAAGCGGGTTTCGGGTTTAAGTGTTGAGTATGAGAACATATAAATACTCATGTTTTGTAACATGAGAAGTAGATTCAAATGAATAAAATTTCACTCTTCTTCCTCAAGTAGTTCGAATATTCATCTACCTCATATGCATCACCTTCAACATGGTATCAAAGCTGACCTGCTGAACTTTTGAAGCTAATCGCTGAGACGCATTCAAGATCTGGGACTGTGATTGAAACCTTAAAATGGCGAGGAACCGCCGATCATCCACGGCTGCCAGATCAGTCATAGGGGAATCACATAATCATCAGGAAGTTGTCTTGATGGCTAGAGTGGCAAAGGTAGACGATATATGATCCATTTATTCTGGCTGGGAACTATCACCTAGGTATATATGAATCTTGTATATGTTCAGTTAATTGGGCATGAGAATTATCTGACATGGAAAGAGTCGATGATGATCTCGTTATCTGCCAAGAACAAGATTGGGTTTATTGATAGAACCATAATCCCACCAAACGAAAGCATTCCCAAATATATAATGTGGAAACATTGCACCGATATGGTGCAATCATAGATACTGCAATCCCTCGCACCAAATCTCAGAGTTATATATGCTAAGACTGCAACCAAGATGTGGTCGAATTTGGAAGAGAGATTTGGGAGAGGAAACGAACCCAGAATCTTTGATATTGAAATGTAAATTGGTTCAACTCGACAAGGAAATCAAACTATAGTAGCATACTTCACAAAGTTAAAGAGCTCATGGGATGAGATTAATGCCCTAAATGAAAGCTCATTCTGCAATTGTCAAGTTGCCCGAGAAAATATGGACAAAAGTAGACTTAGTAAATTCCTATTGGGATTGAGTGAGGTGTATGTGAGCATCAAAGGGCATATATTGTTGATGAGGCCTCTTCCCGATTTAAATCAGGCATGTGCAATACTTGAGCAAGAAGAACTACATTATTAGTATTAGTGTGAATCCCTCGGTTGAGAGTGTTGCATTGAATTGTCAGTATCAGAATTACATGAACTATACTAAGGGATGTTGGCCAAAGATTTTCTACCTTGGTCTTAATCTCGGTTTTAATGATAACAAATATGGAACTAATGTCTCATTGAGAAATCTTTCAGGTTCCAAGTCGGTTAGCGCACGACGTCCGCAATCGAAGAAATCGAAGAAATCGACAAGACGCTCGTCGATGCTCGGGATTCTTCAGGAAGTAGAGTTTATCTTTAGGGTGTCTAGCATGTGTTGTAATCCTCTTTTATGATGCAAAAAACCCAAAAACCAAACCTGAATCCCAAAACATGAAAACCCGAAAACCGTCTTGAAATTCACTAAGCCTAGGGAGCTCCTTGGAGGGCTATATGACCTAGACATTTTCTTGACACAGGCGGTAATTGTTCCTTGGGTAAAAACTAGATAACGAGATATTTTAAAGAAATTTTTAGATGCTTTTAGCATACCCATATTTAACCCGAGAGATTAAAAAATTTCCGTTTTCCGAAAATTTGTACTAGACCCCAAAAACTATATTTTGATTCTTAAGAATTTTGATTTTTTAGATATTTTTATTGAATCCAAATTTAGATTAATCCTCATATAACATTTATGTTTTAAAGTTATTAACTTCAAGTTAAGAAATATTATATAAGTAGACTTAGCGAAGACGAAACCTAGAATCAAGCAAACAAGCAGAAAAAACCAAGCAGTGCAGTCTGCCCAGTTTCGGTCGACCGGTCGATCGATTGAATGCTGCCAAAAACTGGCAGTAGGCAAGTCGGTCGACCGAAATATGCTAGAAAATGACAGTATGCCTTCGATCGCTCGGTCGATCGACCGACGATCGACCGGACCTACGATTGGACGGCAAAAACGACTAGTTTTCCGCCCGTTGAGGTGGCTATTTAATGTCATCTCCTCAAAGCTTATAAATAAAAGCCTAAGCAAGCCTTCCACCCTTTATCTAAGCTTCCATTGAGCCATTCTTGATCATTCTCAAAGCATTTCTTGAGTCATCCATTTGATAACCCTAGTTTCCATGATACATTCTTGATCTTGCCTTCAAGCTTTGAACGATTCATCATTGAGACATCAAGAGGAACTAGGACTCGTGTTTGGTGCTAAGTATTTGTTGTATTATTTATTTGCTCCATTATTTGTGTATTTTTGTGATTTATTTCATTGTATTTGAGCTTGTGAAGACCTAGGTTGTTAGGTCTTGAAATTGGATAGTAACCTTGGTGTTTAAGGTTTAAATCCACCAATGTAAACATAGTTTGCTAGGATTAGTTCTTGTTGTCCTTAGAATTGAGGTGGGAAAGTGCTCTCGGTAGAAAGGTGGAGACTTCCTGGTGTGGAAGTACCTTTGGTGTGAGAGCGGAGACTCTCCGGTGTAAACGTCCTCGTTGTAAAGGAAATAAGATAATCTAGTAAAGCTAGTTTGGAAATCTTGAGCGGGGTGCTTAGGTAGTGGACTAGGCATTGGGGCTGAACCACTATAAATAATTATGTTTATTTCATTATCGTATTTACTTTGCTTCCGCTTGCTACTCAACTTGAAATTTGCCTAAGTAACCAAAGAGACGATTAAAATCGAATATAAGCAAAAAAATTAGTAAATATACAATTCACCCCCCCTCCTAGTGTGGCCATTTCACCCAACAAGGGAGGTAAGAACAAACCTCAAAATACATCAAAGCTCTTTTGTGATTACTGTTAGAGAACCGAGTATACCAGAGAAACATACTACATGTTACATGGATATCCACCCGGGCATAATTAAACTGCACAAAGGCAAGTAGAAATTCGAGGAATTGGGTGGAAACATGAAGTAGGTCAATAATATCCAATCGGATGTGAATGATAGCATTGGAGACAACACAACAAGGATGGTGAGTGATGAAAGTTCCACCAGCAAGAACAAGCATGGTGGATTTATTGAAGAGCAGTATAACACACAACTTGATCTCCTTGGTCAGAGGAGTTCAAGAGATCATATGATCATATGATCATATGATCAACATGGTAGGTACTAGGGGTGTAAGTGAGCCGAGCAGCTCGTGAGCTACTCGAGATTGACTCGATGAAAACTCGAGCTCGAGCTAAGTAATACTCGACTCGAGTGGCTCGCGAGCCTAATCGAGCTTCATATATTTATATATAATTATATAAATATTAATATTTTATAAGGGGTTGAGCATAAACCCGAGCCGAGCCGAGCTTAATCGACCTTGAACGAGCTCGGTCACGCTTGAGAAAAATAAACGAGCCTAAATGAGCTTAAATGAGCTGAGCTCGAGTTACTTGAGTCGAGCTCGAGCCGATCTCGAGCCTAGATATTGAAGCTCGATCTAGCTCGAGTTCGAGCTTGAGCTCGACATTTCTTAAATGAGCAGAGCTTGAGCACAAGCAAGCTCGGCTCGGCTCGGCTCGATTACACCCCTAGTAGGTACTACCTTTTGCTCTAGTGCATATAATTTACCCAAGTATTGGATATTAAATAGTGGGCAACTGATCATATAGCCTCCAACTCCATTACGCTTGATAATGTTTCACAACCTAAACCTTACGATAGAGTATCACTGCCAACTGGTGAAACCACTTCAGTATCACACCTAGGGACTGTTTGTAAACAAACACATCTAGATGAATAGGACACAATGTCCTAGTCGTACCTAATTTTCAATTTAGCCTCATGTCAATTAGCAAGTTGATAAAGGAGATGAGTCTTACTGTCATTTTTAACCCCAACACATTTGTTATTTAGGACTTTTAAATGAAGATAGTTTTGGGAAGTGGTAGAGAGGAGAAAGACCTTTACATGATGGATGGAGCTTATACCACTGCGGGGAATCTGAGAGTACATGCTCAAGCCATATCTGACAGTGCTTGAATATTTGGTAGATGACATAAACAGATGTAAAGACTATGTATTTATAGACGAATTTTGAAAATACAAGTAGAACATAAGATTTTTGCAAACCCACTAATGACCTATCAAGGTCTGGGACGGGTGAAAAATACTCATTTACACAAATCCATTGCCACCCTAATCCTAGCAATTATATTATACATGTTCTTGAAACGCAAACATATTGATGTTTTTCTCTCAACTTAAGGTTTGAATAAAATTATCACATTGTCAAGCATTAAAAGAAATGGAAGAAAAAAACATGCTCTAAGTGCTTACTGTTTGAATAATCCAATTCCACAAACTTTAAAAAATAATATAATTGAATAATCAAGTCCCAAAAAATACAAGTTGTCTTCCTCATCTAATGGAAAATTAGACTAAAAAATCATAAGATTTGCAGAAATTTTATGTTCTACACGCGTTTTCAAAATTCGTCTATAAATGCACAACCTTTACACCCGTTTATGCCATCTACCAAATCGTCAAGCAATGTCTCAACTTACCTGACATCATCTTTTTTATTCTTTAGCTTTATTAGTTATTACTGAGAACAAATTGAGTGAAGACGCTTGAACTTTTTCTCCTTCCTAGATTAGAGTTCTAAATACAATATAGATCCATCGGTTGGTCCGTGGGGGGCAATGCTTGGCTACGCGCAGGCCATGAAAAGCAAGCATGTAATCGCCTGCGTCAGTCACAAAATCATTCAGTTGTCTTTACTCTTGTCCTCATGATATAGATGATCTGTGAACTAGTTCTAGAGTCTGATGCACTGTTGTTAATTCTCTAATAAACGTAGATGACGACCCAGGATTTGTCGACAATGTAAGCAGATCAGTCCCTCCTCTTGGCTACGATCTCTGGTGCATATAGCAACAATCACAATGATAGAAATAGAAGAGTCACAGAGAAGAAAGAGGGTCTCAAAGAGTAATTGTATTCAATCTCACTATCATTAGTCTCTAGAATACGAAAAGAATGGAGGTAACGAATTAGGAAAATAACAATAGTATTCAAATTGTTATTTATACCCATCTAGTCATCTAGAAGCTACTATTTGAGTCTAGTAGTCTCGTTTCATCAATTACAACTACACTAATAAAAGATCCACAAGATTGGATGCAATAATAGTAACTAAGTATTTATTGCAAGGACTAATATTTAGTCATCACATGTCCTTTGAGTTCTTCATTACAATTCCAATAGACAATGTTGCGGTGCGACAAGAACAACATCATCTTCTCATCAACAATGGCGGCAACATAGTGGAGATTATGGCGAACCTTATGATGTCATCAGGGATTGGGACTACACTGACCTCATCGATGCTATCCGTAATGGCGAGGGCAAGTGCTGGTCTGCAAAGGTCAGCGAGCATTTCGCGATCGATATTGTTGTCATCTCCAACTGAAATGATTGAAATACGCTCTTCTAATACATGTGCATGTCCGGAATAAGGAGGAGCTAAAGGAGGCGATCACGGCGGAGATGGGGCCGAAGCAGGGAAAGTTTTTGCTTCATAGAAGTGGTTATGCACAAGTACGATACCAGCGAAAATTTGCTAGAATGAGACTTAAGATATTCGTGCTTGTTGGAGTGAGAGCTATAGTGAGTTAACTGGAACTGAATCAGCTGAAGAAATTGGGAAGGAAAAATGAAGTCGCGGAAAACAAGAAGATGGAAGATAATAGAGTGTATTGACAAGTTTACCCGTTGTTTACATTGTAATGACATTTACATTCAACAAACTAGTCCAGGTTTCATTAAAAATTGAAAGCATTTTTTTAATATATAAAAGGCTACTTCACATTATCGTAGAAAAACCAAGACCACGACAATCCCTTACAACAATATAAAAGGCTACTTCATATTATCGAATGTAGGACCAGACCTACGAAACTCTATTGAGACAGACATAGTTTGCATCCCAATGGGCCGCTTGATTACATTGGTTATATATATACAAAACAAAAAGAGACAGGAGTACATGTCATTACAAATAAAAGAATATCATCAAAGACTGATTGAGTTCTCCAATCCAGACATTTATTTTGATGTAAGCTTTCTACGAGAACCTTAGAGTCTAATTCAATTATGACACGTTCAAATTTTTCCAACAAAACAACAACCGAAGGTTCTCTCAAATTTTTCCAGCAAAACAACAAATTGCTGGCCTCTTGCTCCGAGATCGTAGAGTTTGTCGATGCCTACATTTTCATCGGCTCCATTGCTAATGACTACAACTCCCGTAATGGTGACTCTATACTCAAGAAGAAGAAGAAGACCATCATGGTGGAACCGGACCGCATGGTGGTGGCCAATGCCCCTGTTTTCGACTGCATCCTCATGAAGGACTTCATCAAGCCACTCGCCAAGCGCCTCAAGAAGAACACCACCGCTTACAAGAACTACCGTATCTTCGTGCCCGACGGCCAACCTCTCGAGTGCTAGACTCGGGAGCCATTGTGGATCAACGTGCTCTTCAATCACATCCAAAAGATGCTCTTGGGCGACACCATTGTAACCGCCGAGATTGGGAACTCCTGGTTCAACTGCCAAAAGCTAAAATTGCCTCATGGCTGCTAGTATACACTCTGGTTAATATCATCATCTTTATTCTGTAGCTTTATTAGCTATTACTGAGAACAAATTAAGTGAAGACGTTTGAACTTTTTCTCCTTCCTAGGTACGAGTTCCAAATACAATATGGATCCATCGGTAGCTAGGTCTGTACGTGGGGGCTACGTGTAGGCCATGAAAAATAAGTGTGTAATCGCCTGCATCGATGAAAGAAGCTTTCAAGGTGTAAGCGTGTGATCGCCTGCATCGAAGACAGAAGCTTTCAAGGTGTCTCGACTCCTGTGGTCATGATAGATATGGTCTGTGAACTAGTTCTCGAGTCTGATGCACTGCAGTTAATTTAAATGTGGATGATGGCCCAAGATGTGTCGACAATGTAAGCAGATCAGTCCCTTCTTGGCCACGATCTGTGGTGTACACAGTAGCAATCACAAGAATAGAAATAGAAGAGACAAAGAAAATAGAGGGTCTCAAAGAGTAACTATATTCAATCTCACTATCATTAGTCTCTACCATACGAAAAGACTGGAGGTAACGAATCAGAAAAATTACAACATAATTCAAATTGCTATTTATACCCATGTAGTTATCTACAAGCTATTATTCGAGTCTAGTGAACTCGTTTCATCTATTACAACTACACTAATAAAAGATCCACAAGATGCATTAATAGTAACTAAGTATTTATTGCAAGGTCTAATATTTAATTAGCTGTCACATCTCCATTGAGTTCTTCGTTACAATTCCAATAGACAATGTTACGGTGCAGGCATAACAACATCATCTTATCATCAATAATGGTGGCTACACAATGGAGATTAGTGATGAACCTTACGATGTCATCAATAATTGGGACTACACTATCCTCATCGACGCCATCCACAACGGCGAGGGCAAGTGCTGGTCTGCAAAAGTGAGCGAGCATACATGATAAATCTTGTTGTCATCTCCAACTGAAATGATTGAAATTTGCTCTTCTAATGCATGTGTAGGTCCGCGATGAGGAGCTAAAGGCAGCAATCGCGACGACGATAGGGCCGAACCAGGGACAGCTTCTGCTTCATAGAAATGATTATGCACAAGGATGATACCAGCAAAATTGGACTCAAGAGATTTGTACTTGGAGTGAGAACGACAGTGAGTTAAGTGGAACTAAATCAGCTGAAGAAATTGGGAAGGAAAAATGAAATCGTGGGAAAATTGGAAGATGGAAGATAATAAAGTGTATTGACAAGTTTGCCTGTTGTTTACATTGTAATAACATTAACATTCAACAAACTAGTTCGGGTTTCATTAAAAATTGAAAACATTTTTAAAAAATAAAAAATAAAAGGCTACTTCACATTATCAAAAAAAATCGGGACCACGACAATCTCTTACAATGACATTCTGGAGTTCGGGTGATCGAACTTAGGGACTAGACCTGCGAAACTCCATTGAGACAGGTATAGTTTGCACCGCAATGGGGCACTTGATTACATTGTTTATATACAAAACATATTGAGGCAGAAGTACATGTCATTACAAATGAAAGAATGTCATCAAAGACTGATTTAATTCTCCAATCCAGACATTTATTTTTATGTAGGCTTTCCATGATAACCTTAGAGTATAATTAAATTTTGACATTCAAATTTTTCCTACAAAATAGCAACCTAAGATTGTCTCAATTTTTTCGAGCAAAATAGCAAATTACTGGCCTCCTGCTCCGAGATCGTAGAGTGTGTCGACGCCTACATTTCCATCGGCCCCATTCCTAACAACTACAGCTCCCGTAATGGTGACTCCAAACTCCTCAAGAAGAAGAAGAAGAAAACCATCATGGTGGAATCAAACCGCGTGATGGTGACCAATGCCCCCGTCTTCGGGTGCTTCCTCTTGAAGGAATTCATCAAGGCACTCACCAAGCGCCACAAGAAGAACACCACCACTTACAGGAACTCCTACCATATCTTCGTGCCGATGGCCAGCCGCTCGAATGCCAGCCTCAGGAGTCGTTGCGGATCAATGTCCTCTTCAAGCACATGCAAATGATGCTCTTGAGCGTCACCATTGTAATTGTCGAGATCGAAAACTCCTAGTTCAATTGCCTGATGGCTGCGGGTATACACCCCAGTTAACATCATCTTCTTTATTCTTTAGCTTTATTAGTTATTACTGAGAACAAATCAAGTGAAGACGCTTGAACTTTTTCTCCTTCCTAGATTCGAGTTCTAAATACAATATGGATCCATCGGTTGGTTCATGGGGGACAATGCTTGGCTACGCGTAGGCCATGAAAAACAAGCATGTAATCTCATGCGTCGGTGACAGAAGCTTTCAATTGTCTTTACTCTTGTCCTCATGATATATATGATCTGTGAACTAGTTCTGGAGTCTGATGCGCTGCTGTTAATTCTCTATTAAACGTAGATGACGGCCCAGGATATGTCGACAATGTAAGCAGATCGATTCCTTCTCTTGGCTACGATCTCTGGTGCACACAGCAACAATCACAAGAATAGAAGTAGAAGAGCCATAGAGAAAAAAGTGGGTCTCAAAGAGTAATTGTATTCAATCTCACTATCATCAGTCTCTACAATACAAAAATAATGGAGGTAACGAATCAGGAAAATAACAACATAATTCAAATTGTTATTTATACCCATCTAGTAATCTAGAAGCTACTATTTGTGTCTAGTAGACTCGTTTCATCAATTACAACTACACTAATAAAAGATCCGCAAGATTAGATGCAATAATAGTAACTAAGTATTTATTGCAAGGACTAATATTTAGTTGTCACATGTCCCTTAAGTTCTTCATTACAATTCCAATAGACAATGTTATGGTGCGAGCAGAACAACATCATCTTCTCATCAACAATGGCGGCAACACAGTGGACATTAATGACGAACCTTACAATATTGTCAAGAATTGAGACTACACCTACCTCGTCGACGCTATCAACAATGGCGAGGGCAAGTGCTGGCCTACAAAGGTGAGCAAGCATTTCGCGATCGATATTGTTGCCATCTCCAACTGAAATGATTGAAATTTGCTCTTCTAATGCATGTGCATGTCCAGAATGAGGAGCTAAAGTAGGCGATTGTGATGGAGATGAGACCAAAGTAGGGACAGCTTCTGCTTCATAGAAGTGATTCTACATAAGTACGATACCAACAAAAAGTTGCTAGAATGAGACTCAAGATATTTGTGCTTGTTGGAGTGAGAGCCGCAGTGAGTTAACTGGAACTGAATCAGCTGAAGAAAAACTGTGAAGGAAGAATAAAGTTGCGGAAAACAAGAAGATGGAAGATGATAAAGTGTACCGACAAGTTTGCCAGTTGTTTGCATTGTAATGACATTGACATTCAACAAATTAATTAGTCAAGGTTTCATTAAAAATTGAAAGCATTTCGGGTGTCTCTACTCCTATCATCATAATATATATGGTCTGTGAACTTGTTCTGGAGTCTGATGCGTTGCTGTTAATTCTCTGTTAAACATAGATGATGATCCAAGATTTGTCAACAATGTAAGCAGATCAGTCTCTTCTCTTGGCTACGATCTCTGGTGCACACAACATCAATCACAAGAATAGAAATAGAAGAGACAGAGAAAAAAGAGGGTCTCAAAGAGTATCTGTATTCAATCTCACTATCATTAGTCTCTACAATATGAAAAGAATAGATGTAAAGATTTAGGAAACTTACAACAAATTCAAATTGTTATTTATACCCATCTAGTTATCTAGAAGCTATTGTTCGAGTATGGTGGACACGTTTTATCTATTACAAATACACTAATAAAAGATCCACAAGATCATATGCAATAACAATAACTAAGCATTTATTGCAAGGTCTAATATTTATCTTTCACATGTCCTTTGAGTTCTTCATTACAATTCCAATCGACAATGTTGCGGTGCAGGCATAACAACATCATCTTATCATTAACAATGACAGGTATGCAGTTGAGATTAATGACGAACCTTACGATGTCATCAAGAATTGGGACTACATTGGCCTCATGGACGCCATCCACAATGGCGAGGGCAAGTGCTGGTCTACAAAGGTGGGAGAGCATTTTGCGATTGATCTTGTTGCCATCTTCAACTAAAATGATTGAAATATGCTCTTATAATGCATGTGCAGGTCCGGAATAAGGATGAGCTAAAAGAGGTGATCGCAACGGCGATGGGGCCGAACCAGGGACAACTTCTTCTTCATAGAAGTGATTCTGCACAAGGACGATACCAACAAAAAGTTTTTGGAATGGGACTTAAGAGATTTGTGCTTGTTGGAGTGAGAGCTGCAATGAGTTAATTGGAACTAAATGAGCTGAAGAAACTGAGAAGGAAGAATTAATGAAGTCATGGGAACGCATGAATAGGGAATATAATAAAGTGTATTGACAAGTTTGTCAGTTGTTTAAATTGTAATGACATTAACATTCCACAAATTAGTTTGGGTTTCATTAAAAATTGAAAGATTTTTTTTAAAAAAAATAAAGGCTACTTCTTCACATTATCGAAGAAAAAACGGGACCACGACAATCCCTTGCTACAATATTCTAGAGTTTGAGTGGTCGAACTTGGGACCAAACCTACAAAACACCATTGAGACAGGCATAGTTTGAATCCCAATGGGCCGTTTGATTACATTGTTTATATACAAAACAAAAAGAGAGAAGTACATGCCATAACAAATGAAAGAATGTCATCAAAGACTGATTGAATTCTTTGATCCAGATATTTATTTTGATGTAGGCTTTACATGAGAACCTTAGAGTCTAATTCAATTATGACATGTTCAAATTTTTCCAGCAAAACAACAATCAAAGATCGTCTCATCGACCCCATTGCTAACGACTACAGCTCCCGTAATGGTGACTCCATACTCCTCAAGAAGAAGAAGAAGACCATCATGGTGGAACCAGACCGCATGGTGGTTGTTGGCCTAAAGTTTACAACCGTGGTCACTATATTGATTTTGATGATAACAAACTTAATCGAATGAATTTATCAAGTGTTTCATTTCAGGTTGGGTGAGCGAGCATTTCACGATCGATCTTGTTGCCATCTCCAACTGAAATGATTGAACTATGCTCTTCTAATGCATGTGCAAGTCCAGAATGAGGAGCTAAAGGAGGTGATCACGACGGCGATGGGACCAAAGCAGTGACATCTTCTACTTCATAAAATTGATTCTGCACAAGGACGATACCAGCAAAAAGTTGTTGGAATGAGACTTAAGATATTTGTGCTTGTTGGAGTGAGAGCTGCAATGAATTAGCTAGAACCGAATCAGTTGAAGAATTGGGAAGGAAGAATGAAATCACGGGAACACAGGAAGAAGGAAGATAATAGTGTATTGACAAGTTTGTCAATTGTTTACATTACAATGACATTAACATCCAACAAATTAGTCGGGTTCGTTAAAAATTGAAAGCATTTTTTTTAAAAAAAATGAAAGGCTACTTCACTTTATCGAAGAAAATCGTGACCACAACAATCCCTTACAACAATATTCTGGAGTTCAGGTGGTCGAACTTGGGACCAAACCTACGAAACTCCATATAGGATTTTGAGTAAAAAATATAGCTGACTTGTTATCGCAATTAGCATTGTAGTCCCTTTGTGCTCAACACCAAACTCTTTAAGTTTTCTTCTCATCCAAATAGCTCGGCATGTTGTAAGAGTCGAAGCTACATACTCTGCTTTGGTGGATGACAAGGCAGTAGTGGGCTATTTCTTTTAGCATCAGCTCACAGCTCCATTACCAATTTGAAATATATATCCCGATGTGCTCTTCTGGCCATCCTGGGAGCCTCCCCAATCTGAGTTAGTGAATCCAGACAATTCTAATACCTTATCTTTTGAGTAGAATAAACAATAATCAAATGTGCCTTTATGGTAACACAAAACTCTCTTAGCAGCACACCAATGTTTCAAGCTTGGTGTATGCATAAATCTTGAATTCATACAACACTTTGCACCACATCTGGATGTGTATTAGTGACATACATCAGTCAACCAATCAAGCTCCGAAATGGAGTAGCATCAGCCTTTGGCTCACCATCATTCAAAACTAGTTTAAGCTGAGTTTGCATGGGTGTTCCATACTATACCTTTTGAGCATCTCTTTTGTATACTTTGCTTGTGAAATGAAAATGTCATTATCTAGATTCTTTACCTCAATTCCCACAAAGAAGTTCATATCCTCGAGATCTGTCATACTGAACTTAGTTGACATTTGCATTTTCAGCTCTTTACTCAACTATTCACTATTATTGCAGATGAGTAAGTCATCTACATGCACCAGAATTATGACCATGTGATTCTCCAACTGCTTTGTATATAATGTATACTCATCTTTGCTTCTCTTAAATTTTTGCTCTTCGAGATACCCATGCAATTTGTCATACCAGGCATGAGGTTCCTGTTTTAAACCATACAATGCTATCTTAAGTTTATACACCTTCTCCTCTTAACCTGGTAGTTCATATCCTTTGGGTTGCACTACAAATACTTCTTCTTTTAATTCACCATTCAAGAATGTTGACTTCACATCCATCTGGTAAAGTCTCCAATTCTTGATTGCAGCTGCAATAAGAAGCAATCTCACGGTGCCAAATCTTGCTATTGGGGCGAAAGTCTCCAAATAATCATACCCCTCCTTTTTCATAAAGCATAATACAACAAGTCTGACTTTATATTTATTAACACTTACATCGGCATTCATTTTAATCTTATATACCCACTTGAGACCTATAGGATGCTTACCTTTTGGGAGTTCAGTAAGACTCTAGGTCTCATCTTCCTTGATCGAGTTTATTTCATCATCCATTGCCTTGACCCAACCTGGAGCTTTAATTGCTTCTTCAAAGAAATTTGGTTCAACTATCTTAGTCATATTGAATCTTTAACTCATGCGATAAATGTCATCAACACTTCTATATCCCCGAGGAGGAGACGGTGATTCCTCAGAATGTGTTTGACTTCTATTACTTCCACTAGTACAACATTGTCCATTATGACAGAAGATTCTCCAATCTCAATGTTCGAATGTTGCTCCTATAACTCTTTAGAGTTCACATAATCAAATAGAGTTGTTTGATTCTTCTGAGCTTCCGCTAAAACAACAGATGTATCACACTCACTCCAAGTCTTGGATTCATCAAATATCACATCACGATTGATGGTCAATTGTTTAGTTTATGGGTTATACAGTCCATAACATTTTATCTCCGGACTATATCCAACTATAACATTCACTCTGCTCTTACCATCCAACTTCTTCCTCTTTTGTTTAGGAACCAAGGTATAAGCTATACAACCAAAGGCTCTAAAATGACTTACATTAGGTTTACTACGAAACAAAGCCTCGTATGGAGTTTTTCCTTCAATCGCCTTAGTCAAACTTTTGTTTGATATGTACACTTCTGTATTAATACATTCTGCCCACATATTCTTTGACCGGTTACTCCTCTTAAGCAAACACCGAGTCATTTCAACCAAGCTTCTATTCTTACACTCGACTACTCCATTTTGTTGTGGAGTATAGTTGTCTGTCAGCTAGCATTTGATTCACAGGTCTTCACAATACTCACCGAACTATTTGCCTAAAAATTCCCCTATTCTGTCTATATGCAGTGTCTTCAATTTATTTTTAGTTTCCCTTTCGATAGCAGCTCTGAATTTTTTGAATGCGACTTATTTTTTAGAAAGTACACCCATATGTATCTGCTGAAATCATCTGCAAATACAATAAAGTATTTGTAACCAGAATTGGAATCTACCTCCATAGGGCCACACAAAACTGCATGCACTAGCTCTAGAGGCTTAACTGCTCGGCCAACAATTCCCTTAGGAAAGGGTAACAAGGTCTACTTCCCAGTGGAACATGTCTCACACACTCCCGCTTCTTTCTCCACAATCGATTCAGGTAGACCTTATACTAATTGTTTTGATGCCATTTCACTCATGTATTTCACGTTCAAATGCTCAAATATTTCATGCCACAATGTAGACTCATCACAATTAGTCAGAAAAGCTATCTTAAGATTTTACAAGTAGAACAAATTATTTTGAGCCATTGAAAATTTGAAACATTAAATAAGACATGGTCTGGATCAGTGTTAGAATAAACAAGACATTGTCGACCTTCAAAGTGCACCTTATAGCCTTCTTGGAGAAGCTGCCCTATACTGAGAAGACTTGATTCCAATTCAGGCACAAATAGAACATTCTTGATAATTACCTCACCAAAATTCGTAATCAGCTTTAGATCTCCCCGTCCTTTAGACATACGTACATAGCCATCTCCTAGTCTCACATTAGTTGAGTGAGACTTGTCCAATTTGATAAAGAGAACCAAGTTTAAAGTCATGTGACAACTGCAACCCAAATCCAGAAACCACATATTCTAATGTAAACATTCATCCAATTTGGTCAGCAGTAGAATAACTTCTTCCTCAACTTCTTTTACCTCTTCTTTAGTAAAATTTTATTGAAGTTTTGTAGTAACATGGTTCCTATTTCATTACTTACCTGCTCTGTTTTTTCATTATTACTTCTTAATTCGCATGTTATGTTTCATAATTAGTGTTTTTGAGCTGCTTCTTGTGTTTGTTAAATGTGCAACAGTTGACATTAGTATCAAATGTAATAGTGTAGATAGTTGAGGGTATTTTTATCTTTTCACTCAACTGAACTGACTTAGGTATAAATGTAATACCTATAGTCATTTGTGCGGCATCTTTTGAATAAAATTCTACCCCAGCGGAATCCTAGAGTGCTCCAGACAGTGGATCTTCATCGGAGGTAGCTGAAATCGAAGAAAGCCCATACATTCTCCAAGGAAATGACAATCCGGGTATGATCTTTGTATCGACTCAGCTTACCGGGCATGATAATTATCTACCCTGGAAGCAATCCATGCTGATTTCATTATCAGCCAAAAATAAAATCGATTTTGTTGATGGGAGTTTATCAGCTCCTGAAGAATCGACATCCAAGTTCAGACTCTGGAAGAGGTGCGACGACATGGTACGCTCTTGGATATTGCAGTCAGTAGCTCCTAAATTGGGCACCAGTATAATGTATGCTGAAAATGCTGCACTAATGTGGAAAGATTTGGAATCTAGGTTTAGAATGAGTAGTGAACCTAGGATCTTTGAAATCAGAATGATGATTGGAACAACCAGACAGAGAAATTCATCCATTGTCGATTACTTTACCAAGCTTAAGAACCTATGGGATGAACTGGATGCCTTAGAGATGGGAATAAGTTGTAATTGCGAGTTGGGAAAAAGAAACAAGGAAATAAACAAGTTGACTCAGTTCATGATGGGACTTAATGAATCCTATGTTGGAGTGAGGGGTCAGATGCTTCTTATGAGGCCACTACCAGACTTGAATCAGGTTTACTCATTGCTAGAATAAGAGGAAACCCAGAGACAAGTCAAAATGGAGAGTTCAGTTAGCATTGAAAGTGTAGCCCTAAATAGCATGTATCATGGTGGAAATGGTAGCAAGCCGAATAAAAACAAATCACGGCCATATGCAAGAAAATTTTGTGACTATTGCCAAAGACCTGGACATACTCGAGAAGTATGTTATAAGCTCAATGGGTATCCACCAGGGCACAGGTTATACAAAGGAAAGCAAAAATCAAGTGAATTTGCTAACTCAGCTGAGAAACAAGTGTACAGTGCACAGGGGTTCAAGCAAGAGGACAAGAGCTGTGATGATACTGATTTACCATCTCAGGATAGACCAGTATCAGCATTGAACCTTACTAAAGAACAAATCAAAGCCCTGATGAATTTGCTCAATAATTCAAACATTACCAGCCCACCTCAGGTAAACATGGCAGGTATGACAGTTTGTATGCCAATTTGTTCAAATGCTTGTACTATACCTAAACATTGGATTCTTGACAATGGTGCTACAGACCACATTGTATCGAGTTATATCATGCTTGAAAACCCTTTTAAACCTACCCATAACAACAAGGTATCATTACCAAATGGTTCATCCATAGAAGTCTCCCATTCAGGCAAAGCTTACATAAACAAAAATATCAAACTTGCCAATGCTTTATCAGTTCCTTCATTCAAATTCAATTTGATGTCTGTAAGTAAGCTGACCAAAGAGTTGAATTGCCAAATTACTTTTGACTCATCACATTTTGTAATCCAGGACCTAGCTACGAAGAAACTACTTGGGAGTGGTAAAGAAGAAAATGGGTTATACTTGATGACGGGGACTTCTCCTTCTCCTCTCAATTACAATCAAGAGCTCATTACTCAAGCCTTGAATGTCAATTTAGATGAAACTGCCTTATGGCACCTTAGATTAGGTCACATGTCTTTTTCAAGAATGAAGTTGTTAGCTCATGTCATTCCAAGTTTGAATAAAGTTTCCAATTATTTTTGCAATGTATGCCCTAAGGCCAAACAATGTGCTTTACATTTTCCAATGAGTATTAATAAAAGCATTTCTTCTTTTGATTTGCTTCATTGTGATGTTTGGGGACCTCACAAGGTCCCAACCTATGATGGTTTTAGATATTTCCTAACTCTAGTGGATGATTTTTCAAAATCATGTTGCACTTATTTGTTCACTCATAAATGCCAAATTCCTACTTTGTTTATTAGCTTCATTAGAATGATACATACTCGGTTCTCCAAAAGCATAAAAGTCATAAGAACCGACAATGGGAGTGAGTTCTTCAACTCAACTTTAAACTCCTTTCTTTCATCCCAGGGTATTATGCATCAAAGCGCTTGTGTAGAGACTCCTCAACAAAACTCTATTGTAGAGAAAAAACATAGGCACCTATTAGAAGTGACAAGGGGGCTGAAATTTCAATCCAAGTTACCTTTGAGGTTTTGGGGGAGTGTATACTCACCACTTTTCTCATAAACAGGCTACCAAGTCCAATTACAAACAATTGTAGTCCTTATGAGTTGTTATACAGCAAACCACCTAACCTCAATTTTTTGAGAACTTTTGGATGCCTTTGCTACATAAATACCCTTAAACAAGGAAGAATCAAGTTTGACACTAGAGACAATGAGTGTGTGTTCATAGGGTAACCATATGGAAAGAAGGGGTATAAAGTTTGTGATTTGAAGACTCACTCCATCCATATTTTCAGAAACATTACCTTTGTTGAGCACATCTTTCCTTTTCAACCTCAAAGCACCAATGAAACTATTTTTCCCCTGCCTATAGTAGCAGAAGAACATGAAAAAGAAGACTTCCACCATTTTAGCTCCACAAATACCGAGGATAACAATAATCCAAGCAGTATTGAAATGTCATCCACCAAGAATAGTGAAAAACATAGGCCAAGTGAAGCTATTGAGCTAAAAAATGGAGATGAGTTGTTTGTTGACTTCCCACTCATACAAAATGAGCTCAGTCCTGATGATAACCATTCACATCATTCCCATACTTCACATTCTCCTCACACTTACAATTTGGCTTCCAATCCAAATGAGCTTCCAAAAACCAGAAAAAGCCAAAGAACCATAAAAAAACCCATAAGGTTTAAGGATTATAAATGTAATCTCATTTCAGAAAATGTCTCTCCCAAGGCAGCAACCAAAAGATCCACTCCTTATCCCATTGATAATTACTGCAATTTATCCCAAATACCAACTTGCCACAAAGCCTTTATCACCACCATTGAAACTCACCAAGAACCACAGTCATATGAAGCTGCTGTCAAGCATCCAGTGTGGGTAGAATCAATGCAAAATGAACTTAATGCATTAGAAAGCAATCAAACATGAAAGTTATGCAGCTTACCACCAGGAAAAAGGGCAATTGGTTGTAGATGGGTATTTCAAACCAAAGTTAAACCAGATGGCACTATTGAAAAACATAAATCGAGATTGATTGCTAAAGGCATCACTCAAGTAGAAGGCATAGATTTTCAGGAAATATTTGCACCAGTTTCCAAGTTAGCCACAGTGAAAGTTTTGCTAGCTATAGCAGCAGCTAACAAATGGCCTTAATTTACACCAACTTGATGTTAACAATGCTTACCTACATGGTGAGCTTGAAGAAGAAGTTTATATGCAAAAGCCACTAGGGTATGGAAATTCAAATGATAACAGAGTTTGCAAATTGTTAAAATCCATTTATGGATTAAAACAAGCAGGCCGGCAATGGTATTCCAAATTGTCAAGCAGTATTATGTCATAAGGTTTTAAACAGTGTGCTTCATATACATGCTTGTTTGTGAAAGAAAAAGGCACATTGATCACTATTGTGTTAGTATATGTTGATGACATTATTGTCACAGGGACTGACCATGGTGAAATAGAAAACTTGAAGACTTCTCTTGATGATCAATTGAAAATTAAGGACTTTGGTCAACTGAAATATTTCTTAGGTTTGAAAATACATAGAACAGATAAGGGCATGCACATATGTCAAAGAAAATACATCCTTGATTTGCTAAGGGAAATGAAACTGACTGAGTGCAAACCAAAAAACACACCTGTGCAAGCCATTGTTGAGTTTGATGATGAAATCTCAGTTGAGGATCCTGCATTCAGTGATATTGCAACTTACATAAGGCTAATAGGAAAACTGTTATATATAACAGTGACTAAGCCTGATATAACATATGGAGTTAATGTCTTGAGTCAGTTTACACAAAGGCCAAAGAAGTCTCATTACCAAGCTGTTGTAAGATTGCTGAAATACCTGAAGAAAGAACTTGGTTTATGTTTATTTTATGCTGCAAATAACTCACTGCGGATATCAGGATATAGTGATGCAGATTGGGATAACTGCAGCATGTCAAGGAGATCCATAACTGGCTACATGCATGGTGAAGCTTGGATCAGCTCTTGTAAGCTGGAAATGTAAGAAGCAGCAAATTGTGAGTAAATCAAGTTCAGAAAGTGAGCTCAAGGCTCTCTCAAGTGCCATTACCGAACTGGTTTGGGTACAAAAACTGTTGAGAGACATAGGCATACTACATCAAACACCTACACCAATATTTTGTGACAACCACAGTGCTTTACATATAACAGTTGATCTAGTTTTTCACGAACGCACAAAGCATCTGGATATTGACTGTTACTTTGTAAGGGAGAAGTTTCAACAAGGAGTTGTGCAGCCACTATACATTTCAAGCCAAAATCAACCAGCCGATATATTGACTAAGGCACTTTCAAAGACTCAACATCAAAATCTTATGACCAAGTTGGGATTGGAGAATCCATTCTCCCTCCCAACTTGAGGGAGTGTATTAAAGTATGGTAGTAACATGGTTCCTATTTCATTACTTACCTGCTCTGTTTTTTCATTGTTACTTCTTAATTCGCATGTTATGTTTTATAATTAGTGTTTTTGAGCTACTTCTTGTGTTTGTTAAATGTACAACAGTTGACATTAGTATCAAATGTAATAGTATAGATAGTTGAGGGTATTTTTGTATTTGCATTCAACTGAACGGACTTAGGTATAAATGTAATACCTGTAGCCATTTGTGCGGCATCTTTTGAATAAAATTCTTTGCCTCCTTTTTCATTTCTCCTGATATTTTTTGTTCTACCCGGCGATCAATCCTTAGGAGGAGCTCACCAGATCCAATAAATTTGTTGATTTCTCCTATTTTAATATGCACAAACGTTCGATGTATCCATATTATTGCAACAGAAGCATTGAATCAATCTTTTCTTTCTATTTTCACTACTTGCACAATTATCAGTCTCACTTGCAGATGAGTTCTTCTTCCACTCTCCCTTCTTGCCTCCACCTTTGTTTCTAGGTCGCATATAAAGTGCAATTCCTTCATTGTGATTCTGCTCAAAGCGCTACATCCAATCATCATGTGACAATAGTGACCCCAATAATTCATCACTTGTCAGTCTCTTGATATCCTTACTGTTGGCCCAAGGGTTACCCCTAGGTCTTGATCTCTATTTTGATTATAACAAATATGAAACTAATACATTTGTGAAGTTTTGAGTTCAGGTTGATGTTGTGATACGCGTGCAAACTTCATTCGGAAAAATACCAAGAAACGTCAAAAATGACTCCAACGACGATCGCGTATAAAATCTAGGATTAGAAATATAAATCATGTAATATGACTCTAGGAATATATCCTAAGCCTGATTGTAATATTATCCAAGTCAAAAATCGAAAACGGAACCAGAAAATAAAGATCGCGAGAAGAAATCAGCAAAAAAGGCTGATTCTAGGTTTGGCCGGTGGGCCGATCGACCGAAAGAGCCACATAATCTATAGTGGGCTCCGGTTGATGGGCCAATCGATCGATCGACCATCGACCATCGAGCAACCATCGATCGGGGGACACCAACGGGCAGAAAAATGCCCGTTGGGTGCCATGTCCGAGTGAGGGGGGTATAAATACCCCTCATAAACTCTCACCTAACTCTCTCCATTGTTCACTAAGCATTCTTAAGAGAGTTTTGAACCTTCCTAAGTTGATTTCCACTCCCGAGCTTCAACAATCGATCATCTACTCAGAGTGTTCTTTGCGTCTCGACTCGGCTTCAAATCGCATCCCACTAGTTGAAGAGTTGAAGGCTTTGAAGGCTAAGCAAGGAGCACACTTGTTGGTTTTACTTTCTTGCTCCTTTCGATCTTGTTTTCTTAGTTGTTAAACAAGTTTTTCATTGATAGCTTGTAAGGTGTGCTAGGTAAATATCTTAGGATTTCCTTTATAGATTTATGTTTTGCCTAGGTGAATAGGTGTTGAGGTTTTCTCAAAGGGTTGAAAAGTGAGTCCTCACTTGTATTCAAAGGAAAACACTTGGTCTATAAAGAAGATTGGTTAGAAATCCTTGGTATAGAGCCAAGGTAGTGGACACTACAAGAAATATGGTGATTTCAGACGGTCATTATAGTCGAAAAGTGGTCGAAAGTTAGTCGATAACAATGATTTACCGACCAAATTTTGACTGGCTACCGAGGCTAATATTTGCATCGGTAAAACCTTGGTCGAAACGGATAGCGATAGTTTATCGACAAAAAATATTATCGGTAATTATCGACCAAAATTTTGATCGAAAAGCTGTCGGTAGTTCCTCGGTAACTACCGATAAAAGTTGTGTCGGCAGCTCCTCGATAATTACCGACTACAAATGTTGTCGAAAATTATGGTCGATAATTACCGACTACTTTTCTGACGACTTATCGACTAAATTTCATCAATATTTACTGACGTACGTGTCTCCAACAATAGGTTCGTCGGTAATTTCCGACGACATGTCGTCAAAATTTCGATGAAAATTTTAAGATTTTTTTATAAAAATGATAATAATCCAAAATAAAAACATTATTTAGTCCTGTAATAGTAACAATTCAATAGCATATACGATAATTTAAAACATTCCACTTTGATGTTTCAGTATTAATTAATTAATCAATCTTGAGTAACATTGCATCCCAACAATCAAAAGAAACATTTAATCTCAGTCGTTCATTTCCTTGATTAAATCTCAGCCATCAAAAGAAACATTTAATCTCAACCATTAAAATGAAAACCCTCTTTACGTAACATTACATCTTCTTCTCAAATGCATGGGTTCATTCTACAACCGCCGCCTACTTACTGCAACATGTCTTCCTCATCTCCGCGCCGCCCAGCCTCCGTCGCCGAACCGTCACCTGCCAATACCACTACGCCTACGGAGACGGATCCAACGTCGACGGCGTCCTCTCCTCCGAGACCCTCACTTTCGCCACGACATCCGGCAGCAGCGTCACCGTAAAGAACTTTGCATTCGGCTGCAACTCACGAAGCACCGGGCTCTTCAGCAATAGAACCGGTGGGCTCGTCGGACTCGGCGGCGGACCAGCGCAGGAGCGGCTACCTTCTCCTTGATGCTTTTCGAGCCCTAGCCGCCGTATGAATAGGAAGTGGTGATGTAGCTGGGGTAGTCGTGGAGGCTGGAGGCGGGAGGCCCAGCCCGACCTCCGTAGACCTCGAGCTGCATCGGACCGTCGTTGTAGGACCTCGATCGATAGTCCTCTATAAGAACGGAGCAGAGCAGAGCTAAGAAGAGCTCTCTTTGGGAGATCCCAAGGAGGAATTAGTCGGAGGAGGAAGCATGGACTGGGAACAGGAAGAGCAGCCACGTCGCGGTCGACTTTTGTGCGGTCAAAAACAAGGCGTGGGAGAATTCCCCTTTCTCCAGCATGACAAAGAGAGGGAGAGAAGGGAAGAGAGGGAGAACGAGAGGGACAGACAAGTAGCTATGGTCGACGACGAGGATGACGGCTTCACCCCTTTCACCGAGACGCAGCAAAAGGATTAGGGCATTGGCAAAGGAACCTGTAAAACCATTGTCGGTCGGCGGCGGAAGAAATTAAGAAGAGGGGTCGGCTGAAAAAAAATAGGGCACGGATTATTTTGGCGAGTGGGCGGGACGCGGACTATTTTGGCGAGTGGGCGGGAAAATAAAGAGGAATCCACACGCAAAACTCAATCAAAACCCAGCGAATAAAATTTTCATATGTTTTGATAAATATAAATAAATATTTGAAAAAAAATTATCGACTAAAATTTGGACGAAAATTTGTCGATAACTTATTAATCTTTATTTATAATTTTTTGACTCAATTTTGGTCGAAAATTTTTGTTGGTAATTATTTTCGATGCCGAATGTTGTCGGAACTTTAACGAAAATTTTCGACGATTGATTCTCGTCGGAAGTTGTGGTCGATAATTAAGTATAAAAATATGTCATTAATATTTCCGACAAACTTGCGACTACAAAATCTTTCAAAAATTATTTTCGACCAAATTTCCGACGAAAATTCGTCGATAATAATATGATAATTTTTTGACTCATTTTGGTCGAAAAGTTTTGTCGGTAACTCTTTCCAACGCTATGTGTCGTCGGAATTTGTGGTCGATAAATCCAAGTTTTCTTGTAGTGGGAGTAGGCGGTTGGTTGAACCACTATAACTACTTGTGTTTGCATTATTTTGATTGTTTGCTTTTATTTAATATCTACACTTGTCAAAGCATCGTAATTAGTCGAACATTGATTTGGTTGCAATCGGGGTTGCATTGAAAAGATTCGAATTGAACGTAATTTTAATCACACACTATTCAACTCCCCTCCCCTCCTCTTCTAGTGTGGGTATTTGAACAATATTTGGTATCAAAGTAAGGTCATAGGATTAGATTTAATCATCTACCCTACAATTTAGAATGTCTAGCGAAATCCAACTAACTCAAGGATCCTTTACTCATACTCTACTACTTTTTGATGGTAACAACTATGTCTATTGGAAGATACGAATGAATAGCTTCCTTCAATCACTAGGCATCGATGTATGGAGGATAATCCAAGTACAGTATAAGCAACCCACTAAGAACATGTGAGTGGAACTCGGAAGAAATTGGACTCTTTAATGCAAATGTTAAGGCCATTAATGCATTATATTGTTACCTATCTATTAATAAGTTTAATCGGATTTCTACTTGTAAGTCCGCCTTTGAACTTTGGAATGTCCTAGAGACTACACATTAAGACACTTCACAAGTTAAGGAATCTAAGATAAACCTTCTCATGCATGACTATGAAATGTTTAAAATGTTATCGTTTGAATTAATTGATGTGATGTATGTTCGCTTTCAAAATATTACAAATGGCTTATCTAACCTTGGAAGAAACATAAAGGAAGAAGAGAATATAAGGAAGCTCCTTCGTTCTCTTCCCAAAGCTTTGGAGCAGAAGGTAATCGCAATCATAGAAGCCAAGCACTTGGCCACATTGAAGCTTACCGAGCTCATTGGATCTCTCATGACCCATGAGATCCATATGAAGCAACACAAGGAGGAGGATACCCCAAAAGCAAGACCACTACTTTAAAAACATCACGTCGGGTTGAAGAACCTTCATCATCCAAAGAAGAAATGGATGACTTTGAAGAAATGACGATGATGGCAAGAAGGTTCATGAACTTTATGATGGGTGGCATGAGAAGACACAAGGGAGGCTACACTTGCTACAATTGCAACAAGATCAGGCATCTAAAGAAGGATTGCCCACTTCTCAAGATGGTCTCTACCTCCACCCTCTACAAGAAGGATAAGTACAAGAAGAAGAAGAAGAAGAAGAAGAAGAAGGCAATGATGGTTTCTTGGGATGAAAGCGAATCCTCATCAAGTGAAGAGGAGACCAAAAGCGAAAAGACAAACCTTTGCCTCATGGCAAGTGATAATGAGGTAAAGTTTACTTTTGGTGAGCTTTCTTTTACGCAAGAAGAATTAGAAATTGAATTTGATCAAATGCATGATGAATTTAATACAATTAGAAAGAAATTCAAAGAACTTAAAAATGACAATAAATCCTTAGTAATAGAAAATGATAACTTGCTACTTTCTTGCAATGCCTTAAGGAAAGAGGTAGATAGCTTTAAGGATGTAAAGAATGCATTTGAAGTTGTTAAGAGAAACCTAGAAAATGAAAATGAAAAACTAGAGGGTGAAAACAAGTTTCTAAGTGATCAAGTAGATTACGTACTTGAATGATAGCATGCTTAGTTTAAAAAATGAGATATACATGCTAAATGAGAAAATGACAACCTTACAAAATGTCATGTCTAAGGTTGTAAATGCTAGAAAAATCACAAATAATCATGCTCATGCACACTTCCATGCTCACACACATAGCACCAAGAAACTTAATAGAAGTTATTTTTCATGTGGTATTTTTGGTCATATGGCTAGAGATTGTGCACTTAAGAGGAACTCTCATGCTAGATTCACTTGGATTCCTAAGATGACTAACAATGAAGGACCCAAGAAGATTTGAGTATCTAAAATTGTTTCTTCTCCTTTTGTAGATGGAGAACGATCCTCAACCAAGTAGAAGCAGATGAATATTGGATAGCGGTTGGTCGAAGCACATGACGGGTGATATCAATCTATTTGCAACCCTATCAAGTAAGGATGGTGGGCATGTGATATTTGGAGACAATGTCAAAGGTAAGATTGTTGGCATTGGAGATATAGGTATACTCCTTTTCCCATGCATTAAAAATATTTTATTAGTTGATGGGTTAAAGCATAATTTAATTAGCATATCTCAATTGTGTGATAATGGATATGTGATCATCTTTGAAGCATCTAAGTGTATCACTAGAAGTACGCTATCTAATGATATTGTATTTATTGGAAATAGGCATGAAAATGTATATACATTAGTCTTATATGTTTTACCTAACCCTCATGTTAAATGTTTAGTAGCAATGGAAAGTGATTCTTGGTTGTGGCATAGAAGGCTAGGACATGCTAGTATGAGTCGTATCCAATAAATAACTAAAAAAGACTTAGTTAAAGAAATACCTAAGATAAAATTTAAAAAAGATAAACTTTATGATGTATGTCAATATGGTAAACAAGTAAAGTCCTCTTTTTATAGCATAAATCAAGTCACCATATCTAGAACACTTGAACTTGTGCGCATGGATCTCTTTGGTCCTTGTGATGTTGCTAGTCAAAGTTGTATTGCTATGTACTGGTTGATAATTTTTTAAGATTTACATGGGTTTTCTTCCTAGTTAAGAAAAATAAAACTTTTGATTTCTTTAAAAAGTTTGCCATGAGAGTTATAAATAAAAAAGAAATTTTAATTTTAAAAATTAAAAGTGATAATGGAGGTGAATTTAAAAATAATTTTTTGGGGGGATTTTGTAATGAACTAAGTATTGAGAGGAAGAATAAAACTTTACAAGATAGAAATGGCTAGGGGAACCTTTTCTTCCCCTAGAACCCCTCAACAAAATAGGGTGGTTGAGAGAAAGAATAGAACTTTACAAGAAATTACTAGGACCATACTTTGTGAAAATAATTTGCCTAAGTACTTTTGGGCCGAGGCCATAAACACTTATTGTTATGTGCTTATTCATGCTTTATTATGACCTAGAATTAAGAGAACTCATTTTGAGCTTTGAAATGATAGAATCTCAAGTGTGGGATATTTTAGAGTTTTTGGATGTAAATATTTTATTTTGAACACTAAGGAGAATCTAGAAAAATTTGATTCTAAATCCGATAAGGGTATTTTCCTAGGTTACTCTAATAGTTTTAAGGCTTATAGATTACGTGTATAAAGGCTTATAGAGTATATAATCGTAGAACTATGATAGTTGAAGAATCCATGCATGTTACTTTTGATGAAGCTAACACTACAACACATCGTTGGAATTCTGACGGCAGATTATAAAGAAATTCTGACGTCGGAGGGAGTAAATATATGCATTCTGACGGCAGTGAATCGGTCGAAAACGCGTGTCGAAAACCTTCCGCTTAATTTTAAATATTGACGTCTATCCTGGCGTAAATATTAAAATTTTGACGGCGTGTGCGGTCGAAACGAGACGTCAGTATCGAAGACGATGACATTATGCTTAACATATTGACGTCTAAACAGACGTCAATATGCCAAGCATATTGACGCCTGCACAGGCGTCAATATGCTAATTAACCAATTTTTTTCGTTTTTTAAATAATTTTTACTCCTAATCAATAATTAATATAATAATTAGCTAATTAATTTAAAATTAATCAAATTATCATCAAAATTCAGTAATTAATCAACTTTATTTAATTGGAACAGTGATACAAAATTTAATTTAAACAGTACTCAGTAATTTTATTTACAAATAAAATTAAATAATTTAATCTTCATTGTCGTCCATATCCTCGTCGTCTTCTTGGTCTTCGTCGTCTTCTTGGTCTTCCTCGTCGTCTTCTCTATACGGATCAGCATCTCTATCTGTACATTTATATCAATTATAAGCATATAAATTTTAATATTATTAATTAAAATATTCAGTATGACAATATATAAATTACTTACAGTTTAAAAATGGATCTTTACTTGTACCTTCTCCGAGATTAGCCGGTGGTATTTCGTGAGGAAGACTTTCAGGAACATACAATCGATCCTGTTAAAAAACATATTTAATTAATTACAATGCTAAAAATATCAACTACAAATAAATTAAATAAATACATACATAATCAATTGGCGAGGAAAACATATTAGCTTGATTAATAATTGGATTTAGTCCCTGTGACGATGAATTATTAAATTGTTGTTGAAATCACATCTGCTCCATTCTGTTCAGTCTTTGCTGAACCTCCCTCATCTCAGCATCATGTTTTTGCTGCATTTCTTTCATTGCAGCCTCTTGTTGCCACCGAAACTCGTCATATGTTGCATCGTGGGAAGATGCAACAGAAGATTGTCGATGACGTTCATAAAATTGACTTGGTGTGACTCCAATCCCTTGTAGGCGAACTCGAGAATGATGTTCGGGACCAGATATTTCCCGATATACTTGGTTCTCGAGTTGAACTCGCTCTGTTGTTGGATTAGTCTCAAGTCGTTCATTAAGTGTTTGTTCGGCGGTGGCCTACATTTCAAAAAATAGATTATAAATTTAAAAAATATTAATTTAATTCATTCGTAGATGTGTTATACCATAAATTGAGCAGCTTCTTCGCGTACATATCCTCGTCCACTTCTACGAAGATGTGTTGTTCTATACACTTCGAGCTCACTGGGCTCTCTATTATACGTACGTCGCTTCACACAATATAAATAAAAATTAATTATTTACAAGATATTAAAAATAAAAACAAATAAATTATAAATTATTTACTAAACTACTTACAAAATCAGCACGTCTTTGAATGTAAGGGGTCGCACCGCTAGTATGTATGCAATCTTGAGTTGCACTTCTTGCCCTTCGACCCCGTTCAGACGCAACCTGTCATATTTAATTATAATTATAAAATAAATATTACAAATATCAAAATATAATTTTTTACCTGACTAGCCGAAGAATGCCAATAATCGACCATTCTTATCCATGATTCTCTACTAACATTTCGTGGTCGACGTGAGTAATTTTCCTCTTTTGACTCTTCAATTTTAATTTTTTTTTTTTTAATATAAGTTTATAATTTTTAAATTTTCTGTCGAAGGCTGCCATAGTAGTGCGATAAATACGATCCCTGTTCTCAGTAGGGATCAAAAAATATCTCTGCATTTATAAATGATATTAGTTTGACCCCAAAATATATATTTAATATATAATTTCACGCAACTAAATAATGCAATCTAACATAAATTCATATAAATTCATAACATACCAATAATTGCTCCCATAATTCATTCTTATATATGGAAGAAATTTGATTCCAAGGGTCAGGCGTCAATGGTAAGACTGTAGAATCACGCACTAGTAACCCCATAAAACGTGAGTATAATCTGTGGCCGCCATCATGACTTTGACCCCAATCAGAAAAATTGACCATAATTAACTGGTCGGAATTAAGTGTATACACAGAAGAAGCTGTAAAATATGGAGACCCTTCATGTTGCATTTGTGTTGTAGTGTCTGTTTTTAAATTACATCAGAAAATATTAATACCAATTTGATTAAATAAATAATGTTCACATGTATAATGATATAAAAACTAACTCCAAATGTAGAAAGGTCTGTGAATTCGTCCTTGTGACGACTCAGGACGACCACTCTCGGGGCTAAGCTCACCCTCCTCACGAGTCTCAGCATCTGAATCAATTATTCTTGATCTTGACATCCTGTATAATAACATAATATTATATATTGATAAATGCATAAAGATTAACAAATTATATAAATAATATTGATAAATAATAAGTCATTTACCGATGTCATATAAATCTCTAGGATATACATTTATGACATGCGACCACTCATTATTCTTCGGATCTGACATATAAAATACTTGTTTTGCTTGTGATGAAAACACATACGGGTCATCTTTTAGAAATGCACCGGTATGAAATAATCGAGAAAGATTAACTAATGTGAATCCATTCTCATCCACTCGTAAACCCCGTGAATTTCTTATATCAACCCATTCAGCACGAAAAAGAACTACCTTGAATACCCCATGATAGTCCAATTCAATTACATCCGTTAGAACTCCATAATATTGACGATTGTCAGCCTCAACCATTAAACCATTATTTTGTGTTTTACGCAATCTTTCTCGTTGCTTGGTATGAAATCTATAACCATTTATAATCAATCCATCGTATTTTTTAATTACAGATACTGGACCTCGAGCTAACGCAAGTAGTGAAGCATCACAATCATTTTGTATCATTTCTGATACTTTATCTTGTAACCACAATGCGAATCTCTCTATGATCCACCTTTGTTGTTGAGCATTTGATGGAACTGATAAATTATTTATATGACATTGTTCTTCAAGAAATTGCCTGAGACAATAAAATAAAAATTACACCAATAATCTTAAAATAACTTAAAATATGGAGACATTTAATAACAATTGATACCTTTTGTATGGTTCAATCATTGGAGTATGCAACAAGACATATCTGTGCATTTGTGCATACGCATTTAAATCCAACGTACTAATGCGAGCTTTGCCAATAAATCGACCACCAGAAGAAAATAAGTAGTTTTCAATATTTTTAACTTCATAATTTCTTTGCGGTCGATTGAACACCGTTTCAATATTATTTAAATATCGAGAACAAAATGTAAGACATTCATCAGCAATATATCCTTCAGCGATGGATCCCTCTGGTTGTGCTTTATTTCGAACATGAGATTTATATCTCATAAATAACCTATGAACACGAGACAAATTCATGTTGGAAGGTGAATCATGCGGACCACGAGACAAATATAAATAAAACAAACCTTTCAATTGGGTACATCCAACGGTAATGAACAGGACCACCAAGTTTCACCTCTGTTGGAAGGTGAATCATCAAATGCACCATAATAGTGAAAAAACTCGGTGGAAATATTTGCTCCATTTTACATAAGAGCAAAGGCACACGTGATTGCAAATCGTCCAGGGCACAATGGTCTAAATTGGCACTGCATAACTTTTTGAAAAATGCAGAAATCTCTTTAACAATGAGGAGAACATCTTTATGCACAATTCCTCGTAATGCATGCGAAAAAACATCTTGAAGCAGTATATGTGAATCATGACTCTTCAAGTTTTGTAATCTATGATCTTTGAGATTCACACATCTAGAAATATTTGATGAATATCCATCGGGCACTTTCATATTTTTGATACATGTCAGCATGAGATCCTTTTCAATAGTGGACATTGAATAAATTGCCAAGGGTATATCATATCTGCCATTTGGTAATAATATTGGATGTAAATGATGTCTTATATTCATGTCTTGCAAATCTAATCGTGCATTTAAATTATCTTTCCCTTTTCCATCAATATCCAATATAGTACCAATCAGATTATCACATATATTTTTCTCAATATGCATAACATCCAAATTATGGCGCAATGGATTATGCTGCCAATATGGTAATTCAAAAAATATACTTTTCTTTTTCCATAATCCAAAATCGGTCCTCTGAAAACTTTGCTGAGTTTGTGTGTCTGCATTAATCCCTTCTGACTCACTACCCAAATTATTTCGAGTGCGCTTTTTACTTGTGTTGGTAGTTTTGCCATAAACATGTTTAATGTGTTGAATCTGCTCGTAAATAATTTTTGAATCAACTGACACTGGTGCATTATCATTTTCTATTGTCCCGTCAAATAATTCAGTGTCCTGACGAAACGGATGTTCTTGTGACAACCATCTACGATGGCCTAAATAACAATGTTTTTTTCCGTATTTAAGCCAACGAGAATCTGTCTTATCACCGCATATGGGACATGCATATCGTCCTTTAGTGCTCCAACCTGATAACATTGCATATGCTGGAAAATCATTAATGGTCCACATTAAAGCTGCACGCAGAGTAAATTGTTCGCCGGAGATACTATCAAATGCTGTTACTCCGCTCCACAATAGCTTCAATTCTGAAATGAGAGGTTGTAAGTACACATCAATGTCATTTCCTGGTCCCTTAGCGCCTGGAATTAACATTGATAACATGATTGAAGATCTCTTCATACATGCCCACGGTTCCATATTATAAGGTATCAATACAACAGGCCAAGTGCTATAAGTTGTGCTCATTGATCGAAATGGATTAAATCCATCACTTGCAAGACCCAATCTAACATTACGTGAATCAACAGCGAAGTCTGGATATCTTCTGTCAAAAGCTTGCCAAGCTTCTGCATCAGCAGGATGTCGTATGATTCCATCTTTGGTGCGTCTTTCAGAATGCCATCTCATCGAGCTTGCTGTCTTCGATGACATATATAAACGAGTCAGTCTTGGAATAAGTGGAAAATATCGTAACACTTTTGCAGGGTTTTTTTTCCGTTCTAACTGACTTGTTGATTCATCATTAGTTGAAGAGGAAGTCCATCGAGACAATCCACAAATGTTGCATGTTGATGCTTCCGCAGTTTCATCCATGTATAAAATGCAATCATTTGGACAAGCATGTATCTTTTGATAGAATAAACCCAAATCTTTCACATATTTTTTTGCTTGATAACACGTTGATGGAAGTGTATTGCCTTCTGGAAAAGCTTCTTTCAACAATTCTAACAACATTGAGAACGACTTTCCAGACCAACCATTAAGAACCTTTATATGATATAATTGAATGATAAATGATGCTTTACTGTATTTTACACAATTTGGATACAGAGGAACATCAAGATCATCCATCATAGAATGTTGGGAAGATTCTTGTGGCGGTTCGAATGCATTTGGAGCTTCATCAAGATTAACATTTGATGTTTCATCATTGACATCAATTGGTGTTTCATCATTGACATTAATTGGTGTTTCATCATTATGAGAATGTAGTTGATGGGATGCTTCAGCTCTGTCTGATATATCAAGTTGTGCTTCTGTTGTCGGATATAAAGGTTCACCATGGTAATACCAAATGGTATATCTCGGTAAAATTCCATTCCATATCAAGTGTCTTTCAACATCTTCTGGTTTATGATATTTCCTATTGATGCATTTTTTGCACGGACAATTCATTGTGCCAAATTCAGTGTCCAATCCATTATCAATTGCGAACTGCATAAAATTTTTCAGTCCTCTCGCATAGGCTTTAGATGATTGAGGTGCTGACATCCAAGTTTTATCCATCTTTGACTACATTTGTGAATTTCAATGTTATTATAAAGGGTATAGTCATATAGGTGAGTTGGTCCTATCCCATTCAGCAACACATTATTAATATCGCACTTATAATCTCATTTAATCACAACAAGTCACTGAAAATTTCGGCAGCATCTCTTTTTAGTTCTCCAAGTACGCAAAACTTCTGAAGCGTACCGGAGAACAAAAGAGATGCAACCGATATTTCATTGACATGTGTGATAAAATGAAATTAAATTTGCGATATTAATAATTGTGTTGCTAAACTGTCCAATAAGGGACAATTCAAGATTTATTATTTGAAAAATATAAATTTTATTGATATTATTTAGTAAAATATTAAGTAGAATACGTATTCCTCCATATCGAAATAAGTATTCAACTTAATATTACAACTAAATTTTATCAATAAAATTTATAAAATCAAAAAATATTTCTCGAACGGGTCTAAGCTCTGGGTAGAAAATTATAAAAATATCAAATTGAGAAGTTTAAATAAAAAGTTCATTGTTGGAAGCAAGAAATTTAGTCCATCAAGATAAGATTAATGAATTCTAAATTTAATTATTCTAATTATTTATATACTCTAATATAAGTTTAAATAATAATAATAATAATAATATTTAGTAATATATTTAATAATAATAATAATATAGTATTTATAATAATAATAATAATAATTAGTAATAATTATAATATTAATCAGCAATATTAAATAATAATAATAATAATAATAATATAGTATTTATAATAATAACAGTAATAATAATAATATTAATTAGTGATAATAATTAAATAATAATAATAATATTATTAATTCAGTTATACTAATAATAATAATAATAATAATATTAATATTAATTAGTGATAATAATTAATAATAATAATAATATAGTATTTATAATAATAAATATTAATAATAATAATAATAATAACAATAATAATAATAATAACAGTAATAATAACAATAATAATAATAATAACAGTAATAATAATAATATTAATTAGTGATAATAATTAAATAATAATATTATTATTATTAATTCAGTTATACTAATAATAATAATAATAACAACAATAATAATAATATTATTAATTAGTGATAATAATTAATTAATAATAATAATATAGTATTTCTAATAATATCAGTAATAATAATAATATAGTATTTATAATAAATAATAAAAATAATAATTAGTGATCATAATTAAATAATAATATTATTATTATTAATTCAGTTATACTAATATTAATAATAATAACAACAATAATAATAATAATAATAATAATTAGTGATATTAATTAAATAATAATAATAATATAGTATTTATAATAATAACAGTAATAATAATAATAAATAATAACAATAATAATAATAATAATAATAATAATAATAATAATAATAATAATTAATTAGTTGTATTAATAATAATAATAATAATAATAATAATAACAACAGTAATAATAATAATATTATTATTATTATTAATTAGTGATAATAATTACATAATAATAATAATAATAATAATAATAATAATATAGTATTTATTAATTAGTAACTATATAATCTAACTAAAGATAGCAATAATTCTAATTAAAGATAGCAGTAATAATATAACATGATAGCATAGTTAGCAGTAATATCTAAAGCATAATATCTAAATTAACATGCATAATATTTAAATTAATATCTAAAGCAGTAACATGCATAATATAACATGATAAAGCAATAAAGCATGATAGCATATTTTAAAAAAAATTAAACAAGATAACTGATCTTAAATCTAAAAATATACGCATAACATTAAATTTATACTAACTTGAGAATAAGAGCCGGATCTCGAGTTGATTCGACGAGCAAAATTTACAGCCGCCGGTTGCTTCGTCGAGATGAACAGAAAAAAATATATATATTAGTTAATTACGGATTCGTCGACGTAAGAAAAAAAAAAAAAGAAAACCAGCAGCAGCGACGGAAGAAGAAAGAAGAAAGAAAAAAAAAAAACCAGCAGCATCGACGGAAGAAGAAAGAAGAAAGAAAAAAAAAATAAAAATAAAAGAAAACCAGCAGCAGCGACGGAAGAAAAAAAAAAAAAAAAAAAAAACCAGCAGCAGCGACGGAAGAAGAAAGAAGAAAGAAAAAAAAAAAAAAAAAAACCAGCAGCAGCGACGGAAGAAGAAAGAAGAAAGAAAAAAAAAAAAAAAAAAAAAAAAACCAGCAGCAGCGACGGAAGAAGAAAGAAGAAAAGAAAAAAAAAAAAAACCAGAGCAGCAGCGACGGAATAAGAAATCGGACGGAAGAAATTACCTGATACGACTGAAGAAATCGATCGGCAGCGAGACGAAGGAAGAAGAAGAAGTTGGCGCGCGGGAGGAACAAATTTAGGCGGTGAACGTAAAATTTATAGGTAAATTTTATATTTTTTTAGTTAAGGAACTGTAGCAATATTTAAATAAATTATATATATATATAAAATTTCGTACGGTCGGCAGCTGAAATGAAATTTCAGCTGCTTACCGTACGCTCACGGGTTGAAATTTTTCAACCCGTGATACTTGCTTCGACGACCGCGCGTTCGCGCGGGAAAAAATTTCGACGCCACCTGCGTCGAAATGGTGGCGTCGAAAAATTTCGACGCCAGCTGCGTCGAAACGCTGGCGTCGAAATTTTTCGACGCTGCCTTTTCGACCAAAAAACGCCATATTTCCCGTTTTACATATCGACGTCTAATATAGACGTCGATATTTTTAAACTTTTTCGCATCCGTCCTTGAACATTTCGACGCTTCTTCGGACGTCAAAAAATAAACGTCGTTATTTCCAAATTTTCTTGTTGTGTAATGGTTCTTCAAAAAATGTTAAGATTGTGAATGTATATGAGGAACTTGAGTAGTTGACATTTCATGACAAAGAGGTTGAAGATGAACACAAGATGGAGATCCTTCATCCTCATCTTTACCTCAAGTTGGAGAAGAAGAGAAAGCTCTACCACCTCTCCCTAAAGGATACCGGTTGATAAAAGATCATCTAATTGATCAAGTAATTGGAGAGCCATCAACGGGAGTGGTAACTCATTCTAAACTTAGACATGTTTATTAATATGTAGCTTTTATTTCTCAAATAGAGTCTAAAAATATTAAGGAAGTCATAGAAGATGAGCTTTGGATAATTGCCATGCATGAGGAACTAAATCAATTTGTAATAAATGATGTTTGGAATTTAGTATCTAGACCTAGTGAACAAACTATAATTGGGACTAAATGAGTCTATAGAAACAAATTAGATAAAGATGGTTTAGTCATTAGAAACAAAGCTAGGTTAGTGGCCCAATGGTATAATCAAGAAGAAGGAATAGATTATAACGAAACTTATGCTCCCATAGCTAGATAAGAAGCAATTCGCATACTTTTAGCTTATGTAAGTTTTAAATGCTTTAAACTTTTTCAAATGAATGTCAAAAGTGCATTTTTGAATGGTTGTGACTGAAGAAGTTTATGTTGAACAACCCCCGATTTTGAAAATTTTGAATTTCCAAATCATATCTTCAAACTTAAAAAGGCTTTATATGGTTTAAAACGGGCTTGGTATGAAAGGATTTCCAACTTTTTGATTGAACAAAGTTTTAGCATTGGAAAAGCTGATGTGTCTCTTTTTATTAAAAATGATAAAAATGATATTTTACTTGTGCAAATCTATATGGATGATATTATTTTTGGTGCTACTGATGAATTACTTTCTGAGTGGTTTGCCAAATGCATGCAAGAGGAGTTTGAGATGAGTATGATGAGAGAACTCTCCTTCTTACTTGGACTCCAAATCAAGCAAACCAACAAAAGGATCTTCATCAATCAATCTAAGTACACAAAGGAACTCAGTAAGAGATTTGGGATGAATGAAGCCAAGATTGCTTCAACACCAATGAGCACATCTATCAAGCTTGACAAAAATGAAGACAGAGTAAAGGTAGATGAAAAGCAATATAGATGTATGATTGGTAGTCTTCTTTACTCAATCGTAAGTAGACCCGATATCATGTTTAATATATGTGCATGTGCTAGATTTAAATCATGCCCTAAGATGTCTCATTTAAGTGCGGTTAAACATATATTGAGATATTTGAAATGCATGGTTGAATTAGGATTATAGTATCCATGTGATGCATCTTTTGAATTAATTGGTTTTTCAGATGCCGACTTTGCCGGATGCAAAGTAGATTAAAAAAGCACTAGTGGGTGTTGTCAATTTCTAGAGATGAGTCTTGTTTCTTAATTTTCTAATAAACAAAACTCGGTTGCACTTTCAACTACCGAAGCATAATAAATCGCCGCGGCTAGTTGTTGTGCACAAGTCCTTTGGATGAAACAAACTCTCTTAGATTATGGACTTAACTATTCATGCATACCTATACATTGTGATAACACTGGTGAAATTAACTTAACCAAAAATCCGATCTTACATTCTAGGACTAAACATATTGACCTAAGGCACCATTTTCTTAGAGACGATGTAGCTAAGATCAGTAATATATCTGTAGAATTTGTGCCTACCGATAAACAATTTGCGGACATATTCATAAAACCCTTGAATGAAGAAAGTTTTACCAAATTAAGGATGTAATTAGGAATTTGCAATTTACCATATTGTCACGGGCCAATTATTTTGTGTGGAAGAACCCATGCGGCACCCTTGCTTCCCGTGCAAGGGGTTAGCCTTAAACCAATCTGCTTGGCCAATGTCGAAAAGTCGCGGGCTCCCACTTCGCGTGGGTCAAAGCCTCTGAGTGCTTGGACGCAAAAATATTGTTGGGCCAAATGGTCGATTGCATGAAAATACTAGGAAATGCTTGAACGAAAGCTAGAACGAAAGACTAGAGTATACCCAGGCTAACCTGGGCACACTCTAGTCTTTATATGGGCGTGCGACCAGTCAATCTTCGCCCAAGACAATTGTAGAGCTCGTCCTACTCTCGGTTTTATGTTTTATTGCGTCCATGGTCCTGTAATTATTGTGTTACTTTATGCCTTTAATACCATTCGACCAACATGGTATTTTGGGGCGCGGATATGGAGCGTGAGGTTGGCACGTGGACCAACGCATGCCCCACGATATTAAGTCGGGAAGCCCAATTCGGGATGGATTGAGGATGATAGGTTTATCCCTTGCACGGGATGCAAGGGTGCCGCAAGGGTTCTTCCGCACAGAACAATTGGTCTGTGATAATATGCTTAAGTTTTCAAAAATTTGCATATCTTTTTTGAAAAGTTGGTTTTCATATGGTATCATCACACTCATGTAATGCTTTGTAGTGGAGCTTTGCTACTTATTAATGTTTGTCTTCTATAGGCTCACATTGATAGAGATGACTATAGTGATAGATTATACTTGATTTTTATGGATTTCTTGGTTTTCTTGATGAAACTCATTAATAGTACCTTGGTTCTTACCCTTTTTGATTGATGTCGAAAGGAGGAGAAAAGACTTGGTCACATTTGTTTTATAATGCATATAGATAGGGGGAGTCATAAGTTAGATATGCATATTGATAGGGGGAGCATATGTTAGTTTTCTATATGGCTTATCAAGAACTCACAAATGAATACTTAGATTTGATGAAATTTTATGTTTTGTTTGTCATCATCAAAAAAGGGGAGATTGTTGGCCCAAGTAGGGATGGCAATTTTATCCGCATTCGCTAACTAAAAACCGCATCTGCATCGTATCCGATCCATATCCGCAAGTAAAAATGGATATGGATATGAATACAGATTTAGAAAATTTATATCCATGCGGATACGGTGCGGATACGGATATGACTGTGGATCCGCACCACATATCTGCATCTTTGAATTACTATTTTGCCTATATAAGTTATTAATATATATAAGGGCTCTATGGTAATTTCATGTCAAGATGAATTTTGAAGTATATTATATACTTGGTTTGGATCAATGAATTGGTAATTTATTGATTTTTTTAATTAAATATATTGTTTTAAATATTTTTTTATTAAATACGGTGCGAATACGAATGCGGTGTGGATATTCGCATTTGAACTGGTACGAATATAAATATTCATATTCATATCCATAGCGGATACGGTGCAGATATGGGGTGCAGTGCGAATACGGATAATCTAGTATTTGCACCGTATCTGATCCGTTGCTAGCCCTAGGCCCAAGAGTTGCCCCTAGGCCTTGATCTCTATTTTGATGATAACAAACATGAAACTAATGCATTTGTGAAATTTTGAGTTCAGGTTGATGTTGCAATACGCGTGCAAACTTCGTTCGAAAAAATGCCAAGAAATGTAAAAAACGCCTCCGATGATGATCGCGTAGAAAATCTAGTATTAGAAATGGAAATCATGTAACATGACTCTAGGAATACATTCTAAATGTGATTGTAATGTTATCCAAGTCAAAACTCAGAAACGGAACCCGAAAATGAAGATTGCGAGAAGAAATAAGAAGAAAAAAAAGGCTGATTCCCAGGTCTGATCGGTGGATCGGTCGACCGAAAGAGCCCCAGAATTGATAGTGGGCTCTGTTCGATAGGCTAGTCGCTTGGTCGATCGACTGACCTTCGATCGGCCATCTATCGGGCGGCGCCAATGGGCAGAAAAATGCCCATTGGGTGCCATATCCGAGTGAGGGATTATAAATACCCCTCCTAAACTCTCACCTAACTCTCTCCACCGTTCACTAAGCATTCTTAAGAGAGTTTTAAGCCATCCTAAGTTGATTTCCACACCCGAGCTTCGACGATCGATCTTCTACTCGGAGTGTTCTTCGTGTCTCGACTCCGCTTAAAATCGCATTCGACGAGTTGAGGAGTTGTAGGCTTTGAAGGATAAGCAAGAAGCACACCTGTTGGTTTTACTTTCTTGCTCCTTTAGATCTTGTTTTCGTGGTTGTTAAACAAGTTTTTAATTGATGGCTTGTAAGGTGTGCTAGGTAAATATCTTAGGATTTTCCTTATAGATTTGTATTTTGCCTAGGTGAATAGGTGTTGAGACTTTCTCAAAGGGTTGAGAAGTGAGTCCTCACTTGTATTCAAAGGAAAAAACTTGGTCTATAAAGAATGTTGGTTAGAAATCCTTGGTGTGGAGCCAAGGTGATGGAGTAGGCGGTTGGCTGAACCACTATAACTACTTGTGTTTGCACTGCTTTGATTGCTTGTTTTTATTTAATATCTACACTTGTCAAAGCATCATAATTAGTCGAACATTGATTTGGTTGCAATCGGGTTTGAGTTGAAAAGAATCGAATTGAACGTAATTTTAATCACACACTATTCAACCCCCCCTTCTAGTGTGGGTATTTGAGCAACACTTACTTTCCTGAATAGTTGTAGCGACATAGTCATATTTTTGTGGAGGGTTGCGCAGAACCTTCTAAACTATCTTGGCCTCCTCAAGTTCTTCTCCAAGATTTTGGATCTGATTTTCGATCGTAATTAATTTGCAAGCGTAGTCATTAATTTCTTCATCTTCATTCATGAATGAACTCTCGAATGTTCCTGTCAAAGATTGAAGCTTAACCTCCTTAACTCTAGAAGTGCCTTCATATCTGTCTTTTAGGGTTTGCCAAGCTCATTTAGCTGTCGTAATATGACCCAGTCTGGTCGCAATAGGGTCAAACAAAGCTTGTTGAATAGCAAACTTTGCCTTGGCATCCTTCCTTCTTAACTCTTTCAATCGATTTACAGGTAGATCATCCGGATCATGTCTCTCTTCTATTATATCCAAAAATTCTAGTGATATAAAATAATTTTCCATCTTAGATGACCACGGATCGAAACATTATCCAATGAAAATGGGCAAACTTGGCATTCCCAAAGCTCCACTTGAATTCGCCATGACGCTCCTTCAAGCAAATCGGCTCTGATACCACATTTAAGTAGATCAGACCCTCCTCCTGACTACGATCTCTGGTGTACACAACAACAATCACAAGAATAGAAATAGAAGAGACACAAAGAAAAAAGAGGGTCTCAAAGAGTAACTATATTTAATCTCACTATTATTAGTCATTATATACATCGACGCCATCCACAACGGCGAGGGAAGTGATGGATTGCATAGGTGAGCGAGCATTTCACGATTGATCTTGTTGCCATCACCAACCGAAATGATTGAACTCTGCTCTTCTAATGAATGTGTAGGTCCAGAATGTGGAGTTAAAGGAGGCAATCACGACGACAATGAGGTCAAAGTGGGGATAACTTCTGCTTCATAGAAGTGATTCTGCACAAGGACGATACCATCAAAAAGTTGCCGAAATGGGACTCAAGAGATTTGTGCTTATTGGAGTGAGAGCTGTAATGAGTTAGTTGGAATTGAATATGCTGAAAAAATTGGGAAGAAAGAATGAAGTCACAGGAACACATGAAGAGAGAAGATAATAAAGTGTATTGACAAATTAGTCGATTGTTTACATTGTAATGACATTGACATTCAACAAATTTCGGATTTAAATTTTTTTATGCATTTGAAAAAAAATAAAAGGACGTAAATATTTTTTCTTTTGTAAATTGCTCATTTGGAAAAAAAATGATTGTTGAATTTTTACAAAAATTACGAGTTCATCCTAATCGCTTATCCAAAAAAGTTCATTGCTAAAAATTAATAATATTTTTTTCACCTAATCAAATTCATTAGTAGTCTCAAATAGCTATAAGCCGTCAAATCCAACTATTGGATAGTTGATTCAATCAAATAGATGGCCTCTCTATCGAGTAAATGAGCATTCCATATTATCTTAGACAAAAGTTTCTAATGCGTGGATACTTGTCTAAAGACTAGAATAAATTTATAAATATAAAAAATAATAATCTTAATTCATAAAATGTATCTTTTATGATATAAAAAGATGTCCTAAAGTTCAAAAAGTGTATTTGGACCAAAATATTTCACTGTCTTTGATTTAAAATTTCATTTTATAGGGTTTTGGTCCAAATTATATATTTAAGACCATAGCGCATATTTTTTATCACAATAATATATTTTACAATTAAAATTGATATTCAGTCAAAGTCTTTAATGCGTCAAAGACTTTTGCGGAAAGGTAAAATGAGTATTGTAAATTTTAAGTTCTAGTTCCGAAAATTTTAGCATCTATTTTCAGATCCAAAAATTTTTCTTAAAATTATTTCAGTCTCGATAAACGGTTGAAATATGAAGTATTTATGATTTTACCAAAAATTTTTAAATGAAATATCAATTTTGTAAAGATATGAAACTTTAATTTTAATAATAAGATTAATGATAGATATTAAATCGACGGACTTAAATATTATTATTTTTTTAAATTACTCTTTTGGAAAAGATCAATTGCTGATTTTTTTTTTCAAAAATAATAAATTCATCCTAATGGCTGATTTAAAAAGTCATTTGCTACAAATTAATAATATTTTTTTCACCTAATCAAATTGGTTAGTAGTCTATAAGTTGTCAAATCCAACTATCTGCTAGCCGATTCAAACAAATAGATGGTCCCTTGATTGTGAATATCAATGCTAATTCTACAATTAATCTTATAGATTGCAAAAGTTTCGAAAACGTTAATTATTTTTATCCAAAATTTAGAATTATTTTAAAATTGTAAAAAAATTATTTTAATTTTATGTTATAAAAGATGTGCTAAAATTTAAAAAATATATTTACGCCAAAATATTTAACTATTTTTAATTTAAATTTTTGGTCCTGACTATTTTTTTACCCTAGCAACTATTTTTCATCATAAAAATAATTTTCATGAATTAAAATTTATTTATAGAATTATAAATTTTGATTTTCAACAAAAATCTCTCTTTTGGGAGAAGTAAAATGACTATTACAAATTTTAAGTTTTAGATCTAAGAATTTCAACAATCATATTTCAGATCCAAAAATCTTCATTAATATTATTTCAGTTTCGAGAAATTGCTAAATATTTCTCTATAGTTTTATCAAAAGTTTTAGGAAATTGCTGAATAACTTTCCACTAATGATACTAACTTTCTTTAATCTTACCAAAATTTTCTAAATAAAAATCAATGGTAGATATGGATGGACTTAAATATTTTTTCTTTTGTGAAATTACTCTTTTGGAAAAAGATTAATTGCTGTTTTTTTCAAAAAAAATAAGTTCATCTAATTGTTGATTAAAAAAATTATTAATAAAAATTTATAAAAAAAATTTTGTCTTAATTATATTTTTGATCCTTCAAAATATTATATTTTTTTTGTTTGATTTCTTATTTTTAAAAACTTTTCATTAAATTTTTCAAAAATGTGATATTTTGAAAAACTAAACGAAAAGTTTTTTAAATTTATATTTATAATTATTTTTAAAAATATGATTTATTTTGAGGAACTAAATAAAAAAAAATTTAAAATAAAAGATTAAATTTTGAAAAAAAAACATAATTAAATCATTTTTTTCTGAATCTCTTCCCGAGACTTGCATTAGCGTAATCGATTACGACATACGGAGTATTAGCTTCACCATCATCATTATAAATATTTCAGAACCTTCACGTTGAACTGGGTCAAACCCGACTCCTTTGTCCGAGCATTTGACCTTTCGATTCATCGAAAATCCAAGGATTAAATCTAGACGGTCAACGTTTGTCTCCTTCAAAACAGGAAACAAGACTTTTAAATTTGTACCAGGTTTTGTACACTCATCTTATCTACCTACTTCATGAGTAGGTTTGGAAGCAAAAACTATGTGGGTCCCAGTATGCCTCTAATAAAAGATAAGGTATATACAGTGTGTAATTATGTACGCTAAACAAACTTTTGAAAATTATTCCTGGAAAGTGCACGCCCAACTTACGCACGCGTTTTAAACACTTTTAATAACCATTTCAGGATCCATTTTGTTACCTTCCTTATGACTGCAATTAAAAAGGAATCATGTGGGGCCGAGAGTGTAGTATAATTTTGCCCAATAGAAAGTTAGGTATTATTTAGTGTAGTCTTAAGGGCACGAGAAGTTTACTTTAATAGCAAAAATGGGAAAAAGCAATGCTTGCGTGCCTAATAGCAGACGCAACCGCATCAATCACCGAACAAGAAATATTGGCGGCGATCATTACCATCGATCATGGAAAACCTCTGATCTTACGACCATTATTTCTCCACGTTTCCTGCTAAATTTGCCAATGGGGGTATTAATTAGAAACATTTAATTCGTGAGAAGAAGGCGGCCGCCCGTTCGTTGGTCAAATTGATACATTCCCCTAATGCCACTCATTGTAACGCATGTGTGTCATTATTGGGAAACATGAAGGGCAATTTAGGCATAACCGGGTGTATAAATTGAAAATCAACGTGCCCTAGTAAGCGGGAATCACCTACCATTGCGCTAAGCTGCAGGCTCACGCAGGAGAATTTGGAGTTGCCTTCTCGTCTCCGATCTGTTCCTTCTTCTTCCCGATCGAAATCGTAATCGTATATCCATGGATCTCCCTGATAGATCTCGCCAATCCCTCCTCCCAAGCTTCCTCTACTCGTCGGGCTCTGGACTAGGTATGGAGCGGATGATGTTGGCGCGAAGATCCGTCCCCAAACCGGCGCCGGCTCCCGGTGCGCCGATTGGTAACACTTCGATGGGATCTGTCGTCGCCCAAGCCCCGAACGAGCCCCGGAAGATCAAGTTGTTCTCCCCCATGTACTACGCCGCCTGCACCGCTGGCGGGATCGCCAGTTGCGGCCTCACCCACATGACCGTCACCCCTCTCGATCTTGTTAAGTGTAACATGCAGGTGAGTTGCTCAGCTCGTGGTCAAATTACATTTTTGTATCTTTAATGGCGTGGCATGGAATCCTCTGTTCTCGTACGATGGACAGTGGCGGGGATCTCATTAGTTGATGATTATTTTTCGTACGACTCCTCGCGATGTTTTAGATTGTTTACTGTTGTTTGATTTATCTTATGTGTTTTTTTGGAATTTCCAGATCGATCCGGCTAAGTACAAGAGCATCTCTTCCGGATTTGGTGTCTTGCTCAAAGAACAAGGAGTCAGGGGATTCTTCAGAGGTTGGGTGCCAACACTGCTGGGGTACAGCGCCCAGGGTGCTTGCAAGTTTGGATTCTATGAGTTCTTCAAGAAGTATTACTCTGATATTGCTGGACCTGAATTTGCTTCCAAGTACAAGACTCTGATCTACCTTGCTGGCTCCGCGTCTGCTGAGGTGATTGCGGATATTGCTCTCTGCCCCTTTGAGGCTGTCAAGGTTAGAGTCCAGACACAACCAGGGTTTGCCAGAGGTTTGAGTGATGGGTTGCCGAAGTTTGTAAGATCTGAAGGTGCTTTAGGGTATGATCTTTTCTGTCTTATAGGTTAACCTGGATTTGGTATTTTAATTTATGAATTTAAATTATGCTTATTGTGATTTTGTGATTGCAGGTTGTATAAAGGATTGGTCCCACTTTGGGGACGTCAGATTCCTTGTAAGTGAGCTTTTGATTAAAAAGTTTATCTAATTTCATTTTATTTGTTTCGTTTACTATCTTTTCTCGCTAGATAACTATTAATGGTTTTCATAAAAGTTGGACATGAAAAAAGAGCCTTTTGCTTGCATATCGTTGTACTTGTATGTGCGTTATTTATCAAGAATTTTGTTAGTTGATTACTAAACTTTATATATTGATGACCTTTATAGCTGAGTTTTTTAAAATTAAATTCTTGATGTTTTCGTCACATGTGCAAGGATAACAATGATTTTACATTATTCTTGTTTCAATAAAGTAGTACATTCTTCTTATTAGTAGGTTGTTTGTTCGTTGTTTTAGTATAACTTTGTGCATGGTTTGATATATTATGCATTCAGCACGTAAGTTTGCCACGTTTCCTTTTTTTAAGGCTTCTTTATCTAGCAAATGTCAATTTTTACTGCAACCAATGGCTAACTTCTTAAGTTAGAAATATCCAATTCTTGGAAAAGGTAACTGACTAGCTAGAGGATATCAGAAGTTATTTGCACTCTGTGTTTCTGTGTGTTCCATGCAGTTAACAAAATGTTTTCCTCACAAGTATTCTAACTGTTTTAGTTGTAGCAAAAATCTCATTTGCTCAACTTACTATGTTTTTTTGTCGGTGTTTTTCAGTGTACGTGCAATTGTCGATGCCAGAATTTCTGCATCATATAAAATGATTTTCCTTATTCATATTGCATGTTTGTTTGCTTTGCTCCTATTCTCGTGCCACTCAGTGTTATTGAAATCTGTCTATAATTATAAGAAGATGCATATTGAAAATGCTCCTTTTATCAAACAATATAGAGAATTCAACTTTCTGCCTAATTAAAGCGGATAGAGATGTACTGCAATCCAGTGTTTTTCATTGTTTATAGACAAACAGGAAATTTAGCTTCCTTTTTTGATCATGTTGATTATCTTTTGAAGTTTTTTTTGCTTAGGGAAAACTAGAAGCCTATGCTTGAGACCTTCCACGGAAATGGGTGAAATTGGAATCATTGACTTGTATTATTGTTTTTTTGTATTAAACCGTGCTCAACTTTCATACAATATGTTATATACTATTTTTTCATGTCAGGGATAAATATTAATTTTATCCACCTGCAAGATATATCTTTGGTTTGATACTAGATGAATGTGACAAGATGCCCAAGTAAATTAATTTAAGAGACATTTGTGGAGCACATTCCTCTTAGCCCCCATGGAAACGGCGCTCTCTAGTCATTAGGCCGAGATCACATTTAGTTGTATATTCTATCGTTTGATGAATTTCATGTAAATTGGCTTGGGGCTCTAGCTGAATATTTTTGTTATATTAACATTGGAAAAAAAAATCTATTTAGTTATGTTCAGTAAAGAGTTATGGTTAATTTATGCAGATACTATGATGAAATTTGCCTCTTTTGAGACTATTGTTGAAATGATCTACAAATACTCCATTCCAAAACCAAAGGACCAATGCAGCAAATCACTTCAGCTCGGAGTGAGCTGCGCTGGTGGTTACATTGCTGGTGTCTTCTGCGCTATTGTTTCACACCCCGCTGACAATCTTGTCTCTTTCCTCAACAATGCTAAGGGTGCCACCGTTGGTGATGTAAGTATTATGCTACATGTTTTTTTTCCCATAATTACTATATCATGTTTAATTTTTCATTGATTGTTCAATCCCGGTTTTTTATTTAACTAGGCCGTGAAGAAACTTGGACTATGGGGCCTCTTCACGCGTGGTCTTCCCCTCCGTATAGTCATGATCGGTACCCTAACCGGTGCACAGTGGGGAATTTATGATGCCTTCAAAGTTATGGTTGGCCTGTAAGTACCACCTTTTGTTATTGTTGAAGTATATTTTATTGTTATGATTTTTTGAAGCTAATTCCAACTTCGATGCTTTTAGGCCAACAACTGGTGGAGTTACTCCTACAGAGACTGATAAGAAGAAATAAATTATGTGAAACTCCTCAAAACAACTCAAATCTACGGTCTTCGGAACAAAGAAGACCATTTTTTGGATTAAGGCCATTCTTTTGAAACAATGCAATATTTATTATCTTTCTCCGTGGATGATTTTCAATTTCATCCTTTTTCCCCAAGTCACTTATTAAGCAGGGTTAGACTTCATTTAGTATTCGTACAAATAGAAAGATTGTTGTGGAATAAGTTGGCGATACTATAATCGTGACTATTCTTAATAGATAATGAGATGAATCATTTTTCTTTCTCTATTGTGACTTTTCATTCTCCAAATATTCCTCCGAGCATTAGTTGGTCTTATGTACTGATTTATTCTTGTATGAGATGATAGGTTGACAAGGAAACAACTAGTAAGAAGAGATCACATAGGCACATGGAGAGAGGGAACATGAGCGAATATGAAAGCGTGCGAGTGAATACAATACTGTTTCATATATATACTCCTATGTTCAGTCCTTGCGTGGATAGGTTCACTAGAAGTGTATTGTTAACCATTCGAGTTCTTTGAGTTGATGATTGCACAACATTAGCTGAATTTCAAAGACAGTTATAACTATTGGCATAACCAAAAATAAAAATTAAGATGACAAACTCAAAATAAAAGATATCGTAGCGCACATGGGGTGTGACTGCACAAGGTGTCCGGAAGCTAAGGCACATTGAAAATCACCTTATTACATGCCATAGATCGCCGAAAAGAACTGTCCACTTGTGATCGTCTGACCGAGTTATTCGTAGATTTTGAAATTCTTTCAATTTGACTCAGAAATTTTCAAGGTAAAAGTTGCATAGTCACCGTTGTAAATATGCTACTTAGCTAAAAACAAGATTATTGCTCATATACCTGTCATAAAATCCGTTTGCAATATGCCACAGATACCATCTTTGTTGAACTTTTAACAACGCCCAAGCTTGTAACAATAAGTCAATGCGAGTGAGTGTTTGCCGTATCAACGGCTACTTGTACTGATGTACTTATCCTTCATAGCTTCCTATTGGCCAATCAAACAAATGACCAATCTTTATATTTCCACTAAGTAGATTATGTTTTATCAAGAAACATTTACTTCAATTAAAGTGAACCACATTACTGATATAAAGCCAGTGAATTCTCAAGCCATTTTCTGCATCACTTCGTTCCTACATCTTGCAATTGGAATTAATGGTTAATGACCCTCCCTTCTTTATCTGTACACTTTGTAATGATTTTACCATGGAAACAGCAGAATCGCCTCGCTTTATTATGCTCTCGAGTGATTCTACCTTTTCTAGCAATGATTCGCCATTTGAGTTGGCTTCAGTGACCAACTTATCTGCAGTTTTCAGAGCAGCACATAGCTGAAATGTGAAGAATGATAGCATTAGCTGATTACAAGATACATGCAAACAAAAGAAAGGCACAGAAACTCAAATATCAGCACCTTGAGTGTCAACGCTGTCCATGAGTGGTCATTCCCATCTAATGACTGGATCAACTGATCATAGTTGTCCTGAAGCACGTTAAACCAAAAAACACTTTATTGGATATTCATAGGCAGATGAAAGAAATTACAATGTAGTAGCCTATCTAAAATGCAGGTACAATCAGGATTTATGCTGATTCATGTGATGGTAAAGAAACTCTATGTTTCAACATGGAAATCCGGTCTGAATGATGTGCAGCACTGATGGATGGTTCTGCAACACTGCAAAATGTAGTGGTAACTAGGGAATACAAAAAATGTGATGCCAATTTCATATTTGGTTATATGAATCATTCAGCACTCTATACATGTTCCTATACAGTGCCTAATTGTGGGCATTTGTCTGTATTACATGCTTTGGAGTTTCATGACCCTCACCCACTAACTTGTGCTTGAGTCTCAAGCCATCATATTTTATGTAGCAGCACAAGGACTTTTGTTTGATATAAGTTGGCATTACTCTCCTTAACTAATTTCTTCTTGAGTCTTGAGACATCTCGTCTTACCATGTATTTGATTAGTTAGCCCATGGCTAGTTGCATAAAAAATAACAAGTACGTTTAAACTTTACCCTCTAAAAATACATCAACATTTTCTATTGAAGTTATTCAAGATTGGGTTGGTATTGGATGCCTAAATTATGAGGAAACAGATGAAGATGTTTTTCTTGTTTACTTCAAGTATTAAGATACAGTTCAGTCAAGTGTCCAATAACAATCTTGAGAGCAACAAAAGTTAGCAGTGATATATGGAATGACTACAGAAATTGGTGAAGTCATCTCAATAAAATAGAAGCAAGGATATAAAAGGGAATTAAGTTAATCAAGGCTTCATGCTGATAAGAGAAACATATTTACTTGTAAAAACAGAGAATAAATACAATAGTCTCAATAGTTTAAGTGAAGGTATATGAAAATAATATAGAGATAATTGATCAGGTGGCAAGTTTGTCACTAGAAGCATGAAATCATAAAAAGTAATTAAAAGGTAGAAAGCCACAAGTGTTGAGGATGCATTAGCCATAGTATACTATTAAGTTTCTGTAAAAGTCTAAATGATATGACTATTAGCCATATTATTACCTAGACCAGACAAACCAACCACAAATTTAAATAAAAAATCGTATATATATAGATTACATATTTTGAAATAAAATATTAAATATTTCCAAATCTAATTCTAGAACTTATTATCATTATGAAGATAGAAATAAATTTTCCTATCAAGAGAAAGAGAAAAACCTTTAACATTGGAAGGGAAAAGAAAGAGGTCAGTTTGCATATTCTGATCTAATCCCTCAAGCCTAATTTAATTAGTTGCATATTTCATCTGAATGTACGTCAGACTTAGGCACACTTGAATAAAAAGACATTAAGTCTTAACCTATATATGTAATTGGAGAAGAACTCATATTGAATAAGCAGTTCAGAGGAGTTAAGATTTAGAAGTAAACATTCTACAACACAGAAAGATAAAATTTAGTGTCGCAGAGCATCAATTAAGAAAGACAAAGAAGTGGCATAAATGAGACGAGAAAAGGCGAATGGTTTAAGGCTTGAGGGGAGAGATCCAAGTCCAACAGGAGGTAACATAGTCTGTGTCCTATGATGTGAGGCAGAGAAGAGGCTCCATGGCCTAAGGTTGAGTTGAAGATGCTATATGCATATAATCTGTGTCCTATACAGGATGAATTTGTGATAAATACATATGAAAGTCCATCTAAGTCTGGATAAATACAATAGGGAACCACTTGCATTTCAACAAATCAGTTTGCATGGTTCATCATTAATCCAGCTGGATCAAATTATTTATCCAATTTTTAGACATATTGGATATCAAAATTGATCAGAATCCCACAAAAGGCTGGTTCCAGGTTTTTTCAATTCACTGGGTTCAGTCTAGGTTTAATAACTATGCTAAGAACATAGCTAATAACTAGACAGCTTCCAGATTGTACAACATGACATCTTTGTTAAAGAAGTCCTAGTACAACTCACAGGAAATGACATTGTAAAGTATTTACAAAAGAATCAAAAACTTGCTTACAAGAAAAAGCTTTTACCTTGAGGTGTATGTATATAAATGTACACCCAAAGATGCAATACAGTAGTGTTTTGGCAAGCTCATGTCCAACAAATAAGAAATGAACAAGGAATTGTTATATTAAATTCATTTTGACCAGTAACAAAACCAAAAGCCAGATTAGGTTTCAGAAAAATAAAAGAAAGTAAGAAACCACTTCTTTTTCTCACTTTTACAATTTTGCAAACACCATCTCACCTTCAAGAGGTGTAGTGCATAAACCAACATCGCAAAGAAAGAAGAGAAGTATGTTGCATTCAAATCTAAAGGGGGGTGCTTTATGGCTTTTTTATCACAAAATTCTCAATGATTAAAAGATCTTGACCACACTTGTAATATCTGAATCTTCATGACCTCAAGCTATATTTTGAAAGGATCACATATCCACAGGTTGGAAGTGGAAGTATAATTTATGTTCTAGCGGAGTACACCTTTCATCAGTAGCTCAAGGAGATTATGTTGCAAAGTAACCTCAACCAAACCAAACTCAAGAGCATCAACACACGAACCACATGCCAAGAGACTTATTACAGTAACTTCTACAATCATGAAAATGAATCCTAAGCTGAGGATATAGAAGAATGTAAAATCGAAACAGGAATAAATCGATGGATTTCTCCGAAATTACAACCGACCTACTCAAAATCTCCAAAGTACGACTAATTCCCCATCCATGAGCATGGCCAAGGGCCACCCAGAAAGATCAGCAAAAAAATTCACCAAGTGCACGGAGAAAAAGAGAGCCATACGAGAAAGGAACAGTCGTGATGCTAGTCCAAGGTCATTCTACCTTAGCGAAGGAAAGCAAGAAGAGCGAGCACCGGAGGAGAATACCTCAAACACTTGGTGAAGATCTCCAGAGGGTTGCAAGGGCCGAGGAGAAGGGGATGAGAGAGGGAGTCCTCCGCCGCCGTCTCCATCGGCGGCTGCGCCATCGTCAGCTACGTCGCTTAGCAGATCGCCGATGCAGAGCAGTGGGCCTCCGACGCCACGATTCATTTCTGCAAAGAGGAAATTAAGATTTAAGAATTAATTGTATTTATGATATTAAATTGGGCCTTTTATTCCTATCTCGGCCCACTCACCGAAATTGGGAGAAGCCCCTTCTGTTTGAGATTTGCTCAATAGGCTTAATCCAAATACATTTGATCCGGATGGGATTTGCTAGTCGGACTATAAACCCTAGTTGGTTCATTTCAATGCATACTCTTTTTTTATTTTTTTTATTTTTTTTAACAAAGATAAAAAGTCAGGATAGATGATCATACTAGAGTTCGAATCCTAAATTTCTAGACAATATACAACACATTGCCACCAACTGTGCTATCCACAATTGGCCTATGTATGTTATCTTAACGGATGTGTTCATACCTATCATATTCGAGATTATAAGTAGTACATATAGTCTTGTAAGATATGCATAATTGTCTAAAGTATGTTGCGTTATTCTATCCACACATCCAATTTTTTATGGACAAATTTAAAAATATGTAAATAACAACAAAATGTTCAGAAAGCAAGAATCAAAACTCCAAAAAATAATCACAACTTCTAATCTTAGTCAATTAAGATATATATAGTATTATCTAATTTATCCACTTTATAAATATGGAACAAAAATGATAACTATTAAACATATATTATAGTTCTTGAATACCAAGTTACTTATTTGAAAATGAAAGTAGTTCATTAGACACGGGAATACAAGAATATAGGTATCTTGATGATCTAATACCGTGACATAACAAAAGAGAATGAGATTAAAAAGATAATTATTGGTTAATATCCACAAAACAAACGACAAAGTTTACAATAAAAAGAGCATAATAAAAAGAGAGAAGAACAAAATGAATTGAGAAAGAATCTACTTCTTAACTGAAAGAAAATTCATCCATTCATCTTCACCAATTACCTCATATTCTTGCTTATATGTTTTTAACAAAATTTTCTACAAACTTTGAAAACAAAACAATTAACTTGGAGAAAGATCATGATTTGCAAAATTGGGCAATAGCAAGAACAATGTCTCCACCCCGCTATTACCTTAAAAATTCAATCCAACGTGCTATTTGAAATCCAAAAACTTGTTATTGATACAATCAAGTAGAGAAACATTAATAAAGAATAATGTCTCGATTATTACATAAATGACATGTTTTTCACTCTAAAATCAATCCAATCATAGGTGAACAAATCTATCAAATAGACCTTTAAAATTACATGATTGAAAGCCTTCAACTTAGAACACAAACAATCATTAATATTGAAAAACCCCAACTTCAAATTGATACAATCGGCCATTCATACAATAGATAATATCATATACAACAACTTCTCATTGATACACTCAAATAGAAAAATATTAATTGATATAATCAATCTTCGATAAACCTATTTAGATAGTATCAAATACATAGAACATATAAGCTGGATACGAACTACATAGTATAATTTGATTCATAGTATCACTATTATGACACTAGCTAATTAACATTGAAAAGGATTATAAGAGAATACACATGTATACTACAATTCAAATACCAAATAATAACCAAATATGAGTTCTCATCCTCTGATTTTGGGGTTTCATAACTTTATTCTCATTTTTCAATCTAATTATTATATTCCCTAGCATTTGCCAATTTGTCGACAAAAACATCATTTCTTTTGCTAAAGTAACATGCATGATGTGCTATTTCATATTTTCTTTATCAATTGTCAAGTTTTGCAGAGCTTCCTTTGCCCATCGAGAATAGTCAAGATCATACCAATCAAAAAATCACAATCATTATCATCTTATGTATGAGGAATAATTATTTAGTTATCATCAAACTAATTTATATTTAAACTTATTCAGAAAAGACGTACCTTTCAATGTATGCATGATCTTCAGAATCTCCTCCCATGATTTTTTTTGTATTTGATGTTAACAAGCAAGTCGCGAGCTCAAGACGACAAAATGGCGAAGATATTGACGAGGTTATAAATTCTTCATCGATCTCAATTGCTATTGATTTTGATCCCATTATCTAGTGCCAAAATCATGAATAGTAAGAGCTCTTGTTATATGAGCAATATATTTCTAATACACTAATACCAAAATATATGGGATGTTACAATTTACATAAACTTCAAAAATATGAGAACTTAAAGAAAATTCCCATTCAAATATCATAATAAAGTGATATTAGAGTTTTTTTATTACCTTGTTAACACAGTAATTAGTAGAACTTAATAATTAATTACACTACGAAATATAGCATCAAAATTTATGCTCTAAAATCTTAGCATTGGATTTTATATTTATACTATGATGTTCAAATGTCATAATTCCATTTCAAATCTAGGATTTCTTAAACTCAAATGACTGGATTTAGTTTGGATAATGAAGCAGCCAAGGCGAATCAAGTTGAGGTATATAACTTAACGTGTGAAGCTTACATTGCCGGCGAGTATCGTGGGGGCGGCCAATAGATGAAGACGCAAACAGGGAACACACACACTAGGGCACTGAGATGCTTCAAGCTACGAGAGACTACTCTCAGGCTTTTGGCTGATGAGGCGACCACTAGCTAGCGATCAGCGACCAACAACAAGGAGAAGAGTGAGTTCACGAGGGCGACGGGAACTCGATGTGTGGGGACAAAGTGTCGAGGCAGGGTAGATTAGGATTGGGGTTTGAGTTATTATTATTATTATTATTATTATTATTATTATTATCAACAATGACGTGATAACTATTAATAAACTAATCTTTTTTGTGTGATGATTCGGATAAACTAATTATTGTAGTGATCAGCATATGACAAAAAGATAATTGATGTTAATTTAAAAGTACGTGGTAGATTAGAAAAATTTAAAATTTAAAATAAATTTATTATTAAATAAGATAGTTTGAGATAAATATATTAATTTTCACTTATTTTTATTCACCCTCGTTCCACGATTGCTTCATTGACTATTTAACCTTTCCTGTAATGTGTACTTGGGTGCAACACATCTTCATGAATCGATCAGTATACAAGATGGCCCTCATGGATGTTAAATGAAATTGATGGGTTTTTTTCATAATTTTCTAATGCTTGCCAACTTCCAAAGAAAAAATCATCAAATATACTTAAATATAGTCTACTTTTTGAAATAAAAAATGCAGCCTATTTTTTATTATATAAAATAGATTATAAATATAATCATACAAGTCCAATTGTATATTTTACGAAAGATAATTTGAATTTACAATAAGCTCAAGAAGTGATTTAAATAAACTCAGCTTGAGAGAAATTCTAGAAGCATAGTAAATAAGTTAAAATGAATCGAACTCAAATCAAACACGATAAACAGATTAAATTTAGAGGTGAGTGAGTCCGAATATTTTATATTTTTTATGATTTTCGAATTCTACCATGTATGAGATCGATTTCTAGATTTTGGACTCGAATCATATTCTGTTTGGTATTTAGAATCAGATCCTATTCTGAACCTATAATGTAATACAGGTTCCAGAATACTTTATTAGAAATTGTTCATTTACGAGTTTGGAGCATAACTTCCAAATTAAACTAATTAAACTCAAAGCTTGATAAAATTAAAATGAAGCAAATTCACCTCAGAAATGGTTTGGATATATTGTTCAATATATATTTATATTTGCAAGGCTGGTTTCATAATAAATTAAAAGTCTTGCTCAAGATTTTTGTCTCCTCGGTTTCCGTGAGTTTCTCCGACTGTATACTGACAAAAAGGCTGAAATATTCTCAGCCTCTGAAGGAGCATCACGTGCAGTTCCACATGTGTCGGATACTTGTTCAATTAAGCCCTCAACATTAAAGAATGGGTGAAAACAAAGCTTGCCCTCCACGCGCGTTGAAGACATGAAGGGGACTAGTACGTATCAAAGCAAAGTATACTAACTTTTCCACATTTTTTACCAGGTTCTTATACTAGCTCCATTCCTATCCATGCCTTGTTTTTTTTACTGATTCCATCCCTCTCGATCTCCAGCCCTCTACTTTAGCTTTTGTTACACAAAATGCCATCTCCAATGAGTTCCCATCAAAATTTTCTTCTCCTTTCTATTATGCATACCGAAGCATTGCAAATCTTCATGTCTCCAACACAAGTTGGGAGATAAAGCAGGTCAGAGAAAGCGGTTGGGATTTGAGAATGGATTGGATACTTCACTAGTTCACTCGGCAGAATTCTGCCACATGGAATCTTGTTTCTCCCATGTATAAAATATTGATAAATTTTATATAAGCATGGGTCAAATCAAAATAAAATTAAAAAAGTTTCATAGCCTAATTATTGTTTTTAAAGTCTAACAATCTTCTTCCTCCGGTCCGACGGTTGCGATGTTCAAATTAACCATCATTGCGAACTTATATTGGTTCATTTGGTACGTTGAAAATTAACAATTTGATGCAAGAGATTTGGTAGCCTACCCTCTCTTGTTTTACTACCATGATTATGAGATTTACCAATGATTATTTAAAACATATTGAGTCCGAGAGAAATTTAATTCGTAATAACTCTTTAATTAAATGAATTTTTCCTTCACTGGACCTTCTTAAGATCAACTATAATACCTCTCTAGCCAACTCTGCAGGCAAAATGAGTCTTGTTGTTAGAGACGCATCAGGAGCTTGTCTTGTTGTTTCTAGTTCTGTGTCTACAGATGTTATCGTGCTTCAGATGGAAGCTCTTGCTGTAAAAAGTGCGCTACTTTTTTCTATTGAGCACTCCTTAATTACCGTAGTTAATTTGTACTCGAGTCGGACTCTAAGATTTTGATGGATGCTCTCAACGATTCTTCAGTTGTTTCTCGTGATCCATCTCATCTGCGGTTGACGACATCTTTTTTCTTAAGAACATTTATAATGTCGTTAGCTTTGATTTTAATTTATTTTCGAGAAGATAATGAAATTGCCCGTAAATTAATCATGCCCGAGTCTTAGTCTCCAAAGACTCATTTGTTTGGCATTCGATTTAGCCTCCTAACTTGGGGTCTAGATATTTTGTGTTTTTGATCTTTTTGGCTCCAGCTATCTTCCGATTATTTAATATGATATTTGGTTTTTTTTTAAAAGTCTAACAATCAATTTGACAAAATCAGATTAAACTGAAACTAACTTTTTTTATATAAAAGAAACTTGGAAATACTATTTTTTGTGGATGAACAAGCTTTATCCGGGAGGAGAAGAGAAAGCCCGAAAGGGATGACAAAGAAAGAAAATGATAAAGGGAATTGAAAGGTATTGGCAATAGGCTGCAGCAGCTCCCCGTGCGCTGTTCTCCATGAAGGACATTGCCAAAACAAAAGGCTTCATTTATTCCCGGTCAAAGTGATTCCACGACGACCACGCTCCGAAGCTCCAGCTGAAAGAGGAAAAGTATTGGAATAATCCCAATGTGTGTTTGTGGCTTTCAAACATAGGAAAAGTTTATACCTTTCCTTTTCTTATCTTCCTTTTCCTCTTCCCTCTTTTATATATACCTTGTATATCTTCTCTTTACGGCAACTTTTTTTGTCATATATATATAGGAGTGGAATTACATGTTCCTCCTCTCTAATTTGGCCTTAATTGCTCAGTTATTTCTTAATTTTCAAATCTATTTTGACCAATTTTTCTTCTTCTTTAAATTCATATCAGTTTATCCCAAAATATATCATATTTAATGTAATTCAAAACTTAAATTATATATGATCATAACCAAACTTGTATAAATTAATTAAATTTAGACTACATTTGTTCCTGCTTTATAGCCACTTCAAGATGCGAGAGGAGAGGTATTTGATGAAAACAATGATCCATTTAGTTTTCAGAGTAGATCAATGGTATTATTTTAAGTTTTCAAATTTTCACCGCTATGTACTAGTACATTGTTACTCTATGAAAAATATGTTGTATTATTTTGGGACATAATTTTTATATTGTCTTTTTTTTATGCCCGACAAAGTCAAGACCAAAAAGGTCAACATACAAAACTTCCTCCAAGTTAGGAGGATGAATCGACGTCCAAACCAAAACATTATGGTTTCGTCGAGCCCTATTTGATGCCCAATGAGCAGTTTTATTTGTTTCTCTATAACAAAACACAAAATTTTCAACATTACATTGAGGTGCTAAGAAAAAAATATCTGCAACCACATAGTTGAGTTCCCACGGTACATCTATCTTTTTGTTCAGCACGTCAACCAAAATCTTGGAGTCAATCTCCACTTGAAAACGCGGGAGATTTTGTTCCAAGGTAAAAGTAAGGCAATTTTTAACTGTCAAAGCTTCCAAATATAAGGCAGAATTATCAATTACAAAAGTACTTAAAACAAAAGAGCATAAGCCTTCAGAAGATCGAATCACAACACCCAGATCACATGCATTGTTTACAAACGAAGCGTCACAATTAATCTTAAGTAAGCCCTGTGGTGGAGGTTTCCATTTAACAACGAAAGATTTACTTAGTGAATTTTCATCAGGCTTTAAAATACTGAAGTAAGATTCAGTAAAAGTAATTATTTGCGTCACCAAGTCCATGGGGGTAGGCTGCCTAACTTCATGTACCAAGAGATTTCTAGTGTGCCAGATGTACCAACATCTATTGGCAATTAGAGCATGTCGGTAGGAGGACCACCTAGGATGCATAGGGTTGGAAAAAAAACTAAGTATTTGGTTCCCAAATAGTCGGAGGACTAACACTAACCCCTATTTTAATATGGAGTAAATTCCATATGCCAAGGGTGAAGATCGAGGCAAAAAATGAACCGATGTAAAATTGTTTCGGAAGCAGAGTTACAAAAGGGACAAGTGTCAACAATGTTAACTCATATAAACTAATCTAGCCCTAGTAGGGAGTCGAAGATGGAATAGCTTCGAGCAAAAAAGCTTGACTTTTGGAGCAGAGGCTAAATTTCAAATGGGTCTCCACCTATTGTCTAATTGTCCAGTTAATGATACGTGGCTTCTTAGAAATTCATAGATGGATTTAGTGATATCTCTATCCTCCGAGGTTTTTGGGATTCATAGGTAACTCAATCCGATTAATGGATTCCAAAGCCACAGAGCCGAAGTAGTCATTACACACGTCCACATTCCAAGCATGATTAAGAATTAAAGCATTTACGTTCTTATCAGCGTCAAATAAGTCAACATTAATGAAAGAAGATTTCAAAGAGGAGAGTAAATCAAACAAGCAATTATCCCCCTTCAATAAGAGTTGTTACCTCAATATTCATAATAATAATCAATATTCATACCATTACGTTTGAAACATATAAATAGTAACTTGTGACACATTGGAATTTTATATAAATGAACTTCAATTATAATAAGCACGGTGCTGTTTCTAAAACATTTTATCAAACATGACAAATGCACAATTGGCGATCGATCGACAAGATTTGGCGCATCTACACGAGGAACGTGGCACTGGATATAACAAATCATTACGAGGACAACACTTGCTTAAACTAAGCTGGAAGCTGGAAGGTGGTGATGAGAATGCCAGTTTTGCCAGGGCCGGTGAGCTGGGTTAAGTTTTATCCATTTTGACCTTTTATACGTAGGGGGCAATGAAAACTAATGATCGAGGTAGGTCACCACGCCGGCTCTGCGCCTCTGCATGACCAGTGCACGAGGACCGGGAATCTCTGCGAACCATCACGTTCCAAGGATTCCTTCGACGTATGCAGCGTCAAAGAGACCATCAACCTTCTTCTCGTCTCTTCCCTTGCCCTTCCTCTCAAGTTTCTTCCCCTAGATTGCATCATGTTCCCTTTGACCAACGTCGTCGTCATCTTTCTCTCTCTCTCTCTCTCTCTCTCTCTCTCTCTCTCTCTATACTTGATTAAGGTACTGTAAATGGCCTCTTAAAGCGATTGCAGTAGTTAGAATTTGGAAAGTAGACACAGACAAACAAAGTAACTAAGAAAGTAGTTTGCTTGCGAGGTAAATGAACGATCGACAAATTAGGAGAGGAGAAAAAGGATTCATGTATTTAGCTAACAATGCTTTGGAGAAGGTGGAGTTAGGTTGAACCCTAAATCAATTTCTTGTAGCACCAAGCGAGGTCTTGTTAATGGCGATGATGGCTCGTCTCCCTGCAATAGTCCACGCTTGCTGCTGCTGCTACTGGAACACCCGTCGAGCGATACGCCGAAGAGCTTTGGCCTCCTGCTGCTACCCTCCCCGTTGGTGTTCCTGTTGTTGTGGTCCTTTGGAGATGGCGGCGATGGCTCTTCCGCGATGGTGAGAGAGCTACTGGACGTGGTGCTGCCGGAGTTGATGACCGTCCCCCGCCGCTGGTTGTAGGCGGAGGAGAGGAGGAAGTTGGCAGAGGCCGCGGCGGCCGAGCTCGGGGCGACGGGACGTACGTGGTTCTGCACGAAGTAGATGATGTCGTTGTAGAGTTGCCGCATGTGGGCGAGCTCTGACAGCAGCGCTGCGTTGCTCCGCCGCAGCCTCTCGTTCTCTTCCATCAACGCGGCCGCCGTAGCCGGCCCTCGTCCCTTCATGGTGGTGGTGTCGCTGGTACCCCCGAGGACGAGGAGCCGAGACGAGGTGCCAGCGTCGCGCCAATGGTTGCCGGCGAGGTACTGTTCGTCAAAATGCTGGTGGGGGTAGAGAGGAAACAGAGACGGAGACGACGGCAGCGGCAAGGACGATGCTGAAGCAGTCTTGCGACGGTGGATCTCGCAAAGCAAGTGCTTCTCGCCCTTCCTAAAGAACTCGTTGGCGAACTCCCACCTCTCCGGCACTACCTTGCGAAAGCCCTGCAAACATCAAGATGAATCCAGTTAGCTCAAGTATTCGGGATACGTGCGTGATCGAAGAGGGATCCGAGCGAGCGAGCACGTACGTAGGTGTTGAGTTGGCGGACGAAGCTGGAGAAGTTGTTGTGCTTGAAGTAGTTGGGGAGGATGTCGCGGGCGAACTCCGGCGGGCGCCATACCACGAAGGTGGAAACGCGGTCGTCGCCCCAGGAGACGATGTGGTCGGTGGCGGGATCATCTACGAGCTGATAGGTCTTGGTTAGGAACGGAGCCGGCACCGGCTTGTGCGCATCCGCCATCCCCACGCCGGCAGCGGAGTCCCAACAGTTGCCGACGACGTCCATGGAGGCGAGAGGAGACGAGGAAGGGAGTGGGATTGGGAGAGTGCGTGGGCGTAGGCTTTTTGAGGGAGGGAGCACGTGAGAGCGAGGTGAGGGAGTGCGTGTGAGGACTGGAGGAGGTCTGATGGTGGCTTTTGTTGTTTACTTGGTGGCATCGCCTCGGATGGTGTGCGGTGGGAGTAGGGAGGAGGGAGGAGGGAGGAGGGGGGGAATATGTGTTTGAGAGGGAGATGGAAGTTGTAGCTTCAGATTTCGAGATAATCCCGTGACTCTTGCTTTGGTTCGGGTTTTGAACGGGTTTAGCCTCTAATCCGGACCAGTTCATTTTTTTTTATAGCAAAAATACCCAGATCTCTAAAGAAACATTCGGACTAATTCATTCGATTTGATTAAAATAAAATACTAATTACATAGTATATGTATGAGATGGCCACCCTAGTCTATTATACTCCGCCTTCAATTGATCCATAAGTTAGATTAGTAAGGGGCTTCCATATACTTACTATTTCAAAATTTGAAAATTACACATTTACTCCTACATAATATCACTATTTTATTTTTATTTTTTCATATATGAATAACATTTTGCAATTTTAATTTTTATCCCATCCAAATAATATAGTGCTACTATATATAATATTGATCTACAAAAATTAATTATGATAATTATTTCATAAGATGCCATTAGGTTCATGAGAAAAAACAAAGAAGAAGGCTTGAGAGGCCAACTAGATGGATTTAATCCATCTAAGTTGAGTCCATTTATTGGACTTAGACTCGAGGGCTCATAAGATGGATACATACGAGGAGCAAGAAAACTATCTTGTGTCTCTTCCTCTCATCCTTTCTTCTTTATGTCGAATTCCCTTGCTAGTATATAGGGAATTTCGTCTATTATTGCCGCTCTTGGAGAGTTCTTGGATCCATCTTAGTGTGGATACTTGGGATGTGATCTGATTCGGATCATTGTGGTTTACGACAGTTCAATGAGGAGAAGTTCTATCGTTCAACCTTTTCAATAACAATTTTGAACTTCTCTTTGCTATTTTATGTTTATTGTTCTTATGATGCAATTAGATCTAATTTTTGGTGATCAAAGGCACATTTTTTTTGTTTTTCGCTGCCCTGTGTGCCAATGATTACCAACACTATCCTTAGCAGAGCAAGGTAGGCACTCAAAAGCCTCCTCGTCGCCCAATCGGGATATCATCACATGGTTGCGGAACTCCACGATGCTCCCTCAGTTGCTCATCACCGACCTTTCCCTTTTTATTTCTTCATGGACCTAGTGGTACGAGTCGAGGGCAATTCCCGACCTACATACTACCAACTCAAGGCTAACGTCCTTCTTCCCATCAACCCAATGAAACATGAACACTAATAAAAGAGCTAACGCCCTTCTTCCCCATCAACCCGATGAAACTTGAACCCTAATAAACGAGGGACGAGTCAGTACAACCTATAAACCTAAGGTCGACCTCAACAAAGCAGAAATAAAAAGTAGGGTCATGAGGACTCACCGGGAACAAATGAAGGAAAGCAAGACAAGAATGGGGCAGCGGTGTCATCGATGAAAGCCTCGGGAGCATGAAGCAAAAAACAAGCAAGAACTCAAAATGCAAGAAAGTTTAAAATGAAGGAAACAAGGAAGTTTTAAAGCCCAGGAGGCGACAACTTCCTCATTGAACGATCGACAATTACATTCAGATAGCAGAATGAATCTAGATCGATCATCCCATCAGCGTAGACACCCAAACACCTCAAAGACGAACAACTAGATCTTCGCGCCAAGATTACTCCTTGCCAGAAATCAAATGTCGAAAGAGTAGGCCCTAACGGGAGAAGGACATATGGAAAAGGCACTCCTTTTTCCCGCAACCACCATACTGAACGCAAAAATTGAAAAGTCGCAAAATGACAAAACCAAGATACGATGATCTCAGCTACCTTGGTGATTCAACTAAGGGCAATACCCAACACGTGCTCACATACCAAAGTCCGACCAAGGTCAGATATCACTACTAGAATTATGGTCATCAGCGACGGCTGATACCGTGGCTGAACCGTCGGTGATGCATATTACGGACGACGTCAACCGTGGTAAAAAATCATCTTTGATGTGCGTGTCTAATATGTTTTGTGACGGCCGTGCACGACCGTCACACATAATCATCAGCGACAGCCTCGTGGACTATCGCTGATTTAAAATCATCAGTGACGACTCTGGGCACTGTCACTGATACCAACACATCAGCCTCGGCTCTCAGCCATCATTAATACTATTAGCAACCATGATATTTGGTCCTGCCGAAGCCATCAGCCATTTACGATAGGCTTTCATCCACGGCTTAGTGACGGTTAATCGTGGATAAACCATGGCTAAAGATGTTATCCTGTAACTGAAAAAACTAAAATTTTTGTAAATTCTTGTATACATATATCGACTACAACATATTTTCAATCACATATTACAATCAGAAAATATTATACACATGCATTTGAAACCAAACATATAAGTTTTACATAAATATCATCAATCTCAGCCTCAAATCGAAGGCAAACAATTATCAAAATATCATCTATATATCAAGGTATCAAAATATATCCAAGTATCAAAATATCATCTATATCAAGTATCAAAATATAAATAAAATATAATTAATCAAAATCTCACGACGACGGTGGTGGCGGTGGAGTCGACAACGACTGGGTCGGAAGCATCGATTGGGTCGAGGAGGACGACGACTGCGACATCATAGGTAGAAGGCTGGACTGAGACGCAATTTGAGTGAGGAGTGTCTGCATGTTCTGGATCGTCTGTCTCAACTTGTCATTCGACCGTCTCTCCTCCTGCATCTGCTCATCCATCGTCAACCTCTGCTCCTGCATCCTCTCCTCCATCGCGTGCCTCCGCTCCTCCATTGCCTATCTCTATTGGGTGAGCTCCAACTCCATGGCCGATATCCGGCTCTGGTTCTGCGCTCGGGATGACGAGGGCCGCTCACCCGCAATCGGAGGGGTCAGTGCCCCAAGTGGCCCGAGCACGGCGCATGCATGGCCACTGTCTGTAAAGCCACAAACACGATCGTGTTTCCAGCCACCTGCTACCTCCACCCAAGCTCCTGCGTCGAACTCCTCCAGTGTCCCTCCACGCTCGATCACAGTCCTCGAATAAGTTTCCTACACGTGTTTATATTTTAAATATATATAAACTATAAATAAAAATTATGTAAATCAAATAGACATATATAAATACTTATCATTATATACGAGGCTCTGCTATCAACGTAGTCCCCCGCTCCTCGTCGACGATGGTGGATGCGCTCAAACACCTCCATCATCGACGGGCGTTGGACGGTGCCGTCCTCCATCACGCGCGTATTATATTAGAAAACAAATACATTAGTATCATTATACATAATATATAATTTAATTTAAAGTAAGGAAATTATACATACCATACGACGCTCATGCACCACAAAAGATATGGAGCCACCAGTGTGGCGCGCCCCTGTGCCGTCCCCTCCAGACATACGGTTTCTCGACACAGTCCGGGAGACCTCTTGCCACTCAGGAGTATCTCACCGCTCAATGAGCTAGTCCCACACAGGGCTAGGAATCCACTCGGGGGCGTGTCCCCGAGTCTGCCCTATCTGTGTGGCCTCCAGCCATCTCATCACGGTCTGACGGGCCTATTGAAGCAGCCCGTTATAGCGAGCACGGGCAACACGCTCCCATGCAGCCTCCACAAAAGTGGTATGGTCCTCCGGCTATGTATAATGACCCTGCAAAAAAAAATTTATTATTACCGATCAATATTTAACATTAACATTAATTTAATAAATATACTTACCGTGAACTCTCGCCACAATAAATCTATATGCTCACGGGGCACGTGAGACCATGTAGGCCACGCTCCATGCATAAACTTTCGGATCGTCCCCGCTATCGTGCGGGGGACGTCCTCCTGCTCGAATCTGCACCATATATAAATTCATATTATGATATTTTGAATTATAAATAAATTATAAGAAATAATTAATGCATATACTTACCTTCTTCTGCGCAAGTAACTGCTCTACACAGTTGTCCCTCGGGTGGCGGAGGGAGAATTCTATTAGGCCATCGTTGCCTACGTCTCGATGTCGACGAGCCTGGATCGGCTGAAGGGATGATGTCTGGAGGTGGGGGGATGGTGACCATATCAGCTGGGGGAATAGTGGATGGATCAGGTGGGGGAATGGTGCTTGGACCAGGTGGGGGGATGGTGGTGGAAGACGAAGGGTCAGTGGGTACAGGTGGGGCAGGTGGTAATCGTCGGGGGGTCCTACGAGGAATGCCTCCTCGAGAACTGATATATCGAACCATAACTGTAAAAATTTAATATAATTAGATTATATATAATATATATATTTAATAATTGAATATATACTTCACATTTACAATTATTCATCATCGTCATTATCATCATCCGTGTAATACTCTTCTTCTTGTTCTTCTGTATCTGATTCTTGAAATTCTTCTTCGTCTCCCTTATCTTCATTCTGTCCTTCCTCAACTTCATTATCGTCCTCTTCAACGTATTCTATTTCCAATTGAACTAACTTTGTTTCATCATCCTCGAGTATTGGACTAACTCGTTCCACTTCGAAAAGATTCTCTTCTTGATAGAAGTCATATGCTGGCTCATTATCTCCAACTATTGGGTCAATTTTTCCTCTGGCTTTAGTCTTACAGACTACACGCCAATCTGCCCTATCTTTCTTTCGAGATGAATACTGCATATAATATACTTGTTCAGCTTGAGATGCCAATATAAATGGCTCATTTGAATCCAATTTTGATTTATAATTGACCTCGACCAGTTGTTTATACTTTGGATGAACTCTCATTCCCCTATCGCTTGTATTGAACCAATGACATTTAAAAAGGGCAACTGATTTACATCCAAAAAATTATAATTCAATGACTTCTTCCAATAGTCCGTAAAAGTCAACATCACATTCAGCATATGTTGTCCCTTTGACGCAGATCCCGGCATTCATAGTCTTTTTTGTAGAAGAATATTCAAGTGTGTGAAATATATATCCATTGACAGAATAACCATTATAACACTGTACAAGTCGTGCCAGTCCACTAGCAAACTCAAAGATTTGGTTATCTATTTCGCCTCTGCGTTCTGTGCTGTAAGCTTGAAACCAATTATGGAACTCACGATTCCGTAATTTTTCTAATTCCTCATCGCTATAAATTGAGTATCTTGTCACCATCTCAATGTCAAATATTTCAATGAACTTCTCAATCTCTGGACAATTTAGTAAAACGTACAAGTAGGCCAAATGATACTCTTCATCGTTTAAGAATCGAGACGAACGAGAACCCAAAGCACGACCGGGGTAACAAAAACAAAAGATATTTAAATAACAATCTGATGGTCCAACTCCCCCGTCTGATGGTCGAGCTCCCCCGTCGTCATTCCGTGGAAGACGATTAAGTCTTGTCTTGATGGTTGATTCAAAATAAAATGAGCAGAAAGTTGAAATTTCTTGAATTATAAGTGCTTCTGATATGAAACCTTCAACTGCAGCGGTGTTCTTTACTTTTTTCTTCAGACGATTCATGTATCTTTCAAATAAGTACATCCACCGATATTGAACAGGGCCACCAACTCATGCCTCGTATGCCAAATGTATCGGTAGATGCTCCATCGAGTCAAAAAATGCAAGAGGAAAAAACTGCTCCAGCTTGCATATGATTTCAACAATATTATTTTCAAGTGCTGTCATATCTTTGACTCAAAGTACATTTGCACAAATGTTTCTGAAAAATATACTTAACTCTGTCAACGGACCCCAAATCTTATCATGTAGATGATCTCGAAACGCAACCGGAAGCGATCTCTGCATGAATACATGACAATCGTGGTTCTTCATCCCCAATATTTTGCATTCATCGATGTTTACACATCGAGATAAGCTTGAGGCATATCCATCGGATAATTTGAGTTCTTTGATCCATTGATACACATCTTTCATCTGTTGTTTATTTAACACACACGACACCCTTGGCTTATGAAATCGTCCGTTGACCTCTTGCAACTCTAACTCAGGCCTCTTACAAAGTATTTTTTCATCATGTTGGGCCTTCACATTATCTTTAGTTTTGCCGAAAATATCCATCACTTTGTTAAAAATATTATCGAACATATTTTTTTCAATGTGCATGATGTCCAAATTATGCTGAATCAATAATGAACTCCAATATGACAATTCCCAAAAAATATTTTTCTTCACCCAGTTATGTGTTTGACCAAAGCCTGAGATTCTTACATTCCGACCAAAAGTAATATCTAGAAGTAATTGAACACGTGCTAACATCTGTTCACCAGACAACATCGGTGGTGGCTCATCTCTTTCGACACTACCTTTGATAAATTTGTTACGAATCCTTCGATACTGATGGTTAGACGGTAAGAATCGGCGATGACAGTCAAAGAAGGAAATTTTCCGACCATTCTCAAGACTGAAGGATTTTGAGTGTTCCATGCAATACGGGTAAGAGAGTCGACCATGCGTGCTCCAACCAGACAACATGTCATAGGCCGGGAAATCATTAATTGTCCATAATATAACAGCTCGTAAAGTAAAGTTTTGCTTCCGGTAACAATCATAAGTGACAACTCCCTCAGCCCACAATGTTTCAGTTAATCAATTAGGGGACGGAGAAATATGTCAATTTCTTTGCGATGACCCCTAGGACCCGAAATAATCATCGAAAGACAGATAAATTCATCTTTCATACACATTGAGGGTGGCAAATTATAAACTATTAACAGCACTGGCTATACTGAATACGGAGTTGCCGAATTACCAAACAGATTAAAATCATATGTGCACAATCCCAACCTGATATTTCTAGTCTCTTCAGCAAATGATGGATAGCACCTATCCAAATGTTTCCATGCTTCACTGTCGGATGGATGAGTCATTACTGTATCATCACGACTTTTTGCATGCCAACTCATATAGGGGGCAGTCTTTTTCGACATGAATAACCTTTGAAGCCTCGGTGTCAGTGGAAAATACCGAAGCACCTTAAAGGGAATATTTTTTTGTCGGACCGATTTCTTCTCCTTGTAACGAGGATGTTCACATACCGGGCATTGTTCTAACTGTGCATTTTCTTTATAATATAAAATACAATTATTTGGGCACGCGTGTATCTTTTCGTACCCAAGCCCTAATTTTCTCATCAACTTTTTTGTCTTATAAAAGGTTGGCTTAAACTTGTTATTTGGAGGTAGCATACCACTGATAAAGACTATAATCTGATCAAAGGCAACCCCGCTGATATTACAATCGGACTTGATGTTCAGGAGTTGTGTCATTGCCGAAAATCTTGTATAATTAGGACAATTCTCATACAAAGGTTAATCGGCAGTTTTCAATATCTCGTAAAATTTTGTAGCATCCTTATTCGACAATTCAATCTGTATCTCAGGTTGTTCTTCAGTGACTTCAACTGTCATAGTATCTGGTGGCACTACCGTCTCAGTAACTGACTCATTATTATCATTTAAATGGAATTGTCCTCCAAGACTATCCAAAATCATTGTTCTATAAGGATTAGGTGGATTGGAAGAAGAAACATCAGCATAAGAAGATTCACCATGAGTTTGGACAACAGGATTGCTCGACGTCCCGACTTGACGTGACTCCCCGTGACAATTCCATACAAAATATCTTGGTGTGAATCCTTTTGTATACAGATGCAGTGTGACAGTTTCTCAGTCCAAAAATCTTATGTTCGAACATTTTCGGCACGAACAACGAATTTTATCACCACTAAGGAATTTTTCATTCGAGTAGGCAAAATTTAAGAAGTAAGTTACGCATACTCGAAATTCGTCCGTTATAGTTCCACGATGAATTCGTCGGTACATCCAACTTCGATCACCTGACATGTTCTGTTAAAACGTTTGCAATATCTTTAGGTAATGTCTTTAGGTGGGATGGTCCTATTCCATTCGGGATTCATGTTATTCATATTGAACTTAGTATTTTTTTTAGTCATTAATTTCATTCTAAATTTCGGCAGCATCTCCCTATAGTTCTCCGAATACGCATATCATCTGGGCGCGTATCGGAGAACAAGGGAGATACAAGCCAAAATTTAAAAAATGAAGTTAATGACTAAAAAAATAAACTAAGTGCAATATAAATAACTATGCTCCCAAATTGTCCAATTAGGGACAATTCAAGGGTTGTACGTCGTATAAAAGATCATTAACTTCGTTTACACAAACATACAACCCCCAAACGGATCTAAGGTTTTGCAAAATTAAAACTTGACTCGTCGATCGTATGTGAAATGTATTTACTCGTCTTATTTTTTTTCTAACTTTATGGATGCCGGTGCGAGTCCATAGTGGACGATTCCGCGCAAGTCCAAAGTGGACGATTTCGGCACAAGTCCATCCATTGTGGACGATTCCGCACGAGTCCAAAGTGGACAATCCTGGCATGAGTCCACCAAGGACGATTTGACTGCGAGTCCAAAGTGGACGATTCCGACGCAAATCCTTAGTGGACGATTTCGCGCGACTAATTAATTAATATTAAACTAATAATTAACCTAATTAATAATTAATTTCTAATTATTAATAATTATTTTCTAAAAATTAACAATAAATAATTAAAAAAACTAATCAAACTATGATTAGGGTTATTAAACCCTAATCATAGTTTGATTAGGGGTTAATTACCCTAATCAAGTAGTAGCCGACATCACTGTCGGCTACTGCTCGTCGGCATTGGGGCCGATGGTAATCAGCCCCAATGCGGCGTCGGCTGGGTTGAGGCCGGTGCTGAGATGAACGCCGGGTCGACACCGGCACGGAGAGGGCTGGCCGGATCGACACCGGCGCAGAGAGGCAGCGCAGGCGAAAAGGGCGGCGACGACGCTGTGGGGATTTAACGGGGAGGAGAGGAAGCGAGCATACCAGAAGGTTCACCGGCGGCGATTGATAGCGGCGGCAACATGCAACGACTCCCCAGCAACTTGGCAGCGACGGACGGCGGCGACAACGACGAGTAGAGAAGGAAGAGGAAAAAAGTGGAAGGGTCGGGCGCGAACACAAATAAAAAAGATTTTCACCGATGATGCACTGGCCGTCGGAACACCGTGGATATGTAACTTTATTATCACCGATGGCTCTGCGAGCCGTCGGTTAAGAGAGTTATACATTCGCGCTGCGTTCGTGGCATTAAATAATAAGCGACGGTCGCAGCCAGCCGTGGCTAATGACTTCGCATATCACCGATGGCGTAGAGGAGCCGTCGTTACTAACCTATTTTATTTCGCGCGCCCGGTTACTCTCATCACCAACGGCTACGAGGCCCCCGCTAAACTGTGGCTACTAACCCATTTTAATTCGCGCGCAGTGCGCGCCATGATCTATGAGCGACGACTTTGTGTGGTCGCGGCTGATTTAGTTACATCAGCCACGATCGACTGGGCCGACGCAAAGCCGTGACTTATTCTGACGGCTCTTCCAGCCGTCGCTGATCCCCGTTGCTGATGTGGTATATTCTAGTAGTGTATATACTCAAAACATACGAAGAGCTCAGCATACAAATAGAAGTCAGCACTAGGCACAAAGTTCTCGGACTCCGACCAAGCTCGAGGACTGTGGATTATACTAGCTCTATGGGCCCAATCAAACCGGGCTCGGAATTGCACACCTACTCATGAATTAGACTCAAATTTAACCAACTACAACTTAGTCTGGCGTCCCCACCCAGCCAAATAAGTATATCAACATCCTACATTTATCACCAGAATTCAATCGTAATAAGCCAGCGATCTAAGGGATAATAATAATCCAATTCAGGGTTGATCCCTGCGAGATTTTGGGAGACCACTACTAGAATTTCATTCAATAGCATAGCCAAACAACAACAACAGGCATGACGTTGCTATCAGCAACGGCTTACCATAGACCACTATATCGTCGTTGTTGACATTCGACCAGCGACAACGGCCTAGCAACGGGTGCCACTCCCGTTGCTGAAACCAACAACGAGCGCCACTCCCATTGCTAACACCAGCAACGGGCACCACGCTCGTTGCTGATGCCTTATAAATAGGCTAAAATCACATATTTCAGCTCATTTTGTGTCATTGCTTTCTCTCACCTTACTCTCTTCTCTCATTCTTCACTTCTCTGCCGTCTTTCGTTGTGCTGTCGCTTTTTGAGATAATATCTAAATCTTTACTTTTATTAATTAAATATGTTATTTTATGTTTATTTAGATTAGTGCCATGCATGTTTAGATTAATTAATTAGTTATTTTATATTTAATTATATTAATGTCATGTATATCTAGATTAATTATAATTAGTTGTCATGATGACATGCATGTTTAGATTAATGCAATTTGATAGGATGTCATGATGCCATGCAATATATTGTATGTTAATTATTGTTATATATTTTAATTAATTTATAGAATAATATAAATTAGCTATCTATATTGATTGATTTATAACTATAAATTGAAATTAATCATGTAACTAACGAGTTGATACGTATCACGTACGTATCAATGAGCTATGCATGATTACCCAATATCTTAAATTCATTCGAGCATTGTATATTCGTGTAAACGAAGTAATAATCTTTTATACGATATATAGTTCTTGAATTGTCCCTAATTTTAGATAATTTGGGAACATTGTTATATATATCGCACTTAGTTGTCTTTTTAGCCTATATATCTTCATTCTAAATTTCAGCTAGTGAACCCTTGTTCTCCGATATGCGCTTAGATAATATGCGTATTCGGAGAACTATAGGGAGATGCTGCCAAAATTTAGAACGAAGTTAACGGCTAAAATAAATACTTAGTGTGATATGAATAACATGAATCCCGAATGGAATAAGGACCATCCCACCTAAAGACATTAACCGAAGATGTGATTTATTGACAGAACCATGTTGGACGATCGAAGTTGGATGTACCGATAATTTGATCGTGAAACTATAACAAATGTGTTTCGAGTAGGCGTAACTTATTTCTTGGACTTTGCCTATTCGAATAGAAAATTCGTTAGCCGCAATAAAATTCGATGTCTGTGCCGCATTTGCTCAAACGAAAGATTTTTAGATCGAGAATCTATCACACTGCATTTGTATTCTAAGGGATTCACACCAAGAGATAATCCATGAGTTTGTCATGGGGAGTCACATAATGTCGGAACGTCGAGCAATCCTAATGAGAAAACTCATGGTGAATCTTCTAGTGCCGCTACTGTTCATGTAGCTAATCCTGAAAATCTGTACACAACACAGATACTTGATAGTCTTGGTGGTCAATTCCATGTTAAGGATAATGTCGAGCCAGATCTTGAGACGTTAGTGCCACCAGATATAATGGGTGTTGATGTCACAGAAGTGTTGGTGACATGGCCACACTAGAGGGAGGGGTGAATAGTATGTTTGCTAATCTTAAACTTAATTCCAATTTTAATCATTTTCTTGATTACTTATGTTAATGCACTATTCAACTACTAAATGAATGCGGAAGCAAATAAAACAAGTCAAGTAATCAATACGCAAAGTAAGCAATGCAAACAAAGAAATTTATAGTGGTTCGGCCCTAATGCCTACTCCACTACCTAAGCACCCCACTTAGGATTTTCAAACTAAACTTTAATTACTAGATTAATTATTTCCTTTACAACGAGGACGTTTTCACCGGAGAGTCTCCGCTCTCACATCGAAGGCACTTTCACACTCGAAAGTCTCCGCCTTCCTACCGAGAGCACTCTCCCACCTCAAATCTAAAGGACAACAATACTAATCCTAGTAAACTAAGTTTACACCGATGGATTTAAACTTTAAACACTAAGGCTATCACCCAATTTCAAGACCTAATAACCTAGGTCTTCATAAGCTCAAATACAATGAAATAAATAAGAAAATACACAATTTAATGGAGCAATAAATCAAACAACAAATACTTAGCTCCAAAAAAAACTCCATAGTCCTCTTGATGCCCCAAGATGATGAATCGATAAAGCTTGAAGGCAAGATCAAAGAGATGATGATCAAACTAGGGTTTGCAAGGAAATTGCTCAAGAAAAGCTTTAGAGATGATCAAGGATGGCTCAATAAAATCATAGATCAATGGAGGAAGGCTCTCATAGCTTCCTATTTATAAGCCATGAAGAGAAGAGGCAAGACACCTCTTCTCAACGGGCAAAAATTTGCCTGTTTTCAATCGTCGATTGATGGTCCGATCGAATCTCGATCGACCGACCAAGCGATCACCCGAGCGATCGGAGCACTATGTGCATTCCGGGCTCGATTCGGTCGATCGCCCCTGCGATCGAACATGAGAAATCAACTTTTTTGCTGATTTCTTGTCGCGTTCTTCGTTTCCATATTTCAGATTTGGTTTTTGGGTTCTTTGCATCATAAAAGAGGATTACATATACATTCTAGACATTCTAAATCTAAACTCTAACTATCTGACGATTTCGAGCTCGTCGACGAGCGTCCTTGCCAATTTCTCTGATTTCTCCTATTTTTCCACTCGCGGACGTCGAGCGCTAACCGACTTAGAACCTGAAAGATTGAAAATATTAATTTCTCAATGAAACTTTAGTTTCATATTTGTTATCATCAAAATCGAGATTAAGACCAAGATAGAAAACCTTAGGGCAATAAGAAGTACAACTTGGGATAGAGATTGAATTATCGAATAAAGAGACCGTAGAATTTTACGAGATGTTAAAAGCTGGCGATGAACCTTTCTATGAGAATTGTCCTAAATACACTAGATTTTGAGCAATAATGCAATTCCTGAACCTTAAGTCCGATTGTAATATCAGCAGAGTTGCGTTTGATCAGGATTGCGGGCTTTATCAATTTATCAATGATATGCTACCACTACTAGAAAAATGGGCATCAGCAACGGCTGATGCCGTTGCTGAGCCGTTGCTGAAGAGCATCAGCAACGGCCGCGCCGTTGCAATAGAGCCGTGACAGAAAGTCGCGTTGCTGATAACTTAGCAATGGATCAGCAACGGCCGCTCGGGCCGTCGCTCAAACCATTATCAGCAACGACCGCTCGGGCCGTCGCTAAAAATATTATCAGTAACGGTTTTGCCACAGAATCGGAGCCGTTGCTGATAACATTAATAGCAACGGCCGCTGGGTCCGTAGCAACGTCGTTAGTAAAACCCCGTCGCTAAGCCATTGCTGTAGGTCATCAGCAACGACTTTCGATACACTTTTAGCAACGGCTTTCCCACGGACGGCTGTGGGAAAGCCGTTGCTGATGACGTATACATGGAAACAGAAAAATTGAAAATTGAAAATTTCCATTGATACATTGATACATTATCTGATACATAACTCACACACCCATACCCTCATACACACATTCATTCACACATCACAAACACACCAAGATATACATCAAAACAATTATATTTATATTGATAATTATCCACGATAGTATAAAAACAATTCAAATGCAAAATTGAAGTATCAATATCCTAACAAAATAAGTTAAACAAGTTCAATATCTCAGTAACAAGTTCAATATCCAAACAAAAAATCTCACGATCACGATGGAGGATGGTCTGGATCATATGGCGGGGTCTGAAGTGCTTGAGTGTACACTGGCGTGGACTGACTCGAGGATGATGGATTAGATGATGCCGAAGAGATGCATGCTTCGGGATGACCTGACATATTGCGTAGCATAGCATGCATCTCCTCCATCATCTAACTCTGACGCGCGACCGTCTCCTCTAGAGTCCTTATTCTGCTACTATGATCATAACTGGATCTAGAGGTGGACGGCCGCTCACCAGCGACCGGAGGGGTCGGTGCCCCAAGTGGCCCTAGCACGGCTCGCGCATGACCACTATCCGCGAAGCCATATACGCGGCCATGGTCCCAGCCACCTGCGACCTCGACCCACGATGCTGCGTCAAACTCCTCGGGGTACCCCCGCGCCGCACCACCGTCTGGCTGTAGGTCTCCTACTCGAGTTTGATTTTTTGTTTAATATTTATCATAAAACTTAAATTATAAATATATAATGAATAATTTAAACAAATATATAATTACCACAATGTATGCAGCGCGGTTGTCGATGTACTCCCTCGTCCCATGTGCTCGACGGTAAGTCCGCTCAAACACCGGCATCGGGGAGGGTCGCTGGACAGTCCCGTCATCCGACACCGTCGTCTACATTTACGAAACAAATACATTAATTAGTACACATAGTAACAAATAAAATATATAATTAAAATATATACTTACCATACGGTTCGCGTGCACTGCAAATGCAATAGAGCCGCCGGTGTGACACGCTACTCCCCCCGACATGCGATTTCTAGCCGCATTCCGAGAAACCTCCTGCCATCGATCCATCGACCATATCCCCACGAGCTGGTCCCATATATCCGGAGTAATCCAATCGGGGCCGTATCCCCGAGTCTCCGCGATGTTAGTGGTCCCAGCTCGGGCCATCGCTTGGGACCGAGCCTGCCCCAGCTGCCCGTTGTACCTTGCCCGGGAAATAGCCTCCCAGGCAGCGTAAATGAAGGGCCTCTGGTCCTCGGCCCATGTATAGCGAGCCTGCAAAATAATAATATCAGTACCAATATTAATATATCATCATGCATGTAAAAAAAAAAAAAAATACGTGCCTCAAACTCGCGCCATAACATGTCGACGTGCTCGCTAGGCACGTGAGACCACGTAGGCCATGCCCCGTTCATGTATCGTCGAATAGTAGAAGAAATGCTCCTCGGCACTTCTTCTTGCTCGAACCTGCACAACAAAAATAAATTTTAATATTATATTATGATATAATTAATTTGTAATGATTCATAATTCATGATATATTACCGCTCCCCAATCACGCTAATCAATCTACGTGACTCTGTGGCTGGTGGAGGCTGCCACCTGTTCGGCCCGCGTGGCTGCCTGCGTCTGGATGTACTAGCCTCGGCAGTATCATCCTCATGAGGATCAGCAATAGGAGGATCAGCAGCATGAGTAAGTGCTGGAGTCTCACCGATCGGAGACTCCGAAGCTCTCCTGCATCGATAACCACGACCAGACATATCTGTCGAACAGACATATAATCAAATTATTGTATAAATAGTAGAGATATATTTAATAAAATATATATTTTACAATTATTCCTCATCATCTGAATAATAGTCTTCGAATTCTTCTTCTTCCTCTTCTTCCTCTTCTTCATCTTCTTCATCTCCAGCTTCCTCAATTTCATGATCGTCATCATCAGCATATTCAACTTCTAATTGAATTGACGTTGTGTCTGCATCCTCGAGTATTGGAATAATACGATCCACAACAGGAAGATCATCTTCTTGATAGAAACCAGGAGGATCATTTTCTCCTACTATCGGATCAATTTTTCCTCTACCTTTTGTCTTACAGACTACACGCCAATCTGCTCTATCTTTATTTCGAGCCGGATACTTCGCGTAATATACTTGTTCGGCTTGTGATGCCAATATAAAAGGCTCATTTGCTGCCAATTTCGATTTGTAATTAACCTCAACAAGTTTGTATTTTGGATGAACTTTCACGCCCCTTTCTGTTGTATCGAACCAATGACATCTAAATAGGATCACTGATTTCAAGCCGAAGTAGTGCAACTCTATCACTTCTTCCACCAGTCCATAAAAATCCATATCACATTCAACATAGGTTGTCCCTTTCACGCAGACCCCAGCATTCATCGTCTTCTTTGTAAATGAATATTCAACCGTGTGAAATTTATACCCGTTAACAAAATATCCGCTATAGCACGACACAAGTCGCGACGGTCCACTAACAAACTCAAATATTCTTTCATCTATTTCAGCTCTGTGATCTTTGCTGTAAGTCTGAATCCAAGTAGGGAAATCATGATTCCGTAATCTCTCCAATTCTTGATCGTTGTGAATAGAGTATTTTTGCACAATCTCAATGTCAAATATTTCAATGAATTATTCAATTTCTGGACAATTGAGTAATACATACAAGTGTGCCAAATGATACTCTTCATCGCTTAAGTGTCGAGATGGACGAGAACCAAAAGCATGACCAGAGTGACAAAATATATTTAAACGTCCATCTGAATGTCGAACACCCCCGTCATCGTTACGTGGAAGACGATCAAATCTTGTCTGTACTGTCGATTCAAAATAAAATGAGCAGAATGTTGAAATTTCTTGGATGATATAGGATTCAGATATTGATCATTCAACAGCTGCGGTGTTCTTTACTTTTTTCTTCAGACGATTCATGTATCTTTCAAATAAGTACATCCACCGATATTGAACGGGGCCACCAACTCGTGCCTCGTATGCCAAGTGTATCGGTAGATGCTCCATCGACTCAAAAAATGCACGAGGGAAAAACTGCTCCAGCTTGCATATGATTTCAACAATATTATTTTCAAGTGTTGACATATCTTCGACTCGAAGGATATTTGCACAGATGTTTTTAAAAAACATACTTAATTCAGTCAACGAACCCCAAATATTTTCAGGTAGAAGATCTTGAAATGCGATCGGAAGTAATCTCTGCATGAATACATGACAATCATGGCTCTTCATCCCTGATATTTTGCAATCATCGACGTTCACACATCGAGATAAGTTTGAAGCATATCCATCGGGTAATCTGAGTTCTTTTACCCATTGACAAACATCTTTGATCTGTTGTTTATTTAACACATATAGGGCCTTCGGTTTCAGATATCGTCCGTTGACCTATTGTAACTCCAACTATGGTCTTTTACAAAGTATTTTAAGATCATGTCGGGCTTTGACATTATCTTTAGTTTTTCCAGAAATATCCATCAAAAACATTTTTTGCAATGTGCATGACATCTAAATTATGTCGAATCAATAATGAACTCCAATAGGGCAATTCCCAAAAGATACTTTTTTTCACCCAGTTGTGTGTTTGGCCAAAACCTGACACTCTTTCATTGCGACCAAATACTATATCTGGAAGTGCTTAAACACGTGCTAACATTTGTTCACCAGACAACATCGGTGGTGGCCCATCTCTTTCGACTCTGCCCTTAGTAAATTTATTACGATTCCTTCGATACTGGTGATTAACCAGTAGGAATCGACGATGACAATCAAAGAATGAGATTTTTCGTCCGTTCTGAAGACTGATTGATTTAGAGTGTTCCATACAATATGGACAAGAGAGTCGGCCGTGAGTGCTCCAACCCGACAACATGCCGTACGCCGGGAAGTCATTGATTGTCCACAAGACCGCGGCCTTTAAATTGAAGTTTTGCTTTCGATGACAATCATAAGTGACAGCTCCCTCGGTCCACAATGTTTTCAATTCATCTATCAAGGGTCTGAGAAATATGTCAATTTCTTTTCGCGGACCCTTAGGACTCGGAATAATCATCGAAAGATAAATAAATTCATCTTTCATGCACATTGACGGTGGCAAATTATAAACTGTCAGCAGCACTGGCCAAACTGAATAAGGAGTTGCAGAATGTCCAAACGGATTAAAACCATCTGTGCACAATCCCAATCTGATATTTCTAGTATCCCTAGCAAATAAAGGATAACATGTATCCAAATGTTTCCATGCTTCACTGTCAGATGGATGAGTCATTACTGTATCATCACGACTTCTTGCATGCCAACTCATGTAGGGGGCTGTCTTTTCCGACATGAATAATCTTTGAAGCCTCGGTGTTAGTGGAAAATACCGAAGCACCTTAAACGAGATATTTTTTTGTCGGACCGATTTCTTCTCCTTGTAACGAGGGTGTTGACATACAGGGCATTTATCCAACTGCACATTTTCTTTATAATATAAAATGCAGTTATTTTGGCACGTGTGTATTTTTTCGTACCCAAGCCCCAATTTTCTCATTAGCTTTTTAGTCTTATAAAAAGTTGGCTCAAACTTGTTATCAGTAGGCAGCATTCCATTAATCAATCCAACAATCCGATCATACGCAACTCCGCTGATATTATAATCGGTCTTGATGTTTAAGAGCTGTGTCATTGCTGAAAACCTAGTGTATTTAGGACAATTCTCATACAAAGGTTCATCGGCAGCTTTCAACATCTCGTAAAATTTTGCAGCTTTTTTATTCGGTAATTCAATCTCTACCGCAGCCCCTACTTCTGTGATATCAACAGCTGTAGTATCTGGTGGGACTGATGTCTGAAGAACTGGCCGATCAACATTATCATTCAGGTGGAATTTACTCCCAAGACTATCAAGTATCATAGTTCTATAGGGATTACATTGACTGGATGAAGAAGCACCAGCAGAGAAAGATTCACCATATGTCTGAACGACAGGATTGCTCGACGTCCCGACTTCGCGTGACTCCTCGTGACAAGTCCATAGAAAATATCTTGGTGCAAATCCTTTGGTATATAGATGCAGAGTGACAATCTCCCGATCCAAAAATCGTCCATTTGAACAAATGCGGCACGGACATCGGATTTGATCACCCATGCTAACGAAATTCCGATTCGAATAGGCGAAATTTAGGAAGTACGTTACGCCTAATCGAAACTCATTCGTTAAAACTCCACGATCAAGACGTCGGTACATCCAACTTCGATCAGCCGACATGATTCTGTCAATCAATTACAATTTCTTTGGTTAATGTCTTTAGGTGAGATTGTCCTATTCCATTCGGGATTTATGTTATTTGAACTGCATTTACGTTTTTATTTTAATTGTTAACTAATTATTCTAAATTTCGGCAGCATCTCCCTATAGTTCTCTGAATACGCATATCATCTGGGCGCGTATCGGAGAACAAGAGAGATGTTGCCAAAATTTAGAATAATTAGATAACAGTTAAAATAAAAACGTAAGTGCAGTACAAATAACTATATTCCCAAATTGTGCAATCAGGGACAATTCAAGAATTGTACATCGTATAAAAGATCATCTACTTCTTTTACACGAACATACAATCCCTGAACGGATCTAAGGTTTTGCTAAATCATATCCGACTCGTCGATGCGTACGTGAAACATATGAACTCGTCGGATGCATGATTATTTTCTAAATGTTTCAAGACTGTTCGAGTCCATATTGGACGATTCCGGCACGCGTCCGAAGTGGATGATTTCGGCGCGCGTCAAAAGTGGACGATACCGGCGCGCGTCCGAAGTGGACGATTCCAGCGCGCGTCCGAAGTGGACGATTCCGGCGCGCGTCCGAAGTGGACGATACCGGCGCGCGTCCGAAGTGGACGATTCCGGCGCGCGTCCGAAAATAATCTAAACCCTAATAATTAATCTAACAAATTAAACAATTAATTAACAATTATAAAACAATTAATTAACAATTATAAAACAATATAAATTATATATAAAATTATAAATTTCGGCACCGGAATTAGGTGGACTCCGGCGCCGGCGTACAGTGGCCGGACACACTGTCCGGCCACTGTACAAGGTCCGGCGGCGGCCATCGGCCGAAACGGATTGATTCCCGCCGGCCGCAACGGGAAGACACGGTCGGCCGGCGAGGCATGCCTGAACAAGTCGGCAGCAGCGGGAGGAGGAAGAGGCGTCGTCGGCGTCGGCAGCAGCGGTAGCGGCGGCGAGAGGCGAGAGCAGGAGCGGCGAGAGGAAGAAGGGTCAGGCGCGACTGGTGCCCTATATAAACTTATCAACAATGGCTCACTCGCCCGTTAGAAAGCCGTTGCTGATAAGTTATCATCAGCAACGGCTCACTTATCCGTTAGAAAGCCGTTGCTGATAATTACAATATCAGCAACGGCTCGCCTTTCCGTCAGAAAGCCGTTGCGGATAATTAAAATAATCTGCAACGACTCGCGTGTCCGTTAGAACGCCGTTGCAAATAGCAACGGCTTGAGCGGCCGTTGCTGATAGCCGTTGCTGAAGACCTAATTTCTAGTAGTGTACCTCCAAATAACAAGTTTGAGCCTTACACCAAGGCTTTAAGACTATTCATGTCGGAAAAGACTGTCCCTATATGAGTTGACATGCAAGAAGTCGTGATGATACAATAATGACTCATCCATTTGACAATGAAGCATGAAAATATTTGGATAGATGTTGGCCTTCATATGCTGGGGATACTAGAAATGTCAGATTGGGATTGTGCACGGATAGTTTTAATCTGTTTGGTCATTTGGCGACTCTTTTTTTAGTTTGGCCAGTGTTGTTAATCGTTTATAATTTGTCGCCGTCAATGTGTATGAAAGATGAATTTATCTATCTTTCAATTATTATTCTGAGTCGATCGTAAGGGTCCGCGAAAAGAAATTGACGTGTTTCTCCGACCCCTAATTGATTAATTGAAAATATTGTGGACTGAGCGAGCTGTCACTTATGATTGTTACCGAAAGCAAAACTTCATTATAAGAGGTAGTTGGACTGAGGGAGCCCGGCATGATGTAATGCAATATGTGAAGCATATATCATTCAAGAAATTTCAATATTCTATGCATTCTATTTTGAATCGACCGTTCAGACAAGATTTAATCGTGTGTTCACGGAACGATGATGAGATAGTTCGACCATCAGACGATCGTTCAAATATCTTTTGTCATACTGGTCATGCTTTGGGTTCTCATCCATCTTAATACTTGAGCGACGAAGAGTACCATTTGGTACACTTTTATATATTACTCAATTGTCTAGAGATTGAAAAGTAATTCATTGAAATATTTGACGTACAGATGGTTGCACAACACTTAATTACATATGGTGAACAACACTTAGTTAAGAAATAAGTGGGTTTAACTCACCCCAAAAGCTAGCTCATGAGGAGAGAACTGCCCAAATTATTTAAAGGTCATCTTGTCCATATTTTTAACCAATGTGGGACTTTAACACACCCCCCTCATGCCTAGGATTGGACATCTAGAGCGTGAAGTTTTGCATGATTGAACATCTACGAGTGGCACAATTAATATCAACCACAGAATTGGCTTTGATACCATGTTAAGAAATTAGTGGGTCTAACTCCACCTCAAAAGCTAGCTCTTTTAATTATAAATGGTGGAACAAGACTTTATGAAATGCAACTAACTCTTGTAGGAGATGTACACGAGGACCGTCACCTAATGCGGAGGGTCAACACAGGATAACATTGACGCTACCACATGGGTTGAGGCCGCAGATGATTGAGACCATAGTCGCGTGTATGATTTTGGAGATAGTGGTTATGCACGATGAGTGTTGGGGCCACTGGGGCACCGTTACCCCCTGTTGATGGTGAGTGGCCCTTAACATCTTGGAAGGATCATGACCAACACCAGATAATAGCCATGGAGGTAGAGTTAGCACAACTGAGGGAGATGATGCAGCACCAGAGGGACATGATGCAGCTCCAGGCACAGATGATGGATGACCATAGACAGATGATAGATCGGTAGAGGATGACGGTGCATAACATGCAGACTTTCATGGCGCAGCTTGTGGTTCGCTCTGGTGTTCATTTACCTTCTACCTTCGAGCCACCCTCCTCGCCCGAGTCTCCACCAGATTTATGATATATTTGTTTTGATTTGATGGACTTAAAAAATACTTATTCTAGAGACTTCTAAAAATACTTTGAATGATGATTATGATACTTTAATTTTGGTTTATTAATATGAATTGATTCCATTTGTATTTATTTTATTTTATAGTTGATTTTTAATATTTTATTTTTATAATTTTAAAATTTTAAAATTTTAAAATTTTTATTTTTATTTTTTGTCTACAAATCATCAGCAACGATTGACGCTGTCGTTGTTGATGGTTTAATAGCAACGACAACGTCGATCGTTGCTATTAGAACAGTCAGCAACAATCGACGCTACTGTTGCTGATTATATTACCAGCAACGACAGCGTCGGCCGTTACTAATAATACCATCAGCAACAACAACGTCAGTCGTTGCTAAGTAACAGTTATGAGAGCGTTACCTATGACATTTAGCAACGACAGCTACCGTTGATAATGGTAGGTATTTTAGTGGTGGACATAATTGTCAAACACTCCGACCTATCTCATAAAATAAACACGACACATATCAAGTATATTCTTTGTTCGAATTTTATACCCATCGTGTGTGATTTTATCTCACTTGGACTTCACGGTAGAATTTTTGAATTTTAACTTAGGCGGAGTTTTTTAATTTAAAGTGACTTGTCGACCATTTAAATCTGACATTATAAAATTATTTATAAAATCCAGATTCCATAAAATTTCGTATCCATAGTAGTTGTACTGGACAAATACAAGTTGATAATGCATTTATTTCCCTTTACGAGTCCACAATTATTTATCCGCAGTCATATGCTACCCTTTCGGTGATTCCAGAAGTCAGCAAAAATCTTGACACGTTCCCTCTTGCGATTGAATGTCACCAACGCCCAGGTGGATCACGAGAATCCCATCACCGTCCACCTTTCCTCTCCCAGCAATAATTTCCGGAATTCATTTCATTTTCCTCGGACACGGTGACGCCTCTCAAAAGCTGCCATGACGCCATTTCCATCTCTGATCTTTCTCTCCTGCATGATTCCAATTTGACGCTCCAAATCAGCCTCTCATAATTCCAGGCTGCAACACCCTCTCAGTCTCTCTCTCTCTTCCGGTCTTCCTCTCTTCTGCATCAGGTGATGGGATCATTGCAATTAAAATCTCTGCACGAATGCCGAGGAGATAAGTCGCACTGATGCAGAAAACCATTCTCTGTAAGCTGCTTAATGCTTTTGCCGATCGAGAGGACAGTCTCTGTGCAAATATATGCATCTCGATCTCTGCCCATGGCTGATGCGGCTCTTCTTTTTCTTTTCTTTTCTTTTCTTCTCTGTCTCTCCGCTTTAATGATGACTGTAAGCTTTAACATTGAATGTCCAATGAGGCAGTAACAGAAAGAAATGGCAGAGTGATTGATTGCAGCAATATATCTCACACGTTGCCCTACTTACTGTACATTAAACAGCGAGGCCTCACTTTCCTTATCCTTAAAAGTAGTGAAAGCCATTACTGCATGCTGGCCAATTATATTTATTTATTTGTTAAAGTTTTTCTTTAATCATATGTTTGTTTAACTGCTGCTCATGTTTATTCCAAACACTTTTGCTTGGTTTGACTTTGAATCAATTGTAATATTGTATCAGATGAACATGGCCTTGACATTCTTAGGGCAGTCTTCGCCTTGAAGAATGGACCAAAAATGTCAAAGCATTTTGATTCACAAACTCTTGACTCCTGAGTCATGCATGTATCAAGTAATAATGCTTGAGACCCTTAATTGGTGACTTGGTGTATCAAGTCCCCCCAAGAAAGGGACATATTCTCATTGAGACTGAGACTGAGTATGAACTTTTAATTTTTATTATATCTGTAAATTAAATAATGTTGAGACTCACTTTTGATTGATATGAGTTGAGATTTTAATTCCTAAGAAAATTTACTTCCTAAGTAAAAAAATGGAAAGAGAATTAAAATTCAATTGAAGGATGAATTTCTTATAATTTTTATGAGGTTAGATTATAGTCGTATTACATTATTATTGCTTTATCTTTCATCTTTTGTTTCTTTAATGTCTTTTATATATTTGTCAATTAGTTAGTTGATATTTTAAATTCAAAAATAATCCAAGTAAAAGTAAAAATATACCTGTAAAATTAATTTCAGTTTGATTAGAAAGAACTGAAAATAGTTTTGAATTTTCTTAAAGCAATGTTTTGGATACCTATCTTTCTTTTACACAACATATACCACTTTAAATTTTTATCATCTTTTTATGTCTTCACTTTAAATTATCATTTGTGATTATTGTTATTATAGTCTCTTTTAAATTACGAAAACATGATTATTCTTATGTAACTAATATTAGAGAAAAAAAGATTAACGCTATTTGGATGAGTTTTGTTAAACAAACTATAAATATTTCTGTTCAAAAATATCGGTTTCATTATATTTTATATTTTATACTGCACTATTTTAACAGCAATTTCTCAAATCCTGATTTTGGGAAGGAAAAATTCTCAAAATCGGATTTGAAAATTAAAAATTCTCAAAATCGAAATTGAGTGGATCAGATACTCATTTTATCCCTGGCCAAAGTCTTTAAAGACTTTGGTCACAAATTAAAAAAATATATATTAAAAAATATTAAAAATAATCTAAATTTATAAAATATTTTTTATGATAAAAATAAGATACTAGAGAATAAAAAATATATTTTTCAAACTCTCTAATGTATTAAAGACTTTTGAATAAAGTCTATAAATTTAAATTTAAATTACAAATTATGAAATATTTTGATGTAAAATTTTTTTTGGATCATAGTACCTCTTTTGTATCATTAAAAAATTATTTCATGAATTCAAATATTTTTTTTAAAAAATTATGAAGTTATTATAGACTTTGCACAAAAGTCTCTAATGAGTTAGAGCTAGACTTTTGTTTATAATAATTTTATAATTATAAAAAATAAAATTTAATTCACAAAAAATATATATGTGATATAAAAGATGTGCTAGAGTTTATCAAAATATTTTAGACAAAAAACATTTCACTATTTTTAATTAAAAATTAGTTTTATAAACTTTAGGCAAAAGTCTCTAATGCATTATAAATAGTTTTATAAATCCAAAAAACAAAAATTAATAAAATATTTTTTAAAAATATAAAAGATGTGTTGTGGTTCAAAAAAAATATTTTTTATCAAAATATTTCACAATTTTTTATTTAAACTTAGATTTATAGACTTTGTGCAAAACTCTCTAATAAATTAGAGAGTTTCAAAATATATTTTTTAGACTCAAACATCTCATTTTTATTATAATTTTTTTAATAAATTAAAATTATTTTTTAATATTTTTTTTTAATTTTTAACCAAAGTCTTTAATTGGTTAGAGACTTTGGCCCAGGGGTAAAATGAGTATTCGATCTACTCAATTATGAGGTTTTGGGAATTTCCAATCTTCAAATTTGATTTTGGAAACTTCTCCTTTCCAAAATCCGAATCTAAAAAATTGCTGCTATTTTAAGACAATTACTAATTTAGTATGTAATCTTGCATCATAAAAAACTCAAAAAATTAAAACTACCCAAAACCATATCTTCAACCTCACTTTTTTCTAACACCATAACATAGATCCGGATATTCTCAAATCCATAACTAAATTCCAAACTTTTCGGTTTTGCCCTCAAAAGTATTGGGTGGGTTGGTTTGCACGATGGTCGACCTATTCAATAAAAAATAGACCGGTTCAACATGATTTTTCAAATGAACCCTGTATTTTTTCCCCGCTCATCTCATCATTTACCTTTTATCATACCCTTATCACTCTTTGCTTTTTACCCCGATCTCCCAACCTAGAGAGCATTCGCAGCACTTGTCGTCGCCTTGCCGACTGTCCAAAGTGCCGAAAGCAAACGCTTTAGTAGTCGTTGCCCCCAATCCCCGTTGTCTTCCTAGCCCAAAGCGCCGGAAGCAAATCCCAGTGTCACCGCCCCGAATCGACCCATCGCTGCCCCAAATCCCGTAGGTTTTGCCGCCAAATCTCTGCCCGAAAATTTCAGATTGCTATAAGGTACAAATACCATACCAAATAGTTATTATTGATTTAGCTAATAGATCATACTCTTGCAGAAAGTTTTAACTTTATGGTATTCCTTGCTCACATGTCATGACTATTATCGATTATTGTAGTCTTAACCCTTATCAGTATTATAAGCGTTATTTCACTGTTGAGACATATAAAAATATATATGAGGAAAAAATTCATCCGACAAGAAGCAAGCAATATTGGCATAGAGAACTTTATGATACCCAAGTGAAACCATTCCAATCTTTGGCACAACCTGGTAGGAAAAGAAAAAATAGAAGATAATTAAGACATAGTGGCAGACTTTAGAGGAAGTGCTCAAGATGCAAGCAAATAGGGCACAACAAGCGTTCATGCAGAGCTCCCCCACCCAGCTGACAACACACCTCATTTTTTGGATAACATTTTTGTTGGATAAAATTTTGAAGGTATATATTATTTTTTGGATACCATTTGATGTATAGTCATAATTTATTGGATTGCGTAATGACTATGAGTATAGTCAATATTATATTTTTTCCATCTGTAATGACTAAATTTGAATTATCTATGAGTTGATATCATATTATGCTTTTTCCACACTTTAGTAAAAGTATGGAACTTGTGAAAATATTAATTTTTGACTATGTAGCACAATTATTATATGTTAATATATGATTGGATATCCTTTCTAACGACTATAATTTGAATTTTGTTTGAGTTGAACTCAGTATAAGTCATTCTATACTTTTGTGAAAGTATGGAACTCGAATAAATACTAGTTTTTGACTCTGTCATGCCTATTAGTATCTGTTAATGTATGATTGTATTATCTATGAGTATAGTCAATATATCTGTAATGACTAAATTTGGATTATCTATGAGTTGATATCATATTATACTTTTTCTACACTTTGATGAAAGTATGAAATTGATGAAAATACTAGTTTTTGACTCTGTAGCATAATTATTATCTATTAATATATGATTAGATATCCTTTCTAATGACTATAATTTGAATTTTGTATGAGTTGAACTCGGTATAAGTCATTCCATACTTTTGTGAAAGTATGAAACTCGAATAAATATTAGTTTTTGACTCTGTCATGTCTATTAAACCCTAGATAAAATACAGACATACAACTAGCCAAATTAAACCCCGTACAATAATATGCTTACACTATGACAATCCTCTATGAAATTGGGGATTATAAATAGTTTGACGTACAACATTTTCAGTATCGTTATAGCTTAATACACTACTAGAATAACAAGCATCAGCAACGACTTGCAACGACCCGACCCATTGCAACGCAGCCGTGGCAAAAAATTATGTTGCTGATAACTTAGCAACAGTTAGCAACGGCCGCTGCGGCCGTTGCTAATAACATTATCAGCAACGGTTCTGCCATGACTGCTGGGCCGTTATAGATAAATACATCAGCAACGGCCCGGTTGCCGTGGCAAGGCCGTTTGTCACTACTAGAAAAATGGGCATCAGCAACGGCCGAGCCGTTGCAATAGCGCCGTGACAGAAAGTCGCGTTGCTGATAACTTAGCAACGGTTCAGCAACGGTCGCTCGGGCCGTCGCTCAAAACATTATCAGCAACGGCCGCTCGGGCCGTCGCTAAAACTATTATCAGCAACGGTTTTGCCACAGACCCGGAGCCGTTGCTGATAACATTAATAGCAACGGCCGCTGAGTCCGTAGCAACACCGTTAGTAAAACCCCGTCGCTAAGCCGTTGCTGTAGGTCATCAACAACGGCTTTCGATACACTTTTAGCAACGGCGTTCCCACGGACGGCCGTGGGAACGCCGTTGCTGATGATGCCAACTGGGAAACAGGAAAATTTTATATTTCCAATTTCCCCAATTTCCATTGATACATCGATACATTATCTGATACATAACTCACACACCCATATCCTCATACACACATTCATTCACACATCACAAACACACCAAGATATATATCAAAATAATTATATTTCTATTGATAATTATCCACGATAGTATAAAAATAATTCAAATGAAAAATTAAAGTATCAATATCCAAACAAAATAAGTTAAACAAGTTCAATATCTCAGTAACAAAGACAATATAAAAAAAATCTCACGATGACGATGGAGGATGACCTGGATCATATGGCGGGGTCTGGAATGCTTGAGTGTACACCGGCGTGGACTGACTCGAAGACGATGGATTAGATGATGCCAAAGAGATGCCTGCTTCGGGATGACCTGACATGTTACGTAGCATAGCTTGTATATCCGCCATCATCTGACTCTGGCGCGCCATTATCTCAGTCTGACGCGCGACCGTGTCCTCTAGAGTCCTTATTCTGATACTATGATCATAACTGGATCTAGAGGTGGACGGCCGCTCACCAGCGACCGGAGGGGTCGGTGCCCCAAGTGGCCCTAGTACAGCTCGCGCATGACCACTATCTGCGAAGCCATATAAGCGGCCATGGTCCCAGCCACCTGCGGCCTCGACCCACGATGTTGCGTCAAAGTCCTCGGGGGTACCCCCGCGCTGCACCACCGTCTGGCTGTAGGTCTCCTACTCGAGTTTGATTTTTTGTTTAATATTTATCATAAAACTTAAATTATAAATATATAATGAATAATTTAAACAAATATATAATTACCATAATGTATGAAGCGCGGTTGTGGATGTACTCCCCCGTCCCATGTGCTCGACGGTGAGTCCGCTCAAACACTGCCATCGGGGAGGGTCGCTGGACAGTCCCGTCATCCGACACCGTCGTCTACATTTACAAAACAAATACATTAATTAGTACACATAATAACAAATAAAATATATAATTAAAAGATATACTTACCATACGGTTTGCGTGCACTGCAAATGCAACAGAGCCGCCGGTGTGACGCGCTGCTCCCCTCGACATGCGATTTCTAGCCGCATTCTGAGAAACCTCCTGCCATCGATCCGTCGACCATATCTCCACGAGCTGGTCCCATATATCCGGAGTAATCCAACCGGGGCCGTATCCCCGAGTCTCCGCGATGTTAGTGGTCCCAGCTCGGGCCATCGCTTGGGACCGAGCCTGCCCCAGCTGCCCGTTGTACCTTGCCCGGGAAATAGCCTCCCAGGCAGCGTAAATGAAGGGCCTCTGGTCCTCGGCCCATTTATAGCGAGCCTGCAAAATAATAATATCAGTACCAATATTAATATATCATCATGCATGTAAAAAATAATAATAATACGTGCCTCAAACTCGCGCCATAACATGTCGACGTGCTCGCTAGGCACGTGAGACCACGTAGGCCATGCCCCGTGCATGTATCGTCGAATAGTAGAAGAAATGCTTCTCGGCACTTCTTCTTGCTCAAACCTGCACAACAAAAATAAATTTTAATATTATATTATGATATAATTAATTTGTAATGATTCATAATTCATGATATATTACCGCTCCCCAATCACGCTAATCAATCTACGTGACTCTGTGGCTGGTGGAGGCTGCCACCTATTCGGCTCGCGTGGCCGCCTGCGTCTGGATGTACTAGCCTCGGCAGTATCATCCTCATGAGGATCAGCAATAGGAGGATCAGCAGCATGAGTAAGTGCTGGAGTCTCACCGATCGGAGACTCCGAAGCTCTCCTGCGTCGATAACCACGACCAGACATATCTGTCGAACAGACATATAATCAGATTATTGTATAAATAGTAGAGATATATTTAATAAAATATATACTTTACAATTATTCTGTCAATCAATGACAATTTCTTTGGTTAATGTCTTTAGGTGAGATTGTCCTATTCCATTCGGGATTTATGTTATTCGTACTGCACTTAAGTTTTTATTTTAACTGTTAACTAATTATTCTAAATTTCGACAGCATCTCCCTACAGTTCTCCGAATACGCATATCATCTGAGCGCATATCGGAGAACAAGAGAGATGTTGCCGAATTTTAGAATAATTAGTTAACAGTTAAAATAAAAACGTAAGTGCAGTACAAATAACTATATTCCCAAATTGTCCAATCAGGGACAATTCAAGAATTGTACATCGTATAAAAGATCATCTACTTCTTTTACACGAACATAGAATTCCTGAACGGATCTAAGGTTTTGCTAAATCATATCCGATTCATCGATGCGTACGTGAAACATATCAACTCGTCGGATGGATGATTATTTTCTAAATGTTTCGAGATAGTTCGAGTCCATATTGGACGATTTCGACGCGCGTCCGAAGTGGATGATTCCGGCGTGAGTCCGAAGTGGACGATTCCGGCGCGAGTCCGAATTGGACGATTTCGGCGCGCGTCCGAAGTGGACGATTCCGGCGCGCGTCCGAATTGGACGATTCCGACGCGCGTCCGAAGTGGATGATTCCGGCGCGCATCCGAAGTGGACGATTCCGACGCGTGTCCGAAGTGGACGATTCCGGCGTGCGTCCAAAGTGGACAAATCGGCGCGCGTCCGAAGTGGACGATTCCGGCGCACGTCCAAAATTAATCTAAACCCTAATAATTAATCTAACAAATTAAATAATTAATCTAAACAATTAATTAACAATTATCAAACAAAATAAAATATATATATAATTATAAATTCCGGCGCCGGAGTCCACCCTCCGGCGCCGGCGTACAGTGGCTGGACACACTGTCCGGCCACTGTAGAAGGTCCGGCGGCGGCCATCGGCCGCCCGCCGCCGGCCGAAACCCTAGAAATAGGGTTTCGAGGCATCGTCAGCTTCGTCGGCGTCGTCGGCGTCGGCAGCAGCGGCAGCGGCGGCGAGAGGCGTCGGCAGGAGCGGCGGCGGCAGCAGCGGGAGGAATAAGGGTCGGGCGCGAGAGTGTGCCCTATATAAACTTATCAGCAACGGCTCACTCGCCCGTTAGAAAGCCGTTGCTAATAAGTTATCATCAACAACGGCTCACTTGTCCGTTAGCAAGCCGTTGCTGATAATTAAAATATCAGCAACGGCTCGCCTTTCCGTCAGAAAGTCATTGCTGATAATTAAAATAATCATCAACGGCTCAGGTTTCCGTTAGAACGCCGTTGTAGATACAAATATCTGCAACGGCTCGGGCGGCCGTAAGAATGCCGTTGCAAGTAGCAACGGCTCGAGCGGCCGTTGCTGATAGCCGTTGCTGAAGACCTAATTTCTAGTAGTGTGTGAAAGCCCATTGCTAAGCCGTTGTTGTAGGTCATTAGCAACGGCTTTGAGGTTGCGGCCCAGAAAATACGATACACTTTCAGTAAAAGCTTTCCCACGGAAAGCCGTGGGAAAGCCGTTGTTGATGATGTTAACCTATAACTGAAAAATTTTAAAATTTCTAATTTCTATTAATACATTGATACATTTAACCTGATACATAACTCACAGACCCATTAATACATTAATATACCCATACATAACATACACATTGTTGGTGAAATGGCCACACTAGAGGGGGGGGGGGTGAATAGTGTGTTTACTAATCTTTTCGCTTAATTTCGGTTTTAATCGTTTACTTGATTACTTAGACAATTAACAAATTGAATAACAAGCGGAAGCAAAGTAAATATGCTAATTAAGCAAACACAAGTAGAAGCAATATAAACACGGTGATTTATAGTGGTTCGGCCCCAATACCTATTCTACTACCTAAGCACCCCGCTTAGAATTTCCAAACTAGCTTTACTAGATTATATCGTTTTCCTTACAAAGAGGACTTTACATCGAAAAGTCTCCGCTCTCAAACCGAAGACACTTCCACACCCGAAAGTATCCCGTCTTCCTACCGAGAGCACTCTCCCACCTCAACCTAAGGGACAACTCAACTAATTATAGTAAACTAAGTTTACAATGATGGATTTAAGCCTTAACACCAAGGCAACCTCCAACTCAATCAACCTAGCACTCTAGGTTTACACAAGTTCAATTACAATGAAATAAACAATAAAATACAATAATAAATGGAGCAATAAATCAAATAATAAAGTACTTAGCTCCCCAACAAGATTCCTAGCTTCCTCTTGATGCCTTTGATGATGAAACAATGAAGGTAAGACTCAATCAAAGAGATGAGAGATCAAAGCTAGGGTTTCCACAAGAGTTAGCTCAATAAAGCTTGGGAATGATCACAAGATGACTCAAGAAGGTTAGGAGTGATCAAAAGTGTGAAGGAAGGCTCTCATGGCTTCCTATTTATAAGCCATGAAGAGAAGAGAGAGCTCCCTCTTCTCAACGGGCGAATTTTTGCCCGTTATCGACCGCCCGACCGAGCGACCGAAGACAATTTACCGCTTTTGGGCAACGTTCAGTCGACCGGTCGATCGACCGAAATGCCTTCTCCTTCGGTCGATCGACCGAACCTGGGTAGGGCAGATTTCTTTGCTTGTTTACTCGTTTTCTGGTTCCATCTTCGCTAAGTATACTTATATAACATTTCTTAACTCTAAGTTAATAACTTTAAAACATAAATATTATATAAGGATTACCCCCCATTTGGATTCAATAAAAATATCTAAAACATCAAAATCCTTAAGAATCAAAATCTAGTTTTTGGGATCTAGTACAAATTTTCGAAAAATAGAAATTTTCTAATCTCCCGAGTCAAATATGGGTATGCTAAAGGGTTCCAAATTTTTTTTAAAAATATCTCGTTATCTAAATTTTACCCAAGGAACAATTACCGCCATTGTTTGTGTCAAGAAAGTGTCTAGGTCATATAGCCCTCCAAGGAGCTCCTTAGGCTTAGTGAATTTCAGGGAGGTTTTCGAATTTTCATATTTTGGGGTTCGGGTTTGGTTTTTGGGTTCTTTTCATCATAAAGAGAAATACATCACATTCTAGACACCCTAAACCTAAACTATAACTTCCCAAGAATCCCGAGCGTCGACGAGCGTCTTTGCTGATTTGTCTTATTTCTTCGGTCGGGGACGTTGAGCGCTAACCGACTTGGAACCTGAAAGATTTCTCAATGAGACATTAGTTTCATGTTTGTTATCATCAAAACCGAGATTAAGATCAATGTTGAAAACCTTAAGCCAACACACATCACAGATACAACCAGATATACATCAAAATAATTATACTTATGTTTATAATTATCCACAATCATATAAAAACTATTCAAATTCAAAACTACCGTAACAATATCCAAATAAAATAAATCAATCAAGTATAGTATCCATGTAACAAGTCAATATCCAAACAAAATAATAAACCTCACGGCGACGGTGGAGGAAGGTCTGGATCATAATATGGCGGGGTCTGGAGTGCTTGGGTGTACACCGTCGTGGACTGGCTCGAGGGTGATGGATCTGATGATGTCGAAGGGATGCCTGCTCCTGTATGAGCTGAGATGTTGCCAACGCCATCATCTGACTTTGACGCTCCATCATCTCACTCTGACGCGCGACCGTCTCCTCTAGTGTCCTTATACTACTACTTTGATCATAATTAGTCATAGAGATGGACGCCCGCTCACCAGCGACCGGAGGGGTCGGTGCCCCAAGTGGCCCGAGCACGGCTCGCGCATGACCACTATCTACAAAGCCATATATGCGAGCGTGGTCCCAACCACCTGCAGCCTCGACCCACGCTCCTGCATCAAAGTCCTCGCCCCCCCCGCACTGCATCACCGTCTGAGTGTAGGTCTCCTACTCGAATTTGATTTTTTATTTCATATTTTTTCTAAAACTTAAATATTAAATAAATAATGAATAATTTAAATAAATATACTTACCATAATAATTGCAGCGCGGGTGTCGATGTACTCCCCCGCCCCACGTCCTCGACGGTGAGTCCGCTCAAACACCTCCATTGGGGAGGGTCGCTGGACAGTCCCGTCGTCTACCCTTACAAAACAAATACATTATTTATTACATAGAGTAACAAATAAAATATATAATTGAACTCAATGTATAATACTTACTATACGACGACCGTGTACTACAAATGATATTGAGCTGCCGGTGTGATGCGCTCCTCCCCCGGACATGTGGTTTCTAGCCGCAGTCCTAGAAACCTCCTGCCATCGACCATAATGCCACGAGCTGGTCCTATATATCTGGAGTAATCCAATCAGAGCCGTATCCTCGAGTCTCTGCAATGTTTGTGGTCTCAGCTTGGGCCATCGCTTGGGACCGAGCCTGCACCAGCTGGCCGTTGTACCTCTGTCGGGAAATAGCCTCCCAAGCAATGTAAATGAAGGACCTCTGGTCCTTAGCCCATATATAACGATCCTGCAAAATAATAATATCAGTACCAATATTAATCATCATGTATAAAAAAAATTAATACGTGCCTCAAACTTGCGCCATAGCATGTTGACATGCTCATTGGGCACGTGAGACCACGTGGGCCATGCCCCATGCATGTATCATCGGATCGTAGAAGATATGGTCCTCGACACATCCTCATGCTCGAAACTACACAACAAAAATAAAGTTCAATATTATATTATGATATAATGAATTTGTAATAATTCACAATTCATGATATCGTTACCGCTCCCCAATCACACTAATGATTCTACATGACTCTGTGGCTGGCAGAGGCTACCACCTGTTCCGCCCGCGTGGCCGCCTGCGTCTCGATGAACTAGCCTTGGTGGCATGAGGATCAATGGTAGGAGGATGATACTGAGCAGAATGTTGAAATTTCTTGGATGATATACGATTCAGATATTGATCCTTCAACAACTGCGACGTTTTTTATTTTTTTCTTCAGATGATTCATGTATCTTTCAAATAAGTACATCCACCGATATTGAACGGGTCCACCAACTCGTGCCTCGTATGCCAAGTGTATCAGTAGATGCTCCATCGAGTCAAAGAAGGCAGGAGGGAAAAACTGCTCAATCTTGCATATAATTTCAACAATATTACTTTCAAGTGCTGACATATCTTCGACTCGAAGGATATTTGCACAAATGTTTATATAAAACATACTTAATTCGATCAGTCAACGGACCCCAAATATTATCAGGTAGAAGATCTTGGACTGCGATCGAAAGCAATCTCTGCATGAATACATGACAATCATGGCTCTTTATCCCTGATATTTTACAACCATCGATGTTCACACATCGAGATAAGTTTGAGGCATATCCATCGGGTAATATGAGTTCTTTGATCCATTGACGTACATCTTTCATTTGTTGTTTATTTAACACATACGGGGCCTTCGGCTTCAGATATCGTCCGCTGACCTCTTGTAACTCTAATTTCGGCCTCTTACAAAGTATTTTCTGATCATGTCGGGCCTTGACATTATCTTTAGTTTTTCCGAAAACATCCATCAAAGTGTTAAAAATATTATGAAACACAATTTTCTCAATGTGCATGACGTCTAAATTATGCCGAATCAGTAATGAACTCCAATACGTCAATTCCCAAAAGATACTTTTTTCACCTAGTTATGTGTTTGACCAAAGACCGACAATCTTTCATTCCAACCAAACACTACCTCTGGAAGTGCTGAAACACGTGCTAACATTTGTTCACCAGACATCATTGGTGGTGGCTCATCCCTTTCAACTCTACCCTTAGTAAATTTATTACGATTCCTTCGATACTGATGGTTAGCCGGTAGAAATCAACAATGGCTGTCAAAGAATGAGATTTTTCATCTGTTCTGAAGACTGAATGATTTTGAGTGTTCCATATAATACAGACAAGAGAGTCGGTCGCGAGTGCTCCAACCAGACAACATGCCATAGGTCGGGAAATCATTGATTGTCCACAAGACCGCGGCCTTTAAATTGAAGTTTTGTTTCCGATGACAATCATAAGTGATAGCTCACTCAGCCCACGATGTTTTCAATTCATCTATTAGGGGTCATAGAAACATGTCAATTTCTTTTCGCGGACCCTTAGGACCCGGAATAATGATCGAAAAATAAATAGATTCATCTTTCATACACATTGACGGCGACAAATTATAAACCGTTAGCAGCACTGGCCAAACTGAATAAAGAGTTGCAGAATGACCAAACAGATTAAAACCATCCGTGCATAATCCCAATGTGATATTTTTAGTATCCCTAGCAAATGAAAGATAACATCTATCCAAATATTTCCATGCTTCATTGTCGGATGGATGAGTCATTACTGTATCGTCACGACTTCTTGCATGTCAACTCATGTAGGGGGCTGTCTTTTCCGACATGAATAATCTTTGAAGCCTCGCTGTCAGCGAAAAATACCGAAGCACCTTAAACATGATATTTTTCTGTCGGACCAATTTCTTCTCCTTATAACGAGCTATGTTCATATACAGGGCATTTATCCAACTGTGCATTTTCTTTATAATATAAAATACAATTATTTTGGCACATGTGTATTTTTTCATACCCAAGCCCTAATTTTCTCATCAACTTTTTAGTCTGATAAAAAGTTGGCTCAAACTTGTTATCAGTAGGCAACATTCCATTAATCAATCTCGCAATCCGATCAAATGCAACCCCGCTGATATTACAATCGGCATTGATGTTCAGGAGTTGCGTCATTGCCGAAAACCTAGTGTATTTAGGACAATTCTCATATAAAGGTTCATCGATAACTTTCAACATCTCGTAAAATTCCGCGGCTTCTTTATTCAGTAATTCAATCTCTACTGCAGGTTGTACTTCTGATGGCAATTCTGTGACATCAGCACCTGTAGTATCTGGTGGCACTGACATCTCAGTAATTGGCTGATGGACATTATCATTCAATTGGAATTGACCCCCAAGACTATCAAGTATCATAGTTCTATACGGATTAGATGGACTGGATAAAGAAACACCAGCAGAGGAAGATTCACCATGTGTCTGAACGACAAGATTACTGGACGTCTTGACTTCAGGTGACTCACCATGACAAGTCCATATAAAATATCTTGGTGCAAATCCTTTGCTATACAGATACACAGTGATAATTTCCCGATCCAGAAATCGTGCATTTATGCAAATGCGGCACGGACATTGGATTTTATCACCGACGCTAACGAATTTCCGATTCGAATAGGCAAAATTTAGGAAGTAAGTTATGCCTAAGCGAAACTCATTCGTTAAAGCTCCACGATCAAAACGTTGGTACATCCAACTTCGATCGCCCGACATGATTCTGTCAATCAATTAATGACAATATCTTCAGTCAATATCTTTATAGGTGAGATGGTCCCATTCCATTCGGGATTCATGTTATTCATATTGCACGAAGTATTTTTTTTTAACCGCTAACTTCATTCTAAATTTCGGCAGCATCTCCCTACAGTTCTTCGAATACGCATATCATCTTGGCGCGTAGCGGAGAACAAGAGAGATACAATAGCCAAAATTTAAGAATGAGTTAACAATTAAAAGAAAAAACTAAGTGCAATACAAATAACTATGTTCCCAAATTATCCAGTTAGGGACAATTCAAGGGTTGTATATCGTATAAAAGATCATCTACATCTTTTACACGAACATACAACCCCCGAATGGATTTAAGGTTTTGCTAAATCATATCTGACTCATCGATGTGTACGTGAAATGTATCAACTCGTCGGATGGATGATTATTTTCTAAATGTTTCGATTCTGGTTTGAGTCCACAGTGGACGATTCCAGCGCGAGTCCAAAGTGGACGGTTCCAGCGCGAGTCCGAAGTGGACAATTTTAATTAAACTAAATCTAAAAATTAACAATAAAATTAATCTAAATTAATATAATTTAAATTAATCTAATCAAAACATTTATCTAAATTAATCTAAAGATTGACATTAATCTAAATTAATTTAATATAATATAAACATCTAAATTAACCTAAATATTTAATTAATCTAAACATCTAAATTAACCTAAACATTTAATTAATCTAAACATCTAAGATTTAATTAATCTACACATGTAAATTTACCATAAAAGCATTTAATTAATATAGAATTCAGATTTAATAAAAAAAAAGGGTTTAAAAAAAACCCTATTTTCGGCGCCGGAGTCCACAGGACTCCGGCGCCGACGTCCAGTGTTAGACATATGTCGGACACGTCGGACAATGGACAATGCTCCGTCAGTCGGCCAACGATTGAAACCCTAAAACTAGGGTTTCAGCCAGTTCTACAATAAATAGAGAGGGGGCGAGTTACTTGGAGTGGGCGGCGAGTGGCTCGGCGGACGACGACGATGACGACGGGCAGAGATTGGCAGCAAGGAATTAGAAGGAGGAAGGGGAGGGCGCGATCGGGGTCGGCTTAAATAAACTCATCAGCAATGGCTCACTAGTACGTTAGAAAGCCGTTGTTGATAAGTATTTTATTTTCACGCTGCGAGCGATGATCGGCTAAAGAGTGATGGATTTTGTAGCCGTAACTAAGCCATTGCTAATGTGATAATATATCTGCAATGGCTCGAGCGGCCGTAACAAAGCCGTGGCAGATATATCACATCTACAATGGCCCGAGCAGCCGTAAGAAATAACAACAGCTTGCTCGACAGTTGCTAATAGTCGTTGCTGATTATCACATTTCTAGTAGTAATATTTGAATATGTGTCATTGAAGAAAGTCATTGCAAGCTCCAGCCGAAACCTTTTCATGTTGTATTGATTCCATTCCATTGGTTTTGATTCGATCAAATATTCAATGTACTTCATCAAAAAGATACCACAGTCAACACTCCAATCTTGTTGAGGACATTCATAAATTTCCTTCCTCTAACCAACTGATTTGATGTGGGTGCTAAGGTTGGGGCATTTTCCATCCAGATACTTTCACCGACGGATTTATTACCGATAGATATATTTGTTGCTAGTACCGAATGAATTACCAACGGATAATTAATTCGTTGGTAATTTAGCCTACAAATTTATAATTTTATTATTATTATTATTATCAATTTTCCTCTTCTATTTCATCCGACCAATTCTTTTCCCTCTATCTCAATAAAAAATCGTGCCCAAACTTTCTCTAACGCGCCCTAACTTTCCCAACCGACAAACTCGTTGGGAAACCCTTCGCTGTGATCATCACCCTCGATGAACCCTTCCCTGCGACACTTCCCTTTGCGAAAACTAGACGATGCTCGCCTCCCACCAGGGCTCGCTTCCCCTTGCGACGAACCTGCCGGTGCTTGCCCCCCTTATGACGCCAACGCCTCCCCTTGTGATGAATCTGCTAGTGCTCGCCTCCCTCGCGACACCTCCCTCACCATAAACCCGCCTAGGTCTCTCTCTCTCTCTCTCTCTCTCTCTCTCTCTCTCTCTCTCTCTCACCATAGCTCTACAATTTTTTCTCCCCGGTTAGGTTTTGCCTTTATGCTTAGCTATTTTAAGTCAATTGACTTCTGGGTTATCGTTTGTACTTATTGTTCAGGTGGTGAATCCGCTAGGGTTCCATTTGGATTGGCTGCGTTTTTGATAATGAGGAGACCAATGGACAACCTAGATCTATTTTTGAGATGATTTCGATCTGTTTCATTTGGTTCATCTCCGTAGAGTTGTTGTATTTGGTTCTAACTGAGCGATTTGAGACAAAGATGAGTTATTTGAGCTTGATCGCCGGACCTGTTAGTGGAGGAGGACTCCGGTATTGTTAAGGAATAATTTTAGCTTTTTGTCGGTTGTGTGGATCAATCTTACCTTTTTTCCTTTGAGGTTTGCTTATGTTAATGTGGCATGAGGTGATCTCTATTTTTTACAATTTAATATGTATTTGTCATGCCCCAACTCAGGGTCACGTGACCGATCAAGGTATACGTGCCTATACCTTGAAGCCTAACCCATGCACATGCCAACATCATAAACAACAAGTAAATAACAGCTTTTAATAATAAAAGAACCAAAATAGATTTTCATTTCAAAACAACAAGGTTTTAAATACATATCTCAAGTGTGGAAATAAATCGAAGAGCAACAGTTCTTTTAATAAATAAAACTGAATAAAACGAGAATGTCCCCACGGGACTACAACTCCAAATACCAAAACAAAATTGCATGACAACCTACTACGGACTCGACTACGACCCATAACTAGGACTGCTATGAGATCATGTGGCTCCTCTACCCTCCAGCTGCGCCAAGTGCTCCAGTCTACCTTACCGATCAGGCTCTGCAAAACAAAACAAAACAATGACAATGGGTGAGTTCAAAGAACTCAGCGAGTGGCTTTATCCGCCCTCACAAATAAACACAGAGATAACATAAATAAATTCTCTCTCTAAAAGGGCACATCACCAAAAATGTGACTAGCTACTAGGCCCGAAGGCCATCTATTCCCACGACATCTAACTCTTCAAAGAGGTGCATCAGGCCGAAGCCCTACCATGCCCGAAGGCAACGTCACCTAAAAATGTGCATCATGTCGAGCCCTACCATGCCCAAAGGCAACATCACCATCAATGAGGTGCATCGGGTCGAAGCCCTACCATGCCCAAAGGCAACATCACCATTAATGAGGTGCATCAGATCGAATCCCTACCATACCTAGAGGCAATATTACCGTCAAGAGATGCATCGGGTCGAATCCCTACCATGCCCAAAGGCAACATCACCATCAAGAGGTGCATCAGGTCGAATCCCTACCATGCCTAAAGATAACCGCGCACATGTCGGGATAATCGGGAAAGACCCTCCGAACTTATCCTGCAAGTTGGGAATTGACTGTTGGACAAATGACGACACTAGAGGGGGGGGGGTGAATAGTGTGTTTACTAATTCGATTAGCCTATATCCAATTTTAAACGATTACTTAGATCGATTAGGTGATTTGCAATTCAATGTGATTTAATGCGGAAGCTTATAAATGATTAAGCAATTTAAGCACAATAAAATGAAAGCAATGCAAACACGCAATTTATAGTGGTTCGGCCCCAATGCTTACTCCACTACCTAAGCTCCCCGCTTAGGATTTCCAAACTAGTACTAGATTAAATAGAGTTTCCCTTACAACAAGGACTTTGCACCAAAAAGTCTCCGCTCTCCAACCGAAGGCACTTCCACACCCGGAAGTATCCCGCCTTCCTACCGAGAGCACTTTCCCACCTCAACCTAAGGGACAACTAGAACTAATCCTAGTAATCACTAAATATACACAAGTGACTTTACTCCTTCTACACCAAGGATACCATTTCACACAACAAGACCTAATAGCCCTAGGTCTTTACACAGACACAAATCCAAAAACAGTTTAAATAACATATAAAATTTATAATTGAAAAGAGCTTAAAATGAAACTAAGATTTCATGCTCTTTTGCAATCCTTCAATCCTTCAACTCGTCAAGTAGTGGAGCATGAATCAACACCCGAGTTGAGGAGCAGAGCTTGTATGCTTGAAGAAAATGTTGCGGACAGAGAAGCAGCGCAAGCTTTTTGGAAGGCTTCAAATCTTCCTCTTAGAATGCTCAATGAATGCTGTAGAAGTCAAGGAAGAGTGTTAAAAGAATCATATGAGGGTATATTTATACCCTACTGAAGAAATGACTGTTCAACGGATAAAAAACTATCCGTTGCAGGCCGCCGATCGAATGGTCGGTCGACCGGTCTTTCGACCGCTTCTCTTATATCTGTGGTCGATCAACCGATGGGATCTCGCATCTTCAGCTTTCAGCAGGTCGGTCGATCGGCCGATCGATCGCCAAGCCTACTGCCCAAAACCAACCACTATTGGTCGACCGACTGATCGATCGAAGTGCCCACTGCCATTTTTCGGCAGTGTTCGATCGATCAACCGATCGATTGAAATGGCTGGGCCTTTTTTTCTTACCCTATTCGGTCGACTGCCTAGTCGACCAAACATAGGTTGAAATTACATTTTCAGCCTATTTCTTCCGCGCTTGGTTTCCGGGTTTCGGCTTTCAACGAGCATCATCTTGAAGAGCTTTTGACTTGATCTTTGGACTCATCCAAGCGACTTTGGTGCACTCGTCGATCTTCGATAAACTTCCGCGATGAACCCGAGCGCGACGATCAATGTCCTTCCAATTTTTGATTTCTCTGCTTTTTCCGATCGAGGACATCGAACGCTAATTGATATGGAACCTGAAACATATTCTCAATGAAATCATTAGTCTCATGTTTGTTATCATCAAAACCATCACAACCGAGATTATGACTAAGGTTGAAAACCTAAAGCCAACATTGACATCCAACCACACGAGCGTAGCCCGTAACTCGGCTCCTAAATGAGCCGCTCCGCCATTCCCAAGGATATGGCGCATCACACATATCAGGATAATTGGGAAAAGCCCTCCGAACTTATCCTGCAGGTTGGGAATTTACATCTAACCACACGGGCGTAGCCCGTAACCCGGCTCCTAAATGAGCCGCTCCGCCATTCCCAAGGATATGGCACATCGCACATATCAGGATAATCGGGAAAGGCCATCCGAACTTATCCTGCAAATTGGGAATTGACATCCAACCACACGGGCGTAGCTTGTAACCTGGCTCCTAAATGAGCCGCTCCGCCATTCCCAAGGATATGGCGCATTAAGACCTAAGTCAAGATTCTCCTATGGTGTCCTAAGGATGTCCTCACTATGAAGCGTCTCAACACTTCAAACCCGACCTTTACCCCTTCTACCCGCAACGTCATGAACCCGTGTGATTTTATTTTATGCATACATTGTAAGTTGGTTCATAACAGATTATGCTCACACTTAAACCCCATTTTAATTATAGAATTAAAATCTAGATAATCTCAATTAGGGTTTTGTTTTAGGTTACTGTTTTGCCCAGAAGTGCTGTGTCTGACCCGAATCTAGTCTCCAAATTATGTCCTACGTTTCCAAACTATATTTTCTGGTCAAAATGATAGGTTACACGACTATAATCAGAGATCAAATCACATAATAACAGAGAAATCAAAAATCAGCTCAGATTCAATAAACAACACATAAATTTCAGAAAGCTGAAATTTCTAGCACAACATGAAATAAAAATCCGAATTTTGTAGAATTAAATTCCTAAATTTCTAACATCATAGATTCATATCATGAAACCAATCATGCATACAATCTCATAATTTTTATTTAATAAAAACTAACATATATATCAAGAATCCATAAACCAAGAATCAAGGAAGTTAAATTAATTCTTTAGCATCAAGAACACCTAAAACTCCAAGATGAGGTTTACACCCAAAATTCTCAATATTTAATTATAAAATCACATATCTTCCCTTAAACATAAATTCCATGATATGAGATCAAAATTTAGGATCTAAGCATGACATAGAAACCCAAAAAAATCTCAAGAACACAAAATGACATTATCAAAATCAAGAATCCTCAAGGCGGCTTCAAGAGAACTCGAAGAAAACCCGAATAGGAGGGATAAAACCACTCACCTTGATTAGAAAAATGATTTAAAGAAGAACTTCCAAGCGGCGATATCCAAATCCGGCCTCAAAGGGGGCGGCTCGACTCAACATGGGAGAAAGAGGGGCGGCGGCTCCTTTCTCAACTTTTTAGGTGGCTCCAAAATAGGAGCCACAAGCCATGAGGGGGGGGGGGGGGGGGGGTTATACACCCTCTTCAACCCTAACTCCTTAAACCATTAATTCACAACCCGCATCCACCTTAAGCCAAAACCAAAACCCGCTAACCCAATAGACTTAAATAATTTAATTAATCTCATTCTAATAAATCACAAATAGTTAATTAAATACTCATATGAACATAATTAGCAATTATGCACACACAACACCAAATTAAATACTCTCAACCACCCAAGTCTAAAAATTCATAAATTCATAAATTTATATTCTACTTACCCGAGTTCGCAAGCTCGCTCCGGACCATGAGCCGACTCGACTCGACCATGAACTAGTCCGCTAAGCTGGCAAATACACATAAAAGGAAAAATAATAAATTTAAATATCTGGGATATTACAGTATTACATATTACCATTCATATTATATATCATAAGCTTTCAATTCAAATTATTGAGAAATTTTTTTGTGTGTCTAAACAGTGATTCATTATTTAATTATTGAGAATTGTTAGATGTAAAATTTTATTCTTTGCAAGTATATTAAGGAACATGCAAGCCCTCTTGTCCATGATGCATTTACATATTGTTAGTTATGAGGAAAATATTATGTGAATTTCATGCAAAAATTACATTGAAGTATGGTGATCCAGTTCTTGGGATGAAGTAGTATTTCAAACAAACCATTGATACACATGATTATCTCTTTCTAACAGTCAAAACTTGAAAGTCAGTTATGGATATGCAAGCTCACCAGGTAAAAAGTCTTCAATGGAAGACTTCTATGAGACAAGGATTGATTGTGTAGATGGAGAAATCGTTGGTTTATTAGGTGTTTTTTATGGTAAGAATATCCTTTGTTTCCTATTAGTATTGAGTATGTCCAAAATTCCTTGTCTTGGTTGATATATCCTAAAACTTTTTTTTAAATTCAAAAGAGTTGGGGTTTTTTTTTGTCCATGAGAACCTACAGTTGCCCTACAATTGCACAATTAAATTTATATAATATATATTAGATCAAATTTGTCTTTTGGAGGAATGCTTATACATCCACTATTTGCATGATAATTTACGGTTGATCTTGGATTAGCACTACTAGAAAAATGGGCATCAGCAACGACCGAGTCGTTGCAATGGAGCCGTGGCAGAAAGTCGCGTTGCTGATAACTTAGCAACGGCTCCGCAACGGCTGCTCGGGCCGTTGCTAAAAATATTATCAGCAACGGTTTTGCCACGGACCCGGAGCCGTTGCTGATAACATTAATAGCAACGGCCGCTGAGTCCGTAGCAACGTCGTTAGTAAAATCCCGTCGCTAAGCCGTTGCTGTAGGTCATCAGCAACGGCTTTCGATACACTTTTAGCAACGGCTTTCCCACGGACGGTCGTGGGAAAGCCGTTGCTGATGATGTGAACCTGGTAACGAAAAAATTTAAAATTCCAAATTTCCATTGATACATTGATACATTATCTGATACATAACTCACACACCCATACACTCATACACACATTCATTCACACATCACAAACACACCAAGATATACATCAAAACAATTATATTTATATTGCTAATTATTCACGATAGTATAAAAACAATTCAAATGCAAAATTGAAGTATCAATATCTCAGTAACAAAGTCAATATAAATTAAACAAGTTCAATATCTCAGTAACAAAGTCAATATAAACAAAATCTCACGATGATGATGGAGGATGGCCTGGATCATATGGCGGGGTCTGGAGTGCTTGAGTGTACACCGGCGTGGACTGACTGGAGGATGATGGATTAGATGATGCGGAAGAGATGCCTGCTTCGGGATGACCTGACATGTTGCGTAGCATAGCTTGTATATCCGCCATCATCTAACTCTGGCGCTCCATTATCTCAGTCTGATGCGCGACCGTGTCCTCTAGAGTCCTTATTCTGCTACTATGATCATAACTGGATCTAGAGGTGGACGGCCGCTCACCAGCGACCGGAGGGGTCGGTGCCCCAAGTGGCCCTAGTACGGCTCGTGCATGACCATTATCTGCGAAGCCATATACGCGGCCATGGTCCCAGCCACCTGCGGCCTCGACCCACGTTGCTGCGTCAAAGTCCTCGGGGGTACCCCCGCGCTGCACCACCGTCTGGCTGTAGATCTCCTACTCGAGTATGATTTTTTGTTTAATATTTATCATAAAACTTAAATTATAAATATATAATGAATAATTTAAACAAATATATAGTTACCATAATGTATGCAGTGCGGTTGTCGATGTACTCCCCCGTCCCATGTGCTCGACGGTGAGTCCGCTCAAACACCGCCATCGGGGAGGGTCGCTGGACAGTCCCATCATCCGACACCGTCGTCTACATTTACAAAACAAATACATTAATTAGTACACATAGTAACAAATAAAATATATAATTAAAAGATATAGTTACCATACGGTTCGCGTGCACTGCAAATGCAACAGAGCCGCCGGTGTGACGCGCTGCTCCCCTCGACATGCGGTTTCTAGCAGCATTCCGAGAAACCTCCTGCCATCGATCCGTCGACCATATTCCCACGAGCTGGTCCCATATATCCGGAGTAATCTAATCAGGGCCATATCCCCGAGTCTCCGCGATGTTAGTGGTCCCAGCTCGGGCCATCGCTTGGGACCGAGCCTGCCCCAGCTGCCCGTTGTACCTCGCATGGGAAATAGCCTCCCAGGCAGCGTAAATGAATGGCCTCTGGTCCTCGGCCCATGTAAAGCGAGCCTGCAAAATAATAATATCAGTACCAATATTAATCATATGCATGTAAAAAATAAAATAATACGTGCCTCAAACTCGCGCCATAACATGTCGATGTGCTCGCTAGGCACGTGAGACCACGTAGGCCATGCCCCGTGCATGTATCGTCGAATAGTAGAAGAAATGCTCCTCGGCACTTCTTCTTGCTCGAACCTGCACAACAAAAATAAATTTTAATATTATATTATGATATAATGAATTTGTAATGATTCATAATTCATGATATATTTACCGCTCCCCAATCACGCTAATCAATCTACGTGACTCTGTGGCTGGTGGAGGCTGCCACCTGTTCGGCCCGCGTGGCCGCCTGCGTTTGGATGTACTAGCCTCGGCAATATCATCCGCATGAGGATTAGCAACAGGAGGATCAGTAGCATGAGTAAGTGCTGGAGTCTCACCGATCGGAGACTCCGAAGCTCTCCTACGTCGATAACCACGACCAGACATATCTGTCGAACAGACATATAATCAGATTATTGTATAAATAGTAGAGATATATTTAATAAAATATATACTTTATAATTATTCCTCATCATCTGAATAATAGTCTCCGAATTCTTCCTCTTCTTCCTCTTCTTCATCTTCTTCATCTCCAGCTTCCTCAATTTCATGATCGTCATCATCAGCATATTCAACTTCTAATTGAATTGACGTTGTGTCTGCATCCTCGAGTATTGGAATAATACGATCTACAGCAGGAGGATCATCTTCTTGATAGAAACCATGTGTCATATCAGGTATCAGCTCATTTTCTCCTACTATCGGATCAATTTTTCCTCTACCTTTTGTCTTACAGACTACACGCCAATCTGCTCTATCTTTATTTTGAGCCGGATACTTCGCGTAATATACTTGTTCGGCTTGTGATGCCAATATAAAAGGCTCATTTGCTGCCAATTTCGATTTGTAATTAACCTCAACAAGTTTGTATTTTGGATGAACTTTCATGCCCCTTTCTGTTGTATCGAACCAATGACATCTAAATAGGATCACTGATTTTAAGCTGAAGTAGTGCAACTCTATCACTTCTTCCACCAGTCCATAAAAATCCATATCACATTCAACATAGGTTGTCCCTTTCACGCAGACCCCAGCATTCATCGTCTTCTTTGTAAATGAATATTCAACCGTGTGAAATTTATACCCATTAACAAAATATCCGCTATAGCACGACACAAGTCGCGACGGTCCACTAACAAACTCAAATATTCTTTCATCTATTTCAGCTCTGTGATCTTTACTGTAAGTCTGAATCCAAATAGGGAAATCACGATTCCGTAATCTCTCCAATTCTTCATCGTTGTGAATAGAGTATTTTTGCACCATCTCAATGTTAAATATTTCAATGAATTGTTCAATCTCTGGACAATTGAGTAATACATACAAGTGTGTCAAATGATACTCTTCATCGCTTAAGTGTCGAGATGGACGAGAACCAAAAGCACGACCAGAGTGACAAAATATATATAAACGTCCATCTGAATGTCGAACACCCCCGTCGTCGTTACGTGGAAGACGATCAAATCTTGTCTGTACTGTCGATTCAAAGTAAAATGAGCAGAATGTTGAAATTTCTTGGATGATATAGGATTCAGATATTGATCCTTCAACAGCTACGGTGTTCTTTACTTTTTTCTTCAGACGATTCATGTATCTTTCAAATAAGTACATCCGCCGATATTGAACGGGGCCACCAACTCGTGCCTCGTATGCCAAGTGTATCGGTAGATGCTCCATCGACTCAAAAAATGCACGAGGGAAAAACTGCTCCAGCTTGCATATGATTTCAACAATATTATTTTCAAGTGTTGACATATTTTCGACTCGAAGGACATTTGCACAGATGTTTCTAAAAAACATACTTAATTCAGTCAACGAACCCCAAATATTATTAGGTAGAAGATCTCGAAATGCGATCGGAAGTAATCTCTGCATGAATACATGACAATCATGGCTCTTCATCCCTGATATTTTGCAATCATCGACGTTCACACATCGAGATAAGTTTGAAGCATATCCATCGGGTAATCTGAGTTCTTTTACCCATTGACAAACATCTTTGATCTGTTATTTATTTAACACATATGGGGCCTTCGGTTTCAGATATCGTCCGTTGACCTCTTGTAACTCCAACTCTGGTCTTTTACAGAGTATTTTCATATCATGTCGGGCTTTGACATTATCTTTAGTTTTTCCGGAAATATCCATCAAAGTGTTGAAAATATTATCAAACACATTTTTTTCAATGTGCATGACATCTAAATTATGTCGAATCAATAATGAACTCCAATAGGGCAATTCCCAAAAGATACTTTTTTTCACCCAGTTGTGTGTTTGGCCAAAACCTGACACTCTTTCTTTGCGACCAAATACTATATTTGGAAGTGCTGAAACACGTGCTAACATTTGTTCACCAGACAACATCGGTGGTGGCCCATCTCTTTCGACTATGCCCTTAGTAAATTTATTACGATTCCTTCGATACTGATGATTAACCGGTAGGAATCGACGATGATAATCAAAGAATGAGATTTTTCGTCCGTTCTGAAGACTGATTGATTTAGAGTGTTCCATACAATACGGACAAGAGAGTCGGCCGTGAGTGCTCCAACCCGACAACATGTCGTACGCCGAGAAATCATTGATTATCCACAAGACCGTGGCCTTTAAATTGAAGTTTTGCTTCCGATGACAATCATAAGTGATAGCTCCCTCAGTCCACAATGTTTTCAATTCATCTATCAAGGGTCTGAGAAATATGTCAATTTCTTTCCGCGGACCCTTAGGACCCGGAATAATCATCGAAAGATAAATAAATTCATCTTTCATGCACATTGGCGGTGGCAAATTATAAACTGTCAGCAGCACTGGCCAAACTGAATAAGGAGTTGCAGAATATCCAAACGGATTAAAATCATTTGTGCACAATCCCAATCTGATATTTCTAGTATCCCTAGCAAATGAAGGATAACATGTATCCAAATATTTCTATGCTTCACTGTCAGATGGATGAGTCATTACTGTATCATCACGACTTCTTGCATGCCAACTCATGTAGGGGGCTGTCTTTTCCGACATGAATAATCTTTGAAGTCTCGGTGTTAGTGGAAAATACCGAAGCACCTTAAACGAGATATTTTTCTGTCGGACCGATTTCTTCTCCTTGTAACGAGGATGTTGACATACAGGGCATTTATCCAATTGCACATTTTCTTTATAATATAAAATGCAGTTATTTTGGCACGCGTGTATTTTTTCGTACCCAAGCCCCAATTTTCTCATTAGCTTTTTAGTCTTATAAAAAGTTGGCTCAAACTTGTTATCAGTAGGCAGCATTCCATTAATCAATCCAGCAATCTGATCATACGCAACTCCGCTGATATTACAATCGGCCTTGATATTTAAGAGCTGTGTCATTGCTGAAAACCTAGTGTATTTAGGACAATTCTCATACAAAGGTTCATCGACAACTTTCAACATCTCGTAAAATTCTGCAGCTTCTTTATTCGGTAATTCAATTCTTACCGCAGTTTGTACTTGTGTGATATCAACCGCTGTAGTATCCGGTGGGACTGATGTCTGAAGAACTGGCCGATCAATATTTTCATTCAGGTGGAATTGACCCCCAAGACTATCAAGTATCATAGTTCTATAGGTATTACATTGACTGGATGAAGAAGCACCAGCAGAGGAAGATTCACCATATGTGTGAACGACAGGATTGCTCGACGTCCCGACTTCGCGTGACTCCCCGTGACAAGTCCATAGAAAATATCTTGGTGCAAATCCTTTGGTATATAGATGCAGAGTGACAGTCTCCCGATCCAAAAATCGTCCATTTGAACAAATGCGGCACGGACATCGGATTTGATCACCCATGCTAACGAAATTCCGATTCGAATAGGCGAAATTTAGGAAGTACGTTACGCCTAATCGAAACTCATTCGTTAAAGCTCCACGATCAAGACGTCGGTACATCCAACTTCGATCAGCCGACATGATTCTGTCAGTCAATGACAATTTCTTTGGTTAATGTCTTTAGGTGAGATTGTCCTATTCCATTCGAGATTTATGTTATTTATATTGCACTAAGTACATATTTTAACCGTTAACTTCATTCTAAATTTCGGCAGCATTTCCCTACAGTTCTCCGAATACGCATATCATCTGGGCGCGTATCGGAGAACAAGAGAGATTTTGTCGAAATTTAGAATAATTAGTTAACAGTTAAAATAAAAATGTAAGTGCAGTACAAATAACTATATTCCCAAATTGTCCAATCAGGGATAATTCAAGAATTGTACGTCGTATAAAAGATCATCTACTTCTTTTACACGAACATACAATCCCCGAACGGATCTAAGGTTTTGCTAAATCATATCCGACTCGTCGATGCGTACGTGAAACATATAAACTCGTCGGATGCATGATTATTTTCTAAATGTTTCAAGACAGTTCGAGTCCATATTGGATGATTCCGGCGCGCGTCCGAAGTGGACGATTCCTGCGCGCGTCCGAAGTGGACGGTTCCGGCGCGCGTCCGAAGTGGACGATTCCGGCGCGCGTCCGAAGTGGACAATTCCGAAATTAATCTAAACCCTACTAATTAATCTAACAAATTAAACAATTAATTAAAAATTAATTAACAATTAAAAAACAATAAAAAATTATATATTAATCTACAAATTCTGGCACCGGAGTCAGGTGGACTCCGGCGCCGGCGTACAGTGGCCGGACAGTGGCCGGACACACTGTCCGACCACTGTATGAGGTCCGGCGGCGGCCGAAACCCTATTTGAGAATGATGGTGCTTTGATGAGTTTGTTACATAAGTTTCATTTTCCCTATATTGTTACTGATTCATCTTTTATATTTGTTGATCAGCTACAAAGTGGAAGGATAGTGCTACTAATCTGCATGTTGAATATGACCAACGACCAGATATTTTTAGGTAATTTGATGAGCAATGACACTTTTTCGTCCATTCTTAAAAATGAACGGCTAAGATTTTATTTTTCGGGTCCTAATTAATGGCCCAAGAGTTATAACTTTGCTTGATATCTAATACTACAGGGGAACTGTACGTTATGCCAGTGTGCATGCTCACCTAGGAAGAACCGGGAGTAGGTTGGAATCACTTGCTTATACACTTATTTTTCTTCTTTGTGGCCGATTGCCTTGGCAAGGGTATCAGGTATGCGACTACCAAAGTTATAATGTCATATTTAAGTTAAATGATATTTCTAACGTGCTTATGTTTTTCGCAGTCATAGGGTGAGAACAAAGGCTTCCTTGTCGGTAAGAATAAAATGGCTACTTCTCCAAAATCATTGTGTTGCTTTTGCCCACAGCCCTTCAGACAATTCATTGAGTATGTTGTTAACTTAAAGTTTGATGAAGAACCTAATTACACAAAGTGCATTTCACTATTTGATGGACTAGTAGGTCCAAATCCAGATATCAATCATTCTTTTATATAGCCTATTTGGTTGGCAGAATAAAGGAGGGATGAAATAGTTACTCCTCTTATACTCCTGTTATTTTCTTTGGTTGTGCTTTAAAGATATAAAGAATAGTTATTTATATTCCTTATCTATTTTTGATGAATGGAGAATAGTTATTTCTTGCCTCACCATTCATTGCCTATTCCTAATATATAATATTTTACAATTTTGCTTATCAAAATTGATCTTCATAGGCACAAAATATATTATATTATATTATAACTATTTCTTTTCTGTGTGTATATAATGTATATACGTTGATATAATATTTTTAACAAATATGAAATATATAATTAAATAATTTCAACTAATTTTAAACATATTATATAATAGTATCATATTTATCCTAAAACTATCTACTTAATTTTAAAAAATATTTGCTTCGCTCAAAGGGGTTACGCAGAAATATAGGTGGAATCACACGAAAGGCCTCTATCTTCCTCATCATACTTACTTGAGTTGTCGTATGGTGTTCCACATTTAATATATATTTTAATAATCTAAAATATAATAATATATAATAATATTTTAGATTATTAAAAGATATATTTTTTTCATCTAGTCTCTTAAAATATTTTTTTTTTTTTGTTTGATATCTCTTTAGTCCATGTCAGCATTTAACATCAAAAGTTAACGAAAAATTAACGGATGAACCAAACAGAAACGAAAATAATTTTTGAGGAACTAAACATAAACTTTTTCTAAAACGAGGGACTAAACGAAAAAATATGATATTTTGGAAAACCAAAAATATAATTAAGCCTATATAAATCAATCACTTATTTAATTCTATCACTGGATGAAGAACATTAAATATAACTTACCATAATATTTTCGAGATAATTATAAATAATAAATAATTTTTATTTGTGTCCTAAGAACACATGTTAAAAAACAAAATTGTGGATGAAGTAACTTTAGATTTTTTTTGAGTTATTAATTTTTTTCCAAAAAATAACTGCGACCAATTTTAATTTTTTATGGCATATATCAATCATATATATATATACATATATTTCAAATCTACTTAAAAATTGTATACTAATAGTTGTATCCCCTCCTTGAAAATAGAATTCATATTATGTATATTATATATATATATCTATTTGAAAATTTATTTATTTAATTTTGAAAAAATAACATTAGCATTATATATATATATATAAAAGAGGTTTTCAATAATTTTTAAATAATTTTTTAGTGTTATATTAATGTGAAAGATGAAATTATCATATCTCATATAATTTTTTACGGCATATATCATTGTAAAATATGAAAAAAAGAAATTCTAAATGTAGTTGACATTTGTATATTGATAGTTGTATCACTTTCTTGAAAATAAAATTCATACTATATATTATTTATAAGTTTTGAATATATTTTCAATAAATTTTGAAAAATAAAATTAAAGTGTTCTATATAATTGATAAGAGGTTTCTCATTTTTTTTTAAAATAATTATTTTAATATTGTATATTAGTTTGAAAGATGAAAATATTATATAACTAATATAATAGTTAAAATAAAGTTATTAAATATTCTTATCATAATTGTAATCTTATGAAAGTTTTTTTAAATATTTTTTTCTATTGGATACTAAATGTAATTTTGAAATTACATCTTCATCTTCTTTGAGTTTCAAAACTACTTCCACCTTTTGCTTTTTTAATGGCATCACTTGTTGAATATGGATAAAAAAATAATTGAAGCCGACGTAGGCCGAGCCCATCACTTTGTGGACTCAAAATACATTAGGAATCTCTCTTGTTGATCTCGTGATGCATTAACTCCCTACTTTGGCTTCACAGTAATTAAGTGATCACTTGTATGATTCCAGTGCCAATCTCATTCAGATGTGTTTATAGCACATACCTCGTTACTTTTATTAAAAAAGAATCCTCCCATAGATTGATTGTGTTTCTAGATACGCACGTATATGTATTCAAATGCATCAAAGTGTATAATCCTTTATATATAAATAAAATCCAAATAAATACCGAATTTTCATTGAGAAAAATAAAATGAAACCACTTAAATCAAGATAATATACGGCAAAAAATAATTTTTTTTATTTTTATTTTTTATTTATTTATATAATTTTATGTAATTTTTTATAATTTATATATAAATCATTTGGTTAATTTTTTTATTTTTTTATAATTTATAAATCATTATTTAATATATATATTAAAAATTAATAAATTATATCGAATCGGTCGGTTAACCGAAACTGGTGGGCTTTTTACATCTCAGATCGAAATCAAAAATCGATTTTTTCAAAAATATAAACCGAAACAGAAAAAATCGGTTCGATTTCGGACCGATTTTTCAGTTAATTGAAAACCCAATTTTTTTTTCTCACAACTAACTATTCCCACTACTAGAATTGTCTTTATCATCGAGGCTCAGACCGTGGTTGAATCGTCGGTGATGACTATCACGGACGGTGTAGACTGTGGCAAAACGCCGTCACTAATGTGCGCGTCTCAAATAAGTTGTGACGGTTGACCTCTACTATTGGCCTAAGGTTTTCTACCTTGGTCTTAATCTCGATTTTGATGATAACAAATATGAAACTAATGGTGTTATTGAGAAATACTTTTAGGTTCCAAGTCGGTTAGCGCTTGATGTCCCCGATTGAAAAAATCGGAGAAATAAAAAAAATCGGCAAGGATGCTTGTCGTTGCTCGGGATTCTTCAGAAAAATAGAGTTTATGTTTAGGGTGTCTAGATAAAGTGTAAATCCTCATGATGATGCTAAGAAATTCAAAAACCAAATCCGAACCCAAAAACCGCATTGAAATTCACTAAGCCTAGGGAGCTCCTTGGAGGGCTATATGATCTAGACACTTTCTTGACACAAAAAATGACGGTAATTGTTCATTGGGTAAAAACTAGATAACGAGGTATTTTAAAGGAATTTTTGAAAGTCTTTAGCATACCCATATTTGACCCGGGAGATTAGAAAATTTTCATTTTTCAGAAATTTGTATTAGACCCAAAAAACTAGATTTTGATTTTTTAGATATTTTTATTGAATCCAAATGAGCGGTAATCCTTATATAACATTTATATTTTAAAGTTATTAACTTGAAGTTAAAAAATATTATATAAGTAGACTTAGTGAAGACGAAACTAGAAAACGAACAAACAAGCAAAAAAAACCAAGTAGAGCAATCTGCCCTGCCCAAGTTTCGAACGATCGAACGTTGCCCAAAAGCGGCAGATTGCCTTCGGTCGCTCGGTCGATCGATCGACGATCGATCGGATAAGCGATCGGCGGGCGATAACAGGCAAGAAATTGCCCGTTGAGAAGATAGAGCTCTCTCTTCTCTTCATGGCTTATAAATAGGAAGCCATGAGAGTCTTCCTTCATGATGTTGATCAATTCTAAGCCTTCATTGAGCCATCTTTTGATCAATTCTAATCCTTCATTGAGCCAATCTTGTGAAAACCCTAGCTTGAGCCAAAAACCTTGATCTTGTCTTCATTCATTCATTCTTTGATTAACCATCAAACGCATCAAGAGGAAGCTAGGAATCTTGTTGTGGAGCTAAGTAATTTATTATTTGATTTATCGCTCCATTTATTATTGTATTTTCTTGTTACTTCTTTGTATTTGAGTTTGTATAAGACCTAGAGTGTGAATCTTGAAATTGGATGGTAGCCTTGGTGTTTGATGTTTAAATCCACCGATGTAAACGTAGTTTGCTAGGATTAGTTGAGTTATCATTGTATGGAAATTAATTAATCTAGTTAAACTAATTTGGAAATCCTAAGCGGGGTGCTTAGGTAGTGGAGTAGATAATGGGGCTGAACCACTATAAATCATTGTGTTAGCATTGTTATCTCTGTTTGTGCTAAATTGCTTTATTATTGCTTTCGCATTTAGTTGATAAATTGCAACTTGCCTAAGTAATCAAGTAAACGATTAAAATTGGAATTAGGCCAAAGATTTAGATAACATACTATTCACCCACACTCTAGTGTGGTAATTTCACCAACACATATGTCAATGTGTTTAAAGACTATTCAAGGGTAATCAACTTAATAAGGTAACCTTTTTATCAATATGCTGCATCTTTATTTATAAAGATTGTGGTGAATCTCATGAACCCGGGCAACTGATTCTGAGGCCATGATGAGTTCATGCCAGTGAGACTTGAAATCTAGAGGCCCATGTTCAAAATGTTCCTAGTCGTAGGATCACTAATTAGGGGACCGGTGATTCCGGATAGACTAGTGCACTTGGTACATGCCCTATACGATAAGGAATAGCTGATCTCATAGTTACCTATGAGTCGTCATTAATGTACAAGTGCAGGTGCTCATTAGGGAATGAGTTCACTGAATGGACCTGCACGAGAAATACAAAATAGAATCCTTACATGAGTGTCAATAGGATGTTCCTCGGGTGATAGTAGGTGCAAGCAGTCCTTGAACCTGAGGTTGTCATGGTTACCTTGTGAGTGATGACCCACTGCCTTGGTTCTATCCCTACGTGTCCCTTAGCGTCATGTGCCAGTATTACTGGGCATGGGGAAGCATTCCTGAAGGTAGGTGAGCAACCAACATGAAATCGGTTACTCCTAGTGAGAGGAGATAATGTCGTATGTGTCCCTACAAGTGTTGACTCGGGAATCTTTGGCCAGAGTAAATATGAAAGTCAGGAAGATGTGTATCCCCTTAGTCCTTATGCAAGGAAATTTCTGGAGCATTCACTTGGCTCAGTAGGCTTCTCTTGCCAAGAGCATTATGATTTCTCCATATTTCATTTAGCATCAAATTTGTGACCTCATTGAGTTGCTGATTCAAAGAGATGTATCAAGATGCATTTTCTGCAATGACGATAAAGCTGTTGTTTTTCATCCCATCTTATGATATTTGCTCCTCATTACAATGTTTACCACAAAGTTAAAGCCTATTCCATCAGGGTTCATGGAATGTTTTTCACAGCATCTTTAACATCATAAATATGTAAGAGAAAGAGACTAAATAAACACATGCTAGACACAAAAATATCTTCCTTTAGAGAAGTCAATACTTCAATTAATGGAGTTCAGATTATGAGGTTGAGTTGCAATTCTATATAAGTAAAACTGTCGGCATATAGGAAACATACTTGCTAAAGTTGTGGAATAATCAAGAATTAGAAAAAGACAGATGCATAGCAGAAATCCTTCAGCCTAGACTTCTATATCTACTACTAATTAGCATTATAAAAAAATTGGAGCTGCAATTCCTAATATGTGATGGGAAAACAGTCTGACAAGTCAAAAAGCATGTTATTAATTTTTTGCCTTACGCTTCGTGCACTCGGTCAACCTTTTTAATTTTAACCAAAGGGCAACCAATAATCTTAGAAATTATGCACCATGCTTTATAATTATCAAGATATGGAAGAAGGAAAAGTAATGAATACTTAAAGAGGAGAGTAACATGATTTTAGCTTAACAAAAGCAACATAAAGATTACCTTCTATCAGGGCCGGTGCCAGATGAAATTGTGTCACTCACTGTAAGAATTGCGACTTTGACCTTTGATTCTTGGGGTGCAGTGCCAGGTTGTGATCCAGTGAATTTTGTAGCATGTTCATAGGGCTGTCCATTCGGTTCGAACCGAACCGAACCGAACCGAACAAGCCCAAACCGAAATTTTTTTTTTACCCAAACCGGAACCCGAACCCGAACCGAACATTTCCTAACCCGATTTAACCCGAACCGAAATAATTCGGTTCGGTTCGGTTTTCAACCCGAAAACCGAATTTTTAATTAATTTGATTAAAAATTAAAAATTAAAAATAATTATTTAATACTTATTTACTTAATTCAGTTAAAAATTAAAAAAAAAATATTTTTTTAATTAATTTGGTTTTCGGTTCGGGTCGGTTCCCGAATTCCGGGAACCGAATCCGAACCGAAATACAAATTTCGGTTCGGTTCGGGTCAAAGAACCGAACCTACAATGGTTGAAACCGAACCGAACCGAAAATTTCGGTTCGGTTTTTCGGTTCGGTTCGTTTTGAACCGAACAGTGGACAACCCTACATGTTCATGCTGAACTGATAAGGAAGCAGTGTGATCTGTCGTCTTACTCGTCAAACTGCTGCTTATATCTAAAATTAGTATGGCTTGAATAGAAGTGCCAGCTCCAAATATCTTCCCTATTGCAGGGAACTCTAATAATGCATTTGCTGACTTCATACTTAAAAGACGACGACTGCTCATTTGCTTTCTAGTGCTCTCAGCTATGAAACTACAAACAATAATAATAACACTTGAGCTACTATAGAAAAATCTAATTGGCTTACAGCTCGCAATAACATGAATTAATAACAATTCTCACCCAGAACTACCAGATCCATCATCAAGCTCCCATCTTACTATGGCACAATTGTATTCTGGGCGATAAGGGTGTGGTCTTATAGGGTGTACAATTCGAGCATGCACTCTGCATAAATTGCAATTTTATGCATCAATTATTAAGAGAAGAGACATTTTCGAACTTGATCCAAATATGGCAAATATATGATGAATATCATTTTCCACTGCTTTCTTGGATACTTTATAAGAAAGGTTTTATTGTCATGGTATAGCAGCTAGCTTGCAACATGTGAGATCCAAGTTTAAACTCAGATCTAGCTTTTGCCTCATGCTGGTGATAGCACGGTTTTAATCCTAACAATACAATGCGACCTAGTAAGTAGAATTTTTCGATAGTGGATTTGGAGGTGACCAAGTGGTAGTATAGACCAAGGTTCTAGGTGCCGCTAGCACCACCTATTTAGCTCAGGATTAGCAGTGGCGAGCTACCACCAAAATTGAAAGAAAATGGTAACTAGAACATTCTAATATTGGGCTTGGAGGTGAGGAAGAGAAAAAAGCTTAGCACAAGTACAGATATCTAATCTAATTTTTCTTTCAATGGAGGAATGAATGGTAAATTATAAAGTTTATGTAAAAATGAAACTAAACAAAGAGCCATGTCTTCTTTAAACAAAAACATATACGTCTTGTATCTTCTGCTTGATTCATAAACAAAACCAAATATAACATGTTTTTCACTTCTCATAGTAGGAATTTGTTGATTACTATCTGTAGAGCAAATTGTTAAAATAAATTTCTTATCAATTCATTAAATTTTTTCTACTCAGGCAAGACATATCAATAACAAGACCTATGGATTTCTTTTTCCAATCATATATTTTTCTAAGGATATCTCCATATTAATCTGTAAAATGCAAGTTGTATAGCATTCGTTATAACTACAAAAGCATTAGGACTAAATCTTGTAGAAGAATTTGGCGGCCTCTTTTAACTCCAAGAATATAATCTTAATTGTACATCTTCACCAACACAGAACAACTTTGCTTCTAAGTGCTCTTTGATAAATGAATACCTCTATTTTTGTTAAAGATTATAATTCCAAGTAGTTCATTATAACAAGGGACAAATCCAAGTATTCCTTAGAACCGCACCATGAAAATACAGGTGATTATGTGCACTGATGTCATACAAAATATTCTGACCTAATTCAGGTTGTTTAACTAAAATTAAGCAGGGGTGTAGGAACTGCTGTGCTGATTCTATCATGGATTATCACATTGTATACTCTGGCAAATGGTGGAGAGGCATGAGATGGTACCTAGAAAGTGGTTTGACCGGTATCACGAGCTAGCACGACATGTTTTTGGAGAAAAGCTTGGGCTTTGGATCTTAGTGCCCCAACAGCTCATTGTGGACATTGGTGTTGATATCGTCTACATGGTTATTGGTGGACAATCTCTCAGGAAGTTTCATGATCTTATTTGTCCTGACGGTAAATCCATCAAACTCAGCTATTGCTTACATCAATAAATGTTTACATCAATAAATAAACAATGTGCTCATAGAATCAGACACTATTATTTATAATAAGTCATGTTCAAATCTATCATACAAAGTACTAATTTTCTCTTAACTATTGCCAGCTACTCTACTATTGCTTGGATAACTGCAGCAGAACAAGGGAAGCAAGCAAATGCTGACTATGGGTTCAAATCTTCAAGCACAGCAGGCACTGTGTTAAACTTCTTCAGTGGATTGGGTGATATTGCTTTTCCCTGTTGCTCTAGTTGGGTATTGGATATTTGGCAATGAAATTGATGACAACATCCTAATCACCTTGGGAAAGCCAAGATGGCTGATTGCAGTAGCTAACTTGATGGTTGTTATCCACGTAATTGGTAGCTATCAGGTAATTTCGTTAATGGATGGAGACGAGATATTAGTTAATTTTATTAATCAGAATAAATTTCACTAATAATTCACGAATTGAAGTCATTTTTTTCCAAGACCCCAGGTTATGGATCTTTAAGCTCAATAAATCAATCATGTGAATTTATTTCCAAGTAAACAACTAAGAGTAACTTAAGTAAATGCAAGAAAATATTGACTTGAATATTATTTAGGTAACAAACTAGTTTTTTCAGCATGTAAAACATATGCTTTTATCCACTTAGTCAAAAAGTTCTCAAATTATGCTATATTGCTAATTTTTGCAGATTTATGCTAAGGTAGAAAAGGTAGCAAAGCCCTATAACACTTCACGTAAAAGATCCAAGTAAGAATGATGCTCATATCTTTCAAGCCTATGTATCAGACAAATAAAAGAACATGCCCATAACAAACAAGTGAGGAGCAATTTTAGATGCCAAATACTAAAACAGCAAAAAAGCAGAAAAGATACTACTATCAACCTATATATACACAGATATTAAAGAACAAAATCAAGCAAAAAATATACTAGGGAGGTCATATCAAATCAACAACTCTATAAAAACTAATTTATAAACAACAAAATGCCAAAAATAACTTACGTTCTTTGATATCCAATCATAAGACAGCAGCACATTTAACATATCTTAAGAGCAACCAACTGCTCCATGATCATTGGTCCATATCATGTAATGTACGTTCTGTCCATGTTATCCTTGCATTAATATGAAATCTATTTTGAGGATTATGAATGCATGAACTTGTACTAAATAGCAAAAGGAATGGATGTCTACAAAGCAAAATAAGATTAATGGTAATTCTTACCTAAAATGAAATCTATAGCTTGATGTGAAAACGTAGCAAAGGAAGCTCCAATTTATCCCTGCATGAAAAAAGAGAAACCTAAGAGAATTCCGTTTTTAATAGAAAGATGATCAACAATTACTATTATTTCAACATGTATTGATATCTACAATGAAGTCCATCAATGCTGAAATTGACTGCCACCATGCTAACTATAATTATCTAAGCTAAAACTATCTGGCAGGATGGAAGGAAGAAATCAGTATTCTAGGTATTCTCATAATGCTATTTGCTTCTTAGAATTATAAACTTTATGTGTAATGAACAGAACATGAGTCATGATATTACTCTGAAAATAAATTCAGAACACATTCAACAAAGTAGGCTCAACAAGAAGTATATCTAGGTTGCTTTCTTATTTATATTACCAAATGAATAAGTTTAATTTGATTTTATACTCTATTATATGTATATTATATACTCTATTTTGCTGGAATTGTATTACTCAAATGAATATAGAAGTATATCTAGGTTGCTTTCTTATTCATATTACCAAATGAATAAGTTTAATTTGATTTTATACTCTATTATATGTATATTATATACTCTATTTTGCTAGAATTGTTTTACTCAAATGAATATTAAGTTTTTGGAAATGATGAACACTACTACTACAAGGTTAAGATTGCCGCTTGTATTATCTGCATTTGCATCATATCCATAAGTGGTCCCATTTAATAATAACTTGACCTTTTTATAATTTCTTATGTCTATCTTTTATCAGATATGAGATATTATCTTTTATCAGATATGAGATATTGACACAAACTCCAATTATCATCTATCTAATTAATTTTCCTGCTAATTAACTCAACTTATGAGATCGATAGAAAATATATAATGACCTTCTAAATTCAATTAAAATTATAAGGATTTCTGAACCATGAGAGGAGGGATAATATTATATGCATTACAAAACTAAAACTGAGGTTATAAAAAGGAAGAAAAAATTCTTACTCCCTGCACTTTGTAAACTTAACTTTTGATGCATATGCGCAGGAAAGCTTTTATGTGCATCTTTCGAGCATGCAGAGTCCCTATCAAGAGTCAATATCCCAATTAGGTTTGAAATTTGCCTTCATATTGAAGCTTCATCACCCAACAAAGTGAGTAAAAAAGAAACCATGCACTTTTAGAAAGCAATTGAAATAATTCTACTGACACTGGAGAGAGCATGCATGCAATTAGTTCCACCATTCATAGTTCTGCTAATCCTTGACACTTCCACCATTCACTGAACTAGAAACTTCAATGCACAAGAAAACAAAGAGGAAGGAAATCAAACATACATGAATCAAATCAATACTTAGAAAGGAATGTGTTCTATATACAATGCTTTGAGTAGACATATTTTGTGGTCACAATTCACTTGAACTTGTTCAAAATGCAAACAAGTTTCATGATACTTATTCATATACTCGCTATCTAAGATTGCACAAAGAACTTTATATTGTTTTAAATTTTAATCATTCATACTCTACCTTTTAATTTTTCGAGAGAAAAGACTATATATTTCAAATGTTTATATCATTAATTGGCATAAATTTTTGCTTTAGTACACAAAAGAGGCTTTCTAGGAGGACTATGTTTAGAGAACAAACCTTGTCAAAATCTAAAGGTAATAAAACTGATTGCACACTGCAAGGATATTTAAGCATCAGTTCGAGTGTTCCATGTGATTTAACATACTAGGAAACAATCTGAAAAATAACAACTTGCATTGTGCACCCATGTGATTTATATATACCAACATCTTGAGCCTCATACTCATCATGGTTAACATACTGATAAAGAATGAAATTACTTTCACCTAGCAAAGGATTCAAGTCCTTAATCACCCTAACCGAACTTGGAGACAAATCAAATATAGAGTTACTCCAAGAATCACCATGTCCCATCTTCTCAAGCCTGGACAAATTACCAGCGACATTTTGAGAGCTAAAAAAAGAAACCACAAGTAAAATTGGACAGCTAAAAAAAGAAAAAGAAATTTTGAGAGCTAGGGTTTCATGAGAGGAGGGAGTAAGGGATAAACCACATATCTGGGTGGCCTGTAAGATAGGCGACAACGGCGAGATATAGATATGAGATCGGGCGGCTTGCGAGATCGACGACGGCGGTGAGAAATTAGTGTAGTTGGCGAGAAATCAGCGACGAGATGTAGATTTGAGATCGGGTGGCTTGCGAGATTGACGGCGGCAGCGAGAAATCAGTGTAGTCGACGAGAAATCAACGACGAGATGTAGATTTGAGATTGGACGGCTTGCGAGATCGACGGCGGTGGCGAGAAATCACTGTAGTCTACGAGAAATCAACGGTGAGATGTAGATTTGAGATCGGGTGGCTTGCGAGATCGACGGCGGCGGCGAGAAATCAGTGTAGTCGGCGAGATGTAGATTTGAGCAGCGAAGGGTTCGTCGAGCAGTGGGCACAGGAGGGAGGGTGCGGGAAATATGGAAAGGGTGGGTTTTGAGATATCAGTGTAGTCGGCTGAAAAAAGAGGCGTGGGAGATTAAAAAAAGGAGGGACTAATGTTGGTCGGCTGAAAAAAAGTGAGGGAAATAAATTAAAATGAGGGTTTTTTGAATTAGTCGGCAAAATTACCGTCGGATCTAGATCCGTTGGTAAATTTGTCGGTAATACCAACAAAATAACTTTGTCAGTAAATAATCCGTCGGTGAAAGTCAAATTTCTTGTAGTGAATTGGTATCAGAGCAAGGTCGTAGGATAAGATTTAACCATCTTCCATACAAATAAAGATGTCAAGTGAAATCCAACTAGCTCAAGGGTTCTCTTCTCATACTCCACCACTATTCGATGGAAACAACTATGCCTACTGGAAGATTCGTATGAATGACTTCCTACAATCTCTAGGCATGGATGTATGAAGGATGATTCAAGTAGAGTATAAGCAACCCACTAGGGGCATGGATGAGTGGGACCAAGAAGAGATTAAACTCTTTAATGCTAATGCAAAGGTCATCAATGCATTATATTGTGGCCTATCAATTAATGAGTTCAATAGGATCTCTACTTGCAAGTCCGCATATGAACTATGGAAGGTCCTAGAGACTACACATGAAGGGACTTCACAAGTAAAGGAATCTAAGATAAACCTACTAATGTATGATTATGAAATGTTTAAAATGTTATCGCATGAATCCATTGATGCCATGTATGCTAGATTTCAAAATATTAGAAATGGATTAGCTAACCTTGGCAGAGAGATAAAGGAAGAGGAGAAGGTAAGGAAGCTCATTCGTTCCCTTCCAAAATCTTGGGTGCCCAAGGTCATAGCAATCATGGAAGCGAAAGACATGAGCACCTTGAAGATCACCGAGCTCATTGGGTCTCTCATGACACATGAGACCCATATGAAGCAATACAAGGAGGAAGATGCCCCCAAAGGCAAGACCATTGCCTCAAAAGCATAACACCGAGTAGAAGAATCCTCATCATCCGAGGAAGAGACGGATGACTTTGAGGAAATGACGTTGTTGGCAAGGAGATTCATGAGCTTCATGATAGGAGGTATGAGAAATGGGAAGAGGAAGCTTCACATGCTACCATTGCAACAAGGCCGGGCATCTAAGGAAGGATTCACTACTAGAATTGTCGTCATCACCGATGGCTCAGATCGTGGCTGAACCGTCAGTGATAGATATCACGGACGGTGTCAACCATGGCAAACTGCTGTCACTGATGCGCGCATCTCAGATAAGTTGTGACCGCCGCACTCGGTCGTCACAAGTAATCATCAGCGACTATCACTGATACTAACCATCAGCCACGGCCCAGTCTCGTCAATGATACTATTAGCAATCGTGATATTTGGTGCTGCCGAGACCATCCGCCATTTACGATAAGCTTTCAACCACAGCTTAGTGATGGTGAAACGTGGGTAAGCCGTGGTAAAAGGTGTATCCTGTAACTGAAAAAACTGAAAATTTTATAAATTCATGTATACAATGATATATCGACTACAAACTATTTTTAATCACATATGACAATTAGAAAATATCATACACATGCATTTGAAACCAAACATACAATTTTTACATAAATATCATCAATATTAGCCTCAAACCGGAGGCAAACAATTATCAAAATATTATCTATATACAACCAAGTATCAAAAAAAAACAAAATACAATTAATCAAAATCTCACGACTGCGGTGGAGGCGGTGGAGTCAACAACGACTGGATCGGGAGCGTCGACTGGGTCGAGGAGGAGGACGGTTGCGACATCATCGCTAGTCATTCGCCCGTCTCTGCTTCTACATCTCCAGCCTCTGCTGGGTGAGGAGTGTTCGCATGTTCTGAATTGTCTATCTCGACTCGTCATTCGCCCGTCTCTGCTTCTGCATCTCCAGCCTCTGCTGGGTGAGTTCTGACTCCATGGCCGCTATCCAGCTCTGATCCTACGCTCGGGATGTCAAGGGCCGCTCACCCGTAGTCGGAGGGGTCGGTGCCCCAAGTGGCCCGAGCACGGCGCGTACATGGCCACTGTCTGCAAAGCCATAAACACGGCCGTGCTCCTAGCCACCTGCGGCCTCCACCCAAGCTCCTGCGTTGAACTCCTCCGGTGTCCCTCCACGCTCGATCACAGTCCTCGTATATAAGTTTCCTACACATGTTATATTTTAAATATATATAAACTATAAAAAAATTGGGTAAATCAAATAGACAATATATAAATACTTACCAATATATACGAGGCTCTGCTATCAACGTAGTCCCCCGCTCCTCGTCGACGACGGTGGGTGCGCTCAAACACCTCCATCATCGATGGGCGTTGGACGGTGTCGTCCTCCGTCACGCACGTCTTACATAAGAAAATAAATACATTAGTATTATTATACACAATATATAATTTAATTAAAAATAATTAAATAATACATACCATACGACGCTTATGAACCGTAAAAGAGTTGGAACCACCAGTGTGGCGCACGCTCGTGCCGTTCCCCTCGGACATGTGGTTTCTCGACGCAGTCTGGGAGACCTCCTGCCACTCAAGTGTGTCCCACCGCTCAACGAGCTGGTCCCACACAGGGCCAGGAATACACTCGGAGGTGTGTCCCCGAGTCTGCCCTTTCTGTGTGGCCCCCAGCCGTCTCATCACGGTCTGACGGGCTTACTGAAGCAATGTATCAGTAGATGCTCCATCGAGTCAAAAAATGCAGGAGGGAAAAACTGCTCCAGCTTGCATATGATTTCAACAATATTATTTTCAAGTGCTGACATATCTTCGACTCGAAGTATATTTGCACAAATGTTTCTGAAAAACATACTTAATTCTGTCAACGGATCCTAAATCTTATCATGTAGATAATCTTGAAATGCGATCGAAAGCAATCTCTGCATGAATACATGGCAATCGTGGCTCTTCATCCCTGATATTTTGCATTCATCGACGTTTACACATTGAGATAAGTTTGAGGCATATCCATCGGGTAATCTGAGTTCTTTGATCCATTGATACACATCTTTCATCTGTTGTTTATTTAACACATACGGTGCCTTTGGCTTATGAAGTCATCCGTTGACCGCTTGTAACTCTAACTCTGGTCTCTTACAAAGTATTTTTACATCATGTCGGGCCTTTGGCTTATCTTTAGTTTTGCCAGAAATATCCATAACTGTGTTAAAAATATTATCAAACATATTTTTTTTCAATGTGCATGATGTCCAAATTATACTAAATCAGTAATGAACTCCAATACGGCAATTCCCAAAAGATACTTTTTTTCAACCAGTTAATGTGTTTGACCAATTCTTGAAATTCTTACATTCCGACCAAAATAATCTCTGGAAGCAATTGAACACGTGCTAACATTTATTCACCAGACAACATCAGTGGTGACTCATCTCTTTCGACTATACCCTTGATAAATTTGTCCTGATTCCTTCGATACTGATGGTTAGACGGTAGGAACCGGCAATGACAATCAAAGAAGGAAATTTTTCGACAATTCTCAAGATTGAAGGATTTTGAGTGTTCCATGCAATACGGGCAAGAGAGTCGACCATGCGTGCTCCAACCAGACAACATGTCATAGGCCGAGAAATCATTGATTGTCCACAATATAGTAGCTCGTAAAGTGAAGTTTTGCTTTCGGTGACAATCATAAGTGGGATGGTCCTATTCCATTCGGGATTCATGTTATTCATATTGCACTTAGTATTTCTTTTAGTCATTAACTTCATTCTAAATTTCGGCAATATCTCCCTACAGTTCTTCGAATACGCATATCATCTGGGCGCGTATTGGAGAACAAGGGAGATACAAGCCAAAATTGAAAAATGAATAATGACTAAAAAAATAAACTAAGTGCAATATAAATAACTTTGTTCCCAAATTGTCCAATTAGGGACAATTCAAGGGTTGTATGTCGTATAAAAGATCAATTACTTCATTTACACGAACATACAACCCCCGAACGGATCTAAGGTTTTGCAAATTTAAAACTTGACTCGTCGATGCGTACGTGAAACGTATCAACTCGTCTAGATTCCGACGCGAGTCCACCGTGGATGATTTGGCCGCGAGTCTAAAGTGGATGATTTCGACGTGCACGAGTCCGTCCTTTATTGACGATTCCGGCACGAGTCCAAAGTGGATGATTCCGGAGCGCGCGAGTCCAAAGTGGATGATTTCATAATTATAATTACACCCAACTAAAATTAATCCTAACATTTATTCTACCCTAATTAAATCTAATTAACAACTAATTAACAATAATTAAATCTAATTAAAAACTAATTAATCTATTTTTTAAAAAATTAACACTAATTTACTAATTAAATCTAAAATTAACCCTAATTAATCTCTAATAACAGTAATTAATAGTAAATAAATCTAATTAATCACTAATAATAGTAATTAACACTAATTAATTAAATTATTATTATTATTATTATTATTATTATTATTATTATATTGGTCGGAACCCTAGGGTTTCGACCGGCGCCGGACCAGAGAGGGGAGGGGGGATGAACTCACTTGGTGGTGGCGGAGAGGGGAGAGGGATCGACGACGACGGCGAGGGAGCAGGCTGACGGCAGCGCGCGTGGGCGACGGAGATCGAGGGGGAGAGGGGCGGCGGTCTGGGCGAGAGAGAGGGGGAGAGGGCCGGGGAGGCGATGCGGTGAGGGCGAGGGAGCAGGCGACACGGCGAGGATGCGGCATGGTGACGATCGGCGGCGACAAATCGTCGGCAACGGCGGAGAGAGAAGAGAGCGGGGGAAAGAGGAAGGGTCGGGCGCGAACGCAAATAAAAAGTATTTTCACCCACGGCTAAAACCGTGGATTCGTAATTTTAATATCACCGATGGCTGGCCTTCTCTAAGTCGTTGGTTTAGAGTGTTTTAGTTTTCGTGCTGCGTTCGCGCCATTAATTAATAAGCGACGACCGTTTCTAGCCGTGGCTAATGACTTATTCATATCAACAACGGCTCTCGCGCCCCCGTTAAGTCGTGACTAATAACTTCTTTTTTTTCGCGCCCTGTGCGCGCCATCAACTATGAGCGATGACCTAAGCGGTCGTATGTGAGCCGTGCCTGATTCGGTTACATCAGCCATGACCGCTATGGCCGTCGAAAAGCCGTGACTTATACTGACGACCGCGGCCTCATCAAGTGAAGAAGACTCAAAGAGTGAAAAGGCAAATCTTTGCTTGATGGCAAATGATGATGAGGTAAGATTTACTTTTAGTGAACTTTCTTTTACTCAAGAAGAGCTTGAAAATGAATTTGAACAAATGCATGATGAATTTAATGCTATTAGGAGAAAATTTAAAGAGCTTAAAAAGGACAATAAATCTTTAGAGCTAGAAAATGATAGTTTATTACTTTCATGCAATGATTTAAGGAAAGAAGTAGATACCCTTAAGGAAGAGAAACACACCCTAGAGAAAGCAAGGAAGGACTTAGAAAATGACAACAAAAATTTAGAAGATGAAAACAAGTATTTAAGTGATCAAGTAGAGTACTTGAATGATAGCATGCTAACATTGAAAAAAGAACTTTGCATGCTTAATGAAAAGATGACAACCCTACAAAATGACATGCCTAAGGTTGTCCATAAAAAGAAATCATCACACTTCCATGCTCTCACACACAATAGAAGGAGATTTATTGGAAATTGTTTTTCTTGTGGCATATTTGGCCATATGGCCAAGGATTGTGCCTTGAGGAGGAACCCACATGCAAGATTTACATGGGTTCCTAAAATGACTAATACTCAATGGCCCAAAAAAATTTGAGTACCTAAAATAGTTTCTTCTCCTTTTGTAGATGGAGAACCATCCTTAAGCAAGTAGAAACACTTGGATATTGGATAGTGGTTGCTCAAAGCACATGACGGGTGATATCAACTTATTTGCAACCCTATCAAGCAAAGATGGCAGACATGTAATATTTGGAGACAATGCCAAAGGTAAGATTGTTGACATTGGTCATATAGGTATTCTTCCTTACCAATGCATTAAGAATATTTTATTAGTTGATGGGTTAAAACACAACTTGATTAGCATATCACAATTGTGTGACAATGGATATGTAATTATTTTTGAAGCATCTAAATGTATCATTAGGAGTGCACCTTCCAATGACATCATGTTTATTGGAAATAGGTAAGGAAATATCTACACATTAGATTTAAATGTCTTGCCTAATCCCCATGTTAGATGCTTAGTTGTCATGGAAAATAATTCATGGTTGTGGCATAGAAGGCTAGGACATGCTAGCATGAGTCTCATCCAAGAAATATCTAAGAAAGAATTAGTTAAAGGATTACCTAAGATAAAATTTGAAAAAGACAAATTTTGTGATGTCAACTAGGTAAGCAAGTTAAATCTTCATTTCATAGCATTAATCAAGTTAGTACATCTAGAATTCTTGAGCTTGTGCACATGGATCTTTTTGGTCCATGTGGTGTAGCTAGTCTAGGTGGAAAGCTATATTGCTATGTGTTAGTTGATGACTTTTCTAGATTTACATGAGTTTTCTTTTTAGCTAAGAAAAATAAAACTTTTGAGTTTTTCAAAAAGTTTACTAAGAAATTAAAGTTACAAATGAGAAAGGAGTTTCAATTTTAAAAATTAGAAGTGATAGTGGAGGAGAGTTTAAAAATGAAAAAATTTCCAAATTTTGTGATGATTTAGGTATTGAACATACCTTTTCTTTCCCTAGGACCCCTCAACAAAATGGGGTGTTTGAGATGAAGAATAGAACCTTACAAGAAATGGCTAAGACCATGCTATGTGAAAATAATTTGCCTAAGTATTTTTGGGCCGAAGCCATAAATACATCTTGTTATGTGCTTAATCCTGTTTTATTAAGACCTAAAATTAAGAAAACATCTTTTGAGCTTTGGAATGGTATATGTTGAACAACCCCCCGGATTTGAAAGTTTTGAGTTTCCAAACCATGTTTTCAAACTTAAAAAAATATTATATGGTTTAAAACAAGCCCCTAGGGCTTGGTATGAAAGGCTTTCAAATTTTTTAATTGAACAAGATTTTAACATTGGAAAAGCCGATATTTCACTTTTTAATAAACATCATAAAAATGATATTTTATTAGTTCAAATTTATGTTGATGACATAATTTTTGGTGCTACTAATGAAACTCTTTGCAAGTGGTTTGCTAAGTGTATACAAGATGAGTTTGAGATGAGCATGATGTGAGAGCTCTCCATCATGCTTGGTTTCCAAATCAAGCAAACCAACAAAGGAATCTTCATCAATCAAGCCAAGCACACAAAGGAGCTCATCAAAAGGTTTGGGATGAATGAAGCCAAGATAGCTTCTACACCAATGAGCACATCTATCAAGCTTGACAAAGATGAAGATGGTGTCAAAGTCGACGAAAAATGATATCGAGGTATGATTGGTAGTCTTCTTTACTTAACCGCAAGTAGACCCGATATCATGTTTAGCGTTTGTGCATGTGATAGGTTTTAATCTTGCCCTAGAACATCTCATTTAAGTGCGATCAAACGCATATTGAGATATTTAAAGGGCACGGTTGACTTAGGATTATGGTATCCATATCATACATCTTTTGATTTAATCAGTTTTTTGGACGCGGATTTTGCCGGGTGTAAAGTAGATAGAAAAAGTACTAGTGGTTGTTGTCAATTCTTAGGATCGAGTCTTATTTCTTGGTTCTCAAAGAAATAAAACTCAGTTGTACTTTCAACTACCGAAGCGAAATACATCGCTGCGGCTAGCTGTTGTGCACAAGTCCTATGGATGAAACAAACTCTTTTAGATTATGGCCTTAAGTATTCTTGCATACCTATTCATTGTGATAATACTAGTGCAATAAATTTAACAAAGAATCCTATTTTACATTCTAGGACTAAGCATATTGATTTAAGGCACCATTTTCTTAGAGATAATGTGACTAACAAAAATATATCGGTAGAATTTGTATCTACCGACAAATAACTTGCCGATATATTTACAAAACCCTTGGTTGAAGAAAGCTTTACAAGCTTAAGGATGCAATTAGGGATCTGTGTTTTTCCTAGCGGTTAAGATGTTCTTTTTCAAAAATTTGCATTCTATAAAGTGTCATCACACTTATGTACTGCTCTGTAATGGGGCTTTGCGACTTATTGATGTTTGCCTTCTATAGGCTTACATTAATAGGAAGGATTATAGTGGTAGATGATACTTAGTTTTATGGCTTTCTTGGTTTTCATGATGACACTCATTAATTGTACCTTAATTCGTACCATTTTTGATAGATGTCAAAAGGGGGAGAAAATGTAATGTCACACTTGTTTTTACGATGAATATAGTTAGGGGGAGTTACAAAAATGATATGCACATTGATAGGGGGAGCATATGGTGAGTTATATATATTTTTGTATTTGTTGAGTTTTATATCTTGTATGCCTTAACTCAAACTCACAAAAAATATGCATAGAGCATATGGTGAGTTATATATATTTTTGTATTTGTTGAGTTTTATATCTTGTATGTATTAACTCAAACTTACAAAAAATATGCATATGCTTTCTTAAAATTCCATGTTATATTTGTCATCATCAAAAATGGGGAGATTGTTGGCTTAAGGGTTTCTCTCAAGCTTCAATCTTCATTTTGATGATAACAAACATATATTTAATCTATGTGTGATGTTTTGAGTTCAGGTTGAGGTTGCGATAAGCATGCAAACTTCGTTCGGAGAAACAAAATAAATGATCGTCAAGAATCGATAGAAAAAGATCGTCAAGAATCGATAGAAAAAGAACATCAAAGAAAGGCTCGGGCATATACTAAGTAGATATCTTGTAATATACCCCTAGGACGACCTTATCCCAAGCCTAATTATAAGGTTATCCAAGTTAGAACTTGGTAACTAAACATATGAAAAAGCATGTAACAAATATAAAGAAAAAATAAGACTCAGTCTGAGTTCGGTCGATCGAACAAGGTAGAAGAATTGGCAGTAGCCTTGTCGTTCGATCGAATGATGCCACAAAACGACAGTAGCCAATCGGTCGATCGAAGATGGCGAAAAAATGGCAGAGGGCTACGCCGGTCGACCGACCAATGTTAAAAATTAGCAGAAGGAGCTTCGGTCGATCGATCGGTCGACCGAATTGCGGATCACTAAACTCGCGACTCATTTGGTTGACCTATCGGTCGACCGAACAACACTATTAAAGTAGCGGTCGCGGGCGGTTGATCGATCGGTCGGCCGACGATCGACCAGCAAGCGATCGAACGACGGAAAACTTAGAAGGGGGGGGGGGGGTTGAATAGTGTCTGTCCTTTTTTTATTTTATCAATTTTCATTTTTGCTTAGTTTCAACTGTATATCTTCCTTCTTCATGGTTCTTGCCTCTATGTATTCATCATTAGTGAAATCCTCAAATTCACTTGACATTAATTCATCATCAGCTTCTCCAATTGGTAAATTTGCATCATATGATGAAGTAGTATTGTCATCATCACTTTGCCCAACTGGTTCTATTGCAGGTTGTCCACCTTCAAGTGATGTGGCTTGTTCAAGTGGTTTCATTGCAGTTTATTCTCCTTGAAGTGATGTGGGTTGTAGTACCTCTGAAATTTGCAATGACTTTTCATGTTGGAAAGCTTGATGAATATCAGGAGTATCACTTGAACAACTACTACCAGAATTGCTATCTGCCTTGGCCTTTCCCTTTTGCTTTGCCTTTTGCATTTGCACAAATTGATATCTTTCCATATCATCTAAGCTACTACTATCTGAATTGTTATTTGTCTTTCCCATATCAACAGATTCTGGTTTTTTAATAAGGGTGACTGCCTTTGCCTTTCTCTTTCCCATATCTGAGCTACTACTATCTGAAGTAAATGAACCTAAACAAAATACAAAAATATGAAACATGAAGTAATATGTGAAGATATATGAAACAACATGCAACTATCTGAAACATGAAACAAAATGCAATAGAAGAGGATCAAAAGTTAAAAAGGAAACAATCCTAGCATTTAATATGTAAAGCCCTAATTACAGATTCAATAAACCATCCAAAACCCTAACTTTGATATCAAACCCCTAAAACACTGAATCCAACAAGGAATGAAGCAAAATACTAAGAAATTACTGGTTTGGAAGCAGAGGAAGTATCATGTTTCTGAGGAAGAACTATCTTGCGACGACGAGTAGAACGCCACAACGTCTGGTTGCCGTGTACCACCATTCTGGAACGAACAGTCGCTGGAGACGTGGGCAATGTCTGGAATGATCACTCGTCGGACAACTTCGCTGGAGACGTCAGGAAAAACATCAAATCATCTCGCTAGTTGAAGTCGCCCTCGACGCGGCTTCACTATGGGGCAGCAGTTGGGTTTTTTTATTTTTTAAGTGGGTTAATATGGTGACGTGGATGGTGGTGACGTGGAAGTTGTTTAAAAAAAATTTAATTTTTTTAATGATGTGTTTAAAAAATATTATTTTAATCAACGTGGGCATGCCACGTCATGTAGTTAACAGGGAAAACGACGAAGAGATTGGGGCGGGGGGTGGGGCGGGTCTACCTAGGTGGCAACCTATGCCCCTTATAAATAGATGGCCTAACCTCCTTCTAATAAGTTAAGAAAATTGGTTGGAGATCTTGGAGAAGAGCAAGGGCTTAGATTCTTGAGAAGCTTCTTGAAGAGAAAGACTCCAAAGAGCTCCTCTTGATCTCCATGGGTGGCTGGCCATCTTGTTCATCCTTCTTGGGTTTGTGAAGCCGAATTGAAGGTCTCTTCCTCTTGGGTGTGTCATCTCCTTCATCTTCTTGGAGGAGTCCATGAAGGACAACGAGCTATTCCTTCATCTTCCTCTTCGTTCCATTGTTTTCTCATATGCTCTTCCTCCCTTTTGGTGCTTGGTTCTTGGTGGAAGGGTCGGCTTCACCTTGGTGCGTTTTGGGGTTGAGATAACCGAAGAAGAAGGCATTTCGATCGACCGATCGGTCGACTGAACGTTGCTCAAAAGTGGCAGATTGCCTTCGATCGCTCGGCGGTCGCTCGGTCAGTCGACCGACGATCGACCGGCAATCGACCGAAAGGCGAAAAACGACTAGTTTTCGTGCCGTTAAGCGGTGCTTCACCCGAGCCTTCTTCATGGCTCTATAAATACCTATGCCTCAACCTTCCTTTGATACTTCTAATCACTCCAACACTTCATTGAGCCATCCTTAATCATTTCCAAGCTTTCATTGAGCCATTGCTTGGAGAAATCCTAGTTTGATCTCTCATTCCTTGAGTTTGCCTTCAAGCTTGATTTGATTCATCATCAAGGCATCAAGAGGAGCTAGGATTCATTGTGTTGGAGCTAAGTATTTGTGTTGTTGTATTTTTGCTCCATTACTTGTATATTTTTATTTTTATTCATTGGATTTGAGCTTGTGAAGACATAGGTTGTTAGGTCTTGAAATTGGGTGATTACCTTTGTATTTGAGGCTTAATTCCATCAGTGTAAACTTAGTTTACTAGAATTAGTTGAGTTGTCCATTAGGTTGAGGTGGAAGAGTGATTTCGGTAAGAAGGCGAAGACTTCCGGGTGCGGAAGTGCCTTAGGTTGAGAGTGAGACTTTTCGGGTCAAAATCCTCGTTGTAAGGGAAACAAGATTAATCTAGTAAAGTTTAGTTTGGAAATCCTAAGCGGGATGCTTAGGTAATGGAGTAGGTATTGGGGTCGAACCACTATAAATCATTGTGTTAGCATTGATATCTTGTTTGTATTAATTGTTTTATCATTTATCGCTTCCACATTTAGTCATTCTATCGTGAATTGCCTAAGTAATCTAAGAAACGTTTAAAATCGAATTTAGGCGATAAGATTTAGTTAACACACTATTCACCCCCCTCTAGTGTAGTCTTTTCACTAACATCTATCATCACAAGTAATCATCAGCGACAGCCACTTGCGCTGTCGCTGATTTAAACACATCAGTGACGGCGCTCGATGGTTGTTGCTGATTTAAATACATTGGCTACGGCTGTTAGCCGTCAGTGATATTATTAGCAACTGTGATATTTGGTGCTGCTCAGGCCATCAGCTATTTACGATACGCATTCAGCCATGGCATAGTGACAAGCAGCCGTGGGTAAGCCATGGCTGAAGTTATATCCTCTAACTGAAAAAAATTAAAATTTTGAAAATTCATGTATACAATGATATTTATACATTACAATCTATTTACAATCACATATTACAACCACAAAACATCATACACATACATTTTCAACTATAAACATACATTAATGAAAATATTGAAAATGTCCCGAATTATTGAATTTTTTAAAAATCTGACCCCGTACTTTTATTTGTAACTAATTTTTACTCGAACTTTCATTTTTGTATCAATTGTATACTCCCGTCAGCTGAGTGTTAAAGTAGTCGTTATATGCTGACGTGAACTGCACAGTCAGCATAAATAAATTAATTTTTTATTCAAAGTTGCATCGTCATCAAATGATCCACGTCAGCAAGACTAGTTTTTTTAAAAAATTAGAAAACTCTTCAATTATTTTTCCCTCTTTTTTTAAGGTATAGGTGATGTGGCATTGAAGAGTTTTTTAAAAAAAAATTAAACTGATCTTGCAAACGTGGATCATTTGATGATGAGGCAACTTTGAATAAAAAATTAATTTATTTATGCTGACTGTCGTATACAATTGATACCAAAATGAAAGTTCGAGTAAAAATTAGTTACAAATAAAAGTATGTGTCCGATTTGTTAAAAACTTAATAGTTCGTGATATTTTCATTAATTTTCCCTTTTATTTAAATATCATCAATCTAAACCTCAAACCGGAGGCAAATAAGTATCAAAATATTATATATACAACTATAAGTATATAAACAACTATAAGCCTCAAACCGAAGGCAAACAAGTATCAAAATATGAAATGTAAAGTATAAACATCTATCAAATATATAAGCCTCAAACGAAGACTAACAAGTATCAAAATATAATCAAAATACAATAAATCAAAATCTCACGGCTGCGGTGGAGGTGGTGGAGTTGACAACGATTGGGTCGGGAGCGTCGATTGGGTCGAGGAGGACGACGGCTGCGACATCATCGGTAGAAGGCCTGAGTGAGATGCAATCTGAGTGAGGAGGGCCTGCATATTTTGCATCGTCTATCTCAACTCGTCATTCGTGCATCTCTGCTCCTCCATCGCATGTCGCTGCTCCTCCATCGCCTGTCTATGCTCCTTTTTCATCGCTCTTTGCTGTGTTAGCTCAGACTCCAAGGCCGCTATCCGCCTCTGGTCTTGCGTCCGCGATGTCGAGGGCCTATCATCCGCAGCGCGAGGGGTTGGTGCCCCAAGTGACTCTAACACGGCGCGTGCATGGCCACTATCTAGAAAGCCATAAACACGACCGTGCTCTCAGCCACCTGCGGCCTCAACCCATGCACCCGCGTCAAACTCATCCAGCGTGCCTCCATGCTTGATCACGGTCCTTGTGTAGGTCTGCTACACACGTTTATATTTTAAATAATATATATATATATATAAACTATAAATAAAAATTGTGTAAATGAAATAAACATAAATACTTACCATGATGATTGAGGCCCTGCTATCGACGTAGTCCCCCACTCCTCGTCGTCGACGATGAGTGCGCTCAAACACCTACATCAGCGAGGGGCATTGGATGGTGCTATCCTCCGCAACTCGCGTCTTACATTAGAAAACAAATACATTAGTATCATTATACACAATATATAATATTTTAATTAAAAGTAAGGAAATTATACATACCATATAACACTCATGCACTGCAAAAGACACAGAGCCACCAGTGTGGTGCGCCCCCGTGCCGTCGCCCCCGAACATGCAGTTTCTCGACACTGTTGGGGAGACTTTTTGCCACTCAGGCGTGTCCCACTGCTCAACAAGCTGGTCCCACACAAGTCCAGGAATATACTCGAGGGCGTGTCCCCGAGTTTGCCCAATTTGTGTGGCCCCCACTTGTCTCATCATGGTCTTACGGGCCTGCTGAAGCAGCCCGTTGTAGTGAGCGCGGGCAACATGCTCCCACGCACTCTCCACAAAATGAGTTTAGTCCTCCGGCCATGTATATTGAGCCTGCAAAAAAATAAATTTATTATTACCGATTGATATTTAACATAAACATTAATTTAATAAACATACTTACCGAGAACTCTTGTCATAGTAAATCCATATGCTCACGGGGCACGTGAGACAACATAGGCCACGCTCTGTGCATAAACTTCAGGATCGTCGTCGCTATCGTGCGTCGGACGTCCTCCTACTCAAACCTGCACCAAATATAGTATAATTATACTTGTGAGGAATTATAAATAAATTATAAGAAATAATTAATGCATCTACTTACCTTCTTCTGTGCACACTAACCAATCTGCGCGACTCTCCCTCGGTTGGCGGAGGGAGAATTCCGTTAGGCTCTCGTGGCTCACGTCTCGATGTCGACGGGCCAGGATCGACTGAAGGGATGGTGGCTGGAGGTGGAGGGGGGGGATGGTGGGAAAAATTGCTCCAGCTTGCATATAATTTCAACAATATTATTTTCAAGTGCTGACATATCTTCGACTTGAAGGATATTTGCACAAATGTTTCGGAAAAACATTCTTAATTCTATCAACGAGCCCCAAATCTTATCATGTAGATGACCTCAAAATGCGATTGGAAGCAATCTCTGCATGAATACATGACAATTGTTGCCATTCATCCCCGATATTTTGCCTTCATCGACGTTCACACATCGAGATAAGTTTGAGGCATATCCATCGGGTAATCTAAGTTCTTTGATCCATTGATACACATCTTTCATCTGTTGTTTATTTAACACATACAACGCCTTTGGCTTATAAAGTCGTCCGTTGACCTCTTGCAACTCTTACTCGGGCTTCTTACAAAGTATTTTCACATTTTATCGGGCCTTCACATTATCTTTAGTTTTGCCGGGAATATCCATCACAATGTTAAAAATATTATCAAACACATTTTTTTCAATGTGCATGACGTCCAAATTATGTTGAATCAGTAATGAACTCCAATATGGCAATTCCCAAAAGATACATTTTTTCACCCAGTTATGTGTTTGACCAATGCCTGAAATTCATTCATTCTGACCAAAAGTAATCTCTGGAAGCAATTGAACATGTGCTAACATCTGTTCACTAGACAACATCGGTGGTGGCTCATCTCTTTCGACTCTACCGTTCGTAAATTTATCACGATTCCTTCGATACTGATGGTTAGATGGTAGGAACGAGTGATGACAATCAAAGAAAGAAATTTTTCGACTGTTCTCATGACTGAAGGCTTTTGAGTGTTCCATGCAATACGGACAAGAGAGTCACCCATGTGTGCTCCAACCAGACAACAAGTTGTAGACCGGGAAATCATTGATTATCCATAATATAGCAGCTCGTAAAGTGAAGTTTTGCTTTCGGTGACAATCATAAGTGACAACTCCCTCAACCCATAATGTTTTCAGTTCATCAATTGGGGGTCAGAGAAACATGTCAACTTCTTTCCGAGGACCCTTAGAACCTGGAATAATCATTGAATGATAGATAAATTCATCTTTCATACACATTGAGGACGATAAATTATAAACTGTTAACAACACTAGTCATACTGAATACGGAGTTGCCGAATTACCAAACGGATTAAAACCACCCGTACACAATCCCAACTTGATATTTCTAGTGTCCCTAGCAAATGAAGGATAACATCTATTCAAATGTTTCTATGCTTCACTGTTGGATGGATGAGTCATTATTGTATCATCATGACTTCTTGCATGCCAACTCATATAGGGGGCAGTCTTTTTTGACATAAATAATCTTTGAAGCCTTGGTGTCAGTGGTAAATACCGAATCACCTTAAAGGGGATTTTTTTTGTCAGACCGATTTTTTCTCTTTGTAACGAGGATGTTCACATACCGGACATTGCACCAACTGTGCATTTTCTTTATAATATAAAACACAGTTATTTGGGCAGACGTGTATCTTTTCGTACCAAAGCCCCAATTTCCTCATCAATTTTTTTGTCATAGAAAAAGTTGGCTCAAACATGTTATTTGGAGGTAATATACCATTTATAAAGCCTGCAATCCGATCAAACGCAACCACGCTGATATTACAATCAGACTTGATATTCAGGAGTTGCGTCATTGCCGAAAATCTTGTATATTTAGGACAATTCTCATACAAAGGTTCATCGGCAGCTTTCAACATCTCGTAAAATTCTACAGGCTCCTTATTCAGCAATTTAATCTATATCGCAGGTTGTTCTTCAGTGACTTCAACTATCGTAGTATCCGGCAGTTGTATCATCTCAGTCACAAACTCAACATTGTCATTTAAATGAAATTTCCCGCCAAGACTATCCATAATCATTGTTCTATAAAGAATAGGTGGATTGGAAGAAGAAACAACCACAATAGAGGATTCACCATGAGTTTGGATAACAGGATTGCTCGACGTCTTGACTTGACGTGACTCCCCGTGACAATTTCATAGAAAATATCTTGGTCTGCATCTTTTTGTATTCAGATGCATTGTGACAGTTTTCCGATCCAAAAATCTTATATTCGAATATCAGATTTTATCACCACTAATGAATTTTTTATTCGAGTTGGCGAAATTTAAGAAGTAAGTTATGCATACTCGAAATTCATCCGTTATAGCTCCACAATGAATTCATCGGTACATCCAACTTCAATCGACCGACATGTTCTGTCAAAAAATTGGCAATATCTTTAGGTAACGTCTTTAGGTGGGATGGTCCTATTCCATTCGGGATTCATGTTATTTATATTGCACTTAAAAAAATTTTAGTCATTAACTTCATTCTAAATTTCGGCAGCATCTCCCTGCAGTTCTCCGAATACGCATATCATTTGGGCGCGTATCGAAGAAAAAGAGAGATACAAGCCAAAATTTAAAAATGAAAAATGATTAAAAGAAATAAACTAAGTGCAATATAAATAACTATGTTCCCAAATTATCCAATTACAAATAATTCAAGGGTTATATGATGTATAAAAAATCATTTACTTCATTTATACGAACATACAACCCCCGAACGGATCTAAGGTTCTGCAAAATTAAAACTTGACTCGTCGATGCGTATGTGAAACGTATCAACTCGTCTTGATTATTTTCTAAATTTGTGGATGCCAGTGCAAGTCCAAAGTACGTGGATGATTCCGACGCGAGTCCAAAGTGGATGATTCCGGCGCGCACGAGTCCAAAGTGGACGATTTTAACAAAACTAATCTAATTAATTAACCCTAATTAAATCTAATCTAATTTAATCTAACAGAAAAAAAAATTTAAAAAACTAATTAACCTTAATTAAATCTAATTAACAAATAACCCTAATTAATCTAACCTTAACCCTAATTAATTAAATTTAATTAATCTAATAAACAAAAAAATTAACTACTGCAGGCGCCTGCCGAAACCCTAGGTTTTCAGCCGATCCCGACCGGAGAAGGGAGGAAGACATCACCTGGAAGGCGGCGAGGGAGAAGGCGACGAGGGAGATTGGGGCAGGTGCGTGGGACGTGGAGATTGGGGCTCGATTGATCGGCGAGGGCGAGGGCAAGGGCGGCATCTCTATCGACGGCGAGAAGGCAACGTCGTCAGCGCGTGAAGTCGGTGCGGAGGACATGATCGACGGCGACGACAACTCGGTTGGCAACGGAGAGAGAAGAGAGCGGGGGAAAGAGGAAGGGTCGGGCGCGAACGTAAATAAAAAAGTTTATCACCGACTGCCCATCAGCCGTCGGTAACTTGTGGACAACTACAAATAGTATCATCGAGGGTCACGTAGCCCTCTCTAAGCCGTCGGTGACATGTTTTTTATTTTCACGTCGCATTCGCGCCATCAATTAATAAGCGACGGCCGCTGCTATCCGTGACTAATTACTTACTTATGTCATCGACGGTCCTTTGGCCCCCCGCTACACTGCCGTTACTAGGTTATTTCATTTCGCGCCTCGTGCGCACCAACAGCTATGAGCGATGGCCTTGGGCGGCCGTATGCGAGCCATGACTGATTTGGTTATATTAGCCAAGGCCTCTGCGGCTGTCGGAAAGCCGTGACTAATTCTGACGGCCTAGGTGGTCGTGACTAATTCTGACGGCCTAGGCGGCCGTCGGTGAGCCCCGTGGTTGATAACCAATATTCTAGTAGTGTCCCCTCCGTCCCGATTTTGTCGACTGTTTCCCTCCCTCCCGACGCTGTCGACTATCCCCTCCCTCCCTCTCGAGGCTACTGGATGCTCCCCTCCCGAGTCCTAGGTCTCCTAACGCTGCCGATTGTTCCAAAGAAATTACTGCCATCATGCTTACGATCTCACGATCCGCCCGAGGAACAACCCTAGATCTCCTCAATTCTCTATCCTAAACGGCTTATCTTCTTCACAGTGGCTTCACCTCAAGCTTCAAAGGTAATCTCGAATGTGATATGTGTAGTGGTCACTATTCTCTCTCTCTCTCTTTCTCTCTCTCTCTCTCTCTCTCTCTCTCTCTCTCTTCGTTTGTGCCCTCCTACGTTATTGTTTTCACGATGCCTGCTAAGCCTACAATATTCTAACTCAGGGGATGTTTGGTTGCCTGTAAACATGTTTACAGACAACTTGATTCATCATTTACTTGTAATTAATGTTTGGTTACCTACAATTAATCTAATTGTAGGATTTAGATTTTGCAGCCTGCAAATGCATGCTGCAAAATCGGCTACATGCCCAAAAGCGTGCAAGCCCATCTTACATGTTGCAATTAAGGACTCTTTTAAGCCATGCTGCCTACTCCCCCGACGCCCCCAACTCCTCCAACTTCACTCTCCCCTGACTTCCCGCTGCTCACTTCGCTACTATGGGCTGCAGACTTCCTCGACTCCCCCAACTTCACTCTCCTCCAACGCCCCCGACTCCTCCAACTTCACTCTCCCCTGACTCCCCGTTGCTCACTTCGCTATTGTGGGCTGTCGGCTCCTCCGACTCCCCTTACTCCCTCGACGCCCCCGACTCCTCCAACTTCACTCTCCCCTGCTACAAACTTCGCTACCATGGGCTGTTGACTTCCCCGACTCCCCCGACTTCATTCTCCCCCAACTCCCCCGCTGCCGACTTCACTATTGTGACTCTCCCCCCGACTTCGCTATTGTGACTCTCCCCCCGACTTCGCTACCAACTCCCCCACTGCTGAATTCCCTATTGTGACTCTCCTCCCGATTTCGTTGTCGACTCCCCCCGACTTCACTCGCCTTTGCTGTGAATAGTCACCAGCGACTTGTTTTGCAAAGTTCCTAATAGACTGCAATATATGTAGCAACAACTTTAATTAACATTCGTTTTGAAGCTCCAACACTCAAGTAACATTTGGTAGCATGCCTTTACCAACTTCTAATCAAAATATTGTAGCTTTAAAAGAAACAATGCTGCCTACAGTAGATGGCTTTCTCACCCAATTTATAGAAAGCTTTCTTTTTTCTTACTATTTATGATCTAGCTCCTTCTATGAATGTTTTTGCGGAGTGTTTTTGGGTGGTTAAATGGCTGTACCACGTGATGAAGTTTTAAGTTTGTCTTTTTCTTGTGGATCTTAAAATTTTTTATAATCTTTTCTTTTATTGTGACCAGAGCCCAATTTTACATAGTGTCTTAAAGTGGTTGAGGTTTGTCTTGTCATAATTTGTTGCCAGGATGCTTGATATCTATGAGTTTTTTTGTACCATTCAGTTTGAAAAACAGATCTTAAAATAAATTATTAAAATAGTGGCAAAATTTTGTGTATCAATTCAAATTTCCTGCATCTAAGATGAAGAGTCTTAATTGTTTTTTGTGTTTATATTCCTAAGTTTTTCGAATATCAATTATTATTGTTGAACAACTTAGTTCATAAGTTTTGAATTATGATTTACTGATGGATGAAGACCTTAACTTTTGTTGCATCTAAAGTGTGGTTTATGAAGTTCCATTGTTTGACAATATTCAAGTGCCAGTTTTAAATTCTTTTTGGACAGTTTTTGTAGTCTCATTGGTATATACTTCAATGAAATAATGACTATGATCACTATATTTAGTTCTTGGGATGTCAGAGATCTTGTTTTGGCCATAATGAAACTAAAAGCAACAATAGGAATGTTTCAGTCTGAGATTTTCTTGTTAGATATTAATCATAATTAAACCCTGTTTGAATCAGCATATTCATGTCCTAATATTTGTAAGTTCCATTAGCAAAAAAATCGGCTCCATTGATATGGATTGATTATCTACTGATGTTAACTTGGAACACCCAAAGTTGCTATTATGGGATCTTTAACAGACACATACGCCATATGCATTAATTATATATCTAAGAAATTTCAACTGTCTTGCTCATAGATAAATTTAAGAGTTTCCTTATTTATATGGTTGAGCATCCAGTGGAGTGTTTATTTCTTACGGTGATGTCGCAGCTGTAGCTTATGAAATGTTGAAAAATTACTATCTAGTGGATTGCTTCTGCGCGCGCCCACGACCTTAAGGCCATTCCAATATTTTTTTTACCAAAAAATGAAATAGCTATATTCAAATGCGGCGAGAGCCAACATCACAAAGAGTCAGACAACAAAATATCCTCCAGCTCTGGAGGCTGCATGATGGACCAAACTAACCCATCCTTACAAATCCTAGCGTAGATGAGAAAATTTCAGCATTGAGAGCTGAGTTCAAAATTTTTGAGTCGAACTCAACCACAAAGTCTGGTAGTGCGTGCTGAATAGCAAATGGACTCCTCCCTGGTAGAAGGAAGAGCTATGAGCTAGGGTCCTCTTTAGTTATCTTAGAGATCCAATTTTACAAGTTAAGGATGATGCGATGATGTTAATTTCAAACTGTGTGTTTCATAGTTCCAATTAATGGCACATATGGAGCATACCCACCCTTTTTCAAAAAGGCAATTATACAAGGATCTTGTTTCTGTTTTTCTATTTGTGTGTTGATACAAATCTCAAATTGATGTGCAGTAAAATTGGTCCTTTAATATCTACCATGTATTTGGAATGATACATATTTGTTTGAAATGAAACTACTAAATATCTAATTTAGTTTGTTCAAGAAATATGATTTGTTTACTGTCTACTTATTTGGAATGATTGGTTTACATAATTAGTTCACTTGTTCATTTGAATGTAATTTTGAATATTTTTAACTATTTGTTTTGTTTATCCAACTAATAATTGTATTTTTTTTTTCTTGTTTATTATTCAATCAAATTAATCAATAAAAAATAGTCAAAGCAATCAAGCTTGTGGTTCCCATGGTAAAAATGCATGCAATTTTAAATGGAAACACTACAACAATAATCGTCATTAATAGCATGCCATAAACGCTATCATAGATAGTGTATAATATTATCCGAAACGCTGTCAAATCGCACACTATCATATATAGGGAGGATACAATAGCGTTTCAGAAATGCAATTGCGAATGCTATATGAATGTTATTTTATAATATTTTTTATCAGTTATGACTAGTTTGTTATCGCATCCATAACTTGCTATTACTTCTCTCTATAATAGCATTTGCAAATCGTTATTATATATTATTGTTATAGCATGCTTGACTTGCTATTACTTGTTTTCACAATAGTAGTATTATTTAGTTATCATATGTACTTATATAGCTTTTTCAAACCGTAATATGTCACTAAAGAGAATATTTTAAAATTATTATACAAAAATAGGTTTAATCTCAGCTTACCAACAAACTACTGAAATCAAGAATATTACATAGATCAATATGTAAAGAATATTTTTATATTAAATAAAGAGTACATTACATAAATCCTAACTACTAAAATATAATATTATCCGAACTTAGTCAATATCAACAAAAGTAGATTAAGTATTAAGTGTACACAGTAGCTAGCTTGTTATAGTAAACAAAAGTAGCCTCTCCTTCCTGATCCTCTCCAATTCCTAGATCATCTGCTAATGCTCCAAAGTTAGACTCTTTTCTCCGAAGTGACATCAATTCAATCATCGTTAGCCATCTGAACAAAATACCAAATCATTTTTACTAAGTCACTTTTGCATGTACCAATTAAATTACTTCACGAACTTGGGCAATAGTAAGGGAATAAGATAAAACCTGTTTAGATCAATGCAACCCAAAGTTTCTATCTTCTTGCATGGTTGAAACCATTAAACCTTGTAGCATCTGCATTTTTTGAAAGGAGTTTGAATTCAACTACTATAAATAATCATTATTTATAAATAACTCTTGAATAAAAGCCAAAAAAGTTAAGATTAAGTGAGATACTCGATTCATTTCAGGATCAGTACTGTTCTATTGAAGAGATCTCATGGTGGCCAAGTATCACCTCCAAGCTTGCAGTTCCTCACTGGTTGGATGTGTAGTAACAACAGATTTAGGGCAATATTTTCCTAACACTTCAGATGCAAGTATATTAATGTAATAGAAAAAAGTTGCATTCCAAACACTCCACTTCATTCATATGGTGGATTTATGAATCTGTCAAGGTCATTTCCTCCAATATTCAACCACGGGACATCTCAAGCATGGTGGGAATCTGTAGGTGCAGTATATGCCACAAAAAAAAATTTAGCATTTTTTTAGGCAACAAATGGATATTAAAACTTATAGCGCATCATGAACTATTAATTATGTTCTTATAATATTATAAAATGGGGTCCATAGCTCTATTTGGCTTTTCCTCCCGGTCATTTGGAAGTCCATTGATGTGTTGGATCTGCAATTTTTTGAATTTAGAACTGGATATGCACATTTCAATCAATCTTTAGAAGGATTTAAAACTAACATATTTACCTGGGCAGTGTTTGAATTCTTTAGTTGCATAGATTCATATTTAAAACTTGTAAAGCTCCCTGTTATTATAGTTATTGTAGGAATGTACATGTCAATCATCCATATTTTCAGCAATGATGAATAGCAAGAAAAAGATGTTCTTGAATTCATAGAACAAGTCTATAAAGAATTAGTAAAACTATAAAGAATGGACAAATTTCGGTTGGAGGTTTAGTTATCAAACAAAATGAAAAACCAATCAAAGAAAATATGGGATTATATGCATTCTATCAAATACCTTTTTGAAAGGGAAAATATAATCTCCAAGGCAATGAATAGAGAAAACATAAAGGAGATTGAGAAAGCACATTTGATCAGGATCCTAAGGTTGATTAGTTGTTGCATTTTTTTTCATGTATGCTTTCTTTATTCCTATTCCTATTCCTATTTTGAATTCTAACCTCCTATGATTTGAGATTCTGGATTGTATCACATCCTTATTTACATTTCATTTATTTTAAGTTGGAATGTTCAAATCAAATAGATCTAGATTGCCTTTCAAACAAAAAGAAGATCTTGATTGATCATATTGTTCAAAACAAATACTTCAATAACTCAAGTTTCTTCAACAATTCAACCTCATTGAGATCATCAAAACAATTACCTGGTCATTATCCTAATCTTATAAATCATATCAAAACCACCTCATTACGTGGTATTCATACTTTAATCATATCAAAAATAGTAATGTTTGTTCTTTCGCAAAAATTATTCATAATGTGAACTCCACCTTGGAGTTCCCAAATAGTTCATTGCATATATTGTTTAACCTTAGCAAAGACACATCCATCCTCTCTTGCAATCCACTACCTAACAGTAGACCTTAATGGAATTAAGCACTTCAGAGAACCCAAATTTTTGTTTCCCTAAAACCATATCTATTTATTTTCCCAAAACATACTAGAGAACTAAAACTATTCCCACTATTTTGTTCCTTGCTTACCATACATGAAGAGCAATGTTTTTCAACTCGAAATGAATCTAACATCGATGAAGCCATTCGTTGGCAAACTGATCAATCTAACTTTAATAAATCATGAGAATTGTGTTGCTAAACATACATATAGCAATGTAATATTAAATTTTATAAACCCGACGCCAAAATTAGATGAAATCAAGATAGTCTTCTACTGAGATCTCAATGAGAAAGAGATAATCACCTTTAGAAAATTTGGCATATGGTCTTATCTTGGAAACAATTAAAAAATATGCTAAAAAGTAATCAAAATAGCAACTTCGGCACGACTAAGTAACATATTTCATATGACTGTAATGATAGGCAAAAATATTGCACCTGCTCTCTACAAAAGAGATAATAGCCTGCAAGGTTGCTGAAAATCCTGCTAATCTATGTTCATCTCCATACCTGAAAGTGCAGCAATAGAAGGTGTTGAACATATAAATTGAAGATAAAAATAATACAAAGCTAGAGGACACTTTTGGTAGTGTTAGAAAATGCATGTAAGCTCACAAATTAGTAGCTCTAGGGGCTACAAGCTTCAAAGGAAGTATCTAAAATCACATATAATATCCCTAAAAGGAAGTATCTAAACATGGAAGTAGTTTGAACCCTAAATATAAATTCATCCAGAAACATAAAAGTTCCGAAAAGACGAAGCTGGGATTGGGTAAGGCTCAATTAAATAAAACAGATTAATTTATCCTATATTATCAAATTTCCGAAAAAGACCAAGTTGCAAACTAGAGCCACCATAGTTCTCTTTAACCATCTCACATGCTGCAGAAATTAACAAAAGGATAAATTAAACAAAGAAAAAGACACCTTTTACATCCAACGTCGAATTCATGACTGCTCAGAGAAAGCTTATCCATGGGAAGAGAAACTTCAACGAAATGGGAATCCGTTCCAAAATGCTGAAATTGAGAACAACCAGAATAAGTAAAATTTTAGGACTTTGGACCAAAATCTGCTATCAATGTCAAAAACCAAAACATGAGACAACGAAGCGATAGAGGAAGAGGGGCGGCCCGGTGGGCAGGGCATAAGCGTACATGTGGGTGGTGTTGGGGGAGGGGGGGGGGGGGGGGTTCCACAGAGGAATCCACGAGAAACATCACCGCCGAAGTGGATCTGCCCCAAACTCGACAAGATCTATGGGAACGCCGCGAGATCTTATTAGAGCTCAGCCTATGGATTAAGTACACCAACGCGCACGCCCAAAGAAGACATCGAGAATGAAGGAATACCTCGAGCTCGGCTTCGCGAGGGGAAGTGAGCATCAGGATGGGAGGCGTCGCCAAGGGGGATTTTTTGTCGCAAGGGGGAGTGAAAAAAAAGTGTCGCGGGTTGAGGGCTTTTGTCGATAGACTGAGGGATAAAAAGGAGGGTGTGGGATTTTTTTTGTCCACAGGGAAAAAGAACAGTGAAACTTTTAGGAGAGGGTTTTAATTTTAGCCATTGGAGGGAGTTTTTTACAATAGCGTTTAGGTAGAATGCTATTGTTAAATGCTATAAAAAGTCTTAAATGTTGTAGTGAAATTAACATAATCTGCAATATTGTTGGATTGTTTGGTAGAACTAGTAAGATCAGGAGATCGATTTGAAAAAAGTTTTAAAGACTCACAAATATCTGAAGTTGTGAAGACCCTTAATGAGAATGCGATCATTCAAGTTACAAATAATAATATCTACTATCATTTACGATGATGGAGGAACAAATGGTCGCAAATTGTTAAGTTGAAAGAGAAGAGTGAATTGAGTTGGGATGTAAATGAAAAAAAGATAGTCATGGGTGATAAGTACCTCAGTTATATAAAGGTAAGTTGTCAATTATCTACGAGATGTTATATTGTTTTAATTATTTACTAATAAAGATTATATATATTTTTGTTAAAATGGAATCATCCTAAAGATGTTGCATTAATCAACAAGCTTATTGAGTTTTACGATGAAAGGTCTATCATATTTAGAGGGTCTTAAGCAACTGGAAGATGGAGCAAAGATGATAATGCATGATAGTTTAGGAGCGCCACAATCTGAAGATAATATCGTTGAATTCATGGGTGATGATTGCATTTATGCAATTCATGCACAAGCGCATTCGACTCATCAAAGTAACATAGGGTAAATGAAAATGATGATGTTATGATGATGGTAGCAAATAATATTAAGGAGCTTGCTGTGGCGATTAGAAAATTCAAGGAGTTAGATGTTTCTATAGATGGGTTGTATGAAGCTATTATGTCACTACGTGGGTTTGATGAGAGTCGACTTTTGAGTCCCTATCGTATGCTTGCAAGTTCACCAAGACAGGCGAGAGCTTTTATAGTTGCCTCTGCTCATCATCGTCACTTATGGATTTGTGACATGTTTATGTGACTTTGATATAAACTTATTTTCTATTTGTGAGATTTATGTTGTTAAAGACTTTTATATGAACTTATTGTCTTTAGAAAACAATGGTGCGAACTTATTATGTTTTAATTTGAATGTACTCAGATACTAATCATGTTAATGATGTAAACTTGTAATCTTGCTCTTTTATAAAGACATCATATTGTGCATGTCATTTTTTTTCTATTAATTAAAAAATTTACAGTAATATTTAGATGTGAAGTCTTTTGTAGGTCACCAACATTTTTAATATTAATTTTTGTATCATTTTTCAAGTTAATGCGAGTTAATTTTTCAAGTTAATTTATGTATCATTTTTACCATGCATCCATGCGACTACGTCACCGTTGTCGGTCGAAGAGGGTGGAGATGTGACTACTGTGTGTTTGTGTTGACGATTATGCAGGTGTGCTGCCACCTAGGATTGGCAGTGTGTGTCGATAAGAGTTGAAGGCTTGAAGGGGAGGAGATTGTCTGCGAAAGTGCGGAGGAATGGAGGAGACCTGACTTGGGACTTGGGAGGAGAGTAGCCTATGTTGTGTTTGTGCTACCACCTATGAAGGAGATCCGACTTGGGACTTGAGAGTCGAGAGGAGAATCGATTGCTGCTGCATGTGCTCATGCTACAGTCCATGATGCTTGTGCCTATGTACATAGGGAGGGAGACAATTGGGAGAAGTGGGACTATGGGTGGGAGAACTTGAGTTTAAAATATAAATATATCATCGTTCTTGCTACTTGCAATCGTTGAGGAGAAGGTGGGAAGTAGATAGATGGAGAGAAAGCTTCGCTCAACACTTGAGTGGGAAGTTGCCAAAATTAAAAATGTGAAATTATCAAAATACCAAGGGGGGGGGGGGGGGCGGGCGGGCGGGCGGGCAGTGCCCCTCTTGGCTCTACATTGGGTCCACCATGGTGCTGGTAACATATAAGATGAATTTCACCACAAAAAATGTATAATATTGAAGGAAAATGAGTGATTTCTTTTAGTGGCAAGCTTGAGTCCAAAAGATTATTTTGTTTCATTTGATGAACAAAAATTAATTCAGCTTGCTAAATTTTATCTATTTGATTATTTTTCTGTAGATTTCATGATATTATATGATCAACTTGAGAGCTATATTTTGGATTCCTGCTTAAATGACAAAATTTATACTTAAACACGTGTAACTCAGTCTAAATAATTTAAATTGACACACATCGCATGGGAGAAGCATGAGGTAGCAGACATATTGGCTTGTCTTGATGGTGTCTAATCAACTGTTGCGAGCAAAAGATGACCATTTCGAAGACTCTCAATTAGGTAATTGTGATACCAAGGCCAATTGTCACCATAATAAAGAAGAGCAAGCCTTGGTGCTACGGTGCTATTGTGACCTACAAAGTCTTGGTACCGTGCCTCTCAACTATTGTATTTGTGATTGTTGTTTCTTATTGTAGATGTAGAGACACCGTCAAGATTAAGGGATAAGTCCTTGGTGAACCCTCTTTGGAGGAAAATGATTGATTCAGTGATTGGTTTGGAAATCTTTGGTAATGAGCCAAGGTCGAGCCTCCTCCTCCTTAAGCTCCAAATTTTGCATGCACAGGGCATCCTTTTCTTCTTAAGCCTTTTTAGTTGTGTCTCCGATCGAGTAAGCACCACTTGACATTCCTCAATTTCTTTGTCCTAAGCCTCCTAAGCAGGCACTAGATGGTCTATCTCCTATCGAAGTTCTACCTTCTTCACCTGAGGGGTCATCTTGTTAGCTTTGTTGCACTCCGGTTTGATTGAAGTCTATATAGCCCGCGATGTAGAGGAGTGGAGAAAGTCAGTCGAGGTTATTATTCAAGTGAAAAGTGCACTCTATAACGACCTTACCACTAGCAAAGACTTGAAGATTCATAGAATCCATGTTGTTGAAATGCATAGCAAAGGCACGAAGGGCATGAATATGATTAAACCACATTGTTTACATTGAAGAATAAGAAGGCCTTAGGATACTATTCTTTATTATTTACACTCAGTCTATTGAAGTAGTTAGTGGCACAATCTCACCCTCACCAACCACTTATTGGTTAGAAATGTGAAGTCAAACAATTAGATGGTGGCCCTTCGTTGCAGTTTGTTCTCTTTGTTTGGTGGAATGACCACACTAGAGGGGGATGAATAGTATATTAATTAAATAATTAGCTTAAATTCGATTTTAATCATTTCTTAAATTACTTAGGTAATTCATGAATCGAGAAGTAAGCAGAAGCAAGATATATAAATGATAAGTAATAAGAAAGGCAAGGAACACAATGCTAACACAATTCTTTGTAGTGGTTCGGCCCCAATGCCTACTCCACTACCTAAGCACCCCGCTTAGGATTTTCAAACTAGATTAAATTGTTTTCCTTACAAAGAGAACTTTGACCCGAAGAGTCTCACTCTCAACGTAAGACACTTCCACACCCGGAAGTGTTCGGCTTCTTATCGAGAGTACTCTTCCACCTCAACCTAAGCGATAACTCAACTAATCATAGTAAACTATATTTACACAAGTGGCTTTACTCCTTCTACACCAAGGATACCACTTAATCACAAGATCTAACACTAGGTCTTTTTACAAACTCAAATACAATGAAATAACAAGAAAATACAACACAAAATGGAGTAATAAATCAAACAATAAAATACTTAGCACCAAAATAAACTCCATAGTCCTCTTGATGCCTCAAGGTGATGAAACGATGAAGTTTTGAAAGCTATATCAAGGATCTATCTTGGAAACTAGGGTTATCAAAAGGATGGCTCAAGAAAAGTTTTAGAATGATCAAGAATTGGCTCAATAAAGGCTTGGATCAATTGTTAAGAAGGCTTAAAGAAGATAGGTGAAGGGTATTTATAACCCCTCAACAGAACGGCTGCTCAACGGGCGAAAAACTAGTCGTTTCCGCCATTCGATCGCTTGCCATTCGATTGTCGGTCGACCGACCGATCGATCACCCAGCGACCGCTGGCCTTGATCGCGTTGTTCGGTCGATCGACAGGTCGACCGAATGAGTAACGATATACGATCTGCAATCTGGTCGATCGATCGATCGACCGACGAAGCTACTGCCAATTTTTGGCCTTGGTCCGTCCATTGACCGGTCGACCGAAGTAGCCTTCTGTCATTTTTTACCCAACTTCAGTCAATCGTTCGGTCGACTGAATTGGCTACCGCCAACTATCAACACTATTCGGTCGACCGAACCTGAACTGGGCAGTTTGGTTAGGCTTTGTTTGTTCGTTTTCTCGTTCCGTCTTTACTAAGTTTACTTATATAACATTTATTAACTTAAAGTTAATAACTTTAAAACATAAATGTTATATAAGAATTACCCCCCATTTGGATTTAATAAAAATATCTAAAAAATCAAAATCCTTAAGAATCAAAATCTAGTTCTTGGGGTCTAGTATAAATTTTTGGAAAACGGAAATTTTCTACTCTTTCAAGTCAAGAATGAGTAGGCTAAAGGCTTTCAAAAATTCCTAAAAAATACCTCGTTATCTAATTTTAATCCAAGGAATAATTACTGTCATTTTTATGTCAAGAAACTATCTAGGTCATATAGCCCTCCAAGGAGCTCCCTAGGGTATTTCAGGACGGTTTCCGAGTTTTCATGTTTTGGGATTCAGGAATGGTTTTTGGGTTCTTATGTATTATCATGAGGATATTATAATATAAACTAGACAGCCTAAATCTATACTCTATCTTGAACTAGACCAATATCCTTTCGATTTCTCGATTTCTCAATTTCTTCGATATTTCCGATCGAGGACATCGTGCGCTAACCAATATGGAATCTGAAAGTATTTCTCAATTAAATCATTAGTTTCATATTTGTTATCATCAAAACCGAGATTAAGACCAAGGTTGAAAACCTTAAGCCAACACTCTTGATCCTTATCCTTCTCCAACTTCATATTTAGATAGAAGTCATTTGCCAAGCAAACAATAGGGAAAAGTTGTCAAGCTATATTGATTGACTACAAGCTACTAATAATAGTCGAGATTTCCAACCCTTGTTATTACTAGGGGCTCATTTGATCTTAAAATCCGAGAAGGCCGAGTAAAAAACACCTCCTCCTTGCGGTTGATGTTGAATATTGATTGGAAGAGAGAGCTGCTCGGGCAAATGTACAAAACGACGTAGTCTGATGAAGGATAGCAGGCTAGCATATATCTCTAGCTAACTGTTCAAAACAAGCTAAGCAAGTGAAGTGGGAGAGTATTATAGGAAGGCTTGTTATATATGCACACATCCATAGGAAGTGGAGGCCTATTTCTAAGGAATATGTGAATATAATCATCAAGTCGAGTTTAGAATAATAGAGTAGAAAGCCAATTTGGGAGGGAGAATAATATAAAAAGAGGGGAACTTATATATATTTGACCTTATGATATTCAGCTTCCAAATTATCAAATCAATTGCATTAGTTTTTGATGTACAAACCTTTAAGGCCTTCCCTTGTGATAATTCTTGTGTTCCACATATTTAAAACTCAAATCAAATCCCAAACCAACCCACCGACAAAATTTAGCAAAATTAGAAAGTCCAACCGAATGTCGATCAACCAAATATCATCTGAAATAGTGTCAAAATGTTCAAGTAGGGTTTGGGTCGAAGTACGCCCGAACCGAACTTCGACTGACCTGCAAATGATGAGCTCGATAAAAAAATATTTTGAGCTGTTGGCCAACCCTTTTTTTTCATACCCATTTGTCACTATTATAAATTGCATTGAACTCGTGTTTTTGAGCTTCCTAATGCTTCATTCAGTCAATCCTTAAGATATTGAGCATTTATTCTTGAGTTCAAAGCTCTAATGGTTCAAAGACATCCACTTGAGCCTTCTTTCACTCTTCAAATCATCATAAGAATCACAAGGCCTTGAAGGGAGGAGGAGGAGATATGATTGTTTTATTGTAATTCCTTGTGGTTTGTATGAAAGGTATGGGTGACACACCTATTGTTGTTATGTGATTGTTGTTTCTTATTGTAGATGTAGAGGCACCCTCAAGATTAAGGGACAAGTCCTTGGTGAACCCTCTTTGGAGGAAAATGATTGATTCAGTTATTGGTTTGGAAATCTTTGGTAATGAGCCAAGGTCGAGCCTCCTCCTCCTTAAGCTCTAGATTTTGCATGCACAGGGCATCTTTTTCTTCTTAAGTCTTTTTTAATTGTGCCTCTGATCAAGCAAGCACTGGTTAACATTCCTCAATTTCTTTGTCCTTAGCCTCCCAGGTAGGCACTAGATGGTCTATCGCCTATCGAAATTCTACCTTATTCACCTAAGGGGTCATCTTGTTAGCTTTGTTGCACTCCGGTTTGATTGAAGTCTAGCCCGCAGTGTAGAGGAGTGGAGAAAGTCAGTCAAGGTTATTATTCAAGTGAAAAGTGCACTCTATATCGACCTTACCAGTAGCAAAGACTTGAATACCATCTTGAATAGATTCATAGAATCCATCTTGTTGAAATGCATAACAAGGGCACGAAGGGCATGGATCCGATTAAACCTCATTATTTACATTGAAGAATAATGCCTTAGGATACTGTTCTTCATTATTTACACTCAGGTTATTGAAGTAGTTAGTGGAAAAATGTCACCCTCACCAACCACTTATTGGTTAGAAATGTGAAGTCAAACAATTAGATGGTGGCCTTCCGTTGCAGTTTGTTCTCTCCATCCTTATCCTTCTCCAACTTCATATTTAGATAGAAGTCGTTTGCCAAGCAACCAATAGGGAAAAGTTGTCAAGCTAGTTTGATTGATAATAGGCTACTAATAATAATCGAGATTTTCAATCCTTGTTATTACTAGGGGCTCATTTGATCTTAAAATCTAAGAAGGCCGAGTAAAGAACACCTCCTCCTTGCGGTTGATGTTGAATATTGATTGGAAGAGAGAGCTACTCGGGCAAATGTACAAAACGGCGTAGTCTGATGAAGGCTAGCATATATATCCAATTGTTTCAAAACAAGCTAAGCAAGTGAAGTGCGAGAATATTATAGGAAGGCTATAATGCACACATCCATTGGAAGTGGCGGCCAATTTCTAAGGAAATGGTCAATATAACCATCAAGTCAAGTTTAGAATAATAGAGTAGAAAGCCAATTTGGGATCGAGAATAATACAAGAAGAGGGGAACTTATATATATTTGACCCTATGATGTTCAGCTTCCAAATTATCAATTCAATTGCAGAAGCTAGGTAGATAAAGATGAGGGAATAATGGTCTGAAGATCTTCGTTTTCGATCGACCCCATACTGACTTCACTTGATTGGTGACTAGGTGACCAATCTCGGCGAAGGCGTAAGCAACAAAAACCTATATTCGATGCAAATAAGGTCAGATATTTATATTTTTTAGGGCCAATCGGTAGGTGTCTTATTAAGTAGAGGTGGCAATGGGCTGCTCGGGTAGGTCCACTATCCAGATTGCCAAAGGGGTGGCCTAGCCACGCACGAGGCTCGCCCCTTCAAGCTCAAGCCAGTCTCTGACCACCCCACCAGCGTAGTGTTGCGCCAAGCTAGGCCGGCACTACGCCATTCTAGGCCTGGTGCAGGGCTGCAGAGCGCAAGCCTAGGTCTACCCCACCGGCGGCCCGCAGGCCTACGGCCAGTGTCGAGCTCGGCATGGCCTGCATGCCCAAGAGATGAGCCGAGCCCGTCCCTTGGGCACAAGCATGACATGCCTGGCTCGGCTTGAAATTTTTGGCTAGAGTCAAGCACAACTCTTTTCAGGCTGAGTCTATGTCACCTATGGGCGGACTCGGCCCATTAATACCTCTATTATTAACAAAGGTATTGAGATGCTAGATCATGTTCGTCACTCTAAAATTCAAACTAGTAAATAGGGGGCTAGTTATGTGGACATTCTGAACACTTCACCTATGAACTATACTAGATGGAAACATGTGGCACCAACCCACCGCATGACCGCCCAAGCCCTACTGACAGCTCAAGCGCCTCCGCTTCGAAACATGGTCGGCCTAATGCCATGCAATAAGGGTAAGAAAGATTTTTTAGATGTAAGTATAAACATCAAAATATTCATGAGTAAAAGAACAAAAAGGAAGGAGGGAGAAAAAAAATTACAATTGTTGATACAATTATGTTTGAATCATCTCTTTAACTTAAGCATCGGAGGTGTTGAGATGTATTGTATTTTAAATCCAAATTAAAACCCGCTCCGCTGAATGTTTTGCCTGGTTGAAATTGGATCCGATTTTGACTTGGAACTTCAACTCGGTATGGTGTCTATGTATATTTTTGGGGCCGCAGTTAGAGTAGAAGGGTTGAAGAGACGAAAATGCCAGAGGGAGTTCGAGACGAAAATGCTAGAGGGAGTTCGGCGGTGTGAGAATTTGTGAGAATATTTTGTATTATGTCTATAATTTTTAGCATATAGTGAATTTATTGTTGAATTAGACTTACACTAGATAGAATCATGTAAATTATTGTGTTTCCTGCTCTCGTTCTCCTTTTTCTATTATATGTCTTGGATTTGGGTTCTGTTGTGACAGGAAGGCCTAATTAACCCCTAATAGCCCATGTGTAGGAGATCAGTAGGACAGCTTCATTTGGGTTCAATTCCAATTGACCGATCAGTGAAGTACATCATTCGTGGGCCAGTTCTCGACAGAGATGGATTCAATTTCATCATATGCCATTGACAATTAACTCCTACAACATTCAACCTCATAATAGCAAAATCACCCCCAGTGAGAAGCTGGGTTAGTTTAGGGGTGAGAGATAGTTCTGGTTTCACTAAGAAAAGTCAATCACAGAGCATGTGTATTTCCGTCCACACATACAGACGTTTGCTATCTCGATTACCTTCTTGGTTATAACTTTGCATTCAAGGTGAACTCCCATGAGAATTTCACCTGCTTCAAAGGTCAAGCATTCCCAACTGATGCTATTCAAAGCAATAAAGTATAGGCTTCTGCATGCTAACCGCATCCTTCAAGTAAAAAAGAAAAGTAAAAGGATACGGAGATTGTTTCATGACATTTGAAGAGATTGAAGTCTCTTGAATTGTAAAAAATAGTACATTTGTGATCATTAATGGTCTTCAGCATCTAAAGCTTGATAAGACGTCTTCCCAGACGTCCACCAACATTACAGAACATATATCAAAGAAAGATTTTGAACGCATATTTGTAATAGAAATGCAAACTAACAAGAGAGAACACAGCTGCTGCCATACTAAGCAGCTTCAGCACATTCCAGAGAGTGGAGGCAGCTTCAGTTTTGATTTCTCATTTGTAGCCATCATCTTCCTCTCCATTGTTTACTCATGTATTATACCGGATTGTGTTCCAATTGCGATCATATATATGAGGCAATAAAACTTAATTTTTCCCTTAAAATAAAAGAATTAATAAGTCGCGAAGACAGAAAATTAATCGGTCGAATATAACAAAGCAATCACAATGTACCATTAATTCAATTTGCAATTTGGTTCATCGTTTTGGCAATAGTTAACCATCATACTAAGCAACTGGCATTCATCTCACTGTACCTGCCGGCTGGGACCATTATCTTCTTTCTTCTCTTTGGGACCATTAATAATTTTATTATTAATTATTTAATATTTGCCACATATATATTAATAGAAGTTATTTTACCGCTCAGGATTCTTATTCTTATACGTTTTTCTCTTTAAAAAATTAGGGTAAATTATACTAATCTCTCCTGAGATTTAGTAAAATTATATTGACCTCCCCTCTATTTGTAATTTTATCTTGTAATCCTCCTGAATTTTGTAAAAGATTACATAAACATCCCTATAATGAAATAAGATTACACAAATTTTTTCTGAGTTTTGTAAAATATTACACAAATCTTCCCTAAAAAAATTATTCAGGGGAGGTAATTGTAATTTGGACAAATAGAGGAAAGATCAATATAATTTCACTAAACATCAAAAGAGATCGGTGTAATTTATTCAAAAAATTATACCTATTATTTTCTTTTGTTATAATCTTATTTTTTTTAAAAAAAGTCCAAAGATTAAACTGGAAATTGTTATTATATTATTTTCAAAGCAAAAAAGGATGATGGCCGGGTTTTTTCAAAATAGGAATTCACGATCCTCCACAGTAAAAATAATTAATAATAAAAGAAAAATAAAATATATATCTACTATTTGATGAAACTGTTCTGAGTTGCTTCATATATATATATAATATATGGTTTCCCTTAATTAGACATCATGTCATGTTCATTCAAGGCATGTCGGACACTGACCGGGAATAAAGCTCAAATAAAGGTCATCAAAATCATTAATTTATTTTTCACATTATCATTCAATTAAACAATTAATTATTACCACAAAGAAATAAAGTAAACAATACGAGAGAATTTTTACGCCCTTCCAAGCCTTATAAATACCCACCCAACTCCTGGAATGCAATCCAATCACGGCTTGTCATTTCACTCCATTTGCTTCCCTCAACTTCTCATCATCATCATCGTCATCGTCCTCATCAATTTAATAATCAATGGAGCAAATGGACGTCGACTTTTTGATTTCTTCTCCTGAGACGCAAGTAGAGTTGATGAACATGATGCTGCAGCTGCAGCAACTTGCCGAATTCTCCGAGACCTGCATGCAGCCGCCGCCCTCACCCTGCGACCAGCTCTCCGCGGCTCCCTCCCCGGCCTTCCACGCCTCTCCCACCTCCCCCGTCTCGCCGCCGCCCGTGTTCCCCGGCGGCCCACAGAGCGGCTCTCCCTTCTCCCTCGACGCTTACGGCGGCAGCGCGATCGTGGCGGCGGGGCCGGGGATGGGCCATCTCGAGGGAGAGGCCGGCGGGGAGCCGTCGACGGCGGCGATGAGGGAGATGATCTTCCGGATCGCGGCGATGCAGCCGGTCCACATCGACCCGGAGTCGGTGAAGCCGCCGAAGCGGCGCAACGTGCGGATCTCCAAGGACCCGCAGAGCGTGGCGGCGCGGCTGCGGCGCGAGCGGATCAGCGAGCGGATGCGGATACTGCAGCACATGGTCCCCGGCGGGACGAAGATGGACACGGCGTCGATGCTCGACGAGGCCATCCACTACGTCAAGTTCCTCAAAACCCAGGTGCAGTCGCTGGAGCGGGCAGCGGTCAGCCACGGCCTCGGCGCAGCGCCGCCGGTGGCTTTCCTGCCCTTCGATGGCAACTACTACCGGGGCATGTATCAGCTGCAGGAGCGAGCGTTCATGAATTAATCGACCGGCCGCGGATATTATCGATTTATATAATTAATTTGGAGTTCGTACATGTCTGTGAATTAATTATTACTTAGGATATCATGCGTTGTGCAAGCGAAGTGGTGTTCTTGATGAAGAGTTCGTATTCTTTGCTCGAACTCTTCCACCCTTCTCTTTTGCTTTCTTTCACATCACAGGAGTCATGTTTTTTATGTTCTCCTTGTACCTCTCTCTGCGCATCTGTTGACTGTTGTTAATAGATTGTTTCTCATCATTGAGACTCTTCTTTCTTTATGTTATGTTTTCCTATCCATCAGTCTATCTTCTTAAATAATTTTGAGCTCAGAACCCACAAACGAATCGGGTACGTACAATGCATGGGGAGCAACTAACATGATGGGACACGTACGTGAGCAAGATAAACTAAACAAAGGAGAGCGCATTGGATCCCTGCGTAGTTGAATTCATTATATATATATATCCAAATGCGTGCAAGTATCTTAAGCAAATAGGAAAAGAAATATTATATAGGTATAAAAATGCGAGAAATGGATTTTTTCCTAATAAAGGAGGAAGGTCGTTATAGTACTTTGGGCAGTGGTGGTGTGACAGTTGAGGAGGTCGGTAGGGGAGGAGTGGGGCCCAACGGTCGGTCGGGCGTACAAGGGGTTATAAATGGAGGAGGCCGACATCAATCATGGGGTTCAATTGGATTTAATTAAATGTTGGGAATTCGAAGCCGGGTCAATTTATGACTCCGCGTACTGGGAGGAGGATCGAGTGCGGCCGGGTCGGGTGGGATAAGGTCAAACGGATCTTCTTAATGGATTCGGTCAAGATTAAGCGGACTTGGCCGCTCTCTCTGCGCTTGATTTAGACTACACTTTATGCCAATGATTCAAATGTGTGAATAGGGTTTCGATCAATGATATTGTTTTTTCAAAGATTTTGTAATCGTGATGATTGATGAGAATATAATCCATTTTGTGTTCCTGGGTACATAGAATTTGGATATGTTGAATAAGTGTCTCCATTGACTAAAACTGATAGCACCACTGGACCATTTTAATTAATTAACTCACGTAATTAATCAGTAGTTTAAAATGATTCTGAGTTATGCATTAACGTAGGAAAACAATGATTAATTAAGTACATAATTGTAAATTAAATGTTAGGTGGGAAGTGAATGAGGTCAAATCAGAGAACAGCAAAAGCAGAACCACTGGAGGCCTCAGTGACAGAAACTCCAGTGTTCTTCTCTGTTGTTTGGCCACCACAAAAATTTAATCCAATTATCTATCTATTTTTGACTTTATCAACGAGGTTTCCGGAACACAGTAAACAATAAATTTTATTGACATATAAATTAGAATGAAAGCCTGAGATATAGACATGTACTTCTTTTTGTTTGCCGACAGAGGCGAGGTGTCGAACAAGTCTTCTACTGCAGATTTTTGATGCATCGAAGAATATGTGAGATGTGAGAATGAGATCACATGAGCCAATTTTTTCATGCTTTTAATTAAGCCAAGAGTACCATCAACTATGAACAGAGAGTGACTTGTTTCAGTGGAATTATATGCGTTGGTACATTTTAAGGTTTCTGAATTATTAGTTATTTCCATCAACCAAAATTAAGTAATATTGATTTTTTTTTTGCAGATATATATATGTGTGAATTGTTAGGTAGTAAAGCATTTACATAATAATTAAGTGGGCTTAGATATATAATTAAGGCTTTGTAAATATATATAGTACACCATCATGATTAAAACAATGAATTGAAGGGGGGACTGGGGAGTGGTCCTGTGGGAACCAATCCTTAACCAAGGGCATGTGCTTCTCTTGGCCTCCCTCACCCCCTTCCTTAACTTGTCCTTGATAAGGGTAATTGTATTAGGTGGTTGGGAAAGGGATATCATAATTAAGTGATGGTCATAGATGAGGTGAGAGAGATGAGGTGAGAGAAAAGGTGATGGAATGCTAGTAATGAGAATGAATATATAAAAAAACGTACACATAAAATGAGGATATCTAAGTAAAGTGGAAGATATAGTAAGTAGCCTATTAGAGGCCAAGAATAACAATAGTGTAAAGGGAATAAGAGTTAAAGAAGGAAAGAGGAGGCTGGAAATTGACAAGGCTTAGTTTATCAATATAGTGGACACCAGATTCACCAGAACATGCATGTAAAATTCTCAACAATTTATACATCATTTCATAACATGACAGAGGTGTTGACTAATATGAACATTGGATGAATCATAATCTATGTATCGTATTGATACGATAATTTTGATTCATGTATAATTTTTATTCGTATAATTTTTTATACGATTGTTGACTTCACTCGATAGAAGGCATCCTGAATGGCTCATCAAAATAGGATGACACATTTTAAGGGATTTGTGGCTAGAAATACTTGTGGGTCCATTTCGTTCATTAGCCATAAGTATTGATTGGTAAATATTACTATTTTAATTAATTAAATATATTTATTAATGAAATATATAATAATATCTAATGTAATTGTAGAGGATATAAAATAAGCAGGTCATGTTGATAATTGCTCCACCTCTACAGGTGTTTGAAATTGAAGCAACACCAAATTTGGTATCAAAACAACCTTCATTGTGGGGAGTTTATTGATGGGAGGCTATAGACCATAGCGTTAAGTATATTTTAATCCTTAAATTGCATCATAATTTTTATTTAGTAACCATATTGGTAATAATTAAGTATTTTTTAATTATTATGTTACATTAATTAATTTTATATTTGAAGGCAACCTACACTAAGATACTGTAGGGATGTTGATATATAGGTGGATGCAAGTCGCTAGAGTAAGTGAGCACGACAAAGTTTATGATATAGGCACTACGGCCCATGCTAAGGCTTTGTTGTTGTTGCACGATGCTAAGTAGGGATTGCAACGGTTAGGTTAAACTATTTAAGAATCCATTAACTAAAATCAAAATCAAAATCTTTTGATTTAAAAAGCCAATATCCGAAATCAAAATCAATTTATTGTCAATTATTCGTTGGATAATATCTATTTACTACTCGAAGCCGATTAGCTCGGTTCAGATAGATGCAATTATATGTTTACTAATCGATTATTCGGTTAGTAACGAATAATCGATTAATAAATAAAAAAATATTTTATTTTTTTATTAAAGTCAAAACCGATTAATATTTTAAAATATTTATTATATATAATAATTAATAAAATTATAACTAATTTTGGTTATCAATTATTCACGAATCGATAATCGAAATCGAACTAAATTTAATTGGTTTTTCGTATTCACTAATCGAAACTGAAACTAAACTGCAAATTTACTATTTGAAACCAAATATTGTAGTTCGATTAACAAGTTAACCAGTTTTGATTGCCACCCATAGTGTCAAGCCCTCCATCTCCACCTCCATTGCCAGACAGTCTACCTCACACACATCTGATCATATAGAGTGGCTAGCTACATAGGAGACTTCTCATTATGTGTTATCTTTAGATGTAGATACTTAAGGATCAGATGGCGCTGGTGTTGAAATATTTGGCAGATATCTTAATTAACATGGTTCTCAAGTGATGGTTCGTTTCTCGTTGCCACAACGATGAGTGCATGCATCAAATCCATCTTCACGATGATGCCAATTGATCACCCCCCTACGCAGCCCTTGACGATGCCTAGGGATCATCAATCACTACTGCAAAATTTATTGCCTGCTTCTGATCTTGAGAATTAATATTTTCATATATGAGTTTTAGTGATTTTGATATATATAAAGTTTGGCATATATAGACTTTGGTTTACTTTGTAAATATTTAATACATTTGTGTACATATTTAATAAATTTTATATAAATTTTTGATATGTTTGTGTAAATATTTGTTACATTTGTGTATAACATAAATTGAGTTGTGAATTATGTATAATGTGAATATCTGATGCCTAGGAATCATCAATCACCACCGCAAAAGTTATTGCCCGCTTAATTTTGATCTTGAGAATTAGTATTTTCATATATGACTTTTAGTGATTTTGATATATATGAAATTTGACTTATATAGACTTTGGTTTACTTTGTAAATATTTAATACATTTATGTAAATATTTAATAAATTTTACATAAATATTTGATATGTTTGTGTAAATATTTGTTACATTTGTGTATAACATAAATTGAGTTAGTGAATTATACGTGCAATGCTAGTTCATATGTGTGTTCATTTGTGATTTTAATTATTCTTAAATTTTTAAATAAGGTTATTATTATTATTTAAAAAGAAAAAAAGAAAAAACACCATATGTGGTGGTATCATGATGACAAAATCATCACAAAAGGTGTATCAAAACTCATTTGTCACAACAAAGTTGTTGAACTATTGATATCCTAGGTACGTACGTGATTGCATCATTGATCGCCCAATATGTATCACCCATTGCTGATGACTCAATAATGACTCATTAGTGATGACATCTGTCATCCCCCTATTATTGTAGATAATATATTCTTTAATGATTGTCTTTGTCGTCCTAGATTACTACCGGCGCATATTTCTTCAAAGGCACTTTGACAGTTAAAAGTATCATAATATTTTGACCCATGCATTTGGCCAACAAATTAAACCACTTAATTTATAAAAAAATTATTGTGGTTTTAATTGTGCCAAAAAATATTATTGAGTTCAACACAATTTATTTTTTTAAAAAGAAACTATATGTGGGTTAATATATAGCAGGTCTTATTGTGTTAGAATGAGTTTCTCATAGTCTTTAACTATTAGTTCAAATTTAAAATTAAAAAAAGTTGCATAATCTAATTCAATTAACTTGATTATCATCAAGAAAATACATATGTTTGTCAAGAGATTAAAAGATATTACAAATTATCCTCTTAAAATTTTACCCACCCTTCGGTTATGTTTGATAGACACACTTTATAACTGCTTGAAAATCTTATGGGTTCAAAAATTACCTCCAAGTCGGGGGTAAGTTTTAACCAAACACAGAATGTGATAAAATTTTAACTCCCTAATGAATACATCTTATTTAATTTTTTCAATTCGCTCTCACTCGATCTTAATCATATAAATATTATTTACTTTTTACTCGTCGCACTTTAATGCTTGTTGCGAGAATGGAGAAACATATAAAAGAGGAGCATAAGAGTTGCAGTAGTTTAAGATGTAGTGTAATTACCTTACTATATCATATATAATAAAATCCCAATTGTTATTAGAAGGGTAAATAGGTCTTTTCCATTCTTATTTTTTGAATTTTATTAAGTTTAAATACCGCGAACTCTGTAATTTAAGTTAGTTTTTTGATGGAATAACATTTCTTCAGTCGATTTCTTTCGTCCTCTCCTTCTTCTACCCCAACTCGTTTCTTATCATGGTCTCAGAGTGGAGCGATTAGGGTTCAAAATCGAATCAGAGTCATTCCTTTTCCCGATCAGGAGTTTGCAAGTCGACGGATAGAAGATGGCAAGAAATCGTCGAAACTCAACAGCAAGATTTGCAACAGGATGAATCACAAAATATCCTCTAGAGCAAATCATCAATCGAGATCAATGAAGTCGAAGATAACCCCTTTGTTCTACAAGAGAATGATAATCCAGGTATGATTTTAGTTTCATCTCAACTTATTGGGAATGCAAATTATTTGCCATGGAAAGAAGCTATCTTGATTTCATTATCAGCGAAAAAAAAGGTTGATTTCATCGATGGTTCAATCGAAATACCAGAAGAAAACTTGCCCAAATACCGAGTCTGGGAACACTATAATGACATAGTAAGATCTTGGATGCTACAATCAATATCTTCGGGATTAAGCCCTAGTGTCATCTACGCAAAAACGAGGCCAAAATGTGGAGTGATTTTGAAGTCAGATTCGGAAGGAGCAGTGAACCTCGCATCTTTGAGGTACAAACACTCATCTGCACAACTTGTTAGGGCAATATGAACATTGCTGATTACTACACCAAATTGAAAGGGTTGTGGGACGATCTCGATGCAATTGATGCTGATACCCACAAAACTAGGAGAGAAATGTTTGAAAGGACTCGTCTCAGGCAGTTTTTAATGGGGCTCAACGAAACTTACATGACAATTAGAGATACAATGTTATTGATGAAACCACTACCTGATATAAATCAGGCATATGCGATGCTTGAACAAGAAAAATTGTAAAGGTCAGTTGGGATGAATGTAAATGCATGGCCTGAGAGCGTCGCTTTGAACAACATTGTTCAGGACAACGAAAACAATCTCGGGTTCAATAAGAACATGAATCAATTTGGCCAGAAAAAAAATTATGGTTACTGTATGCGACCTGGACATACACGTGAAATATGCTATAAGATACACGACTATCCTCCTAGCCATAAACTCTATAAAGGAAAGCAAAGAGTTAACTATCAGTATGTTAACAATCAGTATGGTAATGACAAGCGAGTGAACAACATTCAAGCTACTAATCAAGAGAATAAAGAAGAGAGAAGTTCAGCAGCGGAAAACATTACTCTTATATGGTAATGACAAGCAAGTGAAAGATTCAAGCTATTAATCAAGAGAATGAAGAAGAGGGAAGTTCATTTTCATGGCGTACATGAAAAACTCACTGAGGAGCAATTCAACATCCTGCTCAATATCATTAATCAGAAACAAAGTGGAAGTCACATAACAAACTTGGCAGGTAATTAATCATTTTTGTTCAACTATGGTATTCAATTCAGCTGTATATTGCTTACATCATAAGTGGATAGTTGACGGTGGTACCACTGATCATAAAGCAAGTCAACATATCACACTAGATAACCCTACCAAACTAGCTCCTAATGACAAAGTATTCTTACCCAATCGAACCTCAGCACCCATTGCTAGTATAGGAACAACATATGTCAATAAAAATATTCACAAATTGTATGTACCTACTTTTTAGTTCAACCTAATGTCAATTAGCAAGCTGATAAAAGAATTACATTGTTCAATCACATTTAACCCACATGACTTTTTCATTCAGGACCTTGTCTCGAGATGACTCTTGGGAATGGTAGAGAAGAGAATGAGTTATACCTGATAAATAGAGCTCCACAAATTGCCAAACAAAACTAGATATATATCTCCTCAAGCCTTATTAGTTGCTCTTGACTCACCTTCTCTTTGGCATTTAAGATTATGACATATGTCAATAAAAAGAATGAAGCTATCGTCGAATAGAAATCTTGATTTATGTAAAATTTCTCCTTTTTCTGCAACATTTTCCCACTTGCCAAGCAATGTAAATTGCCTTTTTCATTGAGTACGTATAAAACTCCTAAGATGTTTGAAATATTGCATTGTGATGTTTGGAGACTTCCCAAGGCCCAAAGATATGATGGGTATTCCTATTTTTTGACTTTGGAGGATTAATACTAGGACATGTTGGACTTACCTCTTTTCTTCAAAGGACCAAGTACCCAGCATTCTCATTAAATTCATCAAACTTGTCAAGAACCAATTCTCAAAAACCATAAAAGTCCTTAGAACAGATAATGAAAGTGAGTTTTCAAATGTCACCGTAAACAATTTCCTGGATGAACATGGGATAGTACACCAAACCTCATGTGTAGAAATACCCCAACAAAATGCTGTGGTGGAGAGAAAGCATAGGCACTTGCTAGAAGTAGCAAGAAGTTTGAAGTTCTAATCTCAATTACCACTGAGATTTTGGGGAGATTGTATTTTGACAACTACCTACCTAATAAATAGATTACCAACTCCTTTGCTATCCAACAAAAGTCCTTATGAACTTCTCTACAACAAAAATGCCTACATTGAGTCACCTCAAAGTCTTTGGGTGCTTATGTTACATAAATACCATCAAGCAAGGTAGGACTAAGTTTGATCCTAGGGCTCAAGAGTGTGTATTCTTAGGCTATCCTTATGGGAAGAAAGGATATAAAGTCTACAATTTGAAAACTCATTCCATTCATATATCTAGGGACATTACTTTTGTTGAACATATTTTTCCTTTTAACACCAACACCATGCAGAAAACTATTTTTCCTATACTCAAATCTGAAAAGGAAGCTAACCAAAGTAACAATCCAATAATTTCCATTCCATATTAACAGTCTTGGTAAATCCTTCACTGAAATTAAAGAGAGATTTATACATTGACATAAACATTGAGAAAGAAAGAACAAGTCAGGAAGTGATTGACTATGAAACAAGTAGCATGAATGATGAACATGATAGTGAATCAAACCCAAAATCCTATCTTGTTCTATCCCCATAAGAACCTTGCATTCCACCTATTAGATGAAGCCAAAGGATAACACAAAAACCTCATAAATTTAGAGATTATTGGTGTAACACATCTCAACTCAAACCTAAACCAAGAGCTTCAGACAAGGTCACTCCATACCCCTTTACCAATTATGTCAGTACATCAAAATTACCACAATCATCAAAGCCTCTTAGCCTACATTGACCAACAACATGATCCTAAAACCTATGAAGTGGTTGTCAAAGATTCTAAATGGGTTAAATCAATGGGAGATGAATTGAATGCCCTAGAAACTAATGGAACCTGGCTTCTATGTAACATACCACTTGGGAAAAGGATAGTTAGGTGTAAATGGGTGTATCACACTAAGTGTAGACCAAATGGCAGCATAGAGAAACACAAATCCAAGTTGGTAGAAAAAGGATTTACACAAACTGCGGGTGTAGATTATCAAGAAACCTATGTCCCTGTGTTTACGATGGCTACTGTACGCATATTACTAGTTGTTGCAGCATCAAAAGAATGACCTCTATTCAAATTGGATATTAACAATGCAAACTTACATGAGGACCTTGATGAAGAAGTCTACATGGCTAGGCCCCCGGGGCATGGTAAAGTAGGTGACACAAGAGTTTACAAACTCCTCAAGTCCATTTATGGACTCAAACAAGCTGGGAGGCAGTGGTATGCCAAACTCTCAACCAGCATTATCTCAAGGCTATATTCAAAGCAACTATGACTTAGGTTTGTTCATCAAGAAAAATCATAATAGATTAGTGATGGTACCGATATATGTTGATGATATTATTCACTACCAGAATATTTGCTTTCACCGATGGGGCAAACCAACGGCCGCCCTAGCCATCAGAACAATCCATGGTTTTTTGACGGCTGCACAAGCCATGACTGATGTGATGCCATCAGCCACGGCTCGCATATGAACGCCTCAGATCGTCGCTCATAGCCGATGGCGCACACGACGTGTGAAATGAAAAAAGTTATCAGCCACGATTTAGAGTGGGCGAGGTGGGCCGTCGGTGATATTAATTAGTCATTAGCCACGGCTAGGAGCGATCATCAGTGATAAAATGAGGGCGCGCACTCGACGTGAAAATAAAAATTACCGATGGCTTAGAGAGGGCCGCGTCGGCCATCGGTAACATAGTAAATAATAATCCACGATTTACTCGTTGGTGAAAAAGGTTTTTATTTGCGTTCGCGCCTAACCCCTCTTTTCTCCCACTCTTCTTTCTACGTTACTCTTCGTCAAAAAATTACCGTCAATGCCGCTTCGCCGCTATCGCCGATTTCGAGCAGCTAATCGCCTCGAGTCGTCGCCCATCCTCAAGCCCTAGTCTTCGCTGATCGACGACTTATCCCTCGCCTACGATCGCTTTTTCCCTCACCGAAGACCGTCATTGCCGACAATCTTCAGGAGAGGTCTTCTTCCTTCCCTCTTCGGTCGACTGGGGCCAAAACCCTAGGTTTCGACCGCCGCCGGCAGTAGCTTATTTTTTTTATTATATGTTAATTAGTTTTTGTTTAATATTAGATTAAATTAGATTTAGGTTAAATGTTAATTAGATTTAGATTTAGATTTAGGTTATATCTATTAATTAATTTTAGTTTAGATTAATTTTAATGTTAGTATTTAGATTTAGATTAATTAGAATCGTCCACTTTGGACTCGCGCCAAAATCGTTCACTGTGGACTTGTGCCCAAATTATCCATGGTGGACTCGCGCTGGAATCATCCACTTCGGACTCCCACCGAAATCGTCCACTTCGGACTCGCGTCGAAATCGTCCACTTTGGACTCGCGCCAAAATCGTCTACTATGGACTCTCACCGATATCCAAAAATTTAGAAAGTAAATTAATCATGACGAGTTAATACATTTCACGTATGCATCGACGAGTCAAGTTTTAATTTTGCAAAACCTTAGATCCATTCGAGGGTTGTCTGTTCGGGAGTTGATACATACAACGTACAACCCTTGAATTATTCCTAATTGAACAATTTGAGAACATATTTATTTGTATTGCACTTAGTTTTTTTTTTTAGTCATTATTCATTTTTAAATTTTAGCTTGTATCTCCCTTGTTCTTCGATATGCGTCCAGATGATATGTGTATTCGAAGAACTATATGGAGATGCTGTCGAAATTTAGAATAAAATTAATGACTAAACGAAATACTTAGTGTAATATGAATAACAAGAATCTCGAATACAATAGGACCAAGGGCGTTTGTAGGATTTTTGTAATATCCTAGATATTAATATTTATTTTTGTCATTATTTGTGAATGTTAGCCTAGCGGGCTAGTTCGAGGTCGAGTCGAGTCGACTCATGGTCCGGTGTGAGCTTGCGAGCTCGGGTAAGTAGGAATTTGAATTATGCGATTTCTTTTCTTGGTTCGGTAAATTTATGTAATTACTCTATTGCGTGTGCCTAAGTTATTAAATTATGTTGCATATGGATGTGCATATAAGTGATGCTTGAATTTAGCATGGAGTTAGTCGGATTAGCGGGTTGCGGATCCGAGTTGTTGTGGGCGCGGATTAGGGTGTGGATGGGAGGCTTTTGGAGGGGATTATAAAATCCCCCCTCCCCCCCTTTGTGGCTTACGACTCCCCATTGGAGCTGCACAAGCCGAGTAGGAGAGAGGAGCCGCTCAAGCCGAGCTGCCCATCTCCCCTTTCCCTTCTCTTGGAGCCGCCGAGTGGAGCCAAGCTGAGAGCCTAGCCGCATTCCCTCCTCTCTCATCCTCCCTCTCCCTTGGATGCCAAGCCACCACCCTCTTTCCCTCTTCTTGGAGCCGCCGGCTTGAGGTGGAGCCGCCGCCCCCACTTCTTTCTTTGTCTTGGAGCCGAGTGCTTGAAGGCCAGATTTGGAGGCTGCCGCTTGAAAGTCTTTCTCTATTTCTTCTTCCTAATCAAGGTGAGTGGTTTTACCCCTCCTTTCTTGGGTTTTCTCGTGTTCTTGAGCCGATATGGGCATAGTATTATTTTTGTGGTTTTTCGTCGATTCGTGGGTTTTGATTGCCAGGTCTTGTGTCGGTTTGTAGGAGGAGGGCCCGAGACTTCCCCTTTGTGGCTCGGTGTGGCTCAGCAGCCCTAGGTTTACCCTAAGGGTGCTCAGCCAAGGTGGAAGCAGGAGTACCCTCGAGGTATTCGTTGAAATGCCTAAGAGAGGGTTTTTGTTTATCATAAGATCTATACCTTGAATTGCTTACCAATTTAGGTTCTTGTAATGTTGCTGCATGTTTTAAAATTAAATCTGTGATTTTTTAGAATTTAGTCATGTTTATAAAAAATAGGATTTTGATCCTAAAGCCATGGGTGTGCTTGATATGGGTTCTTGATCATGGAGTTGGATTCTTGTTTAAAGATTATCTTGATGCTTGCTAATCTTGGCTAAACAAACATGATTTAATTCTTGTGAATTCTGAACGTTATAATTTTGTTTTAAGAGTGATTAAGGATTTAATTTCTATAAATTTCGGATTTACTCATTGATGTTCTGGAAATTCTTATGCTGAAAACTATATGCTGAATTGTTGATTTAGGGCTGATTTTAAAATCCATGTTGTGGTGTGTATAGTTTACTGAACATAGTCGTGTAACCTATTATTTTGACCAGAAAATATAGTCTGGATCCATAGGACACACTTTGGGAGTCAGATTTGACTTGGGTGCACCAGTTTGGGGCTCAACAGTAAACTTAAAACAAAATCCTAATCTTGGCAAATAGAAACTTTAATTGAATAATTAAAATTCAAGGGGTAGCATAATCTGTTAAGAGCCAACAAATTAAATGTTATGCATGAAATAACACCTCATGAGTTTATTATATTACGAGTCTAGGAGTTGGAGTCGGTATTGAAGTGTTGAGACGCTTTCCAATAAGGACACCCCTAAGACACCGTAGGAGACACTTGATTTAGGTCTTGTTATCGTCATATCTTTATGAATGGCGGAGAGGCTCGGATAGGAGCCGAATTGCGGGCCTGGCCCGGGAGGTTGGATGATAAATTCCCAACTTGTGGAACAAGTTCGGATGGGCAAATCTCGATTGTTCCTGCGTTTCTTGTGGAACAAGTTCAGACGGGCAAATCTCAATTGTTCCCAAGATTCTATATTTAAAGGAATAAGTTTGGATGGGTGAATCCCGATTATTCCTACATTATCTCTTTGGAACAAGTTCGGATGGGCAAATTCCGATTGTTCCTGTGCTTCCTCGTGGAACAAGTTCGGATGGGCAAATCCGATTGTTCCGAGTTTCTTTCAAGAAATAAGTTCGGACGGACAAATCCCGATTATTCCTATTATAACTTAAATGGACAAGTTAGGACGAGCGAATTTCGATTGTTCCTTCGCATCTCATGGAGCAATTTCGGACGGGCCAATCCTGATTGCTCCCGAGTTTCTTTATATTAGGATAAGCTCGGATGGGCAAATCTCAATTATCCTAATATGTTTTGTTGCCTTAGGGCATGATAGGATTAGGCCTGTTGTACTTCACCGTTAAGGTGTTGGATGCCTTCGGGCATGTGGTGCTAGATGGCATGTTAGCTAGTCACTCTCTTGTGACATTTCATGCTTGAGTCATGTGTTTTGGATTATACTATATATCTATGTTTGGTTTCTCATGGGGGTTGGTAGAACCGCTCACTAAGTTCTTTGAACTCACCCGTTGTCATTTTGTTTTATTTTGCAAAGCCTGACCAGTGAGGTGGGCAGGAGCACTTAGCGTAGCTGGATGGCAAAGGAGCCACATTGATCTCATAACAGTCATAGTTAGGGGTTGTAGTCGAGTTTTTGGTTGTTGTCATGTACCCATGTTTTGGTATTTGGAGTTGTAGTCCCTTGGGGATATTCATGTCTTTATTTCAAATTTTCTTTTGTAAACGAACAGTTGAACGTTGATTTATTATTTTCGCACTTTACCGTTTTATTAAAATTACTTCTAATAAAATCTGGTTTGGTTTTTCATTTAAAATAAAAAATGTTTCATTCTTTCCGCTATATTTTATTGTTATGAGTTGACATGTGCAAGGTTTAGGCTGTGGGGTATAGGCACGTATACCTTGGCCGGTCACATGACCCTGAGTTGGGGCGTGATATTTTAAAAATAGAGAACATGGGGAAATTTAAGGAAAAATTAACAAATCTAACCCATACTTTGACGAAATTAATAAATCTAACCCACCTTTTAAATTGCATCAATTATAACCCGTACTTACGAATTTACATCAATTCTAACATCTCGTCTACTTGCTGTAAATCGCCCCGTTAGTTGCTGACATGACATCCTAGTCAGCAACTTGATTTATATTTTTTTAATCTGAACTTGCCACGTCAGTCTATTCCAAAAGAATTAAAAAAAAATAAAGTAAGTTGATTTTTTTGAGAAAATTGACAAATCTAACCCATACTTTAACGAAATCAACAAATCTAACCCACCTTTTAATTTGCATCAATTATAATTCATACTTACGAATTTATATCAATTCTAACCTCCTGTGTACTTGCTGTTAATCGCCCCGTTAGTTGTTGACGTGGCATCCTAATTAGCAACTTAGTTTATATATTTTTTAACATGAACTTGCCACGTTATTTTAAAAGAATAAAAAATATATAAAATAAATTGAATTATTTTAATCCGAACTTGCCACATCAGCCTATTGGTGCGTGGCCAGAGCCACCAGCACCATGACCACCCCCAGCGGTGCGCCGGGGTACTTCCTCTTCCGACATTGAAGGGCAAGATCTTGAAGTCAGGCTCGTCGCTTATTTTCACTCTCTGCTACAAGCTTTCACTCTCCATCGACAGCAGGTGCCGCTCCGATCGGAACTCGTCGATGTAAGCGTTGCGCGTGTAGGGTGACGACGACATCGACGAGTTATGACCGAAGCGACACCTACTACCGATTGAGGGTGAAGGCGAGTAACAGAGAGTGAAAATAAGCCACGAGCCTGACTTCAAGATCTTTCCCTTGGGGGTGGTCATGGTGCTGGTGGCTCTGGTCACGCACCAATAGGCTGAAGTGGCAAGTTCAGATTTAAAAAATCCAACTTAGTTTATATTTTTTTTATTCTTTTGGAATAGACTGACGTGGTAAGTTCAGGTTAAAAAAATATAAACTAAGTTGCTAATTAGGATGTCACGTCAACAACTAATGGGGCGATTAGCAGCAAGTAAACGAGAGGTTAGAATTGATGAAAATTCATAAGTACATGTTATAATTGATGCAAATTAAAAAGCGGGTTAGATTTGTTAATTTCGTCAAAGTATGTTTTAGATTTGTCAATTTTAAAATCAACTTAGTTTATATTTTTTTTTTATTCTTTTGGAATAGGCTGACGTGGCAAGTTCAGGTTAAAAAAATATAAACTTAGTTGCTGACTAGGATGCCGTGTCAACAACTAATAGGGCGATTAACAGCAAATAGACGGGAGGTTAGAATTCATGTAAATTCGTAAGTACGGATTATAATTGATGCAAATTAAAAGGTGGGTTTGATTTATTAATTTCGTTAAAGTATGGGTTAGATTTGTCAATTTTCCCAAAATTTAAAATAGAAATTAGAATGTTCAGTTACAATTTGGGGGTGCGAGGGCTTGTCCCCGCGGTATGGTACAGTATAATTGTATAAAAGTACCTTTAACATAAGACAATCAAAATACATAGATCAACAAACGAAAAATAAAAATATATAATTCTACAAAAGAAAATCGAAAGAAATAGTTCATCAAAAGAGCTGAATTACATAATTTAATGAATGAGAAGCGACATACTACATCTCATAATTGTCCTCTACGACTTCTGATATTTTGGAAACGACTAATGATAGCATCATTAGTAACAGTTTTTTTTAGTAGCTTTGATCCACTCCAAAAGAAAAAAAGCATATTACTCTTTCTTCTTTGCAAGGCCATTGGGATAAAGAAAGCAACAATCCAGTAGATATAGAAACTAGAAGAAATAATTTTAACCAATTCCAATTTGGAATGTAATTCTAGTTGCGGTTTTCTGACAAATATATCAATTAAGTAATATGCATAATAAATAAAAAAGCTACCGAAATCTATCTTCACATATTATGTTTTTGAATATGAAACGGGACCACAATATTTGATTTTTTTTTAGAAAATGGGGGACAAAATGTCCCCCATTTAATTATGTGCATACACCACTGAATAGGATCATCGCACATAAAGACATTAACTGAAGATATTACCAACTTTTTAACAGAACATGTCGGGTGATCGAAGTTGGATGTACCAACGAATTCATCGTGGAGCTATAACAGATGAATTTTAAGTAGGCGTAACTTACTTCTTAAATTTCGCCTACTCGAATCGAAAATTCATTTGTGGTGATCAAATTTGATGTTCTTGCCAAAAATATTCGAACATAAGACTTTTGGATCGGGAAACTGTCACAATGCATCTATATACAAAAAGATTCACACCAAAATATTTTGTACGGAATTGTCACGGGGAGTCACGTGAAGTCGGGACATCAAGCAATCTTGTTGTCCATACTCATGGTGAATCTTCTAGTATCGTTGTTTCTTCTTCCAATCCACCTAATCCTTATAGAATAATGATTTTGGATAGTCTTGGCGGTCAATTCCATTTAAATGATAATATCGAGTCAGTTACTGAGTCGTCAATGCCACCAAATACTACGACAGTTGAAGTCACTAAGAACAACCTGCGATACAAATTAAATTGCCGAATAAGGAGGCTGCAGAATTTTACGAGATGTTGAAAGCTGTTGATGAACCTTTATCCTAAATATACAAAATTTTCGGCAATGACACAACTCCTGAACATCAAGTCTGATTGTAATATCAGCGGGGTTGCGTTTGATCGGATTGCAGGCTTTATCAATGGAATGCTATCTCCAGATAACAAGTTTGGGTCAATTTTTTATAAGATAAAAAAGTTGATGAGGAAATTAGGGCTTGGGCACGAAAAGATTCACACATGCCCAAATAACTATATTTTATATTATAAAGTAAATGCACAGTTGGAGTAATGCTCGGTATGTGAACATCCCCGTTACATGGAGAAAATATCGGTCCTACAGAAAAATATCCCGTTTAAGGTGCTTCGGTATTTTCCACTAACACTTTCAAAAATTATTCATGTCGAAAAAGACTGCCCCCTATATGAGTTGGCATGCAAGAAGTCGTGATGATTCAGTAATGACTCATCCATCCAACAGTAAAGCATGGAAACATTTGGATAGATGTTATCCTTCATTTGCTATGGATACTAGAAATATCATATTGAGATTGTGCACGGATGGTTTTAATCCGTTTGGTAATTCAGGAACTCCGTATTCAATTTGACTAGTGTTGCTAACAATTTATAATTTACCATCGTCAATGTGTGTGAAAGATGAATTTATCTATCTTTCGATGATTATTTCGGGTCCTAGGGGTCCTTGAAAAGATATTGACATATTTCTCTGACCCCTAATTGATGAACTGAAAACATTATAGGTTGAGGGAACTGTCACTTATGATTGTCACCGGAAGCAAAACTTCACTTTACCAGCTGCAATATTATGGACAATCAATGATTCCTCGGCCTACGGCTTGTTGTCTGGTTGGAGCACGGATGGGCGACTCTCTTGTCCGTATTGCACGGAACACTCAAAAGTCTTCAGTCTTGAGAACGGTCGGAAATTTTTTCTTCTTTGATTGTCATCGTTTGTTCCTACGATCTAACCATTAGTATCGAAGGAATCGAATGGTAGAGTCGAAAGAGATGAGTCACCGGCGATGTTGTCTGGTGAACAGATGTTAACACGTGTTGAATTGCTTCCAGAGATTACTTTTGGTCGGAATGTAAGAATTTCAGGCTTTAGTTAAACACATAACTGGGTGAAAAAAAAGTATCTTTTGGGAATTACCGTATTGGAGTTCATTACTGATTCGACATAATTTGAATGTCATGCACATTGAAAAAAAATTGTTTGATAATATTTTTAACACTTTGATGGATATTTCTAGCAAAACTAAACATAATTTGAAGGCCGGACATGATGTGAAATTACTATATAAGAGGCCAGAGTTAGAGCTGCAAGAGGTCAAGGGACGATTTCATAAGTCAAAGGCTTCGTATGTGTTAAATAAATAAACAACGGATGAAAGATGTGTATCAATGGATTAAAGAACTCAGATTACCCGATGGATATGACTTAAACTTATCTCGATGTGTGAACGTTAATGAATGCAAAATATCGGGGATGAAGAGTCACGATTGTCATGTAATCATGCAGAGATTGCTTCTGGTCGCGTTTCGAGATCATCTACATGACGAGATTTGATGTCCGTTGACAGAATTAAGTATGTTTTTCAAAAACATTCGTGCAAATGTCCTTCGTGTCAAAGATATGCCAACACTTGAAAATAAAATTGTTGAAATCATATGCAAGCTGGAGCAGTTTTCCCTCGTACATTTTTTGACTCGATGGAGCATCTACTGATACACTTGGCTTAAGAGGCACGTGTTGGTGGTCCCGTTCAATACTGGTGGATGTACTTATTTGAAAGATACATGAATCGTCTAAAGAAAAAAGTAATGAACATGGAGGCAGTTGAAGGTTCCATATCAGAAACATATATAATTTCAAGCAATTTTAACATTCTGTTCATTTTATTTTGAATCAACCATCAAGACAAGACATAATCGTCTTCCACGAAACTACGATGGGGGAGCTCGACCATCAGACGGAGGATCTCGACCATCAGATGAATATTGTTTAAATATCTTTTGTTACCCTGGTCGTGCTTTGGGTTCTCATCCATCTCGATTCTTAAACGACGAAGAGTACTATTTTGCCCACTTGTACGTTTTACTAAAGTGTCCAGAGATTGAAAAATTCATTGAAATATTTGACGTCGAGATGATGACAAAATACCCAATTTACAACAATAACGAATTAGAGAGATTATGCAATTGTGAGTTTCCTAATTGGTTTCGAGCTTACAATACAAAACACATAGGCGAAATATATAACAAAATATTTGAGTTTGCTAGCAGACCGTCACGACTTGTACCGGGTTATAATAGTTATTTTGTTAATGAATATAAATTTCACACATTTGTATATTCATCTACAAAGAAGACTATGAATGTCGGGTCTGCGTCAAATGAATAACGTATGCTGAATGTGATGTTGACTCAATAGTCCATGTCGAAAGAAAATTATCGAGTTCATCCAAAGTATAAACTTGTACAAAGAAGACTATGAACGCAGACTATGAGTTCATCCAAAGTATAAACTTGTTGAGGTCAATTACAAATCAAAATTGGCTTCAAATGAGTCATTTATTTTGGCATCTCAAGTTGAATAAGTATATTATATACAGTATATGTCTCAAAAGAAAGATAGCGCAGATTAGCGTATAGTTTGTAAGACTAAAGCTAGAGGAAAAATTAACCCGGTAGCTGGAGAGAATGAGCCGACAGATGACTTATATCAAGAAGAGGATCCTTCCGAAGTGGAGCGAGTTAGTCCAATACTCGAGGATGATGACACAGAGTTAGTTCAATTGAAGTGGAATATGCTGATGATGACGATAGTGAACTTGAGGAAGGATAAAATGATGATGAGGGAGAAGAAGAAGAATTTGAAGATTCTGATACAGAAGAACAAAAAGAAGAGTATTACACAGATGATGATAATGACGATGACGAATAATTGTAAATGTGAAGTATATATTCAATTATTAAATATATCTATTAATCTATTATATATAATATAATTATATTCATATTTGATAGCTATGATTCGAGAAGTGTGTGCCCGAGGAGGCATTCCTCACAGGACTACCCCCCGACGATTACCACCTACTACCCCTGTATCCACTGTCCCTTCACCAACACACACCACCTACCCACCTTTAGCCGTCGTCGACCCTTCGTTGACACCCACTGATATCCCCTCGCATGTAGCGACCATCCCTTTGCCGACACCTATTATTCCCCCACCTCCGTCCACCATCGCCCCAATTGATCCGGCCACCATCCCCGACCCCAACCTGATCCGACCACCATCCCTTCAACTGATCGACGTATGCCATGAGGGAAAGTCGCGCAGACTAGTTAATTAGTGTGCGTGGAAGAAGGTAAGTAGATGCATTAATTTTTCCTTATAATTTATTTATAATTCAATATATCATAATATAGAATAGTACTATATTTTAGAGCTGGCAATATATAACCCGACCCGATAGTCCGAAAAAGTATCGGATTTGAGCTGGTCCTTACCGTGCTTGGGTTGTTATCGGGCTAGCCCGATAAGGCCCGAAAAATTATCGGGTCGGGCCGGGCTAGGCGGTGTAGGCCCAGCCCGATAGCCTGATAAGGATTTGGACATTATCGAAAATATCGGGCTATTGGGCCTGAATCGGCCCGATAGCCCGATAACCCCGATAGCCCGATTATAAATGGCACGATTTTGGCCCGATAAACCGTTTGAGCCCGATAACTCCATTTTTATTTTTGTGTTATCGGGCTAAACGGACTGTGCCGTGCCGGCCCGTTAAGTTTCGTGTTGGGTCGGGCCAAAAATTCCAGGCTCGAATTTTAATCGGGCTGGGCCGGGCCATGCACAAAATTTTTCAGGCTAAGCCGGCCCAGTCCGATAACACCGGCCCGACACGAATTGCCACCCCCACTATATTTGGTGCAGGTTTGAGCAGGAGGACGTCCCATGCACAATAGCGGGGACGATCCGACATTTTTTACACGGGGTGTGGCCTACATGGTCTCACGTGTTCTGTGATCATATGGATTTATTGTGGCGAGAGTTCTCGGTACGTATATTTATTAAATTAATGTTAATGTTAATGTTAAATATTAATATGTATTAATAAAATTTTTTTTACAAACTCATTATACATGGCCGGAGGACTAGACCACTTTTGTAGAGAGTGCATGAGAGCGCGTTAAACACGCTCGCTACAACGGGCTGCTTCAATAGGCCCGTAAAATCGTGATGAGGTCGTTGGGGGCCACACACAATGGGGAGACTCGGGACACGACCCCGAGTAGATTCCTAGACCTGTGTGGGACTAGCTCGTTGAGTGGTAGGCCACGCTTGAGTGGTAGGGGGGCCAGTTGTTGAGTGGTAGGCCACGCTTGAGTGGTAGGAGGTCTTTCGGACTGCATCGAGAAACTACATGTTCGGGGGGGACGGGAGGGGGCGCACCACACTGGCGGCTCTGTGTCTTTTGCGATATAGTATGTATAATTTCTTTACTTTTAATTAAATTATATATTTTGTACAATGATACTAATGTATTTATTTTCTAATATTAGATGTAGGTGGTGGAGGATGGCACCATCCAACGCCCCTCGCTAATGGAGGTGTTTGAGCGCACTCACCGTCAGCGACATGGGGTGGGGGACTACGTCGATAGCAGGGCCGCGATCACCATGGTAAGTATTTATGTCTATTTGATTTACATAATTTTTATTTATAGTTTATATATGTAGGATTTAAACTATAAATGCGTGTAGGAGACATACACGAGGAACGTAATCGAGCGCGGAGGAACGCCGCTAGGGTGACTTTGACCTTGTAGTGTGTGTCGAGGTTGTAGGTGGCTGGGAGCACGACCGTGTTTATGGCTTTGCGGACAGTGGCCATGCACGAGCCGTGTTATAGCCACTTGGGGCACCAACCCCTCCCGTTGCGGGTAAGCGGCCCTCGACATCCCGGACATAGGACTAGAGCCGGATAGCGGTCCTGGAGTCCAAGCTTACACAGCAAAGGCAAGCGATGGAGGAGCAGAGACGGACGAACGATGAGTTGAGATAGACGATGGATGCGCAGAGACAGATGATGGAGAACATGTAGACGCTCCTCACTCAGATTACATCTCACTCCAACATTCATACACTGATGATGTCCGAGTCGTCCTCCTTGACCCAGTCCACGGTCCCGACCCAGTCACTGTCGACTCCACCGTCTCCACTACAACCGTGAGATTTTGGTTTTGTTGAATTTTGATTATATTTTGATACTTGTCAGCATCCGTTTGAGGCTTAGATACTTGATACTTGTTTGCCTCCGCTTGAGGCTTATCGTTATTTATATACTTGATAGTTGTTTATATACTTAATAGTTATTTATATACTTTAGATTTGATATTTTGATACTTGTTTGCTTCCGTTTGAGGTTTATAGTTGTTTATATACTTTAGTTTTGATATATGATACTTGTTTGCTTTTGTTTGAGGCTTAGATTGATGATATTTAAGTAAAAATTGTATGGTTTGTTGTATTTGTATGTGTATGATGTTTTGTGATTGTAAATAGATTATATCGTGTGAATGTTGTTGTATACAGGAATTTCCAAAATTTTGATTTTTTCAGTTACAAGATATAACGTCAGCGACGGCTTACCCACGACTGACCGTCACTAGGCCGTCGCTGAAAGTGTATCGTAACTCGCTGATATTATATTTAGTCAAGTATGCATCCTCATTGATCAATAGGAAGTATAACAAATAAAATACAGTGAGCAAGTCCAGTGGAGAGAGCGAATTAAGAGTCATGTCAAGTGCCACAGCAGAATTGATTTGGGTGATAATTAAACTTGTTGACTAATATGGGAGAAACTTATAAACTACCCGTAACAAATCCTATTTTCCATGATAGAACAAAGTACTTGAAAGTATATTGTTATTTTGTTAGAGAAAAAGTATCAAATGAGGCTCATAAAATCAGCTTACATCTCTAGCAAAAATCAGCCAATATACATTTTAACCAAAGCATTGCCTTCACAATAACATTATCAGCTATTGGCCAAGTTGGGACCGGAGAATCATTTCTCTATTCCCAACTTGCAAGGGGGTAGTAGTTTAAGATATAGTGTTTATTTTACTATATAGTAGGTAATAAAAGCATGATTGTTAATAGAAGGGCAAAGAGGTCTTTTCCATTTTTAATTTTTGAATTGTATTGAGTTTAAATACCGTGAACTTTGTAATTGAGTTAGTTTTTTTGATGGAATAAAATTTCTTTAGTTGATTTCTTTCGTGCTCTCCTTTCACCCAGCTCATTTTTTATCAATGGTCAATAAACCCAATTAGATTCAATATGATTTATTTTTTTTCAACGAAGAAACTTGTATTCTATTTAGGAGAGGTGAATGGATTACAAGTGTTTATAGGGGAGAAGGGAGGAAAACATAAGGGAAAATACAACACAAAAGGGGCCATAAGGCCATCAGGCCATCCGGCCCTCCAAAACTAAATAAGAAACCGAAGGGTCGCGTAAGCTTCAGCCGCCAGTTCTAAGTGGCCTTTGCAGCGGTTGTCAAAAATATGTATATTGCGATCGTGCCAAATCTTATGTCTCCAAATCATGATCAAGCGGAACCGATTTCTGTCAAGCGTAAGTCTGTCGATAGCAGAGACCACCCATGGCTTATAGTCCAAGGAAAAAAGACTTGTGGAGGAGAGCCGAAAGAAGAGCTTCCATCCCTCTATTGAGTATGTGCAAGCAGAGAAGAGATGCTCATGCGACTCCCCAACAATATTGCACAAGACACAATTCGGGTCGATTGAAATGCCTCTGGCGATGAGCCTATCTCTGGAGCAGCCGACGCCTTTCCACTAGCCAACTGTGCATGGAAAAAATCAGAGGGCACTCCCTCTGCCATAGGAAGATCGCCTTAGGGTCTTCAACCCCCCGGTAGTTGAGCAGACAATAGACAAGCTTGGTGGAATAGGATTGCATTTGGCCCCACCTCCACGAAATCGTTTCATCTCCCGAAGCATGTAAGAGGGGGTTGAGATCGACAAGGAGTATGTGCAGAAGGTCGGAGGGGACGAGGTATCTGAAGCCCAGGTTCCATCTGGTAGCTAGGCCATAAGTATCTCTAGCACGTGCGTCAGCAATAAGAATATCTGGGATAGAAGCATCCGAGAACATAGACGAAAATCATTCCCACAGCCTGAAGCCATTGAAGCAAGGGGCATGCCATAGCCGTATTTAGCCTCTTCGCCTATAGTGAGAGTAGACAGGGGGCGTAATATCTCGAATAAATTGTGAATTTTCCTCTAGATTGGGGATAAACTTCGGGTATCCCCATCAGGGAGCTCCAAGAGCCTAGGATACAAGGATGAGAGTATATCCTGCTAAGGCATTCCCTCCTGCTGGAAGAGTTTCCATATCCACATGCCTAATTGAGCCTTGTTGTGAGAATGCAAGTGAAGGATACCCAGCCCTCCGGATTGCCGATTACAGGTCACCGATTCCTAGCTAACCAAGCATTTCCCTTGAGCAAGTAGGTTCCCTTTGCCTGCCCATAAAAAAGTTTGTCTTCTTTTGTCAATTTGCTTGCAAACCCATAATGGCGCCATAAAAATAGAAAGGAAGTAGGATGCCTGACTTGTGAGAACGTTGTTAACCAAAGTCAGTCGTCCAGCCTTGGAAAGCAAGGGCCCTTGCCAAGATGCCAAAGTCGAGTCCACTTTACAAATAAGCTGAGTCCAATCTGACTTAGTACGACCACTGACTCTCAAGGGGAGGCCCAAATAATTGATAGGAAAATTACCAACTGAGCAACCGAAGATTTCCGCGGCTAAATCCGCCTTAGCAGTGTCCCCATTTAGATGGATCACTTAGTTTTGAGGCTGTTGATCTTAAGGCCAGAGCAAAGTTCAAAGCATTTAATCAGAAGTCCAAGAGAGCGGAGGGATGTTTCATCCGCCTTACTGAATATAAGGAGGTCATCAGCAAAGAATATGTGTGTAATCCCTTTGTGGAAGGTTCCAGTGCTCCAGACATAAGACCCCTGTCGGAGGCCTCAGAAATAACCCTAGATAGTGCATCAGTGATTAGGTTGAAAAGGAGAGCGGATAGGGGGTTACCCTGTCTCAATCCACGTCTGTGTCTGAATGGTCTCCCTTCCGACCCATTAATAAGCAGTGCAGACTCAGTCGTGCAGAGAATATGCCTGATCCAACAAACCCATCTTGGACGGAATCCACGAGCCGTCAGAAGCTGAGTGATGAAGTCCTAATTTACTGAGTCAAAAGCCTTTTCAAAATCGACCTTAATCATGCAGACATCCGGGTCAAGATTTTTGCAACCCCAGATGGCCTTAGAGGCAGTCATAAAGCAGTCAAGGGTACTCCGCCCACGAATGAAAGCACCTTGCTTGTTATCAACCAAGCTAGGAATCAGCAGCGCTAGCCTATTTGCCATTACCTTGGAAAAGATCTTGGTAATACTATTCTCCAAGCTGATGGGTCTGAAATTGGCCATAACATTCGCCCCAGGTGACTTGGGCATGAGTACTATGCATGCACTGTTAATACGTGACATAAGCCCAGGATTGTTCTGAAGCTCAAGTAGGATAGAGAGGACCTAGTTTCCGATCACGGGCCAAAATTTTTGATAGAACTCTGTTGTGATTCTGTCAAGTCCAGGTGCATTTAGATTCTTTGCCCTTTTGTTAACCTCGAAAACTTCTGCCATAGTAAAGGGTGCATCGAGAGTAGAAAGATCCATGGACGGCGAATGATAGAGGTGCATCCACTTTGGCCGGAGAAGAGGTGTAATCTCACGGCCCAAAAGATTGACGTAGAAGCTTCTGAAGGCCTCCGCCACCCCCTCCAAGTCAGAAATATTCACGCCAAAAACCAAAATGGAGGAAATGTGATTGCGCCCGCATCTATTGGTGGCACATAGGTGGAAGTATCTAGTATTTCGATCTCCTTCCGCGAGCCATCTCTTCTTTGCGCGTTGCTTCCAGTAGAGACATTCATTGTTATAACTTTTGTCCAAAAAGACTTTAGCTTGTTTCAGTTCCTCAAGGTCTGAATTAAACAAGGTACCGGTATCCACCTTCTGATTTAGGTATTTGATACGACCTTTAGCCTTAATTCTGCTTTTGTTCCAATTCCTTCTCCCGAACTTATCCCAATCAGAGATATACGACGGAGGGGCTTCCATTTTAGGATCCACTGTCTTAGGGGAGAAGCTGGAGTGGTGCCATCGGTACTGGGAGAGCAAAGACCAGCCTTGATGATTTCTACAAAGTGATCACAGAGGAGCCAGCTGTTCTCAATCTTGAACTGAGGCCTAAACCTTCGACGGGCAGGAGCCGCTCTAAACATCAGGGGTTATGATCAGAGAGCCGCCTTTCACCAAATGTACCAGATAACTCAGGGAAGGCTAGGGCCATATCGCTGTTTGTGAGAATTTTGTCTAATTTGGCAAGTGCCTGTGGGTTCTGGTTGTTAGTCCAAGTAAACGGGCTGCCATATAGCGGTAAGTCTAACAGGCTCAAGTCTGCAATAAGTCTTGAGAATCTTTTGGAATCCATCGTGTTTCCAACACAGTTTGATCGCTCCCCCATATGAATAGTAATATTAAAATCTCTGCCCATAATAAGCGGTCCACTAACGTTAGAGGTGAACTGACGAACTTCCTGCAAGAACTGGCCTCGTCTAGTACGAGCTAGGGGGCCATAAACTCCTAGGGCCACAAACGAGAAATTCAAGTTTTGATGCTTCAGGGCCACTTTAATTATCCACCGACCAATCTGACAATCAGTACAAGTCCACACCCTAGTGTCCCATAAGTCTAGAACTCCCCCGGATAGGCCGAATGCGTTGATGGCACGATAGTTATCACCACACAGAAATCCCAATCTGACGAGACATTCTTCTCGAGCAAATATTTATTTTAGATTCAAAAAAGAAAGTCACACTACATTTAGAGTCACAGATTACTTGCTTCACAATGTAACATTTGGAGAGCCGACAAAGGCCTCGAACGTTCTAAAAAAAAATGCAAAAATTGTGAATTATAGCCAGAAAAGACAACACGACATAACAAAATAACAACACAAATCAATCAGACAGACACCAAGGCCAAGGCCCTAGCTACACTGACATTAGAACCAGTCATCTCAAAGCCCAGGACATCAATCTTCTTCATCAGAACGGAGTCAAGGCTAGTGTCCATATCAATTACGGTTGATCCCAGAGCACCGGGTCCAAGATTGCTGACCGGAAGATAGAGCCTCTTCCATCATCTCCACATTGCTACCAAATCGAGCGGCCTTTAGTTTTGCAGCCTTGATCAAAGCTGGGCCAACGACCTTTCCCGAGAGTCTGCAACTACGTCGAACTGATACAGCGGATTTAGAAGCCCGACCCCTCGTCCGGCGATTGACAGACATATCAACATCCACGCTACCCATTTGCCTCAACGTATTTTCTGTGATCACTGGGCCCTGTCCAAACCCATCAGCCCGAGGAGCGCATTCGTCAGCCCAAACCACAGCCTCTGGCTGGTTGACCAAGTCCACCCTTGCCGCAACAGCACACTTGACTAAGCAAGGGGTGATTAACGGGTTGAGGGTGCGGCTGGGCCTGAGACCCGCTAAGATCAAAGACTCGCTTCTAAAAGCTTTAAAGGTATCAGCCCACAACTATTCGACAGCTGTTCTTCCTGACTCAGCAAAACCACAACATCAACGTCCCCATAGGAAGAAACCAAAAGAAGAAACCCCTACAGGGATCAGGCCTACGAAGGATCCGCGATCGAGGTCTGGTAGACCAGCGATCACCAAAGTAGCAAAAGCTTGAAATTTCCGAACGAACACGATGACTGCAGGTCCCAAGAGGATGCTTACGTTGTTGGCTGGCGTATCTTGGCTAGCAGATGGGGGACGATTCGATCCAGGTATCAGCGGAAGAATCAGCAACGCTAGCATGCAATAAGGATGCTCCTCATGTACCTTCGATAGCGGGTACGATAGCAAACCCCGAATAGGGATTTCACTGTCGAGACCCCGATCAACGCGGAGGTGTACGGAACGCCGGAGAACCACGGCCGGAGAGGAGTACAGATGAGGGATCCCCCCTACAGATGTCCCTGTTCCATGGTAGGCCAAGGTAGAGACAACTACCTCGTGCTTCCGAGTGCCGGAGACTGGCGGAGACGAGGAGTCATTCTCAGAAGCGTTAGAACTTACAGAGATGTGCCCGGAGCCCCCGTCATCAGGAAGAGATCCTTCAAATGGGTCAAGCTCGAAGCTAGCGTCCGAGCCTGACCCAAGGTCGGCGTCCCCATCATCTCGCTCCGCCTGCTGAGAAGCAGAAGGACCCGCAGCTTCAACCCATTGTTGCCATGCAATCCTCACCTCAACTATGAATCTGCATGTGTCTGCCTCAGTCGCGATGAATCTAGGGATCAGGTGCAGAGCCCGAACTCGAACTTGGACTTTGCATGAGCTGAGGTTGGAGTTGTCGAATGTCGAAGCAGCCATGGCTTCAAAGCAGTCGAAGGAACTCGTGAGAGCTATAACAGTGTCAGAATTCCAGCACATCAGGGGAAGGCCTCTCAGCTCCAAGCCAACTTGGATCTCCGACAGGTGCACCAACTCAAATGAATCCTCGTGCTTCCAGTCATCGATGAGCAGGATGACATGGTTCCATAGTATGCGTCTGGTATGTAGCAGGCGGTTCTTGTAGTAGGAGTCGTCAATCACCGGCGAGGTAATGAGGAAGTGACCATTGGCCAAGCGATGCTGCTCCCAAAGTTGCAGATACCGACGATAGTTCCCAAACTGCCTGAACAAGAAACTGGCCAAGTCCGCCTGAGGGTGAAGCTGCCCTTGAATAGTTACAAGCAAACAACGCTCGCTCAAGTATGCAGCTCTCTCAGCAGTAGCCTGTGAGTTGGGGATGAAAGCTCGGATGGTCTCAATTCTATCAGCCATATTGCTTCTCTCAGGCAAAGAACCAGATGGAGAGGAGGATAGTGGCGTAGGAGGAATCACAAAATGGGGAGCTCCCACACTAGCGGATCTCGAATTAATAGCCAAGTCGGGCAGCCAACAAACCTAAATGCAGGGGAGGAAATATTAAATGCATTAGGGTTTGTAGGAGCAGCTGACCTGGTTGAGTTTGTAGTAGATCGGAGAAGACCAGAAGAACCAGAGTGAGGTCGCCGATATACGGAACATCGCCTGCTTGAGTGCCCCTCACACTTGCAGAAGAAACACACCTGATATCGAGAGCAGCTGTGAGCTTGATGGCCCGGACGTGTACAATTGAAGCAACGCCCGTTCGAGCGGAGCGACAAAATAATATCATTGATGGACGGAGCCTGAGCAGTGGATGCAGAATGCGCGGTTGCCGAAGGTTTTAGCGTCCGCGAATAAGGCTTTATTCCATCTTGGATAACGTCTTCGAAGGAACGTCAGGGGCCAATATATCCATGCAGCGGAGGATGGCTTGGGTGCATCGGCAAAGGACATCTGACGAGGAGGTTTGCGTTGTGACACCAGCGCCCATCCTTGCTCTCCTCTGGCGTTCATTTTCCTCCCACAGTAAGGGCTTTTAACTTTGCTCGAAGAAAAGAAACCAATTAGATTCAATACGATGAAGTTAATCCTCATGATAACTTGATTTGATTCGAAGTGGTTTGAGTACAAATTGATATGATTAAACTCCACTGAAATTGAATGATATTTAATCCAACCTAAATTAATTGAATTTGACCTTCCATTGATCTAATTTGACTCAATTTAGCACAATCAATTCCAACTCCTATATCAAATTTAGTCAACTAAACTTGTCTTACTCAATATGATTTGGTCAAACCCAACAAAACTTGACATGATCTTGATGAAATCAAAAGTAACTTTAAACTTGGCCTGATTCAATCAACCCAATTGAATTTAGTTCTTTATTGATATAATCCAATTCAATAAATTTATACTACTATAATTTGGTCTTTTAGCGATGATTATTATAATATCCGCTAGCAATTGTTAATATTGCAAAAAAATTTATCATCAATTAATGAATTCTCACTAGATCCATTATCATTAAATTCTCACTAGATCCATTATCGTTAAAGACTTTAGAAGCACTTTATACATATAAAAATAATCACCATTAAATGTATATATATTTAAATCTATAATTTTTTTGTGAAGTTTTTAATAATAGTCGTTAAATGATGTACAATATTTGCTCTCTCTAAGTTATTTAACATCAATTATCGTATTGCTACTAATTAATTATCACTGAAGAAATAATCTCTTGTAGTACCACTCCCATATTGTTAATCTAATCAAGTCTAATCAAACCTGTCAATTAATCTAACTCGACTTTGGGGATTCAAAAATATTAAAATTAAGGGGTTAAATTTACTCTCCTCGTGAATATCATCCAAATAAATAAAAGGTTATTTTTTATGAAGTAATATTTACTTCTTGAAATATTACCCCAACTAATTTTAACCTTATGACATATATAACCTAAGTGTTATCATTCATCATTATCATATACAAATCTTAAAACTAAATCGGTTGTTAAAAAGTTAGGCCGAAAAAAAGAGAGTCTTCATTAATGTAGATTTAAGTATATATTTTATGGCCAAGAAAAGATCCCACTGTATATTCATAAATATTCCAGGTGTTTGATCATATAACAATAGAAAATATAAACATCATTCAAGAATATACCAATATATACTCAACAATCATGTGTAGGTCCAATCAACTAAAAATCGTCTAAATATCTAATTATATGTGGCTGCTCTTTAACTTAATTGTTTATATAATAAAAACTAAATTCTCATTGTTCTAGATTGAGTGATATTTAATTAATTAATACTATCAATATCATTCATTAATTTTTGCTCATTAACTAATATCAAATCAAGCAAAATGATAGAATTGTATAGATAAGAATGTTCTCATGAAAGGGTGTAAATGAATCAAGGATGTGGGCGATAATAAATCCAATATAATTTCCAAAAATATTCAATAATATGACCTAATCCAAAAACCCGGATATATCATACATGCCTTTCAACATCTAAATTGTTAGATGTCAAGCCAATCAAATATATGACAAATTGTGGGTCAATTATATGAGTTGTAGTTGATGTTTCCATCACAAAACAAAGAACTAGTACCATGAGATACATCACTATTTCATTCTATGTTTCTTTCTTAATTCATCGAACCATATATGTTATATTTGACTGTCTTCTTCATCAAATAATTCAATGTTTTTTTAAAAGTAATTATCTTCTAAAAATTAGCTGTCATATTCTTTTAAAATTAAAATTTTTAGTTTATATATTAATCATTGTAGTTTAATCTTTATTAGTTTCACTTTTATCCTCAGACTATTAAAAGTTTTTATTTATCTCACAAGCTTTAAAATATACTATTACAATTTGGCTTTTTAGCGATAATTATTACGATATTTGTTTGTAATTATAAATACTGTAAAAAAATTTATCAGTAATTAATGAATTCTCACTAAATCTATTATCGTTAGAGGCTTTAGAAGTAATTTATACAATTGCTGATAAAAATAAAATTAATCATCACTAAATGTATATATATATATTGAAATCTATAAAAAAAAATTGTAGAATTTTTAATAATAGTTCCTAAATAATGTATCTTTAAATTATTTAGTAATAATTATCTTATTACTATAAATTAATTACTATTAAAAAAATAATCTTTAGTAGTGATATAATTTTATTTTGGTCCTTGCTTTCAATTAATGTCGTTAGTATTTTGGATTAAACAATCTGTATGACGCACCAAATCTAACATTTGCTAGAGGCAATTCATAAGATAAAAGAATTTAGATTAGAAAATGGAAACAGTGTCTGCATTAATAGAAAAAAGGACTTTTACAAAATGCAGTAATAGAAAGTACAGCATAGGATTCCTTCTTCTGTAGAACTTTACCATTACTACTTCATCTACAGTCACTGCAAGCAGCTTCTAAACTAGTTTGACTCATTCCAAGACTATTAATTGATCATATATCCTTTAGTACCCGTCAAGCATTCAAACAATCATGTGATAATTCTTAGATAGATAACCATGTGCTCAACTCTGAAGATGAAATGATTCACCAAATCTTCTCCTTTATCATAAATAAAAAACATCTTTTGATCCATAAAATATATGGACCACTCTCTTGATAATTAATTTTTTTACCGTCTCATCATCGATTTATATATGTACGCATATATGATATTTAATTATTTTTTCACCAATAAAATTAACCGGTAGATCAGTAGATGCACCACATGTGATATACACACGTGTCAACAGCTCAAAAGAACAATATGAAAGTTATGTGGCAAGAATGATACACAAGATCATGATCTCAAGCAACAGCGGCCAAATGCTGGTGAGAATGATCAGTAATATTATGGCGATAGGGAGAACTGAAGACCTTCATAAGTCTCTGGATTTTCTCAAGATTCTGCTGCATGGCAGTGCATCCCTCCTTGCCAAAGGGACAAAAAAAATGTCAAAGCATTCAACAATAACTCACATTCCAAAAGTTTTCCCCAGATCCTATCATGTGATATAGTACGCAAACTTCTCACAACAGTGTTTTCAAAGGAAGACCAAATTTGAAATTATGGAATATATTTTTTGAAGAATTATCTTAAAATTGAATGTTGAGCTGTCAAAATCTCATTGGGTATCTATAAGTGATTTTCCCCTTAATTTGATTGGTGGTTCTTCTGGATCCAAATCTAACGGTTGGCTAGGGGCATGATCAGGACCGAATCTAAGATGGATTCTCAGTCAAATCGGTCGAATCAGGTGGTCCAAGTCCATCAATTCTCAGGCAGCACGTTGCTAAATTTGGTCGGTTTAATCAGTCCAGGTAGAAAATATTAACTCTGAATCAACTAAAGATATATGGAATGTGATTCTTAGTTAAAGTCGATCGATCATCTGACTGGTTAATTAGAAGGGGGCCGGGGTTGCTATAAAAACATCAATTGGTTGCTTGCTAGCAATCCATATATCCTCATTTAATTGACATATGTACTGCAGAAAAGAACAGTGTGGCCACATTGATGAAACGAGGGGCCTTCCTGGCACCAACCTCATTGGAAATGTTGAGAGGGGGGAGGAGAATGCAGTGAACCTGGGCGTTGGCTGGCTAGGGTTAGGTTTTTGGTTGTAGTTTTCGATGGTGATGGTAATGTATGCATGCATGGGATGTTGGGGGAGAAGTGCAGGCCTCACATGGGGCGGTCATCCGGCAGGCAGTTGACCGTTGCTTTCTTCTTCTTCTTCTGATCGGTTGGTGTTGGATTTGGGGATATATATATGGATTGTAGTGAAGGCAGGAAGAACATGAAGGTCGCTGTCATGTGCTTTTGGGACCAACCTCATCCCCTTTTGATTTTTGACCCCATTTAGTTTTGATTTAATTTTCCTCCTATGATCCGGACACCATTCGCGCATCTACAGTGGGCTGTTCTTTCGACGCCGAGGCATTTCGTTTTCATATTATACGTTGCAGGCTTAATTTGCCCACTGTGATTTATCAGTACGAGCTCTTAATTAAATTAATTAATGAAAGAAGTAGGCTAGTTTTGGTTATAAAGCAGCAAATTTATAAACGTTGATCAATCTTAATTATGACATATTTAGGCGCATCTGTTAACAAGTGGACAAGTTTTCTACGTAGATAACATAGAACTAATATTATTTATGATATTTTAGGTCTTGTTTGATTGATATGAAAAATAATTTAAGTGGAAAATTATAATTCTCATCAATTAACTTTTCACCTATATTTTTTGAGAAGTGTCAAAAATATATTTGGTTGACAAAAAATTGATTGATATGAAGTGTAATTTTTTACCCGTAATATGTTTGGTTGACATGAGTACTTCTAGCTTGGAAGTATACATTAAATGATCAACATATTCTTAATTTCCCTTATATGTTAAGTTTAACAAAAAATGGTCAAGAGAATTATATTTTGTACAATATTAGTTGCCCTTATATGTTAAATGACTAGTCAAAATCTTGCTCAATCTCATAATATTCGATCCGTCCGTGATTCTAATTAATATCTCGCTGGTGGTGATAATTTTGAAGATTATCTTAACAAATCAAAAGTAACATGATAGACTTTTCACAATAAAATATCTTATTTTTTTTATTTAAAAATAATTTATATCATAAGATTTTAATTAAATAAATAAAAAGTTAGATTATTATAGTGTTGAGGGCCTTGAGGCTCGACTCAAATCTCTGAAGTGGAGTATATTAATCATTCAAGTGTACTTTCTACAAAATTATAATTGAATAAAAAAAATTAAGAAATAAATTTTTAGGAAACTATAATTTCTTTATTATAAAATCAAATATGCAAGAGACACACTAAAGTGATGGCGCCCATCACCGAAGGTTCGCAATGCTTGACCATCAGAGATGGCTACTTCCATTGCAACGAGCCGCTGAAGATGGAGCTAGACATCGCTAATAAGTTGCAATGGTAGTGTCAGTCATTGCATTCAACGATGACTACAATTTGCTTCTTCAACTGTCGAAAATAATATCATTAGCGACGGCTACGAGATAGTCTTAGATGTTAAATATCAGCGACATCTATCATATTTCTAAATCATCCAATTGAAAATGTAAAAATCTCATATGGGACAGCTCAACTACGAATTTCCAACGATCAAGTCGTAGCAATGTCGTAGTTGAAGGCATCAACGATGGTGATACACTTTCCAAACTCATTTTTAATTAAGAAAGTCGTCGCAAAATTGGTATTTCTTCTCCTAACTTGCTTTTAATTAAAATTTCGAAAAGTCCTATTTATAATTTAAAAATTATAATCAATCTTCTCAATTGCATTAATATACATCAACAGTACATCAAATACCTATAACCACACGTAAAGAAACAAATATATAAGATATCAAACAATACACATATAAATTCTATATTTACGTTATATAAAACCAAATCAAATCAAAAGTGTAAAAAACATATATTAACTTATCGAGTTAGAGGATCTTATAGAGGCACAATATGGAGGTATTGAGTTGACATTTGGGATAGATCCACGGACTGGGTGGATGATGGATGACAAAGAGGACTTGCTAAGTATAGTAATTCCACTACGAGCTGCCATTACAACCATAAATGTTCCTATTTTTTCGACCATTGTTGTTTGCTCATTCACTCGTCTTCTTTGCTTAGCACGTTCGACCTGCAATGCAGTAACACAATCCTTGCCCTATGTACAAGAGGTAGATGGTCCCACACCAATAATAGCAGGGGTTGGTGCTCTAATTGGGTTGAGGCTGGCTCACACATGTTTGTTATCAACAAAATATATATATACGCAATAGTGATCCTAGTCACACGCCACATCAACCCACGTTGCTACATCTGAGTCACCTTGCAACGAACTTCCTCACGTTGCTACATTACCGTCCGCATGTATATATGTCTCTTATATACAATTATTATTGATTTATAATGTTATTATATGAATTAAAATGATAAATTATGCAATAAATTGAAATATAATTTATATATATTAAAATTTGAACTTACTACGATGATGGCTCTATCGTCGATGTAATCCATGACATCATGCTATCCATAGTGTCTCTAGAACACCTCCATCGGATCGAGTCGGGTGGCGAACCGATCTATTCTCCTCAATCTACATCTACAAGTACACAAAGCATATCTATTAGTGAGAAAATTAATAATCTACTTAAATAACATAATCACTAATATATGGTATAATTAACTAATGTGTAAATAATGTATTATTTACCACCTGTCGCTTGTGGGCGAGAAATTTGACTGACTCACCTGTATGGTGAGCCACTAAGCTCTCGTCCAAAATATGCAGTTTGGGAGGTCAACCATATGTCTTTTCACTCGACAGTCGACCATATGTCAATGGTTTAGTCTTATACCTCTATGGAGACCTAGTAAAGCCCAAATATTTTCAGACCCCTACCCTCCTCATTGATGCAAATTTGGCTTGTTTCAACTAGCCATTATATCGAGCGCGATCGAGAGACATACTCCCATGCTCTCAATAAATAATAACGGATCCTCTAGCCAAGTGTAGCAAACATGCAGACTAAATAAATTATGTTGGATCATCTGCAGGTATGATATACCTCACAAATTCGTCAACAACAATGTCACACATTTAACAGATCGACAGTTTCGAGAATTCTGTTCAGATCTCAATATCTGATCGCTCTTCTTCTCAGTACGTAGAGCACCCACAAACTAATCTCTTGGCCAAAATAGCCAACAAGATCAGCCTAGCAGGACTCAAGAAAAAGCTTCACTAAGTCAAGGGACACTGGGCCTAAGAGTTGCACAAAGTATTATGGAGCTACAACACAACAATTCAATCATCCACTCGGGAAACTCCCTATAGGCTCGTCTATGGAGCAGAAGCCATTGTCCCCATCGAGATCGCAGAGTCCAACCACCGCATGACCACTTTTAAGGAACAAAATAATTCAAAAACCCATCAAGCCGAACTCGACCTTGCCCAGGAAGAACGTGAGCTTGCCATAATTAGGGAAGAAGATGTGAAACTCGAAATAGCTAGAAAATATGAAAAACACGTCAAGCCAAGAAAATCCAAAGAAGGCGATCTAGTTCTACAAAAGATTGAACTTCGAAGAAAGCCAATCGAGGAAGGCAAGTTTGCCCCAAACTGGGAAGGCCCCTACAAAATCACCAAGGTCGTCAAAAAAAAGTGCTTACAGAATCGCTGAACTCGATCTCCCACAGACGTGGAATGCTAGGCGAGTGAGAACGAAGAGAGGTGCAACCTTGTGAAGTCTGAAATTGTCGTCGCCGGTGATCATACGCGTTGGCGCAAGGCACCGGAGGATAATTTTCGTTCTTGTTTTCCCCTTGTCGGTGAGTGGTTCGGAAATTAGGGCCGACCCCTATGAAATTTGGTTGTCGGTTTCGTGGAAATTCTATATTATACTTTAAATTCTAATCTTGAGCATGGTAAATTTTAGATTTAAATATTTCATTTCAGTTTGGTATTATGTGGAAATATTCTTGTTAATTTTAATTAGATTATTGAAATAATTAATTTTAGATTACGACATAATTTAATTAGATTTAGTTTGGTATTATGTGGAAATATTCTTGTTAATTTTATAGTTGGGTGATAAACTACAACTATATGATAGACTGGTACTTGAGCATGAGAACTTTATCTTAATGTGGATATTGTGTTGTGAATAAACTCTCAATATGCTTTGGATACACCTAATATTGAGTTAGTTGGGATGGAGTGGTGGAGTACACCGCCAAGGGACTAGAGCCTGAAGAAGGATCCGTGTAGGGATGTGCGTGCGCATACTCGGGGTTGGCGGCAAGGAATTTGTCTTGACAAAGGTGTATACGTATGAATGTTTACTTTTATTTATCTTAGTCATGGTTCTGCTTGTGCCTGTGATTGGAAACCGGAATATGACTGGACTGATCAGCGGATGGATTATGGACTGAGAAATTCCTTAGCGAGCTACGCCGACAACGAAATCGGAATGACATTGGTTAGACGGCCTTTTCCAACCACTAGGGTTACCTGAGACTAGAGGGCCTTCCTAGCTCAGGGAACCATGGGAGGGAAGCTCGCTAGGCGCGTCATAATGATCGACTCGTATTCTTGCTTATGCATGTTTTTATTTATATTTGGGTCATGATAGGCCAATATAGATTGTGTGCGAATGCACAAGATTATTGTGGTGGTTTGATTTGAAAACTTAGAGAGGACTCGGGAAAGAGCCACTCACTGAGTTCTTTATGAACTCGCATTATCTTTTGTTGTGTTTTTATTACAGCTCCATATCAGTAGAGGTACCGATGCACCTACTTGCGCAGCTGGGGTGGCGAGCTCAGGCAACAAGTCTCGTGACAAGTCGGTCGTAGTCGAGTCTTAGGGTTGATTATATATTCATTTCATTTTGTTTCATTTGGATGTAAAACCTTGAGTATGTTCACTTTTGGTGTCTATTGGATGTTGTTCGTTTATCTATAATCATTTGGTATCTACATGCATGTCTTTTATTCCACATTGGTATGCATGGTTGGGTAGGCTCTGGAGTATAGATGTGTACTCTGGCCGCTCACATGACCATGGATTTTGGGGCGTGACAAAGTGGTATCAGAGCATATGGTTAGGTTCTGACTACGACAATAGGTCATAGGGTACTGTATAGGCATTGCTAGCATGTCCGTATACAGTGTGTCCTAGTCACGAGATCGGACGACTGAGTTTGTGCACCAGCGACGGTATGTGTAGTAATTAATACTTGCAAATTAAAATATTCAATTTATTTATGGTTGTTCTTTTATAGTTAATGGAGCTAAACAACAACATTGTTATGAGTGGTAGTGGAAGCAATTCCACAAGTAAACGGGGCTGAGGTCGAGGCCACGGCAGAGGCCGATGTCAAGCCCGGGGCCGTTGTAGTAGATGACATATTCAGGACGATTTGGGACATGATCTTAGGGTGGCACAATTGGAGGCCCAGGTGGCCGATTTGATTGAGGAGCTTTGTCGAGAGCCGGAGCAGAGGCAGTAGTAGCCTCAACCAGTCCCGCTAGTGGCACTTGTGGCGTATGTTGTACGAAATGGCCACACTAGAGGGGGGGGGGGTGAATAGTATGTTTTCTAATTCTTGTTGCCTAAATTCGGTTTTAATCATTTCTTTGATTACTTAGGCAAATTACAAGTTAAGTGACTAAATGCGGAAGCGATAAATGATAAAGCAATAAAGACAAATAAAATACCAATGCAAACACAAGAATTTATAATGGTTCGAGCCCAATGCCTACTCCACTACCTAAGCACCCCGCTTAGGATTTCCAAACTTAGTTTACTAGATTTAAATCGTTTCCCTTACAAAGAGGACTTTGACTCGAAGAGTCTCACTCTCAACCTAAGGCACTTCCACACCCGGAAGTCTCCACCTTCTTATAGAGAGCACTCTTCCACCTCAACCTTAGGGACAACTCAACTAATCCTAGTAAACTACGTTTACAACGGTGGGTTTAAGCCTTAACACCAAGGCAACCACCAACTCAATCAAACCTAGCAACCTAGGTTTACACAAATGGTATACAATGAAAATAAACAAGAAAATACAACAATAAATGGAGCAATAAATTAAACAATGAAGTACTTAGCTCCACACAAAGTTTCCTAGTTTCCTCTTGATGCCTTTGATGGTGAATCAGCTATCCTCAATCCGGTCGACCGAAGCAGCTACTGCCTATTTTTAACAATATTCGATCATTCGATCGGTCAACCAAAAATTGGGCAGATTGCTAGTTTGCTTGGTTTTCTTTGTTTGTTTTGGTTCCGTCTTCGCTAAGCTTACTTATATAACATTTATTAACATTAAGTTATATAAGGATTACCCCCATTTGGATTCAATAAAAATATCTAAAAAATCAAAATTCTTAATAATCAAAATCTAGTTTTTGGGGTCTAGTACAAATTTTCAGAAAACGGAAATTTCTTAACTTCCTGGGTCAAGTATGGGTAGGCTGAAGGCTTTCAAAATTTTTTTTAAAATACCTTGTTATCTAGTTTCTACCTAACGAACAATTACCGCCATTTTTTATGTCAAGATAATGTCTAGGTCATATAGCCCTCCAAGGAGCTCCCTAGGCTTAGTGAATTCAAGGCGGTTCCGGGTTTTCATGTTTGGGGTTTGGGATTGGTTTTTGGGTTTCTTAGCATCATCATGAAGATTTACAATTTATCTAGACACCCTAAACTTAAACTTTACCTTCTCGAATAATCTCGAGCGTCGACGAGCATCCTTGTTGATTTCTCCGATTTTTACGATCGGGGACGTCATGCGCTAACCGATATGGAACCTAAAAATAACTTTTCATGAAATCATTAGTTCCATGTTTGTTATCATCAAAATCGAGATTAAGACCAATGTTGAAAATCTTAAGCCAACAATCTTCCCTTTTTTGATGATGACAAACATCCTTAAGAAAATATCTACAATTAAGCATAGAGGATATCAAACATGGGATTTCTCCCCCTATCAATATGCATATCTATATAATAGAACTCCCCCTATCTATATGCATGATTTTCCTACATTTTCTTCCCCTTTACCTATATTTTTCTTTCCCTTTTGACATCAATCAAAAAAAGGGCAAGAAAAGTCAATCTAGTCAAAGTTGAGACTCTAAAAATATTTTTCATGAAACATAAAAATCTCAACCAAAAGGATGAAAAACAAATATTTGATATGATACTAAGTCATACATGATATCGTGAAATGATAAATGGAATCTTTTACTTAGAATCATGTATGCACTCAAGTTTGGATATTTTCGTGAATAACATATCTTTTTCATGATATTTTTAGATTTCATTCAAACTTTCAAAATACTAAGATATGGTCATTTAAAGCATGTATAACAAGTTTGAGGTGAAACTAATGTCATTTGATCAAAATATGAACTTAGCACGATTTCATTCAAAGTACGCATGAAAGCATGAAAATGGCTAAGTATCAAATTTTGCTATCTACTCATATTTTCTCTATCTTAGGCATCTAGACATCAAACATGAGTGAATCTAAGTATATGAATCAAGTTTGGGCTGAAAATGAGGTTTCTAAGTCACTTTTTGACATAGGTCAAAATCTACTTTAAGTTTTCAACAATCAAACTTTTAAATTCATACAAAATCATATTTTTGACTAAATTTTTTGAAACTTTAACCGGACAAACTAGATTTTTCAAGGAATCTATAGGTTCAAAAATCAGTCAAAAATTAGTTTCCTATAAAATCATAAAATTCTTGAAAGTCCAGGGACATTTTCATAAATTTTAGGTGTTTTTTTTTTCTGAAAGTTATCATTTTTTATTCAAACTTTCCAGATATCGCTGAATGGTCATTTGAAATGCATGTATCAAGTTTGACCTCAAAATGAATTTTCAAAATCCATTTTTCAATCGATCTTGATTTTAACCAAAAGCTTATTTTTTGAAGATATCGCTCAAGTTATCAAAATCATTTTTAGAAATGATTTTACTCAAAGAATAGTGAGAATGATATTAGAAATAGAATCAAAATAGTATGCACCAAGTTTCATTTGAAGTTTTTGACGGAAAATCAATGTATCGAAAAGATTGATATTTCAAAAGGATGATACTTTGCATTTTTGAAATCCAACTTCAAAATTCCACTATACATCAGATTCTTGATGAAACTTTTCAAAATTTTTGCTGAAGAAACTAGATTTTTCAGTGAAGATGCAGTTTCAAGAATCAGTTAAAAATAATTTTTCGATATTTTTCTAGAAATAACTGAAAATGCTTAATTTTTAATGATATTTCCGTAATTTTCAGTTATTTTCAAAAAGTGCTCAGTTTTCATTCAAACTTTGACACCACATAATGGTCATTTAAAGAGTGTATGTCAAGTTTGAGATGAAAATTATGTCCTTAAGTCAAGATATCAATCTAGCTTGGTTTCATTCAAAACTAAACTAGTTATCATGAAACTTGCTAAGTGTCAACCTTATCATTTACTCATAGTTTTTCAAATTTAAACCTATGGATACCTAACATGAGTAAATCTAAACATGTTCCTCAAATATGGATTGAAAATGAGACCTCTAAGTCAATTTGTTATCTTGGGTCAACTTGGTTCAAAAGAGGTTATCATGAAATGACATCTATGTCATTTTATCCATATCCATATGAATTTTTCATTCTAAGTGCATGGAAATATGTCATACCTATTCATAAATATGTTTAAGAATTTTGGACTTAAAATGAAGTGTCCAAGTTGATTTATTGACTTGGGTCAAACTTTTCAAGCTTAAAGTCTCCTAATGTGATCTAGTTATCATATTTTTCATCTACACATGAATTTTCAAGTTTAAACACCTAGAATCATACCATGTGTGTATCTAAACATGTTCACTGGGTGTTTACTCAAAATAAGGTCTCTAATAAGAAATTTTAAACTAGTTCAATTTCATTCAATATCCATATCATGAAATTGCTTAGTTATCATGATTTTTTCTACTCATGAAAATTCAAACATTGATCATACAAAATCAATCATGAGTATATAGAGACATCATTAAAGCATGAATACTCAAGAATTATATAGATAGCATAGCCTTCCATTAACATTTTCAACTTGCAAGTAGACTTCATTAGTAGAATTAATGAAACTAAAGCTACTAGCAAGCAACCCGAACCAAATAGCAAAGAGAAGAATCAAGTATCATTTTCAAAGTCCACTTTGCTAAATAGTTTGAAATATGTTTCAAAATAAATTATCATGAATTCGAAACGAATCGAGAGATCTCAAAATATGAAAAAATTGAAAAATTTAGATCTCCAACCCTTCCTATTGGTTGAAAACCGAAAGGCCACAATGAGCCTACGATTTAAAACCGCAAGGTCGCTTAGGCCCATTACAGGCCACATAGGTCTCCTAAGAGATCGGAAATTAAAAATCAAAAATCATTTGATAAAACAATATCAAGAGCGGTAAGAATCAACTTGAGTTAAACAAGTATCATAAACTCTAACTTGAATGAATTCAAATAAAGTAAAGGAGATGATACCAAGTTTACTTAGATGCCAATTTTCATTCCTAAGGCATCATGATAACTTGAAGTTGCAACCTTGAGGTGGTGTATCCTTCAAGCCCTCAGGCAACTTCAATCAATCAACTTCATTTATACTCATGTGTGGTAGCTCCCCCTACAATAGAAGAAACCTTTGGTACCCAAATACCTTTGGGTCCTAGGGGGTTAGTGAGCTTAGGTACCCAAAGTGTCTTTATAATACATAGGTTCATTTTAAAGGCACAATCATAGATGGTATGCCCATAAACACCACAACAAAAATAATGTCCATTAAATTTCTTCTTTTCATTATGGACATGAAATTTAATGTTAGAATGTTTGACATAAGAAGGATGATGGACATGTGCATTCTTAAGTGAAACATTCTTCTTTTGAACATGAGATTTAAATTTGGAATGTCTAACATGAGAATGATGACAAATATTGACATTCTTTACATAAGCATTTTTCATTCAAGTGTTCTTAGGTGATGAAATATTTTTTAATTCATTTACTTTCTTATTCAAGAAAATAATCTCACCTTTCAAATCATTTATGGATTTTTGAATAGCGTGCAATTGAGTTTTTAATATGCTATTTTCATTCTTTAACTTATCATTTTTATATTTCAAGTCCTTAATCTCAAATTCCATATCATCATGACAAGAATTAAAAGAACTAGATTTCATTTTCTCATTTTTTAATTTGCATTCATGCAAATGAGAATTAAGCCTTATATTTTTTTTCTTTAATATTTTATTTTCCTTATCTTTTTTAATTAACAAGGCATACATATTTTTGTACTCATCCATTAGTTCATCATAAAGCAAATCATGAGAGCTAGATGAGTTAATGCTATTATTTTCATTAACATGACTTGGAGAAGAATAGTGTAACTCATTGTTATCATTCATGAGGCAATCTTTTGATGTGGCTTCATAACCATGGCAAGAGGACGCTTCACTTGAGTGGAAAGATGATGTGGAAGCATTCGACCTCTTCTTTGTCTTGTTCTTCATGGAAGGATAATTTTTCTTCACATGCCTATTTTCCTTGCATGCATGACACACTACCTTTCTTTTTCGGCTCTTGGAGCTACTCCTTTGACTAAAAGAGCTATGGGAATCAAAATCAAGATTAGTGGTAGGTGAATGACCATTGTCATCACTACCTTCATTAGAAGTGTCAATCTCTTCGATCTTGGCATAATCATATAACATATTTAGAGTTGCCCAAATATCAAAAGCCGAAGTACAATGCATGATCTTTTCAAAGATATTATTTTCACAAGAACAATATATGCAATTTGTTGCCTTAGCATTTAATTCAGACCTATTAATTTCTTCTTGTGTCCATGCATCCATGTTTTCCTTAGGTTCAATATATTTGATTTTTACCATTTTAAAGACACCTAAACATTGAGTCTTTAGGAAAGTATACATTCTACTCTTCCAAAGACCAAAGTTAGACTCATCGAACCTAGGTGATGAAGACGATAACGACTCTAGTGCCATTTTAAGATCAAGAGACGATGTAGAGAAGATGGTGAAATCTCAATCTACGACCCGCTTTGATACCAATTGTTGTACGAAATGGCCACACTAGAGGGGGGGTGAATAGTGTGATTTCTAATTCTTGTTGCCTAAATTCGATATTAATCGTTTCTTTGGTTAGTTAGGCAAATTACAAGTTAAGTGACTAAATGCGGAAGCGATAAATGATAAAGCAATAAAGACAAACAAAATACCAATGCAAGAGTGGTTTGGCCCCAATGCCTACTCCACTACCTAAGCACCCCGCTTAGAATTTCTAAACTTAGTTTACTAGATTTAAATCATTTCCCTTACAAAGAGGACTTTGACTCGAAGAGTCTCACTCTCAACCTAAGGCACTTCTACACCCGGAAGTCTCTGCCTTCTTACCGAGAGCACTCTTCCACCTCAACCTAAGGGATAACTCAACTAATCCTAATAAACTACGTTTACAACGGTGGGTTTAAGACTTAACACCAAGGCAACCACCAACTCAATCAAACCTAGCAACCTAGGTTTACACAAATGGTATACAATGAAAATAAACAAGAAAATACAATAATAAATGGAGCAATAAATTAAACAATGAAGTACTTAGCTCTACACAAAGTTTCCTAGCTTTCTCTTGATGCATTTGATGGTGAATCAGTGAAGTTAAGGCTCAATCAAAGGGATGAGATATCAAAGCTAGGGTTTTCACAGGATTAACTCAATCAAAGCTTAGAATTGATCAAAGGATGGCTCAAGGAGGTTAGGAGTGATCAAAAAATTCTTTAAGGAAGGCTGGGTTTGGGTATTTATGGAGCCAAGAAGAAATGGAATGTAACGGGCGGCTCAACGGGCGGAAAACTAGTCGTTTCCGCCGTTCGGTCGCCTATCGGTCGATTGTCGGTCGATCGACCGATCGACCGCTGGCTTTCGGTGGATTAATCGCTCTGTCTGGTCGACCGATGGGTCGACCGAATGAGACGTGATTCTTCTCATCCTTGATCCGGTCGACCGAAGCCTAAAGCCAGAGACATGATTCAGCGATCCTCAATCCGGTCGACAAGTCAGTTGATCGATTGGTCGACCGAAGCAGCTACTGCCTGTTTTTAACAACATTTGGTCGATCGAAAGCTGGGCAGACTAGGCAGACTACTAGTTTGCTTGGTTTTCTGTGTTTGTTTTGGTTCCGTCTTCACTAAGCCTACTTATATAATATTTATTAATTTTAACATTAAAACATAAATGTTATATAAGGATTACCCCCCAATTGGATTCAATAAAAGTATCTAAAAAATCAAAATTCATAAGAATCAAAATCTAGTTTTTGGGGTCTAGTACAAATTTTCAGAAAACGGAAATTTTTTAACTTCCCGAGTAAAGTATGGGTAGGCTGAAGGCTTCCAAAAAATCCTTTAAAATACCTCGTTATCTAGTTTTTACGCAAGGAACAATTACCGCCATTTTTTATGTCTAGATAATGTCTAGGTCATATAGCCCTCCAAGGAGCTCCCTAGGCTTAGTGAATTAATGGTGGTTCTGGGTTTCATGTTTGGGGTTCAAGATTGGTTTTTGAATTTCTTAGCATCATCATGAGGATTTACAATTTATCTAGACACCCTAAACCCTTCTCGAATAATCCCGAGCGTCGCCGAGCGTCCTTGTCGATTTCTCTAATTTTTTTGATCGGGGACATCGTGCGCTAACCGATATGGAACCTAAAAATAACTCTTCATGAAATCATTAGTTCAATATTTGTTATCATCAAAATCCAGATTAAGACCAAGGTTGAAAATCTTAAGCCAACAGCGTATGAGGTAGAGGAGCCTATACAGCCAGCAGTCAAGATGGTAGATCGATGTGAGATCATGGCAAGCAGTGTCTCGTACTTGGATTTTGTTAAATTGAGGCCACCAGAGTTCACAAGTATGGACTTAAAGGTGGAGGTCACTACCTTCCTGAATGACTATTTTAAACTATGTGAGATCTTAGGGTGCTCGTTTGAGGCAATGCTACAAATGGTTGGAGTACAGTTGAGGGGGCCAGCCAAGGAGTGGTTCCGCTATTTGAGGTCGCGTAGGGGGCTTATTGCATCGCCCCCTACCTCGGAGGAGTTCAGGGATGCTATAGTTGAGTGGTACTTACCCCGCAGTGTTTGTGAGAAACGGGTAAAGGAGTTCGAGCAGCCTCGACAAACGGGTAGCCTGACGGTACCAGAGTATGAGATGGAGTTTACCTGGTTATCCTGATACCATCCTCTACTTGTGTCGACTGAGATAGGCAACTGGGTTAGGCAATTTGTTAAGGGACTAAGGGTCCAGATTGGCAGGCTGATTTGTTACACTTAGGACACTACTTTTGCTCAGGTAGTGGACGAGGCATTGCGGAAGGAAGCGATGGTACCGACAAATCGACGGGATGGGCCAGCAAAGAAGAAATTCAGACCTCATGGACTGGGAGAGAGGCATACTCACTCTGAGGGTGTTGCCGCTGGGGCATTCCACCAGCAAGACTATGGCCAGAGTAGCTTCAGAGGCCGCTTAGGTATAGGACCGGGGGCTACCCAATGGGCAGTAGTGTTAGAGACACAAAGGAGGATTGAGGCCACGTTGTGTGAGCAGTGCGGGAGGAGGCACACAAGGATATGTTTTTGTCGTACTGATGCTTGTTTTGGGTGCGGTCGGCAGGGACACTTCAAGACAGACTGTCCAACCAGGGGTGGTAAGGGTGCAGCGCAGTCCAAAGAAAAGGCACAGGTATCAATGGCTTCTATGGCTCAGAGGAGTCAGCCTCAGGGAATAGGGCAACAGCGTGCTGGTGGATCTGGGAGGACTCCTGCGCGAGTGTTCACTATGACTCGAAAGGACGTAGAGACATCAAAGACTGTGGTGACAGGTATTCTTTTAGTTTGTTCACTACTAGCATTTATTTTATTCGACTTGGGTGCTATGTACTCCTTCATTTCTGATGAGTTCTCATCGAGGCTGGGAAAGGAAAATAATTGTCTTGTGGTACCCCTAGTGGTGTCAACACCTATGGGCCATGTTATGTTTGTTGTGATAGTCTTTCGGGGTTGTGAAGTGTCTACTTGTGAACATGCCCTAGAAGCAGAACTTGTACTTCTGCCGACGCTTGAGCTGGATGTGATCTTGGGTATGGATTGGCTATTCGCCCATTATGTGTCGTTGGACTACAGAGCGAAGGCTGTTACCTTCAGTAAGCCTAACCTGCCGTCATTCACTTATGAGGGTGAAGGAAGAGGAGACTCTTTTGGGGTTATCTTAACCCTCAAAGCCCGAAAATTACTTGTCGGTGGTTGCCAGTGATACGTGGCTTTTGTGTCCGTGAACTCGTCTAGCTAGTTGTGGGATTAGAGTTCGACCTTGTATGAATCTATTAGCCACGCGAGCACCATTTTCTTTCACGTCGGCAAATTTGACGAGGCCCTTGACAAATTAGTACGAATTAGTAGATGTAATAGCAAAATCAAACTATGTGAATTTGCATGCCAAAATTGAAAAAATTGGTAGATCTTAAATTTTTGTGCGACTATGTGAATTTATTGGCTATTTACCCTTATATCATCCTTATATTTAATTTGCAAATAAAAATTATTTTTTTCTTATATAATTTACCATATATAATAATATATTAAAATCGTATTAATTAGCTATATATATAAAATATATGAATAAATAAAAATATTAATTTATAAATAAAGGGTATTTTGGTCATTCAAATGGTATTTGCTATGAAATACTCATATCAAACAAACATGTTGTAGTGTGGGAAGTAGGACTTGTCAACGAAATAAATTTTTTATACTTTAGAGAAAATGCATGTGTAAAGTTAATTCATGTGAAGTAGAACTTTCTATAGGAAGTTCGTTCCCATGTGAACCAAACGAGGCCTTAGATTTGAGGGACAAAACTATTATGGCATTAGGCGCCATATGGATTCCTATAGTGCTTCGTAGTAGGTTCACTCATAGTAGGCTCAGATTCACTCAGTCAAAATTTAGATTAATATGTGTGAAAAAAATTTTTGAGTGAATCTGGACTTAATATGTGTGAACCTGAGGTGACTAACATTGAACCAATAAACAACAATGGTATATCTAAATTATATATTTGTTCAAACAAAAAATAGACATATAGTGAATTTGGGCTTCCTACAATTGATATGCGGTGAGTAACTATGAATTTAAGTTGTGTAATACTGAACCAAGAAATAGCAATAATGAATCTATTTTTATTGTTAAAATAATTTATGGATAGAAGCTAAACACTATAATATGAGTGCACCTTAGTTGAGTAATTTTGTGAGTGAATTTAGGCTTAATATGAGTGCAACTTAGTTGAGTAATTTTGAACTTCGATTGTCTAACATTGAACCAATGGACAAAACGGTGAATCTAAATTTTATATAATTTGTTGAAACAAAAACTGAACAGAAGGTTAACACCCTAAAATGTATCAACTTACAATTTTTGTGAGTGAATTTGGTATAAATATGAGTTAATCTAAGGTAACTAACATTGAACCTATGTTGTATAATATTTAACCAAGGAATAGCAATGATGAATCTAAATTTTATATATGTTCAAATAAAAGTAGACAGAAGGTGAACTCCCTAATATGTATCAACTTGGAATTTGGCTGAGTGAACCCGAGTCTATTATGAGTGAACCTGAACACACTATGAATGAACCTGCACACTATGAATGAACCTGAGTTAGTCACCGCATGCTCACTAATAGATATGCATTGTGTACTTGTAGATGTAGATTGAGGAGAATAGATCCGATGGAGGTGTTCAAGAGACACACTATGGATAGCATGATGTCAACAGTAATATCACACATTTAACAAACCAACGGTTCCGAAAATTCTGTTTAGACCTCAACATATGATAGCTCTACTCCTCAGTACGTAGAACACCCATAAACCAATGGCCTGACCAAAGTAGTCAAAAAGGTCATCCTAGCAGGACTCAAGAAAAAGCTTCACTAAGTCAAGGGACACTGGGCCTAAGAGTTGCCCAAAGTATTATGGAGCTACAACACAACAACTCAATCATCCACTCGGAATACTCCCTATAGGCTCGTCTATAGAACAGAAGCCATGATCCCCATCGAGATCGCAGAGTCCAGCCTCTGCATGACCACTTTTGAGGAACAAAACAATTCAAAAACCCATCAGGCCGAGCTCGACCTTGTCCAAGAAGAACGTGAGCTTGCCATAATTAGGGAAGAAGATGTGAAACTTGGAATAGCTAGAAAATATGAAAAACACGTCAAGCCAAGAAACTTCAAAGAAGGAGATCTAGTTCTACAAAAGATTGAACTTCGAAGAAATCCAATCGAGGAAGACAAGCTCGCTCCAAACTGGGAAGGCCCCTACAAAATCACCAAGGTCATAAAAAAAAAGCGCATAGAGAATCGCTGAACTCTCCGGACGAGAACTCCCACGGACGTGGAATGCTAGGCGAGTGAGGAGGAAGAGAGGCGCAACCTTGTGAAGTCTGAAATCGTCGTCGCCGGTGATCGTTGGCGCAAGGCGCCAGAGGATAATTTTCGTTCTTGTTTTCCCCTTGTCGGTGAATGGTTCAGAAATTAGGGCCGACCCCTATGAATTTTGGTTATCGATTTCGTGGAAATTCTATATTATACCTTAAATTCTAGTCTTGAGCATGGTAAATTCTATATTTAAATATTTCATTTCAGTTTGGTATTATGTGGAAATATTCTAGTTAATTTTAGATTATTGAAATAATTAATTTTAGATTGCGACATGATTTAATTTCAAACTCTTGGGTGATAAACTGCAACTATATGATAGACTGGTACTTGAGCATGAGAACTTTATCATTGATGTGGATACTGTGTTGTGAATAAACTCTCAATATGCTTTGGATACACCTAATATTGAGTTAGTTGGGATGGAGTGGTGGAGTACACCGGTAAGGGACTAGAGCCCGAAGAAGGACCAATGTAGGGATGTGCGTGCGCATACTCGGGGTTGGCGGCAAGGACTCTAATAGTCCTAGGGAATTTGTCTTGACAAAGGTGTATACATATGAATGTTTACTTTTATTTATCTTAGTCATGGTTCTGCTTGTGCCTGTGATTGGAAATTGGAATATGATTGGGCTGATCAGTGGGTGGATTATGGACCGAGAAATTCGTTAGTGAGCTACGCCGACGACGAAACCGTAATGGCATTAGTTGGAGAGTCTTTCCCAACCACTAGGGTTACCTGAGACTAGAGGGCCTTCCTAGCTCAGGGAGCCATGGGAGGGAAGCTCGCTAGGCATGTCCTAGTGACCGACTCGTATTCTTGCTTATGCATGTTTTTATTTATATCTGGATCGTGATAGGCCAATATAGATTGGTTGCGGATGCACGAGACTATTATGGTGGTTTGATTTGAAAACATAGAGAGGACTGGGGAAAGAGCTACTCACTGAGTTCTTTCTGAACTCATACTAACTTTTGTTGTGTTTTTATTACAGCTCCATATCAGTAGAGGTATCGATTCACCTACTTGCACAACTAGGGTGGCGAGCTCAGGCAGCAAGTCTCATGACAAGTCGGTCGTAGTCGAGTCTTAGGGTTGATTATTCATTTCATTTCATTTTGTTTCATTTGAATGTAAAACCTTGAGTATGTTCACTTTTGCCGTCTATTGGATGTTGTTCGTTTATCTATACTCATTTGGTATCTACATGGATGTCTTTTATCCCGCATTGGTATGCATGGTTGGGTAGGCTCCGGAGTATAGTCGTGTACTCTTACCGCTGGTACTTTTGCTCAAGTAGTGGACAAGGCGTTGTGGAAGGAAGCGATGGTACCGACAAATCGAAGGGATGGGCCAACAAAGAAGAAATTCAGACCTCATGGACTGGTAGAGCGGCATACTCACTCTGAGGGTGTTGCCGCTGGGGCATTCCACCAGCAAGACTATGGCCAGAGTAGCTTCAGAGGCCGCTTAGGTATAGGACCGGGGGCTACCCAACGGGCAGTAGTGTTAGAGACACAAAGGAGGACTGAGGCCACGTTGTGTGAGCAGTGCGGGAGGAGGCACATAAGGATATGTTTTTGTCGTACTGATGCTTGTTTTGGGTGCGGTCGGCAGGGGCACTTCAAGACAGACTGTCCAACCAGGGGTGGTAAGGGTGCAGCGCAGTCCAAAGAAAAGGCACAGGTATCAATGGCTTCTATGGCTCAGAGGAGTCAGCCTTAGGGAATAGGGCAACAGCGTGCTGATGGATCTGGGAGGACTCCTGCGCGAGTGTTCACTATGACTCGGGAGGACGCAGAGACATCAAAGACTGTGGTGATAGGTATTCTTATAGTTTGTTCACTACTAGCATTTATTTTGTTCGACTTGGGTGCTACGTACTCCTTCATTTCTGATGAGTTCGCATCGAGGCTTTGAAAGGAAAAGAATTCTCTTGTGGTACCCCTAGTTGTGTAAACACCTACGAGCAATGTTATTTTTGTTGTGACAGTCTTTCGGGGTTGTGAAGTGTCTACCTGTGAACATGCCCTAGAAGCATAACTTATACTTCTGCTGACACTTGAGCTCGATGTGATCTTGGGTATGGATTGGCTATTCGCCCATTATGTGTCGTTGGACTACAGAGCGAAGGTTGTTACCTTCAGTAAGCCTGAGCTGCCATCGTTCACTTATGAGGGTGAAGGAAGATGAGACTCTTTTGGGGTTATCTCAACCCTCAAAGCCCGAAAATTACTTGTCGGTGGTTTCGAGTCATACGTGGTTTTTGTGTCTGTGAACTCATCCAGCTAGTTGTGGGAGGTTGGCCACGTATGAATCCATCAGCCACGCGAGCACCATTTTCTTCCACATCAACAAATTTGATGAGGCTCTTGACGAATTAGTAGATGTAATAACGAAAGCAAACTATATGAATTTGCAGACCAAAATTGAAAAAATTGGTAGATCATAAATTTTTGTGAAACTATGTGAATTTATAGGCTACTTACCCTTATATCATCCTTATATTTAATTTGCAAATAAAAATTATTTTTCTCTTATATAATTTACTATATATAATAATATATGAAAATCACATTAATTAGCTATATATATTTTTTCTGGATAGAAGCTAAACACTATAATATGTACCAACTTGAAATTTTTGTGAGTGACTTTAGGCTTAATATGAGTGCAGCTGAGTTGAGTAATTTTGAACTTCGATTGTCACATGCGTGCCCAAAAAACTATATTTTATATTATAAAGAAAATGCATAGTTGAAGCAATGCCCGGTATGTGAATATCCTCGTTACAAGGAGAAGAAATCGGTCCGATAAAAAAATATCCCCTTTAAGGTGCTTTGGTATTTTCCACTAACATCGAGGCTTCAAAGGTTATTCATGTCAGAAAAGACTGCCCCCTATATGAGTCAGCATGCAAGAAGTCGTGATGATACATTAGTGACTCATCCATTCGACAGTGAAGCATGGAAATATTTGGATAGATGATATCCTTCATTTGTTAGGGATACTAGAAATATCATATTGGGATTGTGCAGGGATGGTTTTAATCCATTTGGTAATTCGTTATCTCCATGTTTAGTATGACCAGTGTTGATAACAGTTTATAATTTGCCATCCTCAATGTCTATGAAAGATGAATTTATCTATCTTTCGATTATTATTCTGGGTCCTACGGGTCCTCGAAAAGAAATTGACGTGTTTCTCCAACCCCTAATTGATGAACTAAAAACATTGTGGGTTGAGGGAGCTGTCACTTATGATTGTCACCGGAAGCAAAACTTTACTTTATGAACTGCTATATTATAGACAATCAATGATTTCCTAGCCTACGGCATGTTGTCTAGTTGGTGCACGCCTGGGCGACTCTCTTGCCCGTATTGCATGGAACACTCAAAATCCTTGAGTCTTGAGAACGGTCGGAAAATTTCCTTCTTTAATTATCATCACCGGTTCCTACCATCTAACCTTCAGTATTGAAGGAATCGTGACAAATTTACCAAGGGTAGAGTTGAAAGAGATGAGCCACCACCGATGTTTTCTGGTGAACAGATGTTAGCATGTGTTCAATTGCCTCCAGATATTACTTTTGGTCAGAATGTAAGAATTTTAGGCTTTGGTCAAACATATAACTGGGTGAAAAAAAATATCTTTTGGGAATTGCCGTATTGAAGTTCATTATTGATTCAACATAATTTGGACGTCATGCACATTGAAAAAAATGTGTTTGATAATATTTTTAACACGTATGTGTTAAATAAACAACATATGAAAGATGTGTATCAATTGATCAAAAAACTCATATTACTCGATGGATATGCCTCAAACTTATCTCGATGTGTAAACATCGATGAATGCAAAATATCGGGGATGAAGAACCACGGTTGTCTTGTATTCATGCAAAGATAGCTTCCGATCGCGTTTTGATATCATCTACATGATAAAATTTGGGGTTCGTTGACAAAATTAAGTATATTTTTTAGAAACATTTGTGCAAATGTACTTCGAGTCGAAGATATGTGAGCACTTGAAAATAATATTGTTGAAATCATATGCAAGCTCGAGTAGTTTTTCCCTCCTGCATTTTTTGACTCGATGGAGTATCTACCGATACACTCGGCATACAAGGCACGAGTTGGTGGCCCCATTCAATATCGGTGGATGTACTTATTTGAAAGATACATGAATCGTCTGAAGAAAAAAGTAAAGAACACCGCGGCAGTTGAAGGTTCCATAGCAGAAGCATATATGATTCAAGAAATTTTAACATTTTGCTCATTTTATTTTGAATCAACCATCAAGACAAGACATAATCGTCTTCTATGAAACTACGATGGGGGAGCTCAACCATCAGACGGGGGATCTCGACCATCAGATGATTGTTTAAATATCTTTTGTTACCCTGGTCGTGCTTTGGGGTTCTCATCCGTCTCGATTCTTAAATGACGAAGAGTACTATTTTGCTCACTTGTACATTTTTCTAAACTGTCCAGAGATTGAAAAGTTCATTAAAATATTTGACGTTGAGATGGTGATAAAATACTCAATTTATAGCGATGAGGAATTAGAAAGATTACGGAATCGTGAGTTCCCTAATTGGTTTCGAGCTTACAACACAGAACACAAAGGCGAAATAGACAACAGAATCTTTGAGTTTGCTAGCGGACCGGCACGACTTGTACAGTGTTATAACAGTTATTTTGTTAATGGATATAAATTTCACACACTTGAATATTCATCTACAAAAAAGACTATGAATGCCGGGGTCTGCGTCAAAGGGACAACGTATGCTGAATGTGATGTTGACTTTTACGGACTATTGGAAGAAGTCATAGAATTACAATTTTTCGGATGTAAATCAGTTGCCCTTTTTAAATGTCATTGGTTCGATACAAGCGATAGGGGCATGAGAGTTCATCCAAAGTATAAACAGCTAGTATAGGTCAATTACAAATCAAAATTAGCTTTAAATGTGCTATTTATATTGGCATCTCAAGCTGAACAAGTATTTTATATGCAATATCCGTCACGAATGAAAGATATGGCAGATTGGCGTGTAGTATATAAGACTAAAGCCAAAGAAAAAATTGACCCGGTAGTTGGAGAGAATGAGCCAGCAGATGACTTCTATCAAGAAGAGGATCTTTCCGTAGTGGAATGAGTTAGTCCAATACTCGAGGATGATGACACAAAGTTAGTTCAATTAGAAATAGAATACGTTGATGACGACGATAATGAAGTTGATGAATGACAGAATGATGATGAGGGAGAAGAAGAAGAAGAATTTCAAGATTCCGATACAGAAGAATAAGAAGAATAGTATTACTCGGATGATGATAATGACGATGACGAATAATTGTAACTGTGAAGTATATCTTCAATTATTAAATATATCACTTAATCTATTATAAATAATCTAATTATATTAATTTTTTACAGCTATGGTTCGAGATATCAGTTCCCGAGGAGGCATTCCTCGTAGGACCCCTCGACGATTACCACCCACCCCACCTGTACCCACTGACCCTTCGCCTTTCACCACCATCCCCTCACCTCTAGCTACCATCCCCCACCTAATTCATCCACCGTTCCCCCACCTGATCTGGCCACCATCCCCTCACCTCCGGCTACCATCCCTCCGCCACCCTCCGCAGGTCCAGGACCATCGTCTTCCAGACGTAGGCCAGAGGGCCTAACAAAATTCTCCCTCCGCTACCCGAGGGAGAACCGCGCAGAGCAGTTAGTGTGTGCGGAAGAAGGTAAGTATATGCATTAATTATTTTTTATAATTAATTTATAATTCAAAATATTATAATATGAATTTATATTTGGTGCAGATTTGAGCAGGAGGACGTCCCCCACACTATAGTCGGGACGATCCAGAAGTTTATGCACGGGGCGTGGCATACATGGTTTCACGTCCCTCGTGAGCATATGGATTTATTATGGCGAGAGATCTCGGTAAGTATATTTATTAAATTAATGTTAATGTTAAATATTGAACGATGATGATAATATATTTTTTTGCAGACTCATTATACATGGTCGGAGGACCAAACCACTTTTGTTGAGGCTGCATGGGAGCATGTTGCCCGCGCTCGCTATAACGGGCTACTTCAGCAGGCCCGTCAGACCGTGATGAGACGACTATGGGCCACACAGATAGGGCAAACTCGGGGACACGCCCTCAAGTGGGTTCCTGGCCATGTGTCGGACCAGCTCGTTGAGTGGTGGGCCACGCCTGAGTGGCAAGAGGTCTCCCGGACTGCGTCGAGAAACCGCATGTTAGGGGTGGTGGAGGGGGAGGGGATGGCACGGGGGCGCGCCACATTGGTGGCTCCGTGTCTTTTGCAGTTCATGAGCATCGTATGGTATATATAATTTAATTATTTTTAATTAAATTATATATTATGTATAATGATACTAATGTATTTGTTTTCTAATGTAAGACGTGCGTAGCAGAGGACGGCACCGTCCAATGCCCGTCGATGATGGAGGTGTTTGAGCGCACTCACCGTCGTCGACGAGGAGCGGGGGACTACGTTGATAGCAGAGCCTCGATCATAATGGTAAGTATTTATGTCTATTTGATTTACACAATTTTTATTTATAGTTTATATATATTTAAATACGTGTAGGAAACATACGCGAGGACTGTGATCAAGCGTGGAGGCACACTGGATAAGTTCGACGCAAGAGCTTAGGTGGAGGCCGCAGGTGGCTGGGAGCATGGCCGTGTTTATGGCTTTGCAGACAGTGTCCATGCACGCGCCGTGCTTGGGCCACTTGGGGCACCGACCCCTCCAGCTGCGGGTGAGCGGCCCTCGACATCCCGAGCGCATGACCAGAGCCGGATAGCAGCCTTGGAGTCGAAACTCACCCAACAGAGACAGGCGATGGAGGAGCAGAGACGGACGAATGAAGAGTTGAGACAGACGATGCAGAACAAGCAGACACTCCTCACACTACTAGAAAAATGGTCATCAGCAACGGCTGATGCCGTTGCTGAGCCGTTGCAATAGCGCCGTGACAGAAAGTCGCGTTGCTGATGACTTCGCAACGGATCAGCAACGGCCGCTCGGGCCGTCGCTCAAAACATTATCAGCAACGGCCGCTCGGGCCGTCGCTAAAACTATTATCAGCAACGGGTTTGCAACAGACCCGGAGCCATTGCTGATAACATTAATAGCAACGGCCGCTGAGTCCGTAGCAACGCCGTTAGTAAAACTCCGTCGCTAAGCCGTTGCTGTAGGTCATCAGCAACGGCTTTCTATACACTTTTAGCAACGGCTTTCCCACGGACGCCCGTGGGAAAGCCGTTGCTGATAACGTATACCTGCAACCAGAAAATTTGAAAATTTCAAATTTCCATTGATACATTGATACATTTATCTGATACATAACTCACACACCCATACCCTCATACACACATTCATTCACACATCACAAACACCTCATACACATTCATTCACACATCACAAACACACCAACATATATACATCAAAACAATTATACTTATATTGATAATTATCCACGATAGTATAAAAACAATTCAAATGCAAAATTGAAGTATCAATATCCAAACAAAATAAGTTAAACAAGTTCAATATCCAAACAAAAAATCTCACGATCAAGATGGAGGATGGTCTGGATTATATGGCGGGGTCTGGAGCGCTTGAGTGTACACCGGCGTGGACTGACTCGAGGACGATGGATTAGATGATGCCGAAGAGATGACTGGTTCGGGATGACCTGACAAGTTGCGTAGCATAGCTTCTATATTCGCCATCGTCTGACTCTGACGCTCCATCATCTCAGTCTGACGCGCGACCGTCTCCTCTAGTGTCCTTATCCTATTACTATGATCATAACTGGATCTAGAGGTGGACGGCCGCTCACCAGCGACCGAAGGGGTCGGTGCCCCAAGTGGCCCTAGTACGGCTCGCGCATGACCACTATCTGCGAAGCCATATACGCGGCCATGGTCCCAGCCACCTGCGGCCTCGACCCACGATGCTGCGTCAAAGTCCTCGGGGGTACCCCCGCGCTGCACCACCGTCTGGCTGTAGGTCTCCTACTCGAGTTTGATTTTTTGTTTAATATTTATCATAAAACTTAAATTATAAATATATAATGAATAATTTAAACAAATATATAATTACCATAATGTATGCAGCGCGGTTGTGGATGTACTGCCCCGTCCCATGTGCTCGACGGTGAGTCCGCTCAAACACCGCCATCGGGGAGGGTCGCTGGACACTCCCGTCATCCGACACCGTCGTCTACATTTACAAAACAAATACATTAATTAGTACACATAATAACAAATAAAATATATAATTAAAAGATATACTTACCATACGGTTTGCATGCACTGCAAATGCAACAGAGCCGCCGGTGTGACGCGCTGCTCCTCCCGACATGCGATTTCTAGCCGCATTCTGAGAAACCTCCTGCCATCGATCCGTCGACCATATCCCCACGAGCTGGTCCCATATATCCGGAGTAATCCAACTGGGGCCGTATCCCCGAGTCTCCGCGATGTTAGTGGTCCCAGCTCGGGCCATCGCTTGGGACCGAGCCTGCCCCAGCTGCCCGTTGTACCTTGCCCGGCAAATAGCCTCCCAGGCAGCGTAAATGAAGGGCCTCTGGTCCTCGGCCCATGTATAGCGAGCCTGCAAAATAATAATATCAGAACCAATATTAATATATCATCATGCATGTAAAAAATAATAATAATACGTGCCTCAAACTCGCGCCATAATATGTCGACGTGCTCGCTAGGCACGTGAGACCACGTAGGCCATGCCCCGTGCATGTATCGTCGAATAGTAGAAGAAATGCTCCTCGGCACTTCTTCTTGCTCGAACCTGCACAACAAAAATAAATTTTAATATTATATTATGATATAATGAATTTGTAATGATTCATAATTCATGATATATTACCGCTCCCCAATCACGCTAATCAATCTACGTGACTCTGTGGCTGGTGGAGGCTGCCACCTGTTCGGCCCGCGTGGCCGCCTACGTCTGGATGTACTAGCCTCGGCAGTATCATCGGAATGAGGATCAGCAACAGGTGGATCAGCAGCATGAGTAAGTGCTGGAGTCTCACCGATCGGAGACTCCGAAACTCTCCTGCGTCGATAACCACGACCAGACATATCTGTCGAACAGACATATAATCAGATTATTGTATAAATAGTAGAGATATATTTAATAAAATATATACTTTACAATTATTCTTCATCATCTGAATAATAGTCTTCGAATTCTTCTTCTTCTTCCTCTTCTTCCTCTTCTTCATCTTCTTCATCTCCAGCTTCCTCAATTTCATGATCGTCATCATCAGCATATTCAACTTCTAATTGAATTGACGTTGTGTCTGCTTCATCGAGTATTGGAATAATACGATCCACAGCAGGAAGATCATCTTCTTGATAGAAACCAGGAGGATCATTTTCTCCTACTATCGGATCAATTTTTCCTCTACCTTTTGTCTTACAGACTACACGCCAATCCGCTCTATCTTTATTTCGAGCCGGATACTTCGCGTAATATACTTGTTCGCAAAATTGAGGAAGTACGTTACGCCTAATCGAAACTCATTCGTTAAAGCTCCACGATCAAGACGTCGGTACATCCAACTTCGATCAGCCGACATGATTCTGTCAATCAATGACAATTTCTTTGGTTAATGTCTTTAGGTGAGATTGTCCTATTCCATTCGGGATTTATGTTATTCGTACTGCACTTACGTTTTTATTTTAACTGTTAACTAATTATTCTAAATTTCGACAGCATCTCCCTACAGTTCTCCGAATACGCATATCATCTGGGCGCGTATCGGAGAACAAGAGAGATGTTGCCGAAATTTAGAATAATTAGTTAACAGTTAAAATAAAAACGTAAGTGCAGTACAAATAACTATATTCCCAAATTGTCCAATCAGGGACAATTCAAGAATTGTACGTCGTATAAAAGATCATCTACTTCTTTTACACGAACATACAATTCCCGAACGGATCTAAGGTTTTGCTAAATCATATTCGATCGTCGATGCGTACGTGAAACATATCAACTCGTCGGAGGATGATTATTTTCTAAATGTTTCGAGACAGTTCGAGTCCATATTGGACGATTTCGGGGCGCGTCCGAAGTGGACGATTCCGGCGCGAGTCCGAAGTGGACGATTCCGGCGCGAGTCCGAAGTGGACGATTCCGGCGCGAGTCCGAATTGCACGATTCCGGCGCGCGTCCGAAGTGGACGATTCCGGCGCGAGTCCAAATTGGACGATACCGGCGCGCGTCCGAAGTGGACGATTCCGGCGCGTGTCCGAAGTGGACGATTCCGGCGCGAGTCCGAATTGGACGATACCGGTGCGCGTCCGAAGTGGACGATTCCGACGCGCGTCCGAAGTGGACGATTCCGGCGCGCGTCCGAAATTAATCTAAACCGTAATAATTAATCTAACAAATTAAATAATTAATCTAAACAATTAATTAACAATTATAAAATAATTAATTAACAATTTCAAAACAATAATATATATATATATATATATATATATATATATATATATATATATATATATTCCGGCGCCGGAGTCCACCCTCCGGCGCCGGCGTACAGTGGCCGGACACACTGTCCGGCCACTGCAGAAGGTCCGGCGGCGGCCATCGGCCGACTGCCGCCGGCCGAAACCCTAGAAATAGGGTTTCGGTCGGGTGATTCCTGTCGGCCGTAGGGAAGAGACGGCCGCAGGGAGGAGACATACCTGAACAAGTCGGAAGCAGCGGTCGGCGTCGTCGGCGTCGGCAGCAGCGGCAGCAGCGGCGGCGAGTGGCGTCGGCAGGAGCGGCGGCGGCAGCAGTGGGAGGAAGAAGGGTCGGGCGCGAGAGCGTGCCCTATATAAACTTATCAGCAACGGCTCACTCGCCCGTTAGAACGCCGTTGCTGATAAGTTATCATCAGCAACGGCTCACTTATCCGTTAGAAAGCCATTGCTGATAATTAAAATATCAGCAATGGCTCACCTTTCCATCCGAAAGCCGTTGCTGATAATTAAAATAATCAGCAACGGATCGGTTTTCCGTTAGAAAGCCGTTGCAGATACAGTTTTCTGCAACGGCTCGAGCGGCCGTAAGAATGCCGTTGCAAATAGCAACGGCTTGAGCGGCTGTCGCTGATAGCCGTTGCTGAAGACGAAGTTTCTAGTAGTGTCACTCAGATTGTGTCTCACTCTAGCCTTCTATCGATTATGTCGCAATCGTCATCCTCCTCAACCCAGTCGACGCTCCCGACCCAGTCGCTGTCGACTCCACCGCCTCCATCACGTCCACCGCAGCCGTGAGATTTTAGTTTATTGTATTTTGTTTATATTTTGATACTTGTTTGTATATTGATAATTGTTTATATACTTATGGTTGTATATATGATATTTTGATAATTATTTGCCTCCAGTTTGAGGCTTAGATTGATTATATTTATATAAAACTTGTATGCTTGATTTTAAATGCATGTGTATGATGTTTTCTGGTTGTAATCTATGATTGAAAATTGATTGTAATATATAAATATCATTGTATACAAGAATTTACAAAATTTTTATTTTTTACCACAGGATACACCTTCAGCTATGGCTTACCCACGGTCGACCGTCACTAAGCCGTGGCTGAAAGCTTATCGTAAATGGTTGATGGCCTGTGCAGCACCAAATAACACGATTGCTAATAGTATCACCGACGGCCCAAAGCCGTGGTTGAAGTATTTGTATCAATGACAGCCGCCTACAGCCATCACTGATGTGTAAATCAGCGACATCGCCCGTGGCTGTCGCTGATGATTACTTGTGACGGCTGGGAGAGGCCGTCACAACTTATTTGAGACACACACATCAGTGACGACATTTTTCCACGGCTAACGTCGTCGTGATAGTTGTCATCGACGGTTCATCCACGGCTTGAGCCGTCGATGATGATGACAATTCTAGTAGTGTACTGTTAAATGTTGGATTCCATATGATACTGTAAAAATTTTTCCAACAGTGATGATACTGTTAAATATGATTTGTCGTTGTAGGCTTTGTTTTAACAAAAAAAAATTCAACATAAAAGAGGGATTTATTCTCTCTATTGAAAATTGCGAAGTTGACACTGAGAACGATGGGATGGATTTGTCACAAACCGAAAAGTGATATACTTAATTGGGAAAATTAGAAAATGAGGATAGATTAGGGAAACACGTCAAAAGTCGGGATATATTTTGTAACTAACTCTTAAATGGTTGCTAACTAGGTTTGGTGGGGCCAGAAAAAAATAAGTTAAAAAAATTCGCATCTGAATGCTGACTGCATGGGATTATTAGCCACGTCAGCAGTGTCATGTCAATATTTAGACGACAAAATTGACGTTGGGTAGACGGTGGGATAGATTTGTAACAAATCGAAAAATTATGTACTGAATTGAAAAATTTAGAAAATGATGATAGATTAAAAAATTTATCAAAAATCGAGATATATTTTATAACTAACCCTAAAATATAATATAATAGGATTGATTATTCTAATATAATAGCCGACCGAGCTAGGGTTTTGTCCTAACATTGTTTGTTGGTTTTAAAGATCAACATTGTACTGAGATCTCATTTGTCGAGCTTGTTTTTTTCCACTCTTAATTAATTGTTTCTGAAGTAATATAAATTTTCCAAAAAAATTAGTTAAATATATTATTTATCGCATTATCAAATTGTACCAAAGAGAAAAAATTAATAGTGTCATTTGATTAGTACGCTACGAGTGGTTGCAACGGAGACTCTTTAGTGGCATTCTAAAATTTAATTTTCTTGCTAAGTGATATTTCGTAGTAGTGTTTGTGGGTTCCTCCACTGGGAGATGAACCTAGTAAAGTGAACCTTCGTACCTTAATCAAGATGGTGCATGAATGAGATTTAATGATGATGCATAAAGCCACCTTTTGAAAGAATAAAGATGCTTTAGAATTGCAAACTCAAAATATTAGAATTATGACTAATTAAGTGGTGCACGAATTTACTAAAAGTTGCCTGTATACACTAAGAGGTTCATGTATGGTCTCCTTCACACTACAAAAGGAGTGAAGCGAGTTCATCATCACAAAAATCAAATAGACAACCACTAAATAAAGTAAAACTTGTGAGAGAGAGAGCAAGTTTTATGCGGAAGAAAACTTGTATGTGTTGTTGTAATCCACCTAGTGAGATGAAGAAATATTGTAAACCTATTTATATAGTGGAAGACATTCGTGATCTTGTGGATGTACGTGCAATTGGCTAAACAATGTTAAAATTTGTGTGTCTTTTATCTTTCCTTTGTTGGGTGAATGATCATACTAGAGGGGGATGAATAGTATATTTTACTAATTTTTACCTAAGTTTGATTTTTATCATTTTTTGGATTATTTATGTTAAGCACAATATCAACTTACTAAAATGCGCAAATGCAAAATAAACAAACAAGTAAGCACACACAAATTTGAATAATACAAATACAAAGATTCATAGTAGGAATAACTTGTGGGGTACATAGTCAAGCTCGATGTCAATGCTCAGCAGAAATGATTAAGATTCAAAGGTTGTCCATGCTTAGTATAAGATGACTAAGTGAATATGTGCAAATTTGTATATGCAATCCCAGATTTGGGTAGTCAAGTTCGACAATGTTTCTAAATCTTTGTAGGTTTCCTCGTCACCGAATGGGCTTCCGGAGTCGTTTCTTCGGGGCACTCCACGTCACCGATCAGAATCAATACCCAGCATCGTCTCTTTTGGCATATATCCCCCCATCATCGGATGGGCCTCCAGAGCCGTCTCTTTGGGGCATCTCACCCTCGTCACCCGATGGAGTCACAAAACACCACTCACATGAATAATATATAGAATACAAGAATTCCATGTGTGCTTAAATTCATACAAGTATGATACAAATACAATCATAAGGATAATTGCTCATCTCAAATACAAATATATAAATCCAACTGCTATGGTATGTTGCGTACAATCATAATATGAAAATAGCCCTTAAATAAGGGTTAAATCAGAATTCTCCAACACTTTGTCAAACTTCTGTAGTTCAAAGACAGATTTAGTTATAATTTTGTCACACATGAAAATTCTTTAATTCTCAGTTTATTCCCTACAAAAATTACATAACAAGCATATCCACATATCATATTAATCATCCCTTAAATTTCACATCATTTGGGTGACGGTTCAACCACTAAACCACGTGACGAACATGCCTACTTAAATTTCTGCAGTCACAAGCAGTTTCTACATAGTTTCAGTTAGTCATTTGTGTTGGTGAAATGACCTACACTAGAGGGGGGTGAATTGTGTGTTTACTAATCTTTTCACCTAATTTTGATTTTAATCTTTTCTTAAACTACTTAGGCAAGTTATCAATTTAACGACTAAATGCGGAAGCGTAATAATAAAGCAATTAACACAAACAAAAATAACAATGCTAACAAAACGATTTATAGTGGTTCGTTCTCAATGCCTATACTCCACTACCTAAGCGCTCTGCTTAGGATTTAACTCACAAATCCACTAAATTACGAATAGTTTACAATCAAGGATTTTTCACCAGAAAGACTCTACACTAACTTCGAAGGCACCTCCGCACACGGAAGTATCCACCTTCACACCGAGTGAGCTTTCCCACATCAAGTCCTATGACCTACTCCTAACCTAGTTTACACAAGTGGCTTTATACCTTCTATACCAATGATACCACTCAATCACAAGACCAAACACTAGGTCTTCTTACAACCTCAAGTAAATCAATTCAAAATAGAGTAAAAACACTTTTATCACAAAAAAAGAGTAAAGAGGACTTCACAACAAGAACACCTTCTCTTCTTGATCCTAGCAACCTTGAAGAGCCCTCCAATGAAGATGCACTTTAGGATGAGGGATCAAGAGCTAAGGATGAGAGATTTGAACAAGAGAGAGCTTTGGAGATGCAAGGATTAACTCTTTAAGGATTTAAGGCATCAACAACAACCTTGGAGAGAGTTTGGGAAGGGTATTTATAAACCCCCAAATTAACTCTCAACTCATCAACGGGCATTTTCTTGCCCATTGCCGACACCCAGTCACTGGCCCGATCGAAGGTCGATCTACCGAAGCCCTCTGTGCATTCTGGGCTCCATTCGGTAGATCGGCCTATCGGCCGAAATTGGGGAATTAGTTTTTTTGCTGATTTCTTATCGCGTTCTTCATTTTCAGGATTTGGTTTTTGAAGTGCATCAACTCGGAGAGCTTCCTAAGTGTTTTACATGTACTCTAAACTCTTCCTAAGCGTCTTCGGTGCACTCGTCGAACTTTTAGAGATTGGCACGGAGACTTTATCTTCCAGACGAATCCGAGTGCGTCGACCAACGTCCTTCCATTTTTCCAATTCTCTGATTTCTTCGATATTTTCGATCGTCGACGTCGTCCGCTCATCGATATGAAACTTGAAAATAATTCTCCATGAAGTCATTAGTTCCATGTTTGTTATCATCAAAACCGAGGTTAAGACAAAGGTTGAAAACCATAGGCCAACAATCTCCCACTTTTTGATGATGACAAACATTCTTAAGAAAATATATCATTTAAGCATCAAGGATATGCATTGTCTTCCTATATTTGCTTCCTCTTTACCTATATTTTTCTCCCCCTTTTGACATCAATCAAAACGGATGAAAAAAGTCAACTTATAGTCAAAGTTGAAACTCTAAGCGATTTTTTCAAAATCGCGAAAGTCTCAACGTAAAGGATGAAAACCAATCATCGAATAAGAGACTAAGTCATACATGATATCATCAAATGATAAATGAAATCCAAAATTAGAAATCATGTACTAATTCAAGCATCGATATTTTCATGTATCGATCAAAATATATATCAAAAATCATTTTAGAAATGATTTTTCTCAAACAATGATGAGAACGATACCAAAAATAGAATTATGATATCATACTTGAAGTCTCATTTGAAAATTGGACAAAAAATCAAAGTATCGAAAAATTCAACATTTTGGAAGAACGATACTTGAAAGTTTCGAAATTCAATTTTAAAAATCCATAGCAAATCATATTTATACTCAAGATTTTTTAAATTTTTATGCCATAAACTAGATTTTTCAAGGAATATGCATATTCAATTCAAGACTCAACCAAAAATTATTTTTCTGCATTTTCTAAAATTCACTAAAATCTAATGGCATTTTCGTAAATATTAGCTATTTTTCAAAAGTTTCCATATTTCATCCAAACTTTTCATATAACAAGATATGATCATTTAAAGAACGTGTATCAAGTTTGAAGTGAAAATAATATCGTTTGATCAAAATTTTAATTTAGCATGGTTTTATTCGAAATAAGCATGAAAATATGATGGCTAAGTATCATATTTTGCTATCTACTCATGTTTTCTCTAACTTAGGCATTTAGGCATCTAACATGAGTGAATCTAAGTATGTGAGTCAAGTTTGAGCTTAAAATGATATTTTTAAGTTTATTTTTCATCATATCTTGATTTCAATGAAAAATCGATATTTCTAGCTATCATTCAAATTATCAAAATTATTCCTACAAATGATTTTAATCAAACAATGATGTGAATGATATTAGAAATTGAATCAAAATGGTATACGTGATTTTTCATTTGAAGTTTTTGACAAAAAATCAAAGTATCGAAAAAAATGGGTATTTCAAGTAAGTGATACTTTGTATTTCCGGAATTCAACTTTAAAATTTCATTATAAATCAGATTCTTAATGAAAATTTTTAAACTTTTTACACAACAAACTAGATTTTTCAATGAGAGTGCAGTTTCAAGAATCAGTTAAAAATGATTTTTTTAATATTTTTGTAAAAATAACTAAACATGCTGAAAGTTCCAATGGTATTTTCGTAAATATCAGTTATTTTCGCAAATATATTCAATTTTTATTCAAACTTTTAAGACACTACATAATGGTCATGTAAAGTGTGTATGTCAAGTTTGAGATAAAAATAATGTCCTTAGACCAAGTTATGGATCTAGCATGGTTTCATTCAAAACTAACCTATTATAACATGTAACTAGCTAAGTGACAATCTTGTCATTTACTCATGATTTTTCAAACTTAAACCTATGGATACCTAACATGAGTAACTATAAACATGTTTCACAAATATAAATTAAAAATGGGACCTCTAAGTCAATTTGTTGACTTGGGTCAACTTGGTTCAAAAGATGTTATCATAAAATGGTCTCTATGTCATTTTATCCATATCCATATGAATTTTTCATTCTAAAGGCATGAAAACATGTCATACCTATTCCTAAACATATTTATGAAGTTTGGACTTAAAATGAAGTGTTCAAGTCGATTTATTGACTTGGGTCAAACTTTTCCAACTTTAAGTCCCCTAAAGTGATCTAGTTATCACCTTGTTCATCTACACATGAATTTTCAAATTTATATATCTAGAGTCATGTGATATGTGTATCTAAATATGTTTACCAACTACTAACTCAAAATGAGGTCTCTAATATGAATTTTAACCTAGAGAAAGTTTCATTCAATAAAAATATCATCAAATTGCCTAAGTTATCAAAATTGTACCTACTCATGAAATTTCATAGATTTCTCATGCAAAATCAATGATGAGCATAGAGGAATCATTTAAGCATAATTTATTGAGGTAATTAAGCAGGATTTTAACAGAAGTCAAACTCATACCTCTTTCAAGAGAATTTTGCCAAACTTATCATTTACTTTTCAATTTTCTTCATGATAGCATAACCTTTCATTAACGTTTTCAACTTGCAAGTAGACTTCATTAGTAGATTTAATGAAAATAAAGCTACTAGCAAGTAACTCAAACCAAATAGCGAAGAAAAGAATCAATTATCATTTTCAAAGTCCACTTTGCTAAATAGTTTGAAATCCGTTTCAAAATAAATTATCATGAATCCGAAATGAATCGAGAGATCTCAAAATGTGAAATATTTGAAAATTAATATCTCTATCCCTTTCTGTTGGTTGAAAACCAAAATGCCACAATGAGCTTACAATTTAGAACTGCAAGGTCGCATGAGTCCGTTATAGGCTACAAAGGTCTTCGAGGAGACCAGAAAATCAAAAACAAAAATCATTTTTCAAGAGATATATTGAGAGCGAATAAAACTAACTAGAATAAATCATATATCATGAACTCCAACTTTAATGTGGTAAAATGAACATAGGAGATGATACCAAGTTACTAGATGCTGATTTTTCCATTACTACATTTAGGACTTTCTATAGCAGTTAACAATAGTGTTTTAACAAAACGCTATCATAAACATAGCTAAATTCGCGCGGCATAACTCCCTCCCTTTTTTTTTCGTCGACAACAAAAGCCCCGCGCTCACTTATATTTTTCCCTAACTCGACAAAAGCTCAGCTAGCCCGCACCCCCTTCTCCTCTGGCGACAAAACCTCACCCTGATCGCCGCCGACGAGAGTCCACCTACGCCTCGTCTCTCCTGCTCGCCAACAATCCTCATCTCTCCTTCTCTTCCGCGCCCGCTGGGTGGACCTAGAAGGTTCGATTCATTTTGTCATTCCCTAGTTTCTCTTGGCTCCTCGCTTCCGGTTTCAATCATGATGTCGTAGTGTGCATTCTAGGGTTTATTTTTCTTGCCCTCTGTTTGATTTCGGTTTCCTTCTTTTGAGATGTCGATGATACCGATGCTTGTTTTCTATGAAATCTCATCGCCTTCTTTTCATTATTTCTTGTAAAATAATCACCATGGTTCCAATGCTGATTGGTCATCAAGTATTTGTAGGCTTTATCTTCTTGAATCTCCTTGAATCTATCCTTCCTAACTTGCATGTTGTATACTTGTTTTTTTCTTCAAGTCTGTATCTTGCACATTTGAAAACTTTTTCTTCAAGTTTGTATCTGTATCCTTCCTATTACAGAGCACTTCAGGTAGCTTTCTTTGCTTATTGTTTCAGGAATATGTTCATTTAGTTTGCTTATTGTATCTGTATCCTTCCTATTACAGAGCACTTCAAGTTTGTTTGAATAATGTTTCAAGAATATGTTCATTTATTATAGAGCACTTCCTATGCATATCAAATATTGGTAATTTTGTTTGCTTATTGTTTTAATTTTGTTTAGCATTATCCTGATACATAGACATATGTCATCCCACCTCACTTGTTATGCTACTAAATCAAAATATCATATTTTTTTTCTGCCACATAGGTATTTGAATTACCAACTGAGAAAGAGTATATTTGGTACTTTGATTTAAAATAGAAAAGGGAAAGCAACAAACATTTAAAGATAGATTGCAATATCTAAGATGGACAAAAGCTGGGTCCATCTTAGCAGGTACTTTCATTTAGGTTTGTCAATTTTATTTTTTTGTAGTTATAGATAGTTATCTAAGTTTATTTATTTTGTTTAAATTGGTAGAGCATCAGAGGAATATGTTCAAGAAGCATGAAAGTTTATTACATTGGCTGATACAATTACAGAGAATTCAGGAGTAATTTTGTGTCCTTGTAAAAATTGTAAAAACTTAAGGCATCATAGTTTAGAAATTGTTCATGAGCATCTAATCAAAAGGGGAATGGATCCTACATATACAAAGTGGTTTCATCATGGAGAACTAATTGATAGTGATAATATTGAAGATATGGAGTTCTCTAATACATATAACTTATATAAGGCTGCAAACCTGAGTGATGAAAATTATATGGAGCCTCTTAGTGAAAAAAATAATGAGGAGTTTGATAGAGAATTAGAGGATGCTCAAACTCCTTTGTATACTGGTTGTACAAAGTACACAAAATTGTCATCTACTATAGCATTATACAAGGTTAAAACTATGAATGGATGGTCCAACAAATGCTTCAATGAACTTTTAGAAATTTTACATGATATTTACCCATGGACAATGCACTTCTCAAGTCCATTAATGAGGTGAAAAAATTATTAAAAAATTTGATTTAGGTTGTCAAAAAATTCATGCATGTGTCAATGATTGTTGTTTGTTTAGAAAGGAGAAAGAATCATTAGAGAATTGTCCTACATGTGGTTCTTCAAGGTGGAAACTGAATGAAAGAACAAAAGAGGTTCGTATTGGTATACCTGCGAAAGTATTGAGATACTTTTCTATTCAAACAAGGTTTAATAGGATGTTCAGGTCACCAAATATGGCTGAAGCATTAGTTTGACATTCTACTAATAAAAGTACTGATGGAAAGATGCGTCATCCTGTAGATTCATTATCTTGGGAGCTAATTGATAAAAAGTGGCTTGATTTTTCCATGGATCCACACAATTTAAGGCTTGGACTTGCTACGGATGGATTTAATCCTTTTAGCATTCAAAGCTTCAAATATAGTTGTTGGCTAGTTATGTTAGTTATATATAACTTGTCTCCATGGTTATGCATGAAAAAAGAAAATATTCTCTTGACATTGTTGATTCCAGGTCCTAAACAACGTGGAAATGACATTGACATATATCTGCAACCTCTTATAGATGATTTGCAATATCTCTGGAATGAGGGCATGAATGTGTATGACTCATTTACTAAATCAACATTTAAATTGAAAGCTATTCTGTTATGGACAATCAATGACTTTCCAGCATATGGTAATCTTGCTGGATGTACTACCAAGGGTGAAAAAGCATGTCCAATATGTGGAGAGTATACTCATTCACATTGGTTAAAACATAGTATGAAATTTGCATATATGGGTCATAGGCATTTTCTTCTGCCATCTCATCCATTCCGAAAAAAGAGAGCTTGGTTTGATGGACATGAAGAGAAAGGAAGGCATCCTAGAATCAAAAGTGGAAGCAACATACTAGAAAACCTAAAAGATTTTGCCAATGAGTGGGGAAAGAGAAAGCAGAAAAAACGGAAGAATGGTCAAGGAAGAGTGAATATGTGGAAAAAAAGATCAATCTTTTTTTATCTACCATATTGGGAGGTAATAATATTATACACAATCTATTTTATTTTAGATTCCGAACTTTTATCATATTTTCTTATAGGCATTGCCATTACGTCACAATTTGGACATAATACACATTGAAAAGAATATATGTGAAAACATCATCGATACACTTTTAGATATAGATGGCAAATCCAAGGATGGATTGAATGCACGGAAAGACTTGGAAGAAATGGGCATTAGACCAGACTTGTATCCTGAACCATGAGGGACTAGAACATACCTTCCTCCAGCACCTCATACATTAACTAGGCTTGAGAAAAAGAAATTTTGCAAAGTCCTATATGATTTGAAGATGCCTGGTGGTTATAGCTCAAATGTTGCTAATTGTATATCTGTAGAAGATTGTAAAATTTTAGAATTGAAGTCGCATGATTGTCATGTTCTAATGCAACAGTTGTTACCCGTTGCATTAAAAGGGTTGCTTCTCAAAGGTCCAAGGAATGTAATTATGAGGTTATGTTTTTTCTTCAACAAGCTATGCCAACAAGTAATAGTAAGGAGAAGTTGTTAAATCTAGAGGATGAAGTCGTAGAAATATTATGCTTGTTTGAAAGGTTTTTCCCACCTTCCTTTTTTGTCATAATGACTCATTTGTCTACGCACTTGGGACGAGAAGCACGATTATGTGGACCGGTCCAATTTCGTTGGATGTACCCTTTTGAAAGGTTAAATTTTATCCAATATACTCATGATTTCTTTTTTTTATTATTTAGTTTTTCTTCATTTTACATCTTAAAATTTAATGTGTATGCAAATGAAGATACTGAAAGAGTATGTTAGAAATCGTGCACAACCGGAAGGTCGTATTGCTGAATATATGATACCTTGCAGAAGAATGTATTTCATTCTGCAATTCATTTATAGATCATCCTATTCAAGTGGATAGTCTTGGTCACAATCAAAATATTACCAATGAGGGAAATACTAAAGGTCGTCCACTTGGAAGTGGAACATCAATCATGTTAAGTGATGAAATATTAGAATGTGCACATAGATATGTTCTATTCAATACAACCATAGTTGAGTCCTTTTTGGAGTAAGATATTTCATTACTTACTTATACATCAATGTAAACTTTTGGAATTTGAAATTAATTTATGTCTTATATTAGAATGCATTTGGAGGAACTAAAACAAACAAATAAAGGACTTGAAAGAAATACAATTTTGTTATGGAAGAGACATTCAGAATAATTTACTCAATGGTTTACTCAAAAGGTTAGAAGCCTAAAATTTGAATTTGTAGTAAATGTCTATATATTTCAAATAAATAATTACTTACAATTTTTTTCTCTCTTATTGTTGGTAGATTTGAGCTGACTATAGTGATAGTGATGTGTCAAATACATTACGGATACTTTCTTTTGGACCTAAAAATAATGTTCTATTTTATAAAAAATGTCATCAATGGCCAACAACTTCACACAAAGGATGCTGAGAGTTCAACACAAAATAGTGGTGTTATGCTTGAAGCAACAACTGTGTGCAGGTCAAGCGCAAGAGATAATGCTCAAGTTGTCGATGTGGTTTCGTATTATGGGGTGATAAGAGAAATAATTATTTTAGATTATTTTTTATTGTCAGTTCCACTGTTTAAATGTAATTGGGCAAGTATTCCTAATGGCATTAAGGTTGAAGAAGGTTTGACACTTGTCAATTTACATGCGGGTCAAAGTCAATTAGGGAGGGATCCTTTTATCTTAGCATCACAAGCAAAGCAAGTGTTTTGTGCAAGAGAAAGTGAAATATCAAATTGGTATATTGTGCTTAAAGCTCCACCAAGAGGGTTCCATGACTTAGAAGAATATATGAGAATGAAGATACACAATTGATGCAACAACATGATAATAAAGTTGAATTGGCCAACTATGACATAAATAAAGAGTCTAGGTATGTAAGAGAAAATTGTGAAGGAACTTTTGTGTAATGCACCTTATAGGTATGGGGTTCTCTATCTCTCTCTTCTATGTTCTTTTATGTGCTAGTGAAAGATTCCTTAATTTTACAGATTTATTTATTTTACTAAATCTCTCTTTTATAGATTTGGTTATTATATTTATGGATATACTGACAATTTTTTTGTTCATGTCTTAAGCATTTCTGGAAGTAGCAAGGAAAGCAAATTTCAATAATATTTGAACTCGCATGATTGTTAGATTTTCATCCACAAGGTGAACTTTTTTGCATTCTCTTTTAGTTCATTAACTTAAAATTCAGCTTCTTTATTATATTCGGTTCAGATTGTTCAGTGGATGTAAATTTAGATTGTTACTGTAGTACATACCTTGGCAGTATATAGCATAATAAAGTGTCTTTCTCCAAAAAAATGGTGTATATACCTTATCTTCTAAATTCATTACTGCAGTATATACCTAAGCTGCATCACTTAGATACTCATATATATAGCTCAATAATATAGCATGTTATATATTTACAACAATCTAACAGTGTCTTTGCATTATATAGCCTGTTACTGCAGTATATACCTTGGCAGAAAAATCATATATATACTGCCAAGGTATATATTATTGGCTTCATATATATACTTGTTACTGCAGGTATATAGCTTGCATATATATACTTCTTAAGTCTCAGTAGCCTGTTACTTCCTAAGTCGGTGCAAAGACACTATATTTACAGCAAAATGTTACTGCAAATACACTTAGAAGCTCATATATATAGCTCAATAATATATTTACAGCAATCTAACAGTGTCTTTGCATTATATATACTGCCAAGGTATATATTATTGGTTTCATATATATACCTTGGCTTCATATATATACCTTGGCAGTAACAAGGAAAAATAAAATTTTATTATCAGTTTTTATTATCAATTGGGTTTCATTTTACTAAGACTCAAGAGATCATGTATTATGTACAACTTGGCATGGTTGAAACTTGAAACAGTACTGCTATAGTTATTGTGTAATGCACTTTATGTTGTTTATAGATGGCTACACAAAGATCACTTAGAATGATGTCTAAATATAATGATTTTCCCCAAGCTGCAACAAGGAAAAGAAGAACACGAAAAGATAAAATTTTAAAGTGTCCAAATGAAGATGACTTGTCACCTGTACTTGAAGATGTTACTCCGAAACTTGAAGTTGTAGATGTACATGTTCCAAATCAAGAAAATAATTTGCCATTTATTGGTCAATTATCAAAAAAGAAGAAAGGAAAGAGAGGTCGAAGGAAAAAAGATGACTGCATTTGTACATGTGGAAGAAGCAGTGGAAAATGATGACTTGCCAGTCGTAGATGTACATTTGGAAGATGTGGAACAAGATGACTTGCCACCTATTGATGATTTACATGTGGAAGAAGATGACATACCACATGCTGAAGATTTCCATGTGGAAGAAGATGAGTTGCCACCTGTTGATGATTTACACTTGGAAGAACATGTGGAAGATTATGACATTCCACCTATTGAAGATTTACATGTGGAAGATGATGACTTGCCACCTATTGATGATTTACATGTGGAAGATGATGACATGCCAGCTATTGAAGATTTACAAGAACAGGAAGAAACAACTCCGGAAGTTGTTGGTCAATCATCAAACAAGAAGAAAGGAAAGAGAGGTCCAACAATGTGCAAATCAAGTTTGCTCCATCCTTATGAGAGAATTACAGTCCAATTTAATGAGATGGGACAACCCATTGGTGTTGGATCTATAAGTTTATCTTTATTTTTGGGTCCATTAGTGCGAGAGATTGTACCTTTCACATATGAAGATTGGAGGAAAGTTCCTCATGGTATTAAAGATGTGTTATGGGCTGCTGTTAAGGTAATATTTTTTACCTGGTTTTTGTTGTTTTCTATAAAAAAATATAATTGGATGATAGTTTGGTAATTTGTATGAAATTATAGGAAAAGTACAAAGTAGATCAAGATTGGCATAAAGATTACATATTAAAGGAAATAGGTGAACTATAGAGGGCATCCAAATCAAGATTAGTGAAGAAAGTTAGAGAGAAAAAAAGTGTGAAAGAACATATGGAGTTGAAGCCTAAAAATATCAAGTCACCTCTTGATTGGAAACAATTTATCAAGCTCAAATTAAGTGAAAGGTTTAAGGTAAAAGTAACTTATGGTGCTGAAATTACTGTTGGGTTTACATTGAATAGAAATTGAAAAGTAGTTTCCCACATACCTCTATTTTTTTATACTCAATTATGGTGCACAGAATGCTTGTTCTCCCTTTCATTAATGTAGAAAGTAATTAGATTGTTTGTTTATACATTAGAAATGTTAAGCTATTTTGAGGAGAAAAGTTACAGTTATTAGAAGCTTAGGACCTAATTTGGATGAGTGTACACTGTGATCGAAGTCTTCATTCTTGCTCTAACAAAGTTGCATTTTGATCCATGAACATTCACCTTGCTGTGTTAGTCTCACGACAGAGCTTACTAGAGGAAAAAAAAATTCTTGTATATATACAATTGTTTCCTAGAGAGTTAGATGAAGCTAAAGATGAAAAGAGACTCCTTACCCTTAGGTCTCTAAATGGATATAATATGTGATCTTGCCTATTATATGAATCACTGATATTTCTAAAGAAGCATCAATCTAATTAGTTTATGAGCTTTGAACAAAAAACCATATGAGATAGACTAGTTCTCTAATGAGAACAAATGTGAATCACTAATATTTAAAAGTGAATAACCTTGAATGGAATAGCTTAACATGATGCACATGAAATGTCACACTGAACAAGATGCACTTTTTCTCTATATGTTGTATTGTTTGAATTGATTGCTCTAGCATTTATGTGGTCCCACTATGTGCAGTCTAAGAGTAACAAGTTTAGAGAAATGAGGAGCATGCAATTTCCTCATACAACTAGTCGCAAAGGATATGCTAGATTGAAAGAAGATATGGTAATAATATTATATATTTGAAATACTTTCTTTATTAATTTATTAGTTACCAGATAATTTTTTTTCTCTTTCCTTGTTCTTATATAGAAAAGAAAGTAGCAATTCATCTTTGGTTATAAGAAAGAAAATTTGGGTTAAAGCACATACGAAAAAGAATGGAGAACCTGTAAACACTTCAGTTGGTGAAATAATAGTAAGTTTATTTAATTTTTGCTCTGAAATGTTGAAGAATTTATTTTTCATGTCTGCTTATACTTTCACAAATTTTCTATTTTGTTTAGGCTAAGATGAATTCGATTGAAGAAGATGAATCAGTAGGTATTGCAACAAGCATAAAAAGTGATATTTTGTCTAAAATACTTGATCCTAAAAAACCTGGAAAAGTGAGAGCACTTGGAAAAGGAGTTACTCTTATCAAGCTACAAATTTTATCGCAAAGTGAAGACCATTCAAATCAACTCCAAAAAAATATAAAGAATTTAGAAGATAAAGTGACGCAGCTGCATCACTTGGTTGAGACTTTAATGAGAAACCAGGTAATTAATAACATAATAAAAAATCAACAAACCTTGTATTTTCTAATGCATTATTAGTTTAACGATATTTTGAATTCTTAGGGATAAAATTAGCAAAGCTAAGATAGTTTAAATCAACCTCTGCCTTCTCCTATGGTAAATATATATTTACTTTATCTTTTCAAGTATATGAATCTTTTCTAATGCATTTTTTTCTTCTTTTTTTTTGTCTTTTGGAGAGTGTCAATACTATGATATCTAGCAGTGCGTGCAAACTATTAGATTGTCTTGGTTTAGGAGAAGTAGTGGCTGAAGGTCGTTGGTGTTCAAATGATCCAAAAGTCTTGGTTCATCATGTTCCTTTAGGACCAAATGCTGTGAGAGTTTGGGTGGATGTAGTAAAAAAGTCTGAAATATTTTTATGGAGACCTACATCCGATATGAGTTGCCTTGAAGATGCTATAGGATCTACCGTTACATGGCCTTCAGACAAAGTTGTTATGATTACATCACAATGGTATGTTTTTATGATTATGCTCTCTTCTTAGAATTTCCATTATTTCTGCATGACTCTAAATTCAAGCCAGCAGCATCCAAACATTTTACATGAATAATTGAATTCTAAAGTTGACACTTTTATTTATATCGTGCAACTTCATGAAATAGATCAACCACTGCAAGTTTGTAGCTTATAGAAGAAAGTTCAAAAGGAGTAATTTAATAATCTCAGTTTTCTATCAAACAACATGTGCATGAATGTTACTGAGTATTATATACCAGAATTGTAGTATTATATACTTCTGGAAGAACAACAACAGCAACCACCCATTACCTATTTATCTGTTTTGCCTAAGTCAACAGTCCAAATACTTGGTTTGGGCTTGATTTGGTTCTACATATATTTATTTTGATATGTTCTACTCTTTATTGCTATCTTACCACTTAGTTAAGATTATGTGCCCATTGTCTAATATCTATAATGACCAAACCAAGCATGCATCCAAGTTCAAGATAGTTGTATAAATTTACTAATAAAATATTTTTTTTTATCTTATGCAGTTCTGGAATTGGAACTTAAAGGGTGAGAGCATGCACTTGGAGCACAATTGTTGGAAGATTTTGTAAAAAGCAAGATACTTTGGTTGTAGAAGAAAATACTTTGGTTTTATCTTCTGAAAATACTTTGGTTCTGGAATTTAATCTGTGTTAATTTGTATTTTCGCCTAAGTTGTAATCTGATATTGACTAAGTTTGGATAATGTTATATTTTAGTAGTTTGGATTTATATAATGTACTCTTTATTTAATATAAAAATGTTTTATATATATTAACTTGTGTTTTAGTTTGGATAATGGAATTCAATCTGTGTTTTAGTAGCTATTATTTTATGAAATGTTCTTGATTTTAGTATATTAATATGACAACTTTAGTAGTTTGTATGACAGAATTGCTCTCTCCAGCTGATGGTTTGAATATATGATAACTAAACAAGACTGCTATTGTAAAAATAAGTAATAGCAGCTCAAGAATGCTATAACAATATTACATAATAACGGTTTGGAAATGCTATATAAAGATATATGATAACAAACTAATAATGCTATTGTAGAGAGAGGTAATGACAGGTAATGAATGCGATAATAAACTAATAATAACAGATAACAAATGTTATAAAATAACATTTATATAGCATTCGTTATTGCATTTCTGAAACACTATTGTATCCTCCATACATAAGATAGCGTGCGATTTAACAACGTTTCGTTTAATGCTATACACTATCTATGATAGCGTTGAAGGCATGCTATTAATGATGATTATTATAGTAGTGTACGTTCATACCGAAGGCATCTATAAGATGCGAAGTTGCAACTTGGATTTGGTGAAGCTTTAAGTCCTCATGCAATTCCCATCAACTCATCCTTGTGTAGTTGCTCCCCCTACAAGAGAACATGAAATCTTTGGTACCCTAAATTTGGGTCCTTGGGGGTTAGAGGGCTAAAGAACTCAAAAGTATCTTTGCCACACTTGGATTCATCTTAAAAGCAAAATCATAAATGGCATGGGTCATAAACACCACAACAAAAACAATGACCATTAAATCTTTTTTTTTCATCATTCTTATGAACATGAGGTCTAGTGTTAGAATGCTTGACATGAGAAACATGATGTGCATCAGCATTCATGAACGAAGCATTTGTATTTCTAGAATTTTTAGAGGATGAATTACTAGATAGATTATTAACTTTGTTATTTAGAAAAATAATCTCATTTTTCAAGTCGTTCATGGATTTATGAATAGCATGCAATTGAGTTTTCAACATGTTATTTTCGTTCTTTAAGATGTCATTTGTTGTTTTCAAATCCTTAGTGTCACTACTTAAGGTATCATGACATGGATTAGATACACTAATTTTTAGCTTCTCATTTTCTAATTTTACATCATGTAATTGAGAGCTAAGGCTTAAGTTTTCTTTCTTCAATTTTTTATTTTCTTTATCTTTTTTAACAAGCATGTACAAGCAAGAAGAATATACCTCATCATTACATTCATGATGAGAACTAGATGAATTAATAATACCATTTTTGTTATCATGACTAGAAGAAGAATATACCTCATCATTACATTCATGATGCTAGCTTCATAGCCATGGCAAGAGGATATTTCACATGATGAAGACGAATGTGTGGAAGCATTTGACCTCCTTTTTGCCTTGTTCTTTGTGGTAGGACAATTCTTCTTCACATGCCCCTTTTCATTGTATAGGTGACAAATCACATTTCTCTTCCAACTCTTTATACTTCTTTGGATAGATACACTATCAGCTTCAAGAACTTCATTAGAACTAGGAGTATGACAATTGTCATCAACTCCTTCATTTAAAGTAATAAGTTCTTCGATTTTAGCATAATCATAAAGCATGTTTAAGCATGACCAAATATCGAATGCAAAAGTGCAATGCATGACTTTCTCAAAAATAGCATTTTCCAAAGAGCAAAAAATATAATTCATGGCTTTTGCATTTGCCTCAAATCTATCTATTTGTTCTTGAGTCCTTACATTCATATTTTTCTTAGGTTCAAGGTATTTGGTCTTTACCATATTGAACACACATATACCTTGTGTCTTTAAGAATGTGTAAATTCTCTCTTTCTAAAGATCAAAGCTTGACTCGTCGAACCTAGGTGATATAGAATCAACCAACTCTAGTGTCATTTTCTGGATAGAGAGTAGATATAAAGGAGATGGAGAAATCTCAATCTATGATCTACTCTGATACCAAATATTGGTAAAATGGCATATGTTTGTAATCATTGGCACACGGGGCAGCTGAAAACAAAAATTTGTGTGTCTTTGATCACCAAAACCAAGATCTGATTGCACCATTAAAACAATAGTAAAGAAAACAAGGAGAAGATTAGATCTGTTACCCAAATCGGATGAACGAAAGACCTTCTCGTCACCAGGTTATCGTAAACCACAGTGATCCAGATCGGATCACCTCCAAAGTATCCACACTAGGATGGATCCAAGAACGCTTCAAGCGCAGCAACAATAGCCAAAATTTCCTATATGCTAGCAAGGGAATTTGGCACCAAGAGAAAGGTGGAGCGGAGAGGAAGAGGTTCGAAGAGAGAAGGGAGATCAAAATTAATTTTTGCTCCTCCTCACTTCATTTCTCTATTCGGCTGCACCTAAGAGTGGAAATATATCCTCTTAGGGTTAGTGTTTCAAATCAATAAGAGGGCTCAAGATGGATCAAATCCATCTCATGTGCCCACGGGTTTAAAACAAGATGGATCAAATCCATCTAATGGGTTTGAATCCAATAAGTGGACTCAACTAAATGGATCAAATCCATCTAATGGGTTTGAGTCCAATAAGTGGACTCAACTAGATGGATCAAATCCATCTCATGTACCTCACAAGCCATCTTCTCTCTTCTTTCTCATGGACCTAATGACATCTCATGTCATATATGTCATTGTTATTTTACCTTTGTATCCTTCCTATATGTGTGTGACCTTATGGGCTTTTAAAACATGTTGGTAGTATGTAGTGAATTATAATTCTCATTTAAGTGGAATTATATGATTTAAACTATTTAAATTATTATTCATTCCCAATGAACAAATTCACTTATAAATGTCAGAAAGTCGGTGGTTTGACCATTTCACCCTTCCATATGCAGTTACCGTACAATCAACTCCTTTCACCACTCTTTATCTAATCCATGTTTATCAAGTCCTGAATGTATAGATTCTTGTATCTTAAATCTTTATTCGAAAAAAGCCCTCTATGAATCACATTCATAAACGCTTACTGCTCTGGCCAGAGACTCTTGAATAAAGAGATTATACAAGAAGAGTGAGATAAACTCCCCAAATAAATATGGGGTGGTGAATCCTATGTTGATCACTCAACTGTCTCCAAGTGATTCATGCTATACCCAATCTTCAAGCTATGAACACCCAAAGGTGAACCATAAGTAATGAAGTCAATGTACAACACTAGGCACTTAAGATACTTTGGTGATCTCAAGTCTAAGGATACTTGCACCACTGATATGATGAGATGCTTTTACAAACATAGATTGAACATTCTTGTGAAGATCTCATGATTAGGCCTCCAATGAACTTGTTTCTCAAACAAGCATCCACATGTTAACTCTGAGCACCGCTATGCTCACAACTTGTGAGAACTATTGCTTGAACGAGTAAAGAAGTATAACATGTGCTAGTCTATCCGTATTAACAATGTCCTATCTTGTTAATATTGTGACTAGGGATAATTTAGGTATAAACACATTTACATGCAATAAGAATCTCACATCATGAACTTTTCATGATTTTCTTTGCACTGTGTCATATACCAAGGACTTTATTACATAGTTTAAGTCTTTATGCAAGCAAATGAATTAACATGAGAAATAAGTAATAAAGATAGTCTTTCATAATTAAGTAAAATGTGCATGAAGAGTTCCCAATTATATGAGGGCTCTAGAGCATATCACTAACAGCATACACTAGAGGGGGGTGAATAGTGTGTTTACTAATCTTTTCGCCTAATTCTGGTTTTAATTTTTTCTTAAACTACTTAGGCAAGTTATCAATTTAACGACTAAATGCGGAAGCAATTAATAATAAAGCAATTAACACAAACAAGAATACCAATGCTAACACAACGATTTATAGTGGTTCGACCCCAATGCCTATACTCCACTACCTAAGCATTCTGTTTAGGATTTAACTCACAAATTCACTAAATTACGAGTAGCTTACAATCAAGGACTTTTCACCGAAAAGACCCTACACTCACTTCGAAGGCATTTCCACACTAGAAAGTATCCACCTTCACACCGAGTGAGCTTTCCCACCTCAATTCCTAAGACCTACTCCTAACCTAGTTTACACAAGTGGCTTTATACCTTTTATACCAAGGAAACCACTCAATCACAAGACCAAACACTAGGTCTTCTTACAAACTCAAGTAAATCAATTAGTAAAAATACTTTTATCACAAGAAAAAAGTAAAAGGACTTATCACAACAGGAACACCTTCTCTTTTTGAGCCTAGCAACCTTGAAGAGCCCTCCAATGAAGATGCACTTTAGGATGAGGGATCAAGAGCTAGGGATGAGAGATTTGAGCAAGAGAGAGCTTTGGAGATGCAAGGATTAACTCTTTAAGGGTTTAATGCATCAACAATAACCTTGGAGAGAGTTTGGGGAGGGTATTTATAAACCCACAAACTCACCAGCTCATCAAAGGGCATTTTTCTGCCCGTTGCCGACGCCCGATTGCTGGCCCGATCGAGGGATGGTCGACCGACCGAGCGACCACCCTAGCGACTGAAGCCCTCTATGCATTCTAGGCTCCATTCGGTCGACCAGCCTATCGGCCGAAACTAGGGAATCAGCTTTTTTACTGATTTCTTGTCGCATTCTTCGTTTTCGGGATTTGGTTTTCGAAGTGCATCAACTGGGAGAGCTTTCCAAGTGTTTTAAATGTACTCTAAACTCTTCCTAAGAATCTTCGGTGCACTCATTGAACTTCTAGAGATCGGCACGGAGACTTTATCTTCTCAATGAATTCGAGCACGTCGACCAACGTCCTTCCGATTTTCTGATTTTATGATTTCTCCGATATTTCTGATCGTGGACGTCGTGCGCTAATCAATATGGAACCTGAAAATAATTCTCTATGAAATCATTAGTTTCATGTTTGTTATCATCAAAACCGAGATTAATACAAGATTGAAAACCTAAGGCCAATAATTTGGCCAGGCCCTTAAACCATCGACACTTAGTCGAATTTCCTCAGAAATGGTTCCTAAAATTTTCCATAAGTCTTGCAAGCTTTTCTTAAAGTTTCACTGGCGTAGGATGACGTCTCTCCCTCCATACGGTGCATCAAACTCGCCTATCCAGAATTGGACTGTCATGTATAGAAATTGGCAGATTCACTTAGCCCTCTTGCTAAATATATAAACCCTTCAATTATCAGTTTGTAATATACTCAAATGAGATATTGGGGTTGTACATATGACCTACGAACTAATCCTGGCATTTCACTCGAGTCAGATGACATCTCGGCTTCCGAAACGCATGTCAAACATGCCTGCTTAGATTTCTAGGCAGATTTGAATGCTCTTAGGCCTTTCACCCAAACACCTCTTATACATGGGATCTCGGCCCTTAAAATTTGCCAACTCAACTATAATTGGATGTTGGCCTAAGGTTTTCAAACTTGATCTTAATGTCGACTTTGATGATAACAAATATGGAACTAAAACTATTGTTTTCTTGATGATAACATTTATGTTTTAAAGTTAATGACTTAAAGTTAAGAAATATTAAATAAGACTTGTGAGAGATCAAACCTTCCTGAAAATTGCATTCAGCGCAATTTCGGCTGAAGGTCTGGTCGAATGGTCGGTTGACCGACCTGCGACCGACGAGCAACCAAACTCAGTCAGAAACCCACAGTAGGCTTTCGGTCGACGTTCGGTCGACTGAACCTTCGACGAAAGGATCGATTGGCGAAACATCGACGACTAGTTTTAGAGCCGTTGGGTGATGTTTCATCCGGGTATTTTCATGGCCTCTCTATAAATACTTCACCTGAGTCTTCCTTATGTACATTCTTCAACCATTATTGAGCCATTATATGTGATACTAAAGCTTTGATTGAGCCATTTTGATCTCAAAACTCTGGTTTCATCATCTATCCTTGATTGAGCCTTCACTCTTTATTGTTTCATCAACTTAAGGCATCAAGAGGATTAGGATATTATTTTGGAGCTAACTATAATTTGTTTAGTATTTTTCTCTATTTACTTGTGAATTTTCTTGTTTATTTCATTGTATCTCAAAGTGTAAAAACCTAGGTTGCTAGGTTGTTGAACTGGGTTATTGCCTTGGTTGTAAGGCTTAAATCCACCGGTGTAAACTTATTTTTCTAGGATTAGTGATTGTTGTCCCTTTGGGTTGAGGTGGAAGAGTGTTCTCGGTAGGAAGACGGAGACTTCAGAGTGTGAAAGTGTCTTTGGTGTGAGAGCGGAGACTCTTCGGGTAAAAGGTCATCATTGTAAGGGAAACGAAATAATCTAGTACAGTTAAGTTTGGAAATCCTAAGAGGGGTGCTTAGGTAGTGGAGTAGGCATTGGAGCCGAACCACTATAAATCTCATTGTGTTAGCATTGATACTTTCTGTAAATGCTTTGTTTGTTGGGACAAAAAACACACTCTTCAAGTGAAAAGTCCTCTGTGTAAGGGAAACGTAAATTAATCTAGTACAACTAGTTTGGAAATCCTAAGCGGGGTGCTTAGGTAGTAAAGAATACAACATTTTGACTTTTGACAATCTTCTTGTTGGAAGGATCCCACAGTCGATAGCCAAACTCATCTCTCGGTGACTCGAGATGAATACACTACTTTTAAGTTTAGCTCTTTAATTGGTAATGTGCACGAATGCTCTACAACCAAACACTTTTAAATGGTTGTAAGAAATCTTCTTCTTCGACCAAGCCTCCTCTAGGATAGCTCCTTTCAAAGGAACAGATGGTGACAAATTTATGATGTCCATTGCAGTCATTAGTGCTTCTCCCCAGAATGACTTCGGTAGCTTCGCATGTGATAGCATACATCAGATTCTTTCTTCAATTATTCTGTTCATCCTCTCACCTACTCCATTCAATTGTGGTGTCTTTGTAATACCCGTGCTTGTATTTTTATTTCAGGTAGAGACTCAATTTGCATGTTGGAGCAAGTCAGAAAGATCAATAGAGACTGCGGTCTAGGGTACGACTTACGCACATGCCAAATCATATTAAGTTAACTTTGATCTTATTGAAATAAGTCATGTGTGATGAGTCGGTCAGTGTGATTTGACTGAATTTTGGACTCGTTTGGGTGCGAACTCAAGTAAAGGGGTGTTTTGGTCTTTTGGCACTTAAATTGAAATAACTATTTAATATGTTTTTTGGGAATTAGGGGCGGAATCCTTAGATGAATTCGCAGAATCCTCTCTTTGATGCTAGAAGTAGAGGTTGGTTGAGAAATTAAGGAAGTTGGACTCCATACTTCTCTTAGGGCATGCGGCCCTAGTAGGGAAGTAAGGCTCCCAATATTCTTGACCTTTAAACTTTAAGGGCTGTTGTTATTGATTAGGGGTGGGTGAAACCCCCTTGTGAGTAGACGCATGAAGAAGGGTGTGGTGTGGCATAAGCAAACCCACCGAGTGTTTGGTACTTTGGTGAAATACCACATCCACTTAATTTATGTTTAAATTCAAATTTTCTTTAGTGTAATTTCATGTTGGTTTGAGGTATCAATGCTTGGAATGATTTAAAGTGAATTTTTGAAGTTGGATTTCAAAACACAAAGTATCATCATTCTTGAAACGTTAATCTTTTCGATACTTTGATTTTTCTTCAAAAATTTCAATAAAAACTCATGTACACCATTTGGATTCCATTTCTAATATCATTCACACAATTTCTTGAGTAAAATCATTTCTATGAATGATTTTGATATTTCGGATGATAGCTATGATCCATTTGTTGATTAAAATCAATATAGGATGAAAAATGGTCTTTGAAAATTCTTTTGAGTTTAAACTTTGTTCATGTATTTCATATGACCATTCAATACTTGGTATCAAAAATTTTCATCCAAAAATTGGTACCAAAGTTTTTTATTAAAGATATAATTTTGTTTAGATCTAAAAGTTTGATTTATGAAAACTTAAGGTATAGGTTGACCTAAGTCAACAAAGAAACTTAAAAAATTCATCTTAAGCTCAAACTTGATTCATAGACTTACATTATCTCATGTTTGATGTCTAGATGCCTAAATATGAGGAAACATGAGTAGATAGCAAAACATTGAGACTTAGCATTTTCATGTTCTCATGTTTATTTCAAATGAAAATATGCTAAGTTCATATTAGGATTAGATGACATTAGTTTCACTTCAAACTTGATATACATGAGTTAAATGACTATATCTTTGTATTTTGAAAGTTTGAATGGAATCTAAAAATGTCATGAAAAAGAAACAATATTCATTTTGAGAGCATACATGATTTAGCTTTGAATTGTATCTATCTTTTTTTATCATGTATGATTTTGTTTCATATCAAATTATTTGTTTTTCATCCCTTGGTTGAGATTTTCATATTTTATGAAAAATAATCTTTAGAGTCTCAACTTCATATAATTTTTTTGAAAAAAAAAAAATTATTCTTCATCCCTTTGTCTAGATTGACCTTTCTTGCCCTTTTTGATTGATGTCAAAAGGGGGAGAAGAGTATAGGTATAAAGAGGGAGAAAACTATGGAGAAAAGTATAGGAAAATTGGGGAGAAAATTATAAGTAAAGGGGAGGAAAATATAGGAAATCCATGCATATAGATAGGGGGAGTTTAATTATATAGATATGCATGTTGATAGGGGGAGAAATCCCTTAGTTGATATCCTCTATGCTTTAATAATATATATTTTCTCAAGGATGTTTGTCATCATCAAAAAGGAGGAGATTGTTGGCTTTAGGTTTTCAACCTTAGTCTTAATCTTGATTTTGATGATTTTGATAATAACAAACATGGAACTAATGATTTCATTGAGAATATCTTCAGGTTCCATATCAGTAGTGTTCGATGTCCTCGATCAAAAAAATCAGAGAAATCGATAAATCGGAAGGACGTTGATCGTCGCGCTCGGGTTCGTCACGGAAGTTTCTCGAAGATTGCCGAGTGCACCAAAGATGCATTGGACAAGCTCAAAGATCATATGGAAAGCTCTCCAAGATGATGCTCGTTGAAAGCCGGAATTCGGAAACGAAGCGCAGAAGAAATCGGCTAAAAAATATAACTCAGCCTAAGTTCGGTCGGTCGGGCGGTCGATCGAATAGGGTAAAGTAAAGGGCACCAACTATTTCAGTCGACCAACTAGTGCCGAAAAGGGGCAGTAGCTCGAGCAATCGACCAGTCTATCGACCGACCTGCATTTGCTGAAGACGCAAGATCGCATCGATTGACCGACGGGTCGACCGAAGGTCGGGATCGAAGATCTTGCATCTTGGCGGTCGACCTGTCGGTCGACCGACCAGAGAGAAAAAATGGCAGTCAAAGGAGCGATCGATCGGTCGGTCGACCGACCAATCGACCGACGGCCTGCAACGGATAGAAAACTATCCGTTGAGCTGTCATTTGTTCAAAAGGGTATAAATACACCCTTATATGATTCATTTAATCAGCTTCTCCCTCTCTTACAGTTATCATTGAGCATCCTAAGGGAGACTTAAAGCTTTCCAAGGAGTAATCGCAGCGCGCTCTGTTCCTCTGTTGAGTTCTTCTTCAAGCATCATCGGCTCCTCAACTCGAGTTTCAACCCAATCTCTACTACTTGGCGAGTTGGAGGTTTCTGAATGATTAAAAAGAGATTTTAATCTTGTTTTATATTGTAGCTCTTTTGATTGTATCTTTATTGTTTATTTGGACGTATTTTCTTTAATTTGGGTTTGTGTGAAGACCAGGTGTTTGGTCTTGTGTGTGAAAGTGGTTACCTTGGTGAAAAGGTGTAAAGCCACTTGTGTAAACTTAGTGTTTACTAGGACTAGTTTAGTTGTCCCTTAGGGTTGAGGTGGAAGAGTGATCTCGATAAGAAGGTGGAGACTTCCGAGTGTGGAAGTATCTTAGGTCGAGAGTGAGACTCTTCAAGTGAAAAGTCCTCTGTGTAAGGGAAACGTAAATTAATCTAGTACAACTAGTTTGGAAATCCTAAGCAGGGTGCTTAGGTAGTTGAGTAGGCATTGGGGTCGAACCACTATAAATCTTGTGTTTGCATTGTTTCATTTTGTTGTGCTTTAATTGCTTAATCATTTATTGCTTCCGCATATAATCATTGGATCGCAAATTGCCTAAACGATTTAAGTAAACGATTAAAATTGGATTTAAGCTAATAGATTTAGTAGACACACTATTCAGCCCCCCTCTAGTATCGTCATTTCGACCACAACACGGAGTATACTAGAGGCACATCCGTGAGCCGTCTCCCACTAGGAAAGCTGACGAAGGGCGAAGGATTTCAAGGAGACCGCTGATACCTCTCCAAATATGGGATAAGCAAGTACGGACTCCAGCATTAAGTTCCAGAAGCCTAGGATACAGGACTAAGAGAATATCTCGCCAAGGCATGCCCCCCTTTCGATATCCATTTTCTTAGCCGAGCCAAGTTATGGGAGGGCAGGTCCAGAATCCCCAATCCTCCCCTAGCACGATCACAGGTCATAAGGTCCCATCGAACCAAGCATTTACCCTGAGAGCTGGCACAATACCCATTTAGGAGCCAGAAATATGGACAAGAAATATGATGCCTCACTAGTAAGAACACTATTAATCAACGTCAAGCAACCCACCCTTGAGAGGAGGGGCCTCTACCAAGATGCCAAGGCAGAGTCAACCTTAGTTATCAGTTGGGTCCAATCAGATTTGGTGAGACCACCAGGACGCAGAGGAAGCCCCAAGTAATTAAGAGGAAAGGAGCCAATCGAACACCTAAAAATCTGAGCCGCCATGTTTTCCTTGTTAGCATCTCCGCCGATGTGAATAACTTTGGTCTTGTAAGAGTTAATTTTTAAACCCAAACTCAATTCAAAGCATCTGATGAGAAGTTCAAAAGCACGAACGGAAGCCTCATCTGCCTTGCTGAAGATTATGAGATAGTCGGCAAAGAAGATATGAGAGATATCTTTCGAAAGAAACTGACCTAAAGCTCCTGATACCAGACCACTATCAGTGGCTCTGGTAATGATCCTAGATAAAGAATCGGTGACCAAGTTAAAAAGGAGGGGGAAAGAGGGTTACCCTGTTGCAGACCTCTCCTATGCCTGAAAGGCCTCCCCCCCGCCCCATTAACAATTAGAGAAGACTCTGCGGTGATAAGAATGTGCTGCACCCAAGAAATCCATCTGGGAGGAAACCCACGAGATCTCAGGAGATGAAGAATGAAATCCCAGTTAATGGAGTCGAAGGTTTTTTCAAAATCAATTTTGAGCATACAAACATCTGTGTCAAACCACTTGCATCCCCGGATAGTTTCAGACGTCGTCATGAAACATTCTAAAGTGCTCCGACCTCTGACGAAAGCCCCTTGAGAGTTGTCAATCAGATCAGGGATGAGAGGCGCCAATCGGTTAGCCAACAGTTTTGAGAAAATCTTTATAATGCTATTTTTGAGACTGATGGGCCTAAAATTGGAGACCGTATTTGCCCCGGGGAATTTCGGAATCAAGATAATGTTGGCCTTATTAATGCGAGACATAAGTTTGGTGTTAGTTTGAAGCTCCAATAAAATAAAGAGGACCGGTCACCGATGGATGGCCATAACTTCAAATAGAATTTCATAGTTTACCTGTTCCACGTGAGGCCCTTCCTGCCAGTCGTTTGTTCCCAATATAAATACTTCTCCCCTTTATTTGTCCATAGATTCATTCTCCAGAATGGATTTAGAATTCTTTTACTTCCTCTAGTTTTGGTTCGATGGAGAAAGATCGAGCATGCTCATTTAGTGCTGATGTCATTGTATGGCTTGATTTACTCTTAATGCTTGAAACTCTATAGAGAGCAAAATGTTGAGTCCAATTCCCAAAATGTTGTAGGTTATATGTCTGTAAACTAGAGTTAGAGAAGAAGCATCTTTTTTTTTGCAAAAACATATTAAATGATAACTGTAATTTTCATATCACAATATTAAGTATAATATAGATGCATAATAACCTTAATTTATTTATCTTCTGTCCCTCTCTCTCTATATATTCATATTTATCATGGGCATTCTCTTTGAAATAATGAGTAATTAGGACAATAATTTTGATCCTATTGAATAAGAGGAAATTATTGTTAAAACATGAGTATAAATTCTGCCATTTCGTAATAGCTTATGGTTTTTGAATAAGTAGTTACCCAGTAAAAAAGAAAAAAACTTACTACCAAAGCACATATCAAGAATTCAAAACATGGTCTTCTTATTCATATTATTCTACTTAATTTGCACATAAGAATGTTAGTCTTCTACCTGGTTTCTTTAATATAGTGATGTTCTTTTATAATTTGATGTGCGGATCAGGCTTATATAAACTGGGTCGCCCTTGAGGAGCATGTTAGAATTATTTGGGGTAACTGATCACCTAAAATTAAATTTTAATAGTTATATTGGTATGATACAGAAGAATGATTGATGATTTTCTTAGTTATTTTCTTGTCTACCTTCTATCATTCTTCTATCTCATCTTGTATGCACATAGATCAACGGTACGTAATTGCTTGTAAATTCTACTTCTTCTTACTCTTACTAGTAAAAAAGTGAATGCAGGTTGACAAGTCTACTCAAGGATTGGAACTCCACAAGAGTGAATTCTTCTCTTGTTATCGTTCATGTCTTGTCAAATGCCACAACTCTAACATTGGCCAAGGCTTCAAGAACATCCCCTCCTTTTATGAGGAGTCCGATCTTGGCTGCCTTCAGTAGTGCACAAAAAATTTCAACATGTGTTTATAGAACCAGTGAACAAGGGCATGCACTCACAAGAAAGACTAGTGCCAATTGAAACCAGCTTTTTCTATCGTGGATTCTCATTAGCAAAGGAATGGATGCAACTCCTGTTGCTGCAATCACTACAGCTGCATAATGGAAGTGTGAAGATGAGGAAGAAATATTTGATGATTCATCAGTGGTGTGTTATTTTTCTTGGAATTATTTTAATTGAATGGGTTAGAGCAGGTTTGATAAGTTTGTAAATGATTTCAGGTAAAAATGACAACCATCTAATATGAAATATGATCAGATGATCATAGTTTCAAATTGACTTATTTAGTAAAAAGAAGAGACCTACTGACCAGGTGTGTAGTACTTTGTGTAGGAATCTATCAATCTCTATGTCCTTGACCTGCTATATTGTGCTTCTTCCACCAATCTTGCCATTTTGGCAAATGCAGAGTTCTCCTAAAGAGCAGTTGATCTGACAGTAATATAACCTGAAAGGCTTCTTAGAAATTATCGTCGTCGTCGTCGTCATCGTCGTCGTCATCATCATCATCATCATGAATTATTATTCCCTTCAATAACCTGAAATGCCTCTTATAAATCATTGAAAGAGGTATTTGCCAGAGTTTTTATTCTCTACCATATTAGTTAGTTACACAATTCAAGGTAGATAAGGCAATTTCTACAAGTGAAATGCTAGCATTACACATCTAAAGTTTTTATTCCCTTTAATATCAGCTACTTACACAACTCAAACAGTAAGAGATAGGTAGATAAGGCAATTTCCACAAGTGAAATGCTAGCTTTATCTTGTTGACTACCGTAGAAATTATTCACAAAATGACTATAATAAACAAGCACTAAAATGTCATTTAATTTTTGCTTCCAATTCATCACAGATGTTAAAAGTGCACTAAACTATCCTTTAAACACTATGATGCTTTAAATATATATTTATATTTTAGGTCAAGTCATTTTCTTTCTCTGATTCATTTATAGTTTGTAGGTCTTTAAAACTTGGTCTAGCGAAATGAGCTAGTTGTCAAAATGTTCGTAAGATGGTAACTGAAACTATAACTGTGCTTTTATTTTAATATAATGTTTAAAGTTGATTCATGTGTTGATTCTTTTAATGTAATCCGAACTTCACAAATTTGCAATAAAGGTTCCAATTGTCCTTGTAGCTTTTATACAATAGCAAGAAGATTTTATACAATGGCAAGAGATGTATTGAGAAATTTTTGAGATGTATCCAGAGATTTTTTTTTTTCATTTTTAGGTAAAGGGTGTTTTAATCATTTTGTTGGTCTATTCAAACAATAAGGATATGAAAGATTATAATGGGTGATGATGGGGTTAAACTCTCAATTGTGTTTCTTTCAGTTTCTCAATTATAATTCATGTGATAGTTAAAGTTCAAGTATTTCATAATATAATTCTTTGAGTTTTTATTTGATTAATCTTGTGATTTTTTGTTTTATTGTAATAGACATTGTTATGCTATGATTACCAATTTAATGATAATTATAAAAGTCATCAAAGAAGATTAGTTGAATAAGACATTGTAAGATTTAGTAGCAATTATAATTGCTACAAAAATCGCCATTAAATATATATACATTTAGTAGTGATTATTTTTATCTTTACCATCAATTGTATAAATTGCTTTTAAAGCTTTTAGCGACAATGGATCTAGCGGGAATTCATTAATTACTGGTAAAAGTTTTTGCAGTATTTACAATTGCTAATAAACGTCATAACAATCGCCGCTAAAAGACTAAATTATAGTAGTGTCTCCATGATAGCCGATGATGATAGGAAAAACATGAACAATGAGAATGAAACCAAAAATAACGATGCCGAAGAAATTGATGACCAAGGGGGAGTTAAGTCGAATGAAGGGAATGAGTCAACTGAACCCCAACTAAGATGATCCCACTGGAGAGAGGCGACCCTCAGTAAGATACAATCCTGATGAATATATATGTGATTCTAGCAGAAGAATGAGAACCTCAGTTTTGACGAAATCGTGGTGATGAGCACAAAGAGGAATGGATAAAAGGCATGGGGAATGAGATGCAGCTGTTGCAGGATAACCAAACCTACGAGCTAGTAAAACTTTCTAAAGTCAGGCAAGCTTCAAAGAACAAATGGGTGTACATATTGAAGGATGAAGAGAATAATGCCCAGCCGAGGTATAAAGCTCGGATAGTTGTGCCTTACGGTCTCTAACTTCACAAAAGATCAACATCTTGTCGAAGGAGTTTGTGTTGAAATTTCTCGAGATAGTTCATTTCCAGGAGTAAGAATCTTCTTCAGAGCGCAGAAGATAGGGTACAATGTCAGCGATCAGCTGCTCAACATTGTCCATCTGGACAATGTTTTGGAAAAAGGGTGAAAGTGTTATGGAACATTCTGCCTTTGATCTTTACTCGTCAGTTAAACAATATCCGAAACTAAATTTTGATCTTTAATGGAATTTAAGCCCTGCACAACCTTATGCACACCTTGTACACTATTCCATGTAGATTGTAGAGTGATGACTTGATTTGAGCCAACAATGAAAAATCTCATTCGATCCCACTTAGTTGTACTCTAGCCAAGTATTCCAAGCACATCTCTTAACACTCCTGTTCGTAAAAAAGAATTAATTAACAAGAGGATTTCCTCTTCCAAGCGTAATTAATTTGGGATTTAATTATTATTTGCATTGCACTAACTATTCTTATTATTTTATTATTTACTAATTATTTTTTATGGTGAATTTGTGTGCATAATCAATTAATTCCTATCTGTTCGAATTAAATATGCTCAATTCAATCTTCTTATTCTGAAAAAAAAAAAAATCAGTCTTCCTTAGTGTGTTTCAATTCAATCAATTAATTCTTGGATTGTTTTTATTATTTACTTTTATTGTGTTTTAATCAAAATCGAGTAAGCTATGTGGACTAAAAGTATGATTTTCTTTATATTTGAAGAAAAATGATCTAGAAGAAAAAAAATTATAACTTTTCAAAATCCAACCTGCCGAATTCAAACCAATACCTAAGGGTGTCTAAATCAACTACAGTCCTTCGTTATACCAACTGACACTACTAGAATATACCACATCAGCCACGGGAATCACCGACGGCCACCTCGGCCGTCAGAATCATTCACAGCTTTTCGACAACCGCAGCGGTTGTGGTTAATGTAAGCAAATCAGCGACGGCTCGCATACAGCCGCCTAGGGCTGTCGCTCATAGTTGATGGCGCGCACAGGGCGCGAAATAAAATAATTTATTAGCCACGGCTTAGCGGGGACGCGAGAGCCGTTGGTGATATGAATAAGTCATTAGCCACGGCTCAAAGCGGTCGTCGCTTATTAATTAATGGCGCGAACGCAGCGCGAAAATAAAGCACTCGTCACCGACGGCTCAGAGAGGGTGGATCGTCAGTGATATTAAAATTACAAATCCATGAATTTTCGACGGCTGGCGAGTCGTCGGTGAAAATCCTTTTTATTTGCATTTGCGCCCTTTCTTCCTCTTCTTCCTCTTTCTTCTCTGCTCCCGCCGCTGTCGTCGCCGTCCGTCGATGCCTGTTGTCGCCGCTGGTGTCCCCTCTCCCTACCGGTAAGCATCTCCTCCTCCCAATCTCCCTCCATCCCCCTGCCCTCTCCGCGTCGGCGTCGATCCGATAGTGATTTGGGGCCGATTACCATCGGCCCTAATGCAATAGTACCCAGCAGTGATGCCGGCTACTGTTCCTAATCAATTACTTGATTAGGGTTTAATTAAACCCTATTATTTTATTTAATTTTTTATTATTAATTATTAGAAATTAATTATTAATTAGGTAATTAGTTTGGTTAATGTTAATTAATGATTAATGTTGATTAGGGTTTAATTATTTTTAGGTTATTTAATGAAATTAGTTTAATATATATTAATTAATTTGTATTAATGGAATCGTCCACTGTGGACTTGCGGCCAAATCGTCCTCGGTGGACTCAGCCCAAATCGTCCACTTTGGACTCGCAGCCAAATTGTCCACAATGGATGGACTCGTGCCAGAATCGTCCACTTTGGACTCGCACGGAATCTTCCACTAAGGACTCGCGCCAGAATAGTCCATTGTGGACTCGCGACCAAATCGTCCACGGTGGACTCAGGCCAAATCGTTCACTTTGGACTCGTGGCCAAATCGTCCACGTTTGACTCGCACCGAAATCGTTCACAATGGATGGACTCGTGCCGGAATCGTCCACTTTGGACTCGCGCGGAATCCTCCACTGTGGACTCGCACCGGCATCCATAAATTTAGAAAACAATCAAGACGAGTTGATACGTTTAACATACACATCGACAAGTCAAGTTTTAATTTTATAAAATCTTAGATCCGTTCGGGGGTTGTATGTTCGTGTAAACGAAGTAATGATCTTTTAAACGACGTACAACCCTTGAATTGTCCCTAATTGGATAATTTGGGAACATAGTTATTTATATTGCATTTAGTTTATTTCTTTAAGTCATTATTCATTTTTAAATTTTGGCTTGTATCTCCCTTGTTCTTCGATACGCACCCAGATGATATGCGTATTCGGAGAACTGTAGGGAGATGCTGCCAAAATTTAGAATAAAGTTAATGACTAAAAGAAATTCTAAGTGCAATATAAATAACATGAATCACGAATGGAATAGAATCATCCCACCTAAAGACATTACCTAAAGATATTGCCAACTTTTTGACAGAATATGTTAAATATATCTATTAATCTATTATATATAATCTAATTATATTAATTTTTTATAACTATGGTTCGAGATATCAGTTCCCGAGAAAGCATTCCTCGTAGGACCCCTCGACGATTACCACCCACCCCACCTATACCCACTGACCCTTCTCCTTCCACCACCATCCCCTCACCTTCGACCACCATCCCCCGACCTGATCCGTCCACCGTACCCCCACCTGATTTGGCCACCATCCCCTCACCTCCGGCTATCATCCCTCCGCCACTCTCCGTAGATCCAGGATCATCGTCTTTCAAACGTAGGCCACGAGGGCTTAACAGAATTCTCCCTCCGTCACCCGATGGAGAACTGCGCAGAGCAGTTAGTATGCGCGAAAGACTGTAAGTATATGCATTAATTATTTCGTATAATTTATTTATAATTCAAAATATAATATGAATTTATATTTGGTGCAGATTTGAGCAGGAGGACGTCCCCCGCACGATAGCGGGGATGATCCGAAAGTTTATGCATGGGCTGTGGCCTACATGGTCTCACGTGCCCCGTGAGCAGATGGATTTATTGTGGCGAGAGTTCTCGGTAAGTATATTTATTAAATTAATGTTAATGTTAAATATTGATCGGTAATAATATATATTTGCAGACTCATTATGCATGGTCGGAGGACCACACCATTTTTATTGAGGCTGCATGGGAGCGTGTTGCCCGCACTCGCTATAACGGGCTACTTCAGTAGGCCCGTCAGACTGTGATGAGACGACTGGGGGCCACAAAGATAGGACAGACTCGGGGACACGCCCCCGAGTGGATTCCTGGCCTTGTGTGGGACCAGCTCGTTGAGCGGTGGGCCACACCTTAGTGGCAAGAGGTCTCCCGGACTGCATCGAGAAATCGCATGTCCGGGGGGGACGGCACGGGGGCGCGACACACTGGTGACTCTGTGTCTTTTGTGGTTCATGAGCGTCGTATGATATATATAATTTAATTATTTTTTAATTAAATTATATTTTGTGTATGATGATACTAATGTATTTGTTTTCTAATGTAAGACGCGCGTGGCGGAGGACGGCACCGTCCAATGCCCATCGATGATGGAGGTGTTTGAGCGCACTCACCGTCGTCGACGAGGAGCGAGGGACTACGTTGATAGCAGAGCCTCAATCATAATGGTAAGTATTTATGTCTATTTGATTTACACAATTTTTATTTATAGTTTATATATATTTAAAATATAAACACATGAAGGAAACATACACGAGGATTGTGATTGAGCGTGGAGGCACACCGAAGGAATTCGACGCAACAGCTTGGGTGGAGGCCGCAGGTGGCTGGGAGCACGGTCATGTTTATGACTTTGCAGACAGTGGTCATGCACGCGTCATGCTTGAGCCACTTGGGGCACCGTCCCCTCCAGCTGTGGGTGAGCGGCCCTCGACATCTCGATCGCAGGACCAGAGTCGGATAGCGGCCTTGGAGTCAGAGCTCACCCATCAGAGACAGGCGATGGAGGAGCGGAGACGGATGAATTAAGAGTTAAGATAGACGATGCATAACATGCAGGCACTCCTCACCTAGATTGCGTCTCACTCTGGCCTTCTATCAATGATGTCGCAGTGGTCGTCCTCCTCGACCCAGTCGCTGTCGACTCCACCGCAGTCGTGAGATTTTGGTTTATTATATTTTGTTAATATTTTGATACTTGTTTGTATACTGATAGTTGTTTATACTTATGGTTGTATATATATGATATTTTGATAATTGTTTACCTTCGGTTTAAGGCTTAGATTGATGATATTTTTGTAAAACTTCTATATTTGGTTTCAAATGCATGTGTATGATATTTTCTAGTTGTAATCTGTGATTGAAAATAGATTGTAATCTATAAATATCATAGTATACAGGAATTTATAAAAATTTTATTTTTTTTCAGCTACAGGATATATCTTCAGCCACGGCTTACCCACGGTCGACCATCACTAAGCCGTGGCTGAAAGCTTATCGTAAATGGCTGATGGCCTGAGCAGCACCAAATATCACGGTTGCTAATACACTACTAGAAAAATGGGCATCAGCAACGGTCGCGCCGTTGCAATAGAGCCATGACAGAAAGTCACGTTGCTGATAACTTAGCAACGGATCAGCAACGGCCGCTCGGGCCGTCGCTCAAAACATTATCAGCAACGGCCGCTCGGGCCGTCGCTAAAAATATTATCAGCAACGGTTTTGCCACAGACCCAGAGCCGTTGCAGATAACATTAATAGCAACGGCCGCTGAGTCCGTAGCAACGTCGTTACTAAAACCCCGTCGCTAAGCCGTTGTTGATGATGTATACCTGGAAACAGAAAAATTGAAAATTTCAAATTTCCATTGATACATTGATACATTATCTGATACATAACTCACACACCCATACCCTCATACACACATTCATTCACACATCACAAACACACCAAGATATACATCAAAACAATTATATTTATATTGATAATTATCCACGATAGTATAAAAACAATTCAAATGCAAAATTGAAGTATCAATATCCAAACAAAATAAGTTAAACAAGTTCAATATCTCAGTAACAAGTTCAATATCCAAACAAAAAATCTCACGATCACGATGGAGGATGGTCTGGATCATATGGCGGGGTCTGGAGTGCTTGAGTGTACACCGGCGTGGACTGACTCGAGGACGATGGATTAGATGATGCCAAAGAGATGCCTACTTCGGGATGACCTGACATGTTGCGTAGCATAGATTGTATATCCACCATCATCTGACTCTGGCGCTCCATCATCTCAGTCTGACGCGCGTCCGTCTCCTCTAGTGTCCTTATCCTATTACTATGATCATAACTGGATCTGGAGGTGGACGGTCGCTCACCAGCGACTGGAGGGGTCGGTGCCCCAAGTGGCCCTAGTACGGCTCACGCATGACCACTATCTGCAAAGCCATATACGCGGCCATGGTCCCAGCCACCTGCGGCCTCGACCCACGATGCTGCGTCAAAGTCCTCGGGGGTACCCCCGCGCTGCACCATCGTCTGGCTGTAGGTCTCCTACTTGAGTTTGATTTTTTGTTTAATATTTATCATAAAACTTAAATTGTAAATATATAATGAATAATTTAAACAAATATATAATTACCACAATGTATGCAGCGCGGTTGTCGATGTACTCCCCCGTCCCATGTGCTCGACGGTGAGTCCGCTCAAACACCGCCATCGGGGAGGGTCGCTGGACAGTCCCGTCATCCGACACCGTCGTCTACATTTACAAAACAAATACATTAATTAGTACACATAGTAACAAATAAAATATATAATTAAAAGATATACTTACCATACGGTTCGCGTGCACTGCAAATGCAACAGAGCCGCCGGTGTGACGCGCTGCTCCCCCCGACATGCGATTTCTAGCCGCATTCCGAGAAACCTCCTGCCATCGATCCGTCGACCATATCCCCACGAGCTGGTCCCATATATCCGGAGTAATCCAATCGGGGCCGTATCCCCGAGTCTCCGCGATGTTAGTGGTCCCAGCTCGGGCCATCGCCTGGGACCGAGCCTGCCCCAGTTGCCCGTTGTACCTTGCCCGGGAAATAGCCTCCCAGGCAGCGTAAATGAAGGGCCTCTGGTCCTCGGCCCATGTATAGCGAGCCTGCAAAATAATAATATCAGTACCAATATTAATATATCATCATGCATGTAAAAAATAATAATAATACGTGCCTCAAACTCGCGCCATAACATGTCGACGTGCTCGCTAGGCACGTGAGACCACGTAGGCCATGCCCCGTGCATGTATCGTCGAATAGTAGAAGAAATGCTCCTCGGCACTTCTTCTTGCTCGAACCTGCACAACAAAAATAAATTTTAATATTATATTATGATATAATGAATTTGTAATGATTCATAATTCATGATATATTACCGCTCCCCAATCACGCTAATCAATCTACGTGACTCTGTGGCTGGTGGAGGCTGCCACCTGTTCGCCCCGCGTGGCCGCCTGCGTCTGGATGTACTAGCCTCGGCAGTATCATCCTCATGAGGATCAGCAACAGGAGGATCAGCAGCATGAGTAAGTGCTGGAGTCTCACCGATCGGAGACTCCGAAGCTCTCCTACGTCGATAACCACGACCAGACATATCTGTCGAACAGACATATAATCAGATTATTGTATAAATAGTAGAGATATATTTAATAAAATATATACTTTACAATTATTCCTCATCATCTGAATAATAGTCTTCGAATTCTTCTTCTTCCTCCTCTTCTTCCTCTTCTTCCTCTTCTTCATCTCTAGCTTCCTCAATTTCATGATCGTCATCATCAGCATATTCAACTTCTAATTGAATTGACGTTGTGTCTGCATCCTCGAGTATTGGAATAATACGATCCACAGCAGGAAGATCATCTTCTTGATAGAAACCAGGAGGATCATTTTCTCCTACTATCGGATCAATTTTTCCTCTACCTTTTGTCTTACAGACTACACGCCAATCTGCTCTATCTTTATTTCGAGCCGGATACTTCGCGTAATATACTTGTTCGGCTTGTGATGCCAATATAAAAGGCTCATTTGCTGCCAATTTCGATTTGTAATTAACCTCAACAAGTTTGTATTTTGGATGAACTTTCATGCCCCTTTCTGTTGTATCGAACCAATGACATCTAAATAGGATCACTGATTTCAAGCCGAAGTAGTGCAACTCTATCACTTCTTCCACCAGTCCATAAAAATCCATATCACATTCAACATAGGTTGTCCCTTTCACGCAGACCCCAGCATTCATCATCTTCTTTGTAAATGAATATTCAACCGTGTGAAATTTATACCCGTTAACAAAATATCCGCTATAGCACGACACAAGTCGCGACGGTCCACTAATAAACTCAAATATTCTTTCATCTATTTCAGCTCTGTGATCTTTGTTGTAAGTCTGAATCCAAGTAGAGAAATCACGATTCCGTAATCTCTCCAATTCTTGATCGTTGTGAATAGAGTATTTTTGCACCATCTCAATGTCAAATATTTCAATGAATTGTTCAATCTCTGGACAATTGAGTAATACATACAAGTGTGTCAAATGATACTCTTCATCGCTTAAGTGTCGAGATGGACGAGAACCAAAAGCACGACCAGAGTGACAAAATATATTTAAACGTCCATCTGAATGTCGAACACCCCCGTCATCGTTACGTGGAGGATGATCAAATCTTGTCTGTACTATCGATTCAAAGTAAAATGAGCAGAATGTTGAAATTTCTTGGATGATATACGATTCAGATATTGATCCTTCAACAGCTGCGGTGTTCTTTACTTTTTTCCTCAGACGATTCATGTATCTTTCAAATAAGTACATCCAACGATATTGAACGGGGCCACCAACTCGTGCCTCGTATGCCAAGTGTATCGGTAGATGCTCCATCGAGTCAAAAAATGCAGGAGGGAAAAATTGCTCCAGCTTGCATATGATTTCAACAATATTATTTTCAAGTGTTGACATATCTTCGACTCGAAAGACATTTGCACAGATGCTTCTAAAAAACATACTTAATTCAGTCAACGGACCCCAAATATTATCAGATAGAAGATCTCGAAATGCGATCAGAAGTAATCTCTGCATGAATACATGACAATCATGGCTCTTCATCCCTGATATTTTGCAATCATCGACGTTCACACATCGAGATAAGTTTGAAGCATATCCATCGGGTAATCTGAGTTCTTTTACCCATTGACAAACATCTTTGATTTGTTGTTTATTTAACACATATAGGGCCTTCGGTTTCAGATATCGTCCGTTGACCTCTTGTAACTCCAAATCTGGTCTTTTACAAAGTATTTTCAGATCATGTCGGGCTTTGACATTATCTTTAGTTTTTCCAGAAATATCCATCAAAGTGTTAAAAATATTATCAAACACATTTTTTTCAATGTGCATGACATCTAAATTATGTCGAATCAATAATGAACTCCAATAGGGAAATTCCCAAAAGATACTTTTTTTCACCCAGTTGTGTGTTTGGCCAAAACCTGACACTCTTTCATTGCGACCAAATACTATATTTGGAAGTGCTGAAACACGTGCTAACATTTGTTCACCAGACAACATCGGTGGTGGCCCATCTCTTTCGACTCTGCCCTTAGTAAATTTATTACGATTCCTTCGATACTGATGATTAACCGGTAGGAATCGACGATGACAATCAAAGAATGAGATTTTTCGTCCGTTCTGAAGACTGATTGATTTAGAGTGTTCCATACAATACGGACAAGAGAGTCGGCCGTGAGTGCTCCAACCCAACAACATGCCGTACGCGGGGAAATCATTGATTGTCCACAAGACCGCGGCCTTTAAATTGAAGTTTTGCTTCCGATGACAATCATAAGTGACAGCTCCCTCAGTCCACAATGTTTTCAATTCATCTATCAAGGGTCTGAGAAATATGTCAATTTCTTTTCGCGGACCCTTAGGACCTGGAATAATCATCGAAAGATAAATAAATTCATCTTTCATGCACATTGACGGTGGCAAATTATAAACTGTCAGCAGCACTGGCCAAACTGAATAAGGAGTTGCAGAATGTCCAAACGGATTAAAACCATCTGTGCACAATCCCAATCTGATATTTCTAGTATCCCTAGCAAATGAAGGATAACATGTATCCAAATGTTTCCATGCTTCACTGTCAGATGGATGAGTCATTACTGTATCATCACGACTTCTTGCATGCCAACTCATGTAGGGGGCTGTCTTTTCCGACATGAATAATCTTTGAAGCCTCGGTGTTAGTGGAAAATACCGAAGCACCTTAAACGGGATATTTTTCTGTCGGACCGATTTCTTCTCCTTGTAACGAGGGTGTTGACATACAGGGCATTTATCCAACTGCACATTTTCTTTATAATATAAAATGCAGTTATTTTGGCACGCGTGTATTTTTTCGTACCCAAGCCCCAATTTTCTCATTAGCTTTTTAGTCTTATAAAAAGTTGGCTCAAACTTGTTATCAGTAGGCAGCATTCCATTAATCAATCCAGCAATCCGATCATACGCAACTCCGCTAATATTACAATCGGCCTTGATGTTTAAGAGCTGTGTCATTGCTGAAAACCTAGTGTATTTAGGACAATTCTCATACAAAGGTTCATCGGCAGCTTTCAACATCTCATAAAATTCTGTAGCTTCTTTATTCGGTAATTCAATCTCTACCGCAGCCCCTACTTCTGTGATATCAACTGCTGTAGTATCTGGTGGGACTGATGTCTAAAGAACTGGCCGATCAACATTATCATTCAGGTGGAATTGACCCCCAAGACTATCAAGTATCATAGTTTTATAGGGATTACATTGACTGGATGAAGAAGCACCAGCAGAGAAAGATTCACCATATGTCTGAACGACAGGATTGCTCGACGTCCCGACTTCGCGTGACTCCCCGTGACAAGTCCATAGAAAATATCTTGGTGCAAATCCTTTGGTATATAGATGCAGAGTGACAGTCTCCCGATCCAAAAATCGTCCATTTGAACAAATGCGGCACGGACATCGGATTTGATCACCCATGCTAACGAAATTCCGATTCGAATAGGCGAAATTTAGGAAGTACGTTACGCCTAATCGAAACTCATTCGTTAAAGCTCCAAGATCAAGACGTCGGTACATCCAACTTCGACCAGCCGACATGATTCTGTCAATCAATGACAATTTCTTTGGTTAATGTCTTTAGGTGAGATTGTCTTATTCCATTCGGGATTTATGTTATTTGAACTGCACTTACGTTTTTATTTTAACTGTTAACTAATTATTCTAAATTTCGGCAGCATCTCCCTATAGTTCTCCGAATACGCATATCATCTGGGCGCGTATCGGAGAACAAGAGAGATGTTGCCGAAATTTAGAATAATTAGATAACAGTTAAAATAAAAACGTAAGTGCAGTACAAATAACTATATTCCCAAATTGTCCAATTAGGGACAATTCAAGAATTGTACATCGTATAAAAGATCATCTACTTCTTTTACACGAACATACAATCCCCAAACGGATCTAAGGTTTTGCTAAATCATATCTGACTCGTCGATGCGTACGTGAAACATATGAACTCGTCGGATGCATGATTATTTTCTAAATGTTTCGAGACCGTTCGAGTCCATATTGGACGATTCCGGCGCGCGTCCGAAGTGGACGATTCCGGCGCACGTCCGAAGTGGACGATTCCAGCGCGCGTCCGAAGTGGACGACACCGGCGCGCGTCCGAAGTGGACGATTCCAGCGCGCGTCCGAAATAAATCTAAACCCTAATAATTAATCTAACAAATTAAACAATTAATCTAAATAATTAATTAACAATTATAAAACAATTATAAAACAATTAATTAACAATTATAAAACAATATAAATTATATATAAATTTATAAATTCCGGCGCCGAAGTCAGGTGGACTCCGGCGCCGGTGTACAGTGGCCAGACACACTGTTCGGCCACTGTACAAGGTCCGGCGGCGGCCATCGGCCGACCGCCGCCGGCCGAAACCCTAGAAATAGAGTTTCGGTCGGATTGATTCCCGCCGGCCGCAACGGGAAGAGACGGCCGGCCGGCGAGGCATACCTGAACAAGTCAGCAGCAGCGGGAGGAGGAAGAGGCATCGTCGGCGGCAACGGCGGCGAGAGGCGAGAGCAGGAGCGGCGGTGGCAGCAGCGGGAGGAAGAAGGGTCGGGCGCGACTGGTGCCCTATATAAACTTATCAGCAACGGCTCACTCGCCCGTTAGAAAGCCGTTGCTGATAAGTTATTATCAGCAACGGCTCACTTATCCGTTAGAAAGCCATTGCTGATAATTAAAATATCAGCAACGGCTCGCCTCTCCGTCAGAAAGCCGTTGCGGATAATTAAAATAATCTACAACGGCTCGCGTGTCCGTTAGAACGCCGTTGCAGATACAAATATCTGCAATGGCTCGAGCGACCGTAAGAACGCCGTTGCAAATAGCAACGGCTTGAGCGGCCGTTGCTGATAGCCGTTGCTGAAGACCTAATTTCTAGTAGTGATAGTATCACTGACGGCCCGAACCCATGGCTGATGTGTTTGTATCAGCCACGCTTTACCCACGGTCGACCATCACTAAGACGTAGCTGAAAGCTTATCGTAAATGGCTGATGGTCTGGGCAGCACCAAATATCACAATTGCTAATAGTATCACTGACAGCCCAAAGCCATGGCTGATGTGTTTGTATTAGTGACAGTCGCCTACAACCTTCACTGATGTGTTTAAATCAGCGACAGCGCCCGTGGCTGTCACTGATGATTAGTTGTGACGGCTGGGAGAGGCCGTCACAACTTATCTGAGACGCGCACATCAGTGACGGTATTTTGCCACGGCTAACGCCATCCGTGATAGTTGTCACTAACGGTTCATCCACGGCTTGAGCCGTCGGTGATGATGATAATTATAATAGTGTGAGCTAAGGTTGGCATGTCAAGTGTCAGAGAATTAAAATTTTATTAGAGCATTGTATGTATCTAATATTCGTATACCTAATTTGCAGATTGTGAACTAGTTATGCGTCATATCATAATTAAGCGGAAGAGTCGAGCGATCGGCATAGGGAGCTGCTCCTACTCGTTTCGACCCTTCACAAACAAATTTGATTTTAGTCCTCATTGTTTACTCGGATTTTGATTTAAGTCCCTATAATTTACTCGAATTTTGATTTTAGTCCTCATAATTTACTTGAATTTTAGTTTTAGTCATCATACCTTTAGTGTGTTTTAAATGATCACCACGTCAGTAATGTCCAGTCGGCCACCATAGCCACGTCAGCACCGTTTAAGCCTCAAGTGACGGCATGGATCAATTCCTAAACGAAAATATAGCATGGGGACTGAAATCAAAACTTTTAAACTATTTGTACTAAAATCAAAATCAGACGAAACTATATATAGGGATCAAAAGTATAATTTTTCATTTATTTTTTAACAACTAAAAGCAATCCTTTATTGACTAATTATTACTAATATTACAATAAGTAGTTTTATTAAATAAATAAAAAGACAAGTTGGAAAGAAACAAATAGATATAAATTTAAGATGGAAAAGGTAATTCTTTTTCGTTTTTTAATTAGCAATTATCAAAGTGTTACGGTTTTTTTTATTTTGACTAAAACAACTATCATATAACTATTTATATATGCTTGAGGTACTTGAATTGTGGATGATTGTGGATAATTGTAGTAATCTTCAAAAACTAATTTAAAGCAAAATTAAGATATATATATATATATATATATATAATCTATTAGCATATATGAATTATATTATATATCACATATACAACATAAATAAACCTAAAATTTAAGACGTGGTTATCGAAAACTATTTTTTGATTTGGTTCAACAAATATAAAACTTGCTTTTGAACCCTTAGTTTGGGTCTTTAGTTTTCAATTTTTTGAAAATGCGTTTGGTTGATGGAAATAATATCAATTTTAGTTGATTGAAACTAGTAAAAATTTATTTGGTTATAGAATATAAGATTAATTTTCATTAGACCGTTTCAATAATAATATGATATTGAATAAATAGTAGATTAATTCATTACAAAAATAATTCATGATACTTAATATGATAAGAAAATTACTTACCGATAAAAATAAGAGAAATCATTATCCAATAATGTAACTTCGACTACAAGCACCTAAAATAAGTTTAGTGAGAATCAAAATATAAATTTTTATATTCCTTTATAAAATAAGTTAAAATTTAATCAATTCTAGAAAATGAGTGATCAATGTTATTAGCATCTCGATATAACTATCAATTTTATTTTATAATTAACATATTATAAAGTTGAAAAATAAAGCTTTTTATATGTTTATAAAATATTAATTATATATTTATAGTTAGTTTATAAAATTAGTTTTCGCTAATATGATTGTAAAATATTTCTATGATTTAATTAGATTTTTGGTAATTTACTATTATGGTTGATTCAATTAACAAAACTTATAGTATTAAAAAAACAGTTATATGGTCTAAAATTAGTTTTGATTAAATTATAAATAGATAGACCATTAAAAAGTTTAGTTATTTTAAAATTTTAGTTTGATTTAGTTAGATATAAATTGATTTAATTAGTTTATTAATTTGAGAAAATAATTTGAGTTGAAAAAAATGAATTTTTATAAATTAGATACAATTTGATCTATTTGTACATTAATCGACTTTATAAAAATAATTGATTATAAGTTAGCCCCTACAGTTTGATATTGAAATTGGCGGTATCGAAACCATACAAAACAAACTTATGATGTTTTTATGTTTATGAAAAAAAATAGTCACATTTTTATTTTGATTTTGATTTCAACAAATATAAAAACTTGCTTTTGAACCCTTAGTTTGGGTCTTTAGTTTTCAATTTTTTGAAAATGTGTTTGGTTGATGAAAATAATATCAATTTTAGTTGATTGAAACTAGTAAAAATTTATTTGGTTATAGAATATAAGATTAATTTTCATTAGACTGTTTCATTAATAATCTGATATTGAATAAATAGTAAATTAATTCACTACAAAAATAGTTCATGATACTTAATATGATTGTAGAAGAAAATTACTTACCGATTAAAAATAAGAGAAATCATTATCCAATAATGTAACTTGGACTACAAGCACCTAAAATAAGTTTAGTGAGAATCAAAATATAAATTTTTATATTCATTTATAAAAGAAGTTAAAATTTAATCAAATCTAGAAAATGAGTGATCAATGTTATTAGCATCTCGATATAACTATCAATTTTATTTTATAATTAACATATTATAAAGTTGAAAAATAAAGTTTTTTATATGTTTATAAAATATTAAGGAAAAAAGTACAAAAATATCCCCAATATTTTCTCACGGGTACAAAAATACCCCTAATATTTTTTTGGGATCAAAAATACCCCTCACGTTATGAATTGGGTACAAAAATGCCCCTATAGGTAAACGATGTTAGTTGAGAGATAACGGAGCTGACGTGGCTAATGACTGGGACTGATGACGTGGTCAAGACGTTTTCTCACGGGCACTAAAATGCCCCTGATATTTTCTCACGGGTACAAAAATATCCCTAACGTTTTTTCACGGGTACAAAAATACTCTTAACATTTTCTCACGGATACAAAAATACCTCTAACGTTTATTTTGGACCTAAAATACTCCTAAGGTTATTGAAAATGGTACAAAAATAACATCAGGCTGCAAAATTCGTGCTGGGCCGAGCCGGCTTGGCCTGACCCAAAAAAATCGTGCCCAGTCTAGCTTTCGTGTCCGGCCCAGCCCGAAAAGAATTTGTACCCTACTCGGCCCGTCCTGAAAAAATTCATACACGGACCGGCCTGGCCCGGTCCGAAAAAAATTTGTGCCCAGCCCGGCCCGGCTTGAAAAAATTCGTGCACGACACGAAAAAATTCGTGCCCGGCCCGGCCCGAAAAAATTCGTACACGGACCTGCTCGGCCTGGTCCAAAAAAAAATTGTGCCCAGCCCGGCCTGGCTTGAAAAAATTTATGCATTGCCAGGCTCGGCCCGACCCGAAAAAAATCGTGCCTGACTCGGCCCAAAAAAATTCCTGTTCGGGCCGAAAAAATTCGTTCCCGGCTAGGCCCAAAAATTTGTCGCCAGCTAGGCCCTAAAAAATTCATGCACGGAACGACCCGGATCGGCCCGGCCCAAAAAAATTCGTACACGGACCAGCCCGGCCCGGTCCGAAAATAATTCGTGCACGACCATGTTCGACCCGACCCAAAAAAAAAATCGTGCCCGACTCGGCTCAAAAAAATTTCGGGCATGAATTTTTCTGGGTCAGGCCGATCCGGGGCATTCCGTGCACGAATTTTTTCGATCCGGGCGGGGCATGAATTTTTTCGGGCCGAGTCGGGCACGGTTTTTTTTCGGGTCGAGCCGAACAGGGCCGTGCACGAATTTTTTCAGGCCAGGCCGGGCAGGGTACGAATTTTTTTCGGGCTAGGCCGGACATGAAAGCCGGACTGGGCACAATCTTTTTGGGTCAGGCCGAGTCGGCTGGGCTGGGCACGAATTTTGCAGCCTGATGTTATTTTTGTATTATTTTCAATAACCTTAGAAGTATTTTAGGTCCAAAACAAACGTTAGAGGTATTTTTGCATCCGTGAGAAAATATTAGGGGTATTTTTGTACCCGTGAAAAAATATTAGGGGCATTTTTGTACCCGTGAGAAAATATCAAAGGCATTTTTGTACCCGTGAGAAAATGTCAAGGCCATTTTAGTACCCATGAGAAAACGTCTTGGCCACGTCATCAGTCCCGGTCATCAACCACGTCAGCTCCGTTATCTCTCAACTAACACTGTTTACCTATAGGGGCATTTTTGTACCCAATTCATAACGTGAGGGATATTTTTGATCCCAAGAAAACGTTAGGAGTATTTTTATACCCGCGAGAAAACGTCAAGAGCATTTTTGTACATTTTCTCAAATATTAATTATATATCTATAGTTAGTTTATAAAATTAGTTTTCGCTAATATGATTGTAAAATATTTCTAAAATTTAATTAGATTTTTGGTAATTTAATATTATGGTTGATTCAATTAACAAAACTTATAGTATTCAAAAAAGGTGTAAAATTTTAGTTTGATTCAGTTAAATATAAATTGATTTAATTAGTTTTATTAATTTGAAAAAATAATTTGAGTTGAAAAAAATATTTTTTTATAAATTAGATACAATTTAATCTATTTGTACGTTAATCGACTTTATAAAAAAAATTGATTATAAGTTAGCCAAAATCGGCGGTGTCAAAACCATACAAAACAAACTTGTGATGTTTTTATGTTTACGAACAAAATTAGTTACATCGTTTTTATTTTGATTTTGATTCGATTTCACAAAAAATACCAAACAGAACATGTTTTCATAAGCAATTTTAGTTTCAGTAAAATTAAAACCAAAAAGCAAATTTAATTTTACTAATCAAATAGAAGTAGATCAGCCTAGGCCTGGCACGAACAAAAACCAAGTCTGGCCTGGCCCAATAAAAGTTCAAGCTTGGGACCTCACGCTGCATGACACGAAAAAAAAATGAGTCATCCGGCACAGCCCTTTAGCACGATAACAAAGGAAAAAATGAGTAAACGATCGAATCATATCATACATCGAGCCAATTCGAGCTTCAATTTGGCTTGATAGCCCAAATCGACCCAATAGTCCAAATCATATATCGAGCTATTGGACTGTGTCAAGCCTACATCACCTAGTCTAGCACAAGTTGATAAACGTATAGGTCTTAACATGCTGGCCCGATAATGGCTCAACATAATAAGAGTCAACCCAAGCACGATTTTATCGTGCCAAGCCCGGCTGATATTTGTCTGGTCTAAAAAGAAATCTCTATTCAGTCAGTTACTCCCATTGACACACGGCAGTTGCCCGTAACCACCAACCCCTGTGATGCTGGAAGCCTAGGGATGGCCGGTGACGACCAACCAGTTCCAAAATAAAGATACATAGCTCTGAAAAAAAGGCACATTTGACCAAGATCACTGCTCTGAAAAAAATCAGTGCAAAAGGGATACATAGCACATGATCAGGACATAGCTAGTCACCACATGATACGTCATGAGTTGTCGGAGCCAATTAGAATTGAGGTTGAATATCACCACAAATCGGCAATAAAGAAAGCTAACCGAGCCATATTTTTATCTCAGGATTTTACTAGTCATCATTCCATCTGCGCATGGACCAAATAACTATAGCACCATCCTTTTGCATGAAAAATCCTTCATGGAAAGAATAAATATAAAACAGTAAAGTAAGTGAACATGAATAATAAAATAGTAAACATCAGTAAATAAACATTGACGAGACTCATGTTCACTCCCTGCTACGTATTTACTCATTGCTCATATTCATGTCCACTCATTTTGTAAGATTTACTGTGTAAGATCTCTCCAGCCTAATTTTATCCATCTTATGCTGTGACATACCATGAAAATAGTTTAAGCAGCAAATCTTGGGCTTCTCTAATTCACTATAATATGATAAATGGACTATAAAGCTATTAACATAGAAGCAAAAGTTTCAAGGAATGTACTGCATTCTCTCTGGCATACTTGGGATCAGTTTAATTGACCAAGTTTATCACGGAGTCTCATTGTGATTCCTCCTAACAAGAAGCCATAAATTTAAACTATTTAAGGTCCCCAAGCTCTGTAAAAAGAAAATTCTTCCTACCTAGGGATCTATCTCGCAGCACATATTTTTCAGCTGGTGTTGGAGTCATCTAAGCAAATGTCAATTGCAGCTCATAAAGAAAGCCGTTCCCAACTTTTCATATTGCCTTTCCAAGCCTTGTTCTGATGATTAATTATTTGCAATTTTGTACAAGAGAATAGGAAGATTTTTATTTGTTCTCCTAAGCACATTACACGTCGAGCAACTTGGAAAGGTCATACTTTCTTCGAAAACTAGCTATCAACTGGATGTACAGATCGAAGAGTTTGATATATTGTACCGCAAAATCTACCACTCAAGCCCCCAGTCTTCATCACATCTTTCTTTATCTTAGCAATAATTACTGACCTGCTAGAAAGAAAAGAACATGTTAACAAATCATTGAATACAAAAGGAAGTCACAGTAGACTGTTAAGTACCACATAATAGATCATCAGAAAGCAAGATGATGAACTAATGAACACTATTTGGCAATTTTGTAGATCTACAAGGGAAATTTTGGTAAAGTGACATAATATTACAATTAGAGATTGCTGGAGAATGAAGAGATAGAAACAAGATACATTTCAAATAATAAAAATAATTGTTTGCTACAATCAGTACCTTTCTGTGTTCTTTTTTGTTTTGAAGATACAGTACAATTCTCTGTTATTAGTGAGTCTACTATAGGAAATGGCCACCAAGAAAGAAAATTCTGCCATCATTTTCAAGTTCCATGGTTTTGAGCTACATGGATCACTCAGTGTTGTCAACTATTTTGCATTCACCAGGTTTCGATGAGAGCATGGGCATTCCATCATGATTGGGTTTTCATCCACTACAAATCTAGGGCTTCATTACTTATGTACTCATCATAACAAAAATATGTTGAAGCGAAAAACTGTTTAGTTAAAATTTGATGATCTTTATCGCCCAAACAAATCACCATTGTTAACAAAATAGAACAATCTATATAAACTATACATTTTCTAGCAACATGTTGGAATAGACCATTTTTGCAGATCATCCATAGAAAATAAGACCATTTCTCCAAGCTTATGTACGACTGCTAATATTTTAATTGACAGGGAATGGCATAGTGCATGTCCCCACTTTCAAAGGATGAGGATTATACTATCTGTCTGAAGGTCATCTTAAGGAGATCGATTTTGTTCCTCGACAAAGTGATCAAAATCACAACTTGATTACTGAATCTAAAGATGGAAATCGATAACTGTCGTTTCCTCCAATTATGTATTTAAAAAGTACCAAACTATAATTAATAGCAAGAAGATTGTTTTAAATGATTGATGAAATTCATAACTGAAAGGGCATTATGCATGATCAACTTACCAAAGAAGATCCAATATTAGAGAAGTCTATGATCAAAATTAGGGAGGACTAGAAGGCATGGCAAGTAAAGCAGCCACTGAGAGAAATGATATGTCCACTCTTGCGGAAGTATGTAACACTCTTGGTACTCTTTGCTACCTGGTTGGCTTGGTTGGCTGTAACTGCACTTCGCATCTCCTGTGCTTTCTTCTGGGCCGATCTAAGTTTGTTTAGAATTTTCTCCATTGAGGAAGATCTTTTCTTTTCTAGTTTCATCTGAAATGAGATTTATGAGAAATCATACCAAAAAATTTGTTCAAAAATAAAGTTCTAAGAAGTTCAAGAAGAGTATTAGTTAAAAATTGTAATTTTAAAAGTAATAAGTGGCCTATATAAGTTCTCAAGAACCTCTAGTTTCCTGATCTCTGCCTCAGCTTTTGCTTTTTGCAAGTTTTCCCATGCTGTAATCTTGGCTTCCTCTCTCTTGAACCTTGAAAAATAAGTCAAGAGTCTCAGAAATTGGAAATACCAGATCAACAAAATTACCACAAATATATCATGTAAAACACATTTAGAATGTATGTATATCCTTAATTGAATAAGAAAGGTGGATATGATAAGATGAATTATCTAAGTTTTCAGTAGAAGATATATTCTTTGGTATATTTATCTTTGAATACTTCCCTAAACAATCAAAGTTTCAATCAACAAAGCCCTATGCAAAAGAGAATACTCTTGAAGGCAACCACTTTATCAGATAGATCAGTCAAAGTTTTTAGTTGCCTATAAGAGACTGTGGAGACAATGGCTAGATCCAGATTCCAGTCAGAATTATTAACAATGTAATTTGCATCAAAGTATTTTGCATGATTATATAACCAGCCTACAAAGAATAGCATAGTAAATAGAAAAGGTGGTTTTACTTTGATACGGATTTTGCTGTGTCAGTAACTTCCCAAGGAGATGTATTTGCCTCCACAGTCTTCTTCTTCCATTCTATTATGCTAGCTGAACGCTTATCAGTTCCTCGTGCTACATGTTTCTTTGACCATCTGGTTACAGTAACCCTATCATCTACCTGCACATCCCTAACCTGAAGCTTTGAGAAGTGACTCTCTAGCTCCTCTATTTGAGGAGCTGAAGCCAAAGAGGGGGACAAAGGCCTCTCTTTGGGAGAGGACTCAGTACTTCCCTCGGGGCTCATTTGTGTTGCCACATCCTTCCTCAAAACAGAGGCTGATGTCATGGAGGTTGCTTCTCTGGTACCTTCAGATTTCTCATCTGCACATGATCATGATCTAATTAGTCAAAGAACTTAAAGTCACAATAATTATGTTCATTATACCACTTTAGACAGCACAAAATACAGAGTCAGCTTAAGCATTAAAATCCAACACAGTGCAACTAATTATCAAATGGAAGAAGGTTTTTATTATGCAAATTTGTGTTGAAAGATGTTAATTATGCAAAGGTGAAATCATATACAAATAGGGAACTTGGTATTAAACAAAGAAAACTAGAAAGACATGCAGAGCTCTAAGCACAAATGAAACAACTCAGTAAAAAAGATAATAGGAAGCATTTGTTATGATAATAATTTTATTAGTTGTATTACTGACACATGTAGCATTGATAAGTCTCAATGCATTCACAGAATACAACCAGCTTGTTGGAATCAAGTTTCTAAGAATAAAGTATATTTATGAATCCAAATTCTAATAGTTGTGTTTGGTTAAAAATGAAGCATAATTCCATTTCTTGAAATTACAATTGATATTTTACTAAAATAACCTTGCAAATTGATTTTGAAAACTAAAAACTAATCATAATGTATAAAAATTTAAAGATAATAAATAGAAGTTTCTTTGTATCAATATTTTATTTATCATTCTTTTCATTAATACAACTTCTTCTTCTCTTTTTTGGACATTGTTCCATTTATTAATTAGTCTTATTTATCCAGTGTGTATTTATAAACTTATAATAATAGAATATGGATATATCAGCAATTTATATCTTAAATTAGATAGCCACAAACAATCCAAGGAGTTGGACAGCAAATCCACCTATTCTGATGGGATTTATTCCTGAACGTTAAGGATGTTAGAATTCCATTTCCCATGCTCTTTTAATTCCAATTTCCAAGTACAAGAATTTGCTCATACTATGGAAAACAAATTCAGATTCCTCTCTTTGTTACAAACGAGGTGAATGGTAATATGACAAGTTTGACAAACTTGCTGAGTAAATGAAATCTAAACCATTTAAATCTATTAAAGAAGGTATTACTGAAAAAGAAAATACAAGAAGCGATGACCTAAGATATGAAAATGGCATGTGACTAAGTCTAGCAAATAAATGTGTGATATTTGTGTATAATCTTATAGACATGTTCAGTAGTAAAGTAGAACCTCTGACAGTGAATGTGGAGGCAAAAATATGTACGTAGTATAAAACACAATCCTCAAAGGTTCCCCTAATCTTACAAAATATTGGATTCTTGATGTAGAGGTTGTTGATAAAATAACAAGCTTCATATCCTATAACAGATTTTAAATGGTGCTAGATATTATCCTTCACAGAACAGAAGGAAGGTATTGTTAGGTGTATTCATAAAGAATGTGTATAAATAGTGGACATTCAATTAGTAGTAGCATAGATTATTCAAGTAATCAATATGGGAATTTATCACAGCTTGCAGAAACATACAATCAAATCAAACCCTTCATTACGGCATGCAAAATGGTAATACATCTAAGACTAAGGGCTCGTTTAGTTCACATGAGAAGTAACTTCCCTCGTGAAATTGTACTTCCCCTGAATTTATTTCCCACATGAATTTTCTGAAAAGTACAAAAGTATATTTGATTGGTAGTGAGGGAATTACAACTTCCCACATCTTCTATGCTTCAACTATGTACTTCTAGAAGGAACATGTCAAATGAGTGCTATGTCCCTCCATTTGCAACTATTATATACATTTATAACACAATCTAATTTTATAATTAATAAAGTTAATAATAATACACATAAATTGGATTTGTGAATATCATATTAATAAAATTTAGAATTATAATTAATACTATTATAATAGCAATAAATGCCACGAATCCAAATGAATGACTATAGGAAATCATAAATCATCACTCAATTAAAAAAACGTGGGGTAAAAGAAATACCTCCCACAAAATGTAGGAAGTAGAAACCAAGTTCCTCCTTCATTTTCCCCACTTGTTATCAGCCAAACAAGAGGGGAAAACTACTTGGGAAGTTGTACTTCCCTACAACTTCTATAGTTTTGAAATGTTTTTTGTTATTAATTAAGCACCTAAAGAACACCTGTAAAAACAAGAATAAAGTAGAACTTAGTGTTCTAGCCTTCTGGGTCAAACTTTTAACATATGAGGTGTGTGTAAAGCCAATAATCTTTAGCTAAATAGGAAAGAAATTTTTTGAATAAAAGTATAGATAAAAGGATGAAAGCCAAAATATTATCCAATACCCTGAGAGCTCGGCACAGAGGAAGAAGACTCGATTAGAGTATCTGACCAACCATGTATACTAGCAGATCGAACTATATAATTGTCGCCATCATGCAAATTACCTTTCCCACACTCACCTATGCCAACACCAACTCCAACAACTCTTCTTGTACCTCCTCCACCACTACCACCACCTCCTCTTCCTATGCTTCCATTGGTACAGAAGCCACGTTCTGGCATCAATACACCAGCCAAGAAAGGTGAGTTCCCCACAAAATTCCCAACCCTGCCACTGTCAAAGCAAGGTACTAACGGAGAAGCTGACGAATACGCCCCGCCTACTCCAACAGTAGCTCCAAGTGGACCACTCTTCGACTTGGGACGCCTATGATGCGATGGGGGCATTGACAATCTCCCAACCCCATCTCCAGAGACCGGACTGAGGATCCATCTTTCGGCATCTTCCCACTTAGAGGGCAAAGTTCTCCCATTAGTGAAAGGCAACAAGATGCCGCTACCCCCATACCTCCGGTTGCTATGCGCAGGCAGAGGCACCCGCTCCGAGCTCCACCCTTTCTGGAACACAGCCGTACTGGCAGAATGAAGGTAATTTGGCGTCCCAGGACTTGCAAATGTGCCAGATCTGCTGCGAGATGAGGCGGCGGAGCTCTTCATTCTCGCTAAACCTCCAACAAAATACCGGGGCGACAGGACAGACACATCTGCACTCTTCCCGTGGAAATCAAGTGAGGCAGGCCGCCTCCTCCGTAGTTTCCTACCGGGCAAAGCAACTGCCTCAGATCTGCACCACCTCCGGTTTTGGCATTCTAAGAAAAGTTGAAAGAAAAAATAATAATAAATTTTGCAATTTTTACAATGAGGATATAGGCACAAGAGAGACTCGTATACCTCTTAGGGCGTGAGAGAAGGAATGCTTTGATGGGTCCAAAGATTCTTCTTCTACTACTACTAATTCATCTTCCTCTTTCCCTTCTTCTTCATCCTCTTCGCTCTGTTCAAAGTCCTCAGGTGGCACTGTAAGGCCTGAAAAGCAAAAGGCGTCAGAGATTGGTCAATTCACTTTTTGAAAGAGAAGACAAAGGGAAGTGTGGTAACAGCAGCTGTGCTGCCGAGGACGGTAACAGTAGGAGAAAGAAATGTAGCACGAACCTGTGGAGGACTTAGGTGGCGGGAGGCTGTGGCATGGAGAGAGCGTGAGGATATCAGGCGAAGGGAGAGGAAGGGAGGACCTGCTCTCTGGATCTGGGTCCGCGGGAGGGCCACCACTGACGCGGTCGCGTCCAGCCAAGGGCTGTAACGATCACAAGAGCAAAAGTGCTCTATTAACTTAGAGAGAGACAACCATGTCCTTACGAGGAGCTACAGAAAGCAGAAGTGCTCGATATGGAATGAGAAAAAGAGAGAAGAAAGTTGTCATTTCTCGATCAAGAATCACATTTTGGCTTATCTTATATTTGTATCGAGGCTTTTATTCTACAAAATATCAACAAAGGAAAAGAAATCGTCATAACTCAATCTGATGACTTATCAACCAGAATGTTACTTCTCTCTAAACTAAGAACAAGAAGTAAACCGCAAGCAAAGAAATGTAGCTTAAATTAAGGGACATAAAGAAATTTTCCGATAAAAAAGACTGTTTTTCTTCTCAATCTTACTCTCTAACTGCCCTTCTACAGTGATCCAGATACTCTGAAATAACTCTGTATTTAATCCAAAAAACTTTTCCTAGTCCAAGCAAACAACAACAAATAGGGCGGAAGGAGATGAGAGAGAACCAAGACGGAGAAGACGGGATCATGGTCCGATCCGAATGAGCAGCGGTCAGTGACGCTCCCGGCAGCTGACGAAAGGAGGCTGCTTCCGCCGCCACCGCCGCCGTTCCCAATGGACGAGGGGTAGTCAGAGGATGAGTAGATCATGGAATCGGGGCTGGCATCTCCGCCCCGTTTCCGCCGCCGTGCCCCTGACCTCGGCTCCCGCAGCACCTTCCGGCGCAGCTCCGCCACTCCCATCGCTTCGAGACCCAACCCTAATGCCGGCATCCTCGGCAACTTTTCATTCCCCTGGGAATCCACACGCGAGGTGCAATTAAAAGAGCTCGAGTAATTCCAATGGCGGGGATTGGAACTCGAGCGGAGCAACAGAGCAAGCTTTTTATTATTAATTAGAGCCATGGTATATTTTGTCAAATATTATTTACTTTGAAATGACAGAAATGACACCGACGAGTTTGCCAATAAAAGAAAGAGTAGTGAAATTGAAAAGGGTATTTTCGGGGGACAGAATCCGATCGGTTTGGCTTCGTGGGCGACTCGCCCAACGCAACAATACTTGGTACCATGACACGCACTAAGCGGGTCCGACTTCTTAAGGGCATTACGTGTGTTAGGCAAGGGCAGCAACCATAGGATGCTTCTTTGCAGCGGATCCAAGTGATAGATGCGATGACTCGCGGGTGGAGGTGTGGAGAATGATACTGACATACGTGTAAAGGATGAGACGAACTATTGCACTATTGATGGTCCATAGAAGAATGCTAAAAGCACACTAAGATGCACCGCGGGGTAGCAGAAGACTGATGTTACGTGGGTCCGTCAGAGCAGCAGAACGGGGCATCGAGAAGGGTGCGTGTGTTTTAATATATCAGCATATTAGGATTTAGGATGAGCGGTCGGCTTGTCTTGTCTGCAGGCGCAGTGGCGCACAGTGTAGTAAATAGAAATTGGAGGTACTCTGTTTCGGTTGAGACAGGGAACACCACGATGTTGCAGCTGTGAACAGTCCCGTACGCCGAAAGCAGCGTCAAGCCACATGTAATAAGCAGCTGGAAAACCCTTACTGATCACTTAAGTGCCTCAGTGACAGTGAGCAGCAACATGAAGAGGTGTGTAATTAGTATTTAGTGCAGTGCAGAAGGACAGGGGACTCTTTAATACAGCAGGAGAAATTCACCTTGCAATCAATCAGGCCACATGCCATGTGGATCCGCTAATAAATTAACATTGATCTGAGAACGGTTTGGACGGACTTGGGTTTCCAATGGACAACTATGTTCTCACATAGTCACATGCATGTAAATAGAGATGGAATGGATTGGGAACGGTGGGTGTGCTTGAACAACGAACATGAGTCCATTTGCAGACAAATGCAATCAACATGCTGTCGCCGCAATCACTGCAATCAACATCGAAGTCCAGACAAAGAGCATGCTGCGTAGTTTCTCAGTCGCTCTTATGTTTAAGGATCGACGTAATAATAAAACACTGCAACTTAATAAGGGTGCATTTATCATCAGCTAAGCGAACATGACAGCTCAGTAAGTTAGAAAGGAAAATGTTGACGGTATATGGTATATTGGTGAAATCCTATAATGTCTAAGGATTATAAGCGAGTGAATCACCTGTTGTAGATTTACAAAAAAAGATATCCTGCGTTACTTCATTTGTACTACGACAAATTACAAATAAAGAAAAAATAAATGAATGTTTTTTTTCAAATGGATTAAATTGGCGATTAAGAATGATACACAATTGTGATGTACAATTGCTAGAAACCATGATTAATGTTTCTCAATAATAGCATTGTAATCACCAAGAAAGACTCACTGCCTTTGCAAAACTCAACATAAAAAATGGTTCTCAAATATATGAAAAAGATTTTCCATTATTTTTTCAGATCAACAATCTTTGTAACCATGCACAAGAAATCCTTAACCAAAGAAAAAGTCCCATCATCTACCCCTACTACTGAAAGCAATGAAAGAACATTCCAGCAAAATCCTTGTTTGCCACTGCTAAAGTTCACAAGTATATTTGTTCTTTTTGTTATTTGTAGAATACAACTGCCAGGTACAAAGATTCCACCAAGCTGTGTCAACCAATAGTGTTACTACAGCATTTTTATGATTCATGGAAAGAAAATCCAAAATAAAAGTTGAATGATGAAAACCACTGAGCCAAGGAGGGAAATTGCAGCATGTCTATTATTCTGCATGTAGTTACTGAAAGAATTTCATAGAAGTAGATACCAGCCTAATACATTTAAAAATAAGTTCCTATTAGAACATTAAATTCATCAGAAATCTAGTAAAAATCATGGATTTCCCCTTCAAGATCCATGATCAACATGATAAATAATCATTTACTTATTTTTGACATATTCAAAGGGTTAATAGAAATTCTAATTTTCATCATATTTTCCTTTTAAGAATGCACCAAAAAAGAAAATCTAATTGCAACTCTCTGACAGGAGCAAAAGCGTTCGCGTGCAACATTAATTTGACAGTAGCGATCAGAAATAAAAGTTACCATCAAAGTGAAACTAATAAGGCAACTTTAAATGAAAGCTTCACGAAATCATAACGGATAAAAAACAACTATTTTCTTTCTCATGAAACTTATATCAATATCAACACTTCTCATGAAATTCATCAAACCACAATTTGCAGATAATTTAGCAAATGCAACCTAATACTAAACAAATTAGGAGAATGGAAAGCAACAAAATAAAAAATAAAAATAGTTTTAGGAGGCCTCATGAAATCATGAACAATAAAATGATTGAATATCTAGGCACTGATATTTTAAGCAGGCAGCCAACAGAATTTCAAAGCATAGAGAAAAAAGCTTGAAACTAAAGCAATCTGCACATGTACAAATATTGTAATAACTTGGTATAGCAATGCCTACGGGTTGGGAATCCACATTTTTCTCCACTACAACACTAATCCCACCTGAACCCGTTTACATTAATCCGCAAAACCTGAACCTGAGCCGCAGGACTTGGGTATATTTTCTTCTACCCAAACCGGACCTGAATTAGCTAAGGTACACCTAAGCATGTACCTGTGGATACCCGTATATATATACTATACCTAAGTTACAAACTGAATACCCGCATAATTCTCCCCCACCCAAAACCAAACAAAATCCTACTTGGGCATTTTCTTTACTATTTGAATCTGGTTTAAATGGGTCGGGTAATTTCGGTGCCCGATAAAAACCCGACCCCTTGTGATTAGGGCTGGCAACGGATCGGATACGGTGCAGATACTGGATTATCTTGGATTATCTGTATCCGCATCGCACCCCATATTCGCACATTCGTATCCGCACTGTATCCGCTACGGATGTGAATATGGATATCCATATCCGCACCGCATTTGTATCCATATCGTATTTAATAAAAAAATATTAAAATAATATATTTAATTAAAAAAAATACCAATTCATTGATCCAAAATAAATATATGATATACTTCAAAATTCATCTTGACAAGAAATTACCATAGAGCTCTTATATATGTTAATAACTTATATGGGCAAAATAGTAATTCAGAGACGCGAATACGGTGCGGATCCACAGTCATATCCATATCCGCACCGTATCCGCGAGGATATAAGTTTTCTAAATCCGTATCTGTATCCATATCCATTTTTATTTGCAGATATGGATCAGATACGGTGCGGATGCGAATGCGGTTTTTAGTTAGCAGATGCGGATAAAATTGCCACCCATACTTCTGATCCCTATTGACAACCTAGTCAAATTGGCTGTGTTCATAAACCTTAAACCCACGAAGTAAAAAGATCATAACTGTTATAATGTTAATGATATTTGTTTGTTTCGTAGTTACAAAGCAGTAGCAATAATACCTTCAAAATAATCATGTGAATGGTCCTGACCAGGTTAGCCATAGCATTGTATTTGAGAAAACATATAACAATGTCATAACATGTTCATGAAACATAATATGGCGGGGTAATAACATGGTAGACTTGCACATAATTTCACTTGGCCGTAGCTCATACAATAGAGGAACTCTCAAAGAACCATCTTTTGGTCAACCCCATTAGACTTAACTTGAAAGACACGATGGGCAATTGAACCGTCAAAGTAGATCTCTACTACCAAGCTACAATTACTTTGTCAATATAATTTAAACATAATGGTCTATATAGGGATAAAGGTGAGAAAAAAATAATTTATTCAAATATCTAACTTACGATGTAATTGTCAATAAATTGTGACTAGAATTATTTGAAAATAATACAAATTGTTAGGTGGTTGTATTATTATTTGAGAAATATTTCAAAGGAACTACACAACACACTACACCTATTGTATTAGTTTTTGATTTTATTTTTATATTTTAAATTAGTACATCATAATTTTCACAATTTTTTGCCTATTAAATATTTTTAAATATTATTTAATAAATATGCATTCGAACAATGACCCAACTACTTGGCTAAGTCAATATCAAATCCGGTTTTGAAAACTATGGGTGCAAGTGGCTGCAAATGACCCAAAACAGGACCACAAAATGAACCCATTTGCAATCATTGTAGCTACCTGCACTCAACCAAACAACCAGTTTCTACTATGCCATTTTCAAGACTTGACATGAGAGCTTCTCAATTTGACTTCCATAAACCCTAATCCGAAACCCTATGCCTGGAATCGATTGCATATAGCTAAAATTGAAGGTATGCTCAGTAGTGAGTTGCAAACTACATAAGTGTTATGAATCATGTCATGGATCTGTTGAAAGCGATGTTATGATATTCTCTGAGATAAATCAGTTGCCTGTTATTTCTATTGGCTTGCCTCTTCCCTAGCATTCTCCTACTACTGTTTCTTACTTTATCCTGTAACTATTCTGTAATAATAGCATTTTCCACTTAGTTGTTTTATTTCGTCATTATAAAGAAAAAACTATTGTGTTACTGAGCAACAAAGGAATACTTTCTACACCATTCCATACAATAAATATTTCAGCCAATGACGGAAATCATCTTTTTGAAAATCTTTTCACGTTGCATTAATTATAAAAAAATGACTATAGAAAATAATTAGTGCAGTATCACTTGTACCATTGCCTACTATATGAGAATTGAGAAACATGACATCAGACTACAGTAGCAATAAATGATAAGGCAAGACCATTTAGGTGCTACCAAGGTACACTAGACAAATCTATGGAGAACTGGCATCAGACGTAAACCAAAACTAGTTCGTCATTTCCTAGACAAGTCTATGGAGAACTTGCACCATTTATGTCAGATTAAAGAATGATAAAGATAGAAAGTTGCTCTAGAAGGGTCAAATCAAGCTCATACAAAATAATTTCAGCACTACAATCAGTTTAGAAAATATCGATTAGTAGGATATATTACTCAATTTTTTTATAAGATAGATAATCACAATTTAAGATTACAATGAACAACTTCTAACCAAAGAAGGTTTGAAAACAAAATCATCTTTCCAACATGGAAAAGAACTAAGAGTCAGGAAGACAAATTCCATGTCAACAGTGTTTGAACAATTTTGACATAGCATGACCCATCCACAAAAAGTTTCAATAAATCAGCCCAACATAATAGGAGAATCAAAATCCAAACAAATCATTAATAAAATAGAATTCTTTTTAGGATATTACTTCTGCGGGACAATACTAGTAGGATCTGTGATTGTGTTCAAGAAATTCATCTTCAAATTTGAAAGAGAAAAAATGACCAACAGGCACAACAAAAGAACAAACTTGATCATCTGATACTAGAGCCACTAGAACTTCTTTGAGATCATTTTGCCAAGTTTCCTTTCTCACCAAGTGTTTGATCTACCTGAGCAAACGCTAAAAGGACAAGGGCGCTCATCCTACTATAGCCATTAGAATTATCCTTCAATGAGATCAAACAATGATAATGCAGCAAACAATTTTTTATAATATTTCGAAAAAAGTTTTATGTACTCTTCATCTGATGTAAACCAAATTTAGAGCTTACTCTGTAGAACATGATTGCAGATAAGAATAATAAAAACACAGTATTAGGCTATTAACAAGTCTGCCAAATAGACTTTCCAGTAAGCACTTACATAGAAATAACATTTTTATAAGAATTATACTGCATGTTAATTATGGATTACAACTAGAGAAAGAAATGCATACCCTATTAGAAAAAGTATAGATTCGTTAAAAGGAAAACGAGCTAAAATGACAGAAGGAAAAAAAACAAAGGGACTGTTGGAAACAAAATGGCACATACCTATAGTGATCAATCTAAGTTAACACGTAGACATATGACTCAATCATCAGCTGCATCAGAAGCTTTTGGGGCAAATGGGTCATGACTTGGGCCCATGTCCTGCCCAATATGGCGCTGGACTAGCCTCTGCAGGTCCGCCATCACCTTATGCTCTCTCTTAGCCTTCTCTTCATAGTTGAACATAGCAAGTGCCCTCTTGTCTTCAGCACTGTAAACCTGATTTTCTTTCCTAATACGAATGGCATTCATCCTCTGGTGCCTGCTACCACTCATGACGTATCCTAAGCTCTCAAACTTCTGTATCTCCTCAGCCGACAATCCGACCTCTCCTCTCCTTGGAATACGCTTCCCTTGCTGTACATACTGGGCAATAGCATCACCTTCTCCAGGCCTCAGAGCACCACCATAGCTTATATGTCCTTCAGCACGTGGGAGAGGTGTTGGCCCAACAAGTGGCTCATTGTCTAAAGTAGGCTTCTTTTGTGACTCAATCATCTCCTTGAACTTGAGAGCCTCAGGATCAACCTCAGTTTTCATATCATCTGCAGGCCTGGCATCTATGTCTGAATCTGAGGACCCATCGGACGCCATTGGTCGTTTCTTCTTCTTTCTTGAGGACTTCTTCCTGGGTCTTAGGCTAGAATTAGACTCCTCACTGTCCTCTGAACTCTCTGCCCTTCTCTTCGTTCGCTTCTTCCTTCTGCTACTCGTGCTCATCTTTGACTTCCTTCTCCGACCCGATCTCCGTCCCCTCCTCAACTTGCTGTCCTCATCGTCTTCACTCAAAGAATCCGATGACTCCTCACTAGACTCATCATCATAAGATGAACTTGCGCTGTCATCTGAATCTGAATACCTCCTCTTCCGGCTGCTTCTCCCTCTTCCACTCTTCCGTCCCCTGCGCCTCCTCGATGTCGGCGGACTCTTTGACTCAGAATTCGAATCATCAGAAGTTGAATCAGAAGGGCTCCCATCGGAATCGTCTGATACAGAGCTCCCACGCGGATCCCTTCCACGCTTCTCCACAGTTTTCTTCTTCTCATCAGGAGGCGGGTCTAAGTTATCATCAGGCTCATCAAACGACTCCCACTGCTGCCTCTCGCTCCTAGGAGGACTGGGGGTCACCCTCCAGATGCAATTCTTAAGCTTCTTCCGCAGCTTCTGGCGCTTGAGGCGCCGGTACTCAAAGTAGGTTAACCCCTTGAGTTGCTCGTCGTCAGAGGAGTCGTCCTCTCCGCGGCCCGCGACCTTCCCGTTTCGAAAGGGTTCGTCGCGGTAGGGTGACCAGCGACGGCCGCTGGAGCCGCGGCGGTAGTCAGGGCTACGGGAGCGGGGCGGAGGAGTCCGCGATCGGGGGCTTCGGCGGTGGCGACGGCCGCGATCCTCATCGGAGAGGGGAGAGGGGGAAACCCTAGATCGGTGCGGGCGCTCGATGGTGGAAGCGATCCTGGCTTCGGTGCGACCCATCGATGGTTTGGGTCGAACGTCTCGAAACGAGTCCCCGTACTTGTTAAACATGACGTTTTAAAGGGCGCATCATATATTCATATGGGAAGGGTAACATTGTTTGGTTGCTTGGGCTTTATGACAAATCCGGTAGCCCACCGCCACGTTATAGAACATTAACTTGAGCTAAATTCCAATTATCTCTCCTTAATTTGATTGGATTTCAATTTAGCTTCCATAGATCTTTAAAAATTATAAATTCAATTCGAATTGTCTTCGGTCCATACATCATTATCTTCTTGCTAGAATACGCCTATGAATTGCACATCTCACGGTAAAAAAAGAAGACCTAGCGAACGATGGCGACTTTGACTCCGTCAATGGCGACTGTCCCAAGACCAAAGAAACCCTCGATCTGGGAACCGAGAATAATTCAAAAGGAGATTCGATAATAGATCAAACTTGGATGGCGCGAAAGGGTGAAGACATATTACTAAGGAAGGATCTGGGATACAATACAATGGCCACTGACCATTTCTCTTCTTTCTTTCTCTCTTCTCTCCCACTGCCGTCATCGCCTGCTCAAGTCATCGTGCCTCGCCGCTGCGATCGTCGTTCGTCCGTCGCAGGTGCTGTCGTCATTGCCCTAGCTCGCCCGCCGCGTCGGATCGAGGTATTGATCGTCGGCCACCCCCCTTTCCTTTCAATCGCCATCGCCAGTGTCGGCGACTACATGCCGAACGCCGACATTGGAGAACGGCGCCAGCGTGTAGACACCGGCGTTGGGTTTGGGGCCAAATCCCTCGGCCCCAACCAGATGAACAGTAGCCGGTAGTAGCTGTTGGCTACTATTTGATTAGGGGTTTAACCCCTAATCTTAGGTTTTTTTATATTTATTTATTATTTGATATTTGTAGAATTTATGTGTTGAATGTAGACTAATTTTAGATTAATTATTTGTTAATTATAGATTTATTATGTGTTAATTGTAGATTAATTAAGTTTTTTTACTCTTATATTAAATTTAGGTTAGTTTTAGGGCTAGTTAATCAAGGGTAGAATAAATGTTATGGTAAATTACACTGACCTCCCCTGAGGTTTAGTGAAATTACACTAATTCCTCCTCTATTTGTCTAAGTTACAATCACCTCCCCTGAGTAATCTTTGAGTAATTTTTTTAGGGGAGGTTTATGTAATCTTATTTCGTAATAGGGGATGTTTGTGTAATCTTTTACAAAATTCAGGAGGGTTATAAGATAAAATTACAAATAAATGGGAGGTCAGTGTAATTTTACTAAATCTCAGGGGAGGTCAGTGTAATTTACCCTAAATATTAGGATTAATTTTAAATGTGTGTAATTATAATTTAAAAATCATCCACTTTGAACTCGCACACGCTGGAATAGTCCACTTTGGACTCGCGCGCGCCGAAATCGTCCACTGTGGACTTGCGTCGGAATCATCCACTTTGGACTCGCGCCTGAATCGTCCACTTTGGACTCACGCGAAATCGTCTACTGTGGACTCGCACCGGCATCCACAAATTTAGAAAATAATCATGACGAATTGATATGTTTCACGTACGCATCGAAGAATCAAGTTTTAATTTTGTAAAACATTAGATCCGTTCGGGAGTTGTATGCTCGTGTAAACGAAGTAATGATTTTTTATACGACGTACAACCCTTGAATTGTCCCTAATTGGACAATTTGTGAACATAGTTATTTATATTACACTTAGTTTATTTTCTTTTAGTCATTATTCATTTTTAAATTTTGGCTTGTATCTCCCTTGTTCTCCGATACACGCCCAGATGATATGCGTATTCGGAAAACTGTAGGGAGATGCTGCCAAAATTTAGAATGAAGTTAATCACTAAAAGAAATACTAAGTGCAATATAAATAATATGAATCTTGAATGGAATAGGATAATCCCACCTAAAGACATTACCTAAATATATTGCCAACTTTTTGACATAATATGTCAGGCGATAGAAGTTGGATGTACCGACGAATTCATCATGGAGCTATAACGGACGAATTTCGAGTAGGCGTAACTTACTTCTTAAATTTTGCCTACTCGAATTAAAAATTCCTTAGTGGTGATAAAATCTGATGTCCGTGCCAAAAATGTTTGAACATAAGATTTTTGGATCGGGAAACTATCACAATACATCTGTATACAAAAGAATTCACACCAAGATATTTTGTATGGAATTGTCACAGGGAGTCACGTCAAGTCGGGACTTCGAGATAGCTGGCGACTCGTAAGACCATGATGAGATAGCTAAGGGCCACACAGATTGGGGAGACTCGGGGGCACGCCCCGAGTGAATTTCTGGACCTGTGTGGGACTAGCTTATTGAGCGGTGGGACACGCCTGAGTGGTAGGACGTCTTCCGAACAGCGTCGAGAAATCACATGTCCAGGTGGGACGACACGGGGGGAGGCACATTGGTGGCTCCGTGTCTTTTGCGGTGAGCATCGTATAGTATGTATAATTTTCTTACTTTTAATTAAAATATTATATATTTTGTATAATTATACTAATGTGTTTATTTTCTAATGTAGGACGTGGGTTGCGGAGGATGGAACCGTCCAACGCCCCTCGCTGATGCAGGTGTCTGAGCGCACTCACCGTCGACGACGAGGACCGGGGGACTACGTCGATAGCAGAGCCTCAATCATCATGGTAAGTATTTATGTCAATTTGATTTATGCAATTTTTATTTATACTTTATATATATATATATATATGTATTATTTAAAACATAAACGCGTATAGGAGACCTACACAAGGACCGTGATCGAGCGTGGAGGCACGCTGGAGGAGTTTGACGCGGGTGCATGGATCGAGGCCGTAGGTGGCTGGGAGCACGACCGTGTTTATGGTTTTGTAGATAGTGGCCATGCACGCGCCGTGTTAGGGCCACATGGGGCACCGACCCCTCCTGCTGTGGGTGAGCGACCCTCGACATCATGGACGCAGGACCATAGCCGGATAGCGGTCTTGGAGTCCGAGCTAACACAGCAGAGAGCGACGATAGAGGAGCAAAGATGCACGAATGACGAGTTGAGACAGACGATGCAAAACATGCAGGCCCTCCTCACTCGGATTATATCTCACTCGGGCCTTCTACCGATGATGTCCAACCGTCGTCCTCCTTGACCCAGTCGACGCTCCCAACCCAATCGATGTCGACTCCACCGCCTCCACCGCAGCCGTGAGATTTTGGTTTATTGTATTTTGTTTATATTTTGATACTTGTTAGCCTCTGTTTGAGGTTTAGATACTTGATATATGTTTATACTTTACATTTCATATTTTGATACGTGTTGCCTCCGGTTTGAGGCTTATAGTTGTTTATATACTTATAGTTGTGTAGTCGAAATGGCAACACTAGAGGGGGGGTGAATAGTGTGTTTACTAATTCAATTAGCCTAAATTTAATTTTAATCGTTTACTTAGATTGTTTAGGCAATTTACGATTGAATGATTTGATGCGGAAGTGATAAATCAATTAAGCACAAATAACGTATCAATGCAAATACGAGAGTTTATAGTAGTTCGGCCCCAATGCCTACTCCACTACAGCACTCCGCTTAGGATTTTCAAACTAGTTTAACTAGATTAAATCGGTTTTCCTTACATAGAGGACTTTGACTCGAAGAGTCTCACTTTCGACCTAAGGCACTTCCACACCCGGAAGTCTCCGCCTTCTTATCGAGAGCACTCTTCCATCTCAACCCTAAGGGACAACTCCACTTAATCCTAACAAACTATGTTTAATTACACCGGTGGATTTAAACCTCAAACACGAAGGCTACCACCTAATTTCAAGACCTAACAATCTTAGGTCTTCACACGTACAAATCCAAAGAATACGTTCAAATAACAGTAAAAATACAATCAAAAGAGCTTAAGAAATGAAAGAGAAACCACATCTCTTTTCCACGCCTTCAATGCCTTCAACTCGTCAAGAGGTAGAGCTCGAATCAAATCTCGAGTTGAGGAAACAGTTGGCGCTTGAAGAAGATGTTCACGAAAGACCAGAGTGTTGTTGATCGATTCTTTGAAGGCTCAAATCTCCCTTTAGAATGCTCAATTAAATCTGTAGGAGTGAGTGAGAGATGATTAGAGAGGTTAGATGAAGTATATTTATACCCTCTCAAAGAAACGGCAGCTCAATGGGCTAAAATCTATCCGTTACAGTCGCTCGGTCGATTGGTCGATCGACCAACCGATCGACCGCTCGAACGATCGCTGCCTTCCTCTCTATGTGCGGTCGACTGATGGGTCGACCGCCCAGACACAATACTGTGTTCTCACAATCCGATCAACCCATCAGTCAACTAACGCAGGGGAAGCAGAGACGGGCGATCACGCGATCCTCAATCCGGTCAACCGCTCGAGGTACTACCTCTATTTGGCCTCTGTCGGTCGACCGACCGCTCGACCGAACATAAGCTAATATTGATTTTTTTAGCCTTTTTTCTTTCGTGCTTCATTTTCGGGTTCCGGCTTTCAACGAGCATCAACTTGGAGAGCTTTTCATGTGATCCTTGAGCTCGTCCAATACGTCTTTGGTGCATACGTCGGTCTTTGAGATATTTCGCGATGAACCCAAGCGCGACGATCAATGTCCTTCCGATTTCTTTCGATTATTTCGATCGAGGACATGGAGCGCTAATCGATATGGAACCTGAAAGATTTCTCGACGAAATATTAGTTTCATGTTTGTTATTATCAAAACAGAGATTAAGATATTAAGACCAATGTTGAAAACCTAAAGCCAACAATCTCTCCCTTTTTGATGATGACAAACATCCTTAAGAAAATATATTCATTAAAGCATAAAGGATTAGGGGTGGCAAAACGGGCCGGCCCGGCCCGCTAACTCAGTGGGCCAGAAATTCTCGACCCGGCCCGGCCCGCGATTAACTCCATAGATTAACTCCACCTTCAATTTTAAAGCACTAAACAAGCCCTAATCTAGACTTAAAACTTTTTTATATATGTTTAGGGGGCCAAACGGGCCGGCCCGGCCCGATAAGAGCCAGCCCGCGTCGGCCCGCAATGTTATCGGGCCGGGCCGGGCCGGCCCGATAAGCTTATCGGGCCGAATTTTTTGGCCCGACCCGCATTTATCGTGCCGTGCTCGTGCCGTGCCTATTTTTGCTGCCCCTATAAAGGATATCAACTAAGTGATTTCTCCCCCTATCAACATGCATATCTATGAAAATAAACTCCCTCGATCTATATGCATGGATCTCCTATATTTTTCTTTCATTTACCTATACTTTTCTCCCCCTTTTGACATCCATCAAAAAGGGCAAGAAATGTCAATCTAGTCTAAGGGATGAAAAACAAATATATATATATATATATATATATATATATATATATATATATATATATATATATATATATATATATATATATTATGTAGTTGAGACTCTAAAGAATATTTTTCATGACACACGAAAATCTCAACCAAAGGGATCGAAAACAATATTTGATATGAAACAAAATCATACTTGATAAAAAGGAGTGATAGATACAATTCAAAACTAAATCAAGTATGCACTCAAGCATGAATGTACTCATATTTTTTCATGACATTTTTAGATTTCATTCAAAATTTCAAAATATCAAGATATAGTCATTTAAATCAAGTATATCAAGTTTGAAGTGAAACTAATGTCATTTGATCCAAATATTAACTTAGCACATTTTCATTTGAAATAAGCATGAAAACATGAAAATGCTAAGTATCAAGTTTTTTTGCTATCTACTCATGTTTTCTTTGTCTTAAGCATCTAGAAATCAAACATGAGAGAATGTAAGTCTATGAATCAAGTTTGGGCTTAAGATGAAATTTTTAAGTTACTTTGTTGACTTATGTCAAACTATACTTCAAGTTTTCAGAAATCAAATTTTTAAGTCCATTCAAAATCATATTTTTAACAAATATTTTTGACAAATATTTTTGAAACCAATTGTTGGACGAAATTTTTTGATATCAATTGATGAATGGTCATTTGAAATGCATGTATCAAGTTTGAACTTTAAAATGAATTTTCTAAGTTCATTTTTCATCATATATTATTTTCAATGAAAAGGTGAATATTTCTAGTTATCATTCAAATTATCAAAATCATTCCTAGAAATGATTTTACTCAAGAAATTGTGTGAAAGATATTAGAGATGGAATCCAAATGGTATACATGAGTTTTCATTTGAAGTTTTTGAAGAAAAATCAAAGTATCGAAAAGATTGATATTTCAAGAAGGATCATACTTTGTGTTTTTAAAATCTAACTTCAAAATTCCATTAAAATCATATTCTTGATGAAACTTTTTTGAAATTTTTACACAACATACTAGATTTTTCAATGAAAGTACAGCTTCAAGAATCATCTAAAAATGATTTTTCTATATTTCTCTAAAAATAACTGAAAATGCATACCAATTGTTGGGTGAAATGACATTTTCTTAATTTTCAGTTATTCTTAAATCATGTTCAATTTTCATTCAAACTTTTATGACACTATAAAGTGATCATGTAAAGAGTGTATGTCAAGTTTGAAATGAAAATTATGTCCTTAAGTCAAGATATCAACCTAGCATGATTTCATTCAAAACTAAGCTAGTTATCATGAAACTTGCTAAGTGTCAATCTTATCATTTACTCATGATTTTTCAAACTTAAACCTATGGATACCTAACATGAGTAAATTTAAACATGTTTCTTAAATATGGATTAAAAAATGAGACCTTTAAGTCAACTTGTTGACTTGGATCAACTTGGTTCAAAAGCGGTAAGCATGAATTGACCTCTATGTCATTTTATCCATATCCATATGAATTTCTCACTTTAAGTGCATGGAAACATGTCATACCTATTCATAAACATGTTTATGAGTTTTGGACTTAAAATGAATTGACCAAGTCGATTTATTGACTTGGGTCAAACTTTTCAAGCTTAAGTCCTCTAATATGATCTAGTTATCACATTTATTCATCTAGACATGAATTTTCAAGTTTAACAACCTAGATTCATGTGATATGTGTTTCTAAATGTGTTCGTTAGGTATTTACTCAAAATGAGGTCTCTAATAAGAAATTTCAAACTAGCCCAATTTCATTCAATATTAATATCATGAAATTTGCCTAGTTATCATGAAATTGCATACTCATGAAAATTCAAACATTTTTAATGCAAAATCAATCATGAGTATAGAGACATCATTAAACATGGATATTTAATTATTAAACTAAGATTTTTTTGCAAAATTAAATTCATACCTTTTTCAATGGATTTTTGTCAAACTTGTCATTTACTTTTCAATTTTCTTTATGATAGCATAGCTTTCCTATGTTTACCACTTTCTTAACTTGCAAGTAGGCTTTGTTAATATCAAAATGAAATAGTATGCCAACTAGCAAGCTATTTTACTAAATAGCATAAGTTCAATGCAAAGTTTCATAAAGAGAATTCAACCTATGTTAGATAGTAAAGATTCATTTTAAGGAGGTTAACATGATATCAAAATGAATCTAAGGGATCTTAAGATGTGAAGCATTTGAGGGATAAGGTCCCTAAATATGTTTAACTAGTTTGGACTTAAAGGAATGTCTCTAATAGTAAGTATCAACCTAGAGCAAGTTTCATTTAATGAAATTTGCCTAAGTGCTAAGATTCTACCTACTCATGAAAATTTAAGGGTTTACCATGCAATTCTAATCATGAGTATTGAGACATTATTTAAGCTTAAGCATTGAGGTATAACATTAAGATTTGAATTTATCAAAGTTATACTTTATTCATGATGATTTAGTCAAACTAATCTTTTTTATTCTAATAAGTCTTTCATTTACAATAACTTGCAAGTATACTTTATTAATAGAAAATGAAACCAAATTTACATGCAAGCTATCAAACTAAATAGTGAAGTAAAAAATCAAGTATCATTTTCCAAATTCAACTTCACTAAATAGCATGGATTCATTTTCATATAAATCATTCATGATAACAAAATGAATCAAGAGATCTCAAAATATGAAATTTTGAAAAATAAGATCTCCAACCCTTCCTATTGGTTGAAAACCGAAAGCCACAATTAGCCTACGATTTAAAACCGCAAGGTCGCATGAGCCAATTACAGGCTACATAGGTCTCCGAAGAGACCGGGAAATCAAAATAAAAAATCATTTTATAAAAGCATATCATGAGCGGAAAATCTACTAATATTAAGCATGTATCAAAACTCCAACTCTAATTTAATCAAGTAAGTATAGGAGATGATACCAAAGTGTTTGATGCCAACTTTACCATAGGCATCTAGTCTAGGTGAAGACTTTGAAGTTGCAACCATGCAAGGATCATTTCTTCAATTTCTTGGTCAACTTCAACTCTTCAATTTCCATTACCCTTGTGTGATGGGCCCCCCTACAAAAGAATAAGACACTTTTGGTACCCAAATAGCTTTGGGTCCTTGGGGGTGAGTTGGCCTAGGAATCCAAAGTGTCCTAGCAACACTTGGATTTCTTTTAAGGGGAAATTAATAAAAATATCCCGAACTATTGAGTTTTTAACAAATCTGACCTGTACTTTTATTTGTAACTAATTTATACTCAAACTTTTATTTTGATATCAATTGTATACTCCTGTCAGCTAGGTGTTAAAATAGTCGTTATTTGTTGACGTGGACTACACAGTCAACATAAATAAATTATTTTTTTATTCAAAATTGTCCCGTCAGCATGACCACGTCAGCTCTATTCCTTTAAAGGGAAAATTAATGAAAATATCTTGAACTATTAAGTTTTTAACAAATCTGGCCCATACTTTTATTTATAACTAATTTATACTCGAACTTTTATTTTGGTATCAATTGTATACTCCCGTCAGCTAAGTGGTAAAGTGTTTGTTTATATGCTGACGTGGACTGCACTAGGGGTGTGCATGGGTACCGGGTAGACCCAGAACCGGTTGGAATCGACCCGATTGATTAAATTCGGGTAGGGCCCGGGATAAAAATTTAAGAATCGATTAAAATCGATTCTGATTCCGGGTCCAACACTTCGGGTACCCGAAACCGAAACCGGAACCGATACCCGAAACTTGTTCATTTACAGGTTCCTTAGTACAGGTTCCAGAATAGGGTACCTTGTTGTAACCTGTACATTTACAAGTTCTAGAACAGGTTCTAGAACATGTTCCAACAGGATACTCGAAACCTGTACCCTGGAACTCGTATATGAACATATTCCAACAGGGTACCCGAAACCGGAACCAAAATCGGAACTTGTGGTTCCGGGTAGGGTTCGGTTCTAGGTTCCAATAGGGTAGGGTCTAGTTTCAAAACTTAGGAACCAATCCTATACAGGGTAGGGTCCGGGTATCATGAAAAATACAGAGTATCTGAACCCGCTCACCCCTAGACTGCACAGCCAGCATAAATAAATTAATTTTTTATTCAAAGTTATCTCGTCATCAAATAATCCACGCCAGGAATACCAATTTAAAAAAAAATATTAAAAATCTCTTCAATCGTTTTTTTCATTTTTTTTAAGGTATGACTGACGTGGCATTAAAGAGTTTTTTAATATATATTTTTAACTGATCTTGCAGACGTGGATCATTTGATGACGAGATAATTTTAAATAAAAAACTAATTTATTTATGCTGACTGTGCAGTCCACGTCAGCATATAACAGACACTTTAACACTTAGCTGACTGGAGTATACAATTGATACTAAAATAAAAGTTCGAGTATAAATTAGTTACAAATAAAAGTATGGGTCAGATTTGTTAAAAACTCAATAGTTCAGGACATTTTTATTAATTTTCTCATAACGTGGTCATGCTAACGGGGCAACTTTGTATAAAAAACTAATTTATTTATGCTGACTGTGCAGTCCACGTCAACAAATAATAGCTACTTTAACACCTAGCTGACGAAAGTATATAATTGATATCAAAATGAAAGTTCGAGTATAAATTAGTTACAAATAAAAGTATAGGTTAAATTTGTTAAAAACTCTAATAGTTCGGGATATTTTCATTAATTTTCCCTTCTTTTAAAGGCACACTAATGGATAGCATAGCCATAAGCTCCACAACAAAAGCAATGTCCATGAAACTTTTTATTTTTATTTTTAACATGGACATGAGATTTAGTGTTAGAGTACTTAACATAGGAGGCATGATGAGCATGGGCATTCTTAGATGAAATATTTTTCTTTTGACCTTGATGTTTAAATGTGGAATGTCTAACATAAGATTTTGCATTAGAATGCATAGCATGATATTTATGATGAACATAGACATTTTTGAAGGAAATATTTTTCTTTCCAATTTTCTTGAAGGAAGTTGAGTTTCTCAAATTATGTACTTCCTTGTTCAAAACCAAAATCTCATATTTTAAAACTTCAATTGACTTATGCATGACATATAGTTGAGATTTCAAAATATTGTTCTCACTTATGATTTTTGAATTCTCAAATTTTAAATTTTCATTTTCAAGCTTTAAGTCCTTAAGCTCAAAATTCAATCTATCATGGCATAAATCAAATGAGCTAGACTTCAAATTCTCATTTTCTAGCTTTAATTCATGCACATGAGAATTAAGCATCACATTTTCTTTCTTTAGCATCTTATTTTCCTTATCCTTTTTAGCAAATAAGGTGTACATTATCTTATATTCACTTACTAACTCATCATATTGCATATCATGTGAATTAGAAGAGCTAGTACTATCATTATCATTATCATGACTAAATGAAGCAGAAAGTACCTCATTATTTGCAATTTTGATGCTCACTTTGGAAGTGGCTTCATAGTCATGGGTAGAGGATGCTTCAAATGAGTGAGATGTGGAAGTGGAAGCACTTAACCTCTTCCTTGCTTTGTTCATCAAGGTAGGGTAATTCTTCCTTACATGCCCTTTCTCTTGGCACACATGGCAAATCACCTTTCTCTTCCGGCTTTTAGTGCTCCTATGACTGGAAGAGCTATGGACATCAAAACCAAGATTAGTAGTAGGTGAGTGACCATTGTCATCACCACCTTCATCAAAAGTGCCAATCTCTTTGGTTTTGGCATAATCATATAAAACATTTAAAGTGATCCATAAGTCATAAGCCGAAGAGCAATGCATAACTTTATCTAGGATGCCATTTGGTAATGTGCAAAGAATACAATTCATGACATCTCCATTATATTTAAACATTTTCTTATCCATTTCGCTCCAAGCATGCATATCAACCTTAGGTTCAATGAATTCCCAATGTAACATGTTAAAGACACCAAAACCTTTAGTATTTAAATAAGTGTACATCCTATGTTTCCAAAGACCAAAGTTTGAGTCATCGAACCTAGGAGGTGAAGACGCTACACACTCTAGTATCATTCTAAGATCAAGAGACGATGTAGAGGAGATGGTGAAATCTCAATCTATGACCCACTCTGATACCAAATGTAGTTGAAATGGCAACACTAGAGGGGGGGTGAATAGTGTGTTTACTATTTCAATTAGCCTAAATTCAATTTTAATCGTTTACTTAGATTGTTTAGGCAATTTACGATTGAATGATTTGATGCGGAAGCGATAAATCAATTAAGCACAAATAACGTATCAATGCAAACACGAGAATTTATAGTAGTTAGGCCTCAATGCCAACTTCACTACATAAGCACCCCGCTTAGGATTTTCAAACTAGTTTAACTAGATTAAATCGGTTTTCCTCACACAGAGGATTTTGACTCGAAGAGTCTCACTCTCGACCTAAGACACTTCCACACCCGGAAGTCTCCGCCTTCTTATCGAGAGCACTCTTCCACCTCAACCCTAAGGGACAACTCCACTTAATCCTAACAAACTACATTTAATTACACCGGTGGATTTAAACCTCAAACACGAAGGCTACCACCCAATTTCAAGACCTAACAATCCTAGGTCTTCACACGCACAAATCCAAAGAAAATGTTCAAATAACAGTAAAAATATAATCAAAAGAGCTTAAGAAATGAAAGAGAAACCACAACTCTTTTCCACGCCTTCAATGCCTTCAACTCGTCAAGAGGTAGAGCTCGAATCAAATCCCGAGTTGAGGAAACAGTTGGCGCTTGAAGAAGATGTCCACGGAAGAACAGAGCGCTGTTGATTGATTCTTTGAAGGCTCAATTCTCCCTTTAGAATGCTTAATTAAATCTGTAGGAGTGAGTGAGAGATGATTAGAGAGGTTAGATAAAGTATATTTATACCCTCTCAAAGAAACGACAGCTCAACGGGCTAAAATCTAGCCGTTACAGTCGCTCGGTCGATTGATCGATCGATCGATCGATCGACCGCTCAAATGATTGCTGCCTTCCACTCTGTGTTCAGTCGACCGATGGGTCGACTGCCCAGACGCAAGACTGTGTTCCCGCAATCTGGTCGACCCATCAGTCGACCGACACAAGGGAAGCAGAGACGCGCAATCACGCGATCCTCAATCCAGTCGTCCGATCGGTTGGCTGCTCAAGGTACTGCCTCTATTTGGCCTCTGTCGGTCGACCGAAGTAGCCACTGCCAGTTTTTGGCAGTGTTCGGTCGACTGAATTGGCTACTACCAATTTATTACACTCTTCGGTCTACCGACCGGTCGATTGAACATAGGCTGATATTGATTTTTTTAGCCTTTTTCTTCCTCGCTTCATTTCTGGGTTCCGGCTTTCAATGAGCATCAACTTGGAGAGCTTTCCATGTGATCTTTGAGCTCGTCCAATACGTCTTTGGTGCATACGTCGATCTTTGAGATGTTTCACGACAAACCCGAGCGCGACGATCAATGTCCTTCTGATTTTTTGATTTCTTCCGATTATTCCGATCGAGGACATCGAGCGCTAATCAATATGGAACCTGAAAGATTTTTCGACAAAATATTAGTTCTATGTTTGTTATCATCAAAACCGAGATTAAGATATTAAGACCAAGGTTGAAAACCTAAAGCCAACAAGTTGTATATATGATATTTTGATACTTGTTTGCCTCTGGTTTGAGGCTTAGATTGATAATATTTAAATAAAACTTGTATGGTTGGTTGAAAATATGTGTGTATGATGTTTTGTGGTTATAATATGGGCTTGTAAATAGATTGTAATTTATAAATATCATTGTATACATGAATTTTCAAAATTTTAATTTTTTTTCAGTTACAAGATATAACTTTAGCCACAACTTACCCACGGTTGACCGTCGCTACGCCGTGGCGAAAAGCGTATAATAAATGGTTGATAGCTTGGGTAGCACCAAATATCACGGTTGCTGATAATATCACTGACAACTCCTAGCCGCGGCTAATGTGTTTAAATTAGCGAGAGCCGCCTAGGGCTGTCACTGATGTGTTTAAATCAGCGACAGCTCTAGCGGCTGTCGCTGATGATTACTTGTGATGACTGAGAGGGGCCGTCACACCTTATTTGAGATGCGCACATCAATGACGACATTTTGCCATAGTCTGCACCGTCCGTGATAGTCTTCACTAACGGTTTAGCCACGGTCTGAGCCGTCGATGACAACGATAATTCGAGTAATGGCAACCAGGAAAGGGGCGGAACCAACTTCTTGGGCAAGCTTGTTCAGAAGAACTGTAAAGGTGGACGAATGGAGATTCTCAAAAGAAATGGAGGAGAATATCAAAATCATTCAGGAGCATGCGAAAGGAAAAGTCATTATAGCTGATGAAGACATTGTGAAAGCAAGAGAAAGTTGTCAATTAGTTCTGTATGGAAAATTCTTCGGGCGAATACCAGATCTCAATTTGGTAAGAAATATCCTACCTAGAATCTTGAATATTAAATTTGGTTGCAAAATTATAGATATGGCAGCTAGGTTTTTTGCATTTAAATTTGAAAATGAAAAGGATTACTGGGATGTATATGTTGGTGGACCTTGGTTTATGCGAGGTCAGGCTCTTTCCTTGATTCAATGGAAAGAGAATTTTCAACCTCTAAAGGAGGCAATTTCAGTGGTTTTGGTTTGGATTCAGCTGACTAGCTTACCCCTTGAGTTTATGTGTAAGAACATACTTTTACATATGGTTGCAGCTATAGGAAAACCTTTGAAAATAGATGAGTATACTTTATCTCGAAGCAAAGGAAAGTTTCCAACAATTTGTGTAATGCTAGACTTGAAAAAACCAATAGAACAAGGGTTCTGCGTAGAGGCAAAAGGGTTCAGATTTTCTCAAAATGTAGCATATGAAAATTTACCCAATATATTCTACTCTTGTGGGAAAATAGGCCAGAGGGAGGAAAAATGTAATTTGAATAATTTGGTGAATGTTGAAAATAAAGCTAGTACTAATGTGCAGATGGAACAAAAGGAAGAGAAAATTTTAGGACCATGGGTCCAGGTTCAAAAAAGGAACAGAAGATTGGGGAAGGGTCGAGGGAAAGCTGAAAATTCCATGAAAAATGATTTTATTGTGCTTAATAATCCAACCTATGTTGAAGATAAAGTTCCAAAGGAAAATATGTTACTGAACAACAGGAATGCAAATGACATAATCCAATGGCATCAGAACATGGGTGCAAGGAGAGATACATGATCATCAGGTGTAAAGGGAGAAAATAGCAGTAAAAATAATGTCAACAAACAAGGGGAGAGGCAGATGGTTGAAAAAGAAAAGCAAGCAAAGCCAAATAGTTTTTCAAAGAAAGTATAGAGTAAAGATAGTAAAGGCAAAGAGATATTGGAAAGTTGAAGACTTCATATTCATGGCAAAACAAGACAAAAAAAAGTGGGGAAAAAAAGAAGACATGAAGAAGAAGGAAACTGAAAAATCTCTAGAGGAGATTTCTGATAAGTTAGCCTAGTCCTTTACAAGGATAATCAATAATGAATATGCTAATGAAGATTTCCTGGAAATGGGATGGGACCTGAGACATCAAGAACTATAGATGGTGATGGTAGGAAGAGTAAAAGAGGAAGTAGGGGCAACTTAAAGCTAGTAAATGTGCCTATGACTTTTAAAAACATTAAAATGAAGAAAAGAAGACGTATGGAGGAAATTTGTGCATTGGGGGATGAGGAAGATCCTGGGAGTCAGGATAGCAGTAAAAATGAAAATTTTTCCTTGACATGAAGATGGTTTCATGGAATATAAGGGGGCATTATAGAAAGAGCCTAATGAATACTTAAAGTCAATGGTCAACTTACAAAAGTTAGACATGATCTCATTGCAAGAGACACATTTAGAAGAAGATGAGGTAAAAAAATTCCTGCTCTATAGAAGAAGAAATTGGGAGACTGAAGTGGTTCATAGTAATGGAAAATCAGGTAGGACAATTCTTTTATGGAGATTTGGGGAAATTAAAGTGAAAACAGTACATAAAGATGATCAAAATATCAATGCAGTTATTCAATTGGGTGATGGCAAAATTTTCTTGTTATCAGGGTTGTATGCTAGCACAAGTATAAAAAAAAAGAACAGTTGTGGAAGAATCTTAGTGAGTTGAATGTTTTAGGAGTGCCTTGGTTAGTAATGGGAGATATGAACTGCATTTATGAAGTTAGTGAGAAAAAATGGGGAAGACCTTTTATTTTAAACAAATCAGTCAGGGATATCAAAGATTTCATAAGCAATGCAGGGTTGGTTGATGCAAGATATATGGGACCAAAATTCACTTGGACAAATAACAAGAAAGGTGCAGAAAAAATTTATGCAAGATTAGACAAAGTTCTTTATAACATCCCGTGGACTGATTGAAATTTCAAAATTAAAGTGGAGCACCTATAGAGAAGGGATTCAGATCATAGGCCATTGATGATAACTTGTGATACATAAATTAAAAGGAAAAGTTGGAAGAAACATTTTGTTTTTTAGCATTATTGGCTAGAGTATCCTGAGCTTGAGTTGATATTAAAAGGTTTTTGGAATGACATGAAGGATAAAGGGAGTGACACTATGTCTGATCTAAATACTTTCAAGCATATCTTGGAGAATTGGAGTAGGAAAAATGTGAAAAATTTAGAGAAGAAATTAAAGGATATCAATATTCAAATCAGTGAAATGGAAAAAAAAGGAGGAAATGAAAGAGCTATCAGAGGATGAGAAAGTCATACTGAGATGCTATATTAACTAAGCAAATGCATTAAGAAAACAAATACACCTTAAATGGTGATCAAAATCTAGAAAGAATTGGATTGAGAGAGGAGATAAAAATACCAAGTTTTTTCATAATGTGGTGAAGATAAGAAGGAACCGACACATGACACAAGAGTTGATTGTGGATAATAAGATATTGGTAGAAGGAAAAGATATGACTAATGCAATGGTTGATTGGTATAAAGTCTTATGGGAAAGAAAAGAGGATGATAACAGGTGCTATGCAAGTTTACCTGACTTAAATTAGAACAGTCTGAAAATTTTCGAAAGTGAAGACATGAGAAAACATATTACTGAAAGTGAAATATGGAGAGCTATAAATTCCCTTGGTAGAGGTAAAAGCCCGGGTATAGATGGTTATACCCTGGAGTTTTACCAATACAGTTGGGATGTTATTAAAGAAAGACTGGAGAATGATTTCAGGGAATTCTAAAGAACCAGGAAATTACCAGAAGGGTGGAATGAAACCTTATTGCTAATGATACCAAAAGTAAAAAAGACAAAACTAATAACTGAATTCAAATCTATAGCACTTTGTAATGTGCTTTATAAGATCTTAGCCAAAGTGTTGGTTAACAAAATAAGGCCTCATTTGAACAAGACTATTAGCATTGAGCAGTCAGCTTTCATTGCAGGAAGGCAAATTCATGACAATGTGTTAATAGCAAGTGAAGTTGTAAACTCTATCTGCAGATCAAAAGCAAAGAGACCCTATTTTATAATGAAACTTGACTTGGAAAAAGCCTATGATAGGATAGAAAGGGATACAATTTACAAGGTAATGAAGTGTATGAAGTTCCCAAGGGAAATGATTGGGTGGGTCAAAGCCCGTATAGAGGATATCAAATTCAGATGTAAAATGAAAGGAGAATTGTCTGATGAATTTATAAGTTTCAGGGGGATAAGACAGGGAAATCCCTTATCTCCATACTTGTTCATCATAATGGAAGAAGTTTTAACATGAGTTTTTGAAGAGGCAGTGAGTAAAGGCAAGGTCAAACCTTTCAAAGTGAATGATTTCGGTCTAAATCACATGTGCTTTGCGAATGATATCATAGTTGTTACAAAGAGCAGTAAGAACTAAGAAGACATGCAAAGGGTTAAAAGAGGTTCTAGAATCATATTGTAGTTTGACAGGTCAAAAGATAAACTCTAAGAAATCTGAGATATTCTTTCCAGATAAGTGTCTTCCAGCTTTAAAACATGAGGTGTGTCAATTTTTTAACATGAAGGAAGGTATTTTTCCAATGAGATACTTGGGAGCTTACATCTCATCGAAGAGGCTGAAAAAAGAGTTTGAAATGAAACTGATTGAAAAGGTGAAATAAAATTGAACCATGGGCAAGGAAACAAGTTTCTCAAGCGGGAAGAAAGGTGCTGATTAGTTTAGCTTTAAACTCAATTCCAACATATTCTCTATTAACTTTATGGGTGAGTGAAGAGGCAATAAAAGGGTTAACTAATGCCACAAGAGATTTTTTCTGGTCAGCAAATGGGAAAAGGAAGTTGACTAGATTGATAAGCTAGAAGAAAGTAACAGATAACGAGGGCATTGGTGGACTAGGAATTAGAGATTTATCTCTGATGAAGAAGTCCATGATGGCTAAGAGAATATTACCCATGTTAAATAAAGAAAAAAGCAAATGGGTTTCATTCCATGTGGAAAAGTATGGAGAGTTTTAGCCTTGGGGTTCTAATAATCATATGAAATTGTCATGGACAGCAAAAGCTATAGGGAAGTGTATGGACCAACTTAAAGAGGGGTTGAGAAAAAAAGTAGAGAATGGTTTGGATGCCGAAATTTGGCAAGACAATTGGATAGATGAGATACCTATATGTAGATGGCCAACTTTTATAAACCCATATGAACTGAGAAAATATATCAAAGTCAGTGGGTTAACAAAAGAAGAAGAATGGGATATGGAGAAACTAGACAGTTGCTTCAGACAAGAGCTGAAACAGAAAATAAGGGTGTTGCAGTTGGATTGTAAGGATGGTAAAGACAAGTGGATTTGGTCTGGAAATTGGAGATAAGTGTTATCAGTAAAAGATGCATACTATCATTTGAAACGGAAAGAGGAAGGTGATGAACTACAAAATCATAGTTGGAGGAAAATCTGGAGGCCGAAAGTTTCTGAAAAAATAAAAATGTTTATATGGAAATTGCAGTGAAAGAGGTTACCAACATCAGGTTGGTTTGCCAAGTTTAATAAGACAGAACCTGATAAATGTCATTTGTGTAATGAAGCTTTTGATGATGCTGATCATATTTTCTTCAACTGTAACTTTTTTTATCAGTATTAGTATATGGTGGAAAAGAAGCTGAATTTGCAATTCAAATTTAAAAGGCAATTGTGTGAAGGGAAATGGTTAGATGAATGTGAAAATTATGAATCAGCATCAGCTGAGAAGTTGATGGCATTCATGGCTAATTCTTGGTGGTTCATATGGAAGAATAGGAATAACAGCAAGTTTAATGGTAAAATATGGGATGTTGATTACATTTTTAACAAGGTTTGTTATGAAACCTGGGAGCATAATGTAAGGTTGGTAAAAGACAATGATGAAGACAACATGAAGAAGAATAAGGACATGGTAGGAAAAAATATCATGGAGTGTTGTGTATGTACACTGATGCAGCATGGAGAAATGGAAGTAAAACAGATTGTGGGTTTGTAATTGAGAAAGTAAATGAGGGATTTACTATGAAAGGTAATGGAATAAGGATATTTTCCTAATTGTATGTCTCTACAATTTTACAACACCTAAATATAGTTTATAATTTCCTAAGAGTGTATTCCCTATGTGTTAAATTACATCTAAGTCCTCTAAAATATTTTTAGCATGGTCGGCCACCCTTAGGGTTCTTAAGGAACCACCTAAAAGGGGGCGACATACCCTAATCTCTCAATTCCTCCTTCTTCTATCAAGACACCAAACCAAGCATCAAGATCACATAACTACCATCAATAATACTAAAGAATTCATCAATAAATCAAAGAAGAAATGGGGCGGCTCAATGATGAAGGGGCGGCCAAAGCTAAAAGAAAATCAATCCGATAAATCACAACGATAATTAATGAGAAAGCTCTTAATCCGATTATCCAATCTGATACGAGAAAAATCCATCAAAAACTGATGAAAACCCCATGGCATAGGGGCGGCATAATGAAAAAGAAGATGGGGAAGAAGGGCTTAATCCACTCACCTTTTGGAAGAAATTGAAAAAGAAAAAGACATTAAGGATCTTCCTACGATTGACACCGACGAACTCGCGGAATTCCGGCTCCAATCGGCTCCTCCCCTCTCTGGTCGCCTCTCTCCTCTCTCGGGTGGCGTGCGGCTAAAAACCTTTAGCCGTGCGCCCCAAGTGGTAATTTATGGGTTCTGGTTGGGCTCAAATTACCAAAATACCACAACTTAAGCGACTCGACTTCTAAAATTTATATCTAACTCGTCCTAGCTCCGATTCAAGTTTCGCTTGAACCCATAGACTCATCTAGAGGTCCTCTATCATCCTAGCATGCTAAATCATAGAAACATTGCAGATTAAATTTTTCTAATTTTTTCTACATTAATAGCTTACTCAAAATCAATCCCAGAGCTCTCCGTCAGTTCGCACTAACTCGAGCCTACAATCCCTGCTTAAGGACAAAATATAATTATTAAAAAAATTTGGTCATTACAATGAATCTGCCAAATTGTTTTACATAATTTTGCACCAAATACAACTTTCAATAACTGAGCATTCCATTCCTGCTCCTTGAAAAGATCACCGACCACATTTACATTGTTGATCATATCCGTATTTGCAAATGTTGGCCATCTATTGAGCGGGATGTAGCTAATCCAGGGGTCCTTCCATATATATATATTTATGTTCATTTCATAGCTTAATTTGACCATAACTTCAATCCTTCTCTTAATTTGACCATAGCTTAGAAAATTCCTTTGACAACCATCCTTTTTTCATGGCATTTTCATTGAACCAAGGATGAATATGCTGATATTTTCCTCTCAGGAGATTAACCCGGCCCATATTCTTTTTATTCAACAGGGGTAGAATTCTTTTTGCATGAATGATAGTTTTAATCAGACTTAGGTCCTTAACCCCTAAACCTCCATTCAATTTGCTTAAGGTTACTTTCTTCCAACTGATTAGATGGATTCCATGACCTTTATTTCATGGTCTCCAAAAATAGTCCCTAGTCAATCTTTCATAACCCTTAACCACTTTGTCATTGATCCATGTGGTTGCAAGGGTATGGATTGGGATGGAATTCATCACTGAATTCAACAAATATAGATTTACCAACTTGAGAAACATTCTTGCTTGCACAATATTCAAGTTTGTTTTCTGCCTTCCTTATTAACTATCTCTGAACATTTAATGGAACTTTTCCTTTGTCAAAATTTGTCCCTAGGTATTTTAGGGGAAAATAGCCTTCTTTTATACCCATCAAATCACATAGTTCATCTCTCTACCTTTTTGAGAAAGCACTTGGGGAAAAAAGTTTTGATTTCTTATAGTTTATTCTTTGGTTTTGTGATCATTCCATATTTATTCAAAAACTTTTTTGACATAAACACGTGATCTCTTACAACATTTGACCATCAAGATTATGTCATCAACAAAGAACAAATGACTCAAAATCAGTTTCCTATATTTGAAAGCTTTAATGTAAGAAGCTACTTCCTTTTCAATCAATACTTATAACAGTTCTTGGAGGATGATAAATAGATATGAGGATAAAGGATCCCCTAACGTACACCCTTATGACTCTTGAAGGTTTTTGATTGAGCCCCATTGATGTTACATTTGAAATTGGCAGCCTTTAAACATGTCATAAACCAATCAGTAAGTTTTTCATGGAAATTCATGCATATGCAGATACCTTTTAGGGCATCCCAATCCACTCTATCAAAAGTCTTTTCCATTGACGTATAAATTGCGATCGATCTTCATAGTTGACTAGAAGTATCCGGCCCAGATGACCTTAGCTGACAAAGATTTTCCTCTGATGTGATTGCCGCATATGCCACCTTGCACCTCTGTTATCACGTATTGTGTCTATCTGTGGTCGGCTGATGCATTTGAGCAACAACCGATGGTATCCTCTTCTGTAGAGATGGTTATCGAGAAGGGTGTAGTAGCTCGACATCCTTCTAAACTTATTTTGATTTGAGGTGTGCTATGGTATCTCCCCTTGCCCGAGGTAAACTATGTACGGGGATATCCAGTCGGTACTTTGCTCGACTGCTTGGACTTTGATTGAGGTGTCAGTCAGTTGAATACTCGACTGGTCGAAGACTTGTTGTATGACTGACCTATTGTTTTGGGGCTTCTTGGTGCTGGCTAGCTTGGATAATAGATCGGTTCGGGTGTTTTCTTCCCAAGGTATGTGCAGGATCACACAATCATCAAAATTAGTTATTAAAGAATGTACTAGTGAGAGGTACCTTTTGATGGCGGGATCCCTCGCTTGGGAGTTGCTATTGGCTTGTCCTATGACAAGTTGTGAGTCGTGTTTCACGATCACTTTTCAAACTTTTACGTCTTGGGCGAGCTTCAGCCCAGCGATTAGAGCATCATATTATGCCCGATTGTTGTTGGCTTTAAATTGAAACTGCATGAACTGCTCTAGGGTGATTCCATGACCATTTTCCAACATGATACCAACCCCACTTCCTTTTTTTGTTGGAGGTGACATCTACAAACAATGTCCATGTTTCAACCTGATTGGGGGTGCCTTCCTGGTCCGTGAACTCCGTGACAAAGTCTGCTAGCGCTTGGGCCTTATTGGCTGGTATTCAATGCTAAACTCTGAAAGCTCTACCGATCATGATATCATTTGTCCGACGATCTCGGATTTTGCTAGGACCTGCCTGATCGGTTGTCTGTACATACCTGAATGTGGTGACTCTGGAAGTATGGCCTTAATCTGCTGGCCGAGATGACCATGGCGAAGGTGAGCTTCTCTAGCCTCTGGTATCTAGTTTCGAGTTCCTGGAGGACCTTTCTCAAGAAGTATATCGATTTTCTGATCCTTTCACTGATCTCGGACTAGCACCGAGGTGAGGGCATTTTTCGTGATCGTGAGGTAGAGAAAGAGTGTCTCTCCCTGTTCTGGCTTATCTAGAAATGACGAGCTAGCACTACTAGAAAAATGGTCATCAGCAACGGCTTATGCCGTTGCTGAGCCGTTGCTGAAGAGTATCAGCAACGGTTGAGCCGTTGCAATAGCGCCGTGACAGAAAGTCGCGTTGCTGATGACTTCGCAACGGATCAGCAACGGCCGCTCGGGCCGTCGCTCAAAACATTATCAGCAACGGCCGCTCGGGCCGTCGCTAAAACTATTATCAGCAACGGGTTTGCAACAGACCCGGAGCCGTTGCTGATAACATTAATAGCAACGGCCGCTGAGTCCGTAGCAACGCCGTTAGTAAAACTCCGTCGCTAAGCCGTTGCTGTAGGTCATCAGCAACGACTTTCGATACACTTTTAGCAACGGCTTTCCCACGGACGCCCGTGGGAAAGCCGTTGCTGATGACGTATACCTGCAACCAGAAAATTTGAAAATTTCAAATTTCCATTGATACATTGATACATTTATCTGATACATAACTCACACACCCATACCCTCATACACACATTCATTCACACATCACAAACACCTCATACACATTCATTCACACATCACAAACACACCAACATATATACATCAAAACAATTATACTTATATTGATAATTATCCACGATAGTATAAAAACAATTCAAATGCAAAATTGAAGTATCAATATCCAAACAAAATAAGTTAAACAAGTTCAATATCCAAACAAAAAATCTCACGATCAAGATGGAAGATGGTCTGGATTATATGGCGGGGTCTGGAGCGCTTGAGTGTACACCGGCGTAGACTGACTTGAGGACGACGGATTAGATGATGCCGAAGAGATGCCTGCTTCGGGATGACCTGACATGTTGCGTAGCATAGATTGTATATCTGCCATCATCTGACTCTGGCGCTCCATCATCTCAGTCTGACGCGCGACCGTCTCCTCTAGAGTCCTTATTCTGTTACTATGATCATAACTGGATCTAGAGGTGGACGGCCGCTCACCAGTGACCGGAGGGGTCGGTGCCCCAAGTGGCCCTAGTACGGCTCGCGCATGACCACTATCTGCGAAGCCATATACACGGCCATGGTCCCAGCCACCTGCGGCCTCGACCCACGATGCTGCGTCAAAGTCCTCGGGGCTACTCCCGCGCTGCACCACCGTCTGGCTGTAGGTCTCCTACTCGAGTTTGATTTTTTGTTTAATATTTATCATAAAACTTAAATTATAAATATATAATGAATAATTTAAACAAATATATAATTACCATAATGTATGCAGCGCGGTTGTGGATGTACTCCCCCGTCCCATGTGCTCGACGGTGAGTCCGCTCAAACACCGCCATCGGGGAGGGTCGCTGGACACTCCCGTCATCCGACACCGTCGTCTACATTTACAAAACAAATACATTAATTAGTACACATAATAACAAATAAAATATATAATTAAAAGATATACTTACCATATGGTTTGCGTGCACTGCAAATGCAACAGAGCCGCCGGTGTGACGCGCTGCTCCTCCCGACATGCGATTTCTAGCCGCATTCCGAGAAACCTCCTGCCATCGATCCGTCGACCATATCCCCACGAGCTGGTCCCATATATCCGGAGTAATCCAACTGGGGCCGTATCCCCGAGTCTCCGCGATGTTAGTGGTCCCAGCTCGGGCCATCGCTTGGGACCGAGCCTGCCCCAGCTGCCCGTTGTACCTTGCCCGGGAAATAGCCTCCCAGGCAGCGTAAATGAAGGGCCTCTGGTCCTCGGCCCATGTATAGCGAGCCTACAAAATAATAATATCAGAACCAATATTAATATATCATCATGCATGTAAAAAATAATAATAATACGTGCCTCAAACTCGCGCCATAACATGTCGACGTGCTCGCTAGGCACGTGAGACCACGTAGGCCATGCCCCGTGCATGTATCGTCGAATAGTAGAAGAAATGCTCCTCGGCACTTCTTCTTGCTCGAACCTGCATAACAAAAATAAATTTTAATATTATATTATGATATAATGAATTTGTAATGATTCATAATTCATGATATATTACCGCTCCCCAATCACGCTAATCAATCTACGTGACTCTGTGGCTGGTGGAGGCTGCCACCTGTTCGGCCCGCGTGGCCGCCTACGTCTGGATGTACTAGCCTCGGCAGTATCATCGGAATGAGGATCAGCAACAGGTGGATCAGCAGCATGAGTAAGTGCTGGAGTCTCACCGATCGGAGACTCCGAAACTCTCCTGCGTCGATAACCACGACCAGACATATCTGTCGAACAGACATATAATCAGATTATTGTATAAATAGTAGAGATATATTTAATAAAATATATACTTTACAATTATTCTTCATCATCTGAATAATAGTCTTCGAATTCTTCTTCTTCTTCCTCTTCTTCCTCTTCTTCATCTTCTTCATCTCTAGCTTCCTCAATTTCATGATCGTCATCATCAGCATATTCAACTTCTAATTGAATTGACGTTGTGTCTGCATCCTCGAGTATTGGAATAATACGATCCACAGCAGGAAGATCATCTTCTTGATAGAAACCAGGAGGATCATTTTCTCCTACTATCGGATCAATTTTTCCTCTACCTTTTGTCTTACAGACTACACGCCAATCCGCTCTATCTTTATTTCGAGCCGGATACTTCGCGTAATATACTTGTTCGGCTTGTGATGCCAATATAAAAGGCTCATTTGCTGCCAATTTCGATTTGTAATTGACCTCAACAAGTTTGTATTTTGGATGAACTTTCATGCCCCTTTCTGTTGTATCGAACCAATGACATCTAAATAGGATCACTGATTTCAAGCCGAAGTAGTGCAACTCTATCACTTCTTCCACCAGTCCATATAAATCCATATCACATTCAACATAGGTTGTCCCTTTCACGCAGACCCCAGCATTCATCATCTTTTTTGTAGATGAATATTCAAGTGTGTGAAATTTATACCCGTTAACAAAATATCCGCTATAGCACAACACAAGTCGCGACGGTCCACTAACAAACTCAAATATTCTTTCATCTATTTCAGCTCTGTGATCTTTGCTGTAAGTGTGAATCCAAGTAGGGAAATCACGATTCCGTAATCTCTCCAATTCTTGATCGTTGTGAATAGAGTATTTTTGCACCATCTCAATGTCAAATATTTCAATGAATTATTCAATCTCTGGACAATTGAGTAATACATACAAGTGTGCCAAATGATACTCTTCATCGCTTAAGTGTCGAGATGGACGAGAACCAAAAGCACGACCAGAGTGACAAAATATATTTAAACGTCCATCTGAATGTCGAACACCCCCGTCGTCGTTACGTGGAAGACGATCAAATCTTGTATGTACTGTCGATTCAAAGTAAAATGAGCAGAATGTTGAAATTTCTTGGATGATATACGATTCAGATATTGATCCTTCAACAGCTGCGGTGTTCTTTACTTTTTTCTTCAGACGATTCATGTATCTTTCAAATAAGTACATCCAACGATATTGAACGGGGCCACCAACTCGTGCCTCGTATGCCAAGTGTATCGGTAGATGCTCCATCGAGTCAAAAAATGCAGGAGGGAAAAACTGCTCCAGCTTGCATATGATTTCAACAATATTATTTTCAAGTGTTGACATATCTTCGACTCGAAGGACATTTGCACAGATGCTTCTAAAAAACATACTTAATTCAGTCAACGGACCCCAAATATTATCAGGTAGAAGATCTCGAAATGCGATCGGAAGTAATCTCTGCATGAATACATGACAATCATGGCTCTTCATCCCTGATATTTTGCAATCATCGACGTTCACACATCGAGATAAGTTTGAAGCATATCCATCGGGTAATCTGAGTTCTTTTACCCATTGACAAACATCTTTGATCTGTTGTTTATTTAACACATATAGGGCCTTCGGTTTCAGATATCGTCCGTTGACCTCTTGTAACTCCAACTCTGGTCTTTTACAAAGTATTTTCAGATCATGTCGGGCTTTGACATTATCTTTAGTTTTTCCAGAAATATCCATCACAGTGTTGAAAATATTATCAAACACATTTTTTTCAATGTGCATGACATCTAAATTATGTCGAATCAATAATGAACTCCAATAGGGCAATTCCCAAAAGATACTTTTTTTCACCCAGTTGTGTGTTTGGCCAAAACCTGACACTCTTTCATTGCGACCAAATACTATATCTGGAAGTGCTGAAACACGTGCTAACATTTGTTCACCAGACAACATCGGTGGTGGCCCATCTCTTTCGACTCTGCCCTTAGTAAATTTATTACGATTCCTTCGATACTGGTGATTAACCGGTAGGAATCGACGATGACAATCAAAGAATGAGATTTTTCGTCCGTTCTGAAGACTGATTGATTTAGAGTGTTCCATACAATACGGACAAGAGAGTCGGCCGTGAGTGCTCCAACCCGACAACATGCCGTACGCCGGGAAATCATTGATTGTCCACAAGACCGCGGCCTTTAAATTGAAGTTTTGCTTCCGATGACAATCATAAGTGACAGCTCCCTCAGTCCACAATGTTTTCAATTCATCTATCAAGGGTCTGAGAAATATGTCAATTTCTTTTCGCGGACCCTTAGGACCCGGAATAATCATCGAAAGATAAATAAATTCATCTTTCATGCACATTGACGGTGGCAAATTATAAACTGTCAGCAGCACTAGCCAAACTGAATAAGGAGTTGCAGAATGTCCAAACGGATTAAAACCATCTGTGCACAATCCCAATCTGATATTTCTAGTATCCCTAGCAAATGAAGAATAACATGTATCCAAATGTTTCCATGCTTCACTGTCAGATGGATGAGTCATTACTGTATCATCACGACTTCTTGCATGCCAACTCATGTAGGGGGCTGTCTTTTCCGACATGAATAACCTTTGAAGCCTCGGTGTTAGTGGAAAATACCGAAGCACCTTAAACGGGATATTTTTCTGTCGGACCGATTTCTTCTTCTTGTAACGAGGGTGTTGACATACAGGGCATTTATCCAACTGCACATTTTCTTTATAATATAAAATGCAGTTATTTTGGCACGCGTGTATTTTTTCGTACCCAAGCCCCAATTTTCTCATTAGCTTTTTAGTCTTATAAAAAGTAGGCTCAAACTTGTTATCAGTAGGCAGCATTCCATTAATTAATCCAGCAATCCGATCATACGCAACTCCGCTGATATTACAATCGGCCTTGATGCTTAAGAGCTGTGTCATTGCTGAAAACCTAGTGTATTTAGAACAATTCTCATACAAAGGTTCATCGGCAGCTTTCAACATCTCGTAAAATTCTGCAGTTTCTTTATTCGGTAATTCAATCTCTACCGCAGCCCCTACTTCTGTGATATCAACCGCTGTAGTATCTGGTGGGACTGATGTCTGAAGATCTGGCCGATCAACATTATCATTCAGGTGGAATTGACCCCCAAGACTATCAAGTATCATAGTTCTATAGGGATTTGACCCCCTACATTGACCGGATGAAGAAGCACCAGCAGAGGAAGATTCACCATATGTCTGAACGACAGGATTGCTCGACGTCCCGACTTCGCGTGACTCCCCGTGACAAGTCCATAGAAAATATCTTGGTGCAAATCCTTTGGTATATAGATGCAGAGTGACAGTTTCCCGATCGAAAAATCGTCCATTTGAACAAATGCGGCACGGACATCGGATTTGATCACCCATGCTAACGAAATTTCGATTCGAATAGGCGAAATTGAGGAAGTACGTTACGCCTAATCGAAACTCATTCGTTAAAGCTCCACGATCAAGACGTCGGTACATCCAACTTCGATCAGCCGACATGATTCTGTCAATCAATGATAATTTCTTTGGTTAATGTCTTTAGGTGAGATTGTCCTATTCCATTCGGGATTTATGTTATTCGTACTGCACTTACGTTTTTATTTTAACTGTTAACTAATTATTCTAAATTTTGACAGCATCTCCCTACAGTTCTCCGAATACGCATATCATCTGGGCGCGTATCGGAGAACAAGAGAGATGTTGCCGAAATTTAGAATAATTAGTTAACAGTTAAAATAAAAACGTAAGTGCAGTACAAATAACTATATTCCCAAATTGTCCAATCAGGGACAATTCAAGAATTGTACGTCGTATAAAAGATCATCTACTTCTTTTACACGAACATACAATTCCCGAACGGATCTAAGGTTTTGCTAAATCATATCTGATCGTCGATGCGTACGTGAAACATATCAACTCGTCGGAGGATGATTATTTTCTAAATGTTTCGAGACAGTTCGAGTCCATATTGGACGATTTCGGGGCGCGTCCGAAGTGGACGATTCCAGCGCGAGTCCGAAGTGGACGATTCCGGCGCGAGTCCGAATTGCATGATTCCGGCGCGCGTCCGAAGTGGACGATTCCGGCGCGAGTCCGAATTGGACGATACCGGCGCGCGTCCGAAGTGGACGATTCCGGCGCGCGTCCGAAGTGGACGATTCCGGCGCGAGTCCGAATTGGACGATACCGGCACGCGTCCGAAGTGGACGATTCCGGCGTGCGTCCAAAGTGGACGATTCTGGCGTGCATCCGAAGTGGACGATTCCGGCATGCGTTCGAAATTAATCTAAACCGTAATAATTAATCTAACAAATTAAATAATTAATCTAAACAATTAATTAACAATTATAAAATAATTAATTAACAATTATAACATAATATAAATTATATATATAAATTATAAATTCCGGCGCCGGAGTCCACCCTCCGGCGCCGGCGTACAGTGGCCGGACACACTGTCCGGCCACTGCAGAAGGTCCGGCGGCGGCCATCGGCCGACCGCCACCGGCCGAAACCCTAGAAATAGGGTTTCGGTCGGGTGATTCCTGCCGGCCGCAGGGAAGAGACGGCCGCAGGGAGGAGACATACCTGAACAAGTCGGAAGCAGCGGTCGGCGTCGTCGGCGTCGGCAGCAGCGGCAGCAGCGGCGGCGAGTGGCGTCGGCAGGAGCGGCGGCGGCAGCAGCGGGAGGAAGAAGGGTCGGGCGCGAGAGCGTACCCTATATAAACTTATCAGCAACGGCTCACTCGCCCGTTAGAACGCCGTTGCTGATAAGTTATCATCAGCAACGGCTCACTTATCCGTTAGAAAGCCGTTGCTGATAATTAAAATATCAGCAACGGCTCACCTTTCCGTCCGAAAGCCGTTGCTGATAATTAAAATAATCAGCAACGGCTCGGTTTTCCGTTAGAAAGCCGTTGCAGATACAGTTTTCTACAACGGCTCGAGCGGCCGTAAGAATGCCGTTGCAAATAGCAACGGCTTGAGCGGCCGTCGCTGATAGCCGTTGCTGAAGACGAAGTTTCTAGTAGTGTAGCGAGGAAACTCTTGAGCTTCTCGAATGCTAATTTGCACTTCTCGTACCACTAGAAGTTGTTGGCCGAGGGTTTCACCCTTGTGCTCTAATTCTCTCAATAATTGTTTTGATGATAACAAACTATATCTACCAAGTTTTAAGCATGAAAGTCACAAGTTAAAATCGATATCGTCGCATGCGGTATCGTCTCGATACGTCAAGTCTCCGTGACATTTCCTAAATTCTCAACGAGCTCATCGAAGTAATTTAGGAAGTGTTTAGAGTGAATGTAAAAATACTTGGGTATGTCTCCAAGGTATATGCACTTCAGAAATCTCAAAAACCCGAAAGCCGAAATCTAAACGATGAAAGAAAACAACCTGGAAAATGGGCACCGATCGTTGGCCAATCGATAGCCAGTCGACCGACAATCGACCGCCAGAGGCTCAAAATTGACAATAGCCTCGCGGTCGATGGTCGGTCGCTCAGGCAGTCAACCGGCCATCGGCCGACGATCGACCGACGCTGTAACAATCAGGAAAAAAGACCTGTTGAGCGATTTTCACTACACACCCCATTCATTACACCTATAAAACCCTCTCTAAAATCTCTCCTCAGCCATCACTGGTGCCCTAAGTCCATATTGAGTTAACCTTTGCATCCCTAAGCTCTTATTGACCTAATCTCTCATTCCTAGCCTCTTGATCCATCATTCCAAAGTGCATCATCATTGAAGGGTTATTCAAGGTTGCTAGGCTCAAGAAGAGGTGTTGTTCTTATTGTGATAAGTTCTTTACTCTCTCTTCTTGTGTTAAATGTGTTTTTGCTTTGTTTTATAATTGAATACTCAAGTGTGTAAGAAGACCTAGTGTGTGGTCTTGTAATTTGATGGTCACCTTAGTATAGAGGTATAAATCCACTTATGTAAGCTAGGTAAGAAGTGTTCCTTAGGAATTGAGGTGGGAAAGCTCACTCGGTATGAAGGTGGATACTTCCGAGTGTGAAAGTATCTCCGAAGTGAGTGTAGGGTATTTTCGGTGAAAAGTCCTCGATTGTAAGCTGCTCTTAACTTAGTGGATTTGTGAGTGAAATCCTAAGCACGGTGCTTAGGTAGTGGAGTAGGTGGTGTTGTCGAATTACTATAAATTTTGGTGTCCGCATTGGCTATTGTGTTTGTGCTTAATTACTTAATTTATTACTTCCTCTTATTGCTTGAATTGACAATTTGGCTAAGCAGTTTAAGAAATGATTAAAATTAAAATTAGTCTAAAAGATTAGATAACATACTACTCACCCCCCTCTAGTGTAGCCATTTCACCAACATAAGTCATGTTTCTTTTTTAAGATCTTGAAGAAGGGGGCGGCCCTATTGGTCGACCTAGAGAGGAACCTCAACAGGGCGGTCATTCTTCCCGTAAGCTGCTGCACCTCCTTTATGTTGTGCGGGTGCGCTGCGCATCTCTTGGATGGCTCGACACTTTTCAAGATTGGCTTCAATGCCTCGATTTGTAAGCATGAAACCAAGGAATTTGTCGTCGTGGACTCCAAAGGCACACTTCTCTGGGTTCAGTCTCATGTTATAACGTATGAGTTGGTTGAAGATCTCCCATGTAAATAACTTGTTCAGGGGAGGCCCCGACTTGTACGAGCTCCACGTTGTCGGTGGGCTGGGGCCACTCTTGGATGTCTCCTCTGACGCCCAATTCAAAGATTTTGGGTTGTTGTTTTGTATAAAGAACTGAGGTTGTCAGCTGGGATGAGGTACCCGACATTTCAGTCGGCTAAGCCGATCTCAGTTTTAAGCATTCGTTAGCATATGTGAGCTTATTTCTAGTATACATGGACCACTCCTACTTCTGTTTCTAAAATGGGGAATTTGATTGCTAAATGGGGAGTTTATACAACTGTTCCCAAGTTGTTCAGCGATGGTCGCCACAGGATCATACAATAAGGGTTGGGGCACTTCACGACCAGGTATTGTATGTCCATCGACTTTGTTTTTGGAGAAGCCGGACGTCGTTGCCAGCCAAAGGTAGCCTTGGACACTGTCTCGTTCCTTCGAAAATCGGTGAGGTCTTTGTGGAAAGAGTGGAGCGAAGTTTCATTGATGTGCATCTTCATGAACGTTGAATAGAACAAGATATTGATTGAGCTTCCCTTGTCTATCAGGATTTTCCTTATAAGGAGGTCACCAACAATCACAGAAATGACGATAGTAATTTTTTTATCAATCACTTGGAAATCAGATTCATAGAATGATATTTCAGGGTCCGGATGTATGGCCTCTGCGGGGGAGTTGCCTCGTCGACCACCATGATAGCTCGAAGCGACTTCTTTCGAGTTGAGCTCGTCTCGCCTCCTCCGGCGAATCCTCCTGCAATATAGTCGATGACTCTACGAATTTCAGTGTTCGGCTAGCCAGCTCTGCGGTCATCGTAGTTGCTTGTTGTGCCGCGTGGCAGCGGCATTCTGCTTGGACATCGACGCCGAGAGTCGTAATCTTGTCGGTCTCGGCTATGGGTTCGCCTGCGATTGACGTAGAGGTTGAGGTTTCCTTCTCTGATTAGGTTCTCGATTTGGTTTTTGAGCATCATGCACTCCTCGGTGGTGTGTCCATAGGTGCGATTGAACTCACATTTTTTGCTCTTATCGACATTAGGCGAGGGTTTCCGCCTTCCCGTGCTATTGGGTAGCTTGAGTAGCTGCAGGTGGCAGATCTCCTGAAGGATAGTCTCCCTCCTATTGTTTAGTGGGGTCTATTCGCCAAATCTAGGGTTAGGTCGGGAATGTAATCTTTCTCTTCTGCCACGGTCCTGCTAGCGACGATCTCGGTCTTTGCCCTTTGTCTGGCTTCTTGGACTTCCTATCATCGGAATCGTCTTTAGTAGTCTATCTATTGGCCTTTCTAGCTTCTTGGAGTTCTTCCATCTCCATGTGACAAATAATCTTTTCTCGAAACTCGGCCATATTCTTGGGATTTGCCAAGGTGATCTAGTCAGCGAACTGTCCAAGCTTCAGATCGTGCTTGATAGAGTATAACTTGACATGTGGGTCGATGTTTGGGATCTCCATGGCTATGACATGGAATCTTTTCAGGTAATCTATAGCCATGGAATCTTTTCAGGTAATCTCTTAGCGGCTTGTTGTTGTCCTTGCTTGATGTACTGAAGGGCATCCTAGCTTGATCTTGGAGTAAACCCGTGATGAGGAGAACTGATTGGTGAAGGCTTGGGAGGGCTCTTGGAAGGTATGTATACCCTGATGGGAGGTAGAGAACCAGAGTAGTGCAACCTTTTCTAGGAAGGTTGGAAAGGCTTGATAGATGATGGGGTCAGTTGCACTGTTGAGGAGCATCATTGACTTGAACATTGTTAGGTGAGTGGTCTGATCACCCGTGTCGTCATAGGGCTAGAGCGTGATCTGCAGTTTGAAGTTGTCGGGGGAGACGAACTGTCATGATGTGCTCGGCGAAGGGTCCCGAGTCGATAGTGAGGGGAGGAGGGGTCTCTGTGGCCCTGATGTTCTCCTCTTCTCTCTGATCGTCTGAGCGGGAGACATCGTCTCGAAAGACAGAGGCCGACCTCTCAGATCTCTCCAAGTGGGTGTCTTTATTGTGTCACGAGAGGTGGCGCTCGTGCTCGGCCGAGAGTTGTTCCCGAGATCGTCTCAGCGTTTTGACCTGGGCTACTAACTGTTGGTTCTCCGCTTGAAGGTCGTTGATCAGATGCTGAGATTTTTCTCGTGAAAGGTTGGCGGGTACTGGAGTGTCACTCATCACTGTGTCAGCATCTCTAGGTAGCGGGGGAACGTCGCTGCTATGATGTCGCCTATGTACGGCGACGTTCGCCTCACTCTGGGTACCAACTATTACGGGCATGTAAGATTTACTCGGCCTGATGGTTGGCGCCAAATGTTCTTGCCTGAAGTCGGGGTGATGAGGTTTGACGTGTCTCTTGGTTAGGTGCGGCTTCAGGCGGGGGACATGCAAAGACACTCTGACACTCAAGTAAGAAATGATTCTAGATGAAGAGGAATATAAATTAGAATCTAGATGTAATTGGTATGTGTCGTGTCTATATAGAGTGCGGAATTAAGGGATGTTTGGCGATAATGCTTTTAGAATCTCGTAGGGATGTGCTCAGAATGAATTGAGACTAATATCGAAGATGTCAGGTTCATAATTGATGAATCTCTTGTAATTGATACAGAAGTATTAGAGATGAATAATTTTATTTGCCTCTAAAAATTACAGTGACAAATATTTAACTTTTAGAGACAAATTTTGTTGTAGGTACATATTTATTTGTTTTTTTCCTACTGTCATTAATTATTTTGTTTGTTCATGTTTTTTTAATATATATCCATTGGTCTTACTATTCAGTTCTGCATATATAGTAGCTATAAAAAACTGACATACCTCAGATGTTCTAGATTTGGTTTCACATGCAGGTCATGGAGAGGTGATTAATCAGCAGCAAGGTCCAAAGAAAATATGCTTGAGAAGGAGGACACGAATGAATATGTTAGCTAGTTAACATTATATATCACGGTTAGTCTTGAAAGCAGTTGTGCACGTAGCTGGGGATATATATTGATCTTAATTCCACTGTAACTTACAAATGCATATGGATGGTTATATATATCTTTTTGTCAAATCCTCAATTTGTATATTTCTTTGGTGTAGGTTTAGCTTCCACGATTTTTCCAATAGTTACATGCATTGGTTCTAGCAAAAACTTGCATCCAATATAAGCCTATGAACTCGCATGTGAAGAACTGAATATAGCAGAAGCCATGTATCCATCTACCTTCTCTTGGCCTGGGTCAGTTTCTGGAGAGAAACATCTTCTGTTGTGCTTCCATGAAATTTGCCTAGAATTTCTGCTATCTGCTAATTTTTTCTTATCCTAGATCCTTCTCAGGGATGAATAATAATTTGTCGTATTAGTCACTCTTTTATTGATCTCAATAGTCTTCTAGTTTTCCTGTTCTAGTTTACGTACCTCATTAGATTGCTACAGTATTACCAGCTTGTGTTTTTCATGCATTCCTGATACTTCAATATTTGAGCTCCAAGGTTAAACCTTTGGATATGAATGATGTAATGGCTGACATTGTTCAATAATGTTTGTTGGTTTTTTTTTTCTAAATAAAGAATTATGTTTTCCGTTTCGATTGATGTATGAAAGTAATCTTTTATTGGTGCATTTACTTTGATAAATCCATCAACCACTTCACCATGGCTTGCTCATTCGCTTTGGTTACTGCTGCTAGTTTCCATATAAAGATGATGCATTCTATAGCTATGTATATTATACAATATATGCAGGTGTTTTATATAAATTGGTTTATATATGAATAAAGATAAGGCAGTGCGGGTTGTCTTCTTCTTCTTCTTCTTCTTCCCTTATTAACTTAACTAGCCCTAATTTAGAACATGGCATCAGAGTCCCCGTTCCCTTTTTCCTCCTCTTTGTCTTCTCTGTCACATCTGCTCCCCACATGAGCAAATCTTCTCGTTGCGCTCTCCAATCCCCTCACTATTGCGTGCAGAAGACTACGCCGGACCTCTCCGCAAAAGGTTGCTTCGCTGCCCCTTGCATACTTTTGAAGAACTACATGTCCAAATGTACATATGTGTAAAAGGCAAATGCCCATTGTGTAAATTGAAGCATCATCCAACTGGTACTATGTAGTTATGCACTCAGCATCTATGGCAGGGAGGCTGCTACCATGAGGAATAACACCAAGACCGACCAAGCTGAAGGTATAGTTCTTTTGTTCCCCATATGGAGGTATCCTCCTCAGACAATGAAAAGCTTACAGCTTTCTTCCTTGTAGCAGGAGAAACTGCCAATGGACTTGGTATTTACTTCATTTGTATGGTTTCCAATTCCATGTGTTGTCACATATGTGATTTATATGTGACAGAAAGAGATGTCAGAGGTGTTCCTGCCATCAGAGCTCAGGACACCTAAATAACACTGAATGATGTTGCTGTGAATGTGTCTTTTTGAAGAATAGGAAATTGGTACGTTACTGCGCTCTTCAGTCCTGTATAATTTGGTACTTTAGTTGATTTCATGTCTGTATAAATTGTAGAGCACCCCTGGACATACATTCTGAAAGGATGCTTAGGATTTATCCAATTCCTAAGTATGACCCGTCCGAGATAAAAGCACTAAAACTACTTTAAAGAACAATGACAAAAAAATCCCCTTTATGGTTGCAGAATGCATCTACGCCATAATTAACTTAGAGACCAAAAGGATGATATAATTAACTTTTCTCAAACTAAAGTTCTAGTTGATTGCAAAGGCACAATGAATAGTACTACTCTTCAACAGACCACCCAACTATTTTCTCTCTTCATGTTGTTTTTACTTCAACCAAGAGAGATTTGTGGGTTCCACTACATCCCCCTTGAATTCTGCATGCAGCTCAATTCCTGCTTGCCTTCTTGCCTCCCCTCCACTACTCAGTGGCAACAACACCAAGGTGGTCCAATTATTGCCTCAAAGAAAACCTAGATTTGGAAGTTTCATGTTGATCCATGCAAGAAAAATAAGATCTTATCCCATGGCGTCAATTCCCATATTTTTATCGTTCTTGCTCTCCTTGTCGCAGGCCCTAATGAGATATGACCTACACAGTGGTTTGAACTGAGATGGTGACTGAGGACTTTCGTCAAACACATTAGAGGCACGTGATTGTGATAGCACATACCTAGCCACTAATGTGGATGAAATGGATGAATAGATGATGGTGATAATTCTCGGCACGACAGCATTCAATGTGTTGAGGTGATTGCCACCAAACTGAGGATGTACTTTACATTATGAGATAATGAAGTGCCGGTTGAGGGATTTTGGCAGTCGTGCATGATCCAGTGAGAGTGCCCAATCACGAATCTTGATAGGAGATTAAGGACAAAGAATCATCAATTGATCTAAAGTAAACCCACGCTAATGAGCACTGAACTCAATTGGAGCAGGAAAGGCTGTACCTGGAGCACTCTCACATGCCAGCGAGCAGAGGCAAAGTGTTGAGCACATTAATTATCTGCAACAATGATGGTCTTTTTTCCGCTTTTTGTTATCGCTTGTTTCTTATTTCTTCTTTTGAAGACATGGCAACCTAACGTGTTGTCGTCCGAGGACGCCGTGCCTCGCTGTCTTAGCCTTTATCCGAAGCTACTCTCTATGGCCGAGCTCGGAGAGCTGTAAACAAGCTCCATGGCTTTCCTACTTTTAAAATCGCTCAAGAAGATCCGCACGTGTGGTCGGTCACATTGCAAGTGGGGCCCCGCTTTTTCTTCTTTTAAAATAATTTTCTCTCTTTCAATCCACATCCAACATAATTGCTTGATCAAGTACATGCACATCCTCCCTTTACATCAAAAGAGGCCAATTTTTCTTCGAATTGTCCATAAGCCCTATCATCAAAATTTTGACCTCATCTTCGTTATGATAACACTTGTCACATATTATTTGGAGACATGATTCATGATACTTATTTTGGCATTAATTTCTCAGCGGTTTGTGTAATCTAGGAATAAATTAAATTCTCAGTGATTTCTTTCGTAATATTCGGCTCATGTCATGGGATGTGATTCCTATTTTGTGCGGCCTTAAATTAAATGGCTCCACAATATAATATTTTTTTTTTGTATACATGCATCGTCTCTTATATTTTTATACGGCTTCCGGGTACGTAATTGAACGTTACTAATAATAAGACAGAAACCAAATGGTGGATCAGGATACCGCTCATCAGGATCAGGACACCGCCTTTGCGAGCTGCTCGACTTTGACGGCGATCTCTGGCGGTACCTTCACTGGAGGCCTCTCCTCCCGCCGCCGCCTCCGCTGCAAGAAGTCAAAGCCAAGCGCGTCGGAGACCTCGTCCGAGCTCCATCCGGCCTGTCGGAGCGAGGCGGAGCAGCGATCCGCCTTCACCATTAGCGCGTCAAGCGCCGCCTCGGCGTCCAATGCCGCACCTAGGGACGCCTCATCGTCGCTGTCGAATATCCCGGACGGCGGAACGCCGATGATCTCTCCGATTTCTGAGTCGCCCCATCCGGCCGATCGGAGGACCGATCCGATCCGTTCCAGGTAGCAGTCGACCCAGCCCGGAAGCTGCCTCGGCGATCGGATCTCCACGAAGCGCTCCGGGTCTGGCCGAGGTGGCGTCGCTGAATCAGAGGAAGAGGACGAGGAGGAGGAGTTCCGGCGGCGTCGATCTGAGGCGGCGTCACTCCAGAACTCGATCCACCGGGATGTCCTTCCCGCGACGGCGTCCAGGCTGCGCCGAGCGGGGGTCGGTGAAGGAGGCGGGAGCGGTGGCTTCGGAGGGCGGGTTCGGTTCAGATCTGGTGGCGAAGGAGGTGAGGTGGCTCTGAAGGTGGGTTCGCGCTCGAAGAAATCGGCGAGGTCGAAACCGCAGCAGAACACTTGGTGCTCGTCGACGTAGAAAACGGGGTTGCCGGCGATGCAGGGGCGGCAGGGGATGTAGCAGCGGTCGAAGACAGGGATGAGCACGGGGGAGCGGCGGAGGGCGGCACGGGCAATGCGAAGGGCGCGGTCGGGGTCGGCGGGGCGGGAGCCCCAAGAGCGGGGCCAAAGGGTGCCCCGTGCGACCTGGAGGGCACCGGCGGCGAGGGGGAGATCAAGGGCGGCGCGAAGGAGGAGGCGGGGGCAGGAAGAAGAGGAGGGGCGCCAGTCGGGGAAGCCGGGGGCAGAGGGTAGGCCGAGGGCGAGGAGCGCACGGAGGTCCGGTGGGAAGGAGACAGCGAGGTCGGCCTCGAGGCGGGCGAGCTCAGCGTCGTAGAGGCCAGGAAGGAGGGGAACTTGGGCGGCGCGGAGGCGAGAGAGGAGAAGCTCGGCGAGGGGGCGGAAGGAGAGGAGGCCGCCACTGTGTGAGACGGCGTTAGTTGAGGCGGGGGCTGCAGCGGCGCGGGCGGATAGCCGGCGGAGACCGGCAGCGTGGGCAGGGTTGATGCCCGCCATGCGGCGGTCGACGTCGATCATGGCTCAAGGGAAGAGGAGGAGAAGAAGACGGTGGTGGTGGTTGTTGTATTAGTTAGCTAGAGAGGGTACAGGGCACTGCTTTATATATGAGCGGGTACAGGGGAAGAGCAGAGATACTGTACAGTAAGAGGTGGTCCTACGACATTTTTCAAAAAATTGGACCGGTTCGGTTCGGTCGAATTGGTTTCAGTTGAATCAATCCAGTTCGATGGAGGACAAGATGAAATGTCCTTGGTTTAATCCTTGCAATTTAATTATTAATAGATATAAATTGCAAATCATTTTTTTAGCTAGTGTGTAAACATTTTTGTCTGTATGAACAAACTATTTTAAAGCTTGTTCATTTATTATTATTTTTAATTTTCAAAACAAGTGGAATATTAATTTAGAGGAAAATATAAATGTTATCTTAAGTAATTCTCAAGGTTGGTATATATAATTACAAATCTTAAGGTTTACATAAGTAATAATTAGGGCTGAGCATTGGGCGGATCGGGTCGGGACCCGATCAGGTATTAATCCAAAATTTCCAAAAAAAATTATACCCGACCCGACCCGATTTTTTAATCGGGGCCCGGCCCGAATAATCCGAAAAAATTAGGCCCCAATCCAATTAATCCGAATTTAATTTTTGTCTGTATGAACAAACTATTTTAAAGCTTGTTCATTTATTATTATTTTTATTTTTCAAAACAAGTGAAATATTAATTTAGAGGAAAATATAAATGTTATTGTAAGCAATTCTCAAGGTTGGTATATATAATTACAAATCTTAAGGTTTGCATAAGTAATAATTAGGGCTGAGCACCGGGTCGGGTCGGGTATTGACCCGACCTAACCCGATCGGGTATTAACCCGAAATTTCTAAAAAAATTATACTCGATCCGATTCGAATAATCTGAAAAAATCGGGCCCCAACCCGATTAATCCGAATTTGATTTAGAAAAATTAAAAAAATAAAATTCATCTTGAAAATAGTGATAAAAAAGATGAATATTGTATTAAAATTATAACCCAAGTAGAACTTAAACTCAAGACCTTCCAAACTTTATCTCCACCCCTCAAACCAAAAGCCAACAATTTCTTTTATCAAAAATATATATTTAATTTAAAATCGGGTCAGGTTGGGTTAAACAGGGTTTCACCCGAACCCGACCCGACCCGAAATAGTAGACAAATTTTTTAAAAATAATACCCGACTGACTCGATATACCCGAATAACTCGACCCGAAATGAATTTCCGGATCGATTTTTCAAATATTTTCGGGTTGGATCGGATTTTGCTCAGCCCTAGTATTGCAAATTATAATGAAACATTGGAGTTCTTAATATATAATTGTGTGTTTTTTATAGGTTGGTATTATTGCGCAAAATATACTATACTGCATGACAAGAATCAAGAGATAAAAATGGGAATGCCAACTGTGGATAGCACAGTTGGTGACAACATATTGAATGTTGCTTAGAGATTTGAGGTTCGAATCTTAGTATGATCATTTATTGTGATTTTTTATCTTTGTTAAAAATAATAATAAATAAATAAAAATGGGAATATGATGGAGAAAGAAAATACACAAAAATAATCACAAATAATTTCTACACACATGAAACAAATTAATACCCACCGAAAATACGCATAAGGAATAGGGTAAAATAGAAAAATAATAATGAAACACATCTCAGTGCGAGTCTAATGTATGACAGAGTGTGAGACAAGTCATTATCAATTTGATGCAATTCAATATGATTAGACTAGGACTTACGATGTAGATCATTTATGGTGATTTTTTATCTTTGTTAAAAAAAATAAATAAATAAATAAAAATAGGAATATGATGGAGAAAGAAAATACACAAAAATAATCACAAATAATTTCTACACACATGAAACAAATTAATACCCACCGAAAATACGCATAAGGAATAGGGTAAAATAGAAAAATAATAATGAAACACATCTCAGTGCGAGTCTAATGTATGACAGAGTGTGAGACAAGTCATTATCAATTTGATGCAATTCAATATGATTAGACTAGGACTTACGATGTATAAGGAAAAAATTGGGTATATATCTTTTCAATGGATCATCTCATCATGAATTGATCAAATAGGATTAATGATGAAATAGGATTAATAAGAATTGATGGTGTAAAATTAAAATGAGCCCCATGAATGAATCCAACAGATACAAATTTCCAAGTGTAGAAAAAAATTAAGAACATTATCAATAGGATAACACACAGTTTAATCCCTTAAATAATAAATATAATTGAGTTTTCATAATGGTCCATCAAAAAATAACTCGGTCAATGTGGTCCCTCTAAAATATGATTCGAGTAAAATAGCCGAGTTGACTCGGGCAAAAAACCCCCTGAATTAGACTATTTTGCCCCAGTCATATTTTTTATGGACCACATTGACCGAGTTTTTGTTTGAGGGATCATTATGAAAACTCGACTATATTTGAGGGACCAAATTATACATTATCTATTATCAATAATTTTTTTTTAAAAAAGACTAAAACCAAACTAATAAATTACTATAACAAACGTACTGAGCACATTAAAGAAAATTTTACTTACTGAGAGCTCGTTTGATTTACATAAAAGTATTTTTTTTTAGAAAATTATATTTTATATGAATTTACTTCTCATGTGAAATGTTTATTTTTTTTTAAAAAAAAGAAACCTTCTCAAGGAGTCAGGTTATACTCAGATAGTGAAAAAAAAAAGCATTGAGCCAATGGTTGTGCACTTCTCGCCAGGTCTCTAAGTATTCTCATATTCCCCCCTTGAAGTATGAACTTTATTTATATGCTCAAAGTTGGATACATCATCCAACAAAATAAACTCTCCCTTATTACAATGGTTTTCTCCACTTATTTCAAACTCTCTCCCAATAATGACCATACTATCAGAATTTACAAAACCTTCAGAATCATTTCGGATCCCTTCCATCACAACATTGCTTCTTGCAAAAATACTTTTCAGATTGTTCCTGAATTGAACATTATCCCCCGGCAAACTATGGATATTTTGGATAGTATGAAGCAAAGCAGAATACTAAATGAACAAGAGATTATTACATTCCTCATTCCTTGGGCAATTTCTTTCCATCAGGTCTTCATTTCTTTGCTGCCAAATATATAACATATATTCGAAAATGTTAACTATAGGACCTTTGAGCTTCGCCTGATTAGCAAGGTTGTGAGCCTGCATATTCAGAGTTCATGTTGTATGAAATCAGCCCACAATGTTGAGCCCTTCAGCCATCAGTAATGTATCTTATATGAGGTTTTTTAAAAACCAAGGTGGTTTGTAGATACCATTCAAGATGTTTATGAGCCTCAAACAATCAGAGAATATCTTGATGTGTTTGATTCCCAACAGCTTAACATACAAGATACTGATCCAAATGGCCCAAGCGTCTGCAATCAAAGGTGATGCAATGAAACCAGAGCTAGAGCCTTTAGTGATAATATTATTATCTTTGTCCATAAAGCAAAAGCCAAATCCTGCTTCTCTATTATTTTCAAACCAGACTGCATCACAGTAAATGCTGTAGGCAATATCAAAAAGGTTTTGAGAATTGACATAATTTGAAGTAGTATTCTCAATGCAAGATTGCATACCATCATTTCCTAGAGTATGGGCCTCCTTTGGGATGCAACAATCAAAATGGGATTTAAGGAAGTTAGTTTCAGCTAGAGATCTCCAAATAAAAAGTTTAACATTTGTCTTCTTGTTTTTGAAATATTCCCCATTTCTGTTCTTCCAAATATGCCATAGACCTGCAATTATATAACCAATTAAGATGTTTTTTCCTGAAATGTCCAAACTTGCCCTCTCTTTCAGCCAACTACCACAATGCCAATTATCAATATTATCAAACTAATATCCAATAGTTTTTCCATATTCTTTTCAGAATTCCCTAGTCAAAACACAATTAAAGAAGATGTGTTCAATGCTATACTCAGACATTGTGCATACATAACAATTACCTTTTTCAATGTTTGTGAACTTAGAAAGATAATATGTTGTTGGCAGTCTGCCTAGTAGTAGCTTCCAAGCAAAAATCTTGCTTTATGAGTCACTTTGGCACTCCAGAGTCTTCTCCAATCATGAGTTTGATCACTGTTGAAATTTTAATTCTCCTTTAGAAAATTATAAGCAATTTTTGAGCTTAAGAATCTCTTTTCATTCCCTGCCCATATCCATTTGTCAGTGACATTATGCAAGGGCAATTATATGCTTAGAATTCTTTCTTTAAATGATCCACCCAATATATCAGATATAAGGTCAATATTTCATTCCTTATTTTGAATTAAATCAGAGACATGGAGGGTGCCTTGAATCTTTTATATTTCAAAAAAAGTTGGCCACCAAACCAAGAGAGTACTATCAATACAGGGATCATTGATAGTATCAGTATCAAGACCATTCCTAATTTTCTTCATGAGACCTAGCTTGAGCTTCTTAATAGAGCTTTGAATGCTCTTGAAAGTCCAAGATTTATTTCTGATAGAAATTTCCTTCCATGGATGTCAGTTTGCGTATCTTGCAGATAGAAGCTTTGACCATAGACTTTTTTTCTTATTCAAGAGAGGCAAAGTCCTTTTGGCAATGATAGAAGTTTTAGTAGTAGATAGCTCTTTAACTCCTAATCCACCATTAAGCTTGCTTAGAGTGATCCTTTTCCAACTTACTAAGTGAATGCCTTTTTTTTGCTGCTGTTGCTCCAAAGAAAATTTCTTGACAAACTTGTGTATTTATCCCGTACTTTATCATTGATATTTGTAGTAGCTAGAGTATGAATGGGAATGGAGTTCATTATTGAATTCATCAAGATTATTTTGCCTGCTTGAGAAATAGACTTATTGGCCAAGTTTTCAATTTTGCTCATGCCCTTGTCTATCATTAAGTTTTGTTGGGTGACTGATATTTTCTTTTTGTATATGAAGACTCCAAGGTATTTCATGGGAAGTGCCCCCTCTTTGATGCTAAAGATCTTGCAGATTTCAGCTTTCATACTAGCTTGGCAGTTTTCAGGGAAAAAAATATGTGATTTGCTTTTATTCACTTTTTGATTTATGCCATTGCAGTAAGTATCCAAGATGGCTTGAAGCTGATAATAAGAACTCTTGCAGCATTTTATAGTTATGAGGATGTCATCTGCAAAGAAGAGGTGAGATATCCTAATATCCTTGTATTTAAAAGCTTTGATCAGACCTTTCTTTTTTGAATCCATAATGAGTAGAGGTAGTAATTCCTGAAGTATGATGAATAGATAAGGAGACAAGGGGTCTCATTGCCTAACACCTTTAAAGCCTTTGAACCCTGCTGAGCTTAAACCATTGACACTGCATTTATATGTTGTAGACTTTAAACAAGCCATGAGCCAATTTTTGAAAACTCCTAGAAAATTCATTTTATGCAAAATATCACCAAGAGCATCCCATGATACCCTATCGAAGGCTTTTTCAAGGTCCAACTTGAGGATGAAGAAGGGTTTTTTCCTCTTTGAATTACTGATAATACTCACAATTTCAGAAACTAGTAAGACATTATCATGTAGTTTCCTCTTTTCCACAAAAGCTACTTGTTCTTTCTGAAATGAGCAATCTTATGAATGACTGTTGACCAAAACTTTCGAGAGTATCTTGTAAGATACATTGCATAAGGCTATAGGTCTGTAATCAGTGATGAGCTTGGGGTTATCTTTTTTAGGGATAAAAATCAGGTTTGTTTGGCCCCAAGTATCTGGTATAATAGCCTTACAATGAAATTCATTCAGAGCATTTAAAAGTGGCTTTTTGATCATGTCCCAATAGCTTATGTAGAATTCCAAAATAAATCCATCAGGACCAGGAGTTTTGCTTCTGCCAAGGTTGTTAACTGCATCTTTGATTTCTTGCATAGAAAAGCCTCTAATGAGATCAATCTTCTTGTTGATCGGAATTTTCCTCAAGTTCAAATCTTTGAACTAATGCCAATCTGAATTAGGAGTGCCCTCCTTTTCCCACAACATTTTGTACCAATTGGCAAAATCATCAACAATATCTTTGGGTTGGCTGATAGACTTCAATTTCCAAAATGTAATTTTTCCTTCTTTTGAACTTGACTAAGTTATGAAAAAACTTAGTGTTCTTGTCATTCTGCTCCAACCAATTAGATCTAGCTCTAGACCACCATTTAATATGAATTTGTCTATTAAGGGCCATGGCTTTATTTGTCAAACTTTTGAGTCTGATTTCATCATGCTCATTGTATTGATTGTTTGCTTCAATTGTTTCAAGAACCTCAATCTCCTACAAAGTTTCTTTTAGGTTCTTTTCTAGAAAACCTAAGCCATGGTTATTCCATTGCTCAAGATCACTACTTAGTTTTTTCAGAGTTTTGCTGAATTGGTTCATGCTCATGTTGTTTACATTCTGATACTCGCAAGCCTTGCTAACTAGTTCTTGGGTTTCTTCATAGCCAAGCCAATAAAGTTCAAAGGTGAACCTTCTTCTTGGGATATCAGGAAAATTAATAGGGTTAGTATTGACCAGAATTGGTCTGTGATCAGATGCCACTCTGCTCAAGTGAAAGACCAAAGTTTTGTTGAAAAGAGAGAGCCAATTCTCATTGGCATATGCTCGATCAAGCCTTGCAAGGATCTTTTTTGAACCAACCCTGTTATTTGACCATGTAAATCTAACACCATGAAATTTTAAGTCAATAAGTCCAGCCTCAGAGTATAAATTCCTGAAAGAACTGCTTGAAGTCCCAAAGATAAAAGCTTTACCCCCAAGTTTATCATCTAGATTGTCAATACAGTTGAATGTGAAATGTTTAATTGATATCAAACAAATTGCAACTTTTCATAACTCAACATCCCACGTCTTGTTTGGTTGATATTACTTAGCAAAATATGTTCTAGTGCATAACAAGATATATGAATGAGGATAGAATAGAGAAAAAAACACACAAAATAATCATGAATAATTTTACACATGCGAGACAAAAATAATGCCCATTGAAAATACACACGAGGAATAGAACAAAATAGAAAAAAAAATACCTCTAAGAGTGAGTATAATGTACGACGGAGTGTGAGGCAAGTCAGACTAGACTTGATGCATTTCAATATGATTAGACTACGACTTCCTATGTATAAGGAGGAAATTAGGTACATATCTTTTCAATGGACCACCCCATCATGCATGAATTGATCGATTAATGAGAATCATTCAACTTAGAGTAATTATCTAAATATATCTTATACTTTACCATTTTCTCAATTTTGTCCAATTTTTTTCATTTCACTAAGTTGTATCATATACTTTTAAATTTGTCACAATTGTATCCCTCTATTAGTTGTTTGTCCCCAGCCCCGTTAAACATGTGACGTGGCGATCCGATGTGGATTTATATATATATATATATATATATATTAAAAAATAAATAATTCAGCACACCATGTTGTCACAGGCCAATTGTTTTGTGCGAAAGAACCCGTACGACACCAATGCATCCCGTGCAAGAGATAAGCCTATCATATCGAATCCATCCTGAATTGGGCTTCCCGACTTAACATCGCAGGGCATATGTCGGTTAACGTGCCAACCTCGCGCTCCATATATGCGTCCTCAAAAGACCATGTTGGCCGAATGGTATTGAAGGCGTAAAGTAAAACAATAATTTTAGGACTATGGACGCAAGAAAATATAAAACCAAGTTTAGGACGAGCTCCACAATTGTCTTGGGCAAAGATTGACTGGTCGCACGCCCATATGGGCTGCTCGTGCGTCTCCGCCCAAGGCAATCACTTTGTTTGCCAACGCTCTCATACATTATACAAGAGACCCCTAACCCCTAAGTGTCACCCCCAAGGTTCCCAAAAGCACAAAGAGCATGACAAAATCGTGGTCATGCGAGATGGTGATTTTCTATGGCCATGGCTATGACGAATGCAGGAAAACTGCTCCGCTTAGTCGTAACGCACGCACCAAGCGTCGAATGACCTTGAAATGTATCCAACTCGTACCGTTGGCCCTCGAGGATCGCACAAAGGATTTTACATGTATGAACTAGAATAAAATGCAAAATTACATAGACGCGAAAATATATTTACAAATATGTAGGGAACATTCCGTCATGATTCGTCATTCCTCGGGCGCATCAAAAAGTCCCTAACATCCTCCCCCACTTCAAGCTTCGAGGTCCTCGTCGAACTCGCCTCGGCCGCACCACCTTTCTGGCATAGGCTGTAATTGCTGAAGTGAATTCTTCAGAAGTAATCGAAGAGAACACCGCATGAGTAACGACACGCTGCATTGGGGCTGCAACATGCCGAGTTTCGCCGTGAAGTCCATCACCAGAAAATGACTACTTGGAACATCATTAAGTTTCATCATCTCCTGTTATTGCGAGAAAGGGCTTTGAGATTCCCAACTCGTTGCTAGGCAATGAAAGTCCCAGACTTATGGAGCAAAGGAATGTCGTTGAGCAACGCTTGCTTGAAGGGGCACCAGCGCCGTTGAGCAACACTCGCTTGAATGGACACCGAGAAATAGCTACTGGGTTCACCAAGTCTCGATGTTGCTGGACTATGAGAGTCCCAGACTTTGTGGGGAACACGAGAGCCGTTGAGCAACGCTCGCGTGAAGGAACCCGAGAAATGGTTACTCAATTCACCAAGTCCCATTTTTGCTGAGCAATGAAAAGTCCCAAACTTAAGGAGCATACAAGCAATGCTCGTCTCAGATAACATCTGGGTGTCGTTGTGCAACACCCAAGTGATGAGTAGTTCCGTGGCTGCACCACACTAGAGCATTGCCTCCACCACTGCCTTGAGCCGATCACTACTTGCTCACTCGCCCCCCGTAGGAGTCATGGCGCCCATCTCAACGAGCTTCAAGTCTTACGGATCACTGCTTGCTCACTCGGCCCCCGTAGAGGTCATGGCGCCCTCCTCCGATCCCATCTCAACGAGCTTCAAGTCTTGCGCTGCTCCTCGAATCACGACTTGAGAGATTTTCTCCAACCGGGTCACAACATCCGCGAACACTCCGCACTAAGAGCATTGCTGCCACACCACAGTTGTTCTTCACTAGTGCTTGGTTCGAACCTACCAATCTTGCGTCTTAAGAGCCATCTGCTATGCGCACCAACCTTGCAACTTAGGGGGACATCAGCCCTGCGCACCAACTAGGCATCTCACGAGCAATCTGCTCTATGCTGCGTCTTAGGGGTCATCAGCCCTGCACACAAACTTTGGCGACTCACGAGCCATCGGCTATGCGCTGCGTGTTAGGGGACATCGCCCTACGCACCATCCTTGGCGACTCACGATCCATCGGCTCTGCACTATGTCTTAGGGGACAACACCCTACGCAGCATCCTCAGCGACTCACGAGCTATCGGCTCTACGCTGCGTCTTAGGGGACAACGCCCTGCGCGCTATTCTCGCGTCTTATGAGAGAGTCTACTTTATGCACCATGTGTGTCTTATTAGGGATCTGCTCTGCGCAGGACTTTGCGTCTTATGAGAGAGTCTGCTCTACGCACCACGATGGGTCTTATGAGAGATCTACTCTGCGCACATGAGCTATGAGCCATCTGCTCTGCGTGCAAACGACTTTGCGTCTTAGGGGCCCATCCGCCATGTGCAAAAGTCACAATATTCACATCAATCAATGCATGCTTGCCTCCCTGAATACAACAGTCGGAAGGTTCATCGACTGGGTTCACTACATCAGCAACTTGAGCGCCACAGATGGAATGTACATCGGCTATGTTTGCATCGAGGGCTTTCTCAGTTGGAGGTTTGCAATGCTAGCTTTCATACTAACTGTCACGGGCCAATTGTTTTGTGTGGAAGAACCCGTGCGGCACCCTTGCATCCTGTGTAAGGGATAAGCCTATCATAAAAGACAAAATTACATAGACGCGAAAATATATTTACAAATATGTAGGGAATATTTCGTCATGATTCGTCATTGCTCGGGCGCATCAAAAAGTCCCTAACAATGTGGGACACTATTTTTGTCTTTTATACTCATATTTTCCTACCCCACGTGAACAACCCACTAGCTCCGCTTGGCCGCCGCCGTCGCCAGCACTCTGACACACCCTCAGCCCACCTTCGACAAACAGAGCATTGTACCCGACTACGACTCCACCGCATGACTGCATGGCACCCGCCTGCACCGTGCGTAGTAGGCTGAGATTTCCAAGTTGACCACTAACTCAACGTCCATCATGGTCAGTGCCACCTCGCTGCTTCGTAAGGCGTCTGATTCCCTCTCCGAGCCCTCCAGCAGCAGCGGCGCCGCCACCTCATCTGGCACTCACGATGTGTGTCCCAATGTCCGCGCCTCTTTGTTGATCCAGATGTGGCGGGAGCTAGAGGCCAAGGCCGGTCTCACTCTAAAGCACCGCACCACGAGTGGCTTCAACAATAGCACAATCTCCAATGACAGTTCGTTCTTCGTCGACGAGCCTTTCGACGTCAACTCTGATGGATTTGACGAGTCTAATGCATATCATGGATTGGAATCTTGACACGATGACGACCACGACATCTCCTGCGCACTCGACTTCTTCCTCGTTGAACGAGAGTTATGAGAAGAATCGCGTGGGGAGCATTGTCATAATGCTGAGCTCCAGGAATGACCATGAGGCATGGCAGCGAACAGGTGGCGTCGCGCAGGCTTATCGATGATGAGGTGGCGAGGTCTTCATCGATCAGAGGTGATGAAGACCAGGGCATTTATGTCCTCCATCTGCAACTGGTACCGGAGGCTCACTGTCTCTCACCCGCACAACTCCCTCAACTTCACATGTAACTCTGCAGTCTCACCCGAACCATTTTGCTTGACCAATGCCCCTGCAATATTTTGTAATCTCATGAACATGTATTCCATTATGTATTAGATAAATTTGTGATTGTCTCCTTGGATGACATTGGCGTTTACCGTGCATTCCTTAAGGAGCACTTAGGGCATTTAAAGTTAGTGATCTAGAGATTGAGAGAACATAACTTGTACGTGAAAAAAGAGAAGTGTGAGTTCTGTGTCTAACAAATCATGTTCCTTGGACACATTATTGGGAAGGGAACTGTAAAGATGGACCCTCGCAAGGCGAAGGCCATTGAAACTAGTTGGTTCCTACAAAGATCGGTGAACTTAAGAGTTTTCTTGGGCTGGCGAATTATTACAAAAAGTTCCTAAAGGGATACTCAAGGGAGGTATTCTCGCTGATAGATTACTGAAGAAAGATTAGCCTTTTGTGTGGACATAATAATGTCAGCAGGCCTTTGACAACATTAAGGCGAAGATAACTTCTAAGCTGGTGCTAAGATTGCCAAACTTTGGCGAACCATTTAAGGTGCATATGGATGCAGTAGACCGTGTTGTTGGTGGAGTGCTCATGTAGGACGGGCACCCAGTTGCCTTTAAGAGCTGGAAGCTTAAGCTCGTGGAGCAAAAATATTATGCATATGAGAAGAAAATGTTAGTGGTTGTGCACTGTACTATGTTTGTTGTGAAGACAAACAAGGTTTGCCAACACATTCTTCAGAACTCAAAAGAAATTGAGCCCGCGATAAACCATATGGCAGGAATTCCTTGTAGAGAACGATTTTGAGTGGGAACATAAGACATGATGACACAATTAGGTGGTAGATGCCTTGAGCAGAAAGGCGACGAAAATGGTGCCAACGATGACACACTTAGAGTCTGGCTTCCTTGATAACATCAAAGAACTGGCCCAACATGACTCAACATATAAGAGGTTGGTATCGCAAGTTTAGGATGGAACAATGTGAAAGGTGTTAAGGCATGTAGAGGGGGGTGAATAGTGTGAATCTAGATTCTATCCACACTTTAAATTGTACTCTAAATGCGGAAGCAATATAAGTGAATGAGAATCACACAAAATTAAGCAATGCTAACAAGTTGATTTATAGTGGTTCGGCCCCAATGCCTACTCCACTACATTGGCTCACCACCAAAGATTTCACCACCACTTGTATTAATTTTTCTTTCCTTCTAATGAGAGTTTACCAAGGCATTATCTCTTACACTAGAGAGTGTCTCTACCTCAAATGTAAGGAACCCTAAAGTTACAAATAAGTGAACCTAATGTGTGTCACCCACACCTTCTTACAAACACAAGTGATAAAAAAATAACAAAAAAATACAAGCAAATGATAGCAATAATAAACAATACAAACTTAGCTCTCAACCAAGAAGTCCTAGCTCCTCTTGATGCCTTGATGATGAAACAATTGAAGGTTGAAGGGAAGATCAAGGGTTTTTGTCTCCAAGCTACGATTTGCACAAAGCATGGCTCAATCAAGCTCAATGATGATCAAAATATGTCTCAAGAAGTGTTAGATAGTTTGGAAGGCAAGTTTGGGTCTTATATAGAGATTCCAATGATAGGTGCTCGATTTTCAAATAGCTCAACGGGTAAAAATTCAAAATAGAGCCGTTGGGAGAATTTTGAGAATTTTGTTGGGAATACTTTTAGAGTACCGGTACTTTCCAGGCTATTCCAAAATGTCAACCCGAGTTATTTCGGATTGTTCTGAGTTGTCTATCCGGCTTATTTCGGGTTGTCCATTCTGGTTGTTCCGGGTTGTCCATCCGGGTTGTCCATCCGGGTTGTTTCGGGTTGTTACAACATCTCATTCGGAATGTTGTTTATGATTTGGAAACTCTTGATAATACTGTAGAGTACAGGTACATTCCGGTTGAAGTCTAGTGAACCAAACAAGCAAGGTTCTTTCCTTTGGGTCGGGTTTTGGGTTTGGTTCTTTAGGGGTCTTTACATTATAATGAGGATTAATACAATTATTTTAGACACCCTAAACCTAAACTCTATTCTTCCCGATGAATTCGAGCGCATCGACCAATGTTCTTCCAATTCACCGATTTTTCAATATTTTCGATCGTGGACGTCACATGCAAACCGATATGGAACCTAAAAATATTTCTCCATAAAATCATTAGTTCCATGTTTGTTATCATCAAAATCGAGATTAAGACCAAGGTTGAAAACTTTAGGCCAACACAATGTGGCGCTATTGACTACAAGATGGATTGCTCTATGCCAAGGGTAGCCGAGTTTATATTCCCTAGCGGAAGGGGACTGTGGACTCAACTCATGCGCGAGTGCCAAGATGCATAGTGGGCTAGGGATGGATAAGATGCTTGCACTCCAAGCGCACTCCTACTTTTGGCCAAAGATGGAGACAGACGTTGAGCTATATGTCTGCACATACCTTGTTTGTCAGCAAGACAAAGTGGAGTGGTGCACAGAGGCAGAGTTGCTACAACCCTTGCCCATTCTAATGAAACCATGGACCTCAATTTCAATGGTTTTCATTACATGTTTTCTAGAGGTGAAGGGTCATGATGTTGTGATGGTAATTGTGGACCGATTGTCCAAATACACTATCTTCTGACCTGTTCGAAGGGTGTGCACTACAAAAATGGCGACGAAAGAATTCTACAAGAATGTGGTGAAGTTCTTTGGGATTCCAACTGATATTGTCAGCGACCGCGATGGTAGATTCATGATCAAGTTCTAGATGCACTTGTTCAAACTGATCGGGATGGAGTTGAAGTCACTACAAGAAAATAGACTTTCACCAATAAATAATTACCAACAAACTAATTTTGTTGGTATTACCAATAAAATTACTAACAAATATATCATTTGTTGGTATTACCAACAAAATTACCAACTCATTTGTTAGTAATTACCAACAAATATATCTTTATCCATTGGTATTACCAACAGATAATTATAATATCCGTTGGTAATACCTAGCAGAGCATCACCAACGGATTTTACCATTGAAAATCTGTTGGTATTAGTATTACCAACGAATTCTTGACTATTACCAACATATTTTTGACTATTACTAACGAATTTTTGACTATTACCAATGAATTTAATCCGTTGGTGATATCCAATTTTTTTGTAGTGAGTTTTCTATTGCCAACCATCCACAAATTGGATGAACCAAATGTTGGATGAATATTTGAGGCACTATATGACAACAAGCCAAAGAAATTAGCTTGATCTCCTTGACACGACACAATTTTGCTACAATCTGCACTGTTCTTCCTCTACCGGATTTAGCCCCTTTGAGTTGCTTATGGTGTACCAACCACTAGCTCCACATGAGATTGACTTGTAAAAAAAAAGAAGCCTCATGGCCTGCCGCATATCGATACGTACAAAGCAAGCAGTAGATGCTGGAAGAGGCCAAAGACAACCTTGAGAAACCTGCCATTCGTATGAAGAAGTATGCCAACAAGGGACGTCGACCACTAGAATTTCAGGTTGATAATAGAGTGTTGTTGAAATTGACACCCTAGATCTGGAAGAAAGTCACAAGTAAGAAGTGACATAAAGGATTGATTCAAAGATATGATTGACCATTTGAAGTTGTGAAACGAGTAGGTATTGTTGCCTATCGCTTAGCCTTGCTGGAGAGGATGAAGATTCATCCAACATTTCATGTTTGCTATCTGAAACCATTCCATGAAGATTCCCCAAAAATAGGGTGCGCGACGGCCATGAGCGCACCATTGACTATCACAAAGGAGTTTAGACACGAGGTTGATCGGATGCTGGACCATAGAATGCTGGGGTACAACAAGATGAACAGAATGATCGAATACTTAGTTACATGGAAGGAATGTTTAGAATCATATTTGTGGTAGTACGACGACAAAATCCCATAGTACTACAAGTTTGTTACAATAAGGGCATCAGCTTCCTCAAGTGGGAGAGGTCTGTTACACCCCTAGATCTTGTGGCGGATCAGCCCAGCGCATGGGGAGCCTGGGGCTCGCGTAGGGTAAGGATATTGCTGGACCGAGGACATTCCAATTGTGTTCACACTTGGTGAAGTACTTGCCTGTCATGACATGGACATGGCAAGAGCTTGGTGGGACATCCGCAGGTGATGACCCGTGCGGACAACAGCCCATGTGCACAATGGCATGGGTGTGGCATTGTGCAAGGATTGGCCGCCTGTGTGCAAGGTATGTTAGATTGGATCAAATCAAATTATAATCAAGTCCAGTTCAATTGAATTTGATTGGATTTGATTGAATCAATTGAACCCGCGACAAACCATATGGCAGGAATTCCTTGCAAAGTATGATTTTGAGTGGGAACATAAGACATGGTGACACAATGAGGTGACAGATCCCCCAAGCAGAAAAGCGACAGAAATGGTGCCAACAGTGACACACTTAGAGTATGGCTTCCTTCATAACTCAAGGAACTGGCCCAACATGACTCAACATATTAGAAGTTGGTCTCGCAAGTTCAGGATGGAACAGTACTGAGGCGCTATTGACTACAAGATGGACTGCTCTATGCCAAGGGCAGCCGAGTCTATGTCCCTAGCGGAGGGGGATTGTAGACTCAACTCATGCGCGAGTACCAAAATGCACAGTGGGTTGGACATCCAGGGATGGACAAGATGCTTGCACTTCTAGTGCACTCCTACTTTTGGCCAAAGATAGAGGCGAACATCGAGCTATATGTTCGCACATGCCTTATTTGCCAACAAGATAAAGTGGAGCGGTGCACAGAGGCAGGGTTGATGGAACCCTTGCCCATTCCAGTGAAACCATGGACCTCAATTTCAATGGATTTCATTACATATTTTCCAGAGATGAAGGGCCATGATATTGTGATGGTAATTGTGGACCGATTCTCCAAATATGCCGTCTTTCAACCTATTCGGAAGGCATGCACTGCAGAAATGGTAGCAGAAGAATTCTACAAGAATGTGGTGAAATTCTTTGAGATTCCAACTAATATTGTCAACGATCGTGATATATGGCGAATTCACGATCAAGTTCTAGACGCACTTGTTCCAACCATTCACAAACGGATGGAAAGGTGGAACGGGTGAACCAAATGTATGAGGAACATTTGAGGCACTATATGACAACAAGCCAAAAAAATTGGCTTGATCTCCTTGACACGACACAATTGTGCTACAATCTGCATCGTTCTTCCTCCACTGGATTTGACCCCTTGCCCCTTTGAGTTGCTCATGGAGTACCCACCACTAACTCCACATGAGATTGCCTTGCTGAAAAAAGAAGGCTCATGTCCTGTTGCATATCAATACACACAGAGCAAGCAAGAGATGCTGGAAGAGGCCAAAGACAATCTTAAGAAGGCTGCCAGACGTTTGAAGAAGTATGCCAACAAGGAATGTCGACCCCTAGAATTTCAGGTTGGCGATAGAGTGCTGCTGAAATTGACACCCTAGATCTGGAAGAAAGTCATAAGTAAGAGGTGGCATAAAGGATTGATTCAAAGATATGATGGATCATTTGAAGTTGTGAAGCGAGTAGGTATTGTTGCCTATCGCTTAGCCTTGCTGGAGAGGATGAAGATTCACCCAACATTTCATGTTAGCTATTTGGAACCATTTCATGAAGATTCCCAACAAATAGGGTGCACGACGGCCAAGCGTGCACCATTGACTATTGTAAAGGAGTTCAGACACAAGGTTGATCGGGTGCTGGACGTACCATTGACGTTGGGGTACAACAAGATGAACAGAAAGACCAATGGCTTCCTCAAGTGGGGGAGGTCTATTGCACCCTTAGATCTTGTGGCGAATCAGCCCAACGCGTGCAAGCCTCGGGTCATTGCAGGGCAAGGACATTCCAAGTGTGTTCACACTTGGTGGACTACTTGCCCGCCATGAGACGAACATGACAAGGACTTGGCGGGACATCAACGGGTGATGATGTATGCGAACAATAACCCATGTACACAATGGCATGGGCGTGGCGTGACGCAAGGATTGACCGCCCGTGTGCAAGGTATGTTAGATCGGATCAAATCAAATTACATTCAAGTCCAGTTCAATTGAATTTGATTAGATTTGATTGAATCAATTGTGGTTCTTTGGAAGTATACTTGGGATTGAACCATGGAGTCAAATGTCAAACTTGATCAATTTGGGTCTATTTTAGTTTAGTGATCATCAAATTGAAAGAGATCAAAGGAAGATAATATATATTTTAACGAGTAAGAAACTGAAGTGGGAAATTGCACGTAATTTGTTACCTCTTACAAAGAGGAAAAAACACGTGTATACCACCAAACATAAATTATACTTTTCACCTTCTTTTAAACCTTTACGTGCTAACTTGCCTTAAACATAATCCATACTATTTTATATTTAAAATGAATTTAATAAACATTTTAACTGCTTTATAACGACAATAAATAATTAAATAGATTCGGTAGTTTATATATAAAATTTTTAAAAAACAAAAGAATACAGATTAATTATAAATATGTGAAACTTCATGATAATTTTAATTTATATTAAAAAAATATAAAGTTTTTGACAATATATGGATTTAGGCCGGCGGCGCCGGGATTCTATGACGTTGATAGGACGCAAAGATACGGGAGAAAAAAACACAAGGAAAAAGATCATAATCTACAAAGTGGCATATTTCTTTTTGGGTCCCACACCAATTAGCTAGGGCTTGGACGGTGACACTGTGCTTCTTGTGTATCTTTGACTTTTTGATCAAATCTTCGCACTATATATACATGTGGTGGCTGAATTTTATATGTCGATCTAATCATTAAATCATTATTGTCACTAACAAATCTCTCCATATTTTACACTGTTTTTAGATTTTCCAGTATGCATATGTCTAAAAATATCTTCAAATGCTTCATTAATATTGTCCATTTTTCTGCAAATAAGGAATTCAAAGCATGTCTAAATTCAAACCACAACCATAAGCAATTCCTTGACTACCTTCACCGTGAAAATTCACATGTACAACTATTCTCTGCAGTCCAAGCAGTATCACAGTAGGCATTTATGTACAACTCATTAGTCCTGCCATCAGAACTCTTTTCAGTTGGAATTAATATACATATTCTTTTTTTTTTTTTACCAAAACAGACAAAATTACTCTATTAATTGACTAGTACCGGGATCAAAAAGATCAGAGTACAAAATTATCTCGAGCTGTGGAGGACGAATAGAGGACCATATATGGTGGTCCTTAGCGTCTCGCGCTCGATTTGCTGCCCAGTGCGCAGTTTTGTTGGTCTCTTGGTAGCAAAAATTAAAAGAAATCGTCGAACACTGCAATCTCAAAGTTTTAATGTCTGAAATAAGGGAAGCAATGGACCACGACACTGGTCTAATAGAGTTTAATGCTTCCACCAAAATTTTACAATAAGATTAAAAAATTACATTTGATAGAGAATTTGTTATGACAAATTGCAAACTTTCTTTAACCGCCAAAGTCTCCAATTGCATAATCGAATCCCCTTTAACATAGCTACTTCCCACAGCATTGCACTGACCATCATGCCCACGGACAACAAAGCTGATACCACCTTCATTACACAAAAAATAAGCATCACAATTAATCTTAACAAAACCCGGTGCAGGAGGAATCTATTTTATAATAGAATTGTTATGATTGATATTGCCCTCTGACTCATGATTTTTAAGATAACTCGCAGCATACACCAAAATTTTAATCACAAGGCTCTGGGAGTTAGGCTGTCGAACCTCATGAACTCTACAATTTCTAGTGTGCCAAATGAACCAGCAGGCCGTGGCAATAAGGGATCGATCCAATTTTGGATCCCTCCCTGATCGAACTGCTATTTGAAGCCAAGATCCAGAATGCCAGTTTAGAGGGCCAAAAATGTCCAAACCCGTTTTCAACTGCAGCAATGTTCAAATTTCACTCGCAAAAGGACAAACAAAGAATAGGTGTTCAATAGATTCAGGATGGGGTGAACAAAGAGGACATAAATCAGTCACAGATAGGCTCATACGAATTAAACTAGACCTAAGAGGAAGCTTAAGGTGAAGCATTTTCCAACAATTTTTTTTAACTCTAGGCGCAATGCTTAATTTCCAGAGGTTCGACCAAGGGATATTAATAGGGGCAGCTACAGGTTCATGGCTTCTAAAAAAATTATAGGCCATTTTGGTAGTAACACTACCTCCCAGACTTGCCTTCCAAATAATTTTGTCATCATTGAGTATCAATGGCAACTCAATCCTATTAATGGATTCCCACAGCACTGGACCAAACAGATTAATCCAAGAATTAATATCCCACCTTTGATCAGAAATGAGCTCACTAACATGAACATTGGTATTAAAAATATTCATATTAATAAATGAAGGCTTGCAAATGAATGGCAGATTAGTAATCCAGTTATCAAAAAGGAGATTAACATTCACACCAGATAAAATAATAGTATGGAATCCTGAGTATAATTCAAGAAAAGCTTGCCTGAACAATTTCCAACTCCAAGAAGATTTGGAATTGGACTCATTAAAATTCCTCAAGTCTCTATATTTAGCATTAACGATTCTTCCCCAAGGAGAGGAATAAGGGTTAAGGTAGTCTTGAACTCTCTTTACTTGCAGAGATAGGCTCTTAAGATGAAGGTCAGGGATTCCAAGACCCTCTTCTGTGGGAGGGAGAGTAACAGTTTCCCAATTTATGAGATGAAGGACTTTTTTTCAGGTTCACTCGACCAAATGAAGTTTCTAATTATTTGTTCAATAAAATTAATTTGCTTGGATAAGAACCAATTTATTTTCATCGAATGGAGAGGAATGAAATTTAAAATCGATTTGGTTAAAATAATTCTACCCGCCTGAGAGAGATAACCAGTTCGCCAAAGACTTAGCTTGTTTTTAAGCTAGTCAATAATAAATTTATGCCCACTCGGAGGAGGCCTTCTAGGCGAGATCAAACAGCCCAGGTATTTAAATGGAAAACTCCCAACTTTCATACCCAAAAAATTAGAAACATCCCTAATTTTTGTAGCCGATGTATTTTTCGAAAAATAGATTTGAGATTTTGAAAAATTAATTGCTTGACCCGAAAACCTTTCATAGCATTCAAAAATTCTTTTGATGGCGGTTAAGCTCTTAGAATTTGCTCTAAATGTTAGCAATATATCATCTGCAAACATCATATGGTTGAGAGAAGTATTGGCATCAAATTTGAACGGCGATACACGCTTAGTAGAGACAGCTTTGTTGAGTAAAACTGTCAAATACTGAGCCACTAAAACATACAGGTAGGGGGATAGAGGATCCCCCTGCCTAATGCCTTTACAAGAATTAAAGCTAGCAAAAATTTCATTATTAATTAAGCAGGAAAAACTTGCTGACGTAATACAACTCATAACCCAATCAATAAATTTGGAAGGACAATCATAAGCATGCAACATAAGTTTGATAGCACTCCAACTTAGTTTATCATATGCCTTCTCCAAATCTATTTTAACCATGACATAAGGGTTTCGACTTTTAAAACCAAACATTGAATGAGCCACTTCCTGAGCAAGCAAGATGTTATCATGTATACTTCTGCCTTTCATGAAGACAGATTGCTCAAGGGTGACTAAGTTTGGAACTAAAGGTTTTAAACGATTAGCCAAAACTTTTGCCAAAATTCTATAGTCCAGATTAAAAAGCTCAATTGGCCTGAAGTCTCTAATAAAGGATGGGTTATTGCATTTAGGGATAAATGTAAGCAAGGTTTTATTCCAACTAGCAGACAATATAGCAGAATCATGAAAATTTGACATGCATTGCATAAAACTTGCCGAGATGATATGCCAGTAGGATTTATAAAATTCTCCCATAAACCCATCAACACTAGGGCTCTTACCATTAGGTAAGGCCTTAATCACATTTGAGACCTCCAAAACAGAAAAGGGCTTAACAAAATCATTTTTATCACAAGCATTCAACACATGGAAATTAACAGCATGAAGATAATTTACACCCTCCGGAATAGGATCCTACCACAGTTGCTTATAAAAATTAGAGAACTCAATTAAAATAGCATCAATATCAGATATGCAAGATCCATTCGCAAGAGATAAAGTATCAATTTTATTTTTTCTACGATGCATAAGAACTACCCTGTGATACTATGCAGAATTTAAATCACCTTTAGAAACCCACTTAGCCTTAGACTTACACCACCATTTCAAGGTAATTTGCCTTCTCAGGCTTATTGTATAAAGATTTTAGACATAACTCATCAGAAGCCGACAAACCAACCAAGGCATCAATACTTTCTAAATTGGCAATTTCAAAAAAATTGCATCCAAAATTTGTTCAATCATTCAGAGGGAATTTTTATTCCAAGCAAATAAGACACTTCGAGTAAAACTAAGCCCTTTAGAGAATCTAAGCTGAGGGCTTAAAGTCAAAGGTAGCTCCGACCAAGCCTCTTGAACAATTTGAAAAGTTTCTGAGTATTCAACCCAGAAGTTTTGAAAACGAAATAATTTATTGCAAGATCTAAATTTTGCAAATGAGCATAAAATCAGACAATGATAAGAAACTCCGCGTTGAAGATGCTTTATCTTAACCGAGTCAAAAAAATGCAGCCAGGCAGCATTACACAAAAATCGATCAAGACGAATTTAAATTTTCACTAAGCACGATCTATTGTTCGACCATGTAAATGGATTACCAGAGAATCACAAATCAGATAAACCTAAGTTGTGAATAAATTCGTGAAAAGCCAGAATGGGTCTGGTTAAACTGAAGGGTTGACCCCCTTTTTTCTCAAAACTATCAGTAATACAGTTAAAATCCCCGCACAGCAGCCAAGAAAATGACGTTAAATCCAGGTTATAAAAACTTTTCCAAAAATCCTCTTGAATATTTGAAAGCAAAAAAGGCTCGCAGTTATCCATGTCGACAACTAGGGATATAAATTGAGGTTGGAACGATATTACCTAGGCCTGGACCAAAGACGAGATCCAGGCCACAATAAGGCCACCAGATGCGCCATTGGATGGTTGAACCACTCCCCGCCACTACCTGCCAATGGATCTAATGAACCCTTCTCCTCGAGAGTTATCCAGATGGGATTCCTGCACAGCTACTAGAGAAATGCAAAATTTATGAATAAAAAAATGAAGCTCATAACTTACCAGACGGCGCCCAGCACCGTGAACATTTCATGACAGAATGTTCATTGGGGGCTAATTGGCATGGCTTCAGGCTCACCCATAGCCTTAGTCGGCAAGGTGGTTGGAACAGGGGAAAGAACTTTCTCAGAATTAGCGCGAGAGCGCTTAGGATGTTTTTGCATCGCCGGAGGTGAGGGGATGTTGGGCGGTTTTGGAGGCTTGGATCCCTTATGACCTGGCCGAGAGTTCTGCTTGGTGGTCCTAGGTTCAAGAGGTAGCGGAGTAGAGAACGTGAAGCACAGCTCCTGAACCATTTGATTCAACGAACGGGAAGGTGGAGGAGAGGATAGAAGAGAGCTGCAAATCCCGCCTTGTGAGGAGCTCTCAGGCGCACTCACCATATTAGGGGTGGAACCGCACTCGATCGAAGCCACGTGGGTGGCTAGATTTTCTTTGGGAGGCGAAGGGGCGGCTATAGACACTAGGCTTGTTGGGTTAGCCATAGTAAGAGGGGTGTCAGATGATGACACGTGAGCGGCAGAGATCAACTTAGGTGGTGGAACAACAGGTTTTTCACGGTTCGAATCCGAGACAGAAGATCTCGGCGCCTACGAGGTGGATACCAAAGGATTTTTTGAGATCATGGCACTGGCACGCGAGCCACGTGCGATATTTTTAAGCCGCATAGGGGCTACCCTAGGCTGGGGATGTTTAGGCGCTGACACAGGGCAGGGTAATGATACACTTGAAGGGGTATCAAGTTTAGATTTGGCGGTGCACATGGTCTGATCAACATCAACGATTGGATCCTTCCCTCGGGACGAGGATGATGCGCCATTGTGGCACGCAACAACAGAGACTGCGGCCGCATCAGCCCCCACCCGTTCGACTGCCGTTTCCTTGGACTTCTGGCCATGCTCAATGGGCCCCAAGCCGTCACGTGCCAACAACCTGCCGCGAGGGGTCGGATAAGCATCCTGCCCAGGGCAGAGTTCGTCGGCATCTAGGCGGCAACGAGGCCGTCGCCGCGAAACCATCATCCAAGGACCAAACGTCGACTTGGGTTCAGAAGATTCACATGCAGCAGAGCTCATGGGATTAGGACAATCACCCGGACTAGCATTGGCTCTCAGAACAGATGAATCCTTATTTGACCTAGGGCCAGAATCACAGTCGGCCTCTCTATGACCAACTCTACCACACCCAAAGCATACCGAAGGAAGGTTTTCGTAGGAGATAGGTTGGAAGAACTCATAACCTGGTTCTCCAATCCAAAGACCCTGCCTTAAGGGCTTAGAAAGATCAAGGTCAATACAAGCTCTAACATATCTGCCCCTTTCAAAGTGGAAGGAAAGAGGATCAACAACAAGAACTTTCCCTAAGGCTTGAGCCAATAATGAAACACATTCAGCATTCCAAAATTCCAACGGAAGAGCCAGAAATCGCACCCAAATCGGCGTCGTATTAAAAGTTTCACACCAAGGACGAAAATACGGCCTCCATGGAGTGAGGCGGAGAGAGGCACCTCGAAGAGAATATGGCCCATCAGTCAAAACAGAAGACGATGAAGACGATTCACGAAAACGAAACACAAAATACCCTTCTTTCAAATCCAAAACCGAAAGCAGATCCATCGATTTCCAAGTATTCTTTGCCCACGAATTAACCACACCAAGCGGTGGTACCAAACCGAAAAACTTTCCAATTAAACAGTTCGACCATGGCTCTCTCCACGATTGGAGTTGAGTCGGCGAGAAATGCACAAAATTCGGCGATGAGGATTGAATACCACAAAGAGTAGGGTTGCTGCTTACTTCCGATCGAGACAAGTTCTCACCTCGAAGGATCTGCGACCAGGATGGTTCAACAGGGATGTTCCCAGATCTTGACGAAGATCGCCGATGCACAGGACGACGAGAAGCAGGACGCGAACCAGAAGGGGGAGGCTCACCCACATGCATAGAAAGGGAAGGTCTAGCATCTACCCCTATCGCACCATTCGGCACTATAGGGGAGGGGCGACAAGAATCACCGGAGCTCATGATCTTCTCTCCAAGCATTTGATCACTCTATACAAATATTTGAGAAAGAACCACCGACATACATATTCACTTGCACAACTTTGGTGAATAAAGAGTTAGCACCTCCACAGTGATTATTAAAATAAGAACCATTTTTGTTTTTCCTTAAAAGCTATAAATAAAGCTTAAAATCAAGGTTCTTGAAGCACTCTCCATATACGTCATCTCCTTTATTCTTCTCCTAATTTCAACCATTTACCATCTTTCTAGAAATCTATATATTTAAATTCAACACCCAATTAATTTAGACATAGCAATTTGCTAGTAGTTTCAACCATAATGTGATTAGCGTAATTGAGATCATCATAACAAACATAACAAATAACGATTTAGTTTTGACAAATAATTAACGGATGCGAAATAGGAAACATATTCCACAATAGTTCTCATGAGAAACCTTTTTATCTTTTGCGGATCTTTTAAATTTCAAATCTCCCTCCAATCAAAACTAAAATTATAAGGTATATCACGAATTTTAACTTTTAGGTAATTATAGGCCATATTTCAAAATAAAAAGTCTTTATTTTATACCTACTAGAGGAGATGAATAGTATTTATAACTATTTAAATACTATTTATATTTTATCACTTAGTTTAGAAAATTAACTAGAAGATCTTAATGTATTGATCTACTACGTTAAGTGTATCAAGCTATGTGTTAACAATATATTACTAAGAATCTAAATGATAATTTGTTCTAAGTACGGATAATAAATTGATAAGTAAGAACAGAAAAAAATTATAATGGTTCAACTTCTAACCAACTCAACTACCTAAGCTCTCCGCTAAGAATTTTGATCAATCAACTACTAAACCATAGTTGCACATTAGATTCATACCAAATCAATAAGGCTACCAACATTACAAGAAAATATAGCATCACCGCTGAATTTGTTACCAACGGATTTAATTTGTTGGTATTACCAACAAAATTACCAATAAATCAACTTATAATTTTTTCCCCCTTCTATTTCAGCCAACCAAATATTTCCCCCTACTAACTTGCCAAAATATTATTTCCCCGCCATATTTTGTTCAGCCGACCGAAACAAATCCAACCCTAATACTTCGACCCGACAAATCTCTATTGCTTTTTTTGCAGTCGACGACACCCCGCGACACCTCTCTTCCCCAACACCTTGTCGCGACACCTCTCTCCCCCGACACCTTGCCGCGCTAGCTCTCTCCCCCGACACTTCTCTCCTACGACACTTCTCTCCTACGACACCTCTCCCTGCGGGACCTCCCCGCAACACCTCTCCCCGCGACACCTCTCTCCCCCGACACCTTTGTCGCGCCAGCTCTCTCCCCCAACACTTCTCTCCTGGGACACCTCCCCACGACACCTTGCCGTGCCACCTTGCCGCGCCACCTCCCCCGCTGGTACATTTCCCCTCTTTTTTTTCTTCGCTGCAGCCTGCAATCCTCTCTCTCCCCCCGACACCTCCTTGCGCCACCTCTTCTCCAATGTTCTTCCCGTGCCACCTCCTTCAACACCTCCCCCTACGCCACGCCACCCCCCCCCCCCCGATACCTCCAATCCCTAAACCATTCGCTGCGCCATCTCCACCGCCGAGCATTGACATCGTCAAAAATCTCTGATTGATAACATCATTGATGCACGCCTACTGCGATACCTTGCTCATCTCGATTTATTTCTTGTGCATTTTCAAATCTCGGTTTATTTCTAATAGAAAGTATAAATTGATCTGATTGATTGATTTGTTCAATCAGAATCTTCTGTTGCACAGCCGATCAAATTGCATCTAGGGACTCCAAAGGTACCTTTCATCTTTTCATTAAACATATACTTTGAATAAAATTATCTATATCATGGTATGGATCTTAATGATGTTTAATTAATATGAATGGAAATGGTTAGAGGATTGTGAATATGAACATGCTGTCACTTTTGTTTGCAGGATAGGAAATGGTTACAAGTACAAATTGTGAACTATAATATTGAAGTATAACATGATTCATTTATTTAGCTTCAACCTTGATTCTAGTTTAGAGAATTATTTAGCAATTTGCTATAATGAGTTATCCCTATGTTGCTAAACTTGAGAGGTTTTTTCCAATTTGTTAATAATTACTTAATGAAGCTTGGGTGTACCAATTTGATTTGAAATTTCTTAATTTGTAGGATTAATTTTCATTGCATTGCTAGTATTTTATTCTCTTGTAGTAATTGATTTCTTATTTTGACTTAGTTAATTTTGCTGCTAAAACTATGATGCGTCATCTCTAACATTACCTGATTTTAAGCTTAGTATCATCTTAAGATTATTGCTGATTTTCTTTGGAACTTCTGTTTAATGATGATTCCTTCATTGTTAGCTATAATAACGGTAATATTATTGCTTTTAAACATTTTAAAATATTTTTCTAGAGGTTGAAATGCATGTCAAATAATTAAGTATCAAGTCCATAGCTTCTTTATCCAATTTAATCGTATTCTGAAGGACAAGTTGATTTTCCTTCAACATTTAACCTGCTTGAATTAATCTTTTATAGCTACAATATCACCTGTGGCTTTTAATAGGAAAAAAATTATTTGGGTTCTTCTATGAGCATTTCTTCCCCAATTATGGTAAAATATTGCTAGTTGCTACTCATGCATGGTTGATTAATTTTCGTGATGGTGGCCAAAGCAACCACACTTGAATTCTCATTTTAGCCCCAGTGTTTTTTTATGAAAGAATGCATCTTGTATTCAATTCAAGAGATTTTAAATCCCAGTGTTAAAATCTATGAGAATAACCACTTGAATAATTTAGTACTTATGATATGCATTCATTTTATAATTTGTAGGGTCGTCATATTTCTTCTCTTTGCTTCTTATATTTGTAACTCCATATTGTGCATGCTTATATAATTCTCTTACGAAACTTGATATCTCATAATGGTGAATGCACCTATAAGATAAAGGGCCATGGACGTGTAGGATTCTTTACAACAAACATGACAACGGTTATGTATGCTTAGTCATTAGTAATGTACTTTTATTGGTTTGATATGTGAAATCTTGAATATATCAACATATATATATATGTTTGTCCTTTTTTCTACAGGGAACCAATATGCTTTCATGTCTTCTACATGTACAACATCCTACTGCAAAGCAAGCTGTTATAACTGCAATAGATTTATTAGGTGATCTAACACTCAAACATTTCATTTTTAGCCTGTTCCCATTTTGTTCTTGAGTTGATGCCAAATTCATTCCATATATTTTGCTGACTGTGTCAAATGCTTTTCTACCCTAAATGCAAAGGTACTTTAAATCCAAATTTTCGACAATTACTGAAAATTTATTATTTCCATCTTTGCCAACTCGAAAGCTAGAGGCACTTTGAGAAAAGTTATGTGGCTTATGTCTCTGTCCCCGCAATTTGATCTCAAGGATTATTATGGTTGAACTTCTCTAAATCATTGGCTTGCATTTGCCGATGAACTGAATATGTTACATTATCTCTTTTGGGTTTGCTTTCAAATCCATGCTATTATGCCACAAGTACCTTTTGCTTAGAGTTGCAGTATCTGAGTAAAAGTTTATTTTGGAGGTGGTATTTTATTGCTAATGAAAAATCAAACTGGAGTATCGCTCATTAAATTAATTTGTGTAGATGGGAATATGGGATAGAATAGTGATGCATATGTTACTTGTGGAGTCGAAAAGATAAAAAAAAGAAAAATCTTATTCTTTAGTTTGGATCCCAAAACCCAGACAGTTAATTTTAGGCTGTTAAATTGCAAACACTTGAGGTAGTTATTTACTGTTATTGCCTAAATATGATTTATTTATTTACTAGTGCCGGAAGGTGTAGAAGGTAAGAAACCAAAAGATTTTTCCAATGATCATAATTAATTTTGGCTAGATAGTATGCTGACACATTAGCCTATAAAAAATATGACATTATTTTGTCATTGTTTGTCTCATTATAGTTCATTGTAGAAGGCTGACTACATATGTGCATTTTCTAACATCAATTAGTTGGCTAGCTGATAGCATGTGTGCCCATATATGCACTTAACTTAGGTTATTTAGCTGAATTTCTTTTCCTGCTATATTTTTTCCTCTTTTTTTATTTGCTAATCTACGGATTATGGTTTTGCTTTTGCATCTTTAGAAGACAGGTTTCATACTTAATGTTCAAGTTTACTACTGACTTGTAGAACTTAGTTGCTACAATGTAATATCTTAAATGAGTTCATTACTTCCTTTTGCTCTATGCAGGTTGTGCTATTGTTAATGCTGCTGAAATGGGCATTTCATTCCCACTTAAACGAAGAGATCAAATGATTGATTATGTACTGACATTGATGGGTAGAGATGAGAGCGAGGAGTTGATTGATTCAAGCACTGAGCATCTCCATACTCAGGTGATTTATGCTTTTTACAATTTAGATTTTAATTATTTTCAGTTGAGATCATAGAGAAATGCTTTTGATCTAAGGGCTCTGTCCCTCTCTTTTGTGTGATTCAAATTCCATTCTTCCCAGACTCTTGCTTTGAGTGCGTGCAAGACTTTGGTTCTAGTAGAGCCAAGATTACTAATTGAATCGAGAAACCGTGTGATGAAGGTAGCTTACTTGAGATGCATTGCAATTCATCAGAATTCTTTGAGGTTGTCATTTGGATTCTTTTATGATTTGGTAATATATGTTAACATCTCGCATGCTACTTTAGGTTTCTTCGCTTTACCAAGTGATCCTTCAGATATCATTGATCCACTTATGGATAATCTTATTTCTTTGTTATGTGCTATTCTTTTAACCAAGTGAAAAATATATCTTGAAATTGCTCATAACTTCTGAATTTAGTTGCTTTTCTTCTCAATTGTGATTGTTTTGATAAAAATATTCCTAATTACCTCTGCGATGTCAAACATCTTTCATATTTTTTCTTCTACATGTATGTAAATACAAAAGCACACTTGTAAAGACATGGAAGTTTTCATCATGCCATCATTTTTATGGTGATGAAAGTGCGGCACAATATAAAATGATAGGAAGGAATAATTGGTGAACAATGGTAATAATTCATGTACCTGCAGATATTGTAATGTTTACATCTGACATCAATTCTGTCAAGCATTGGAGGAGCCACTTGATTGGTCTTGGAGAGCTACCAAAAAGTTCAGACTTGTGGCACATCCTGGTCCTATGCTTCATTGAGTGTGACCTAATAGATTATTCAGTGCTAAAGTCAACTTGAGGGGAAAGGTTTAGGGTGAGTAGTATTTTCCTGTTATTGGGAGTTCAAGCTCTGAAGGATCTAGTACATCCTCATCTTATGGGCAGTGTTGGACATATGATGAGTGGAACAATATGCAGAGGGAGGTGGCATCCATGCGAGAGCACATTACCCATTTGGAGACATCGATGCAATCACAAGTGGAGGCTCAAGTCTGTTTGCTATTGACACAACTTGGTATTCCTGTCATTTCGTCGGAATCAACAAATTCTCCTTCGAGTTCCACAGCACCACCTCCATGAGCTGGATTATGATTATTGGTCAGTAAATTAAACTATCAATGAGGTTTTTTGTAGACTAAATATATGAAAGCAAATTTAATTTAGTTTACCTGTATCTCCTTTATATTTTAACCATGCAACTGAAATAGTTAAATAATGCTTATTGTGGATTTGAGAATTTAGAGTTAAATACTGTTGTAAGCATGGTTGAGCATTAGATAATTTAGTTGCCTCATTGTTTCTTTTGTTTTTACATGCAGGTAAAAAGGATGAAGTGCAAGGATCTACTTCTTGGAAAAAACTATATTATATGTATTTTTGAAACAATCTTAATGCATTGAAACTTTGAAACAAATGTAAACATTTAACTAGTACAATGTATTTCGAAACTAGTTATATACAATGGTTTTCTTAAGTTTATGTATGTGGATTTAGAAATACAATGGTTCATGTGTGATTTCAAAAATTAATTTTATGATTTCGTGTGAATTATCATGGTTTGAGGATTGATTCAGGTACACAATAATGAGCAACGAAAAAATTCTGTTGGTAATTCCAACGAACATACTAACAAAAATTATCTGTTGGTAATACCAACGCTAGTGGGGACTGTTGGTATTACCAACAGATATGTATCCATTGGTAATACCAACGGATATATATATTTGTTGGTAATACCAACAAAAGAAAAAATCTGTCGGTATTACCGATAGATTACTTAAAATTCGTCGGTATTACCCGAGCAGCCATTTACCGACGGATTTTACCGATAGATACTCCGTCGATAACAGTATTATCGATGGATTTTGGGGTATTTCTGACGGATTTGGTCCGTTGGTGATACCCTATTTTCTTGTAGTGCAACAACAAGGTCTAAACCAAGATCTCACACAAGTATATTAGTAAAGATCACAATATCAAATACAAAACTGGTAAATAACCACAACAAGAGAGGTAAAGAAATTTAGTTAATAGAGTAGGAATCTTGTACTTGTAGCATAACAACCTCAAACAGTTGTCCAATGTGAGTGCAAATTCAAGAAATGGGGGTTTCAAGAGACTAGGGATGAAGGGATGACTCAAGTATGACTCAAGAACCAAGGTTTTGACTTTCTAACTCAAATGATGCAAGAAAATACTCAATAGTAAGTTAGGGCATTAATAACAACCAAAGAGAGACAAATACTAAGCGTAAATATGTTGGAATAAAATTTTTCAAATTAGAGTTCAATATTGGTTTTGATGAGATACAAAATAAACAACTAATGGTTAATGATAAATAATTATAGGTTTGATGTTAATAAGTATTGGACATCTACAGTCGGAAAGATAAAGTGAAATAAAGAAGTGTTAATTATAAAATATATCCCGACTTTTAACGTATTTCTCTAATCTATTCTCACTTTCTAATTTTCTCAATTAAGTACACCATTTTTCGATTTGTTACAAATCTATCCCACCGTCTACCCAACATCTATCCAACGTCAACTTTGTCATCTGAATGCTGACGTGATGTTGTTGACGTGGCTAATACTCCCAGTTAGTATTCAGACACAATTTTTTTAACTTGTTTTTTTCTAGCCCCACCAACCCCAGTCAGCAACAGGGTTAATTACAAAATATATCCCAATTTTTGACGTATTTCCCTAATATATCCCCATTTTTCATTTTTTTCAATTTAGTACATCATTTTTCGATTCGTTACAAAACTATGCCATCGTCTACCCAGCGTCAACTTCGCAATTTTCAATAGAAAGAAGAAATCCCTCTCTTCTGTTAAAAATTTTCTTGTCAAAACAAAACCTACAACGACAAATCATATTTAACAATATCATCATTGCTGAAAAATTTTATAGTATCATTTGAAATCCTACATTTAACATTATCATCACTGATGAGAAATTTCTAGGGTTTACACTAACCATACCAGACGAAAGGGGGGAAGGTGAGCGAGCAAGTGAAAATTAATAGAGACATATCAGAGTCGACGGGGATGAAGACAGTGAGCACTAAAAGATGCAGACGACGTTGGGAATTGAGAGAAAGACGTTGGCGAGCAGGCAACAAGGTCGGGGAAGAGACGAGCAGGCAATTTTAAAGGTGGATTTTTTAAATTAACTTATCGCGATCTACTGACTAGATTTGGTGGGGCTGGAAAAAAAATGTTAAAGTTCATGTCTTAATGCTGACTGAGATTATTAGTCACGTCAGCATTCAGACGACGAAGTTGACGCTGGGTAGACGGTGTGATAGATTTGTAATAAATCGAAAAGTGTGTACTGAATTGAGAAAATTGGAAAGTGACGATAGATTAGGGAAACACGTCAAAAGTCAGGATATATTTTGTAACTAACCCTATTGCTAACTGGGTTTGGTGGGATCGGTAAAAAAATAAGTTAAAAAAATCACGTTTGAATGCTGACTGTGATTATTAGCCACGTCAGCAACGCCACATTAGCATTCAGACGATAAAGTTGATGCTGGGTAGACGGTGGGATAGATTTGTAACAAATCAAAAAGTGGTGTACTTAATTAGAAAAATTAGAAAGTGGAGATAGATTAAAGAAACACATTAAAAGTCGGGATATATTTTATAATTAACCCAATAAAGAATTCAAGAAGACTTGCTACTCAATGCTTAAAAGTCAAAAAGGAATTAAAGAGTAGTTTTAAGGTTCAAAATTATGATTGTAATCATTGGTTGCACTTGATGATGATGATGTTTAATGAACTCAAAACCTTAAAATCCAAACTGAACTCGAATTCTGATGTTGAAACTATCACATGGACAGCTTCTGTTAGAGGTTCAATTGATGGGTCGGTCGACCGACCACAGACCATGCAACCTGCGATCGCTAGCTGCAATAGCTACTTTTTCGGCCTTTGTGCTTTGTCAAACCCAAGCCTTCCTTCTTGTAAACCTATATATGTCTTACCTAGCTTTCTTTACCTCTCGAGAACATATTGAGCCATTAGAAATTATGAGCATTACATCCACTTCTCACAATTTCTCGCATACTCTTCGGGGGTCTAAACCATGTTGCTAATAACTTTTTTCTAATGTCTTATATTACATATATAAATGAGTGTGTTCTTGCCTGAAGTCGGAGCGGTGCGGTCTGGTGTGTCTCTTGGTCAGGTGCAACTCTGGCTCGGGGAGTGGTGGTGCAAGTAAGAATGTGTTCAAGATAGAGATAATATAAATTAGAATCTATGGTACATAAAGCGTGTCGTGTCCGTATATAGTGCAGGATGATGGATGTCTGGTGAAGATGTCGTCTGATAATCTCGTAAGAATATTACTCAAAATGGATCGAGACTGATCCTAAAGATTTCGAGCTCATAATTGATGAATCCCTCGTGGTTAATGATGATATATGTATCCTTGCATGGCTGGGTGGAGCCCCCAAGCTAAGTCATCTGTTGACTTGAGTCTAGTTCATGAATGTGGACTCTTCTAGGCCTAATCCGACCGGGCCTAAAAGGTATTAGACTAGTCCACGACCCCCGAGCTTGGTTGGAACCTAAAGACTCCGTGCCGAGCTCTACGTATTATGCCGATCTCTGGCTTGATAGATGGACATTGGCTTTGTTTGATCACGAGACCTTGGTGAGGATTAGGGTTTCTAGAGTAAATGCGGTAGTTGTGGAGCGCATTTTCGCGTTTGATTTTTTGTTGTGTTGTTTTGATTTGCATCTTTGTAGGTTGTAATTGTATGTCTCATGGATGCTGTCGGGTCTCATCTACCAAGGCGAGAGAGTGTCCTGGCTCTTCCTGGCCGGGGTCGTTGAATGACTGTGGAGATCGAATCCTTTAACGCTAGAGCCAGAGGATGGTGATTGAGAATATGAGGCGAAGTGCCTGATGAGAGCGTATGAGCTCGATAGTGGCAACTGAGGCCGAGGATTGTTCTTGGGATCAATAGAATTAGTTTTGAGAATACCTTTGTGATGGTAGGTTGGCAGTTGTGAGAGCTAGAGTGCAGCACTGTGACTATGAGGTTGAGCTTCTATCGGGAGTGGAGATTGATGCCGAGTGCTACACCTGGGGTCAAGCAGAGCTCGCCGAGGAGTGTAAGGCATGATCGCGCTTGGGGTCATTAAGGGCTCTAAGGTTGGAAGTAGTAAGGGCTCTGAAGCCGAAAGTAGCGGCATTGAGATCGAGGATCGCGCTTGGAGTCAAATCAAGCTCACTATGGAGTGTAAGGCAGGACTGAGCTCGGGGTCATTAAGAGTTATGAGACCAGAAGTAGTAAGAGGTCTATGGCCGAGGACCCCGCTTGGGGTTAAGCTAAGCTCGCCGATGAGTGTAAGGTAAGATCGTGTTCGGGATCGTAAGGGATCTGAGGTTGGAAGTAGTAATGGCTATGAGGCCGAAAGTAGCGGCGTTGAGGCTGGAAGTAGCGGCGTTGAGGCCGAAAGTGGCAGCGTTGAGGTTGCCGGAAGTAATAAGGGCTCTGAGGTTGAAAGTAATAAGGGCTCTAAGGCTGAGGACCGCGCTTGGGGTCAAGCCGAGCTCATCGAGGAGCATAAGGTAGGACCATGCTCAGGGTCGTAAGGGCTCTGAGGCCGAAAGTAGTAATGGCTCTGAGGCTGGAAGTAGCTGCACTGAGACCGAGGGCTGCGCCTAGGGTGAAGTCGAGCTCATGGAGGAGTGTAAGGCAGGACAGTGCTCGGGGTCGTAAGGGCTCTAAGGTCGAAAGTAATGACATTGAGGCCGAGGCCCGCGCTTGGGGACAAGTCGAGCTCACCGAGGAGCATAAGGTAGGACAATGCTCGGGGTCGTAAGGGCTCTGAGGTTGAAAGTAGTAAGGGCTTTGAGATCGAGGACCACGCTTGGGGTCAAGTCGACCTTGCCGAGGAGCGTAAGACAGGACCGCACTCGGGGTCATTAAGGGCTCTGAGGTTGGAAGTAGCAGTGCTGAGGCCGAGGACCGTGTCTGGGGTCAAGCCGAGCTCATCGAGGAGAGAAAGGAAGGACTGAGCTCCCTATCATTAAGGGATATGAGGCCGAAGTAATAAGGGCTCTAAGGCCAGAAGTAGTGGCATTATGGCTGAGGATCGCGTTTGCGGTCAAGCCGAGCTTGCCGAGGAGCGTAAGGCAAGACCACGCTCGAGGTCATTAAGGGCTCTAAGGACGAGGATCGTGCCTAGGGCCAAGTCGAGCTCGCCGATGAGTGTAAGGCAAGAGCGCGCTTGGGGTCATTAAGGGGGATAACATTCTTGTCACGGGTTGTGGGACATTCGCTCGAACGACAAGATGACCATGATTTTCTTGGATACACACACAGAGATATGAAAGAAATAATTTTTATTAATACGAAAAAGATAGAGTAAAGTTTTCTAAGATGAGGTGCTCGGTTCGAGCGTGGTCATGCTTTGCTGAGGCGAAAGAAAGAAGGAGGAACTTGGGTACTCTTCATTGTCGGTTGGTGGGAAAGAGATTCACTTAGAGCCTGGCTGGACCTTGGCTCGTGCTTTTACCTTGAGTAGTACTCGGTTTTCATGTTACGCTGGCTCGGGGCCGCTTCTTAGTACCTTCGCTTGAGTCATGCTCGGAGATCCCCGTCGACTGTTCACCCACGGATGTTGAAAGTGTCTGATGGGGCAGAGCATCCAATTCCTTCTTCAATCTGGTTGTCCTTTGTTTGAGACATTTGTTGTAGCATCAACGAGTTCAGAAATGGTGAGATTTAGCGTCGGGTGGGAGATCTATACGACAACCCCTAAGCCATTTAGTGAATGTCGTCCCAAGATCATGTGGTAGGGGCTAGGGACGTCGATGATCAGGTAATGCTCGTCAATTATCTTTGCTTTCGGTTGGGAATTGAACACCGTCCTTAGCCATATGGAGCATCAGACATTGACTCGGTCCCTTGAGAAGCCGATGAGATCTCCGTGGTAAGTGTGGAGTAAGGTTTCACTGATGTGCATCTTTTTGAGTGTCGGATCGAATATGATATCGGTCTAGCCCCCCTCGTCTACGAGTACTTTCTTGACAAGGAAATCACTAGCATTTACGGAGATAACAATAGGGTCATGCAAAATTTTGTTAATCCGTAGAAAATCTATTTCATATAAAGATATTCTCGGGGGTAGGCGTGTGCAACCTCCATGGACGAGGTGCTTTGTTGATTGCCATTATGGCTTGGAGTGATTTCTTTTTTATCGAGCTTGTCTTGCCTCCTCGAGCGAATCCTCCCGCTATGTAGTCAATGGCTGTGGATTTCGACGTTTGGCTACTCGGCCCTACGGTCGTTGTGACTTCTTGTCGTTCCACAGGGTGACGGTGTCCTACTCAGACTTTGGCATTGGCGATCGTAATTTTGTCGATCTTGGTTGTGGCTTTGTCTGCGGCGGGCATAGTGGTCGAGGCGGCCTTCTCTGATCAAGCGCTCAATTTGATCTCAGAGCACCACACACTCCTCGGTGGTGTGTCCATAGGTTTGATGGAACTCACACCTTTCGCTTTTGTCAATGTTGGACGAAGGTTTTGGCTTCTCCGCACCGCTGGGAGGTCTAAGCAATTGCATGTGATAGATCTCCTCAAGGATGATCTCTCGCCTAGTGTTAAGAGGAGTGTATTCGTCGAACCTTAGGATAGGACGGGAGGGCGACCTTCCTCCTCTGTTGTGATCTTAGTTGTGATGGTCTTTTTCTTCATCCTTTCTGTCGGGCTTCTTGGCCTTCTGGTCCTCGGCGATGTCCACGACGTTCTGCATGTCAACGTTTTTGGCCTCTCAGAGTTATTCCATCTCTATATGGTTCATGGCTTTCTCTCAAAACTTGGCCATGTCCTTCGGCTTCGCCAGGGCAATCTGATTTGCAAATTGTTCGGGCTTCAGACCGTGCTTGATGGAAAATAATTCGACACATGGGTCGGGGTTTGAGATCTCCATGGTTGTGGCCTGGAATCTCTTCATGTAGTCCCTTAATAACTCCTAGTGCCCCTACTTGATGTAGTGGAGGGCATTCTCGGTCTTGGAGTAGATCCGTAACGAGGAGAATTGGTACGTGAATGCGCGGGAGAGCTCTTGGAAGGTGTGTATGGATCCTGGTAAAAGGATAGAGAACTACAGCAATGTGGCCTTCTCCAAAAGTGGCCTTTGTCGACATCGGCGCGAGGAGTGGCCTTTGTAGCCCTGATGTTCTCCTCTCTTCTCCGATGATGTATGCGGGAGGCTTTGTCTCGAAGAACGGAGGTCAGCCTCCCAGATCTCTTTGAGTGGTTGTCTTGGCGCTCGTGTTTGACCGGGAGTTATTCCCGAGACCGCATCAGCATCTTGACCTAGGCTGCTAACCATCTGTTCTCCGCCTGAATGTCGTTTATCATACACTGGGATTCTTCCAGTGAGAGGTTGGTTGGTACCTGTGCGTCACTCCTCAATGTTTCAGTGTCTCTAGGTAGCGAGGGACGTCGACGCTAGGGTGTTGCTTGCGTGCGGGAGTGTTCGCCAAACTCCAAGTACCAATCATTGTGGGAGCAGGGCGCCAAATTTTCTTGCCTGAAGTTGGAGCGGTGTGGTACATCTCCTAGTAAGGTGCAACTCCGACGGGGGGGGAGGGGGGTATACAAAAGACACTTCGACCCTCAAGTAAGAATGTGTTCAAGATGGAGGTAATAGAAATTGGAATCTAGGATACCTAAGGTGCGTCGTTTTCGTATATAGTGCAGGATGAGGGATGTCTGACGAAGATGCCACTTGGTAATCTCATAGGGATGTTGCTCAGAATGGATCGAGACTGATCCTGGAGATATCAGATTCGTAATTGCTGAATTCCTCGTAGTTAAAGAATGTAAGTATCCTTGTATGATCGGGTGGAGCCCCTAAGCTAAGCCGTCCGACTTGAATTGAGTCTAGTTCATAAATGTGAGTGTTTCTTGTCCTAATTTGCCGAACCCAAAGATTCTAGTTCAGTCCATAGTTTGTTTCTTATACAAACTCTAATTTGATGCAAGATTATAATCTCATCAAATTGCATAAACTCTATGGATCTCTGTGTAATTTTTTTACTCCTTTTTTCTCCACCTCTCTCTGTTAATATTTATTGTTATATACTAGGACCATTGGTACCTTAAAAAATCTCTTTGTGTAAACAATTGTTAATTTTCTTAGTAGTGCATGATGTTGAATTAATCATTAGATAAAATTAATAGTCTCGAATGGGAAAATATTGAGAGGTTAAAACAATATAGGTCCATTTGTTTCGCTATTTTTTGAAGAACTAGAGTAGACAATGACCTTTGTCTAATGTTCGTTCTATTAATCCAGACAATATATAGGTAATGGACTAGTTTTACTAGACAAAAAAACTTGAGATAAGAGGTTAAGCACAAAGGACACGAAGGATAAATTACCCATATAACTATCGCCAAACCCAAATGCATTGTATACCTAAAGCTAGCATTCAAGATCACAAGGGATAAGCACATAGGACAAGAAGGGTAAATTACCCATATAGCTGTGGACAAAACCCAAAAGCATTGTATACCTAGAGTGTTACACATAGGGCTGGCAACGGATCGGATACGGTGCGGATAGTACATTATCTGCATCCGCATCCGCACCTCATATCCGTGTATTCGTATCCGCCCCGTATCCGCCACGGATATGAATATGAATATCCATATCCACACCGCTTCAAATACGGATATCCGCACTGTATCCATATCCGCATCCGTATTTAAAAAATATATTAAAATAATATATTTAATTTAAAAATCAATAAATACCCTGTTTATTGATCCAAAATAAGTATGTAATATATTTTAAACTACTCAACCACAATTATGAGTAATTACTCAACTACTATGTCCCTGCTCCTAAGTGCAAACAGAGACATTTAAACTAGCATATTTGTCAAATTCTAAAAGTATTTGAAAGAGAAGTATTGTAACATCAACAGCATCACCCAAGAACAAGAGCATACATTACATCGTGAAATTTTCAACTAAATATCTGGACTTGCTGATTTAGTATTTTGCAAAACAGCAAACTATTCTTTCACATTCGCAATTCTGTCTACTTAAAGTATCAATTAAATTGCTAATAGAACAAAATTCATGATGTAAACATCCTCGTCAAGCACCAAGTTAAATAATTTTGATATAACGGTAGAGACAATCCAAATACCTCAAGATGAGATAGAATCTCGATGGTCAAGTTCAAATCACAGCCATTTCCATAATAAACATCTGCAAGGCTCTGAGCATCTAAAATTAGATGCCGGGCTGCGTGCAGACTGCACAGAAGCGAGATGCCGGCGTGTGCTGCGGGCGACCGACTGCGTGCAGAGAAGAGAGGCGGGCTGTGTGCAGAGAAGGGAGATTAGGAGAAGAGAGACACCGGCGCTGTGTGTAGAGAAGAGAATAGAGATTAGGAGAAGAGCGACGCGCTCACCAGTCACCACCGGCCACTGGGATTGGTGCGGCTGTTGGCTGTCGGCAGAGAAGGGAGACGAGTGACGAACTCGTGCTGCGGGCCTGCGGCTGTCGGCTGCGTGCAGAGAAGGGAGACGCCGAGTCGCCGAGTCGCCGAGTGATGCACTAGGGCAGATATGGTGCGGCGATCGGCGTGAAAGGGGCGAGCAGAGATGAAGCGGACTGTCGCCGAGTCTCCGTGTGCCCGTGTGTGTCGGAGTGGTCGGACTGTCGGTGCCTCGGTGAGTCGGTGGTGTACTGGTGTGTCTTCGTGAAAGCAGCGGGCAGAATCGCAGAATGGATGAAGCGAATGGATGAAGCGGTGCCGCGGGCCGCGGCGGGTCACGGACTCACGGGTGAAAGAATTAGGGATTTAGGGCAAGGGCAGAATCGCAGATGCTGGCAATTATATTTGATATAATATATATATATTAGATATAAAATTACAATATCACCCTTGGCCCCTTAATATGTATTATATATATATATAGGTAAAATAGTAATTAAAATAAGGCGGATAGGCGGTGCGGATAGGCGGTGCGGATACGGTGCGAATACGGTGCGGATACACAGACAAATCCATATCCGCACCGTATCCGCGCGGATATGAAATTTGCAGATCCATATTTGTATCCATATTTGTTTTTACTTGCGGATACGGATCGGATACAGTACGGATGCGATTTTTAGTTGGCGGATACGAATAAAATTGCCAGCCCTAGTTACACACACTCTCTCCCTCTCTAGAGTCCCTCTACCCCATCTCTCGCTTGAATCACATAGTTCCTCAAATATGCTCAACTTTCAACATATATATTAATATTTAAAATATAGCTAAGCATCTAAACAACAATCAAAGTCACGGTGTAGTTAAGTTATATTTATATGAATAGACCAATTTGTAGTCTTTAATAGAGTATTATAATTATATCATGCATTTATATTATTATAATTATTATTTTATAATTATAGTAACATTTATTTTTTTGGTGTTATTTTTATGATCAAACGAATACGAAACATTATAAAAATTATTTTAGTCAATTCATCTCATCTTATGTCATGACAATACGAAACAAATGTAAAAAATTACTAGTTTTTTTATCTAGTGCTTTGAGAAACAAATAAGAATAAGTCATTGTCTAGTGTTGTCGTGTCCTATGTTGTCCTAGTTAGTTTGTGAAAAGCTGCTCTTACATATTGGTGTTGGCTCACAACTTAAACGATTTTAGCTTCTCAATTGGATTGGGCATAATGTTTATTTATAATTGTTTGAATCATTAATATATGTGTGGTTCAAATTTTGGTTAATCTCTCAATAAGAACTTTTTTAAAACAAATATGATTCATTTTCATAAAATTTCAATCAATTATATGATATAGTTAAAAGTTCTACCCATATTCAAACGTGAAATAACTCATCATCTACTGTAACATAAATTTATTATCTCAATTTCATGTTTCAATTTGTGCTTTATCACTAAATTACTATTAAGTGTCAATAACAACAAAAGAATATGCATTGACGGTAGTAATTGAATGGACGTAATAGTAATTTATTGGTGGGATATAATTGAGATAAGAAATTTTCACGTTTTAGATGGTTAATTAAACAAATGTTTTCTTTTGACCGGTAAATATCGTTGTATGCATGATTATAATGACTATCATAAAGTCATCTTTTTTATATATAAAAATAACATCACATATTAGAACCAAATTCTAGTAACAACGATCATATTTTTCATCATTCCTTAGAATATAATTAGAATCCGATTGTCTAATTACTCATAACTTGAATATTAATTCGGTTTGTCACCTATGTGGTTCTACATCGAAATCACATTCACATCTTTTTGAGGTTTCTTTGTACACATGCATTACATGATTGGAAGTGTTTCCTTATGCTGATCAAGCTCAAATCGTTTAGACTCGGTTTCGCCCCTTGAATGTTAGAGACACATGCTTCACGAGGGGATAAATTCACTATGTTTAGAGATGCAATGGTTTGGAGGTGAAAGGTATGGTGTGAATGAAACAACCGTTGCTTCAATGAATCTGTTAGCTCTCTTGTCACTTTAGCCATTGAGGCGGCTAACCTTTTTAGTCTCACGTGTTGATGTTCTTATCTATTTACTAGTTGTTGATTGTTTTTATCTCCCTCTCTACAATTTGTATTTCTCAATTCTCTTGATAAATACAAGTATGTTTTCTCTTTTAATGAGTCATTACTTTTTTTAAAAAAAAAACAAAAAATAGGTCACCTCCTACTCACATGTCGGGTAAAGAGAGCATTGGGCCCCAGCCGTACTTCCCTAGCCAACAATGTAAGCATAAGTATATTCATTTTGAGACTTCATTTTATTCATATTAAAGCTTACATTTACAAATCTATTTGAATCAACAGAAATAGCAGAAGTGTTGGGTCCTAATACAATAGAGCTATGATTATAAAGTTGAGCAATACCCCTTTTGGCAAGAAGATGAGTTTCACAATTTAACATTCTCTCAATGTGGTACCATCCAATAACCTCCACATCTTTTACTGCATTTCAGATATCAACCACAAGCTCTCTCAGGAACCAAGGAGCCTTATACAATCTATTAAGGATATTGATTGCTCTCAAGCAATCAGAAAAGATTTTAATGTGCTTATGATTCAGACTTTTTGCTCTATTGATGCAAATCCATATAGACCACATTTCTGCAAGGAGAGGAGAATCAGCTTTCTTCCCTCCATATTCTTCCCATATGACATTGCCTTCATTGTTCCTGAAGCAAACACCAAACCCAGCATCACAATTTTCAGCTGATCAGGCAACGTCACAGTAAGCATTTATACCTCCACCTTTTAAGCACTCTTGCATATTACTTACCTTCACAGAACTAGTCAAAGAGTTATAATGATTAGCCTCTTTTTGTTTACACTGGGGATTATTTCCATTGTAGCTTGGATCAACCATGTCAGCATTTACTTTCATATAGACTTCAGATAAAGCCCTAAAGAAGAGAGAGTATACTCCATTACTTTTACGGTTAAAACATATATTGTTCCTATTTTTCCATATTTGCCAAAAACATGCTGCAATCAAACTAGTTATTTTAGAACTCCACTTTCTTTCAAATGAATCACCTTCTTTGAGCCACCCACCAACAGACCATGAATCCTTGAATTTGAAAGTTATACCGAAGTGTTTTTCAATACACTCCCATAATTTGAGAGAGAAGGGACATTTGTAGAAAAGATGTTCTGCACTATCTTTCCCTTCATTACAAGCATAGCACTTGCAAGGAGGGATCTTACTGAAATTGGCAAGATAGCGGGAAGTAGGTAATCTTTCCCAAATCAGCTTCCAAGCAAACATTTTGATTTTTGGAATGGTTTCCATTTTCCATAACTGTGCCCAGTTTATATCAGGTGCTTTGATTGAGTCTTGCTTCTCCTTTAAGTAGTTGTAAGCAACCTTGCAACTAATTTTTTCTTTGTCATTCAAGCTCCAAACCCACTTATCCTTTTCCTCATGTTTTGGGATATGTTTTTGACTAATTAGTTGCACAAGTTCATATCCAAACAGATCATTTAGCAATTGAGAGTTCCACTCTTTGTTAAGAAACAATTCAAAGAGCTTACCAAATTGACTTATCTTCTCAGGATTGACATAGGTTGGCCATTTGTCAAGTGGAATGTTTGAAATCCAAGGGTCTTTAACAATGTAGATATTTTCACCATTTCCAATCTTCATTTGGAGGCCATCCTTAAGTAACTGAATAATTTTGTGAAGTCCTTTGAAAGACCAAAAAGTTCTAGAGCCAATACAATGATCCCAAGGATGGTAATTTTTATATTTCATATAGAGAACCTTTGCCCATAAACATTTGGTCCTATTAAGAAAATGAAGAACTCTTTTAGCCAATAAAGAGTACCGGATTAAGCTTAAATCCCTAACACCAAGACCTCCAGATGCTTTACTAGCAGTAACTTTATTCCAACTTAGCAGGTGAAAAGCTTTCTTATTCATACTAGTTTGCCACAAGAACTTCCTGGAAACAAATACATATTTTTCAATGACATTCTCATTTACCCAAGTTGTGGACAAAGTGTGAACTGGGATTGAGTTCATGACAGAATTGAGAAGTGTCACTTTCCCTGCTTGAGAAATTATTTTACTAGTCCAATTATTCACCTTGCACACTGCCTTATCCACCAGCTGAATTTGCATATTAACAGAAACCTTTTTTAGATCCACATTTGAACCTAGATACTTCATAGGAAAACAACCTTATTTGATTCCAAGAGTATTGCAAATATCTGCTCTAATATTCTTAGGACAACAACTTGGGAAGAATACTTCAAACTTTTATCTGTTAACTTTTTGATTAGTCATCTTGCAGTATACATCAAAAATCTCCAAGAGCTTAGAGCAGCAGTTTCTGTCATACTTAACAAATAAAAGTATATCATCAGCAAAAAATAGATGGTTGATGATAATATTTTTGTGTTTAAAATGCTTCAGATTTTCTTTTGATACTTCCTTCTTTATCAACTAAGAAATAGCCTCTTGAAGAATAATAAAGAGGTAGGGTGACAATAGGTCACCTTGCCTAACACCCATGTGGCTCTTAAAAGCTTTAGATAATATACCATTAACATGGCACTTAAAAACATGAGATTCCAAGCAAGCTATAATCCAGGAAATAAATTTGTCAGAGAAATTCATGCATTTCAGAATTTTTAATAGAGCCACCCAAGAAACCCTGTCGAAAGCCTTCTCTAGATCAACTTTGAACATTATAAAAGGTTTTTTCCTCTTTGATTTTTCAATGACATTAACAATTTCAGAAGCAATGAAAATGTTATCATGTAAATTTCTCTTTTTAATAAAGGCACTATGCTCCTTTGCAATTAAGGAATTCATTAAAGGCCTCATTCTGTTAACAATTACCTTAGAAATAATCTTGTAAGATACATTGCACAATGATATTGGCCTAAAATCTTTCACTTCTTTGGGATTATCTTTTTTAGGGATGAACACAAGCTTTGTATCACCCCAAGAATGAGGAATTTCAGCACTTATGTGAAACTCTTTAAAGATAGCTAATAGAGAATCCATGACTGAGTCCCAACAGACAGTATAGAATTCAGTACCAAAGCTATCCGGCTAAAATCAGCAATCAGATTATTCCTTTGGCTACTTGAAACATTACTCCGGCATAGATTTTTGAGAAGCAGATTGTTTTCAGGCATTGATATATCTTTCTTCCAAAGTTTCCTATACCAATCTGCAAAGGCTTCCACAATTTCGTTGGGACAAAAAATATTGATATTCTCAATAACTAATTCAGTCACAGCATTAGCTCTTTTTTCCTGAATTTTATCAAAGAGTGAAAAAACTTTGTATTTTTATCATTTTGCTCAAGCCATCTGTATCTAGACTTTGACCAGGCTTTGATATGCACTTGTCTGCTTAAAGCCACAGCTTTGTTATTCAAAATTCTCAGTTTAGTAAGATTTGCATCATTACATCTTCCTTGGCCATCAATTTTCTCTAGAATACTAATCTCATCAAGGGTGACCTTTAGAATTTTCTCCACATGACCAACACTTTCTTTGCTCCATAGACTTAGCTTTGAACTAATATCTTTTAAACAACATCTAAAATTACTCATAGCATTTGAACCCCGTCATAATATTTCCAAGTGTCAGCCACCATTTCCTAAGTTCTGGATACTCAAGCCAGAATTGCTCAGAAACAAAACTCTTCTTGCTATTATGAGGAGAATTAGAATTAGCCTTTAGCACGATTGGACAGTGGCCAGAAGCTACTCTCTCCAAGTGAAAAATAGTTGAATTGCAAAATATATTAAACCAACTAAGATTAGCATAAGTTTTATCAAACCTAGCTAAAATTATGTGAGGCCTCAATCTATTGTTGCACCATGTAAAAGGAGAACCTTTAAAGCTTAGATCAGCAAGACCTGCAAGAGAACAGAATGTGCTGAAAGCTTGACTAGATTTTCCAAAATTAAAAAGTTTACCTTTTTTTTTCTCTTCCTATTTAACAATACAGTTATAGTCTCCAACAACCAACCATGGCAGATCATCATCATTAATGTTACTGAGCAAATCCCATAACATTTCTCTTTCCTCTTTATTCGTACTAGCATAAATCCCTATTAATAATTATGAATCTTTGCTACTTTGACTAATTGATACATGGATGGCCTGAGGGCACGAAAAAAGATTAGAAACTGAGAACAAATTTTTTTTTCCAAACCAAAATAATACCTCCAAATCTTCCATTGCCCGGTACATGAAATCCATCCCATGAGTTGCCAAACCTTTTAATACAAGAGATAGAATCAACATCATCAAGGTGTGTTTCCACGAGCAGCACAAGACCAGGGGAGTGTTTCTTCATTAGAATATAGAGATAATTCGATCCAGAAAGCTTGAGACCACCTCTAATGTTCCATGAAAATAGCTTCATTCTAAATTCATGGTTGATTCTGTTTCATCAATCCCTTGTTTGGGATCACCATCAAATTCAATTGCTTTTGAGTCTCTAGAAAAAAAAAATTCTTTTTGGCTTTGTTCTGCTTAAGATTCAAAAGGAAACTATTAATATGTATAATTTGAAAGGAGGCCTTTCTAGTCCTGGTCGATTTGCCTTGAGACTCATGTAATACATCAATGTCAGAAACGTCCACATAAGGGTCTTCATTATTCAAGACTTTGCTAACTGAGATAGCAAGCGTGTCAGTCAATTTCTTATGAAAACTATCAGAACTTTTTTTCAAATTTACTTTAATTGATACTTGGACTGATTTGTCTGTGCTAAAAGTATCAATCTTGACTTCTGAACTCAAGTAGTTTCCTTTCTTTTTGACATCTTTATTCTGAAAAGGATTTTGAAAAGCTTCAATAGTATCCATTCTGTCAAGTTTTGAATCTGAAGTAGCTTGAAGAGGTAATTTTTCCACTTTCTTCCCCATGCTGTCATCATTATCATCCACCATCATAGCTAGTTTTTCAAATCCATTTGATACTTTCATACCAGGATTTTTATTCCTTTTATCTTGAAAACTTTTTTTTCCTGTTGATAACCATCCATGGCCCATAAGCTTCATCCTTATAAGAGTCTTTGCATACATCCATGAGGCTAGCATCACCATTTTGGACTTCAGGAGATGAATCCATTACCTTCTCATTTTAAGCGTCCTTCATAAGCATACAACTATTACTAGTATGACCAATCTTATCGCAAGAGTAGCAGAGTTTTAGTATATTTTCAAACGCAACTGGTTGCCAAAATTTTTCCTCTTTAGAATTGATCCAAACATCTTGCGGCACAATTTTCTTGAGTTCCCAGAGCACACAAATACGAGCAAACCTTGCTCTATTTCCTTTTAAAGTGATATCATCAATCTTGATTGGGGTACCAATAGCAGAAGCAATGCTTATTAGCAAGTCTCTTTGAATATATTCCAGAGGTAACCCAAGAAGTTGAATCCACACCGGGATTGAACTAATCTGTTCAAACATGGGCTGAAAATTATTCCTCCAAGGCATTAAAAGAAGGACCCGATCTTTTAGGAACCAGGGTCCACCCTAGAGCACCTTATTTAGATCATCCTTATTGGTAAATTTGAAACAAAAGTAACCAGAAGCCAAATCAACAATCTGAATGTTGCAGCTTAATTTCTATATTTTAGGTAAAACTATTTGAACCAAGTAATCGAGGGAGTCTTCCCATAAAATTTACCATATAGGCTATTTTCCCACAGAGATCTGGAGAATTTCATCGTGCTTTCATCTATTTCAATTATATCAGAGGAGCTCGACTGTATTTGTTTCAACTTAGTTGACGAAACATCATCTTTTTCCAGATTCACATAAGTATTTGCTTCCCTGAAAAAGGCTGCCCATGAACCAGGCTTCCTGATTTCCTTAGTAGCATTATTTTGTTGGGGAACACTCGCATCTACAAATTTCTTTACAGGAGCATAAAGAGGCGAGGTAGAGATAGTACCCGATTTCGCTGCAGGAACCTCCAAAAATTTTTCATCGGTGGGATTTAGATCTTAGATCCGAGCTTGCTTGATTCTCAATCCAGACAATTCACCTAAGTCTAGAGGTTTCTTCGCTCTCGGGGATGGGATCTGGATCGATCCCATCGGGTTGAGATTTTGTTTCCAATTTTCGTCGCCACGCACTTCCCGCGCACACATGGCTAGTTCGCAATGAGTCATTACTTTAACCCTAGTCCATTTACAAAACAAATTCCACATGTTATTGTAGTATAATTAAATAATATTTTTATGGTACTTGAATGCCATATATTTGTTACCGTTGGGAAGCGATTATAATTACTTAATCCATATAAGTTTCTCCAATGCCAGGTGCATGTGAATTAAGCAAACATATATAGATTCCTCCCTGGCACGTGAGATCACGTGCGTCAATATAATATAAACAATCTTATATATATATATATATATATTATTACTAGCATTATTAATTATTTCGATTAAGCTAGCTAGCTAATTCCTAATTACGTGTTGCATGATGCTGGTTGTGCATCGAAATCCAAGTCATTGATAAGATGTTGCTGCAAAATTATTGTCTCTATCCATCTTTGGAATAAAATAATTCAGAAAATAAAATTATTGTCTCGTTGGAGTTTGAGTCTCAAGTCTCAATACTCTTATTTAGTAGATGTTGGAGTACAGGAGATGAAGGCAACAGTAAGTAAGCTGAAGAAGAGGAAGCTGATGCAGAGAGTAAAAGAAAAAGAAAAGAGTGAAAAGCCAATAATAAACTGCTTTGTAATATATAGTTGAGTTTTACTTAAAGGGTACAAATGTCTTTTACATACTTTAGTCAATTGGTAATGGATTCAGTATAAATAGTATCGGGTTAAAGATGCAATACCTGTTAGCTTTGATATAAATAGGATTGTTGTAATAAATTTTAGAATTCTTTTTCAGTTTAATAAATGCGATTATTGCGCTATTTTTTCAATTTCTGTTCGAGCTCTGGTTTTTGGCGCCGTTCTTCCCGGTTGAAATCTCAACAGTATAAGCTAATTCCAATAAGAAAACTCGGAGTGCGTGTTTGTGGTTGTACAGCTGCAGTGGCATGGAAAGGAGTAGTGATTATTTTTTTGAAGCTTAATCTAAAATAATATCGCTTTTCGAAGACATATATAACAGTTATGTTGACATGAACATTTGTAGCGAGTATAAAATTGATATATATATATATATTTGCCCGGTATAAAAAAGTTGCTTTGAATTTAAAAAAAAGTATGGAATTAATCTAATCATTGATTTTAAATTATCATCTTTCTTAATTAAATATTCATCATTTCAACCACAAGTTAGCTCATTGTTATTTATGTTGAACTCTATGGATGCTCAATAAGAAAGCTCACGGAGGCCCGTGTGGGTATATATATAGTCTCTATATAATTAAAGAGCTTCCCGACCTAATCTCCCAATTTATACCGCAGAGATGTCATGGCTCAACACATCCTGTTCCACAGAAATTGATCCAAAAAATAAGTGTCAAGTAACTTACAAGAGGTAAATGATCAATGTACTTACAGGATCAATTAATTGACCAAAAAATTTGGTCACGTTTTAAGAATTCGAACCTAATCCAAACTAGATTTCCAAAAATCCTAATTAGGTCACATTTTAAGAATTCCAACCTAATCCTTCGTACATGTTTTACTTTTACTAAATAATAATAAGAGTGTTACTGATACAACCATATATTAATTCATACATGCAGACATGGTTCCAACTATCTTCATAGATTGGGTCTCATCTTAGTTTAATTTGCGCCAAATACCAATCCGTCACGAAAAGTTTAGGTCAAACGATATAACTAGTGTGTTTTAACTTACAAGTCTCCTGATTTAAAATGAGAGCTACACTTTGACTTATTGTATAACAATATGGGTCACATTATAGTGGGTTGACTTTACCATGTCTTGGTGTTAATTAAGAAGCAACGTGGTCAACGCTCACTGTTCATAATTATTTCTATAGCATATATGGTTCTTAATTAGATTGGATGTGAAACCATGCACTTTGAGATGGCATTAGTTGAGATGGTTAATATTATCATTATCAATAGGATGGGAAGATTAATATTTCCTCGTTGACTTAAGTTACATTTATTTACTTATATATTCTGTGATGGGTCTTTGATTAATTTAAGGATTAGTTTTGATCAAGTCAAAATCATGAGTCGTTGCATAGGAATTAGAAAATCATGTTATTTGATACGACTTAACACCGTATACTATTTTCATCTCGTGGAAGTTAAAAACTAAAAGGAGGAAGCGAATGAAAATTGTCAAAGCAATGAGTAGGCATATAATATTATTATTAATTATTCTAATATTCCATGGAACTTCAATTGTTCAAATTTTGGAAATCTTCAATAATCTTTTCGTTGATATTTTTGCGATGTTCAAACACTCAAGATGTTTCTCAACTTTGACTAATAGTGAAATGACTAATTTTTTAGTCATCGTCAATAGCTTGTATCTATCCAATAATCAAAAGGAAACTTGTATCTATCCTTTCCTTGCCTTCATCTAATAATATCATAATTATATTGAACCGCCGCTTTGCATCTTGTTGAGACACAAGAGTAAAAAATCATTCGAACTTGCTTGATCAATCTTCCACAACATACCCTCTTAAAATTATTATTGTTCGAAGTGCATCATCATCAAAGTGACGCTAGGGTGACAAGAGGAGGAGATAAGCATCGTTTAATAAGATTTTTTACAATTATATATTAGTTATTTTTTTAGGGTAAAAGTGAGGGGCTAGCCACACGCTTCATTTCAAAATAGTTGAAATGATACAAGAGGGATTAGAGTGACCCGTAGGTCACGAAAAAAATCGAAAAAAATATAATAACCTTACAATTAACTTGTTATTTAATTATTTTTTGTGGTTATATTATTGTACTCGTGTGGAGACCGAGAAGGTCTTGTGTTTGCTTGATAACATTGTTGATTAGCGTGGATCCAAGTAAATACTTGTGGTTATTTAGTGAATTTGTAAAAATTTTAAGTGGAGAGCTTAGATAATGAATATTGATTTTATTAGAAGTCGAACTACTTTAAAATTACTTATTAACATTATTTATTTATGTTCATCACTTATCATGCATTTCATATATATATATATAATACTAAATCCTTGTATGCGATTTAATTAATATTAGTTAAGAATTTGTAAAATAAAAATAAAAGGCGATGATTAGCCATTTAAACATACTATTTACTCTCCCAATGTGTGTCGATCTTTCCAATATGATTCTAATTAAAAAATAAATGAAAATCATAATTTCACCATGTTTTTTTTTTTACTTAGACGGTGACTATTGATCAAATTTGCTTAACTTAAAATCAACCTCAAATGAAAATGAGTAGTGTGCCAAGCACAACCCAAGCTTAGAGAACCATAAATCCAATTAAGTCATCTTGAACATGACTCGCCACTTTTCAAGGACAATCGAATGCTGCACGGGACTTGATCTTACCCATGAACCAACTTGAAAATAAATAAAAAAACTAAATTAATTTTTTCTATAAAATATCAATGTAACAAACTAATTAAAAACTTAAGTAATAATGAAAACAATTAAATATATAGCAAAGCAATTTATACTATTAAATAAACTGTAAAAATATTAAGAAAGTAAGTACTAAGTAATTTTGGTTTGTGGACCCAATATATAGTGGGTTGGATCATGTGCTTGAACCCTACGACTCAAGATTGCTTGATTTGGGAGCTCAAGCTAGGGGTGTAATCGAGTCGAGCCGAGCCGAGCCGAGCTTGCTTGTGCTCAAGCTCTGCTCGTTTAAGAAATGTCGAGCTAGATCGAGCTTCAATATCTAGGCTCGAGATCGGCTCAAGCTCGACTCAAGTAACTCGAGCTCGGCTCGTTTAAGCTCGTTTAGGCTCATTTATTTTTCTCAACCGAGCTCGTTCAAGCTTGATTAAGCTCGACTCGACTCAGGTTTATGCTCAACCCCATATGAAATATTTATAATTATATAATTATATATAAATATATGAAGCTCGATTAGGCTCGCGAGCTGCTCGAGTCGAGTATTAATTAGCTCGAGCTCGAGTTTTCATCGAGTCGATCTCGAGTAGCTCACGAGCTGCTTGGCTCATTTACACCCCTAGCTGAAGCACATGAATCTAATCGTCCATTAAGTTTTTCATCCAAGTCTCTTGCATCTCTTGTCAAATATAATACGTACTAAAATTTGATGATCGCAATAGATGATCATACTAAAATATAAAATATAAAAAATCGCAATAGATGATCATACTAAAATTTGAATCCTAGTAATCTCTACTCACGTACAGTTGACCACAACTCGACGAGCTTACCAATATGAAGTGGATCATCAACATTTAGTAAATTTCATATCAAGGCACATTTGACATGAGAGTAATATCCGACAAGTGTGCAACTTAATTATTCATGCTGTTAATGGATCCAGCGAATAGTCTGGTCAAGAAGACAAGTTATTTTCCATTGTAATGGCAAAACATTATCTGTAGCCCATGAATAAGAAGTATATATTCTTCGGACAAACTTATCTTTTTGGAATTATCAATGTTTATACATTTCAATTTTAACTTTGCTACTCTAATTTGGTAGTCTTACACAAAAACACACAACCATATTCCACCAAAATGATACCCTAAAATAGTTTCTCCATTTCACAATCAATTCCAACCTCCCATTTGTTTGGTAGATATATATGATAACTATCTTATTAAATTAATATCTATATATGCACCTAATTCAATTATTATAGGGCATGCAATCAATATTGTCTTAATAGAGAAGTAGCAATAAAGAATTCATATAATTAATACCCAATAAGTTTGGGCAAGTTTATACAACTAATCAAAATATGATTAAATAAATATGGACTAAGTCATGCTTTAGGAGGACGCAAGAGGACGGAGAAGCTTCCGGTCAATTATTTGAGTTGATCTCGAGTAGATTCCAATTCATGGAAACTTCCTCATGAATGCTTTTAGTTTGTAGTAATCCACCACATGTTTGACAAGATGCACCCTTTTCCCCATTTTTCCACATTATGCTTTTTTACATTTTTGTCCCTCTTTTTTCTTCATTTCTCTAGGCAAGACAATAAGTATAATCTCATTCTTATAATTAATAATTTCTTTGGGAAGAATTAGGAGGTTGGCAAACATTTTCATTGCACCTACCAATTTATTTATATATGATAATTAATTAATTAAACTCATATTAAGTTTTTATGGTAAAATTAGCATCTTGAAGAATGAAGTGGCCGATTCACAATAGTTTGACCGGTTCTCGATTTTAATCTAATAATGTTATTCAAAATTGGTTTTTTTTTTAGAAATTAATAACTGGTCAAACTCACTGAAAAATGGGGTGATTTTTATTTTTTTATAACGTATTTTGACTTGAATTGATTGGAAATTCAATGCCGTGTAAAAATCTAATAATTAAGTTTTGTGTTAAAAAGAAAAAGAAAAAGAAAAAGTTTTGTGTTAAATATTTTTATTTTTGAACGGATTGAATTTGATCAGTTGCGCGCATCAGAAACAGTGGGTTGACACGGTCCAAGAAATAAATAAATATATTGAACAAAACATATGAACAAATGTATATGACAAGAAATAATATGTGTAAATTAATTAACTAATTAATACGCGTAAATAAGTCATTGTGAGAAATTAAACGTGAGAAGAAGGGTTAGGTTTGCGGTCTATCATCTCTCCAGCGCATGGGAACAAAAATGGGAATTGGGAGTGATAGAAAAGCGGCGATCTTGATGGCGTCCACGTGGCGCGGCCTGCGCCCTCCGATTTGGAACCGCTCGATTATTAATGAGCTTAATTCTGAAGAAGTTTCTTCGACCCCTTGAATTCTTCCTGCTTTCTTCATTCTCAAATCTCAATTTCCTTCTCCGACCCACCCACCTCGCGCACTGTAAAAGGCAACAGAGATTGAAAAGAAGCCTACAAAATCCATCATCCCACTCTCTCTCTCTCTCTCTCAGTGCGAAATCATCATGTGTTAAAGATGGATGATGAGAGATGCTGCGAGTTGTTGAATACTTGTTCTTCTGGTCTCCTTGAGCTCGAAGACTAGTTTGAGATTATATAGAGGGGGAGAGAGAGAGAGAGAGAGAGAGAGAGAGAGAGAGAGAGAGAGAGAGAGGATGGGATTTAAGAGGAGCGGCGGCGGAGAGGGTGGAGGAGAGCCGGCGCCGTTCTTGGTGAAGACGTATGAGATGGTGGAGGAGAAGGAGACCGAGGAGGTGATATCGTGGGGGGAGAAGGGGGAGTCGTTCGTGGTGTGGAAGCCGGTGGAGTTTGCCTGCGACCTGCTTCCGCTCCACTTCAAACACAATAACTTCTCCAGCTTCGTCCGCCAGCTTAATACCTACGTATGTAATTAAACTTACACTTCAATCTTTTCTATGGTGCGTATTCGTCAGTTTGCAGTCCTTTTTTTTCGCTGATTTTTCATGCAATATATGCTCTTAATTTTTTGAAATATATTATCTGCCTTCGTTTTAGTTCGTCAAGTTTTGTTCTGAAGTTAATCTTCATTAAGCTTAATTTTAGCTTTAGTTCTCTATCGTCGTCGTCGTTCTCGTTGTTGGTGTGTTTGAGAGAGGATCAGGCGATGGAACTCCGTTTTAGAGACAAGTCTTCCACATTCGACACGTCTCTTCGACAGGACCGACAGGTGGGCTTCCGCATGACTCTCATGAACTTGGTGTCAATCCCGATGCAGGAAACACCAATACCTCAAGGTTTAAATTGCGCTTGACGTCAACATGGTATTTGTGACGTCAACTCAGGCGACGAGTCCTGAAGGGAGGTTCCGTGTCCCTTGGTTCGTCCAAGACAGGGAATTACTAGTGAGCATCCCGAATTGCCGTGATCGATTTGGATTGAAGTCGGAAGTGGGAATTTTACGAAGATTTTGCGGCTACGTTTCTGTTTCCACGTCCCACTGTGTGAGCGAATAATCCTATGCTATTCTTGTTGTAAAAGAGATCCTTCAATTCGTTATATTCTTATGATCTTACACGGAGATTAGGGGATTTTGACTACCCCAACGTGGTTAAAGATTTATTAGAGAAATCAGAATAAATTGACAACGAGGGACAGAATTTTTTTTTTGTAAATAATATTAATGGAATGTTTTTTTTGTAAACATCAAAAATAAATTTAACAAAATAAAACTATAAATTACTTGTTTCGATAAATATAATTAAATTGCATTTTTTGAAAAAGTAATCTTGTTATAAATGAAGCATCTTTTCAGCATAATATTTACAGTGAAGCTTTGACTCGATTGCAGGGCTTCCGCAAGGTGGTTCCCGACCGGTGGGAGTTCACCAACGACAACTTCCGGCGAGGGGAGCAAAGCCTCCTCTACAAGATCCGCCGCCGAGGGCCACCGCCTTCGACACCTCGCCTTCCTTCGGCCGACAAGCCCAGCGCGCCCTGCCAGAACATGCAGCTCCTCCCGCCTCCCTGCACCTCAAACTCCGTCGAGCTGCACAGCTCCTCCTGCTCCTCCCCGCCGCCGGCGAACCACCTTCGGCAACTTGTAAACGAGAACGAGAAACTTCGAATCGACAACCACGTCCTCAACACAGAACTCTCCCAAGCGAAATGCCGCTTCCACGAGCTCCTTTCCTTTCTCTCCAAGTACGTGGACGTCAGCAAGCTTGACTTCGGCCTCCTAATGGAGGCGGAGGAAGGAGAAGAGGAGGTGGTAGAGAAAGAACAAGGCGTTAAGCTATTTGGGGTGCTACTGAAGAAGAAGAGCATCGTAGGAGCGAAGAGGCGGCGCTGCGAAGGCAGCTGCGGCGACGTCTGCGATGGAGAGCGGTCCTTGAAGATGATGAGCTTTGCATTGCCATGGATGGGGATGGCCACGCCTCTGCAACGGGAAGGCAGCAAGGTCTGCAACTGATGAGCTCATCAGGAGTTAATTAAGTATAGATATATATAGAAAAAAGCAAAAGGATAGAAGAGAAATTAAGGAAAGGGAGGAAGCAAAGAAATGCTCCTTAACTTCTCCAGTCCAAAGGATCGGGAGAAATTGATGTTGCAAATTGCTGTCTGAAATGGTACCAGTTTAATTTATTTGTGGGCTACTGTTTATATTATGTTAAAAAAATGGCTGTGCATGAGAATTTAAAATGATTGATTCGATCTCATTAATTATCTGCCAATTCTAAAGCAAATAATCAAGTTTAAGTTCTCTATTTGAAATTTATTAAATCAAAATATTGAACTTACTTCGACTCAACTTGAACTCGATGACTCAAACTCAATTCTCTGACATATTCGTGCCAGTATTTGTGAATGGTTGCTTGGGTGGTAGAATTTGATCCCCAGCATGACCACAATTTATATTCAATAAGTTTTCAAAGAAGTCAATTTGTCTGTAATGATAGATATATAGCACAAATTACTCACAATTTTTTTAAAAAAGGACGCCACTCACACAGGTTCAGTTGCTAGCTTGCATAATAATAGACCCACATACTAGGTCATTACTATGCAAAACATCTTACCCTTGTAAGGAAAATCTATTCAAATAAAACTTCAAAGTCTCCCTTACAATAGAATTCCAAGTCCTCTACTTTATAATCGCTATAAACACTCACTCCAAACTGCCGAAATGCCTCCCTTGCAGACAAAACCTGCAAGTGAATGTGCAATTTTATTATACTCTCTCCTTACATGTAACCAGTTCCTTACCTTCAACAGCACTGCAATTTCTCTGATTCTACTTACCAGCCATTTAATATGCCAAGGTGTCTCCATCTTACCTTTCAGAATATTCACTGCATTCTTGCAATATGATACAATCGTAATATCTTGCAAATTCTTCCTTCTAGCATTATCTAATTCATACCAAATACCTTTTAATTTTGCATGGAAAACACTTTCAACTTTGAATTTCAAACTTCCAACTATCATCCATCTGTCTTCTCTCCTAATCATAAATCCACATTCTTGCCATGCCATTTTTCTTTCCAAGCAGCATCACAAAACAAATTGAGTCATTCCACTTAGGGGTGGTACGTAGAAATGGGCATGACACGATAGCACGACACGACAACTGTGGGTCGGGCTAGAAAATTCAGCCCGATAAACTTATCATGTCGATAACATTACAGGCCGACGCAGGCCGGCTCTTATCGTGCCGGCCCGGCTTGTTTGGCCCGCTTTTCATTCAATTACTCATTCAACTAGAATATTAGAGCTTAGGAAATTAAATTTGTTCAACTCTTATATCACCTACAACTCAAGCAATAGGAAGTGGAATCCAAGTGCCTCATGCCTTGGTTGTCATTCTGGAGAATAAATTGCAGTGCTTACTTGCGCGGTCGCGCGCGGGTTGTGCTGGGCCGGGATTTTTCGGCCCACAGAGTTAGCGAGACATTGATATCATACTATTATAGCTTTCCCTTTCCCTGTGTTTCTATTTCTTCATGTTTTTATTTTTCCAGAGAAGCCATGATGAATTAGCTATAAAAGCTACCAATTTATTAGCAAATTCTTCCTCATATCCTATTCCTTCCTCTGACCATGTACCATTGCCCTAATTTTGCTTATCTTTAAACTGTATACCCAATTTATTCTCAGCCATCTCCCAGTATTTAACAGCAACTTCACACTCATATAGGATACAACACACAAAACACTTTTCAGTTTTCATTCCATTTAAACTGCAAAAAAGGTTTGAGGTTGGTAATCTTCCCCACATCAATTTTCATACAAAATTTTTTACCCTTTCACACACCTTCAGTTTCGAAACTTTTCTCCACTCACAATTGCCCATTTCCTTATCAATTTCTCTTTCTTTCATAAAATTGTAAGCTCCTCTAACAGATAAAACATCTCTTATATTTTCCTTCCATATCCATCTATCCACTCTTTTTCTTTTGTCAAACTCTAATACTTCAATTTTTTTTCCTTATTTCTTCCCCAAAACAGGCCTTTAAAACTCCTATTTTCTAGTTATCTCCACTGAAAAATTCTGAAACTCTACTATACTTTGCAAGTTCTGTAACATCAATATAGGTTGGCCATCTATTTAGAGGCAGCTCTCCAATCTATGGGTCTTCCCAGACATTTGTTGTTTCACCATTTTCAATACTTTTCCTCATTCCTTCTCTTATCTTCTTCATACTTTGTTTAAACACCTTCATTGTACCTAAAATTTTAGTGTATTTCTATTCACCCCAAGGGTGAATTTTTGCATATATACTTCTCATTTACTAATGTACACCATGCATCTTCCTCCTTATTCAGAACAGGTAACACCATTATTTTCATAAGAGCATACTTCATTTGTTTTCATAACCTTTATCCCCAATCCACCTTCCTATTTTCTTTGTGCAATTTTCTTCCAGGTAATTAGATTTGCTTATTTTCTTTGATTCCCTTAATTCTAGAAGAAATTCATATTCATCTTATTAATTTCTTCAATCTCCTCATTTGTTACATTTGATGACAACATGTTATGTACTGGTATTGAGTTCACCACTGAATTAATCAATACAAATTTACCAGCTTGTGACACTTTGTTTTGGGATTCAAGAAGTTACAATTTACCAGCTTGTGACACTTTGTTCACCATTAATCAATCCTTTTCTAAGTCCATTTTAATGATGACCATAGGTTTTCTAGCTTTCGAAGAGTAGAATGTATTGACCACTTCATTCACCACCACAACATTGTCATGCAAATTTCTACTATGAATAAATGCTCTATGCTCATTCCTAGTAATTTTATCCAAGATTTTTCATTTTCTATTAGCCAACAGTTTGGCAAATATCTTATAGATCACATTGCATAATGCAATGTGTCTAAATTCCTTTATTTTGTTAGTTTTTTCCTTCTTTGGGATGAGAATTAGTACGGTCTCCTTCCATTTGCTTGGAATTACTGTTGTTGTTTTATGAATCTCCTCAAATTCTGCCTTTATCTTTTTCTTCAAAACATCCAACAATGCAAATAGAACTCCAAAATAGACCCATCACTCCCTAGACTCTTCCACCTTCCTAGTCAATTAATTGCTTCCTATATTTCTTTCAGCTCAAAACTTTTCACTAACTCATCAGCTTCCATCTTTGAAATGCAAAGCCATTCTTCCCTCATATCCATATTATCCATCTGTATATCTATCCTTCCTGGTTTTCATAAATCTTCATACCAACCTACAAACATTTTCATAATTTTTGATATTTTTATAAAAATCTTCCCATTTGCTTCAATGTTCTCTATACTGTTGTACCTCCTCCTAACCTTAACCACATTATGAAAAAACTTTGAATTCTTATCCCCACCTTCAATCCAGTTTCTCCTTGACTTTGCCCATCATTTCAATTGAATTTGTCCGTTAAATGCAACTATTTTCTTAGTCAGAATACTCATGTATTGTTCCTCCTCCTCACTAATTCTTCCCATTGCCTCTTTTTCTTCTAGCTTCCTCATTTTCTGAATGCCTCGATCCTTTAAGTTTACCTCCAGAATACCCACCTTGCTTTTGTTCCATTCTGATAGTTTTTGTTGTAATTCCTTTTGTGAATCTTCAATTGACAGTCATCTTTTATCAGCCACTTTCCAATTTTTCTTAACAACCTCCATAAGATCTTCATATTCAAGCAAAAAATGCTCAAATATAAAGTTCTTCATTTTACTTTCCTTTCTCTCTTCAGGCCGACAGTACACTAATAGAGGTCTATGATCAGACCCTATTCATTGAAGATGGTCAACCTTCACTTCATAATTTCAGTCCAACCATACATTGTTCATAAGTACACTATCCAGCCTTGCCAAGATCAACTTCTTCCCTTTTTTGTTATTTGACCAAGTAAACTTAGGTCCTCTGTATCCTGCATCAATCAGTTCTTTTTTCCTGATGAATTCATTAAAATCTTTTACTATTTTCTCACACTGAAACTTTTTCCCCCTCTTTTTTCTCCTGCTTATGTGATACAGTTCATATCCCCCATTATTAATCAGGGAATGTCATCCACTTCCAGTTCTTCTAACAGTTTTCATAAGCATTCTCTTTTCCTGATATTAACACTGACATACACTCCTGTTATCAGACACATCTTTTTATCATTCAGCTCAACCATGCACACAGTTCACACACTGACTATCTTTGTATACCAGTTTTGCTATCATGTTTCTTTTTTTCCATAGTACAATAATGCCTCTTGCTCTACTTGTTCCTGCTACCATTTCTCCTTCCTAGTTTATGTTGTATTTTCTTAGAAAGTTCTTTGCTTGACTTTTCTCAAGATGAATTTCCAACAAAACAACCATATCAATTCTATATTGATCTATCAAATATCTGAGGTAGTCGATATATAGCTTCTCTTTGTATTACTCCCCTGATATTTCAGACCACAATCTTCATTTGATTATACCAATTTTTTCATTTGTTTCCTTCACATGGTCTCCATCATCCCTCAAGCTACTTGTTTTCTTTTAGCATCTTCTCTTTTTTATTTTCAGCTTTCTGTATTCTACTAGGATAATGATAAGATCACTTGCATTCTTCCCACCTGTTTTATTTTTTTTCACCCTTTCTCTCGGAAGTTCTCGACTGTTCTGGATCAACTCCCCCATCCATAAAATTCCATTTTTCCTTCATATTACTTAGGATGCTTGCAAATGACTTTGACAATTTCCCTCATAGAACATTCATTTCATCTCTCTCTTCTTCTACTTCAATTGCATCTTTTTCCTTTACTGCCTTAGCATCTACAATTCTGAAATTGAACTTCTCTTTCTCATAACTTCCCTCTCCTTCCTTCCTCTCATCAATCACCATTCCACTAACCACATTGTTGATTCTACTACCTTCCCCACTGCTCTTTTCTTCAACCTTTACAGAAGATGTCCTTCCCACACTGTTAGTTTTCACCTTATATAGTTTTTTTTTGATTCACCTTTTCCCAATTCCCTGACCATTCATCTAATATGAGTTGCCCTTCCAATTCATGGAATTTTTTTCCTCCCTTCTTTCTTTTTTAAAAGTTGGGTTGTCCAGCACCATGAAAGAATTTTTATTTTGACCGATATTTCCATCATTTGCTTTGTTGAAACTTCTTTTTCTTCTTTAAACCTGGATCCAAGAACCCAGTAAGTTCTCTTCCTTCTCATCGCCCTGACCTTCCTTCTCATTGCCATCATTCTTCACACCATCTATCTTCTCATTTGCCTCTCCCTTACTAATGCGATTTTCCTCCTTATGCCCCACCTTCCAACAATTAAAATATATGAATGGAAAATTCTCATAAGCAACACTATGAAAGAAACTTCCCTTTTTGGTCTCAATCCAAAAACCCTTGCTATAAAGGTTTAGAAATATTCGCCAATACACAAATTCTAGCAAACTTTCCCTTGTTTTATTCAAAGTGTACTCATCTATCTTTAATGATTTCCCTACAACTGTAGCAGGTTGTGGTAAAATGTTTGCATGCATAAATTTAAATGGAAGACCAGGTAATTGAATTCATGTTGGAATATCCCTTATATTTTCCCTTGGAGGTTGAAAATTTTCCCTCCATGGAACCAAAGATAAAACTTGTCCTCTTAAGAACCAAGGCTCTCCCATAAAATCTTCCCAAAAATCCTCCTTAGAGGAGAATTTAAAATCATAATATCCTGCAGACAAGTGTACAATTCTACATTCTGTTTTTTATTTCCATAGCTTTGGCAAAACATTTCTAACTAATTCTAGAGAAGGTGTTCGGCCGAAAAATTTACCGTGAAGCATTTGGCTACTGGCTTCTTCAAGATCAGCCTCTGCAATCACCACCTTCTCCTTTGCATTCTCCTGGATCCTCTTTATTTTCTCCGACAGCTCCTTTGAAGATCTCTAGTCACCATCTCCACTTGACTCTTTGAAAAGACCAGTCCAAGTAGTTGGTAGAACATCAAATTTAGAGTTTTTCAGTCCCTTTTCCTTCCAAATCGTCTCCACATTCCTCGCCTGGTCCTTCTCAACAGTAGCTCATTTGAACATCTTTGCATTTTCCCGGCCTTCCTCACATTGCTTCTTCTCCACCGCCGGATCGGGCGGCTTTTTTGGTCTTGGGATATCCGTTGACCCCAAAACGCTATTTGTCACCCTTGACTCACTCTCCATCAGCCGCTCTTTTTCGATATTATGTTGTCTTCTATCACGAGAAATTAATGCTAAATTACTCACAATTTTATTTTATTTCTTAAACATTTTGATAAAATAAGATTGAGCAATTATTTTAAAGCTTGATTGAGTTTGAATTTAGAGAGCTTATAAATTTAAGAGTAAATACAAAAAAAAAACGAACTTTGGACCTTTTTCTCATTTCTAGCATAAATTTTTTTCGTTAGCAAGAAAATACACGAACTTTGATTCCGTCACCCCGTTTAGCATATACCGTCTTTTCTGATGGTTTTTGCTGACATGGTCGTTAACGGCGACGATGTGGCAAGTTACTTTGCCAACGTGGCATATAATTTCAACGGACGAGTAAAGGGTAACATAAAATTACAAAATTACCCACCCCCGATGCTAATATTTTTTAAAACAGGGAGGGGCAAAATGGTAATTTTCCCGTCGCCTTCAAGTTGGGCGCGCTTGATGCCCTAGTTCTTATTTTACCTGCTCGCCTGCTCGAACACTGCGAAGAGGGAGATTTTTGTCGCCAGATTAGGCACGCCTTCTGGAGTCTTTGTCGCTGGATTAGGGCACGAAGGGACGAGGGGTGGGGACATTGCGAAGCTGTGGTCCCAAAAACAACAGGTATATTTTTTGTTTCTTTCACATGTGCCATTTTTTTTTAATCCATGTGTTGTGGTCCTAATATACATATGAATCCATTTTTTTCATTATTTTTTTACTATTTGTCATCTGTCGCATATTCATTTTCATGTAGGATGGAAAAATTTAAGATTGTAGTACATCATAGTGGTCAAATGATTTTTGAACCCTATGTACACTATGTGGGGGGTGAACTGCTCTTAGTCAGAGAAGATGATATTATTTCAAATACAATTACATTGTCTGACATGAGACTCTTGGTAGAGACATTAGGTTACTCTCGAACTAAATTATGGTACAAAGACCCTAAGAAGCCCTTATCTTCTGGACTGGTGGAGATAAAGATAGAAACTGAAGTTAAGAAGATGTGTAAATTGGCGATAAGTTGTGGGTCTATACACTTCTATTAAGAAGGAGTTAGAGACTATGCATTGAGGAAAAAGAAACTAGAATAGACTCTCAAAAATTAGAACCAAAATGAGAATTTGGAGCCTGATCATGAAGGAGCTGACCAGGATGAGGCTCATGAACATACTGATTTTGATAGAGATGATGGCACAAGTGATGAGGATGATGAGGAATACAAAATAGTGAAGAGAAATAAAAGAATACAGAATAATGATGAGCAAGGTACTAGTGATGGAGGAGATGAGCACAGGGAAGATGAGCAAGGTATCAGTGGTGGAGGAGATCAGCACAGTAAAGATGAGCAACGTACCAGTGGTAGAGGAGTTGAGCACGGGGAAGATGAGCACAGGGAAGTGATCAAGGTATCAGTGGTGGAGGAGATCAGCACAGTAAAGATGAGCAAGGTGCCAGTGGTGTAGGAGATCAGCACAGGGAAACTGAGGGTGGGAACAATGATTTATCAAGTTCTGATGAATTATCATCAAGTGATACTTTAACTGAATTAGTGAAGATACCTAATAGTAGTGATGATGAAGATATACAAAAATTAAGAAAATCGAAGGGTAAAGAATTTAGGAGCAAAGAATCTGAAGAAATTTGCCTTAACATAAGGTTTGAATCAGCAGGAAAGTTCAGGCAAGCTGTTCAAGACTATGCTTTGAAGAATGGGAAGGCTATTAAGTTTACTAGGTCTAGTGAGAAAAATGTAGAGGCTAGGTGTAGTGCCAAATGCCCGTGGAGGATTTATGGAAGCTTAACACAAAGGAATGAAGCATTTGTGATTAAGAGATATGATTCAGAGCATAAATGCTCTAGACCAGCAAGAAACAAGCAAGCCTAATCTAAATGGCTTGCAAGGCACTACATGGAAAGTTTTAGGAAAAAATCAGACTGGAATGTACTTGAAATGCAAAGGGATATTGACAAAAAAATTGTCATATCAGTCACTAAGAATGTATGTTATAGAGCCAGAGCAAGGGCATTGAAAGCTTTATCAGGCTAATTGGCTGATCATTATAAGATGTTGTCATCTTATATGGCAGTACTGAAGAAGATGTACAAACATGAGTTGTTTTCCACAATGGTTGAGGGTCATAACAGATTCAAAAGAATATTTGTTGGTTTTGATGCATTGAAAGAAGAATTTTTGGGTGATTGTAGGTCCCTGATTTCATTGGATGGGTGTTTTTTGAAGTCAGAAGCTGGTGGTCAACTACTGTCTGTAGTTGGTAGGGATGGAAATAATCAGATGTTTCCAATATGTTGGGTTGTGGTTGAAGGTGAGAATGAAGACTCATGGAGGTGGTTTTTGATAAGATTAATTGAACACTTAGGCATTGTAGATGGTTTTGGATGGACAATTATAAGTGATCAGCAAAAGGTATAAGTGAACACTTAGGCTTTGCTTTTTTTATCTCATGTATGTATGCTCTAATTATGTTTGTTTGTCTCTTATAGGGTCTTCAAAATGCAGTTAGGGCTTTTATGCCTAATGCAGAATATAGAAACTGCGCAAGACATTTGTATGCTAACTGGAAGATGAAGCATGTAGGTTATGCTTTGAAGAACCTTTTCTGGAAGACTGCAAAGAGCACCATAGAAGCTCAATTCAATGAACACATGTATGAGATGAAGGTACTTTCTCAAGTTACACATGATGATTTTATTAAAATTGGTTCAGACAAGTTCTGTAGGTTTAAAATCAATACATTGCCAGAATGTGAGATCATTGACAATAGCATGTCTGAATGTTTTAATGGATACATTTTGATGGCAAGAAATATGCTTTTAATTGACATGTTAGAGGATATTAGAATGACAATAATGAAGAGGATGACAGAAAAGAAGGAGATGATAATGAAAAGTGATGATATCATATGCCTTAAAATTAGGGAAAAAGTAGAAGAGAACAAAGTTGTCGATGGCTTCTGCATAGCAACACATGTTGGATATAAGAAGTTTGAGGTTAAACACATGGATAACAACTATGTTGTAGATTTAGAACAAAATAGTTGCTCATGCAAGATGTAGGAACTTACTGGCATCCCTTGTCCTCGTGTCATTTCATCAATTCATTGGTTGGGAGAGGATCCCACATAATATGTTCATGAATATTTTAGAAGTCCACGTACCTAAGGGCATATGAGCATCTTATTCAGTCATTAAATGGGAAAAAAATATGGGCAAAGGTTGAGTCTAAACCTATCTTACCTCCCATTGCGAAAAGACAAACAGGAAGACCAAAAAGAGCAAGGAACAAGGATAAAAGTGAGAAGGAGAAAGAATAAACAAGTACAATAAAGATGAGTAAGAAGGGGGTGCAGATGAAATGTACACAGTGCGATACATATGGCCATAACAAAAGGTCATGAAAAAATAAGGATGAAAGACCAGTGTCAAGTGAACCATCATCTAGTCAGGTAACTTAATATTTGTCCTTACCTGTTTACTAACAAATTTGTTTATTACAATCTGTTTACTAACAAATCTATTTTGAATCAGGGGAAGAAAAGGGGGAGACCACATAAGAACCAAGATGTGCAAATCAATTTGGAGAATTAGGGTGTGCAGTCACCTGCAAAGAGACCAAATATGGCTGTTATTAAGAGACTTGTTAGTTATGAGAAGCTTGTGCACAAGGAGAGAGCTATGACAGCAAAGAGATTTGGAGTAACAATTGGCACTCAAACAGGAAATACATATGTGCATGTAAGTTATTTAATTCCAGTTATAAATTATAGATTTCAGTTATCTAATTCTAAGTTTCATATAGATGCCTAATACAAAAGTTAGAATACTCCATGAAGGAAGATTTGGAGGAGGACAGTTTATCCATGAAGGCACCCAGGTGAGCCAACCCACTCAAGGCACCCAACCCACCCAAGGCACTCAACAGAGCACCACCTCAGTAAGGAGTAGGAACACCACCTCCGCCTCAGTAAGGAGCAGCAACAAACTCAAGGAAAAAAAGAAGTCAGACAATCAGTCATCTTCAAGTGTTAGGATTGATGTGGATTAATATAGATTGTATGTGGATTGATATATCGATTGATATGTTTATGGATTGTATGTGGATCAATCATGGATTGTGTGTGGAATGATACATCAGTTTATGAATTGTATTTGGACCAGTCATGGATTGTATGTGAATTGATATGGATTGATATGTGGATTATATGTAGTAACCATTACTTGATTTTGTATGAATTATATGTCATTCTGAGTTTTATGTATGTGGCATGTGGAATTCTAAATTTTATGTATGTGAAATGATGTGTACTAGTTGAATTGCGTACTGTGCAATAAATAGCTATGCTATAAATGACAAAGTTCATGTATTTATGGTTAAAAATGGCAAAGTTCATGTATTGTTAGATTAAAAGTGGCAAAGTTGATGTATTTTTACGTTAAAAGTGGCAAAATTCGTGTATTTTTACGTTGAAAGTGGCAAAGTTCGTGTATTTTTTTGTAAAAGTGGTAAAGTTCTTGTATTTTTTGGTGCACAGTTCACTAATAGATCGAAACATGCTAAAATATATTGTCTTCAAATATACATGAGAGGGTAACATCAAATCTACTTCATGATAGTAGCTTTAGGCTATTATCTTTGTTCCCATCCCTAAATAACATACTAGAAAATATGATACATATAATAACAAACACCATACACACACTACCCTTCCTTAAATTGATTTATTTTTTGTCATTCCTCAGTTGAGCTATCTCATCTTCAAGTGTTGCAATTCTTTTTTGAAATATCTTTTCTTTTATCTTGCTCAATTCTATCATTTCTTCCATTAGCTTCAGTTTCTCTAGAATAATTTTTTATTCCTCAATAAAACCTCGCAGAATATCCTTTCTGTGGTCGTGATCCTCAAGATCATGCCACGCAAAGAAGTGATAATCATTCTCCTGTTAAAAGATAGGAGTGAGTGATTACAATAAAGAATTAAATTTGGAGTGAGGCGATTACAAGAGATCATACATTCCAATGTTTGCATCTCCAAAACCTTCTTCTGAGATTTCTTTGGCTCCATGTGGTGAATAGAACATCTCGCACGTTATGGCAGCAGTGTGGAGCAACAACCTGTAATGAATTCACTAAAGATTCCTCCATTCGTCCCACGGTTTTCCTTCCTGACATGATCGTCCCTTCGTGCCCTAATCCAGTGACAAAGACTCCAGAAGGCGTGCCCTAATATGGCGATAAAAATTCCCCTCTTCGCAGTCACTACTAGAAATTGAGTCTTCAGCAACGGCTATCAGCAACGGTCGCTCAAGCCGTTGCAGATATGTTATATCTACAACGGCTTTCTAACGGACACGCGAATCGTTGCTGATGATTTTAATTATCAGCAACGGCTTTCTAACGGACAAGTGAGCCGTTGCTGATGATAACTTATTAGCAACGGCTTTCTAACGGGCGAGTGAGCCGTTGCTGATAAGTTTATAAAGGTCACAGATCGCGCCCGACCCTTCTTCCTCCCGCTGCTGCCGCCGCCGCCTCCTCCTCCCGCCTCTCGCCGCCGCTGCCGACGCTGTCGTCCATCCTCGACCGCCGATTTCAGGTATTCATCGCCGCCCGGCTGTCTCTTCCCGTTGCGGCCGGGGGGGGGAATTTGACCGAAACCCTATTTTTAGGGTTTCCGCCGGCGGCGGTCGGCCGATGGCCGCCGCCGGAGCTTGTACAGTGTCCGGACACACTGTCCAGACACTGTACGCCGGTGCCGGAGTCCACCGGACTCCGGCGCCGGAAAGAGTAGATTTATTTTTTTTATTTTTTTATTTATATGTTAATTAATTATTTAGATTAATTGTTTAATTTGTTAGATTAATTATTAAGGTTTAGATTAATTTTTAAATTATCCACTTCGGCATTGTGCCGGAATCGTCCACTTCAGACGCGAACCGGAATCGTCCACTTCGGACTCTTGCCGAAATCGTCTAATTTAGACTCGTGTCGGAATTGTCCAATATGGACTCAAACTGTCTCGAAACATTTAGAAAATAATCATCCATCCGACGAGTTGATATGTTTCACGTACGAGGCACGAGTTGGTGGCCCCGTTCAATATCGGTGGATGTACTTATTTGAAAGATACCTGAATCATCTGAAGAAAAAAGTAAAGAACACCGCAGCTGTTGAAGGATCAATATCTGAATCGTATATCATCCAAGAAATTTCAACATTCTGCTCATTTTACTTTGAATCGACAGTACAGACAAGATTTGATCGTCTTCCACGTAACGACGACGGGGGTGTTCGACATTCAGATGGATGTTTAAATATATTTTGTCACTCTGGTCGTGCTTGGTTCTCGTCCATCTCGACACTTAAGCAAGGAAGAGTATCATTTGGCACACTTGTATGTATTACTCAATTGTCCAGAGATTGAACAATTCATTGAAATATTTGACATTGAGATGGTGCAAAAATACTCTATTCACAACGATGAAGAATTGGAGAGATTACGGAATCGTGATTTCCCTACTTGGATTCAGACTTACAGCAAATATCACAGAGCTGAAATAGATGAAAAAATATTTGAGTTTGTTAGTGGACTGTCGCGACTTGTGTCGTGCTATAGCAGATATTTTGTTAATGGGTATAAATTTCACACGGTTGAATATGCATTTACAAAGAAGACGAAGAATGCTGGGGTCTGTGTGAAAGGGACAACCTATGTTGAATGTGATATGGATTTTTATGGACTGGTGGAAGAAGTGATAGAGTTGCACTATTTCGGCTTGAAATCAGTGATCCTATTTAGATGTCATTGGTTCGATACAATAGAACGGGGCATGAAAGTTCATTCAAAATACAAACTTGTTGAGGTTAATTACAAATGTAAATTGGCAGCAAATGAGCCTTTTATATTGGCATCACAAGCCGAACAAATATATTACGCGAAGTATCCGACTCGAAATAAAGATAGAGCAGATTGGCGTGTAGTCTGTAAGACAAAAGGTAGAGGAAAAATTGATCCGATAGTAGGAGAAAATGAGCTGATACCTGATATGACACATGGTTTTTATCAAGAAGATGATCCTCCTGCTGTAGATCGTAGTATTTCAATACTCGAGGATGCAGACACAACGTCAATTCAATTAGAAATTGAATATGTTGATGATGACGATCATGAAATTGAGGAAGCTGGAGATGAAGAAGATGAAGAAGATGAAGAAGATGAAGAAGATGAAGAAGAGGAAGAATTCGAAGACTATTATTCAGATGATGAGGAATAATTATAAAGTATATATTTTATTAAATATATCTCTACTATTTATACAATAATCTGATTATATGTCTATTCGACAGATATGTCTGGTTGTGGTTATCGTCGCAGGAGAGCTTCGGAGTCTCCGATCGGTGAGACTCCTACACTTACTCATGCTGCTGATCCTCTTATTGCTGATCCTCATGCCGATGATACTGCCGAGGCTAGTACATCCAGACGCAGGCGGCCACGCGGGCCGAACAGGTGGCAGCCTCCACCAGCCACAGAGTCACGTAGATTTATTAGCGTGATTGGGGAGCGGTAATATATCATGAATTATGAATCATTACAAATTTCATTATATCATAATATAATATTAAAATTTATTTTTGTTGTGCAGGTTCGAGCAAGAAGAAGTGCCGAGGAGCATTTCTTCTACTATTCGACGATACATGCACGGGGCATGGCCTACGTGGTCTCACGTGCCTAGCGAGCACGTCGACATGTTATGGCGCGAGTTTGAGGCACGTATTATTATTATTTTTACATGCATGATGATTAATATTGGTACTGATATTATTATTTTGCAGGCTCGCTATACATGGGCCGAGGACCAAAGGCCCTTCATTTACGCTACCTGGGGCATGCTCGGTCCCAGGCGATGGCCCGAGCTGGGACCACTAACATCGCGGAGACTCGGGGATACGGCCCCGATTGGATTACTCCGGATATATGGAACTAGCTCGTGGGAATATGGCCGACGGATCGATGGCAGGAGGTTTCTCGGAATACGGCTAGAAATCGCATGTCGGGGGAGCAGCGTGTCACACCGGCGGCTTTGTTGCATTTGTAGTGCACGCGAACCGTATGGTAAGTATACTTTTTAATTATATATTTTATTTGTTACTATGTGTACTAATTAATGTATTTGTTTTGTAAATATAGACGACGGTGTCGGATGACGGGACTGTCCAGCGACCCTCCCCGATGGCGGTGTTTGAGCGGACTCATCGTCGAGCACATGGGACGGGGGAGTACATCGACAACCGCGCTGCATACATTATGATAACTATATATTTGTTTAAATTATTCATTATATATTTATAATTTAAGTTTTATGATAAATATTAAACAAAAAATCAAACTCGAGTAGGAGACCTACAGCCAGACGGTGGTGCGGCGCGGGGGCACCCCCGAGGACTTTGACGTAGCAACGTGGGTCGAGGCCGCAGGTGGCTGGGACCATGGCCGCGTATATGGCTTTGCAGATAGTGGTCATGCGCGAGCCATACTAGGGCCACTTGGGGCACCGACCCCTCCGGTCGCTGGTGAGCGGCCGTCCACCTCTAGATCCAGTTATGATCATAGTAGCAGAATAAGGACTCTAGAGGAGACGGTCGCGCGTCAGAGTCAGATGATGGCGGAGATGCATGCTATGCTACGCAACATGTCAGGTCATCCCGAAGCAGGCATCTCTTCGGCATCATCTAATCCATCGTCCTCGAGTCAGTCCACGCCGGTGTACACTCAAGCACTCCAAACCCCGCCATATGATCCAGATCATCCTCCATCGTCATCGTGAGATTTTTTTATATTGACTTTGTTACAGAGATATTGGACTTGTTTAATTTATTTTGTTTGGATATTGATACTTCAATTTTGCATTTGAATAGTTTTTTTACTATTGTGGATAATTATCAATATAAATATAATTATTTTGATGTATATCTTGGTGTATTTGTGATGTGTGAATGAATGTGTGTATGAGTGTATGGGTGTGTGAGTTATGTATCAGATAATGTATCAATGTATCAATGGAAATTTGAAATTTTTTCGTTACCAGGTTCACATCATCAGCAACGGCTTTCCCACGGCCGTCCGTGGGAAAGCCGTTGCTAAAAGTGTATCGAAAGTCGTTGCTGATGACCTACAGCAACGGCTTAGCGACGGGCTTTTACTAACGGCGTTGCTACGGGCTCACCGGCCGTTGCTATTAATGTTATCCGTATCGGCTCCGGGTCCGTGGCAAAACCGTTGCTGATAATATTTTTAGCAACGGCCCGAGCGGCCGTTGTTGATCCGTTGTTAAGTTATCAGCAACGCGATTTTCTGCCACGGCTCCATTGTAACGGCTCCGGCCGTTGCTGATGATCTTCAGCAACGGCTCAGCAACAGCATTAGCCGTTGCTGATGCCCATTTTTCTAGTAGTGAGTGTTCGAGCAGGTGAGCAGGTAAAATAAGAACTAGGGCATCAAGCGCGCCCAACATGAAGACATCAGGAAAATCACCATTTTGCCCCTCCCCGTTTCAAAAAATATTAGCATCGAGGGTGGGTAATTTCGTAATTTTATGTTACCCTTTACTCGTCCGTTGAAATATATGTCACGTTGGCAAAGTAACTTGTTACGTCGTCGTCGTTAACAACCATGTCAGCAAAAATCGTCAGAAAAGACGGTGCGTGCTAAACGAGGTGACATAATCAAAGTTCGTGTATTTTTTTGCTAACGGAAAAAAATTAATGCTAGAAATGGGAAAATGTCCAAAATTCATATTTTTTTTTGGAAATTTACCCTAAATTTAATCATACAAGTTTGAAGTTTATAGCGTGAAATAATCAAGTTCACTAGATTCACTCAACCAATTTTATGAATGTATATGTGCAAATATTTTTAAATATCTATCATTTTAGAATTTGTTGAAGTATATATTTTTATTACTTTAAACAATAATGATATTTAATTTTTACTTTTTTTATATTAGATGTTTTATATTTGTCGTATACCACCTACGAGTTTAAATATTTATTATATACGAATCAGCGATTGCTCGAATATTTCGCTCGTGATAATCACTAGTAATACAAATTAATTTTCAACCCTACACACATCAACAAATCAAAGTGGCGCTGCGGAAGTGTGGTGGACCCATAACCCACTGGTTCCAAGATCGAAACTTGACTTTGATAATATTCTATATTGAATGGTACATCATTTTACTTACCTACCTTTTTACCGAGCTCGTGGCTGGGCCCTATCATAATTAAGGTTGCGTGCCATCTGTTGCCGACTCGTCGACGCTGAAGCAATTACTCCTCCTCTAGGGAGCACAGACACTCCGTGGGACTGTCATGTCTGCATATCTTACATGCCGCGGACATCGATACACGAAGACACTCGCCCGACACAAGTGTCTTGACCAAAAAAAAATCGCTCGGACACTGCCCAAAAAAATTCGGACACAGCAAGCCATGCATTTTTAAAAAGTAATAAAAAAAATAATCAAAATTTTTTGCTACACTTAAAAGGCCCAATTTCATACCTGACCAAAAAAATAAAAAAAAATTAAAACAAAAGACACAACAAATAAAATTTCAAAAGTTGTGCTACCCGATCGAATTCCTCTTCCCACACAAAAAATGAAATTTTAAATTTTCAAATATTGTGCCCCATGCTTTTGGAAGGGGCTTAGAAATAGTAAGTATTGACATAAAAAGTTATCTAGAATGTTTCATATATTTTGAAAAGGGCCTAGAAAATACTGAAAATTGATACACTACAACAAAATCCTTATATATCGACGTTAAATTTTTGACACTTATTATAAGCGTCAAAATGTAAAGTAATTAAAATATTTTAATATGATAAATTTCGACGTCTATTAAAGACGTCAAAAATTTTTCGACACTTGAGAACAGACGTCGAAATTTTTTGACGCTTGAGAACAATGCAAATTTCGACGCCACAACAGACGCCAAAATAAATTTGGTGCCTGCTGTTAGAGGCACCGAAATACCAGGCAGGAGGTGGGAGATTTCCTGCCTCCTACTCCTTTTTTTTTCAAAAAATAATTATATTTTTATATTTAATTATAAAAAAAAATATTTGCATGCAAATCAACGCAGATTTAATTCTTCATTTCTTCTTCTTCTTCTCGCCGGGGTGCTTCGCTCACCATGTCGTCAGAGTTGCAGAGAACGCTTCGCTCCACCGGCAAGGAGCTCCTCACGAGGCTCACCTGGTCCCGGAACCATACCGGCGCATCCCTCTCCGTCAAGGTCGCGAGCGGCACTCCGTCGAACACCTCGAAGACACGCTCCCACGTCCTGCGGAAGAAGAAAGGTAGCTGGTGTTTCCTTGCCGGTGACTCGTTTGTCAGCCTCCACTGGGATGTCTCCGCCACGTCCTACGGCTCGGGTCCTACCTCGTGGCGGTTGCTGACACGGAGCTTGGCCTATTGCTCGATGACATGTGCGCGGAGTTCATGAGGAGGACGTTCGAGGGCACCGTGCCGCCTCCCATCACCGCGGAGTGCTTGGTGATGATCGAGAAGGATGGAGCACGTGCGGCGCAGTGTCAGCGCGTGCGGCGCGGCGTCAGCGCGTGCGGCGCGGCGTCAGCGCGTACGCCACCAAGGCCGCGCTGGGCGGCGACGGGAGGGGACGATGCGAGCGGGGAGGGCTCGGAGCTGAGCATCTTCGTGGACGAGAAGAAGGTGGTGGACGTGCAGAGGCTGGAGTGGATCGAACTTCCGAGGGAATCAGGCGATAGTTGTGGATGGGTCGATGGTCGACGTGATGTGAGACGTACACGACTGGTGGTGCGGCAGCGGTGACTCCAAATTTTTATATATATTTTTTCTGCATATCGATGCCTTAACAGACGTCGATATGAAAACTTTTATATTTTTTTAAATGTTTCGATGTATGTCATTATATGTTGCTATGTTCATATCGACGCCTGCTGACGCCTATCAGTTGGCGTCGATATTTCAAACATTTCGACATCTAAGCAGACGTCGAAATGTTCATTTCGGCTCTCGTTATTTTCCACTCACTTTGGTCATTTTTTTCGACGTCAATATGTTATTTTTGACTGCTGCTGGCGTCGAAATGCTTTCTTATTTTGACATCAAAACATAAGTGGTTTGTTGTAGTGATAGTTTGATATCAATAAAAATATCATGATATTATTATAAATCTTGAACTTTATATATATATTGGACTGGACTACAACTATTGGGCCCGATCGGACTAGGCCCAGCAGTGTCCCATCCTCCATCCGAACCAAATCGTGCGGCCCCGCCCAGGGGGCTTTGCCCAAGCAACGCCCTTGAGCTAGACTCAAGCCAAATCAGATGACCCCATCCAGCCAAACATGGATTCTTACATCCTCCCTTATCACGAAGGACATACCATCATAAATCCGTCATTTCTGGGATTAGCCTCGACCCATTCTATGTAACAATCCTAACGAGATTATCGGGTAGCATGATCATCCCCACCTGCAAATATATATCGACGCGACGCACCCATGTAACCCAAAGTTTCAATTCGGTAACCTCTATCTTGGAGTAACCCTAACTTGGGCGTCATAGTGTCTTTTGCATGTCCCCCCTCCGTCGGCGTTGAACCAGACCAGACCAGACCGAAATACCCCGACTCTCAGGTAGGAACATATATATATGAATTGTGATTTTATTTTAATTTTTTATATTTATCTATATGTCGTGTTCTTGTTCAATAAATTTTTGGAGTTTGTGTGTTTGTGCCATGCTTCATCGCTCCTTTTCCCCAAGTGCTGGAGAACCATACGAGGACAATGACCATCCGCCAAGAAATGACATTTTTATAAACATGTTAGTTTCACGAAGAAAGATAGAAAAGTGAGATATGAGCATTGGATACTAAATCTCAAGGTTGACTTGATATGCCTAATACCAAGTAGCCAAAAATTTATTGATCCCAAGTTAATTGTAGTAAGCTGATACAACTGTATCGATTAATTATCAAATCTTTCTACTTCTAATGTTGAACTAAACCAAGGTGTCATGATGCCAACTAGTGTCTCCATGAAATGACATGCCTATAGTCCCATCCAATGATAGCCCTTTCTATTTGTGGTCCCTTAAAATACTAGGGCTTATTACTAGCTAGATGTGTTCAGGTACTAGTAACTGTGATACAGTCCTCATATCTAATATTACTATTAACCTCATACAGGTCTAGCTCTATTTGACAAGACTACCAAACTAATATAAGTTGATTAGTCTAAAGCTACAGTTTTCTAATTCTAAAGCACAAGTAATAGTAATTAGCTGATCCAACCATAAACCAGTTCATGGTTCAAATCTCTGGCGCCACTGCTCATCCATGCATGTACGTGTGCAATATATTATTCTTCATCTTGTTAAACAACTTAAGCAAGAAAATAACCATTTCTGCCAAATGAAACGTGTTATATCTGATTGGGTCACTAGCTTTTCGAAAAGCTTAAGCTAGATCAAGCCCAACAAAAAGATTAATTTAACTTAACTGGAGTATATCTATTCATTTTATTACAAACACTGGCAGGATTTAGTGCTTGTATGGTTGGTTTTGCTATACAAACATGTAATAGTTTACTCTTTCCAAGAGATGGAATAAAATTATCATAATTACTACTGTTGTTTTGCTCTCCAAAGTTCAAACTACTACTCACAGGACAAACATACATTCTATGTAGTTCTTTTTCTCTTTTCTTCCTTGTAGCTTTAGTTTAATATTTAGCATTCTAACTTGGGTGATAGGGAAGGGTATAAAGTAGCAATGACGACTAGCCTTTCATCAGATGTACCATTTGGTTATTTCTCATGGATCGAGTATGAGATAGTAGCTCCTTTGCATTAAAAAACTGAAGCACTTGCTGTTGCTTTCATTTCCATATTGGTGGTAACGAAGATGTCATGTCAACTATTCTACATGAGAATGTTCGAAAGAGTTTTGCATGGGATTTAATACAACACTCTGATTTCTACTTCAATAATGTAATAGTGGTTTACTTAGTGGCCACATGGCCACCTTTCTCTGTTTCATGGTTGTTATGTAGACAGTGCTGAGGAGATATAAAAGACTCATTTGTTTTCGTCTTGGGCATGTATTCTTTAATATCTATCTTTTAACTCAAGCATTTTATTCATTCTGAGTGTTTTCAAGTGTGTGTGAGTTCAAGTGTTTTGATCTACAGAGGTGATCATCTCATTCAAGTAGTATCAGAGCACCAGATTACGTTGAGGAATTGCTAACACCAACTCGGCAATGGGGATGCCAGGTTTTCCCGTTTTCACTGGTTCTGGCTTCGAGTTATGGTCCTCCAAGATGGAGAACTACTTTATTTCACAGGAGCTCTGGGAGTTGATTGATGATGGATATAATCCCGAGGGTTTGAGTGCGAATCGACTCAAAGAGTTGAGGAAGAAAGATGTCAAGGCCATCTTTTGTATTCAGCAGGGTCTGTCCGAGCAGATCGCTACCAAATTAGGGCGAATCACCTCTTCCAAATCCGCTTGGCAAGCACTTAAAGATCGATTCCAAGGTACGACGAAGATTAAAGAGGCTCGGCTTCAAACCATGAGAAGAAATTTTGAGAGCATCTTCATGGGAGAAGATGAAGATCTGGACACTTTCGTATGTGATATGATTAAAAGAGCAAATCAAATTAGAAGCTTCGGAGAAGAACTAGAAGAATCGAAGCTGATTCAAAAGATTCTGAGAAGCTTACCACAAAAATATGACCATGTGGTAGCAGCAATAGAAGCGGGAAATGACTTGAGGGTGATGACCAGTGAAGATCTGCACAATTCGTTGTTGTCACATGATGAGAGGATGAAGAGATTCGAGAGCAAGCAAAAGGAGGGGATCGCATTTTATATGAGATCAGGTAACAATTCAAACATCTCTGTTCGAAAAGAAAAGTGGAAAAAGCTCGGTGAAAACTCAGATCCGAATACCAGCACTAATGAAACTGATGAAAAAAGGAAGCAAATACAGTGTTTCTACTGTAGACGTTATGGTCACATTGCAAGATTCTGTCGACTTAAACAAAAACATGAAACAGAAAGGTGTGCTAACTTTGCCGAGGAAGAACATGAAAGCAAAGAAGAAGCAGTGTTACTTCTGGCCAAACTCCAGGATAATACCAAGGATGGTTGTACTTGGATTCAGGTTGTAGTAATCATATGACTGCAAATCCTGATTATTTTGTTCACCAGGACAAAAGCTATTCTACACATGTGAAGCTGGGAGATGGATTTGTGTAGATGTCTAAAGGAAAAAGTGATATGCGATTGTTTACTAATCATGGAGAAATCATTATTCATCAGGTACTATTTGTTCCTGAACTTGATGCAAATCTTCTTAGTGTTGGACAATTGTTGAGGGATGGCTTCAAGATTCACTTTGAAGGAGATAGTTGTCAGATTTTTTCTAAGTCTGATTCAAACCAAGTTTTGTTTAATATTAATATGGCAGTGAACAATCTGTTTTACCTCAAGAATTTTGAAACTCTTTGTCTGGCCATAAATTGTTCTCATTTAGAAACTTGGCATGAAAGATTTGGTCACATTAATATGCAGTATCTCAGTGACATATCAACTAAAGGATTAGTGGCAGGACTTCCCAAGCTTAGTGGAGCTGATGATAAAATCTGTCAAGTATGTGATGTTGGTAAACAAGCTCGTACTCTTTTTCCTAAGGGGGAGGCAAGTCGTGCTAGTGGTCCTTTGGAGCTTGTTCATGCAGATCTTTGTGGGCCAATGGAGGTAAAATCAAACTCTGGTTTTAAGTATTTCATGGTCCTTATTGATGATTTTAGTCGACATATATGGGTATACTTTATGCAAAATAAGTCTGAAGCATTTAATCACTTTAAACGTTTCAAGGCTGCTGTAGAGAATGAGACTTGTTGCAAAATTAAAACTTTCAGAACAGATAGAAGGGGAGAGTTTTTGTCAAATGATTTTATTAAATTTTGTGAAGAACATGGAATTAGAAGACAACTAACTACTGCTTATACCCCACAGCAAAACGACGTTGTAGAGCGCAAAAATAGAAGCCTGGTAGAGATGACTAGATGTATGCTGAGAAGAAGTCACTTGCCCAAAGAATTATGGGCAGAAGGCATAAACACAGCTACCTATCTTTTAAACAGGAGCTTCACAAAGGCTGTGTCATACAAAACTCCCTATGAAGCATGGCATGGTAAGAAACTGTTGGCTTAAGGTTTTCAACATTGGTCTTAATCTCAGTTTTGATGATAACAAACATGGAACTAATAATTTCATGGAGAGTTATTTTTAGGTTCCATATCGGTTAGCGCTCGACGTCCCTGATCGAAAAAATCGAAGAAATCGAAGAAATCGGCAAGGACGCTCGTCGGCTCTCAGGATTCTTCAAGATGATGGAGTTTAGGTTTAGGGTGTCTAGATACATTGTAATTCCTCATGACGATGCATAAGATCCCTAAAACCAAATCCGAACACAAAAATATGAAATTACGGAACCGCCCTGAAATCCACTAAGCCTAGGGAGCTCCTTGGAGGGCTATATGACTTAGATAGTTTCTTGAGATAAAAAATGGCGGTAATTGTTCCTTGGGTCAAAATTAAATAACGAGGTATTTTAAAGGAATTTTTGGAAGCTTCTAGCATACCCACATTTGACCCAAAAAATTAGAAAAATTTTGTTTTTAGAAAAATTAGAAAAATTAAATAACGAGGTATTTTAAAGGAATTTTTGGAAGCCTCTAGCATACCCACGTTTTCAGAAAATTTATACTAGACTCCAAAAATTAGATTTTGATTCTTAAGAATTTTAATTTTTTAGATATTTTTATTAAATCCAAATGAGGGTTAATTCTTATATAACATTTATGTTTTAAAGTTATCATGTTATAAAGTTATTTAACTTAAAATTAATAAATGTTATATAAGTAGACGTAGTAAAGACGGAGCTAGAACAACCAATCCAAGAGAGCTGTCTGCCTTGTTCAGCTCAAGTTCGATCGACCAACTGAAGCCCAAAATGGGCAGTAAGGTTGGCGATCGACCAACCTGCTTATAACCCGAAGATGCAGATCGTGTCGGTCGATCGATGGGTCGATCGAAAGTCACGGATCTAAGATTTTGTGTCAAGCGATCGATTTGTCGGTCGACCGCCCACAGAGAGAAAAGAAACGGTCGAATGATCGATCGACCAGTCGGTCGAATGATCGATCGACCAGTCGGTCGACCGACCATTCGATCGGCGGCCTGCAATAGATAGAAACTATCTGTTGAGCTGTCGTTTCTTCAGCAGGGTAAATACACCCTTATGTGATTCATTTAAGCTCTTCCTTCATTCTTATAGATTTTATTGAGCCATCAAAAGGGAGATTTAAAGCCTTCCAAGCGATTGATTGAAGCGCGCCCTGTTCTTCATCGAGTTCTTCCTTAAGCGTCAGCTGCTGCTTCAACTCGGATCTTGATCAAGCTCATCCCTTGGCGAGTTGAAGGTGCCAAAGGCTTGCAAAAGAGCACAATTCTTTGGTTTAATTCTTAAGCTCTTTTGATTGTATTTTTATCTGTTATTTGAACATTTTGTTTTATTTGTGCGTGTGAAGACCAAGTGTTTGGTCTTGTTGTGTGAAGTGGTTTCCTGGTTGTGAAGGAGTAAAGCCACTTGTGTAAACTTAGAGTTTACTAGGATTAGTTTAGTTGTCCCTTAGGGTTGAGGTGGAAGATGACTCTCGATAAGAAGGCGAAGACTTCCGGGTGTGGAAGTACCTTAGGTTGAGAGTGCGTCTCTTCGATGAAAAGTCCCCCGTGTAAGGGAAACCTAATTAATCTAGTAAAATTTAGTCTGAAAATCCAAAACGGGGTGCTTAGGTAGTGGAGTAGGCATTGGGGCCGAACTACTATAAAATTCTTGTGTTTGCATTGTTTTATTTGATTGTGATTAATTGTTTTTATCTAGCTTCCGCATTTAATCACATAATTGTAACTCGCCTAAACATTCTAAGAAAACGATTAAAATCGAATTCAGACTAATTATTATAGTAAACACACTATTCACCCCCCTCTAGTGTCGCCATTTCATCTAACAGAAACCCGATGTGAGCAATCTCAAATTTTTTGAAAGTCTTGTCTACTATCATGTTCCTAAGCAGCTAAGACAAAAGTTAGATGATAAAAACAAAGTTGCAGTTTTAGTTGGGTATAGTGCTGAAACAAAGGGATATCAGTTGTACGATCCTATAAAAAAAATTGATTATTAGTCGTGATGTTATAGTTGATGAGTCAAAGAGCTACAAAGATATAAAGGAAGCTACTCACTCTTCATGGGAAATAACAACTAGGTGTATAAGTGTAAATGAAGATGATGTGACAACAATTGAAGAAAATGTGACAGAATGAGCTGCATAAGTTGAAAATACCATTGAGGGAGTTGTGTCAGATAACACTAGTGACACTAGTGATTCAACACCTCCTACAAGAGGATACTGCAATTTAAGAGAAGTATATGAAAGGACTGAAAGATGTCAGCTTATGCAGCTAGTTGAGTCTAGAAACTTTAATGGAGCAGTAGCATCTGCAGTATGGGTTCAAGCTATGAACAAAGAGATAGAGTCTATTGAAGCACATAAAACATGGTCCTTGACTGATCTGTTATAGAAGGAAAAGAAGCCATCTGACTCAAATGGGTATATAAGATAAAGCTAAATGCTGATGGAAGTCTAAACAAGTGTAAGGCACGACTGGCTATTTTTGGATATATGCAGAAGGAAGGAAGTGATTTTGATGAGACTTTTGCTCTTGTTGCCCGAATGGACACGGTGAGATGTTTAATGGCTATAGCTGCTCAAAAGAACCGAAAGATTTATCAAATGGATGTTAAATCAGCGTTCTTAAATGGAGATCTCAAAGAAGATGTATTTGTAAACCAACCTGAAGGATATACTGTTGAAGGAGAAGAGAGGAAAGTGTATAAATTGAACAAGGCACTTTATGGGCTCAAACAAGCTCCACGAGCTTAGTATAACAGATTAGACACTTATTTTATAGCTGAAGGCTTTGAAAGAAGCAATAATGAACATACCTTGTACATCAAACAAACTTCAGACAGAGATGTTCTAATTGTTCTGGTTTATGTAGATGACTTGTTAATCTGTGGTAGAGTGATGAAGAGCTCAGTATTAGTTTCAAAACTAAGATGGGCAAGGAGTTTGAGATGACTGACTTGGGTGTTCTAAACTTCTTTCTGGGAATAGAGATAGAACAAAGTGATGAATATATTTTTGCTTCACAAAAAAGGTACACTTCAGAAATACTTGAGAGATTTGGTATGATAAACTGTAATCCAGTTAATACTCCCATGGTTACTAATCTTAGTTTGACCATTGATGAAAGTGAGATGACATCAAGCTGCTTTGACTACAGGAGCTTGATTGGATGCTTAATGTATCTGACCAACACTATGCCAGATATACTTCAAAGTGTTAGCTATCTTTCACATTTTATGAGTTCTCCTAACAGTGCTCATTTTGTAGCAGCAAAATGTGTACTGAGGTACTTGAAAGGCACGTTGGACTCTGGTCTGTCTTTTGCACGATTAGGTAATATAGAAGTTACAGGCTTCTCGGACAGCGACTGGGCTAGCTTAGTTGAGGATGGAAAAAGCACTTATGGTTACCTGTTTAAGATTGGTGGAAGCTCAGTATGTTGGTGTTCAAAAAAATAGACCACAATAGTTCTATCTTCAGCCGAAGCTGAGTACGTAGCAACAGCTGCTGCAGGATGCCAAGCAACTTGGCTCAAGAGAATCCCTATATGATTTTGCAATAAATGATGAAAAGTCCATTGTTCTCTACTGTGACAATATATTTGCAATTTTGATGTCTCATGATCCAGTTCATCACTCTCGAACAAGACATATTAACATCAAGCATCATTTCCTCGGAGATTTGGTTAGAGACAAAATTGTGAAGCTGAAATTTTGCAAGAGTGGAGAACAAATAGAAGATGTTTTTACTAAGGCATTACCACATGAGAAGTTTGTCTATTTTAGAGATCTGCTAAAAGTTTGCAAATGTCTTCATTAAGAGGGAGTGTTGGTGGTAATGAAGATGTCATGTCAACTATTCTACATGAGAATGTTCGAAAGAGTTTTGCATGGGATTTAATACAACACTCTGATTTCAATTTCAATAATGTAATAGTGGTTTACTTAGTGCCACATGACCACCTTTCTCTATTTCATGGTTGTTATGTAGACAATGCTGAGGAGATATAAAAGACTCCTCTATTTTCGTCTTGGGCATGTATTCTTTAATACCTATCTTTTAACTCAATCATTTTATTCATTCTTAGTGTTTTCAAGTGTGTGTGAGTTCAAGTGTTTGGATCTACAGAGATGATCATCTCCTTCAAGTGGTATTAGAGCACCAGATTACGTTGAGGAATAACTAACACCAACTCGACGATGGGGATGCCAGGTTTTCTCGTTTTCACTGGTTCTGGGTTCGAGTTATGATCCTCCAAGATGGAAAACTACTTTATTTCACAGGAGCTCTGGGAGTTGATTGAGGATGGATACAATCCCGAGGGTTTGCCTGCGAATTGACTCAAAGAGTTGAGGAAGAAAGATGCGAATGCCATCTTTTGTATTCAGCGGGGTCTATCCGAGCAGATCACTACCAGATTAGGGCGAATCACCTCTGTCAAATCCGCTTGGCAAGCACTCAAAGAGTTCACATTGCATCTAATTGATGAGAAAGTTTTCTATGAATAGATTCTCTAAAAGTTTTCAACTCAAAAAATATTATTTAGATGCAAACTATTGAACCTTGTCTAATTATTCTAGATGTGCTAGAGAAAAAAAAAATTGATGGTTTCAAATCATTGATTGAATTAGGAATTGACAATCAGATATGTCTAAGATGCAATGATGAATGAGGTAGTAATCATTGAAAGGGTTTTCGCTTTTTCTTTGAATCCTTATGTCAAATAGTTCTTGCTTATCGTGGTTGGGAGTTGGGACCAATTTTTGGTCTCACCGATCTTCCTATGTAATTTTGCACATGAAGTATCAAATGTAAGATAGACCAAATATTTTTGGTACCACCTTCTTGTGTAGAGGGGAGTACATATCCATGTGCACAAATTGAGCTTATTCTTCTTGTTGTTTGTAAGATGAGACTATGCATGTGGAAAAATATTTTGTGCTTTTGTTTTGTCTAGTTAATTTATATATTTGTGTTTGCAGAAGATTCACAATGGTTTAACTTTTAACCTAAATTGATAATTTTGGATGGCTCAACTTTACATCCTTCTTATGAATATTCTTATGTTATTAGTATTAGCTCTACTATTTCTTGTCTTTCTGCCGTGGACAAAGTAGAAACAATTAAAACATTATAAATTTAGCTTGACTTTTGAGAATTCTAATGAGGATTATGTCACAAGAAAATTCTTTCAGTCACTTGTTGCAGGTTTGCTGCTATAGCTAGAAATTTTTACTATTGCATTTTCTAATTGTTCATACTAATACCTTCCGGACATTAAACTTCAAGCTTTTTAGATATTTGAATTTTTGAACCACCATTTTTTTCACCAAGTAATTTATTTCTTTCTCTGTCATATTCGTTGAGAGTAAGCCTCGTTGCATCAAATCAACAATAAGGTTGCTTCATTTTGACCTAGAAATCAAAGGTTCCATTTTGGAAACAACCTCTTTGCTATTCAAGGGTAAGAATGTCAATAATGATCGTCGCTAGAGCCTCATATTGGGAGCACTGTGGGACCTCTGTTAAGGAGTCGTTAGATAATAGATATTGCCACTTCCTTTTGGATTAAAAGTTTGCAACTTGCTCATGAGTTCCAAGTTATGGCCATTATGTGCTGCAGTGTTTCTGTAAATTCATATTCATTGTTTATTTATCTTAAGCTCAGCTTTCCATTCACTTAAGTATTGACCTAATTCAAAGGGTTATTGTTTGGGCTTATGCTTTTCTGATCAATCTTATCATTAGAAGAACACTAAAATACATAAACAGTTTCTTTTTTGAGTATATGTATGCTGCTACTTTCCAATTAATACATTTTTTTCAGCATATGTCATCTATGCATTTTAGTCAAGTGCATTGCTGATTTTAAGTTATTCTGCAATTTTTAATGGTCTTTGGAATATCTTGGTACTATTCTATATGTTATGAAGTTATGGTGTCTTCTTTAGTCTTGTTATGAATGAATGTTGTATACATGTTGATATATTAGGCTACAAATTGCACATCCTTGTTTTGGCAAAGTAAATAAATTGTAGGGATCTCTTAATGGGTCTCTTTTGATTCTTCGTATGATCCATAAACTATAATTTCTATTATTATACTTGCTATTTTGTTATCGCCATGTCAGGATTAATGACCCATGGTACTCAAATTTTTTCATGAAAATAATGTAATTTTTGAGGTGCAAAAGGTGATTGTTATCCGGCCTATTTGGTTGGATGAAATGAAATAGATAAAAAATAAAAATAAATAAAAAATGAAATAGTAATTCTCTTGTTTAGTTGACATTACAAATAGATCAAAAATAATTATTTCTTTAATTGGTTAGTATAAAAAATAAAGAAAAAAAATGACCAAAATATTTTTTAACAATATTAATTATTTATACTCAATAATAAATTATATTACAATTTATTCAATTTATAATAACATAAAAATATGAATTTGTGTAGTCAGATTTTTAAAAATGAAATATTAATTAAAAAATAAAAATATAATTAGTTAATAGTTTTTAAATAAATATTATATAGTGCAAATATATCAAATAAAAATAAATATATTAGTAATATATATATATATATAATTATTTTAATGGGTAAATTATATGAAAAAAACCCCCTCGATTATAGGTCATATGTGCAAGACCTACCTAAACTACCAAGTGTGCATAGAACCCCCCTCCCCCCTCGACTACATTAGTTGTTCAAATAATCTCATCTCCGTTAGCTCTCCGTTAGCCCTTCGTCAAAACAAGATCACGAGGCAGATGATACTTGATACGAGTGTGCTCAGAACACTACTAGAAATATGTTCTTCAGCAACGGTCGCTCACACCGTTGCAATTTCCAACGGCGTTCTTACGGTCGCTCGGGTCGTTGCAGATGTGATATATCTACAACGACATTGTTACGGCCGCTACAACCATTGTCGATATATTATAACATTAGCAACGGCTTAGTTACGGCCTCTGCATTCGTCACTCTTGAGTTGATCACACGCTCGGGGCGCGGAAATAAAATATTTATCAGCCACGACGTTCTAACGAACGAGTAAGCCGTTACTGATGACTACTTATCAGCAACAGCTTTCTAACAACTGAGTGAGCCATTGCTGATAAGTTTATGTAGCTCGACCGATCGCGCCCGCCCCTTCCTCCTTCTTCTTCCTTTCTTCTACCGCCGCCGATCTCCGCCTGCCTGTCCACCGTCGTCGTCCGCCGACGCCACTCGCCGCCACTCGCCACCACCGCCCGCCGACGTCGCTTGCTCTAGGTAAGTCGCCACCCTCCCTCTCTATTTATTGTAGAATTGACCGAAATCCTAGATTTAGGGTTTCGATCGACGACCGAAGCATTGTCCAATGTTCGACATATGTCGGACACTGGACTCCGACGCCGAAAATAGGTTTTTTTAATTAAATTAATTAAATATTTTTATGATAAATTTATATGTTTAGATTAATTAAATCTTAGAGGTTTAGGTTAATTAAATGTTTAGGTTAATTTAGATGTTTAGGTTAGATTAGGTTAATTTAGATTAATGTTAATCTTTGGATTAATTTAGATTAATTTAGATAAATGTTTAGATTAGATTAATTTAAATTATATTAATTTAGATTAATTTTATTGTTAATCTTTCAATTTAGATTAATTAGAATTGTCTACTTTGGACTCGCGCTGGAATCATCCACTTTGGACTCGCGTCGGAATTGTCCACTATGGACTCGAACCAGCTCAAAATATTTAGAAAATAATCATCCATCCGACGAGTTGATACGTTTCACGTACTCATCGATGAGTCGGATATGATTTAGCAAAACCTTAGATCCGTTCGGGGGTTGTATGTTCGTCTAAAAGAAGTAGATGATCTTTTATACGACGTACAATCCTTGAATTGTCCCTGATTGGATAATTTGAAAATATAGTTATTTGTATTGCACTTAGTTTTTTCTTTTAACCGTTAACTCATTAATTCTTAAATTTTGGCTACTGTATCTCTTTTGTTCTTCGATACACGCCCAGATGATATGCGTATTCGGAGAACTCTAGGAAAATATTGTCGAAATTTAGAATGAAGTTAGCAGTTAAAAAAAATACTTAGTGCAATATGAATAACATGAATCCCGAATGGAATAGGACCATCTCATCTAAAGGCATTAACTGAAGAAATTATCATTGATTGACAGAATCATGTCAGGCGATCGAAGTTGGATGTACCGACGTCTTGATCGTGGAGCTTTAACGAATGAGTTTCGGTTAGGCGTAACTTATTTCCTAAATTTCGCCTATTCGAATCGGAAATTTATTAGCGTCGATGATAAAATCCGATATTCATGCCGCATTTGCTTGAATGGGTGATTTTTGGATCGGAAAACTGTTACTCTACATCTATATAGCAAAGGATTTGCACTAAGATATTTTCTATGGACTTGTCACAGGGAGTCACGTGAAGTTGGGACGACGAGCAATCCTGTCATTCAAACACATGGTGAATCTTCCTCTGCTGGTGCTTCTTCATCCAGTCCATCTAATCCCTATAGAACTATGATACTTGATAGCCTTGGAGGTCAATTCTACCTGAATGATAATGTCGATCGGTCAGTTACTAAGACGTTAGTGCCACCAAATACTACAGGTGTTGATATCACAGAAGTACAAACTGTGGTAGAGATTGAATTACCGAATAAAAAAGCTACAGAATTTCACGAGATGTTGAAAGCTGCCGATGAACCTTTGTATGAGAATTGTCCTAAATACACTAGGTTTTCGGCAATGACGCAACTCCTAAACATCAAGGTCAATTGTAATATCAACGGGGTTGCGTTTGATCGGATTGCATGGTTTGATTAATGGAATGCTGTCTACTGATAACAAGTTTGAGCCAACTTTTTATAAGACTAAAAAATTAAAAATACACACATTCCAAAATAACTGTATTTTATATTATAAAAAAAATATGTAGTTGGATAAATGCTCTGTATGTCAACATCCTCGTTACAAGGTTCGAACCTCCCGTCACCGCCAACACTCTCCTGCTGCTGCTCCTCCTTGCCCTTCCCCTAGAGCCCACCTTCGCCATCGTCGCCTCCTCCTCCTCCTCCTACTTGCCCTTCCCCTAGAGCCCACCTCCGTCGTCGTCGCCTCCTCCATGCCCTTCCCCTAGAGCCCACCTCCGTCATTGATGTCGCCTCCTCCTCCTCCTCCTTGCCCTTCCCTTGGAGCCCACCTTCAACGTCAACCTCCTCTCCTCCTCCTCCCTCCTGTCATTCCCCTAGAGCCCACCTCTATCGTCACCGTCACCGCCTCCTCCTCCTCGTCCTTCCCCTAGAGCCCACCTCTATCGTCGTCGTCGCCTCCTCCTCCTAGAGCCCACCTCCGTCGTCGCCTCCTCCTCCTCCTCCCAAGAAGGGGGAAGAGGAAAGAAATTAATGTTGAGGAAGATCATTGACTCTGTTCTTCTGTTCTTCAGGTGTCAGAGAGGGGTTCTGCGTACAGGTAACTTTAAATGTTAACTTATTAACGAGAAGACTAACGAATGAGGGTTATTCGAACAACTAATGTAGTGGAGGGAGGTTCTGTGCACACTTGGTAGTTTAGGCAGATCTAGCACACATGACCTATAGTCGACGTGAGTTCCGTATAATTTACCTTATTTTAATAGTTTGATATACTTGGATGTTTTCAATTTAATTTATATTATTGTTTGTTATATGATATTATTATAATATAATATATTTAAAATTACATCGGGTGGGCTGATGTGACCACCTTCGTATATGGTTCCATGATTGGTGCAACCATGTTATCAGCGGTGGTGCTCGTGACAATATAAAATATTTTTAGCATCACTAATACAAGCTTAGTTTAAAAATTATATATAAAGTTTATACACATTTTTTTTAATAAAAATAAAAAATTATAATAGATGATTATATTAGGATTTGAACCTTAAATTTTTAGATAATATACAAATATTATCATCAACTGTGTTACTCACAATTAGCAAACTTTATGCACATTGACGGTATAATTTTCTCACATTTGATACCTTTATCATATCCACTGTTAGCTTTACACGATCAATCGGTGATCAGGATAATTCATTCTTTTGTCAATAATTGTCATTAACATAAGTAAATTGATTAGTTAGGTGCTGTTTGGTTAGCGAAATTTATTTTCTGGTTTGGTTTCAGTGAAACTGAAAACTTGGTTTCGAAAACTTGGTTTTGGTTTCTAGTTTTCAGTTTTCTGAAAACGCGTTTGGTTAATAAAAATAACATCAGTTTTAGTTAGTTGAAACCAATAAATATTTATTTGATTATAAAAAATAATATTAATTTTCCTTGAACATTTTTAGTAGTAATTAAATGTTTAGTTAGTTTACAAAATTAAATATTTGTTAATATGATTACAAAATATTTAAATGATTTAATTAATTAAGTTATTGGTAATTTAAGATTTTTTTGTTCAATTAGATATAAAATTTAATTAATAGTTATTATAAAATTTAAAAAAAAAAACAAGTCCAATTATCTAAAATTAGGTTTGATTAAATTATAAATAGACCAACTTTAAGAAAATTTAGTTATTTAAAATTTGGGTTTGAGTCAATTAGATATAAATTGGTTTAATTATTTTATAAATTTAAGATAAAAGTTTGAGTTAAAAATGATGATTTTTATTTTTATTTTTAAAAATTCGATATAGTTTGATTTATTTTTAAATTAATTAATTTTATAAAAAAATATTTATAATTACAAACTTGTCACAATATTTTTGATAACGAAATCGACAGTCTCGAAACCACAGAAAACAACATTCTGTTATTTTCATTTTTATTAAGAAAACTGATTTCGTTTTCATTCTGGTTTCGATTCGGTTTCACGAAAATACTAAACCAAACACGTTTTCGTAAGCAGTTTTGATTTCAGTGAAACTGAAACCATGAAAATAGATTTGGTTTCGCTAACCAAACAGGCCCTTAAACTCTAAGAATGGGTTGTGGGGGAACTACAGTAACTCCATTGTTGATATAGCAGAAAATGATATCCATCAAATTCTTCATAATGTATATTATTGGGATGCAAACCTTGGTAAATTGCATTGCTACCACCATTTTATATATATATATATCAATTACATGGATCCAGTGTAAGTCAAATTTTCTATTCAAATTTATTGAAAATATGATGGGTAAATAAGGAAAGTTCGTTTTCACGTGTTTATGATTATCTGGTTGCGTTTGGATTTTCATTTGTTATTTTCCTTCAAGTATTTGTTATGTGCTTGGTGTAGGATCGTTCTCGGGTGTCGAACGTCTATTTGAGATGGGTTTGAACAAGATTGCACCGACAAAAATGATGGTGCTTTCGGCGGTTCGATGGTAGAGGAAGCCTTCTTCTTCACTACGGTGAAAATAAATCAGAACCAAGCTGGGAAGACTGGAGCACTATGATATAATTGACGCTAAATTTAAATATAATTGTAAACATGATATTTTAATTTTTAAATTATAAAAAATCAAAATTGACTTCTACAACGGCTCTGCGATTGACGACCTATCGCGCGCAGATAGTGTATGGACCTGTCATATTAGCGATCACACACAACTGTATCACCCGTCGCAAATTAATTCGGTGATGGCGTTGCGACAGGTAGCGGTGGTCATTGACAAACTTAAATATCTTGCGATAGCTTTGCGATCACGGTTGCGACGCCTGCTGTCTGTTGCAGTGGCATCCGCAGTGTATGGTTTTTGTGACGGCTGATTTTGTCGTCGCTAAGTATTTGTGATGATATCTTCTGGGATGAAATTTTGCAAACGTCGTAGAAGATCTTTGGCGACGGTTTCGCGACCATGGAAGCTGTCGCATAAGACAATTGTTTTGCTAGTGTAAATTGCCTCTTATCCTTCTCGATAGGACTGTTCACGGATCGGGTCGAGTTTGAAGATAAAAAAATTTGAGCCTGATTCGACCCAACCCGCCCCAGATCTGGTGGGGTTTGGTCGGATAGTCGGATACCTGTTGAAAAAATAAATATAAAAAATATTCTTAAAACAATTAACAAAAGATGTGCATGTCTCAAGACACGCGGGAAGACGCGGCCGCCGCTTCTCGGGAAGATGAGCGGTTTTTTTTTAAAATATTCTCCGAAGTGGACGATTCCAGCGCGCGTCCGAAGTGGACGATTCCAGCGCGAGTCCGAATTGGACGATTCCAGCGCGCGTCCGAAGTGGATAATTCCGAAATTAATCTAAACCCTAAAAATTATTCTAACAAACTAAATAACTAATCTAAATAATTAATCTAAATAATTAATTAACAATTAAAAAACAATTAAAAAACAATAATAAAATATTATTAAACTACAAATTCTAGCGCCGGAGTACACTGGCCGGACACACTGTCCGGCCAATGTACAAGGTCCGGCGACGGCCATCGGCCGACCGTCGCCGGCCGAAACCCTATTTTTAGGGTTTCGGTCGGATTTTCTACCGGCCGCAACGGGAAGAGACGGCAGCCGGAGGGCGCATACCTGACAGTGTCGGCAGCAGCGGGAGGAGTCGTTGGCGTCGTCGGCGTCGGCAGCAGCGGCGAGAGGCGAGGAGAGGAGCGGCGGCGGCAGCAGCGGGAGGAAGAAGGGGGGCGGGCGCGATCTGCGACCTATATAAACTTATCAGCAACGGCTCACTCGCCCGTTAGAAAGCCGTTGCTGATAAGTTATCATCAGCAACGGCTCACTTGTCCGTTAGCAAGCCGTTGCTAATAAGTTATCATCTGCAATGGCTCACTTGTCCGTTAGAAAGCCGTTGATGATAATTAACATTATCAGCAACGGCTCGCATGTCCGTTAGAAAGCCGTTGCAGATACAACATATTTGCAACGGCTCGAGCGACCGTAAGAATGCCGTTGCAAATAGCAACGGCTTGAGCGGCCGTTGCTGATAGCCGTTGCTGAAGACCAAGTTTCTAGTAGTGCTTTTTAATATATTTTTTTAAAATAAAAAATATAAATAATCAAATAATCGGGTTGGATCTAAGGGTCATCGGGTTTCAAATATTGAAACCTGATATCTGATCCGATTATGATCAGATTTGAATAATTAAATTGAATCCGACCCTACTCGATTACCCAACCCGACCTGGCCCGATTGGTTCTGATCAGGTTGGATTCTCGGGTTCATTGGGCCAACCTGATTTAGTGAGCATTTTGCTGATCTGTCAATAGCCCTTCGAATTATTATAGTTAATTAATTAAAGCATTTAAATATACAATTGTTAATCGCCGAGAAGTGAGTAGATTCCATGTACCAGATAGAAATAATGCTAATTGACCCCACAACTTTGCTTCTTCACGTTGTTTAATATAGTTTAGGTGCAACAGAAATGGGAATGTCGACTGGCCAAGCATTAGTCACGGAATATGCCATTCCAATGAGTAGAACAAAAAGTCAAAATTTGAATATAATTACGGGAAATTTAATTTCAAAATCATTTTTTTTTGGAATTTAAGTATACATTTATTTTTGTTCGTCAATTACCCAAATTTTGCCGACGAAATTGTAAACTGTTCGCTAATTCCAATCCTGAACCTCCGCACAAAGAAAATCTCGGCAGAGCTTAATTTATAATTTTGAACCCCACAATTAAGAAAACATGCATGTTGTTTGCTAAGAAAATAGAACATTTTTTTTTACCCAACTTACAAATCTTTCGGCAAACCAATTTGTTTAAGCAACAAGAAGTCAAGAACTGAAACCGCTCACGGGAAAAGAAAAAAACATGCCTAGTGGTTAAGAGTGCACGCCATGTGCTCGATTTATTGCTGCATCGGCAAATAATATTGTGGGCAGCAGGCAGCAGGCAGCAGCAGTTTAGAAGCACTTGCCCGCTCGCTTAATTGGAGGGCCAGCGAGCGGGCGCACGACACAAGTCGGCGTCTCATGGAGCTTATAATTGAGTGCCTCTTAACACCCACTCCGAGCCGTTCTCTTTCCTCGCGTTTGCCATCATCAAGTGAGTACTTGAGAAGAAACAAATGTAGGACAAACATCACAGTCCAAACTCCAAAGCCATGACAAATAAACTTAATGAGCAAGTTTATATTTTATATATGTGTGTGTCTCCTAGGACGAGTTAAATTACAAGAACCATCCAAGGAAAAAAGGACCACGCAAAGCTAGAGGTCCTAATTAATTGGCACGTCGTCCCATATAAAATGTTCTCCAATCAACCAATAAGGTTTTGCTGGGTGCTTGTTGCCATTCCACCGTATCTGAGCAAAATACTCTTTTTTATCATTTTAAAATTAATCTGCGATGATGATGATTATTTCAATATTATTTATAACTAATCTATATTCATAATATATTGTATGATATATTATCTCTGGAAGGCGGCTCCACATGACACAACTAGGAGACATAATAATACTAAACTTGTACGAATCTTTCTACAGTCAATTATTTATTGTGGAAAAAATTTCGAGCAAAGTTTTTAACCAAATCGGCAATTTCTAGATGATTGCCCACACCGTGACTCCGGGTGCCGAGTAAGTCATACTTCTTTCATCATGCATGGTAGGCACCCGGAGTCAAGCAAACACTGACACACACAAGCAGCAACCTAGTAGCAGCGTTCCTCCACTACCGACAGACGCTAACACGACAAGGAGTGACACTCCGGTGCCCATAACCCAACATCAGAAGAGCTGCGGCGCTTGATCAACGACCTCCAGGCACAAAACCAAAGTTTAACAACCCTGGTCAAGGCACTGATGCAATCTAAGTAGCAGTGTCCGGCCGAGCGTGAGCATCGTCGTTCGGATCACGATGAAGACAGTCATCTCGAAAGAATCGGGAGATCGGCCTCAATTTTTTGAGACGAGGACTCCCATACTCACCACCAGAGAGAAGAAGAAGGAATCAGGGCCACAAAGGTCGTTCCTACCCCCCATCGTCGACTTGGGACCTTTCACCGAGCATATCATGGAAGTTCGTCTTCCCGACAACTTCAAACTGTCGACAACTCTCCAACCTTACTACGACACAAGTGATCCGACCACCCACCTAACAATGTTCAAATCAATGATGCTCCTTGATCAACAGTGCAACCGACTCCATCATGTGTCGATTTTTCCCTACTTTCTTGGAAAAAAGCCGCACTGCTATGGTTCTTCACCCTCCCGCCAGGGTCAGTACACACATTCCAAGAGCTCTCCAAAGCCTTCCTCAACCAGTTCTCATCGTCTCGGATTTACTCTAAGATCAAGGACTCAGTCCACTACATCAAACAAGGACAGCATGAGCCATTAAGGGAGTACATGAAGAGATTCCATGTCGTGGCCATGAAAATATTTAACCTCGACCCTCACGTTGAGTTGTATTTTATCAATCACGACCTAAAACCTGAACAGTTCACAGATCAGATCACTTTGTCCAAATCAAGAAGTATGGATGAGTTTCGGGAATGAATAGTGTGCCCTAAATGGAGATGAAAGAGCTTAAAGAGGCTTGAAAAAGCTGACAAGCAAACCGACAAGGCTAGAGCTGAACACAAGAAAGCCAAAAAAATCCACTAAAAAGGGTGAGGATCGAGATTGCCGCGAGCGAGACAACAACAAAAGAGGAAGGTCGCCTCCCTGACCAAATGCTAGATTTGAGAAATACACTCCACTGAATACGAAGATGTAGACTATTCATGCAGCTCAAACATGCCAGTAACGTCGGGAAGCAGAAGGTTCCGCCCAACGCTGATAAAAGCAAGAGGTGCACATTCCATGACACCTACAGGCACACCACCAAGGAGTGTGCAGTGTTAAATGATCATATTGAAAACTTAGTACGGGAAGGACGACTCGACCATTATATGGATCACAGAAAGAATCGTAGTTGGTAGCATAACATCCATGATCACCGACGCCAAAGTAAGAGCAGAATGCCCCTGAGCAACGCCGGATGCAATCAAGAAAGCAGTAGGACTATCGGTCGACCAACGAGATTCGTGGGGACATCGACCACATAGCTAGTGAATTCGCGAGAGGAGGTGAGACAAACTCCGCTTGGAAAAGGTCCCTCCAAGCCATCATTGCAGTTGATAGCGCAACTCGCCCGTAGAGGTCCATTGTCAGAGCCCTGGTAATATCATTCAATGAATATAACTTTCAAGGAATTGATAAAAATCTACATGACTATGTCGTCATCTCTGGAACTACTGGCAACTTTATTGTCAGGAAAGTCCTAGTAGACCAGAGAAGTTCGTCTGAAATCCTCCTTCACTCCCCCCTACAATAGGGACCTAGTAGACTTCTCGGGAGAACGAGTTAATGTCTGAGGCTATGTATGGCTGAGAATGACGTTCGACTCTCGGCCGAAGACGATCGACGTACAATACCTGATTATTGATATCCTTAACCCCTATCATATGATCTTGGGGTGGCCCTCACTGAACAACCTGGGAGCCGTCGTATCAACTCCCCACCTAGCACTCAAATTCCCCATTTCGGGGACAGAAGTGGGGGTGGTCCATGTCAACCAGAAGAAGCCCGCAAGTGCTACAACGAATGTCTGAAGCAAAAGACAACCAAACCGGGGGAAGAGCCGAGCACTCCACTCCATCAGGCACTCTCAATATCCCTCATAGAGCAGCAACCAAGGATATCCAAGCTGGACCTAAATAAGGATGTCCAAGAGTGCCCCAACTCGTCGACAACTCGGAGCCCATGCGAACCAGAGCATCGCCCAAGCAGGTGGCATTCATTGGAGCTCACCTCCCAGCCAAGCCCAAAATGCAATTTGGCTCTCCGCTTAGGAACAACGACGACTCCCAAGCAAGCGAGTCCTCCCTGAAAAGGTATCAATCCTTCATCCATTCGTTAGCAACTAAAGATGGTAACTGTGTAATCCAATACATGCCTCGGGCACCCAAGCCAATCCACAAGCCCATGGCCAACCGAGCATCCAACAAACTGACACCTCAGTCAAGGTCCGAACCCCCGAGCCGACAACAGACCATCCCACCAATAGCTTGGCCGAGACAACCATCGTGCCATTGACTGAGCATAAACGAGTCCTCCTTAACTACAAGTGGTTGGCACACTCTTTCCCCTTCAGAACAGTTTTTTCCCACATTGTTTTTTTCATTTGAATGTTTTAACGAGGCATAACTACGCGCGGGCCGAGCGCCTCACTCGGAGGAAATCCGGTGTATTACCAATCTCTTTTTCATCTAATAAAGATTATTTCCTTTCCTCACAATTGTGTGTATGCATCCAGGAAATTTATAATTATCTTGCTATACATTACGAGAGGACCCCTACGACTCACGGCGGGAACACCGCCCCACAGCGATAGGAACTTCTCGCCCGCTCAGTGCCCTTGAAGACCTCAACGACCCTAACTGTGGTCCTACCATATGCTCACTGGAAGCTCAAGTTGACCCCAAGAGTGATCCTTGACCCTAACACCACTCCTTTTGACCCCAAGCATGGTCCCACCTTATGCTCCCCCGCGATCTCGGCTTGACCCCAAGCACGGTCCTAGGCCCCAACGCCACTCCTTCCGTCCCCAGGCGTGATCCTGCCTTACGCTCCTCGCGAGCTCAACTTAACCCCAAGCGCAGTCCTCAACCCCAACGCCACTCCTTCTGACCCCAAGCGTGGTCTTAACTTACGCTTATCACGAGCTTTGCTTGATCCCAAGCACATTCCTCGACCCCAGCACAACTCCTTCTGATCCTAAGCATGGTCCTGCCTTACGCTCCCCGCGAGCTCGGCTTGACCCTAAGTGTGGTCATCAGTTGTCACACCCCAAATTCGGTATGATCGGTTAGGGTACGCCATATACCTCGAAGCCTAACCTAAACCAAACCACATATATAACAAAATCAGACCTGAACATTTGATAACATCTCAAGGATTTTTAAAAGACATATATTTTCAAGAAAAATCCCAAAACACCAACTCAATAAATAAATAAATGTTCAAATCGATTTCAAAGCTTAATTACTAACAAAGACACCTTAAAGTAATAAAAGTGCAGAAACATAATAAACCGATTCGACATGACTCAACAACTCAAGAAAGAGAAAAATGACTCGATATCCCCCTCGATCACAAGATGTCATGAGACTCGCTGCCCTGCCGCCACCAGCCGCGCTACTCCACCCTGGTACCTCTCTGATCTAACTCAGGTGCTGCAAAAGAATAGAATGAGGGGTAAGTCCAACTAGGACTTAGTGAGTAGACAAGTCATCAATTTTACCACATATCATCATCATGCATATCAAATATCATATGATTAAGCATAAGAAATATAAAGCATAATTTTTAGAGCATTTATTTTAGCAAAGCAATCATCATCGTCATCATGTAGCAACCTGCAAGAAATATATAATATACTCGATAGATTAAAAATAATAATATTTTTTTATTAATTATTAAAAATAATAATAAAACCATAATAAAAAACATACAAACACTAAAAAAATTGCATTAAAAATAATAATAAATTCAAAGTAAAAAACATAAAAACACTAAAAAAATTACACCTAGAGCAATTATAATAATCTATATAGTAATATAGATTTCAATAAAAATGTATATATAAAGAAAAATTATAAAAAATAATAATATTTTTAGGATAAAAATTAAATATAATACATATATAATGTGAGAATAAAATTAAATAACGATTTCACTTTAACAATTTTAGATAGCTTGCTTACATTTTATTCAGAAGAAAAGCACGCTACAAAAATTCTTAAAGTTAATTAAGATAAAAATATTTTTTACTAATTATTATAAACAACAATAAAACCAAAATTAAGAACATAAAAAATAAACTCAAATAAAAAATATTAAAAAATTATAATAATCTAAATAAATTTCAACAATCAATATATAAAAAGAAAAATAACAAAAATAATAATATTTTTATTATAAAGTTAAAATATATTATTAAAATTAATATATATAAAATAATAATACCTATTTTTAGAGTATATTAAACAAATATACAATTATATAATAAATAAATAAATAAAAATTAAAAAATATAATTTTCTAAAATATCAATTGAAACTACTAAATTTGTATCTTGCTTATATATATATATATATATTATTCTTTATCAAATATACTCAATAGATTAAAAATAATAATATTTTTTTATTAATTATTAAAAATAATAATAAAACAAAAATTAAAAACATACAAACACTAAAAAAATTGCATTAAAAATAATAATAAATCCAAAATAAAAAACATAACAACACTAAAAAAAATTGCACCAAGAGTAATTATAATAATTTATATAGATTTCAATCAATATATATAAAGAAAAATTATAAAAACAATAATATATTTAGGATAAAAATCATTTTTTTTTCCCAAAAGATATTAGTTTCATTCAAGGAATGGGGTATTGTTTAATACAGATATGCCAAAATATATCATAACAACATCACTTCCTATTGGAAGGACAGAAACAATGTAATCAATATTAAAAAGCTTATGTGGCCAACTGCCACATGTCCAAAGCATAGGCGATCGAGTCTTCAACCAAGCGGATGTTGTTGTTAAATATTCTTTCATTTCTGCTGTGCCATAAGCTCCATAACGTCCATCCTATTAATTCTGGTAGACGAGCATGCAAACGTTGCATGTAGCATAGTTTTTTCCATCCTTCAATTCGGCCGGGGAGGAGAAGGAATTCATCCCAATTGTTTTGAGTGGCATTCTCCTCCAGACCTGACGAGAATAGTCGCAGTGGAAGAATGTATGAAGTGTTGTCTCTTTGTGGGTATTATAGTTCGGGCAAGAGGTATCAGTAATAGGAATTCCCCGATCACAGAGGAGATGGCGGACTGGGACATAATTTGTATATATTCTCCATAAGTGAAGCTTTATTTTTGGAGGAGTTTTTTGTCTCCAGAGCATTTGCCAATCATGTTGTGTTAATTCTTGTACACCAGACTTTTCTTGTGTCGAGTCTAGGATATGTTGGTATGCTGAAGACATTGTGAATTCGCCCGACGTGGTGTGATTCCAAACAGGTTTGTCGTGTCCTTGGACGATTTCCATGTCCATGATGATTTCTACCAGAGACGGGGAAAAAACTTCCTTACTGCGGGAGCATTCCACATGACTGTTGATCTATAAAAAAAATTTGATACCAATGGGGGAGCAATCTCCGATATAGAAGGACCAGCAATGCTAGAGTGAGGCTTTATGGGTAGCCAGGGGGATTTGTAGACTGGGAGAGTTGATAGAGAGCCTAGTTGCCATCTCATTTTTGTATGAATGATCTCTCTTCCCTTAATAATGCTTCACCAGCCCCATGAAGGTTTGCTTCTAGCTGTTGCATTGAAAATCGACGAGTATGAAAAGTATTTACCCTTCATGACTTGTCCCAAGAGTGAGTAAGGTTTGGAGATGATACACCATGCTTGTTTAGCAAGGAGAGCAAGATTAAATATGTGGCATTCTTTGAATCTGAGATCGTCATCTTCCTTATTATGACAAAGAGAAGCCCAGTTAACCCAGTTTATGGATTTTTGTTCCGTTTTGTTCCGCCACCAGAAATTCCTGCACATTTTATTTATTTCCTCTGTCAGTGTCTCTAGCAGGTAAAAGCAAGACATTACATAATTTGGGATTGTTGAGAGGGTAGACTTTATGAGCGTTGCTTTGCCAGCTCTAGATATGAGCCGAGATTTCCAGCTCTCCAATTTTTTCTTGATTTTTCCAATAATGTAATCAAATGATTCTTTCTTCGATCTGTTGATAAAGGATGGGAGTCCAAGATAATGATCTTGTGCTCCAATGCTCCCGATATGAAGGATGCTGCTTAACTGTGTGCGGAATCTGTGTGGTGTGTTTCGCGAGAAAAATACCGCAGATTTTGTCGTGTTAATTTTTAAACCACTGACCTCTTCAAATGAGTTCAAGATGCTTCTAACTATCTCCACTTGTTTGCTTTCTGCCTTACAGAATAGCATTATATCATCTGCGAAAATTAGAGAGTTGATAGAAGGAGCATGGCGGCTGATTTTTATTCCTTGGATGCTTCTATCAGAAACTTTTTTGTTGATCAGCTGACTGAGCCCTTCCATGTAGATGACAAACAGGAGCAGAGATAAAGGATCTCCTTGTCGGAGACCCCTGCTGGGTTGAAAGCATCCATGCACATAACCTCCTGTAAGAATTGAGAAAGAGGTAGAGGATACACATTGCATGATGTGTGCATGCCTCCTGTAAGAATTGAGAAAGAGGTAGAGGATACACATTGCATGATGAGGTTAATAAAATGTGCTTTAGATCCCATTTTTTGCATGATCGACTGAAGGAATGGTCATTCAATTCTATCATAAGCTTTGCTTAAATCTAGTTTGATAGTCATCTCCTTGCTAGCCAGCTTCTATTTGCTCTTTAAATGGTGCATGAGTTCGTGTGCTATAAGGATGTTGTCCGAAATTAATCTTCCTTTGATAAATGCACTCTGATTAGGGGAGATGATATGGTGCATGATGCTCTGTAGTCTATACATTAACACTTTGGAATAAATCTTATACATGCAATTGCATAGACTTATCGGTCTTATTTGAGCCATGGTTTGGATGATTTTTTCCTTCAGGATGAGAGCCAGCAATGTATGGTTGATTCCTTTTAGTAATCTTCTGCTTCGGAAGAATGAGGTGATTGCCTGGTGAATATCTTTAACAACAATCGTCCAATATTTTTGATAGAATGTACTTGTGAATCCATCCTCTTCCGGAGCACTGTCGCTTTTGATAGAGAAGGCTGCTTGTTTAACTTCTTCTTATGTTACCTTGCGAAGTAGCCAATTATTCATGCGAGTAGAGACCTTCATTGTTAATCCTTCAAGGACATCCTGAGGGTTGGTTGGGTTGCATGAGGTGAAGAGGTCTTTGAAAAAGTTTTTGGCTACCTCTACAACTGCTAGAGTTCCTTCTTTTCAGTTATCATCTTTGTCTTTTATTTGGTATATAGTTTTAAAGTTTCTTCTTTCCTTAACACTTGCATGGAAGAAGGTTGTATTCTGATCTCCTTCGTTGAGCCATTTTATATGAGATTTTTGCTTCCAGTAAATCTCCTCACTTTTAAGCTGCCTTCTGAGATTTTGTTCAAGCTCTCGGATAGTTGCCTGATGAGCCGAAGGGTTGTCATTTGTGAGGTTCCAAATTTGGTGTTTCAAAGATTTTGAGGCTGTTGAAGAGTTGATTTGTTGTGATCTACACCATTTCATGAGAGCATGTTGGACATTTCTAAGTTTAGCCATTACTTGGTATTGTTTTGATCCTTCTACTGGAGCAGACCATGTTTCATTAATAATTTGGTGCACCTGATCCTCTTGAGTCCATCTTTTGTCAAACTTAATTTTTTTTGTTTGCTTTCATATAAGGAATTGTGGATACGAGGACGGGTCTGTGATCACTTCCCAATACTTCCAGGTGAGTTACTTGGCAGTTTGGATAGATAGAATTCCATGCATTGTTTCCCAGGAATCGATCAAAGACCTGTTCGATGCATTGATCCAAGTTTCTTTTGTTGCACCACGTGTATGGATATCCTGCTATTTTGAACTCAGTTAGGCAGCTTGTATTTATCAGGTTCTGTAGGTTTTCACCTTGGCGGGATATGTATACATTTCCTCCTACTTTCTCTAAGGATCTAATAATTTCATTGAAGTCTCCTCCAATTAGAGTGTCATCTGAATTGCTCACAATTAGGTTATTCAATTCTTTGCATCGGTGTTCTCTGATTTCTTTGTTATAGTGAAGGTGCACACCAATGAACCTCCATGTTTTGTTTATGGATTGTATTTTTGCTTGGATTGAGTAGGAGTTGGAAGATAGGATGTTTAGTTTAATTGATTGTTTCCACGCCAGCATGAGTCCACCAGCTCGGCCATTGGGGTTGACTGAGAACATTTCTCTGAAACCGCATCTATTGAGAAGGTGAGAATACTTAGTTCCTTCATTCTTTACTTCCGATGTAAATAGGCAATCTGGGGAATATTTGAAACAAATTTTCTTTAAGTAATGAGTTGTCAAGGGGTTCCCCAACCCTTGGCAGTTCCAGCATATAATTCTCATGGATGGGGATGGGGCCAATCAGGGCTGGCTACCTCCACCACTTCATGATCTATAGATAGATGATCAATTCTCATTTTTTTCCTGCTAGGAGAATTGATAATATCAGCTTCTCTTTTTTTTGGAGTAATCTGAATAATGAGGTCTTTCTCCCTAGCCATGCGCTTTACCCGGACTGCGCTTTACCCGGACTGTAGGCTTATGCAGTTTGGCAATGTTTCCTGGGTTCCCATCGGTAACTGTTGTGGATAAAGGAGGTGAGTGTTTCTAATCAGATTGTGTTTCAGAGTTGGATTTTAACTTCTGTATAGTTGAATCTTCTTGGGTCTCTTTTGGATCCTCTGATACAGTAGAGTTGTTGGTTTGTGCCTCTTGTATACTGTTGTGAATAAGGTGACTGTTTTGTTCTTGGTTCTGAACTGTTCTACTGTCATCTTGAGTATTATATATTCTTGACTGAGGCTTCTGATTACAGTATTCATCCACAACATCATTTCGAGGCATTTTGCTTGAAGTCCCATTCACTTCAACATCATTTTTGGTAGCGAGGTTAGAGTAATTGCCATATATTTGGTTTTGCTTCGGCTAATAGTTTTTGTTGGTGTTTGAGTATTCTGAACTATTTGATTCCATGGGCCTCTTATCTGATAGTGCGGTCTTCATCGACAGAGAGGAGATAAGCCTGGCTACTTCAGAGGTATTAGTAGGGAGATGTTGGTCTTCATTCTTATTCTCTTCCCCCTTAGGAGGAATGGTATCATTGCTTATACGTTTCCCTACTTGATCAGCTTTGATCCACGGACCTAGTTTTTTATTTTTAACTAGTCCATTTTTTTCCTCCAGAATCATCTTATTACAGTTTCGATCGTCATGACCAATTATGCCACAATAATAACGTAGAAGAGGGATTTTTTCATATTTAAAATCTGTCTAGAATGAACCTTGTGACTTTGATGTAGAGTTAATTCCTCTTCTTATAGACTTTGAGACATCAATCACTGTTCTTGCTTTAACAATAAAACCATGCGCGTCTCTGACAGAAAATATTCCCACTTCGGTAACCTCTCCCAGTTTACTGCATATTTTACTTCCTACCTTGCAATTTTGGAACTGCCCTGGGATACCCCAACATTGAATCCATAAAGGTGCATGGTGGAAATCATATTCTGATATATTTTTGTCCGCATTCCATGGTCGGAGGACCAACAGTTGATTCTTATATAGCCAAGGTTGATTCCAGATTATTTTTATAATTTCAGTTTCATCATCAAAGTAGAATTTGAATATTCTTCGCTCAATTTCTTCACATCTGAATCTAGAGGGGTTGTTCCAAACTCCTTTTAGGACTGTATACATGGTGGCATGAGACTAAGGCCTATCAAACCAAAGTTTTCCAATGATGCATAGTTGCGGGCTTTCAACTGAGGAAGTAAGTTCATCATCTTCAAAATACACTTCTTGTTCGTCCTCATCATTTGGTTGTTTGTTGGGAGGATTATGAGAGGTGCCAGCATCAAAGATGTTGTTCAGAGACATAATTTTTGGAGACCAGAGCAGGAGGGCAATAGAGTTCCCGGGGGGAGAGTTCCCGGGGGGGACGTCACACAAGAGTCATCTTCAGACAACCGATGAACGGAGAAGGGGGAAGGGGGAGGGGGGGAGGAAGGCTCCACGAATGAAGGGGAGCAAAATCCCGATGGCCCGAGAGAATTTCCGACGAGCAGATAGGGGTGGTACGTTTCGCACCCCTTCGTCCGAGAGCAGAAGCGAAGCGACCGAGCATCGTCAGGATAAAAATCAAATATAATACAAATATAACGTGAGAATAAAATTAAATAACGATGTCACTTTAACAATTTTAGATAGCTTGCTTATATTTTATCCGGAAGAAAAACACGCTACAAAAGTTCTTAAAATTAATTAAGTACACGGAGTATCATTAAAAATGAAGTTACATTTGCTTTTAAAGTGATAAATGTTGATCTACACCCTGAGATTGTTGCTATTAATTAACAAAGACTCCTACTTGAAATTGGAGATATATTTGAAGAGCTGATGTGTCAGTTTGTAGAAGCTACATTGAAACAGTGACTTCTCCCTTTCATATCCGAACAGAAATGATAAAATGCCAAGTGTACATCGTAAGAACGAGAGATAGAAAAGGAAGGAAGAGAAGTTTAATACAATTTCCCATATGAAAATGCGTAGAAAGCAATAGTTAACAAAAAAGAAGAAAAGATTAAAACGGGTGAAACGCAGATAAGACGACGACTTCCTGAATAAAAACTACATGAGGTCTTGCTACGGAGGAAGACGACGACCTCCCTCATCTTGGTCCGAGGGGCTTAAAGTAGGAGGCGGCGGTGATGAAGAATTGGTAATCCCAATATCCGACGAGCGTGGGCGACGAGGACGTTAGTCTGGTTGTCGCTGGTGGTGCCGATGCTAAGGGGCTCGAAGAAGGAGGCGGCAGTGATGAGACGGCGTGGGCGATTGGTAATCCAGAAGGAGCCGATGCATTTTCATCCTTTTTTTTTTCCTCTTCTTAAAAGAATGGGAAGAGAGAGAGCAGTAATTGAGAGAGAGAGGGGAAGGTGAAACTTGTGAGAGAGAATAATAATTATAATTTAAAAATTGATTAAATTGGAGAGAGAAAATCATTTGAAAGAAAGAGAGAAAATTGAAACGTGTCAAAATTTATTATTTATCAGTTATTTATCTCTCTATTAATTGCTGTGTATCCAAAAGCTTTTTAGTTACGTTGAGAGGTCCCTGACTTATTAATTTTTATTCATTGCAACATTAAATATTAAATACAAATTTTCATATAAAATTCAGTTAAAAAAATATTAAAAAAATCACAAAACTGCGTTAAACGTGTATTCAATACAGATTTCGGTAACATATAGGAGTATATATTAACTTCGAATTTCCATCAATACAAAATTTCATAACATTAAATGTGTATTAAATACATATTTTCATAAAAAAATATAAAAAATTAAAAAATATTATATTTAATACAAAAACTTTTTAATTTCGTGGGGAGATCCGATCTTATTAATTTTTATTCATTGGCAGCATTAAATATTAAATAAAAATTTGTACCAGAAAAATATAAAAAAAATCATAAAACGACGTTAAATATGTATTTAATTCATATTTTAGCAATAGATATATTAACTTCGAATTTCAATCGATACATAATTCTATTAGAACTGTATTAAATGTGTATTAAATATAAATTTTCATCAAAAAAAATATAAAAAAAACCATAAGACTACATTTTGAATTTTCATAAATGTGTATTAAATACATATTTTCATCTGAACGGCATTAAATATATATTAAATACATTTTTTCATATAAAAATATTTAAAAAATTATAAAAGGCAAGTGTATTAAATATAAATTTTGATTAAAAATATTTAAAAAATCATAAAATTTTCAGTAACAGTCGTCTTAAATACTTACATAATATAAAACACAGATTTTGATAACTGACGCGTTAAATTCGAATATAAATATAAAAACTATAAAAAATATGTAAATTTTTGTAAAATCATACAAAAAAAATTTACAAAAAAAAAATAAAAAAAAAATAACACATCAGCAAACTTTTGTTAAAAAGTGCTACTTGGCAGGAATCTTGCTTTTTAAGTATATATATATAAATATATAGATTATATCACGAGAACATTGGTTAAAACCAACCTAACCATGAAAAATAAATTAAACGAGTCTTAGTTTGTGATATTATACAAATATGCCATGGTGTTCAAAAGGATGTGATCAGCCACGCCAGTTAGAAGAAAACTGGCTCTTTGAAGCACCCAAGGGTCATTTCTACACACACCTTTTTCCTTCTTTTCTTCTCTCTCTCGTCCGCCACTATAACAGGACCCTCACGCCCTTTTCCATGGCCGAAACACTCCGTGCCACCAACATCACCAGCAGATGGCGTCCTCCACCTCTCTTCAGCAGTTCCTCGCTCCCCCCACCCGGTTTTCTCCGCGGCGTCCCACCGCCACCGTGCAGCGGCGGATGACGGTTATGGCGACGGTCACCCCTGCCAAGGAGGCGGCGTCGGCGGCCGCGGAGAATGGGTTGGCGGAGGAGAGGCTGGAGCCAAGAGTGGAGCAGACGGAGGGGGGCTACTGGGTGCTGAAGGAGAAGTACCGGGCGGGGATAAACCCGCAGGAGAAGGTGAAGCTGGCGAAGGAGCCGATGAGCCTAGTCCTCGAGGACGGCATCCGCGAGCTGGCGGCGAAGACCATGGAGGAGATCGACGCCACCAAGCTCCACAAGGAAGACATCGACGTCCGCCTCAAGTGGCTCGGCCTCTTCCACCGCCGTAAACACCAGTGTAAGTCCCTTGCAATTGATTCCATTTCTGTGGTATTATTTTGAGTGTTAGAGATTGGGTATTTTAGATTCAGTACTATTTTGAGTATTTTCACTGGTTATTCTATTAGCCGTCCATGTACCTGTTTGAGCTTTGGATGAAAGATGGGGCCCATTAGGAATTTGTATGTAAAGAAGAAACGGGTTAACGTACACGAGTACGTAAAGTATTCTAGACATTTTAGTGCTACTTAAAAATTGCGGCTCTTCCAGGTTGCCAAGAGACATAATAGACTATCAGTTATCACTAGTTGGTCAATCTGTAGAGCCAATCGAGAATCTTGAGGTAGAATTTATAGGGCCATTCTTGATTGCATTAGGATTAGGTTTGAGTGACTCTAAGATCTTCACCTGCTTCATCTTGTATAATTCTGCACACTACTTGTTTGCGATAATTAATGGCATTAATGGCGATGAATCACGGGAGCAGATGGGCGGTTCATGATGCGGCTGAAGCTTCCCAACGGCGTGACAACGAGCGAGCAAACGCGGTATCTGGCGAGCGTGATCGAGGGCTACGGCGAGCAGGGCTGCGCCGACGTGACCACCCGGCAGAACTGGCAGATCCGAGGCGTTGTCCTCCCCGACGTGCCGGCCATAATAAAGGGCCTCAACAGCGTCGGCCTCACCAGCCTGCAGAGCGGCATGGACAACGTCCGCAACCCCGTCGGGAACCCCCTCGCCGGCATCGATCCGCAGGAGATTGTCGATACCCGTCCCTATACCAACCTACTCTCCGCCTTCGTCACCGCCAACTCCCGCGGCAACCCCGATATCACCAACTTGTAAGTAATCGATCAAATCTTCGCTTCGTCTTCATCATCCTCTTCTCCTGCATTAAATTAAAGGGTTAATTGCAGGCCCCGAAAATGGAACGTGTGCGTTGTGGGCTCTCATGACCTGTACGAGCACCCGCACATCAATGACCTTGCCTATATGCCCGCCGTCAAGGATGGGAGGTTCGGCTTCAATCTCCTGGTGGGCGGATTCTTCAGCCCCAAGAGATGCGCCGAGGCCGTGCCGCTCGACGCCTGGGTCCCCTCCGAAGACGTCGTAGCCGTCTGCAAAGCCGTCCTCGAGGCCTACCGCGATCTCGGCGCCCGCGGCAACCGCCAGAAGACTCGCATGATGTGGCTCATCGACGAACTCGTCAGTTTCCTTCCTCCCTTTTCCACGGCTTAATTTCTCATCGATACAAGGATGTGTGCTAACAATAAGGCTCGCATTATGCAGGGAATCGAAGTTTTCCGGTCGGAGGTGGAGAAGAGGATGCCAGAGAAGAAGCTCGAGAGGGTGGCGGAAGAGGAGCTGGTGCAGAAGCAGTGGGAAAGAAGGGACTACCTCGGGGTGCACCCCCAGAAGCAGCCGGGCCTCTCCTTCGTCGGCTTGCACATCCCGGTTGGCCGAGTCCAGGCCGCCGACATGTTCGAGCTCGCCCGCCTTGCCGACGAGTACGGATCCGGCGAGCTCCGCCTCACCGTGGAGCAGAACATCATCATCCCCAATGTCCCAAACTCGCGGGTCGAGGAACTACTCGGTGAGCCACTGCTCAAGGAGCGGTTCTCGCCGGAGCCGTCCCTGCTGATGCGGGGGTTGGTGGCGTGCACCGGGAATCAGTTCTGTGGGCAGGCCATCATCGAGACGAAGGCGAGGGCAATGAAGGTGACGGAGGAGGTGGAGAGGCGGGTGGCGGTGGGGCGGCCGGTGAGGATGCACTGGACGGGGTGTCCCAACACCTGCGGCCAGGTGCAGGTGGCGGACATCGGGTTCATGGGGTGCATGACGAGGGACGCCGAGGGGAAGGTATGCGAGGGGGCGGACGTCTACTTGGGGGGGAGAATTGGGAGTGATTCTCACTTGGGGGAGGTGTACAAGAAGGCGGTGCCCTGCAAGGACTTGGTGCCGGTGGTGGTGGACATTCTCATGGAGAAGTTTGGTGCGGTGCCGAGAGCGAGGGAAGATGAAGAAGAAGAAGAAGAGGAGGTCGGTGGAAATTAAGTGACAGCCATTTGATTAACGAGTCTTGTAAGAACAGAGGACATGCTCTGTTTTCTTCTACAGAGTCACACTAGTCTCTTTGATTTCTTTCTGCTACCAGAATTTAGAACAATGGGTTATAAAATGAGGGGTAAATAAAAGAGGAAATAATTTAGTTTATTTATTACTGATTTTTTTTTCCTGTGATCAGTTTGATTTTTTGCTCATTGTCAAAAAATTGTAATTGTGTTCTACGTTACTCAGCTTAAGTCCTTGCAGGAGAAGTGCCAATTGGCTTAACGAATGAATGCAGGCCTCAATAGCCCAAGTTCATAATTTACATATCGCAAACCAAATTTTTGTCGAGCATGGATTGATTTGAGAGAGTTCAGAATTTGGAAGTAGAGCATTTTATTTTGTTTATGTTCATACTTCATAATTCTTGGAAAAAGAATTTGAGAGCCCAACATATATAATTTATATAATTATTTGAAAGCCTCCATTTGAAGTACTATTAGTTTCTTTATTGTTGTAAATTTTGTTTTCTTTACAATGTGACACAAACTAATATGATTTTTATAAATTTATTACTATAATAAATGATATTAAATTAATTACACAAAAACTTATCAATGATAAATCAAATTGCATTTAATTTACATGTCGAAATACATGGGGTATCAATTCTTTTATGCATACAATACAATAATACATGGAGCCAATATGAATATTTGATAAGCTTCTTTGAAAATCTTAAAGCATGATGAATCATGTTTTTGATTCACTATAGAGATCAGAGTGAACATAACAGACCACTTCAGGTTCATTCTTAATAACAAAAGATTCACTCTAAATAATCCAATGTTGACACATATAATCCCATAAATCTTTTGTACAACTTTTATTTCAAGATAAATTAAAATTTTTATTTACTCTTTTACAATAAAACAAATAAAAAAAATATTTGACCAGAAAATAAAAAAAGCTTTTGTACGAATTATACAAGAGCAAGAGAAATAAAGAAAAAACAAATAAGGAAACAAAAAAACAAGGCTCAGGATCTAGCGAAAGGAGCCCAAATGTCGGCCTAACTTATGTGTTATTCAACCTTGCTGGACAAGCCACCTGCCCAATCTTCGTCTTAGTTTTGATGGAACCTTTGCTTGAAGAGACAAATTAAGTAATGCCTAGTCGAGCAAGAAAATACTTTGACTCCATTATTGATACTCCCCTAAAACTAAAAGGATATCAATTTTTATGAACCAAGTCTATCAAGTCTATATGAAAGTGGTTAAGTGACTAAGGAAGGACCTTAGATCAAAGTGATAATCACATCAAAGCAGTAGAAAGTTTAACAATTTTTATGAACCAAGTCTATCGAGTCTAGATGAAAGTCGTAAGGTGACTAACGAAGGGACTTAGATCAAAGTGTGTTCCTGCCTGAAGTCGGGGCGTTGCGGTCCGGCCCGATGCGTCTCCTGATTAGGTACGTCTCAGGTGGGGACCTGTAAAAGATAATCTGATGCTCAAGTCATGATATGATCGAGGTGGAATTAATAGAAATTAGACTCTAGATTACCTGAGACGTGTCATGTCTGTATATATTACAGGATAAGGGAGGGTTGGAGATAATGTCGTCCGGTAATCTCATTGGGATGTTGCTCGTAATGGGTCCAAGCTAATCCAAGAGATGTCTGGCTCGTGATGGCGAATCCCTCGTATTTAATGAGGACGTGTGTGTCCTTGTATGGTCGGGAGAGCCCCCGAGCTGAGCTGTCTGGCTTGACTTGAGTGTGGTTTAGGAGTGTGGGCGCTTCTTGGCCTAATTCGGCCACCCCCAAAGTGTTATTCCAGTTCACAGCCCCCGAGCTTGGTCGGAGTCTGAAGGACTCCATCCTGAGCTCTAAGTAGTGCTGGCTCTTGATCTCATTCTGATTCTCGGACGTCAGTTGGATTCTGGGAGTGTGTCAGCTTTTCGCTGAGCTATCTTGAGACCCATGCTGTTGCGATGGCCGAGCTCTGACTACGGGCAAATCATAGGGGTTGCTTGCTCGACGTGGCTTGATCAAGTGTGGTTGAGGCATATCAAATCGGCATATCTTTGTCGTGTCACTTTGTGCTCCCTCGGTTTTCGTTACGGGTGTGGCGACTACGTAATGGTAGGGATTTTCCCATGCGCGGCAGCTCCTAATTGGCACTTGTCTCTTCGTCCAAAGAGTAACCGTGACGGAGAAAGTGTTCGTTCGTGTCTTAAGGGTTTCTAGGAAATCGTTGCATGCTGAGCTGATCAGTTGGGATGATCTTAGCATGGTCGCTGGTCGTTTGATGGAGAGGTTGTTATTCCTCGGCCTATAAAGCGGTCCTTCTTTTCTTCATTTCGAACTTTTTCGCGCATTTGGTATTCGGTGTCTATTCTTTAGAGGTTTTTGCCGACGACACATTCATTGGTCATCTTCTCCCCTTGTCGATACTTTTTCTTCGACGAGTCTTTTGATTTCCTGCTCTAGTTTTTGTACTATTGGGATTGCCCTTAGGTCGGTAGGCTTGTACTAACTTGTCTCGTTTATTAGGGTTTCGCGATCTCCGTTGGGTCGATAGCGGGGAGAGGTAGTGTTGTTAAGTTAGAGTTTGGGTCATTAGGAAAGAACCCGGACCCTTATCCATGGGTCCACGAGGAGATAAAGTTACAGGGTTCGGTGATGATCGACCTGAATAGTATCTTGTCCTTCTGTGAGAGTGTGTCAATTGCCTGTGAGGGTGTCTCGGAGGATTATGATTGTCTCCCGTGTTTGCTAAAGGACAAGGTATATCATCGAGGGGAGCCAGAATTTATTTTTATGTACGAACTCTTTTTGAGGAGCTTGTAGTTCGCCACCCATTCACCGATTTTGAACATGAAGTTTTCAATTTGGCCAACATCGCCCCAACTTAGTTGCATCGAAATAGCTGGGCATTCATTTGCTGCTTCGAGATTGTAATGGACTGTCTTGGGTTAAAGTCGAGTCTTTTTGTATTTTTCTCCCTCTTTCAGGCGAAGGGGACTCAGAAGGGATTATGGGTGCCTTTTAGCGGTATTAGTGGGAGAAAACTCTTTAGTGTGTACAAAAGTTCTTACAAGACCTATTTCTTCAGGATTGGGTCACGGGATGACCTTTGGCCATTCTTCTTATAGGAGTTTTTTTCGTACGGAGAAGTTCCCTCTATCTTGGAAGTCAGAACCTCTACCAATTTTGCATTTTGAGGTCATGGGTATCCCGCCTAAGGAGATGGATATAATCGAACTCCTGGAGCGAAATTGCCCTCCCATTCGTTTTTCTCCCAAGTATTACAACAGAGCCATGATAGATCCTTGGTTCTGAAGTATATAGGTGAGTTTAAAGTGAAAGGCGTAATTGTCTTGTTTACTTAGGGTATGCTGATTTGGATGTTTTTGATATGCATGTGAGATGTCTTCATTGCTGGAGGTGTCAAGCATTCGTTCTCAACTAGCGAAGATGCGGAGGAGTGCTTCGAGCGGCCAGGGGAAGAACCCACTGGTGGATAATTTGCTGAAGCCAATGAGGGCTTCGGGATCTCGGGCTCGAAGAATCTCGAGATATTGGGTCTCATAGGCGTCTAGGTCGTCTGCGCCTTTAGATTCTTCAACTCCTTCTGATTCGCCTTTGAGGTATCAAAAAAGAGCTAGATGTACTAGTGAAAACTTGCCTCCTCGGGCGACCACGCATTCAGCGGCCGATGAGTTCATGTCGCCGGAGATAGCAGTGATGGATAGTGTTCCACTGAGAGTTCGGCAGCCGGTTGCGACTCCCACACGAGGGCCAATGTATCTGTTTCAGGGGGTGGACCCATGGGAGTTTACCCAATTTCAAATATCGAGCCTGATGAGCAGGCTGAGGGAGGGAGACTACATCGAGGGAGTCCAAGATTTAGTCTCGGGAGGTCAAACGACTAAAGCTCAAGTTGGTTGAAGTAGAAAAGACCTTAGAGGCAAAAAATTGATGAGGTCGTGTGCTTGAATGTTGCTGTCTCCGGGTCTGCTGCTCGGATAAAGGAGGTGAACGATAAGTCCAGAGCATAGCTGGAAAAGCTTTATCTTGATCTGGCCGTAGTTATGACGGAAGGTCGCCGTTTGAAGATCGAGGCTGAAAAAGCTAAGGCCGAGGCGAAAAGGCACAACCTGGTAATGAAGGACCTTGAGAATGAGGTAAAACACTTTCGGGATGCTTCCCTCGCAATGTACACTGAGGGGTTTGAAAGAGCAATAGTGCAGGTTAAGTTCTTCGCTTCCTAGGTCGACTTTTCTGGAGTCGACCTTCTCAAAAAAGTGTGGGATGGTGTCCTGGTGAATCTCGAGGCTGAGAAGGAGGTTCCCGAGTTGCATGGAGAGGAACCTTCAGCTACAACTCCAAGGCAATGCTGGTCTTCTCTAATGGACGAAGATACTTCGGGAAGGGAAGCTCCCGTCGTATCTGCCAAGGCTGGTATGACTCCTATGCATTAAGTGTGGAAGTATTTTAAGTCGCTCGTGTGTGGGCTATCCTGATAAGTGCTTGTGATGAATTGTTCCCATTTTAAGGGTTGTTGAAGTATCTAACAACACTACTAGAAAAATGGGCATCAGCAACGGTCGGAGCCGTTGCTGAAGAGCATCAGCAACGGCCGGAGCCGTTGCAATGGAGCCGTGGCAGAAAATCGCGTTGCTGATAACTTAGCAACGGATCAGTAACGGCCGCTCGGGTCGTTGCTAAAAATATTATCAGCAACGATTTTGCCACGGACCCGGAGCCGTTGCGGATAACATTAATAGCAATGACCGCTGAGCCCGTAGCAACGTCGTTAGTAAAATCCCGTCACTAAGCCGTTGCTGTAGGTCATCAGCAACGGTTTTCGATACACATTTAGCAACGGCTTTCCCACGGACGGCCGTGGGAAAGACGTTGTTGATGATGTGAACCTGGTAACGAAAAAATTTCAAATTTCAAATTTCCATTGATACATTGATACATTATCTAATACATAACTCACACACCCATACACTCATACACACATTCATTCACACATCACAAATACACCAAGATATACATCAAAACAATTATATTTATATTGATAATTATCCACAATAGTATAAAAACTATTCAATGCAAAATTGAAGTATCAATATCCAAACAAAATAAATTAAACAAGTCCAATATCTCAGTAACAAAGTCAATATAAAAAAATCTCATGATGACGATGGAGGATGTTCTGGATCATATGGCGGGGTCTGGAGTGCTTGAGTGTACACCGGCGTGGACTGACTTGAGGACGATGGATTAGATGATGCCGAAGAGATGCCTGCTTCGGGATGACCTGACATGTTCCGTAGCATAGCTTGTATATCCGCCATCATCTGACTCTGGCACTCCATTATCTCAGTCTGACGCGCGACCGTGTCCTCTAGAGTCCTTATTCTGCTACTATGATCATAACTGGATCTAGAGGTGGACGACCGCTCACCAGCGACCGGAGGGGTCGGTGCCCCAAGTGGCCCTAGTACGGCTTGTGCATGACCACTATCTGCAAAGCCATATACGCGGCCATGGTCCCAGCCACCTGCGGCCTCGACCCACGTTGCTGCGTCAAAGTCCTCGGGGGTGCCCCCGCGCTGCACCACCGTCTGGCTGTAGGTCTCCTACTCGAGTTTGATTTTTTGTTTAATATTTATCATAAAACATAAATTATAAATATATAATGAATAATTTAAACAAATATATAGCTACCATAATGTATGCAGCGCGGTTGTCGATGTACTCCTCCGTCCCATGTGTTCGACGATGAGTCCGCTGAAACACCGCCATCGGGGAGGGTCGCTGGACAGTCCCGTCATCCGACACCGTCGTCTACATTTACAAAACAAATATATTAATTAGTACACATAGTAACAAATAAAATATATAATTAAAAGGTATACTTACCATACGGTTCGCGTGCACTACAAATGCAACAGAGCCGCCGGTTTGATGCGCTGCTCCCCCCAACATACGATTTCTAGCCACATTTCGAGAAACCTCCTGCCATCGATCCGTCGACCATATTCCCACGAGCTGGTCCCATATATCCGGAGTAATCCAATCGGGGCCGTATCCCCGAGTCTCCGTGATGTTAGTGGTCCCAGCTCGGGCCATCGCCTGGGACCGAGCCTGCCCCAGGCAGCGTAAATGAAGGGCCTTTGGTCCTCGGCCCATGTATAGCGAGCCTGCAAAATAATAATATCAGTACCAATATTAATCATCATGCATGTAAAAAAAATAATAATACGTGCCTCAAACTCGCGCCATAACATGTCGACGTGCTCGCTAGGCACGTGAGACCACGTAGGTCATGCCCCGTGCATGTATCGTCGAATAGCACAAGAAATGCTCCTCGGCACTTCTTCTTGCTTGAACCTGCACAACAAAAATAAATTTTAATATTATATTATGATATAATGAAATTGTAATGATTCATAGTTCATGATATATTACCGCTCCCCAATCACGCTAATAAATCTACGTGACTCTGTGGCTGGTGGAGGCTGCCACCTGTTCGGCCCGCGTGGCCGCCTGCGTCTGGATGTACTAGCCTCGGCAGTATCATCGGCATGAGGATCAGTAATAGGAGGATCAGCAGCATGAGTAAGTGTAGGAGTCTCACCGATCGGAGACTCCGAAGCTCTCCAGCGACGATAACCACGACCAGACATATCTGTCGAATAGACATATAATCAGATTATTGTATAAATAGTAGAGATATATTTAATAAAATATATACTTTATAATTATTCCTCATCATCTGAATAATAGTCTTCGAATTCTTCCTCTTCTTCCTCTTCTTCATCTTCTTCATCTGTTTCATCTCTAGCTTCCTCAATTTTATGATCGTCATCATCAGCATATTCAACTTCTAATTGAATTGACGTTGTGTCTGCATCCTCGAGTATTGGAATAATACGATCTACAGCAGGAGGATCATCTTCTTGATAGAAACCATGTATCATATCAGGTATCAGCTCATTTTCTCCTACTATCGGATCAATTTTTCCTCTACCTTTTGTCTTACAGACTACACACCAATCTGCTCTATCTTTATTTCGAGCCGAATACTTCGCGTAATATACTTGTTCGGCTTGTGATGCCAATATAAAAGGCTCATTTACTGCCAATTTAGATTTGTAATTAACCTCAACAAGTTTGTATTTTGGATGAACTTTCATGCCCTTTTCTATTGTATCGAACCAATGACATCTAAATAGAATAACTGATTTCAAGCCGAAGTAGTGCAACTCTATCACTTCTTCTACCAGTCCATAAAAATCCATATCACATTCAACATAGGTTGTCCCTTTCACACAGACCCCAGCATTCATCGTCTTCTTTGTAAATGCATATTCAACCGTGTGAAATTTATACCCATTAACAAAATATCCGCTTTAGCACGACACAAGTCGCGACGGTCCACTAGGAAACTCAAATATTCTTTCATCTATTTCAGCTCTGTGATTTTTGCTGTAAGTCTGAATCCAAGTAGGGAAATCACGATTCCGTAATCTCTCCAATTCTTCATCGTTGTGAATAGAGTATTTTTGCACCATCTCAATGTCAAATATTTCAATGAATTGTTCAATCTCTGGATAATTTAGTAATACATACAAGTGTGCCAAATGATACTTTTCCTCGCTTAAGTGTCGAGATGGACGAGAACCAAAAGCATGACCAGAGTGACAAAATATATTTAAACATCCATCTGAATGTCGAACACCCCCGTCGTCGTTACATGGAAGACGATCAAATCTTGTCTGTACTGTCGATTCAAAGTAAAATGAGCAGAATGTTGAAATTTCTTGGACGATATACGATTCAGATATTGATCCTTCAACAGCTGCGGTGTTCTTTACTTTTTTCTTCAGACAATTCAGGTATCTTTCAAATAAGTACATCCACCGATATTGAACGGGGCCACCAACTCGTGCCTCGTATGCCAAGTGTATCGGTAGATGCTCCATCGAGTCAAAAAATACAGGAGGGAAAAACTGCTCCAGCTTGCATATGATTTCAACAATATTATTTTCAAGTGTTGACATATCTTCGACTCGAAGGACATTTGCACAGATGTTTCTAAAAAACATACTTAATTCAGTCAACGGACCCCAAATATTATCAGGTAGAAGATCTCGAAATGCGATCGGAAGTAATCTCTGCATGAATACATGACAATCATGGCTCTTCATCCCTGATATTTTGCAATCATCGACGTTCACACATCGAGATAAGTTTGAAGCATATCCATCGTGTAATCTGAGTTTTTTTACCCATTGACAAACATCTTTGATCTGTTGTTTATTTAACACATATAGGGCTTTCGGTTTCAGATATCGTCCGTTGACCTCTTGTAACTCCAACTCTGGTCTTTTACAAACTATTTTCATATCATGTCGGGCTTTGACATTATCTTTAGTTTTTCCGGAAATATCCATCAAAGTATTGAAAATATTATCAAACATATTTTTTTCAATGTGCATGACATCTAAATTATGTAGAATCAATAATGAACTCCAATAGGGCAATTCCCAAAAGATACTTTTTTCATCCAGTTATGTGTTTGGCCAAAACCTAACACTCTTTCATTGCGACCAAATACTATATCTGGAAGTGTTGAAACACGTGCTAACATTTGTTCACCAGACAACATCGGTGATGGCCCATCTCTTTCGACTCTGCCCTTAGTAAATTTATTACGATTCCTTCGATACGGATGATTAACCGGTAGGAATCGACGATGACAATCAAAGAATGAGATTTTTCATCCGTTCTGAAGACTGATTGATTTAGAGTGTTCCATACAATACAGACAAGAGAGTCGGCTGTGAGTGCTCCAACCAGACAACATGCCGTACGCCGGAAAATCATTGATTGTCCACAAGACTGCAGCCTTTAAATTGAAGTTTTATTTCCGATGACAATCATAAGTGACAGCTCCCTCAGCCCACAATGTTTTCAATTCATCTATCAAGGGTCTGAGAAATATGTCAATTTCTTTTCGCGGACCCTTAGGACCCGGAATAATCATCGAAAGATAAATAAATTCATCTTTCATACACATTGACGGTGGCAAATTATAAACTGTCAACAGCACTGGCCAAACTGAATAAGGAGTTGCAGAATGTCCAAATGGATTAAAACCATCTGTGCACAATCTCAATCTGATATTTATAGTATCCCTAGCAAATGAAGGATAACATGTATCCAAATGTTTTCATGCTCCACTGTCAGATGGATGAGTCATTACTGTATCATCACGACTTCTTGCATGCCAACTCATGTAGGGGGCTGTCTTTTCCGACATGAATAATCTTTGAAGCCTCGGTGTTAGTGGAAAATACCGAAGCACCTTAAACAGGATATTTTTCTGTCGGACCGATTTCTTATCCTTGTAACGAGGATGTTGACATACAGGGCATTTATCCAACTGTATATTTTCTTTATAATATAAAATGCAGTTATTTTGGCACGCGTGTATTTTTTCGTACCCAAGCCCCAATTTTCTCATTAGCTTTTTAGTCTTATAAAAAGTTGGCTCAAACTTGTTATCAGTAGGCAGTATTCCATTAATCAATCCTGCAATCCGATCATACGCAACCCCGCTGATATTACAATCAGCCTTGATGTTTAGGAGCTGTGTCATTGCTGAAAACCTAGTGTATTTAGGACAAATCTCATACAAAGGCTCATCGGCAGCTTTCAACATCTCGTAAAATTCTGCAGCTTCTTTATTCGGTAATTCAATCTCTATCGTAGTTTGTACTTCTGTGATATCAACTGCTGTAGTATCTGGTGGGACTGATGTCTGAAGAATTGGTCTATCAACATTATCATTCAGGTGGAATTGACCCCCAAGACTATCAAGTATCATAGTTCTATAGGGATTAGATTGATTGGATGAAGAAGCACCAATAGAGGAAGATTCACCATATGTCTGAACGACAGGATTGCTCGACATCCCGACTTCGCGTGACTCCCCGTGACAAGTCCATAGAAAATATCTTGGTGCAAATCCTTTGCTATATAGATGCAGAGTGACAGTCTTCTGATCCAAAAATCGTCCATTCGAACAAATGCGGCACGGACATCGGATTTGATCACCGATGCTAATGAAATTCTGATTCGAATATGCGAAATTTAGGAAGTACGTTACGCCTAATTGAAACTCATTCGTTAAAGCTCCACGATCAAGACGTCGGTACATCCAACTTAGATCAGCCGTCATGATTCTATCAATCAATGACAATTTCTTTGGTTAATGTCTTTAGGTGAGATTGTCCTATTCCATTCGGGATTTATGTTATTTATATTGCACTAAGTACTTATTTTAACCGCTAACATCATTCTAAATTTCGGCAGCATCTCCCTACAATTCTCCGAATACGCATATCATCTGGGCGCGTATCGGAGAACAAGAGAGATGTTGTCGAAATTTAGAATAATTAGTTAACAGTTAAAATAAAAATGTAAGTGCAGTACAAATAACTATATTCCCAAATTGTCCAATCAGGGATAATTCAAGAATTGTACGTCGTATAAAAGATCATCTACTTCTTTTACACGAACATACAATCCCCGAACAGATCTAAGGTTTTGTTAAATCATATCCGACTCATCGATGTGTACGTGAAACATATCAACTCGTCGGATGGATGATTATTTTCTAAATGTTTCGAGACTGTTCGAGTCCATATTGGACAATTCTGACACGAGTCCAAATTCGACGATTTCGGCAAGAGTCCGAAGTGGACGATTCCGGCGCGTGTCCGAAGTGGACAATTCTGAAATTAATATAAACCCTAAAAATTAATCTAAACCCTAATAATTAATCTAACAAATTAAATAATTAATCTAAATAATTAATTAACATATAAATAAAAAAATAAAAAAATATAAATCTACTCTTTCCGGCGCCAGAGTCCGGTGGACTCCGACGCCGGTGTACAGTGTTCGGACAGTGTGTCCGGACACTGTACAAGCTCCAGCGGCGGCCATCGGCCGACCGCCGCCGGCCGAAACTCTAAAAATAGGGTTTCGGTCGGATTTCCCGCCGGCCGCAACGGGAAGAGACGGCCGGACGATGATCAATACCTAAAATCGGCAGTCGAGGATGGACGGCAGCTTCGGCAACAGCAGCTCGGCGTCGTCGGTGTCGGCAGCGGCGGCGAGAGGCTGGAGGAGGAGGCGACGGCGGCAGCAGCGGGAGGAAGAAGGGTCGGGCGTGATCTGCGACCTATATAAACTTATCAGCAACGTCTCACTCGCCCGTTAGAAAGCCGTTGCTAATAAGTTATCATCAGCAGCGACTCACTTGTCCGTTAGAAAGCCGTTGCTGATAATTAAAATCATCAGCAATGGCTCACGTGTCTGTTAGAAAGCCGTTGCAGATACAACATATCTGCAACGGCTTGAGCGGCCGTAAGAATGCCGTTGTAAATAGCAACGGCTTGAGCGGCCGTTGTTGATAGCCGTTGCTGAAGACTCAATTTCTAGTAGTGCAATTGCCCCTTCGTGGGGTTATGTTTATGCATTCGGGCTTTTACTTTCCTGCATATATTTGTGGTTGTTATTATTGTTGATTGTAAATTGTGTATCTCGGTGGTTTGTAGTCGAGCCATTTTTTTAATCGACTGGGAGAGTGTCCTGGTGTTTTGAGGTTTTTGACTATATCTAAATTCCTTGCTAGGGGGTATGTGGCTGAGTGCTTGTTGGGAGCGTGGGAGCTCACCATTGGCGACTAGGGTCGTAAGTCGTACTTGAGATTAAGTCCCATATTAGATATATGATTGTTTTGGAAGTACCTTTGAGGTAGCCTAGCGTTTGTTAAAGCCAAGGTGTGGTGATTGTGGTCATTGAAGGTTCGAACGGGGCGTCGAGACGTGAAATAGCGAGAGCAATAGAGGCGCTAGCTAGGGTTGAGTAAGGGCTCTGGGGTCGGATGTAGCGGACTGAGACCGGGTAAGGGCTTTGAGGCCGGAAGTAGCAGTGCTGAGGCCGAGGACTACGCTTGGGGGGTAAAATCGAGCTCGCTGAGGACCTTAAGGCAGGACCACGCGAGGGGTCATAAGGGCTTTAAGGACGGCAGGCGGAGCTGAGATAGAGGACCGTGCTTGGGGGGTCAAGCCATGCTCGTCGAGGAGCATAAGGCAGGACCACGCGAGGGGTGGTAAGGCTCTGAGGTCGAAAGTAGTAGCGCTAAGGCCGAGTAAGGGCTCTGAGGCCGAAAGTAGCGCCGCTGAGGCTGAGGATCACGCTTGGGAGATCAACTCGAGCTCGTCGAGGAGCGTAAGACAGGACCGCGTGAGGGATCGTAAGGGCTCTGAGGCTGGAAATAATGACGTTAATTAAGGCCGAGTAACGGCTCTGGGGTCAGAAGTAATGGCGTTAAGGCCGAGTAAGGGCTCTGAGGTTAGAAGTAGCGACGCTATGGCCGATAAGGGCTCTGAGATGGGAAGTAGTGGCACTGAGGCCGAAGACCACGCTGGGGGGTTAAGCCAAGCTCGTCGAGAAGTGTAAGGCATGATTGTGCGAGGGGTCATAAGGGCTCTTAGGCCGAAAGTAGCGGCGCTAAGGCCGAGTAAGGGCTCCGAGGCCAGAAGTAACGATGCTGAGGCCGACGACCACACTCGGGGGTCGAGCCGAGCTCGCTGAGGATCGTAAGGTAGGACCGCGCGAGGGGTTGTAAGGGCTTTGAGACCAAAAATAGCATCAACGAGGGTTAGGACCGCGCGAGGGGTCGTAAGGTCGTAAGGGGTGAAAGAGTGTCCGACTCCTTTGGTCTGGTTGTCGTCGTTATAACATCAACGAGCTTCCTTCTGGTCGGCATAGAGTACATCTACTTTTGATTCTGAAATAAAAAATTTCAGAGCCAGGTAGGGGAGTCGATACGAGGACTCCCAGGCTGGGACTGGGGATGATCATCACAAGATCATGTGGTAGGGACTGGGGATGTCGATGACCAAGTAGTGCACGTCGATTGTCTTTGCTTTTGGCTGGGAGTTAAATGTTGTGCTTAGTCATACGAAGCCTCAGACGTCGACTCTTTCTCCCGCCACAAAGTCTTGCTTGCAGGGTGAGAGTGAAGCTTCGGTTAGTTGCATTTTTCCAAACGTAGAGTTGGGGAGGATATCGATTGAATTGTCTTGATCCACCAAAACTTTCTTAATGATAAAGTTTCGTGCAATCACAGAAATCATAGCCTGGGAGTCCTCGTAGGTTTTTGTCAATTTCCTAGAAATTGAATTCATAGGACGATATTACCAGGATTCTGGAGATGGGCCCCTTTGGGCGAGCGGTGTTATCGATCGCGATGATTGCTCGGAGGGATCTCTTTTTGGCCGTGCTCAATCCTCCTCTTCTTGGGAACCTGCAAGCAATATAGTCGATGACTCCTCAAACTTTGTTTCCTGAGCGGTTGGCTCGGTCGTTGTCCCTTTGTCCTTCGTGGTGACACTACTGGAATAATGAGCATCAGCAATGGCTGGATCCGTTGCTACGTTGTTGCTGAAGACCATCAGCAACGACCATCAATGGCTCCGCCCGTTGCAATATAGCCATTGCAGAAGATCGCGTACCTGATAACTTAACAACAGATCTGCAACGGCCGCTCACGCCGTTGTTAATGCTATTATCAGCAACGGTTCTGCAACGACTTACACCCGTTGTTGATATATCATCAACCATGGCTCAACAACGAGGCGCGGCTATTGCTACTGCTTTTATCAACAACGATTCTACAACGGCGCGAGGACTGTTGCAGATATTGCCATCAGCAACGGCCGCCGAGTCGTTGCAACGCCTTTGCTGAAAGGCTGTTGCTAAGTCGTTGCTGTTGTTCATCAACAACGACTTTAAGTTTGCGGCCCAAGTATTATGATACACTTTCAGCAACGGCTTTCACACGAACGACCGTGGGAAGGCCGTTGCTAATGATGTTAACCTATAACTAAGAAATTTTAAAATTAGAAATTTCCATTGATACATTTATAACCTGATACGTAACTCACACACCCATACACATATCTGTTCACATACATATCAAAGATACACCTAGATATACATCAAAATAATTATACTTATAATTATAAATATCTAGAATACGAAATCAAAACTATCGTATCAACACGATACAAATCAATATCCAAACAAGTCAATCAAGTAACAAGTATCTCCAAGATCACTATGTATCATAAAACAACAAAAGCTCGCTATGACGGTGGAGGAAGGTCGGGATCATACAGCGGGGTCTGGAGTGCTTGAGTATACACTGGCAAGAACTGAGTCGATGACGATGGATCTGAGTGTACACCGCTGGACTAACCTATCATCTGTCTCAGCATGGCATGCATCTCAGCCATCATCTCACTCTGTCGTGCGATCGTCTCCTCCAGTGTCGATATCCTCCTGTTCTGATCATAAATCCTGAAGGTGGAGGGTCGGGTTAAATAAACTTATAATCAACAACTCACTCATCCATTAGAACATCGTTGCTGATAAGTAACATCATCAGCAACGACTTCACGGCCGTTGTGATGCCTTTGCTGATAAGTATTTTATTTCCGCTCCATGAACGCGCATTCGTTTAAAGAGTGACGGATGCAGTAGTCGTAAATAAGTCGTTCTTGATGTGATAATATCATCAACAATGGCCATCGCGGTCTTTAGTAAGCCGTTGCAAATAAGTTATTTCATTTGCGCGCCGCGTTCGCGCCATCCACTTATTAGCAATGGCTCGAGCGACCGTAACTACGCCGTTGCAGATATATCACATCTACAGCGGCCAGAGCGACCGTAAGAATACCGTTAGAAATTGCAACAACTTGAGCGGTTGTTGCTGAATAACATATTTCTAGTAGTGTGATTTGGAGGCATTTGACATCGACTCCGACGTCGGTGGTCTCGGCTCTTGCTCCGACCACTCTCTCTTCTGCGATTCATGTATCAATCGAGGCATCCTACACGTACCAAGTCCTCGAGTTGATCTCCGAGCACCACGCAGTCTTCTGTGGTGTGCCCATAGGTGTCATGGAAAGTACATTTTTTGCTCATGTCGGCATTGGATGGTAGTTTCTACTTCCCAACATTAGTAGGGTGCCTAAGGAGTTTGAAGACGTAGATCTCGTGAGGGATGGTTTCCTTCTTTGTGTTGAACGAAGTGTACTTCTCGTACCGGGCGTTCAGGCGGAGTGACGACCTTGCCCTCCTACCGTTTTCTCATTCGTGGCAATTTCGATCTTCACCCTTTTTGTCCATTTTCTTGGATTTCTTATCTTCGACAGTATCTTTAACATTTTGCCTATCGACCTTTCTGGCCTCAAGGAGCTCCTCCATTTCTATGAAGCTTGCAGCCTTCTCTTGGAACTCGGTCATGTCTTTCGATTTTGCCAGGGTGATATGGTCTGCGAAGTGTTCGAGCTTCAGCCTGTGTTTAATAGAAAACATCTCGACTCGTAGATCGAGATTTGGGATCTCCGCGATCGTGGCCTGGAACCTCTGTATGTAATCCATTAAGGCCTCATGTTGTCCTTGTTTGATGTAATAGAGGATGTCCTCAATTTTGGAGTAGATCCGGGAAGAGAAGAACTAGCTGGCAAAGGCGCGGGAGAGTCCTGGTGGAAGGGAGGAGAACCACAATAGTGTGACTTTCTCCAGGAAGATCGGGAAGGCTCTGCAAAGGACGTGATTGGGCATTTCTTTGAGGAGCATCATGGACCTGAACATCGTCAGGTGTGTAGTTAGGTCGTCCATACATCGTAAGGCTTCAGTGTGGTTGGCAATCTAAATTTGGGTGGAAGCCATGCCGCTATGATGCGTTTGGCGACGGGTCCCGAGTCGATGGGAAGGGGAGTGGTGACCTCCGTGACCTTGGGATCTTTATCTTTTATTTGGTGGGCCTCTTGGAGACCTTATCCAGGAGGACATAAAATGATATTCTCCTTTCCAAGTGTTTAGTTTCTTCATGCTCTGAGCGGCGACACTTGTGATCTACCGGGTGTTGTACTTGGGACCGTATCAATATCTTGACCCAAACTGCTAGTCATTGGTTCTCCACCTCAAGGTCGTTTATTCAATGTTGGGATTCTTTTGGTGAGGGATTGGCTGATGTCGGAGCGTTGCTCCTCACTTTTCGAGGGGGGAGCTGCAAAAGACCTTTAACGCTCAAGTCAAAATGTGATCGAGGTGGAGTTAATAGAAATTAGACTCTATGTTACTTGAGGAATGTCGTGTTTGTATATATTACATGATGAGGGAGGATTGTCAATAATGTCGTTCGGTAATCTCATTGGGATATTGCTTGAAATAGATCGAGGCTAATCTTGGAGATGTCGAGCTCATGATGATAAATCCCTAGTATATAATGAGGACGTGAGTGTCATTGTATGACCAGTTCTATTTTTTACTATTTTGTATCTTTCTTAAAGTATTAAGATAGATATATAAATATATATACAATTTTCTATGCGCAAATAAAGAAAAAGTAAAAAAAAATCAAACTCATCATCTAACTTACAAAATCACAAAGCTTTAATGTAGTTTAGGTTAGAGTTTATCTTGCACTTCATAGTTATAAGAGGTTAGTGGTTAGATGATCTTGAGTTTTTTTTCTGAAGAAAAGAAACTTGTATTAATCAATGAGGGGTGAGAAATACAAGTAGGAGGTGGGGGGAAAGAAGAGATAGAGAGAAGAAAGGGCAACTGTTATAGGGGGAACAGAATACAATAAAGCCCAACAACCTAAAGCTAGAGAGACCAAGCAATAAGAAAAGCATGAGCAGCCTCAATGGCTAATTCCGAGGAACTTCACCGAGAGCCCTCAAAGTAACGAAAATTCCGCTCATGTCAGATCTTCCACCTTCAGATCATGATTAACGTGTATCGAGCTTGTTTAGCCTTTCTTGGAAGTGAGGGTTCATCATTCCAAGGTAAGTAACCCAGGGGAAAGTGATAGTGTTACAAAGATGAAGAAAATGAAGCCAGCAGCCCCTTGAGGTGTAGCCGCAATTGGTGAATAAATGGTCGTGGGATTTAGGCTGAAGGTTGTAGAGTACACAGGTCTGATCAATGAGGGTGTTCCACTTAGCCTATCCTTTGTGGGGAGGCGATTTTTGATGGCGATCCAATTCATCATAGAAGTTGCTTCGGGGCAATTCTTAAGCTAGAGGTACAGGTACACATGGTCCTCGACTCCATGATAGTTAAGGATTTTATAAAGAGAGTTGATTGAGAAGAAGCCCGAGCTTGACCATTTCCAAGCAATTAAATCATTTCCATTATGAGAGACGATGGGATTGATATCTTGAAAGAGTCTGTGCAGGCTAGAGAGGGGAACGAGACTTCGAAAAGCAAAATTCCACCTTGTAATGTTCCCCGTTTCATCAAACACTTTTGCTTCCGAGACCGAAATGTAGATATCCTCAGCATGCTGATAGAGTTCAGGGTATTTATCTTTTAGCTTAATTCCAAAAATCCAGGGGCTAGACCAGAAACAAACCCTTTCACCACTGCCAATCGTGATGGAAATCAGGCAATCAAAATTTTCGTGTAAGTTGAGGATATTTCTCCAGGTGGGAGAAAGCCTGCTTCTGGATGTCTTAAGCAAGGACAATAATCTTGGGTATAAGCAATGAAGGATGTCAATCCAGAATATACCACATCCAGAACGGAATTTCCAAATCCAATGTCGCAATCTAGCTTTGTTGTGGATTGCAAGGTTGACAATGTTGAGCCCTTCTTCAGCCTTAGTGCATAGAGTTTTATCCCAAGAAACGAGGCAGTTTCCTTGGGCAGAGTCAACTCTTCTACTCGTCCAAAGAAATCTTTTATGGAACTTGTCAATTTGCTTTATAACCCAGACAGGGGGGGGGAATAAATCGAGAAGATGTATGAGGGTTGAGAGGACACGATGTTGTTGATAAGAGTGAGTAGTCTGACTCGAGAGAGAAGTCTTCCTTGCTAGGCGGCTAGTCGAGTGTCAACCTTGGAAATTATAGATTGCCAATCATCCATGGTCAGGCCTTTTTGCCTCAAAGGAAGTCCGAGATAGGTGAGAGGGAACTCGCCAACAAAACATTCGAAACTGTGAGCGTACTCTGAAGTGGCATTAGAATGGGCAAGGAGAGGAAGGAGCTTTGTCTTGTTGCTGTTAATTTTGAGCCTGGAGCAGAGCTCCAAACACTTAAGAATGCAAGCCAAATTTGATAAACTCGTTGTTGAAGATTCACTAAAGAGCATCAGGTCGTCAGCGAAGAGAATATGTTGATTCAAAGCACCCTTAATATATCCCCGACTAGAGGCACGGGAAAGCAATCTGGAGAGAGTATCAACCTAGGGGGTGTTGAATGAAATGACACACTAGAGGGGGGGTTGAATAGTTTGTTAACTAATTTTGTTGTCTAATTTCGGTTTTATTTGTTTCTTAGATTACTTAGGCAATTTACGAACGAATGACTAAATGCGGAAGAGATAAAAGATAAAGCAATAAATACAAACACAATATCAATGTTAACATAGTGATTTATAGTGGTTCGGCCCCAATGCCTACTCCACTACCTAAGCACCTCGCTTAGGATTTCTAAACTTAGATTTACTAGATTAATGTTGTTTCCCTTACAACGAGGACTTTGACCTGAAGAGTTTTGCTCTCAACCTAAGGCACTTCCACACCCGGAAGTCTCCGCCTTCTTACTGAGAGCACTCGTCCACCTCAACCTAAGGGATAACTCAACTAATCCTAGTAAACTACGTTTACAACGGTGGGTTTAAGCCTTAACACCAAGACAACCACCAACTCAATCAAACATAGCAATCTAGGTTTACACAGGTTCAATTACAATGAAATAAATAACAAAATACAACAATAAATGGAGCTATAAATCAAACAATAAATTACTTAGCTCCACACCAAACTCCCTAGTCCTCTTGATGCCTCAAGATGATGAATCGATGAAGTTTTGAAGGCTATATCAAGGAATGAGAGATCAAACTAGGGATTTCAAGAATTGTCGCTCAATCAAGCTTAGAATTGATCAAGAGTGACTCAATGAAGTGTAAGAGTGATCAAAAAGTATCTTAGGAAGGCGTAGGATTGGGTATTTATAGAGCTAAGAAGAAACGAAATGAAACGGACGGCTCAACGGGCGGAAAACTAGTCGTTTCTGCCGTTCGATCGCATGCCGGTCGGTCGTCGATCGATTGATCGATCGACCGCCCAGCGACCGCTGGCTCTCTGTAAGTTATGTGCATTGTTCGGTCGACCGACGGATCGATCGAATGAGTCGCGAGATCAACGATCTGCAATCTGGTCGATCGATGCACTCGCGATTCTTTTCATCCGTAGTCCGGTCGACCGAATCGCCTACTGCCAATTTTTGGCAGCTTTCGATCTTCGCTAAGTCCGGTTTTTCTACTCGTTTTGGTTTCGTCTTCACTAAGTCTACTTATATAACATTTATTAACTTTAAGTAAATAACTTTAAAACATAAATGTTATATAAGGATTACCCCCCATTTGAATTCAATAAAAATATCTAAAAAATTAAAATCCTTAAGAATCAAAATCTAATTTTTGGGGTCTAGTACAAATTTTCAGAAAACAGAAATTTTCTAACTTCCCGGGTCAAATATGGGTAGGCTAAAGGCTTCCAAAAAATCCTTAAAAATAACTCGTTATCTAGATTCTACCCAATGAACAATTACCGCTATTTTTTATGTCAAGATAATGTCTAGGTCATATAGTCCTCCAAGGAGCTCCCTAGGCTTAGTGAATTTCAGGGCAGTTTCGGATTTTCATGATTAGGGATTTGGGATTGGTTCTTGGGTTCTTGTGCATCATCATGAGGATTTATAATATAAACTAGACACCCTAAACCTAAACTCTAACTTCCCGACGAATCCGAGTGCGTCGACCAACGTCCTTTCGATTTTTTGATTTTTTTGATTTTCCGATCGCGGACGTCGTGCGCTAATTGATATGGAACCTGAAAATAACTCTTCATGAAATTATTAGTTCCATGTTTATTATCATCAAAACTAAAATTAAGACCAAGGTTGAAAATATTAAGCCAACAGGGGGAAAGGGGGTTACCCTGTCGGAGCCCCCCGCCTATGCTTAAATTTGATTCACACAGTGTCGTTGATGAAGATCATAGACTCGACAGTGTTGAGGAGCGACCTGATCCAGAGAATCCAACGAGACGGGAATCCTCGGGCTTTGAGTAGAGAGAGAACGAAAGGCCAATCAATAGAGTCGAAAGCTTTCTCGAAATCCACCTTGATGAGACAATCATCCGAGTTGAGTCTTTTAGAAGACCAAATAATTTCAGCAATGGCCATAAAGCATTCCAAGCTACTTCTACCTTGGAGGAAAGCCCCCTGATGTTTGTCAATGAGAAGATGGATGACCCCCAAAAGCCTATTTGCGAACAATTTAGAGAAGATTTTTACAATCGAGTTTTCGAGGCTGATAGGTCTGAAGTTATTAGGAGAGGAAGCCCCTTCTTTCTTGGGAATAAAAGTCATAATGGCACTGTTTAATGTTTGTAGGTTGCCATGGTTGGTTTGAAGACCAATAAGAATTCTCAAGACTTTCTCTTTGATATTAAGCTAAAAGAGCTTAAAGAATTCAGAAGAAATTCTGTCGGGTCTTGGGGACTTCAGATTCTTAAGAGATTTATCCATGGAGAAAGGCTCATCAAGCGCCAGGAGTTCTTCAGGGTTGGGTTGATAGATATCATCCCAACGGATCTGGAGCAGAGGGGTCCGAGAACTGCCAAGTAGATCACAAAAGTGACTACAAAAGACGTTCTCTAATATTCCAGGATCGGAAGATGAACCTTCATCAATCGAGACCGAGGAGATCCAGTTAAATCTTCTTCTTGCTGAGGCAAATTGATGAAAATATCTCATGTTCTGGTCACCGTCTTTAAACCACCGTCTCTTGGCTCACAGCCTCCAATAAGTTGCTTCATCATTATAAAACTTATCCAACTTAGATTTGGTAGATTTGAACTCAGAAAGCTCTTCCATAGTGAGAGTTCCCCCATCGGCCTTTGAGCTAAGATCTTTGTTTCTTAATTCGAGATTTACCCGATTTTCTTTGTGTATTTTTTTGTTATCTTGATCCCATTCCTTGAGAATATGTCGGAGATACCTCCAACTACTGAGCCAGTGGGAGAGGGTAGAATCCGAGGAGTTTGCATGGCCTGCAGGAATTTGAGAGACCCCGACAATCACTATAGAATGGAACACCGGAACTTTAAGCCAATGGAGCTCCATTCTAAATGGTCGTTGGCCAGGGGGCCAGACACTAGGCTTGTAAAGAAGAAGGGGGTTGTGTCCAGAAAGCCGCCTTGCGCCCCCTTCAACCTTGAGAATGGGGTAAGACTATGCCAGACAATAGTTGATGAGAATCTAGTCAATTTTTCCAGAGCAGGGGGATTCTGTTTGTTTGTCCAAGTGTAGGTGGTCCTAGAAATAAGAAGATCAATAAGGCCAAGATATTCAATCAGTTTAGAAAAAGAACAAGCATCACGATAATTTCCCCTGCAATTGAGTCTTTCTCCGTTGTGCCTTGTGAATTGTGATGTTGAAGTCCCCTCGATGATAAGAGGTCTGCTAACGAAGCATATAGTGGATCTGAGCTCTAGAAGGAAGTCTGCTCTGCTAGCCCGGTTGGGTGGCCCGTAAAGCTCAATAACTGAGATAGTTGAGCCGGTGGCGAGGTGCTTGAGATGAATTAGAACTGAAAAAAAAGCCACAAGAAGAAGAAATACAGTCCCAAATATTTGAGTTCACCACTAGAAAGCCCATGAGCATCAATAGACCGATGATAAAAAGTCAAATTACGATTGAAACAGTAAATTTGCTTCAAGACATTAGATGAAATAGAGTTGAGTTTAGTTTCTGAAAGAACTAATAAGCTACAGTTTGCATCCCTTGCAAAAGATTTAACCATGTTGAGTTTGTTAAGCCCTCGAACATTGAAGAACAAAAAATTGTTGTTGTCAAAAACCATGGTAAAAAGGGGTCGCGACACTCCAAAAAGCGGGTAAAGGACCCAATTAGACAGCTACCGAACTGAGAGCTCGGGCAATCTCCTCCAAATCTCCAACACAATTGAAGCCAAAGTCTATCTTAGCAAACATTGATGAGTTGAAATCGTTTGTCATTTGAGCCTCTCCACTAATACGGGTGGCAGATTCAGATTCTGATGAAATTGAGATCAGGGCCGAGTTCTCGAGGATGGCCGCCTTCCTAGAAGTGGCCCAACAAAGGATTGAGGAGTGACTAGGTCTGCATGCTAATCTGGAATTGCGTCTTACTGAGAGGACGAAAGAATTGTGTTTTTAGAAAGTAGATTTGCGCTTTGGAGCCAGAATCGGAGCATTGGGAATTGGGCTGCCGCGCGACCCACCTGACCCAATAAGAGAGCTGTGAATTTGGGTCAGCAACTGGAGCCAAAGGAGTTGTTCTTTGAATCACGAAGGGAGGATGGCAAATCATTAGAAATGGTTTGAAAGTTTCTCTTCATTGCTTATTGCTTAAGGTAAAAGTTTTTTCCACGCTTAGAGAATGTGGTTGTGGCTAGGGACTTATTTTGAAGTGGTGGAACACAGTCATGTTCAGGTAATCAGAGTATCTTCTAGGTAGTGTTTGGTTGAAGGAAATAGAGGGGGAATGGAATAGTATTCCATTCTCCCTATTTATTTTTTTGTTTGGTTACACCACTTAAGTTAGAATAAGTGGGGCTCTCGGAATTGATGGGGAATAGTATTACTAATGGAGAGGTAATACTATTCCCGGGGTGAAGGCAAGGAATGTTATTCCTTGTCTATTCTGGATGCATTTTTACTATTTTACCCATCTTCTTTCCTCCAAGTTTTTTTCTCATCGGCTGCATTTTCTTCGTCGCCCTGTTTCCTCGTCTGCCGGATAGAGGTCTGCTCGACCTCTCTTTGGCGCAGAGAGGTGGCAACTTCTCTACCGGCGTAGAGAGAGGTCTAGCGATGTCGCGACCTCTCTGTCGCAGAGAGAGAGAGAGGTCAAGCGAGCGACCTCTCTCTGGTGCAGAGAGGCTCGCTGCTGCAGAGAGGTGGTCGAACGAGAGAGGCGACCTCTCTGGCGTAGATTTTAAAGATTATAATTTTCAATAATAAATGTTTTCAATAAATACTTTTAAATAATTTTATATTAATTTCATATTTTAAAGATTATTTTATATTATTTTTTAGAATTTTATTATTTTAAAATAAATATATCAAATTTTATTAAGAATGATATTTTGGTAATTTATCTTTATATTTCTTATGCTAATCAAATAAAATAATCTTATTCATGACATATTTATAATGTTAACCAAACAAGATAATACTATTTCTTGTCTATTTCTATTCCTTATAAATTTACTCTACCCAATCAAATGCATCCCTAGTCAATATTAATTTAAAGCATATTATCTTGAGCATCTAGTGTGAACGTACACTGAGGTTCAACACTCTGGTTTTATATTGCATATCAAGTTAAAGATTCAATTAGGCCATTATTAATTAAGTGAGAGATGGCTACTCTGCATTGTGGCCAATGAACCCACTCAATTACTTATACCTTTAATGAATGAAGTGATGACAACAGCTCCTCTAAATATTCCATATGAATTAATTTTAATAGTCCCTCTTAAGTTGACAAGAGACACATACCATGTCCCCATTATTCTGTGCAGTTCAGCTGTCAATGTTGACAAAATGCAAGGGAAGTTGAAGTTACAAAAAGTCCAACCCCTCTTGAAATCACCAGAGTTTGAATCTAAATGCTGAAAGTGATACGACAAAGTTCTGTGCACAAGAAGAGGGCAATGTTTGATTTGACGCAAGCATGAAGAATATATTTGTTGGATAATTTGTATATGTTCTTAAGTACAGTTGGTCAAAGCACTCAATATAACATGTAATTGTAGTAGATTAAGATGATAAAGGAAGCAGACTTAGCAGTAACAAGCTTAGATGCAAATTTCTAGATTGCCTTATAGATTTAATTGGAACCTATGGAACTTAGAATAATTGGTTTTATACATTCAGTTTAACCAAAATATTGATACTGAGTACAATAAAATATAAAAAAATAAATATTGTAAAATTACTCTATGTGGTTTGGTTCAACTAGAATTTTTTTGTTTACTCAATCAATAGAAATCCTTAAATTTTTCTCAAAACATTCGTAATCTATTCTTGTTTTCACTTGGGAGTTGAAATACAGAAGTACATTTTCACACTTGTCATCAAAATTATTTGACAAAGATAATCTAATAATTGAACTCTAAATTGATGAGTCTCACAAGACAAATTATGACCACAACTAATCAGACCTGGACAAGCACCTTACACAGCTGGGAACAGAGGAATCCTTTCCTGGTTGTAGTTTAGCTGGCAACATGTCCTCAATAGCAGTTCAATTCCCTGTCATTGCACAATGAGGTCCATCTTGTTTAATGCTTTGCCCCAAAGATGGGACTTGTCCCTCACTAAAATTTAATGACAGGTTTACAGTCCCTATTAGGGTTTGGTAAGGCTTTCCCAAATGACATTGATTCCTCCATAGTCTTCTCAGAGGCAACTGGGCCTGAGCCTAAAGTGATACATTGATGTTGCCTGACCCCAACTATTGGAGAACCCAAACATCCCTCTGTTTCAAGGATTTGGTCCAGCATCTGGACCAACCAAGAGACAGGTCACCGGCCATATCCGAGTTTGGATTCTCGAATCGCCAATCCTTCTCATGACAGGTCACTGTCATGTCCTGTTCTTAGCACACTTGGACTTCTACAAGGCATGACACATGGCGATTGTGAGTACACTAAATTTGGTGACGTCACTTGGTTATGTTAGTTCATTGTTTGATAATGGAACTCTGCACAATGCTAAGTTGGAAAGGAAAAAATGAAAAAATTTAAGATGAAGTGAAACTCCCTGTCTGATTGAATTAATTAATTTTAAATTGGGAGCTAGAATTAGTACAATTAGAAAACAATAATAGGAGCAGAGGAGGATGTCTCTCTCTCTTTGAGCAGAGAGGCACTTAGGTTATATAAGTTAAACAGAGTCCAGAGCTCTAGAGCATGGCCGCTTTGGTCATGGAGGAGCAGGTCACTCTCCTGCTTTACCGCTGCCGTTGGAGACTCGCCACATCTTCGCCGGAAGGCCATTCTTGGGCACAGGGAACGGGGAGTACTCGACCTCACCCTCTTTGCTGCCCACAATCTCCCACCTGCGCGTATCAAAACTTATTCATGAAACAATTACATTATACTTCAATTTGTTTGTAACTTGGACTCGTGCGGTCACCTACTAACCTGTATCTGGTGACAAGATGATGGATCAAGGAGAACATTTCGAGCTTGGCGAGCTCATTTCCGGGGCAAGAGTGAACTCCATTCCCAAATGGCAAGAAGGTGTTTGGCTTCGGAGCGACCTGCATATGCCAAGAGATAGTACTTATTGTGTGATAGGAACAGCTAGCAGAGTTTGAATTCCCAACAACATGACCGAGAAAGGACGGCATCTGAAACTGATCAATAACTCCCAAAAGATGCATGGAACTAATTAAATGCCTGAAAGCAACAACAAGTCGAGGTGTTCTACCTCGAATCTCCAAGGATCGAAGCTCCGGGGTTCTTGAAAGAATTCTGCATTTTGGTGTATGTTCCTGAACAAAGGCATCACCTTCCACCCCTTTGGTATCAGGTATCCTGCACCCATGCATTTTGTTCTCTAAGTTACTATTGTTACAAGGTACGGCATGCATATTTATACATGTAATTGATCAATCACCTTTGTATTCCACATCAGCTACTGCCTCCCTAAAGGCGAAGGAAATGACACTTGCCATCCTTAAACTCTCCAGTATAAACTGAAATGGAAAGAGGAGAGAGATTGAGCGGTCAATTATAATCTCAGAGGGGAGTTTGAACGGAGAGAGAGGTGTCCACATACATACCTTGTGAGTTGTGGTCATTCTTCTTGTTTGTGCCCATGTCAAGGGTTGCTTTCCGCACTCGTTGGCTTCGAATATGGCCATTTGCTCAGCCTACATGAACGCAGTGATGTTGTTGTGATATTATTGAATTCAAACCAAATTGAATGAAGATTTAATTCATGTTTCAGAATGACTAGTACGCACTTTGAGTGATTCAAGATGCTTGGGGTTGTCGTGGAGGAACTTGAAGATCCACGTCATTACGCTGGCCGTGGTATCCTGTGCCGCGAACAGGACGCCGATGATGTTGTCGGCGATCTGGTCGTCGGTCAGAGGCTCGTCGATCTTGGAGTCCATGAGCGCGCCCAAGAGGTCGTTGTGCGGCCGGCCCTCCTGTCGCCTCGCGTTCATGATCTCGTTCAGGATGCCGCGCAAACGCTTTCTCGCCTTGATGGATGAACGAGTGGGATTAATTAGCAAACAATTAATGTTGTGGATAAAGATGACACGTACTAGTAGATTTGTGGTAGGTAAACTTTAATTTTATGCTCACGTGCATCGCTTTGTGGTAGAGAGTCCCGGGAATGAGGGTGGGGAAGGAATTGTAGCCCTTGTCGAGGATGGAGTAGTTCTTCCTCAGCTCTACTCTGTACCGCTCCTCCAAGTGGCCCCCAAAGATCGCCAGAATGCCAACATCAAAGGAGAGCTGCAAAAAGCCAAGATAAATATATTTTTTTAGCCAGGTCTTTGAATAAATATTTATGATCAAATTAAATCTACAGACCTTCTTCATTGCATGGAAGATTACAAGCTGATCCTTTCCGACGGCGGCCTCCAACGTGGAGATCACCGCCCGTTCGATGTCGGCGACGAGGCCGCGGAGAGTCTCCGGCGTCATATGGGCCTGGATCAGCTTCCGCACCCGGAGGTGGTACCCGCCGTCATGGAAGAAGAGTCCCCAGGGGCCGATCATCCTCTCCTTGCTCTTGGGGTACGTCGGCTTGAACAGCTCGGCTCGGGACACCAGCACGAACCGGGCCGCCTCCGGCCCGGCCAACATCACGCAAGGGCAACCCAGGATGTGCGTCTTGAAGATCTCCCCGTACCTGCAAATTAATTAGTTACTACCTAAATTGATTGATCGTCCTCTTCATGCGCATGCAGGCGAATGATTGAGAGTAGAGCGAAGTGTACCTCTTTTGCCTGGAGATGAAGAAGGCATTGGGGTCTTCGGAGTAAAATTGAAGGGTCTCCCCTATGTAAGGCCACCCCATGGTGCCAGGTGGGAGCTTGTGCTTGCCCTGGGATTTCCTCTTGCGCTTTCCCCATGAGATGAAGATGGTGGCGAGAGCCACGAGAAGGAAGGTGCAAAGGAGGCCGAAATAATCCATCCCCTCTAACTTAGAAGAAGATGATGAAGATGAAGAGGGGAGGGGATATATAGGAGATTAAATGGTGGGCTTTGGGAGAAGAAGCAGCCGAGGGGTTTATATAGAGAGGGAACGGGGAAGGGGTGCAATTGGCAGTGACAGGAGGACGACGGAGAAGGTGGACACGTCGATTACTTGAGATAAAAATTATACCAAATCGAGGGGCTGCCAAATCGGGGCGCAACACGTGGTCATAAGAATCAAAGATTACCGGGTTTTAAACTCTTATTCAAAAGGAGCAGGATACAGCTCATGGTGCAAAACCTAACCAAACCGGCCAGTCGGGTCCGGTCCGGTCCGGTCCGGTCCGGTCGGTGAGCTGGCTAGGACCGTGATGATCCATTGATTTGTAACGGGAAGAAAACAGCAACTCAAGCCCACCGTTTTGGTCACAACACGTAACATGCAATTAGGCGGACATCGTGCCGTCCGCACACTTGAAGTAGCAGGTTTGCAGAGCCAACTATTCAGTACAAATTCCCGTTATTTTCAGGGAGAAACCGGTATGATTGGGATGCAGACTGATTTAGTAATTGGAATCCGACCGCGAACGAAAAGTCGATTCAATTCTACAAAATTAACCGGGATTTGATGGGAACCCTTAAAATCAGTCAAAAACAGTCATTTTGAATTGGACCACGTACACGAATGGCTTAAAAATATACCATCGAGAGCCTGAGTGAGATGAAGACGACGATTTTGACCACACCAATCCCGATACCCAAAAAACCGCTTGATCCGCCTAATCGGAAGGTGGAGATTAGAATCAAAGAAGCGGGAGATCTCTCTTCTTCCCGGAGAGGGAGAAAGGAAGTGCCGATATTGAGAGGGCGAAGGAATCTGACACAAAATGTTGATATTGGGGCGGATGGGAAGAGACAATCAAGTTCTTGGGCTAGTCTTTTCAGATTGGCTAGAAAGGAGGAGGAATGACAGAACTCAAAGGAACTTAAGGAAAAGATTGAGAAAATTGAGAAGATGACGAAAGGTAGAGTTCAGATTGCTGAAGAAGATCTAGAAAAAGTCAGGTATGACTGTAAATTAATATTGTATGGAAAATACATTGGTAGAACTCCTACTCTAGAAACTGTTAAAAATGCAATGCCTAGGATATGAAGGCTAAAATCTGGGTGCCAAGTTATAGATTTAGCAGCCGGATTTTTTGCTTTTAAATTCATGAATGAAGAAGAACACTGGAGAGTGTACTCGGAGGGGTCGTGGTTTTTGAGAGGTCAAGCAATGTCCTTAATCCCATGGAAAGAATATTTTCAACCTCTAAAAGAAGTAATTTCAATTGTCCCGGTATGGATACAAATGCCTGGATTGTCATATGAGTTCATGCATAAGTCAATACTTCCTCAGTTAGCAGTTGTAATCGGAAAACCAATTAAGATTGATGATTTTACTCAATCAGGGATAAGAGAAAAATTTGCTAGAATCTGCGTGATGCTAGACCTGAAAAAGCTTGTGGAACAAGATATTTGGGTGGAGACAAAAAGTGGTAAGTTTTTTTTTCAAAATATAGCATATGAGAACCTCCCAAAGATCTGTTTTAGCTGTGGAAGAATTAGGCACTTGGAAGTTGACTGTTTGGTTGAGAAGAATTTGAAAAAGAATAATATGCAAAATAATAAAGAAGTTAGCGAGCAGGAGGACCATGGATCCAAGTGCAAAAGAAAAGAAGAAATACTCAAAAAGATGGTAACAAGGAAGATGAAATTTTGAAAAAATCCTTTATTGTAATGAATAATCCTACATTTGAAGGAGCAAATGATAGAGAAAAAATCCAAGAGATAGAAAGAAAAGAAAAAGATACTGTCAGAATGGTGGACAAAACAAAAGAAATTGGGAAAAATCAAAATGCTCAGATGGATAAATCAATGAAGATATGGCGGAAGAAGGTGGTATGTGATAAGAAATTGGATGAAGAATCAAGTTATATGAAGATTGATATAATTGAAAAGGACAAAGGTAAGGAAACTATCATTTTTAAGGCCATGGAGATGGAAATCGAAAAGGATGAAGGTTTAAAAGAGAAAGAGAAGGAAATGAATCTTGAAACACTGTCTGAAAAACTCAGTACCTCATTATTGAATTTTGCAAAATGAACATGCAGAAGATGATTTCTTTGAGGAAGGTTTTGAACTTGAAATGTCAAGAAGCAATGCAAGAAAATTGACAAAAGGAAGAAAAAGTATAGTAGAAATAAATGAAAATCTACTAGTTAATGTTCCAATTGCCTTCAAATCAGAAAGATTGAAGAAGAGGAGGTTTTCAAAAGAAACCAATGCGATTGTAGATGAAGGGGACCCAAGAAAAGATTCAGAAAAAGAATTCTCTATAGAAAAAATTTAAATGAAGATCATAAGTTGGAATATAAGAGGTGCTGGAAAAAGAGAGACTAATGAGTACTTATGGTCAAATGTTTACAAGAATAAATTGGAAATAGTTTTGATATTGGAATCTCATTTAGAAGATATGGAGGTTGCTCAGTATCTGAAGAAAAAAAGCAGAATTAGGGAAGGGGATTATGTAGGGAGTTTTGGAAAATCAAGTGGAATCATGCTACTATAGAGGAAAAATATTTTGAAAGGAAGGGTTGTTCAGAAAGACAAGCAGTGTATTAATTGTGTATTAGAAAGAGAAAATAGAAAATAATTTTTTGTATCCGGGATATACGCAAGCACAAACATAAGAGAAAGAAATATGCTCTGGAACAGGTTGAAAAGATTGAAGTACCTGAGGTTCCATGACTAGTCTTGGAATATATGAATTGTGTATCAAAGGCGTCAGAATAGAAGGGGGGCAGACTTTTTGTAGAAAATCAGTCCAGTACACAATTTAAGAACTTTATTAGCATTGTTGGTTTGATGGAAGCATGATTCAAAGGACCCTCTTATACCTGGTCAAACAAAAGAAGTGGAGAAGAAAAAATAATTGTCAGGCTGGATAGAGTATATTATAATACAGAGTGGATGGAATGGAATATGACAGTTGAAGTTGAACATTTAAGTATGATAGGATCATATCACAGCCACTTTTGGTTAAATATGAAAAGGAAAAAAAGGAGAACAAATGAAACGAAAAAAGAATTTGTATTTGAACACTTTTGGCTCGAATACAGTGAACTGAAAGAAATTGTAAGAGAGGGGTGGAATTAGAATGAAAATTAAAATTACAGTGTCATGGATAGGTTGAATGGCCTGAGGAAGCTTCTAATAAAGTGAATAAAGGAGTTGAGAATCTGGAAAGAAGTCTGTTTGAAACTAACAAAAGATTGATAAAATTGGAAGAAAATGAAGAATTAATGGAGCTTAGTGCAGATGAACATATATATATATATGAGAGTTCTTGAAAATAAGATGATTGCTTTGAATAGATAAATTAATTTGAAATGATGGTCAAAAGCAAAGTGCAAATGGATGGAGGAGGGAGATAAGAACACTAAGTTCTTTCACAACTCAGTAAGAATAAGAAGGCAGAGAAATAAAATTAAAAAATTAATAGTTGACCAGAGAACTATGACTGATGAGAATGAGATGGTGAATCATATAGCTGAATGGTATATGAAGTTGTGGAAATTGGAGAATGAAGATAATGAGAATTTGAAGATGTTAGAATGCTTAAAATGGAACAAAATATATGAGGAGGAAGGGAAAGAATTGTGCAAGGAATTTAGCATGAAGGAAATATGGAATGTTGCAAATAGTATGGGAAGGGGAAAGAGCCCAGGAAAAGATGATTTTATTCTAGAATTTTATCTAAAAAATTGGGGAACTGTGGGAGGAAGAATCAAAGCTGAAATAGAAAATTTTCAAAGAAGTGCTAAACTTCCAAAAGGATGGAATGAAACTATGCTGGTAGTGATACGAAAAAAGGAGAAAGCATGCAAAGTGAAAGATTTCAAACCAATTGTTTTATGTAGTGTATTATATAAAATACTTACAAAGACAATAGCTAATAGATTCAGACCTTTGCTGGGAAAAGTTATTAGTGCAGAACAAACTGCTTTTATTCCAGGAAGATAGATACAGGATAACATACTTGTTGTTGCTGAGATCATAAATTCTTTCTATGATTCTGGTGCAAAGGAACCTAATATAGTAATGAAAATTAATCTTCAAAAAGCTTATGATAGGGTAAAATGGGAAGCTGTATATGTGTCAATGAAAAAGATGGGGTTCCCTGAGTTGGTAATCAAATGGATAAAAGGTTGCATTGAGAAAACTAAATTCTTCAGCAAATTAAATGGAGTGGTTTCTGAACCTTTCTCTGGACACAAGGGAGTGAGGCAGGAGGATCCTATATCATAGTACTTGTTCATCATGATGGAAGAAATGTTATAAGTAATAATCAAACATTTTGTGAGCATTGGAAAGATAAAACCCTTTAAGCTGAAGGAGTTTGAATTAAGTCATCTGTGTTTCGCAGATGACTTAATAATTTCAATAAAGGGGAGTAGGAAATCAGTTAAAGTTTTAAAGGAGGCTCTAGATTTGTATTGTGAGTTGTCTGGGCAAAAGATAAACAAGAAAAAATTAGCAGTTTTTTTTTCGAAAAAATATAAAGCAGACATGAAACATAGAATTTGCCAAATGCTAGATATGGAAGAAAATTCATTTCCAATGCAGTATTTAGAGACATGGATGTCTCCAAGGAGAATGAATATAAGAAACTAGCTGAAGATATTTGAGAAAATTGGAGGAAGAATGGAAGGTTGGGCAAAGAGTCAAATCTCGCAGGCAAGAAGGCTGACATTAATAAATTTAGTAGCAAATACAATTCCAATTTATAATATGATGACATCCTAGGTAGGAGAGAAAGCAATAAAGAAGATAAAAAGCATGACAAGGAATTTCTTTTGGGGAGACAATGATAAAAAAAAGTGCAAAACTCATAAATTGGAAAAGAGTAACTACAAATAAAAGTCTGGGAGGAGTATGGATAAGAGATTTGGGAACAATGAGAAGCACTTTAATGAGAAAAAGAATTTTGCCTTTACTGAATGAAGAGTGTAATGTGTGGAGCAATTTGTATAGATGCAAATATGGAAAATTTCATCTCTGGATCAGAAATTCAAAGAGGAAGTTCTCATATCAGATCAAGGTATTCAAGTGCAATATAGAAAAAGTAAAAGATGGTTTAATAAAACAATTAGCAAATGGGAAGGAGTCTGATATTTGGGAGGACCCATGGCTAAATGTCATTCCTTTTAATTGGTGGCCAACTTACATAAATGTGGAAGAACTAAGTAAATATAGAATGGTGGATGAGCTGATAAAAAATGGGAATTGGAACTGGGGTATACTGGATAAGTGTTTGGACTCTGAATTGAAACTAATAGCTGCAACAATTCATTTGAACATGAATGGAGGAAAAGATAAATGGGTATGAAAGAATAGTATAAATGGAAGATTATCAGTCAAAGAAGCCTACGCATTTTTGAAGCAAAAAAAGACCGAAGCTACTAAATTTGGGTTTGGTTGGAGGAAAATATGGAAGCTGAAGGTGCCAGAGAAAGTGAAATTATTCTGCTGGAAAGTTGTATGGAATAGATTGTCAACTTCTGACTGGTTCAGTAAGTTTTCAGTAAGTGAAATTGAGACGTGTGTAATGTGTGGTGAAGAGGAGGAAGAATCAGCTGAACACATATTGTTCAAATGTAAAACTACAAATGAATATTGGAATCTGGTTGAAAGGAAATTGAACATTTATTTTCAATTTAAACAGGACTGTGTGGGGGGGGGAATGGTTCTTAGAAGCTAACCTATATGAAAAAGAATCTGCGAAGTTATGGGCTTTCTTGGCAAATTCATTTTGGCTTATATGGAAAAATAGAAACAGAATGAAATTTGAGGAAAAAAAATGAGGACTGTTTTCTATTTACAGTAAGGCAATGGTTGAAACAATGAATGAAGTGTGGAAGAAAAAAGAAAAGAAGAATTATGGTATAAAAATGCAAGAAGTGTGTACAGAAGATACTGATATGGATAATCCTATTCTTTTGGTGGATGCTGCTTGAAAATCTCATTGCAGAATGGGATGTAGTTTTGTATTGGATGTGAAGGGAGATAGAATCTAGGAAGGAGAAGGATTGAGTTTTGCTAAAAATCCTCTACGGGCAGAAGCTATGGCCATATGGTTTGGGCTGGACAATGTTAAGAAAAAAAGAATAAAAAATATTATGGTAAAGTCTGATTGTGAGGTACTAGTGAAAAAATGTAGATTGCCCATGGGAGATGGTTGGCCTAGTGCAAAGAATATAGAACGAAGCTGGAGCGAGAGCTGTGAGATGCTGGAAACACATTGCGAGAGAGGAGAATCAAAGAGCAAATGAATTGACAAAAAGAAGCTTACGAAATATGACTGTTTCTGATGAGCAGATTTTAAAGTGTGAGAATTATTATTTTACTTTAAATTGTAGTATTTTTGAGGAAAGATCAATAAATTGTAATCACCATATGGGTGACACAAATAGAGATGAAACATGTAGTGTGGATTGTAGGAATATTCCTAGAGACATATGTCCTATAAAATTTTTGATTGAGTTTAATGAAAGATTTAAAGCTCAAGGGGGAATATATCCTCACTTTCTTGGAGGCGAGAAATACACGGCTGATAGCCCTCTACATCTTTTACCATTCTAAGTGAGTAAGGAGTGACCTTTTTTACTTAAGTTATTTTGAGAAGAAAAATTTTTTGGATCACGTACGTATTTTCTTTTTCTATTTTTTTTTTCAATAATTGAATTGCATGGAGAAGATAAATTGGTGATCGATCTAATTGGCTCAACCAATTCAACTTTGCTTCAAATTCAAGAACACTAGGTTTACATAAGAGTCATGTTGGATGAGCTGAGGGAGGAGATTAGATTTGGATTATGAATTAGATCTTGAGTACGTAAATGAATGTTTTCCTTCAGCATCGACCATGAGTGTAGTCCTAGTTCATGTTGGAGCCCACAACCTCGAAGTGGAGACACAATCAAAATTTGGATGGCTTGAGTTCGAGATGATTCTAATGCAATGAGGTGAGGTGGGATAATCTCTTTGTCTCGGATGTGAAAAGAGCTTGTTGACTTGCCTTTCTATGTATAATAAGACATTTTTGGGCAATCTTGTTTTTTTGCACGTGTGGGGAAAATGAAAAGCCTTCTTAATTTGGATTGACAATAGGTTAGTTTTTTTTGGTATTTAAATAATCAAGTTTATATATTGGGTTTGAGTGCACATCATCCCGTTTTGAGTAAACTTAATTAAATTTGAGAAAAGAATATAAATTCTTAGTTAAATTGAAGTAAATTACATGAGCATGCTGTTGTTGATGGTGTTCAAGTTTGGTTTGAATATTTCTCATTGATAATTGACTTATTTCCATTTAGAGTATGCTTGATTGGATAAAACTTAGGTGGAAGATGAGAATTGAAATAAGATCGTTTTCATTCTTAAATTTTTTATGTCTAAAATTGAAAAGAAATTATTTCTAATTTTAACATTATAATTAATATTCTTTTGAAAGTCCAAAGGATAAATTTTTTATTTCGACATTAATTGGAATAATTTTTGTTTAGAAAAAAGTGAGATCCGGGATCCCATCGACATAGCATTTCAAATGCTTAGGATACAAGGACATACAATGTACAAAAAGCTCCAAAGGAGAAAAAAAATTAAACTAAAATAGGGAGAGGAAAAAAGAAAAATTAAAAAAGTATATTCTAAATGTCACATCTTGTGTTGCGCATAGGTTGATGACAATTGGTATCAGAGCATGCATAATTGGTGTCGAAGCGCACCTTAGGCATAGGTTGGTGACGGACTTCCAACCTCATTCGGTGACACGGTAGTACTAGAACTAGTTGATGGGCAACAAGCCCAAGTTTGGAGCAAAAGAAGCCCCACAGCAACCGCAAACACAGGGTGTTGCGGATGGACGCGTTGTGCAAACGTATTCTGGCCCATGTAGAGACAATGCAGCCAATGGCCACGGAGATGGCTGAACAAAGGTGGCAGGGGGCTGCAGGCCTTCCCACCGCTGTGATGTGCGCAAAAGTCTTGGTGGACTGGCGCACCAAAGAAGACTGCACTGCCGGAGAGGGACACGTCGGGGATGAGTTCCACAAGCCCGACGAGGTGTTGGGCAGAATCGTGAAGGAGCAGCCTTTCACATTGAAGGCTACGGCGAACGATAGATCGTTCAAGAAGGACCCAAAACATGTTGAGATAATTTTGGACTCTAACTTCATGGTGCAGGCATGAGCAACTTTGATACCCCACTTAATGGGCATGATGATCACTGTCTCGGTGAAGCCTTGCGGCGTTCAAGATTTCATGAGGAGCGGACAGTCGGGCAGGAGGCCCGAGGGATCATATCGGCCATATGGATGGCTGAAGGCTGGACGGAGGACCAGCCAATGTACTTCACAAAAAGGTATGAACCAGACCCAGGAGGAGGCAGCATGGTCGCTGAAAATCCCAAGTCTGAAGATGACATCTTGGAGCGGTTTCAAGACGTCATGCCGGCGGAGTTACCGACAGGATTTCCACCAACGGTGATGGTGGCTGATCACAAACTCGTGAAGTCGGGCAAGAGGCCCGCAGTGATCATATCGGCCATATGGATGGTTGAAGGTTGGATGGAGGACCAGCCAACGTACCTCATAGCAAGGTATGAACCAGACCCAGGAGGAGGGAGCATGGTCGATAAAAATCCCAAGTCTGAAGATGACATCTTGGAGCGATTTCAAGACGTCATGCCGGCAGAGTTACCGACAAAATTTCCACCAACGGTGATGGTGGCTGATCACAGATTTGTGACGAAGCCAGGGGGCACACAGCAGGAAGATTACCTCCATTCGGGACCGACGGAAGAAGCGGATTCCTCAAGAGGAGGGGCCTTGGTGGACCTCTAAAAATTGCCGCAAATATCACAGCGCATAGTGAACTGTGGGCGCGCTTTAGTCGATGACAAATCTGAACCAAGGAAAGTCCAAAGGCAGATTGGACTCGGAGGAACTTCAGCGGTTGATGTTCCAGGGTGCAGTAGAGAACAAAATTTGGTCGGTGAAGACGACAGGAATTGGTCGGATGGTGACGATCCTTTGTTACCAAGGCTGGTGCCAAAGCCTCCATGATATTTGTTGCTACAGATTGAGCAAACTCGCACGACGACCAAGGTGTGAACAGTCGGGTATTTGGTGGCACTCGGGCAGATCTAAAACAACTCCAACTTGGTGAAATTGGAGAAGGAGGAACAAGATTCAAACCTGTGTTGGTTGAGCAGTAGTATTAAAACTATTATGTCTTGTATTTTGGCCGTTGTTTGGCCACTGTTTAGATCTAAAACTATGTTGCAAGACCCTTATATGGGCCGGGGACTCATGTATGTAATGGTTAACTTCAAGTGGGGAGCACAAGCATTAGAATGCGAGGTGTATACTTGAAGAAAATATAGTTTAAACTAACTCTTGTCCATGAACTTGTATGCTGCGCAAGGTACAAGGAGGGGCTGCCCAAAAATGAAGCTTGGTGGGAGGAGTATCTTCACTGTATCCCGACGAGGGCGTCGGGTTCAAAGGCTGGGGGTGGTTTGTTAGACCCCTAAATCTCGGGATGGACAAAACCAACACATGGCGAGGAAATGGCTGGATGCGGACTATCCAAGGGGGTGCTCACACTGGACGGAGGACTTGACCGCCATGGGATGGACATGGCAGAAGGCTTTGCAGCACAAGGCAGCTCATGTGCACGGAGGCAAAGGCATGAGCAAGACTTGGCATCGCATGGGTGCAGAACAAAGCAAGTCCTGCCTAGGGCAGGGCATGGCGAGAAGAAGTCCCGCAACGGGCGAGGCATTTGATGATGTTGCGGAGCAACGGAGTCCCGCGTGCACAATGGCGCGGGGGCAGTGCAAGCAACACATGACCATGGCGGGAGAAAACCCCGCCACTGCTGGGCCGTGGCGAGAGATTTGGTGGAATCCCGCGTGCGCAATGGTGCGGGGAAGCAGAGCAACAAGTTGTAAAAATATGTTCACACTTGGCGGAAGAAAACCCTGCCACGGCTGGGCTGTGGTGAGAGATTTGGCGGAAGCCCGCATGCGCAATGGCGCGGGGCAGCAAAGCAACAAGTCATGGAAATGTGTTCACACTTGGCGGAAGAAAATCCCACCACGGCTGGGCCGTGGCGAGAGATTTGGCGGAATCCCACGTGCGCAATGGCGCGGGGCAGCAGAGCGACAAGTCATGAAGATGTGTTCACACTTGGCGGGACAAAACCCAGCCATGGCTGGGCCGTGGCGAGAGATTTGGCGAAAGCCCGCGTGCGCAATGGTGTGGGGCAGCAGGGCGACAAGTCATGAAGTTGTGTTCACACTTGGCGAGACAAAACCCCGCCACGGCAGGGCCGTGGCGAGAGATTTGGCGGAGTCCCGTGTGCACTATGGCACGGGCCAGCTGCGCAAGAAGACATTGGTAGCCCATGCGCGCGGAGACATGGGCGTTGCACGCAACGTTGCGGGGCAACGAACGACCCGTGTGCGCAAAGGCACGGGCTTGGCATGGTGAGCGAACATTGAGCATGAAGTGGCGCACAACATGTTCACACTACCACGAGGTGGCAGTGGCCGAGGTGGACCACGATCGAGACAAGACACAATGCAAGCAGGCTGCAGTGCGCGGAGCATGCACTGCCCAACCTGCCCTCAAGTAGTGTTGGCCTTGGACTTGGCCAACACAAGATGGGCGACCTGATCAAGGCAAAAGGGTGCAGCCAACATGATTGGTGCACCTAGGGCGTGGATGACTTAGGGCTTGGGCTCAACTCAAGTCAAGTTGGACAGATGGACAGCCAGGATGTCATCTAAACATACACAGTCTTTGGAAAAAGGCTGAGATGTTTCCAAAGGGGATGTGTCCCTAAGAAGGGGTGCTTTGAGCACCATAAATACTCATGAGTCTTGGGTGAACGACCATGAGAGGTAGGAGAGGAAAAAATAAGTGTTCTAATAGAGAAACTCTACTTGTAAGGCAATAGCCATTAGTGCTTGAGTGGGTAAGCTTAACCAAGAGTTGGAGGCACGAAGCGGGCTGCGGAGTGCGATCTTGGTGTGCGCGTGGGCAAGGAATCTACTTGTAACTTGTAAACCTTTGTGAATCAATGCATATAGTATTCCTTCAAGTACTTGTCTTTATTTCCTCATCTCTCCCGCTGTGACTTGGTGTGAACCTCAGATTAGTACTTGGCCTTGAACTCTTCTTTCCGCTGCGGTGTACGTTATGCGTTGTAGTGCGTAGAACAATGTTGGGATGACACTCGATTGGCTAAAAGATCTAAAGACTACTCGCCAAGCGGGCTGCCACGTTGAGCAAACGCATTCTGGCCCTTGTAGAGACAATGCAGCCAACGGCCACGGAGATGGCTGAACAAAGGCGGCAGGGGGCTGCAGGCCTTTCCACCGCTGTGCTGTGCGCAAAAGTCTTGGTGGACTGGCGCACCAAAGAAGACTGCACTGCCGGAGAGGGACACGTCGGGGATGAGTTCCACAAGCCCGACGAGGTGTTGGGCAGAATCGTGAAGGAGCAGCCTTTCACATTGAAGGCTACGGCGAACGATAGATCGTTCAAGAAGGACCCCAAACATGTTGAGATAATTTTGGACTCTAACTTCATGGTGCAGGCAGGAGCAACTTTGATACCCCACTTAGTGGGCATGATGATCACTGTCTCGGTGAAGCCTTGCGGCATTCAAGATTTCATGAGGAGCGGACAGTCGGGCAGGAGGCCCGAGGGATCATATCGGCCATATGGATGGTTGAAGGCTGGACGGAGGACCAGCCAATGTACTTCACAAAAAGGTATGAACCAGACCCAGGAGGAAGAAGCATGGTCGCTGAAAATCCCAAGTCTGAAGATGACATCTTGGAGCGGTTTCAAGACGTCATGTCGGCGGAGTTACCGGCAAAATTTCCACCAACGGTGATGGTGGTTGATCACAGATTTGTGATGAAGCCAGGGTGCACGCAGCAAGAAGATTACCTCCATTCGGGACCGACGGAAGAAGCGGATTCCTCAGGATGAGGGGCCTTGCTGGACCTCTAAAAACTACCGCAAACATCGCAACGCGTAGTAAACCGTGGGCGCGCTTTGGTCGATGACAAATCTGAACCAAGGAAAGTCCAAAGGCAGATTGGACTCGGAGGAACTTCAGTGGTTGATTTTACAGGGTGCAGCATAGAACAAAATGTGGTCGGTGAAGACGGCAGGAATTGGTCGGAGGGTGACGATCCTTTGTTACCAAGGCGGGTTCCAAAGCCTCCATGATATTTGTTGCTGCAGCTTGAGCAAACTCGTATGGTGATTAGGGTGCGAATAGCCGAGTGTTTGGTTGCACTCGGGCACATCTAAAACAACTCCAACTTGGTGAAATTGGAGAAGGAGGAACAAGATTCAAACCTGCGTTGGTTGAGCAGTAGTGTTAAAATTGCTATGTCTTGTATTTTGGTCGTTGTTTGGCCACTATTTAGATCTCAAACTATGTTGCAATACCCTTGTGTGGGCCAGGGACTCTTGTATGTAATGGTGAACTTCAAGTGGGGAGCACAAGCATTGGAATTCGAGGTGTATACTTGAAGAAAATATAGTTTAAACTAACTCTTGTCCATGAACTTGTATGCTGCGCAAGGTACAAGGAGGGGCTGCCCAAAAATGAAGCTTGGTGGGAGGAGTATCTTCACTGTATCCTGACGAGGGCGTCGATTTCAGAGGGTGGGGGTGGTTTGTTAGACCCCTAAATCCCGGGATGGACAAAACCAGCACATGGCAAGGAAATGGCTGGATGCGGACAATCCAAGGGGGTGCTCACACTGGACGGAGGACTTGCCCGCCATGGGATGGACATGGCAAAAGGCTTTGCAGCACAAGGCAGCTCATGTGCATGGAGGCAAAGGCATGAGCAAGACTTGGCTTCGCATGGATGCAGAGCAAAGCAAGTCCTGCCCGGGCAGGGCATGGCGAGAAGAAGTCCCGCAACGGACGAGGCATTTGATGATGTTGCGGAGCAACGGAGTCCCGCATTCACAATGGCGCAGGGGCAGTGCAAGCAACACATGACCATGGCAGGAGAAAACCCCGCCACGGCTGGGCCGTGGCGAGAGATTTGGCGGAAGCCCGCATGCGCAATGGCGCGGGGCAGCAGAGAAATAAGTCATGGAAATGTGTTCACACTTGGCGGAAGAAAACTCCGCCACGGCTGGGCCGTGGCAAGAGATTTGGCGGACACCTGCGTGCGCAATAGCGCAGGGCAGGGGAGCGACAAGTCATGAAGATGTGTTCACACTTGGCGGGACAAAACCCCGCCACGGCTGGACCATGGCGATAGATTTGGCAGAAGCCCGCGTGCGCAATGGCGCGGGGCAGAGGGGCAACAAGTCATGAAGTTGTGTTCACACTTGGCGGGACAAAACCCCGCCACGGCGGGGCCGTGGCGAGAGATTTGGCGAAGTCCCGTGTGCGCTATGGCACGGTCCAGCAACGCAACAAGGCATTGGCAGCCCATGCGCGCGGAGACTTGGGCGTCGCACGCAACGTTGCGGGGCAATGGACGACCCATGTGCGCAAAGGCACGATCTTGTCATGGCGAGTGAACATTGAGCATGAAGCGGTGCGCAGCATGTTCACACTGCCACGGGGTGGCAGCGACCGAGGCGGACCACGACCGAGACAAGACGCAACGCAAGCAGGCTACAGTGCGCGGAGCCTTGTATGGGCACAAGGTACCCATACAAGACACAACGCAAGGTCATGTGTTGTTCAGTCCGATGATGTTGAATTTCTTCCGCCAAGGTCATGTGTTATTTGCACTGCCCCCCGCGCCATTGCGCACACGGGACTCCGTTGCTCTGCAATATTATCAAATGCCTCGCCCGTTGTGGGACTTCTTCTCGCCATGCCCTGCCCCGGGCGGGACTTGCTTGGCTCCGTACCCGAGGCGATACCAAATCTTGCTTATACCTTTGCCTCCGCGCACATGGGCTGCTGCCCACCTTGCCTTGCCCACGCCTGTGCCTCTGCCATGCGTCGTCGGTGATGCCCTTGCCATTGTGCATGTGAACGGTCTTTGTTCCGCAAAGCCATCAAAATACCTTTGTTTGGGACCTCCATGGTTGGCCCATGCCCAAGATGTGACACCTAGGCCATCCTTAAGATTTAGGTGTCTAACAAACCACCCCCATCCTTTGAAGCCGACACCCTCGCCAGGATAGAGTAAAGACACTCCTCCCAGCAAGCTTCATCTTTGGGTATCCCTTCTTTGTACCTTGCACAACATACAATTTCACAGACAAGAGTTAGTCTGAATTATATCTTCTCCAAGTATAGACCTCACCCTCCAAGGCTTGTGCTTCCCACTTGAAGTTCATCATTTACATATAAGAGTTTTATTGCCCATACAAGGGTCATGCAACAAGAGTTCAAGGCCTAAACAGTGACCAAACAATGGCCAGAATATAAAACATAGCAGTTTGCAATACTGCTGTTCCACCAAAACACAAGTTTTGTCTCCTCTCACCATGGAACATCAACCGCTGAAGTTCCTCCAAGTCCATTTTATCTTTGGACTCTCCTCAGTCCAGTTTTATCGTCGCCCAGAGCACGCCCGAGGTTTACTACGCGTTGCGATATTCGCTGCAGATTTTTAGAGGTCCATCAACACCCCTCCTCCCGAGGGATCCGCCAACTCCGTCGATCCCAAATGGAGGCACCCTTCCTGCTGCGAGCCCTCTGATTTTGTCACTGCAAAGTGATCTGCCACCACCACCTTTTGTGGTAACTCTGCTGCTGAAGTTGCCGGCACAACGTCTTGAACTCCTTCCAAGAAAATAAGTTTAGGTTCTGAAGTTTCAGCCCTGCTGCCTCCTACAGAATCTGCTCCGTACCTTGTTGTTTGGTACGTTGGCTGGCCTTCCTTCCAGCCATCGACCAACCGTATGGTCGAAATGATCTTCGTGGACCTCTTGTCTGCCTGATCGTTCCTCCGGTGGCCTTGAATGAAGCAAGGCTTTGTTGGGTCAATGATCATCATCCCCACTAAATGGGGCATCACCATTACTCCGGCCTGCATCATGAAGTCAGTTCCCAAATCACTTCAAAATCAACCAAAGGGATGACCAACATGTCTATTTCACCATTCCATCCTCCAATTTGCACTTTGGTGGCCCTGGCCCTGCCAAGAACCGGCTTGCTTCGTGAGTTTACAGCTTTGATGTGTGTAGAGTAGGGCTGCACTTTTAAGTTGAGCCTGCCCACCACCCGATTTGAAATGAAGTTGTGGGTAGCTCCCGAGTCCACCATGGCCTCCATTTCTCTGCCGTTCACCTCCAAGTTCACATATATCAAGCCGTTTGCATGGGGTCTCCTCCCCGCGTTGAGCGCACCAAGGATTTACAAAGGTGCCATGTGAGGAAGCCCGTCTTCCTCACTAGAGTCTTCCTCTTGACGAAGCAGTGCCGTCAATTGTCCTCTCTTGGGACATTCAAATGCTCGATGTGGTCCGCTGCAAATGAAGCATCCTTCATACTGTTTTGGGTCATTGAATGATCCTTCGTTCATCTTTGCCTTCCCCTTGAAAGGCTGTTCCTTCATGGTTTTGCCCGTCCCCTTTCCGGGCTTGCGGAACTTGTCAAAGACACGTCCCTCTTTGGCAGTGCCATCCTCCTTGACGCGCAAGTCCACCAAGGCTTCTGCGCTTTCCATGGCAGTGGTAATGTCTGCCACTCGCTGCCGCCTGAGTTCAACTTGCGCCCAATGTTGTAGGCCACGCAAAAAGTTGAACAGCTTGTCGGCGTCCGACATCTCTATCACATCCAGCATTAGTGCACTGAAATCTTTGACATAGTCTCGCACCGAACCAGTTTGCACAACTGGCAAAGTGCTTCGCGGGCCACCCACGAAGTATTGCTCGGTAGGAACTGCTGCCTCAGTTCCTTCTTTAGTGCGTCCCAGTCCTCAATCTTGGGACGTCCACCGACTATAGAGTCCCGAGTCCACCACCATAGTTTAGCGTCGCCTGCTAGGTACATGGTTGCGAGAGCCACCTTTTCTTCTTCGGCGACACGAGCAGCCCCAAAGTAGTGCTCCATGTCCCAAATGAAGTTCTCCAACTCCTTGGAACTTCTGTCCCCGTTGAAGCACCGAGGTTCAGGGACCTTCAACCTAGTTTTGGAGTCTCTAGGTTCCGTAGCGCTGAGCGTTCTCCGCTGAACAACAAGTTCAGCCCTGAGGTCGGCCATCTCTGTGACCATCGGCCCGATTGTTGCTTCCAAAGTCCTGATGCGTTCCACAAGCGCATCCATCGGCCCTATGGCTGTTTCCAGGGCCATGACACATTCCCTGAGCACGTCCATCCTTCGCATATATTCACAATTTGTTTTTGTTGCTGTGGGGCTGGTAGAGTCGAACCTGGGTTCCCTCACAGAACTTGCCGTCCACCAACAAGTCAAGGTACAGTCGCTTCACCGAGAGTGGCTGGAGATCCGTCTCCAACCTGCGCCAAACACAACTCTGATACCAATTATCACAGGGTCAATTTTGTGCCCAAAATTTTTGACTCTGTGATGGCGCTGAGCAACCCGTTGCTCTCAGCCAGCCTTGTCCCAATTCCACAACGTTCTGCCCACAAGGTCGCAAAACGAACTTCGCAGCGTCAAGGGGAAAGTACCAAGTCGAGGTTCACCGATTCACAATAATTCACAGCAAGGGAGATGAGAATACAAAGAACAATACTTGGAGGAATACTATATGCATTGATTTACAAGTGTTTACAAGTACACAAGATCTCTTCCACAAGCGCACACCAAGAGCGCACTTCGCTGCCTGCTTTGTGCTCCAACTCTAGGTTAAGCATATACCCTCAAGCACTAGTGGCTTTTGCCTTACAAGTAGAGTTATACACTTTGTATTCTTACTTTTTCGACTCGCCAGCCATCGACCACAGGTCCCATGTAAGCAACAATCGGGCCGATGGTGGGCCCATATAGACGATGCAACTATACAGACATTAGCGCAATTTAAATTTAAAAATTAGTTAAAGATAACCAAAATAGAAAAGGTGATTAAATTGGTACGAACCAAATATAATTAAATTGAATTTAGCACTTTCTATGTTTAATTTTAGTCAAATTTAAAAATAAGAACTTTTACTTAGTATATTGGTTATGATCAAAAATATAAATTAGATCTAAAATGACTACCACCAAATTACAAAATATATATTTTTTTCTAAATAAAATTATCATATTGTACTTTATTTCTCATTTTAACTGGATATTCTTGTTTTAATAAAGAAGTAATATTTTTTGTACTATTTTTTAATTGAATGTTTCTTAACTATGTAAGAAAAAATTGATGATTTTATCTATACTATGAGTGAATTAATAAATATATTTTATTTTTTATTTATAAGTAATCTATCCTAAATTTTGAATTCATATCAATTATATCACATAGTCAAATGTCTGTTAGTATAATTGTTATTTGCTGATGTGATAGTCTAATCAACATTATAAAAATATTTTTATTAATATTTTCTATGTAAGAAAATACCAATATATAGTAATGAAAAAAAATTTAAAAAAAAACCTTCATATATGGGGGTGTGATGTTGGGCAGAGAGGGAAGGAGGATTTTAATTTTTTTTTTATTTAATTTTTTATTAATATATTCTAACATTTGCTAACGTGACAAATTTAAACAAAAAATACTTTTTTGATATTGATTAGATTGCCACATCACAATTAACATATACACTAACATACATTCAAGTGCAATATAATTGATATAAATTTAAAAAATTTAAATAAAATTAGATATAAATAAAAAGATAAGATAAATTTATTAACTAATTGACACAAAGTTTAAGATAAATTCATCAATTTTCCCAAAAATGTAATATAACAATCTAAAGTTTAAATAAATCAATTAGTTGGTTTTTTTAGTACAGAATAAAAAGAGACGAAATTACATGATTTTAAATTGATGTATTTTAATGAATTTGATTAATCTTTTGTAAAGAGAAAGATATATCTAACTGCATTTAAAATAAATTATAAATTTTTTCTCTCAATCATTCAATTTGAAGGAATCATAATCACTTAAAAAATTTCGCAAGTGAGACGTTATTTTTTTTCGAATAAAATGTTTTTGTTGCCTAGACCCCACAACAGCAAAGGGCGGAGCTACAGCGTCCTACTAGGTAAATTTGCCTCCCCTAATTGAAGTATTAGTCATTTTGGTCGTATCAAATTTTCAATCTCTCATTTTGGTTTCATGTCTCCTCACTCCTCTACTAATTCCTTACATTTCTCCTTCACCAAACTCACTAATCGATTCATCCACATGTCTGTTCGCGCTCTGGTTAGTCAGTCTCGCCCTCAATGCCCTACAAAATTCAACTTTTGTGCCAACGTCATCCCAAGTGTAGTATGAACTAGCCTATGCCTAAATGCCTGCTCGACCAACATTCTCGTGACCTGTGCTCCTGTATGTTGTGGCGCTATACCACTACTAGAAATTAGGTCTTCAGCAACGGCTATCAGCAACGGCCGCTCAAGCCGTTGCTATTTGCAACGGCTTTCTTACGGCCGCCCGAGCCGTTGCAGATATTTGTATCTGCAACGGCGTTCTAACGGATACGCGAGCCGTTGCGGATTATTTTAATTATCCGCAACGGCTTTCTGACGGAAAGGCAAGCCGTTGCTGATATTTTAATTATCAGCAACGGCTTTCTAACGGATAAGTGAGTCGTTGCTGATGATAACTTATCAGCAACGGCTTTCTAACGGGCGAGTGAGTCGTTGCTGATAAGTTTATATAGGGCACCAGTCGCGCCCGACCCTTCTTCCTCCCGCTGCTGCCGCCGCCGCTCCTGCTCTCGCCTCTCGCCGTCGCTGCCGCTGCTGCCGACGCCGACGACGCCTCTTCCTCCTCCCGTTGCTGCCGACTTGTTCAGGTATGCCTCGCCGGCCGGCCGTCTCTTCCCGTTGCGGCCAACGGGAATCAATCCGACCGAAACCCTATTTCTAGGGTTTTGGCCGGCGACGGTCGGCCGATGGCCGCCGCCGGACCTTGTACAGTGGCTGGAAAGTGTGTCCGGCCACTGTACGCCGGCGCCGGAGTCCACCTGACTCCGGCGCCGGAATTTATAATTATATATATAATTTATATTGTTTTATAATTGTTAATTAATTGTTTTATAATTGTTAATTAATTATTTAGATTAATTGTTTAATTTGTTAGATTAATTATTAGTGTTTAGATTAATTTCGGACGCGCGCCGGAATCGTCCACTTCGGACGCGCGCCGATATCGTCCACTTCGGATGCGCGCCGGAATCGTCCACTTCGGACGTGCGCCGGAATCGTCCACTTCGGACGCGTGCCAGAATCATCCAATATGGACTCGAACGGTCTCGAAATATTTAGAAAATAATCATGCATCCGACGAGTTCATATATTTCACGTACGCATCGACGAGTCGGATATGATTTAGCAAAACCTTAGATCCGTTCGGGGATTGTATATTCGTGTAAAAGAAGTAGATGATCTTTTATACGATGTACAATTCTTGAATTATCCCTGATTGGACAGTTTGGGAATATAGTTATTTGTACTGCACTTACGTTTTTATTTTAACTGTTATCTAATTATTCTAAATTTCGGCAACATCTCTCTTGTTCTCCGATACGTGCCCAGATGATATGCGTATTCGGAGAACTATAGGGAGATGCTGCCGAAATTTAGAATAATTAGTTAACAGTTAAAATAAAAACGTAAGTGCAGTTCAAATAACATAAATCCCGAATGGAATAGGACAATCTCACCTAAAGACATTAACCAAAGAAATTGTCATTGATTGACAGAATCATGTCGGCTGATCGAAGTTGGATGTACCGACGTCTTGATCGTAGAGCTTTAACGAATGAGTTTCGATTAGGCGTAACGTACTTCCTAAATTTCGCCTATTCGAATCGGAATTTCGTTAGCATGGGTGATCAAATCCGATGTCCGTGCCGCATTTGTTCAAATGGACGATTTTTGGATCGGGAGACTGTCACTCTGCATCTATATACCAAAGGATTTGCACCAAGATATTTTCTATGGACTTATCACGGGGAGTCACGCGAAGTCGGGACGTCGAGCAATCCTGTCGTTCAGACATATGGTGAATCTTCCTCTGCTAGTGCTAGCTTCTTCATCCAGTCAATGTAATCCCTATAGAACTATGATACTTGATAGTCTTGGGGGTCAATTCCACCTGAATGATAATGTTGATCGGCCAGTTCTTCAGACATCAATCCCACCAGATACTACAGCGGTTGATATCACAGAAGTAGGGGCTGCGGTAGAGATTGAATTACCGAATAAAGAAGCTGCAGAATTTTACGAGATGTTGAAAGCTGCCGATGAACCTTTGTATGAGAATTGTCCTAAATACACTAGGTTTTCAGCAATGACACAGCTCTTAAACATCAAGGCCGATTGTAATATCAGCGGAGTTGCGTATGATCGGATTGCTGGATTGATTAATGGAATGCTGCCTACTGATAACAAGTTTGAGCCTACTTTTTATAAGACTAAAAAGCTAATGAGAAAATTGGGGCTTGGGTACGAAAAAATACACGCATGCCAAAATAACTGCATTTTATATTATAAAGAAAATGTGCAGTTGGATAAATGCCCTGTATGTCAACACCCTCGTTACAAGGAGAAGAAATCGGTCCGACAGAAAAATATCCCGTTTAAGGTGCTTCGGTATTTTCCACTAACACCGAGGCTTCAAAGATTATTCATGTCGGAAAAGATAGCCCCCTACATGAGTTGGCATGCAAGAAGTATATTACGCGAAGTATCCGGCTCGAAATAAAGATAGAGCAGATTGGCGTGTAGTCTGTAAGACAAAAGGTAGAGGAAAAATTGATCCGATAGTAGGAGAAAATGATCCTCCTGGTTTCTATCAAGAAGATGACCTTCCTGCTGTGGATCGTATTATTCCAATACTCGAGGATGCAGACACAACGTCAATTCAATTAGAAGTTGAATATGCTGATGATGACGATCATGAAATTGAGGAAGCTGAAGATGAAAAAGATGAAGAAGAGGAAGAAGAGGAAGAAGAAGAAGAATTCAAAGACTATTATTCAGATGATGAGGAATAATTGTAAAGTATATATTTTCTTAAATATATCTCTACTATTTATACAATAATCTGATTATATGTCTGTTCGACAGATATATCTGGTCGTGGTTATCGACGCAGGAGAGCTTCGGAGTCTCCGATCGGTGAGACTCCAGCACTTACTCATGCTGCTAATCCTCCTGTTGCTGATCCTCATGAGGATGATACTGCCGAGGCTAGTACATCCAGACGCAGGCGGCCACGCGGGCCGAACAGGTGGCAGCCTCCACCGGCCACAGAGTCACGTAGATTGATTAGCGTGATTGGGGAGCGGTAATATATCATGAATTATGAATCATTACAAATTCATTATATCATAATATAATATTAAAATTTATTTTTGTTGTGCAGGTTCGAGCAAGAAGAAGTGCCGAGGAGCATTTCTTCTACTATTCGACGATACATGCACGGGGCATGGCCTACGTGGTCTCACGTGCCTAGCGAGCACATCGACATGTTATGGCGCGAGTTTGAGGCACGTATTTTTTTTTTTTACATGCATGATGATATATTAATATTGGTACTGATATTATTATTTTGCAGGCTCGCTATACATGGGCCGAGGACCAGAGGCCCTTCATTTACGCTGCCTGGGAGGCTATTTCCCGGGCAAGGTACAACGGGCAGCTGGGGCAGGCTCGGTCCCAAGCGATGGCCCGAGCTGGGACCACTAACATCGCGGAGACTCGGGGATACGGCCCCGGTTGGATTACTCCGGATATATGGGACCAGCTCGTGGGGATATGGTCGATGGATCGATGGCAGGAGGTTTCTCGGAATGCGGCTAGAAATCGCATGTCGGGGGGAGCAGCGCGTCACACCGGCGGCTCTGTTGCATTTGCAGTGCACGCGAACCGTATGGTAAGTATATCTTTTAATTATATATTTTATTTGTTACTATGTGTACTAAATAATGTATTTGTTTTGTAAATGTAGACGACGGTGTCGGATGACGGGACTGTCCAGCGACCCTCCCCGATGGCGGTGTTTGAGCGGACTCACCGTCGAGCACATGGGACGGGGGAGTACATCGACAACCGCGCTGCATACATTGTGGTAATTATATATTTGTTTAAATTATTCATTATATATTTATAATTTAAGTTTTATGATAATATTAAACAAAAAATCAAACTCGAGTAGGAGACGTACAGCCAGACGGTGGTGCAGCGCGGGGGTACCCCCGAGGACTTTGACGCAGCATCGTGGGTCGAGGCCGCAGGTGGCTGGGACCATGGCCGCGTATATGGCTTCGCAGATAGTGGTCATGCGCGAGCCGTGCTAGGGCCACTTGGGGCACCGACCCCTCTGGTCGCTGGTGAGCGGCCGTCCACATCTAGATCCAGTTATGATCATAGTAGCAGAATAAGGACTCTAGAGGAGACGGTCGCGCGTCAGACTCAGATGATGGAGGAGATGCATGCTATGCTACGCAACATGTCAGGTCATCTTGAAGCAGGCATCTCTTCGGCATCATCTAATCCATCGTCCTCGAGTCAGTACACGCCGGTGTACACTCAAGCACTCCAGACCCCGCCATATGATCCAGATCATCCTCCATCATGATCGTGAGATTTTTTGTTTGGATATTGAACTTGTTACTAAGATATTGAACTTGTTTAACTTATTTTGTTTGGATATTGATACTTCAATTTTGGATTTGAATTGTTTTTATACTATCGTGGTTAATTATCAATATAAATATAATTGTTTTGATGTATATCTTGGTGTGTTTGTGATGTGTGAATGAATGTGTGTATGAAGGTATGGGTGTGTGAGATCAATGTATCAATGGAAATTTTCAATTTTCAATTTTTCTGTTTCCAGGTATATGTCATCAGCATCGGCTTTCCCACGGCCGTCCATGGGAAAGCCGTTGCTAAAAGTGTATCGAAAGCCGTTGCTGATGACCTACAGCAACGGCTTAGCGACGAGGTTTTACTAACGGCGTTGCTACGGACTCAGCGGCCGTTGCTATTAATGTTATCAGCAACGGCTCCGGGTCTGTGGCAAAACCGTTGCTGATAATGTTTTTAGCGATGGCCCGAGCGGCCGTTGCTGATCCGTTGCTAAGTTATCAGCAACTCGACTTTCTGTCACGGTTCTATTGCAACGGCGCGGCCGTTGCTGATGCTCTTCAGCAATAGCTCAGCAACGGCACCAGCCGTTGCTGATGCCCATTTTTCTAGTAGTGTACCTCGGAGCTTGTTTGGCCAACTACACCTTGCGGCCTTCGAGTGCTTGGCATCCCGTACCCATCAATGTAGAGTTTGCCTCCCCTAAATTTGATTTTTGGCTTCGTCATTGATAGTAGCCTTTATGTAACATCACAAATCTACTTACTTTTATTGTAGATTTACTCATTTCTATTCAAATATATTCACTTTATTTTAGATACACTTAATTTTTATAAAAATATTCACCTCATTTAAAAAGAAAAAATTAATTAATCTAACCCAAACTACGACGAAATTGATGAATCTAACCCAACTTTTAATTTGCATCAAATCTAATCCAAAGTTTGGAATTAACATCAATTATATTCCACCGTCGAGTCGTTGTTAATAAAATCATTAGTTGTTGACCTGACGCCCCAATCAACAACTAATATATTGATCTTTAATACTCATATACACAAGTCAATGGTCAAAAATTAAAAAAAACACAAAACTCTAACCCAACATTTGTCCCCACTCGAACTCTCCGACTACCCACTTAACAATATGCTTGACAATATGACTTGATAACCCACTATAGTTGCTGATTGGGATGCCATATCATATATATTATCAAGTCATATTAGAAAACAAGTAGTAGGGGAATTCAGATGGGTATTGATGGCCTAAGGTTTTTAACATTGGTCTTAATCTCGATTTTGATGATAACAAAAATGGAATTGATATTTTCATTGAGTAATAATTTTAGATTCCAAAATGGAACTGATAACAAAAATGGAACTAATATTTTCATTGAGTAATTAATGATAACAAAACCGAAAGCTGGAAAATCAACCCGAGCCAAGTTACCGGTCGAAGTTCGATCGAAGGTCGGTCTACCGAAGTTCGGCCGAAGGTCGATTGATCGAAGTTAGACTGAAGGTCGATCGATCGAAGATCGTCGAAGATCGACAGAACGAGCCAACGAGTCTTTTTATAGCCGTTTCAACCCGTCGAGCTCGAGCCTTGAAGGGTGTTTTGCCTATTTAAACAGCTTCTTTGCCTTCCTATGAACTTGAGGAACCCATTGACCCATCCTAAAATTATTTCTATGTAATCTTGAGCCATGTCTTGTGAAACCCTAGCTTTGGTAGTATACTTTCTTGTTGAGCCTTAAACTTGAGTGTTTCATAATCAAGGCACCAAGAGGAAGCTATAAAACTTTGGTTGGAGCTAAGTACTTTATTCTTTGAATTGTTGCTCCATTATATATTGTTGTATTTTATAGTTTATTTTCATATGTACAAAGTGTGTTTGACCTAGTGTGTTAGGTCAAAAGTTTGGTGGTTACCTTGGTGTAGAGGCATAAGTCCATCGGTGTAAACTTAGTTTATTAGGGTTAGTTGTATAGTCCTTGGAAGAAGAGATGTTGGAGTACTGGGAGAGGGTAACCCTCGGGGGGAGAGAGTCATAGTTTTAGCTTATAAATCATCTTGTATGATACACTTTAAACTAGTAAACTAGAGTTTGAAATCTTAAATGGTGTGCTTAGGTAGTGGAGTAGGGAAGGACCCTGAATCACTATAATTAAATCTCATTGTTAGCATTGATATCCTTGTGTGTGCTTATTTACTTATTGCTTCTGTGCGTTATTATTAAACTTTTGAATTGCCTAAACATTAAAGAAATCAATATTTTCAATTAGACTTTAAATTATTGATAACATATTGTTCACCCCCTCTAGTGTAGGTCATTCGCCTAACATGGACAAATGTTGAGTTAGTGTTTTGTGTTTTTTTTAAAAAAAAATCGGATGTTGATATGTGTATATGAGTATTAAAACTCAATATTTTAGTTGTTGACTATAACATCACGTTAGCAACTAACGATTTCATATACAACGACTTGATAGCGGGATATAATTATTGTTAATTCGAAACTTCGTGTTAGATTTGATACAAATTAAAAGTTGGATTATGTTCATCAATTTCGCTATAGTTTGAGTTAGATTCATTAATTTTTCCTATTTAAAAATGAGTATATTTAAAATGATTATACTAAAGTGAATGGATCTAAAATAATGAGTATATCTAAAGTGAGCATACCTAAATAAAAAATAAGTATATTTATAATAAAAAAAGAATATATTGTATTTATACTACACCACACAAGTTTTATTTCCCTTTTTACATCTCTTTGTAGAAGTTGGAAGAATCTGGAGCAGGAGATTGATCGTTAACAGCTGTGAGCAAACGAGCTCTAGCAGAAAGAAGAAATGTTCGCACGTACAGTGTAGCCTTCTCTGATGAGTTAACGACATCATTTGTGGAAAGCGAGAGAATTGGAAATAATAGAGAGACACTTCACCTTGCTCTTTTGTATTATGTACATTTATATAAGGCTGAGAGTGCATATTTGTTACACGGAATAAAAATGAAAAGAATAAAACAATAACTCATGTCCTTTCCTTGTTTCCAACATAACAAACGCGAGTGGCGCGGGTTAAGCTAATGTGTCCATTAGCTTGCATCGTGTAAAATAGTTTTGTGTTTATTTACAGTACTGTTACGCTCCCTCAAGATAGGCGGAGTATCAAATATGTCTATATTGCTACGACGTAGGAGAAAGGTCGTGCGATCGATGCTGAGACAACCTTTGTGAGCGAGTCAGTGAGCTGATGAGGAGACAGAGTGAATTGAACACATAGCTTGTTGTCTTGCACCTATTCTCTGACCAACTGAAAATTGAGGGCTAAATTCTTCATTCGGCTGTGAAGAATTGGGTTATGAGAATAGGTTGTGGTACTCATGTTGTCACAGTAAATTGTAGGAATAGAATTACAAGAAAAATGAAAAATGAAGTTCGCATGTAGGAGATTTGTGACCCAATTAATTTCGGCATTAGCATAATTGGCAAGCGCCAATTATGGTTGAAGTGTATTCTGGGTCGGAAATATATGGTTGAAGTGTGGAGGAGGTCTCTAACTTGTTCGTCTTCCTGATTGAATGAATTGGGGACGAGAAAATTGGGGTCGAACGTGGACAAGGCCAATTCGAGCTATTTGACAAGGAAGGGCGTATGTTGTTGAAGTTTTAACTCGTACGTTGTCGATTCCAATTAGTTGATCGCTGAGTGTATTGAGCCGTTGTTACTGGTAGTTCTTGTCGACGCAGAAGAAAAACCTCATGCCTAGTGAGCTTATCAAATAGTTCTTCTAGTGAAATCGATGTGTCTCTGGCTCTTATAGCAGCACTTACATCATTATACTTTGAGCCGCGGCCACTTAGAATTTTGATGACCAAGGCAGAATCGCTCATTGGTGAATCAACAATGGCCAATTCATTAGTTATCGAACGTACTTCATTGAAGTATTGAGCAATTGTCTTTTATCCTTTAACAAGTTTGACAAGTGAACCCTACAACCCATAAATTCGGGATTGAGGTTTGTTTGCAAACTGTTATTCTTATCCACACATTTCTTGCTCTAGAAGAAGTTGCGACAAGAGGAGCTATGGTTGTATCGACAGAGGCCATAATAGCATGTCGAATCAAGCTATCTTCGTGTATCCATGTTCTCCTCTCTATTTCAAAATTAGGAGGAGAAGACGTGCCACCAATGTAGCAGGTTAGATCGTAGCTAATAAGAAGGAGATCGAATTGTGCTTTCCAGGTAAGGTAATTACTACGTACTTCCAATTAGCTTAGTAGGAAGTTGAGCAGTTGGATTGATTGAAATGAACTGTGTTCCTGAAGTCATGGCGTTGGTAACACTGGCCATGACCGGGAGAATTAGAAGTATTGGACGTTTGATTGGTGGCCATAACGAAGACAAGAAAGAAAAAAATGGAAAGGCAAATAAATCGAAGAAAGAAATGCTCATTGCGTTGGTAACACTGGCCATGACCGGGAGAATTAGAAGTATTGGACGTTTGATTGGTGGCCATAACGAAGACAAGAAAGAAAAAAATGGAAAGGCAGATAAATCGAAGAAAGAAATGCTCGTTAAATAGATAGAGCTCTGATATCATGTGGAGCAGAAGATTGATCGTGAACAATTGTGAGCAAATTAACAAGCTCTAGCAGAATCGAAGAAAGGTTCACACAGTGTAGTCTTCTTTGATGAGTTAACAACAATACTTGAGGAAGACTAGAGAATTGAAAATAATAGAGAGACACTTCACCTTATTTTTTTGTATTATGTACGTTTATATAAGGGTGAGAGTGGCGCAGGTTAAGCTGATGTAGCCATTAAGCATGCTTTGTGTAAATAGTTTTGTTTTTATTTACTGCACTGTTACTCTTCTCATCCATTCACGCGCTTGACATCTAATTAAAAGTTCATTAACTTGAGCTTAGCCATTAACGTAGGATTTGATAATATTTTCTTTATTTGTCATTTTTTATGGTTCCAAGTTTGTATAAGATTCTCGCATAGTAATACATAACCCAATATCAAACATTTATTCCTCCTACAGATCGCTCTCCACGGCATCAAAATTAACTAGACACAACTAATGCTTCCAGATGACCGAACAAGAACATAATCCATGTATATCATCAATAATTTATGATCCTGAGATATTCCCATGGCCATGCATATAACACAATTAATACCAAATGTTCGAGAGTCATGCATGGCTGCAGATCTTCGACCATATACATACGCCGACCATGCGACGCCACCCACATGCATTCTATGCGTGTGGCGCGAGACAACGTCAGAGAAGTTCCTATCAAATTACGACAGCTCATGGCAATAATTAACATGTTTGATATATGCACGCACGTACATTTCATCATCATCGATCTATATTATGCAATATGTCGGTGCATATACGCCAGTTCCAAATTAAAATCATTACTATTATTATTATGCATCCATTCAAATTAAATATAAAATAGTTGAAAGAAGACGATTGTGATCCGGCAAAGATCAAACACGTACTAGCTAGAGATATATACTAGGAGCATAATTGTGAAATAGCTGGTGCAACAAGCTATAGCCCGGTAGGGACAAACATGTACTAATAGAATCCTACACAAATCCTGCCAAAGCCTACGTGACGCCCGCTGATTGGCCAAGCTTTTAATGCCTGTTCATCCACGTCACAGTACTACCTCGATCATTCAACTCTCTCCTTTGCTCTTCTTCCTTCCCAATTAATTATTCCGTTGAAATTAACGAGGAAACCCAGATTCTATAAAAGAAAGAGGTTAATGAAAAATAATTAACTTCTTGAGTAAAATATTTCTCAATAAATTAATATCTATATATGCTGATCTTATTTTGGCTATGCATCAAGTTTACTCCAATATCTTGAGTAAAATCAATTAAACTGTATAATCTGCACGGCTGTAATTTATACACAAGTATCCCTAACTTTGTGGTCTGGGCAATGATAACCCACTACACGCTCTCTTTCATCATATCCATCATATATAGTGCAGCATTTTAGACTGCTAAAAATCAACATTACAACACGAAAAGGTTCATGCCACAATATGAATCATGGCTTCGGCCACGCAGCTCCGAGACTCAGCACTGCCACCACCACCACAATCATTTTGTCGACCGACCCCTAGACATAAGTATATAATTCATGGATAACATAACTGGCTTAATCATTATCAGACACAAGTACATGAAAGAAATTTAGGCGTAAACATATATAGATTGAATATTAATCCGGCCAGCTGAGGTAAGTAATGAGTGAGTGCAGATCATAATCAAGACTGCTGGCTGCTGCTAGTGGAGCTGAGTGACTGGAAATCCAAGAAGTGTGTTTTGTGGACCATATATGTCTTAGCTAGCTTCCATCCATTATTTGAGGGAAAGGAATCGAAGATGGACATGGTAACAACTACTGCACTTAGCTTTCAATTCTAGTTAGCTAGCGAGAGCATATATAGCTGGCTGGCTGGCTGGCTACTTAAAGATCGAGATGCATGCTAGTATTATCAGATTATTACTTGGAAGTAAAGTGGATGCCACATTGCATGGCATGAGACTGAGTGCAGTTAGGCTTCAATTACTGTCATTTTCATTTGATGCTTCACATCACGCTGCCGTGCGTGCATGGTTTAGTTATCTATGATTCAGCATTTTGCACAATCATTAATTGGCAGATCAATTAATGCCGGCCAGTGCTGACACACTGTCTCCAACTTTTGTATCTAGCTAGCTATTACGACCATGGAATTCTTTGCCTGGATAATACGTATATATATCAAGTTTTAGTTAAATGAGCCGAGCTTAAATAATGCAAAGGTTAATTTCTTAAGACTCATATAACAATCATCAAATCTCATTTAATTGAACAAATTTGTTTCACGAACAAACTAACTAGTTAGTAAGCTTAATTAATAATAAATTTAAGTTGAATATGCATGTGTATATAATAGTTTTACACAATTTGATCTGATCAAATTATAATTTAAATATATTTGATATTTTCTAATTTCATTATTGATTCAAATTTATATTTATTTAACAATGTAAACAATTCAAATTCGACTTAGGCTTGAAATTGAAGAAATTTAATTAGATGAAAGGAACTTGAAATGATCTTTTGTAAGCTCAAGCCAAAGTTTGGCTCCTTTGTAGCTCTATTAGCAACTATAGGCTAAACAGTTTATAAAAGCCGTAATGTCATGGAGTGATCTAAAGTGGGTGATACATGCATGCACTTGGGGTGAAACTCAGTTGGATAGGCTATCTGTGATGGTGGGATAATGGCATTGCGACTATCATTTTTTACCATGGGGATAAATCTTAAATTTTTGTCATTGGAGCACTCAACATAGTGAACATCTTGAAGGTTGATGTCTAAAGAACCTCTTGATATATAGGTTTACCTCTTAACCACTTTGACATGTAAGCCCACAAATGATTTGAGGTTTGTAGCATTATGACATATGAGCGCATCAAGTGGAGATATCTGATGCATATTACCTTATAGGCAACTTGATGGTGCTTGATATACCTTTAAACGTTTACTTGATTAATTTGTATTATGTTGCTAGGCATACTAGAGCTGACAATTTATGACCCAGCCCGATAGCCCACAAAATAGGCCGGTCCTTACCGTGCTCGGGCCGTTATCAGGCTAGCCCGATAAGGCCCAAAAAACTATCAGGTTGGGCTGGGCTAGGGGGTGTAGGCTCGGCCCTGCCCTATAGCCCGATAAGAATTTTATTCATTATAAAATATATATATATGGGCTCGATAGCGCGGTTCTTATGGTCTGATTTGGGCCCGATAATCCGATTTTCTTTTTTGTGTTATGGGGCTAAACCGGTCGGGCCGTGCCGGCCCATTATTTTTCGTGTTGTACCTGTCGGACCGATGACTCCAGGCCCGAAATTTTTTTGGATCGGGCTGGCCCAACCCGATAACACTGATCTGACACGAATTGCCACCCTAAGGCATAGTGATGCCAAACAATGATCATGAGATCAATGTGCCTCATTATTAACCATCACATTCATCGAAAAACCCACTAAATGATTAGTCTCTATATATAAAGAAAAGCCCCATCATCAAGTAATTAAGGCAAAAAAAGAAGTAAAGTAAAGATCAAGGTGTGCCAACCCAAATTTTAATATTGGAGGGGTTCGGATGGACTCATCGATGTTATGTTAGGGCCTTTTTTGTATCGAAGGGTGACAAATGTTTTTCATTTTTGACTTATTATCGTCCAAATTATGCAAATGCTCGACGAACTTAATTTATGACACATAAATATCATATTATCTTTTAATTTATCAACGAGTTATTTATTTAAGCAACGAATAACCTACATATTTATTTGTAATATATAATTAATTAACGAAAGTGCAATTATTATTTCTTTGATGTGAAAATAAAAACAACCAAAAAGTTCAAACATATATATGTGTGGAACATTAATATTTATTTCTACGCACCGATCTTTGCAAAATCAACATAATTGGATTTCGACACCCATCACCTCTTTATATATGTATATATATTCACTCCATCACCACTTTATGTATATATATTCACTTGCATTGACTTTTGCATATATCAATCAATCAACATTGAGTCTGATTAGAATCTAGAACATATCAACGCAAAATAATATCCCATATCGAGATAAATTTCACCTAACCGGCTTAATTTCCCTTTACGAACAAACATTAACTAGTATATATTTATAAAATATCTGGACCATTTGTGCTTCAAACACATGCAAACGACGACATTTGCCCAACTCCTAAAGATTCAAAGTTATATGCCATGCCAACATTACATATACATATATATTGGTGGTATTGTTAGATCTCCCCTCCCAAATCCCAATGTCATGCCATGTGACCAAAATCTTCACTAGATTCTGTGTCCCTAACCTTGTGCCCAGGTGTGCAAACGTGGTGCCTCCCAAATCCAAGTCTGATTCCGTCCCCGGATTCCACCATCTCCCATGAATCAATTTCCAACCCCACAAATAAAGCCCTTATGCATGTCAAGCACACCATCAGCAAGGCATGGACTTTGGGAGATCAGAGTAGGGCTCACCAACACCACTTAACTCAACTTCTACGTGCAAGCTAGGCATGGAACTAATATACTTGGAGTTAGAATGTGCAAATAGGCATGGAACTACTTTTGGCACATACGGCAGGCACTCACCGCACCAAAAGCAAGGAGCAAGCCACATGTAAGATATATAATATCTACTGATCGATCTTGATGCCCTAATTGACTCAGAGTAAGATATCTATTGGATTGGATTGGATTGGGAATCTATGGATAAGGACTAGTTCTTGGACCCAATCCCTACTTCCTCAACTGAGTGGGTGAATTATTGTTTGTAAAGGGGGGTGAGAAAAAGTCATGCAGGGATTGGTTACAGAAGAGGACAAAGGCTTCACTTGGTTCAATGGCCTTGTGATGATAAAACTAGAAGTGGCAGGCATGGAGCTAGACCAACTCATTAAGTTCGTCTTTGTCATGTTTTGCTGCTGGTTTCACGTGATGGACTGCTGCTGGTTTGCTTTGCTGTTTACAGTTGTGAAGTTTATGAGATAATATATAATTCATGAATATTTCACTTTTTTTTTTTGAAATTTCAATTAAGGCATGCAATGGATTGGGTTGGGTCTCTCATTTGGGCTCAACCAGTGAGGCCTATTCATCCATTTACTTATATATAAAACCCAATGGGCACAACTTGAATAAATATAATTCATGATTTTACAACTGAGTATTTCACTTTTTTTTAAAAAAATAATCAATTAAGGCATGCAATGGATTGGATTGGGTATCTCATTTGGGCTCAACCAGTGAGGCCTATTTATCCATTTACTTATATAAAACCGAATGGGCACAACTAGATAGGATTGTTCACAGGTCCTGTCGGACCGGGTTTGGAGAAAAAATTGGCCCGATCCGACCAACAAGCTGTCAGGTCGGGTCAAGTTTAGAAATAAATTTTTTTGAACCCAATCCGACCCGACCCGCCCGAAATCGAATCAGGTTGGGCAGTCGGGTTAACCGTTAAAAATAAAAAATAATATTTTTTTTAAAAGAAGTTGGGTTCACACAGGATGACGCATTAGACAGCGTGTCTTCAATGCGTCTTCCCAAGAATACACAACTTCCCAAGAAACAACGACACGCGTGGTCGCTGCTTCTTGGGAAGATGCAGCCACGCGAGCCGCTGCTTATCGGGAAGACGTGGGCCAACACAGCCCGTGTCTTCCCAAGCTGCTTTATTTAAATTTTTAATATATTTTTAAAATATAATTAATCGGGTATTCAAATTGGGTCTCGGGTATTCAGGTCGGGTCTCAGGTAATCGGGTTCCATACCTTGAAATCCGAGACCCGATCCGATTATAATCGGGTTTGAATAAATTGAACCTGATCCGACCTGATCCGGCCCGATTAGTTTTGGTCACGTCAGATTTTCGGCTTCACTGGGTCGGGTTTAACCCATGAAAGCACTATAACTAGATATATATAACAAATGGATGGGTTTTTAATTATTTTTTCATGTCCTAAATTGAATATTACTATTATGCCCTCAAAATGAGGAAAATAAAATTTAGATTTGTTACATCAAAATATAGTATAGTATAAATATATAATATGATTTAAAATAATATAAAAGATATATATATTTCTTTTTTCTTGGATATAATAATGGACATGACTAGTACTATTGGGTCTGACCGAATTCGACCCAATAACGCTCACACTTTCAAACCCGACTCGAGCCAGACCAAATGGCTCTGCTCGGGGGCTCCACCCGGCCATACAAGGATAGCCATGTCCTCCTTAATTACGAGAGATATGCAATTACAAGCCTGACATCTTCAGGATCAGCCTCGACTCATTATGAGCAATATTCCAACGAGATTACCAGGTGACATCATCACCTCAATGCAATAAATACAGACATGGCATGCCTCAAGTAACCTAAATCCAATTTTCATTGCCTCCACCTTGATTTCCTACTGACTTGAACATCGGAGTATTTTTTGCATGTCCCCTTCCCCGTCGGAACTGCACCTAGATAGAAGACACATCGAACCAGACCATACCGTTCCGACTCTCAGGCAGGGCACGCCAACGACAACGCCCTGACGATGATGTTCCCCTGCAACTTGGTGATGCTGAAACAATGAGGAGCGATGCTTCAACAGCAACTCACCTCCCACCAAAAGCATCCCAACGTTGAATAAACGACCTGGAGGCGGTGAACCAACTGTTAGCAGCTTAGGTCGAGATGCTGACATGGTCCCCAGAACAACTCTCAAGCGATCATGAGCATCACCTCTCAGAACATGAAGAAAGCAATCAATCGGTGAGAGGGAGATCAATTTTTATCTTTTGAGATGAGGTTTCCAACACACCCCACCAAGGGAGAGAAAAAGACTCCAGAGTCACAGAGGTCGCTACTCCCCTTGTCGACTCGGGACTCTTCGCCAACATATCATGGGGACATGTCTCCCACCCAGATTCAGGTTATCGACCACCTTGAAGCCTTACGATAGTATGGGCGACCTGACTAGGGCTGGCAACAAATCAGATACGGTGCAGATACTGGATTATTCGTATCTGCACCGCATCCCATATCCGCACTGTATCCGCCATGGATATGAATATGGATATCCATATTCGCACCGCTTCAACTACGGATATCCGCACCGTTTTTAATAAAAATATTAAAAATAATATATTTTATTAAAAAATCAATAAATTACCAATCAATTGATCCAAAACAAGTATATAATATACTTCAAAATTGATCTTGACATGAAATTATTATAAAACCCTTATATATATTAATAACTTATATAGGCAAAATAGTAATTCAAATATGTGGATAGGCGGTGCGGATACGGTGCGGATCAATAGTCATATCCGTATCCGCACCATATCCGTGCGGATATAAATATTCTAAATCCATATCAATATTCATATCCATTTTTACTTGCGGATATGGATCAGATACGATGCGAATGCAATTTTTAGTTAGCGAATGCGGATAAAATTGCCACCCCTAGACCCGACCATACACCTGATGAGGTTCAGGTCCATGATGCTTCTCAACGGAGCAATCGATCCCGTCGACTGCAGGGCTTTCCCAACCTTTTTGGAGAAACCCGCTCTAATGTGGTTCTCCTCCCTTCCACCGGGATCCATACGCTCCTTCGCGGAACTCTCTCGCGCCTTCACTAATCGATTATCCTCATCTCGGATCTACTCCAAACAGAAGATGACTCCCTTCACTACATCAAGTAAGGGCCACATGAGCCACTGAGGGACTACATATGAAGGTTCCAGGACACGACTGTAGAAATCTCGAATCTCGACCCCTGAGTCGAGCTCTATCCCATCAAATACAGGTTGAAGCTTGGATACTTCGTTGATCAAATCACCCTGATGAAATCAAAAGATATGCTCGAATTCTGGGAGAAGGTTACAAGTTTTATAGAGATAGAAGAACTTCGCGAGACCAAAAAGACCGATAGACAAAGTGGCAAGGACGCCACCGAAAGCAAGAGGGGCAAAAGGCCCGCTGAAGGGGACGAAGGCAAAAATTGACGCAATCGATGAAGGGGAAAGTCACCCTCTAGACCCATTCACAGGTTTGAGGAGTACACACCTCAACGCCAGACATGAAGCCATTCTCTAGGAGGTTTACCATCTACGATTGCTCACACCTCCCAGCAACCCTGAAAAGGTCGAAGCCGTCGTCCAAAGTCAAGAAGAGTAAGAGATGTGAATTTCACCAAACTTACTGATATACCACCGAAGAATGCGTGGTGCTCCGAGACCAAATCGAACGCCTAATCCAAGAAAGATGTCTTGATCGCGACATAAACTGTGGGTGGAGCCGCGACCAAGGCCTACAGAACCCTGATCATCATCGTCGAAGTAGGACACCTCCGCCTCGCATCACAACAATTGAACATAACGATCGCGAGACCAAACAGTCTCGCTCCGACATCCGCAGAGTCGTCGATTACATAGCAGACGAATTTGCTGGAGATGAAGAGGCGAGCTTATCCATGGGGGGAATCACTTCAGGCCATCATGGCAGTCAACGATGCAACCCGTCCACGGAGGCCCCCTGCGCCTAACCCGGTAATATCCTTCTATGAAAGTGATTTCCAAGGAATTGACAAAAACTTACATGGCCCTATTGTTATTTTTGTAATCACTGCCGATTTCCTTGTCAGGAAAGTCCTGATAGACGAGGGAAGCTCAGCCGACGTCTTGCTCTACCCGACATTCGAGAGAATGAACATCAGCAAGGATTCACTCCACCCTAACCAGGGGAATTTTGTCAGCTTCTCAAGAGACCGAGTCGGGGTCAAAGACTACATATGGCTGAGGACAAAAACGGTGAACATACAATTCCTTGTCGTCCACTGTCTGAACCCTAAGCGAATGATCCTAGGCTGACCTTCCTTTAATAATATGGGAGCCGTGATCTCAACTCCCCACCTTGTCATCAAGTTCCCTATCTTTGAGACAAAGGTAGGGGTGATACATGCAGACCAGAAGGAAGTCCGCACGTGCTACAATGAATGCCTGAAACTCAGGCCGATTGAGCCTAAAGAAGTACAAGGCACTCCATCCTTATAAACGGTCATAGTTCTTCATGTAGAACATCAACCTCAGATCTCATATTTGAATCCTATAGGAGACATCCAAGAGAGGCCCCAGCCCATAGACGATCTGGAACCTGTGCAAATCAGGGCATCCCCTGAACAGGTAACCTCCATTGGAGCGCACCTCCCTACCGAGCTCAAAGCTCAACTCAGCACTCTAAGAAGAGATAATGCCGATCTTTTCGCATGGACACTAGCCAACATGTTGGGAATAGATCCACAAGTCATTTGTCACAAATTGGCTATCGATGCCCCAGTCAAACCTGTGGCCCATAAGAAGAAAGCTCTGAATCGAGCGACAACAAGCATCCCTCGAAGAAACCAAAAAATTACTGAAAGAAAAATTCACCAGAAAGATCAGATTTACACATAGCTCGCAAACATCATGATGGTAAAAAAAACATTCGAAAAAATGACAGATGTGCGTCAACTTCACCAACCTCAATAAAGCCTGTCCAAAGGACACTTACCCTTTGCTGAGCATAGACAAACTTGTTGACGGCTCATCGGGATACCAATATCTAAGCTTTATGGATGCCTATTCAAGCTACAATCAGATCCGGATGCACTCGAAATATGGAGAGAAGACTACCTTCATTACCGAGCACGCAAACTTTTGGTACAGGGTGATTCCTTTCCAACTTAAAAATGCAGGGGCCACGTATCAACGCCTAATAAACAAAGTCTTTGAAAGACAGATTGGCCATAACATCGAGGTATAAGTCGATGACATGATCGCCAAGACACTAGTCAATAGAAACCACTATAATGATCTCATCGAGATCTTCGGCCAACTTAAACTCTACAACTTGAGATTGAACCCAGAAAAATGCGCCTTCGGGGTCCATGACACTAAGTTCCTTGGCTACATGCAAACAAACCGAGGGATGAAAGCTAACCCGAAGAAGTGTCGAGTCATCCAAGAGATGTGGAGCCTGCGCAACATCAAAGAGGTACAACAGCTCACTGAAAGAATGATCGCCCTATCTCAAATTCTCTCCAGGTCATCCGATAGGGCCGCGCCTTTCTTCAAAATCCTAAGAAATAAGCAAGATTTCCAATGGGACGAGAAGTGTGAGCAAGCCTTCTAGGAGCTCAAGCGCTTCCTCGTTAGGCCACCAGTCTTAGACAAACTATAGGTGGGAGAGACACTCTTTCTCTATCTTACGATTACAGAAAGCACCATCAGCTCGGTCCTGATCTGAAAAAAGGGAAGAGATCAAAAACCGATCCACTTTGTTAGCAAGGTCTTCTAGGGACCCGAAACTAGATACCAAAAAATAGAGAAGCTCGCCTTCGCCTTGATCGTCTTGGCCACAAGGTTAAGGTCGTCTTTCCAAAGCCACCACATCGAGGTACACACTGAGCATCCGATTAGGCAGGTACCGACCAAAGCCGAACTCGCTGGCTGCATGATATCCTAATCAGTGCAACTATTAGAGTTCATCATTGAATATCAACCTAGAGGCCCCATCAAGGGCCAAGCATTGGTCGACTTCGTCGCCAAATTCACCGACCAAGAAGGCATCCCCAGGTAGGGGTGTAAGTGAGCCAAGCCGCTCGCGAGCTACTCGAGATCGATTCGGTAAAAACTCGAACTCGACTCGAACTTATCGAGCTCGAGCCGAGTCGAGCTAGACATGTGAGCGAGCCGAGTTCGAGCTAACCTATACTCGGCTTGAGCGGCTCGCGAGCCGAATCGAGCTGAGCCTTATATATATATATATATATATACCAGGTCTGGTTTTTAAAATTTAATTATGAACACGTTACCTTCTAAAAAGAACTCGGACCCGATATTATACTATTCCCTAAATTCCTAGCCCGCCGCTCGCCTAAATCCCTATCCTTCCCCTCTCGAGTCCCAAACTTCCAACTCCCACTCGATCGGCGACGATTGAGCAACTCCCACATCGTCTTCCCACCGTCGTCTTCCCACACCGGCGATTGAGCGACTCCCGGCTCTATCACGTTCGCCTAAAGGCCCTTCACCATCTCCCCACAACGACTGCAGTGCCATCATCTTCCCCCCGCCGACCGCCGGTGCAGACTACGCCTTCATCCCCAGTGCAGACTGTAGTGAACCTTCGAGGTATGCTCTTGCTTTCCCGTTCCCGCCCAGGTATCCCGCATTCCCGCATCTCAAATTCTTGAATTCCAATTTCCAATTCCCTCTCGACTATCTTATTTCAAGAATGATCCTTCTCATGTTTGAGTAAGAAATATGTAAAATCATCAATCTCCATGATTGTAAAACTCTATTATTCAAACTAGTCGAAAATTCACGCGTTACGTAATTGTATGTACATATGATTCAAATTTAAAATTATAAGAACCCGCGCGTTGCGCAAATATCTATAAATAAATATAATTTATTTTATTGAAATACTGATGAACTATAAATTTAATTTAATATAAAATTTACTAATTATTAATACTATAAATTTTATGATAAACTAATTATTTAAAAAGGAGAGAAAGTTAATTCATATTTATTGTCCGGAGATTAATTAAAAGAGATGAAACATTTCGTAATCTGTTATTCATTAAAAGAGAGATTAGAAAAGATGGGAAGTTAATTAAAGAGATGAAACGTTTCGTAATCTGTGCCTAGTTAAAAGAGAGATTAAGAAAGATAGTGAGTTAACTTTGTTTTAAAAAAATCTCAAATTATCGGGGTAAGGAAGATAAAGAGTTATACATAGAGATTAAGGAAAAGAGAGAAAGTCAAATAATTATTGGAGAGAGAGAGATTAAGAGAGAGAGAGGGAGGGAGAGTTAAGGTCCTTAAGGAGGGGAAAGAAGTGATTAAAGAGTTAGAATTAAATTTCTGCGGTGTGAAAGAGAATTATATTAATTAACTTTATATTAAACGTATATATTTTTTTTAAAAAAAATAGAGAATCCGCACATTACGTAAATATATATAAATATAGTTGCAGTTAAATAACTACAAACAATTAAATAAATTAAGTATAAATCTAATAATTTTGTAAAATTATATAATATTATATCCAAATGTATAATCTTATTAGAATTTTATTATTAAAAATTAAACATAAAAAAACATATATATATTGAATTTTATATTAAAAAATTAATAACATTGTTATTAATTGATAGAATATTATCACTGTCTTTACTATATAAATGAGCAAATTCATAAATTGTACACATTCATAAAAATAAAAATATACAAAAAGAAATAGTTACAAAATAGTAATATTTTCATAGATAAAAATCAAATATAACATAGATAAAAAATAAATAATAGAGATAAATTATAAATTAAGAAATTAAAATTAATTTAAACTACATAAACTTCAATGATTTGAAATTCTATTAAAAATAAACTCAAAAATTGATATTTCAAAAACTCAAAGTAGAGAAATAAGTAATCTATATAGATAGAGTACATTTTATATCTCAAATTAGTACGATTTATAATTATTAATAAAATATAAATCAAAAAGCAATATTAACCTTTGCATTATAAAAAATTTGAATCATATTGCATTAAAAAAAAATCAAAAGGATTAACAGAAAAAATAAATAGTAGAATCGATAACAATTAATATATAAAGTAAATAAAAATTACTTAACGATAATAATGAATGTTGTAACTACAAATTATAATTCAAATAGACTTTGGACTAAATAATTTCTTATAATTATTTGAGTATATAAATAGTTGTATTTGTAATTATTTAAATAGTTAAAATAGAATTAAACCAATTTGTATTTGTGATATGTTGTAATTATTAAAAAATTATATTTTAGAAAAAATAATTAAATCAATTGTACCAATATAATATTATTTTATTTAATGTGAAAACAAAAATAACTAAAAATATAAAACTCAAATATCATAGGAAATTATAGGTAAAAACAAATGTATAAGAGATGAAAAAAAAGGTTGAACACAAAAGAGTAATATGTGAATTTTTTGGTGGCATCTGCTCCCTGTTGGCGGCGCGTGACACATACAAATTAAGGTATAATTCATCCTTATTCCATTACCACATTCATGATTCATTCATTTCTAATCGGCATCAAAGCATATGTTTCAAAATTAATACTTCAATCCTTCTCAATCTTTTAATATGATGAAAAGAAATAAAATAAAAGTACCTCAATCCTTCTCTGCACTTTAATTAGCTTCACATTCAATCTTCCATTACAGCATTCATCTATTTCTAATATGCATCAAATTAAGCATATGTTTCAAAATTAATACTACATAAATTTAATACGATGAGAAAGTACTTCAATCCTTCTCAATACTTTAGCTTCCACCTCAGTCTAAAGGCTGTCCAACTTCAACAATTGCACCATGAGCAACTATAGATAAAATAAATATATAATTCTTAAATTCTAGTAAAACTTTCCATGAGCTCTACACATGTAAAACTAATTTACATCTTCTTCACAAAATCCCCAAAAAAAGTAATCATAAAATAAATGAGGAGAACTTGACTTTGTGAAATGGAGCAGCAGAAGGTTAAGAAGAAGAAAGATATATATCACATATATCTTATAGAAAGATAATTAACATGTTTATGAAAATGAGCCTAATATATAACAGACAACGTGTACTTGGGTTTTCTATAGCTAGAGAGACAAAAAATATTCTATTTTTCATATGAAGTAGCAAGAAGCAGCATCTTATCTAATTATTATAATTTATATAGTTGTGGCCGGCCTTCCATTGTCAAGACAAAAAGTTTTAGATGATTCTAGGAATGGTAACAAATTTTCTATATGCTAGTAATTTTTAACTTTTATTCAAATTAATAATAAATAAAATATTGAAAACAACAAAAGTAGACGCATATGAGAAAGAAAATAAAAATACATTAAAAATCTATATAAATATATTATATTTTATATTCTTAAAATAATAAAATTCATAAGTAAATAGTAATAAAATGTAAATCTAAAAACAACAATTATTCTTTAATATTTTAAATTTAAATACTAATAATATTTTAAATAAAAATTAAAATAAATCATTAAGATAATTAAACAAATTAAAGTAGTAAGACTCAAACGATTAAGAGAAAAATAAATAGTCGATGCAAATAGTGCGTACATAAAATAAATAAAAATTGTTTGATAATATTAATGAATACGGTAAAATTATAAAAATTTAAAAACCTATATTCCCAGATCAACAAAATTAGTTTGACAATATCATTCTGGCATATAAAATGGCTCCAATAATGTCGGCCCAAAATATGGCAACAGAGAAGGCAAGTGAGCCTAAATGACTTAGGTAGGCATGAGCGGAGTGTATTAGATTAATGAGAGAATTAATTATTTTCTTAGTAGTTACATATTAAAATCTGCGGTTAATTAAAATTGTAATTCTTAGCAGTTAACAATTCAGCATCGAATTTAAGCATATAACATGATGTCGTTCAAAGCATTAAATATTGCAATGCTGACGAATTGATTCAAAGCAGAGATATATTTCTCTATTCATTTTGTGCTTAATCGTGCAATAGTATAAGGAAAAGATAGAAAAATGGAGTAACACTAGAGCTGGCAACGGATTGGATACAGTGCGGATAGTGCATTATTCGCTCCTCATATTCGCACATTCGTATTTGCACCGTATCCGCCAAAGATATGAATATGAATATTCATATTCGCATCGCTTTAAATATGAATATCTGCACTGCATTCATATCCGCTTTCGTATTTTTAAAAAATATTAAAATAATATATTAATTTAAAAATCAATAAATATTCTATTTATTGATCCAAAATAAGTATATAATATGCTTTAAACTACTCAACCACAATTTATAATTTAACAATCAACCATAATATATACATTAAATCAAATTGAAACGAACAACATTAAGATACATAAATAATCTAAATAGCAATTTGAAATCGTCTACAACAAATTATAATCTGAATAATTACTAGCATCTAAATAGCTACAACATACACCACCATCAATTTATAATTTGAACAAACTATAATACTTCAAATTATTTGAGAAACTAAAATTAGCTACAACATAAAACAATTTAAAACAGACTACGTTAAATCAGTCATAATTTGAAACAAGTTACATCAAATCAACAACCATAATTTGAGCAGCCACAAATCTCATATATATCTAGCTACAACATAAATCAGAATTATGTGAAGATTATCCAACAATAATTCAATAAAGTACTTCAAAATTAAATCAATCTTATGCGAAGATCATCCAATATATAACACAATAAAATGCTCTTCCAAAATTCTCACACTATATTCTCTTCATTATTCTTCAATCCTACAAATTAGAAACAAAACCCAAATATATAACACATATTAAAATGATACAATTTAACAAAAATTATGTATGCAATTAACATTATGTAAGATTAATTCATCCCTACACTGTTATCCTCTTCTATTTCTTCAAACACTTTGGCAATATTTAAAGTAGAATCTATAAGAAAATAAATAAATGATATAAATGAACTAATTATAAAATGAATTAATCATAATCCAGTCAACTACAATAATTAACCATAGCACATTAATAAGAATCATAAAAAAAACACCCAAATTACTAAAAACTAAGTATATTATTCAATTTCTTTTAAGACAGTATACTTGCCTGTCAGGATGCAAAGACATTTAATGAATACCATATGGTTTCTGAATGAACATATGAGTTTCTAGTGCTACATTTACCTAACAAAGTTGAAATGAAAGGGCGGGCAATCCATTTAATCTAATCCAGAATTGGTGTCCCATCTGAATTTAGAAACACCAACCGTACCCAAGGGCCTGTTTGGTTAGCGAAACCAAGTCTGTTTTCATGATTTCAGTTTTACTGAAACCAAAACTGCTTACGAAAACGTGTTTGGTTTAGTGTTTTCGTGAAATTGAATCGAAACCAGAATGAAAACGAAACCAGTTTTCTTAATAAAAATGAAAACAACAGAATGTTGTTTTATGTGGTTTCGAGACTGTCGGTTTCGTTATCAAAATGCTGTGACAACTTTGTAATTATAAATATTTTTTTATAAAATTAATTAATTTAAAAATAAATCAAACTATATCGAATTTTTAAAAATAAAAATAAAAATCATCATTTTTAACTCAAACTTTTATCTTAAATTTATAAAATAATTAAACCAATTTATATCTAATTGACTCAAACCCAAATTTTAAATAACTCAATTTTCTTAAAGTTAGTCTATTTATAATTTAATCAAACATAATTTTAGATCATTGGACTTGTTTTTTTTAAAAAAAATTATAATAACTATTAATTAATTTTTATATCTAATTGAACAAAAAATCTTAAATTACCAATAACTTAATTAATTAAATCATTTAAATATTTTGTAACCATATTAACAAATATTTAATTTTGTAAACTAACTAAACATTTAATTACTACTAAAAATGTTCAAGAAAAATTAATATTATTTTTTATAATCAAATAAATATTTACTGGTTTCAACTAACTAAAACTGATGTTGTTTTTATTAACCAAACGCGTTTTCAGAAAACTGAAAACTAGAAACCAAAACCAAGTTTTCGAAACCAAGTTTTCAATTTCACTGAAACCAAACCAGAAAATAATTTTCGCTAACCAAACAGCACCTAAAGGGTTGGCAAACCTAAACATTACTCTAATCAAGCTCCCACTTTAGAAGGACAAGAAAAACAATCAATGCTAGGGTTAAATAATGCAAAAACCAGTTCATCTACGCTTAGATTTTCCACTATCAATTTTTTAGGAAATCATTATTGCACTAGTAAACTATACTAGGGCTAACAACGGATCAGATACGGTACGGATACTGGATTATCCGTATCCGCACCGCACCGCACCCAATATCCGTCCATCCGTATCTGCACCATATCCGCTACGGATGTGAATATGAATATTCATATCCGCACCACTTCAAATACGGATATTCGCACCGCATCCGTATCCACACCGTATTTAATAAAAATATATTAAAATAATATATTTAATTAAAAAAATCAATAAATTATCAATTCATTGATCCAAAATAAATATATAATATACTTCAAAATTCATCTTGACATAAAATTACCATAAAGCTCTTATATATATTAATAACTTATATGGGCAAAATAGTAATTCAGAGACGCGGATAGGCGGTGTGGATACGGTACAGATACGGTGCGGATCCACAGCCATATCCGTATCCGCACCATATCCGTGCGGATATAAGTTTTCTAAATTCGTATCCGTATCCATATCCATTTTTACTTGCGGATATGGATCAGATACGGTGCGGATGTGGTTTTTAGTTAGCGGATGCAGATAAAATTATCACCCTTAAACTATACCTCTGTCTATCTTTCCCTTAAAGTTAGAAAATTAGAATGATTAAAGCTGAATTCAAAAGGTCTTAAAATCTGTGTGATTTCTCTTTCAGAAAAAGAAGCAGAAATAACTGAGTATCTTTATCTCACTACATGCTGTCTGCTGTAGGTAGACTAAAAGCAAGTATGCTTATCTGAACCAGTCAGCCATCAAATCCATGGACACTTACATCCCACAGAAGACCTGCCTTTACCTCTCTCCTGGCATCAGCGAACTAGTGGTTGATGATTGCCTAGCATCATTGAGGATCAGAAGTAATTTCTTGTCCCTTGACAGATGATAACTTATCATTAATTTTTTGTTCGTTAGCTAGCAGTCTAACTAGTCATAGAAAATGTCTTAATCCACTAGTTGCAAATGATTTATGAGATTTTATGGATATGGAAGTAATAAAGTACTGATTATATAGTTGAAAAGAACACAACGAAATTAATAGAACACTAACTTATATTCCTATTAATGCTAAAAGACAACTTTATCTACTAATTCTGCATGCATCTAGAAAATTATCAGTATTTATTTCAATTTTTCATGCTTAAGAAACTATACTGATTTCTAAACTCTAGAATGACTAGAAAAAAATTTCTTGCAATCAAATGATTGGAAGCATTAAATGAAATAATCATAAAATGAATTAAAAGAACAAATAAACTAACTTGATAACCAATTTTGAGTATAGTACCATTTCATTTGATGATCAGATGTTCACATATCTGTTGCAATTGCAATTCTTCCCATATTACTTTCCAAAGCCTTCATTATTTTGCTCTTGTACTCATTATAAATCTTCATGATGTCAGCTCTCAAAATGTTTCGAGTGGGTATGTGAAATGAAGGTTGGAGGCTATGTGAATATCTTCTAAAATAACTGTGATCAACTATTGACATTGGATACTCGTGAATAATTATCATATTGGCAAGTTCTCTTCTACTCACAGTTTGATCAAAAATATAATTTTGAATCTTTGACTTTCCTTCTACCGTGTTCTCATTTCTAGTGAGCACCATTTGCCGAAGATCTTGTGTTGATCTTTTAGCACATCTTTTATAATGCTCGTGTATATTTGATGTGCCACTTTTTCCTCCACCACCTAATTTTTTATTGCAATAAATACAAATTGCTTTCCAAACTCCATCTATTTTTTCTCTTTTGAAATGAGCCCACATAGGAGAAGTAAATTTCTTCTTGGTAGAAGAGTCTAAATCGTCCACAGATTGGACATTAGGAGATGACTCGTCCACAGATTGGACTGTAGGAAGAGATTCATTTGAACCGACTGTACCCACATGAGGGGTTTCTTGTTCATTTGAACTCTCAATATTATTAATAGTATCACCCATATCTTCTACGTAAAAGAATAAACATGATATCTATTTAATCACCTCTAAATAAGGAAAGAACTTATGCTGCAAAATCTATTTAATCACATGTAATAAAGCAAAGAACTTATGCTGCAATATCATTTAATCACATGTAATAAAACAAAGAACTTATGCTGCAAAATCATTTAATAAAGCAAGCAAAGAAGCTACTAGCATTGATTTTGAACAAACAGATACCTAAAGAAGCTAGTAAAATTTTGATTAGAGTTCAATCTGAATGTAATCAAAGCTAAGCTCAATTTCAGCTCATTTCAGTTTCCTCAAGCTTAAGTTGAGCTCGAATTTGAATCTAATAAAATCATTCAGATATTACTTGAATTGATTTAAGATTAAATCAAGACTAATTTCAGTCATCTATAGATTAAACAAGCATAAATGTCTACAATTGCTGAAAAATTAGAATACAGATTAATCAAGACTTAAAAATAAATGTCTACAAGTACCGAAGAATAAATTATTGTAACACTGATGAATCAGAATAAATGTCTACACTGATGAATCATATATCGATTAATCAAGACTAATTATTGTAACACTGATGAATCGAGACTAATAAATGTCACCTGCGACTGTCGGACTGCGTGCAGACTACACAGAAGCGAGACGTCGGCGTGTGCTGCGGGCAACCGACTGCGTGTAGAGAAGAGAGGCGGGCTGTGTGCGAAGAAGGGAGATTAGGAGAAGAGAGACACCGACGCTGTGTGCAGAGAAGAGAAGAGAGATTAGGAGAAGAGTAATGCGCTCACCACCGGCCACCGGGATTGGGTGACGAACTCGTGCTGTGGCTGTCGATTGCGTGCAGAGAAGGGAGACGCCGAGTCGCCGAGTGATGCACTGATGCGATTGCCAATCGCCGACTACTCGTGTCTTCGTGAGGAAAGGGGCGGGCGAATGGGCGACGCCGAGTCGCCGAGTGATGCACTGATGCAGCTGTTGATCGACGACTACTCTGGTCTTCATGAGGAAAGGGGCGAGCGAATGGGCGATGCCGAGTCGCCGAGTGATGCACTGATGCGACTGCCAATCGCCGACTACTCGGGTCTTCGTGAGGAAAGGGGCGGGCAAATGGGCGATGCGAATAGATTTAGGGCAAGAAGAAGGCGGGCCAGCGAAATGTTAGATATTTAGAATTCTAGAGGTAATATATTATATATATTTGATATAAAATTACAATATCGCCCTTGGCCCCTTACATATGTATATATTATATATAGGTAAAATAGTAATTAAAATGGGGCGGATAGACGGTGCGTATACGGTGCGGATATACAAACAAATTCGTATCCGCACCGTATCCGCACGGATATAAAATTTTTAGATCCGTATCCGTATCCATATTCATTTTTACTTACGGATACGAATCGGATATGGTACAACTGTGGTTTTTAGTTGGTGGATGCGGATAAAATTGCCACTGCTAAGTAACACTCAGAAAAGTCAGTCACTTTATTGCAAATTAGAAAAAAATCAATACAAAAGCAAAAAAACATTGCTCGTTGATGATGAACTTATTAAGTAGATAAAATGGAAAAAAAAAAGAATTCTAAGAACTTAGCCATACAAGCTTTCCATCGAACTTAGCCATACAAGCTCGTTGACGATGAACGTGTAGCAGTTTTTATTTTGCTTTAAGATTCGTGTTTCATCGAGCCGGGCTCAATAATAATTTTTTTTCCTTCATGCTGCTCCATAGGAATTTACCATGCTCCTAACCTTTCTTTCCCCTCATGCTCCTATCGCCATTGCTCTGCTTCCACCTGCCCCCTGTCAGCGCTGTAGCAGCACACTTGTCGCGATATCCACCAGACTCCGCACGGCGACACTCGTCGAGCCAATCTTTGCGCTTGCTGCGGCCGTCCTCTCCTTCGACGACGGGGAAGAGATAAGGGAGAGGGGGAAGCGAAGGGTGACATAGCCCTTCTTGTAGTCAGGCTTGGCGGCGAGGAAAGGACCGCACTTACTCTTCTTGCGCTTAGTCGGCGAGGAAAGGGTGACCTCGGCGACGTCAAAGCCATAGTGGGACTCGAGGACACAACATATCTCGATCTTGGAAGTAGAAGGAATGGTCTTGAGGGCGATCTCGCGAATGGAATTGAAGGGCGATGAAGGCAGCAGCTTCCTCCTCGAGAACGCAGAGAGGACCTTGAGGACGACCATGGACCCGCGCGCCTCGATGAGCAATCATCATCTAGGTCTTTGGGTTGGTCGATCGGCTAGCTGCGGAACGACCATGGCGGCGAAAATAGAGGTGGGGAGAGGACCTAAGGAGACGTACAGGACGAGGAAGTTGAAGTTGAGGAGACGTGATGTGCACCGGAGAGAGAAGAGATTAAACATTAAATCCAATAAAGAGAGAAGCATGAAACTGCGAGAGAGAGAGAGAGAGAGAGGAGCTTGAAAAGGAGCACTAAACTGTATTAAACCGCATGGAGAGAGGTATAAGTGGGTTTAATAAAAAAAAGTATTTAAATTATTTAAAATAAATAAATATGCAAAAAAAAAAGTTAAAATTGCCAAGTCAGCAAATATGACTTTTCAAAGTGCCAAGTGGCTTTCTTGTATATTGCTTTTAAGTATATATATAGATTAAGCAGCATTGCTTTTCACCTATCATGATTGTGAAGGTAAATTTAAATAGGTTTGCTGACTCTGCTTTTAATTCATTTTCATAAATCATAAGGCAGTAGGGTTTATGCTTATCTCTTTTAATTCATTTTAATTCTCTTTATATTTGATTCAAATCATGTTATGAAATGTTGATTTATAACCGGTGACTGTTATATTTCTATAGGCAGTAGGGTTTGACTCTTATATTCATAGAGTTGAATGATTGATTTATCAACTCTATTATGTTGATTTATAAATTATAACTGTTGATTTGACTGTTATATTCAAATCAAATTCATTTTAATAGGCAGTGGGGTTTATTCAAATCATGTTATGTTTGATTCATTTTCATAAGGCAGTAGGGTTTATGCTTATCTCTTTTAATTCTCTTTTAATTATTGATGAAAAAAAATACTTAAGTTCTGTATATTTTTGACTAATTGCCTACACCATTGCATTTTTTAGATATGTCTAGTACACAAGAAGTTTCCTCTATGCCACAGGAACAACAACCAATAGAGGCAAATATGTTTAATACAATGGATGAGTCACACGATGATGTGAATCATAACCCAACTGAAACACCTGCTGAGGTCGAAGATAGTGCTGCTAATAATGATGCTGATCATTTTGAGAAAAAGAAAAGAGCGAAGACATCTTCTGTTTGCCTTGAGTTTAAGGAAGAAATGATTGATGGTAAAAAGAAAGCTCGATGTGTTCATTATAAAGACATTTTTAGTGTAAGTGGGAGCGGAAGTACAACTCATTTCCAACGACATTTGAAAAAAATTATGCATCGAAAGAGATATAATATGCAACAACAAAGGATAAATTTTTCCGCGGCAAATTAATCCATTCACACAATTGCTATGGGCCTTGCACTCACAGATGGTAGGTTTGATATGATGAAGATGAGGGAGGGAATTGCTCATTGGATACTAATGCATGAGCACCCATTTTTTTTTGTTGAGGAGGAAGACTTTAATATGATGCAGAAACAAGGAATGATTGAGTGGGAGAAGGTGTCACACACGACCATAAAAAAAGATTGTGTGCAAGTGTATGAGGCCGAAAAGAAAAAGTTGAAGGAACAATTGAAGGGTGTCAACAAGATTAGCTTGACAACAGATTTGTGGAGGTCAACTAACTAGAAGATCAGGTATATGGTCCTCATCGTACACTTTGTGGATGCAAATTGAAGATTGCAGAAGCATGTCCTCAATTTTGTTCACATACCTCCGCCTCATCGTGGGGTAAAAATTGCAGATACTATTTACAAGTGCTTGAAGGAATGGAGAATTGAGAACAAAGTTTACACACTTTCAGTGGATAATGCATCAAACAATGATTCTGCGATCCGAATTTTGAAGGACACTTTTCCTATAAGTACAAAGTTAATATGTGGAGGAAAATTATTTCATGTTCGGTATTGCACACATATATTGAATCTGATGGTTCAAGATGGCCTTTCAGAAGTCAAGCACATAATTGAGGACATTCATGATAGTGTCAGTTATGTTAATCAAAGTGAGGTTAGGCTTTGAACTTTCTTGGAGATTGTGCATCAACTCCAATTACCTGATAGGAGACTCATCTTGGAATGCAAAACACGTTGGAACTCACATACGAGATGTTGGCTACTGCAATTAAGTTCAAGGAAACATTTTCGAGATTTAGAGATCAAGAGCCTAACTATGATTCTTGTCCAACTGAAGAAGATTGGAAGAAAGTTGAGAAGGTAGCTACAGTTTTGAAAGTCTTTACTAAGGCAACTAACATCATTTCTGGCAGTGACTATCCAACTTCTAACCTATTTCTTAATGAAGTGCGCCAAGTGAAGGTATTGTTAGATAAGAAGTCACAAGATGAAGATGATTTCATTCGTTTAATGACTTGAAGGATGAAGGAGAAGTTTGAGAAATATTGGGATGAGTGTAACTTGTTGATGGCGATAGCTTCGGTTTTGGATCTAAGAAGTGGCATATTGTTGTGCTTGCCTCGTGCATAGTAAGTCATCTATGCTTCTTATTTGAAAAGAATTTCATTCTTGATATTAAAGTGCTATTGCATCCTTGCATGTGATGGTCTTGGATTTGGACTATTATGAACTATTATGAACTTGTGTTATGGACTATTATGGACTATTGTGGCTGTTTATTACTGCTTTTAATTTTTACTTTCACTACTAGAAATATGTTATTCAGCAACGGTGATCAGCAACAACCACTCAAACCGTTGTAATTGCCAACGATGTTCTTACGACCGCTCGGGCCGTTGTAGATATGATATATCTGCAACAGCTTCGTTACGGTCGCTGGAGCCGTTTCTAACAAGTGGATGGCGCAAAAGCGGTGCGCAAATGAAATAACTTATTTGCAATGGCTTACTAAATGTCGCGACAGCCGTTGTTAATAATATTATCACATTAGCAATGACTTATTTACAACTACTATATTCGTCACTCTTTAGCCGATCGCACGCTCGCGATGTAAAAATAAAATACTTATCAGCAAAGGCGTTGCAAAGGTCGTGTAGCCGTTGCTGATGATGTTACTTATCAACAACGAAGTTTTAACAGATGAACGAGCCGTTGCTAATAAGTTTATTTAACTCGACCCCGATCGCGCCCGCCCCTTTCCTTCTTCTTCTTCCTCCTTATTTTTAGCTGATGCCGTCGCCTGCCGATCTTCACCCGTCATAGTCGCCCGCCGACGTGCCCCCTGACACCACTCGCCACCCGCCGCCTGTGGTCGAACCCTCTCTAGGTAATTTCAACGTCCCGCCGAACCCTAGGTTTTTTTTAACCCTAATTTTTTTATTACTCTAATTAAATTTGTTTAGATTAAACCCTAATCTAGGTTGATTAAATGTTTAACGTGTAGATTAGATTAATATTTAATATTTTTTTAATGTTAATTTGATTAATGTTTAGATTAATATTTAATGTTCTTTTAGTTTAAATGTTCAATGCATGTTTAGATTAATTAGAATAATTTTATTATTATATCTGTTAATTAAGTTTAGTTTTGATTAATTAGATTATTTTTATTGTTAATATTTAGATTTAGATTAATCAAAATCGTCTACTTTAGACTCACGCCGGAATCGTCCACTTTGGACTCGCGCTGGAATCGTCCAATTTGGACTCGTGCCGGATTCGTCCGCTGTGGACTCGAACCCGCATCCACAAATTTAGAAAATAACCATCCATTCGACGAGTTGATACGTTTCACGTATGCATCGACGAGTCGGATATGATTTAGCAAAACTTTAGATCCGTTCGGGGGTTGTATGTTCGTGTAAAAGAAGTAGATGATCTTTTATACGATGTACAACCCTTGAATTATCCCTAATTGGACAATTTGGAAACATATTATTTGTATTGCACTTAGTTTTTTCTTCTAACCTTTAACTCATTCTTAAATTTTGATCTGAATCATATATCATCCAAGAAATTTCAACATTCTTCTCATTTTACTTTGTATCGACAATGCAGACAAGATTTGATCATCTTTCACGTAACAACGACGGGGGGAATTCGACATTCAGATGAACGTTTAAATATATTCTGTCACGCTAGTCGTGCTTTTGGTTCTCAATTCAGCTGCACTTGCTCCTGTCGCTAAGGCTAGTTCATCGAGACGCAGGCGGCCATGTGGGCCGAACAGGATTCAGCTTCCGCCAACCGCGGAAATATGTCGACTTATTTCTGTGATTGGCGATTATGAATTATATATAATTCATTATATCATAATATAATATTGTACTTCTTTTTTGTTGTGCAGGTTCGAGCAGGAGGATGTCCCCAGGACTATATCGGGGACAATCCGATGATATATGCATGGAGCCTGGCCCACTTGGTCTCACGTGCCCCGTGAGCACGTGGATATGCTCTAGAGCGAGTTTGAGGTACGTATTAAAATTTTTTATATACCTATATTTAAAAAAATTTAATCGGCTTGATTATTATTAGTACTGATATTATTATTTTGCAGGCTCACTATACTTGGCCAGAGGAGCAGAGGCCATTTATTTATAATGCATGGGAGACCATTTCCCGGCAGAGGTACAACTGCCAGCTAGGGTAGGCTCGGGCACAGGCGATGGCCCGAGCTGGGGCCACAAGCATAGCGGGGACTTAGGGATATAGCCCTGATTGGATTACTTCCAATATTTGAGATCAGCTCATGTCGGTATGGTCAACCGAGCGGTGGCATGAGGTATCTAGGACTGCGGCTAGAAACCGCATGTCGGGGGGAGGAGCACGTCACACTAACGGCTCTGTTTCATTTGTCGTGCACGCGAGATGCATGGTAAGTATTATACCTTATTTTGAATTATATATTTTATTTGTTACTCTGTGTACTAATTAATGTATTTATTTTATAAATGTAGACGACGATGATGGATGACGGGACTATCCAACGACCCTCCTCGATGGAGGTGTTTGAGCGGACTCACCATAATGGAAATGGGGCGGGGGAGTACATTGACACCCGCCCTGCAGTCATCATGGTAAGTATATATTTGTTTCAATTATGCATTATTTATTTATAATTTAAATTTTAGAAAAAATATGAAACAAAAACCAAACTCGTGTAGGAGACCTACACTCAGACGGTGACGCAGCGTGGGAGCACCCCTGAGGACTTTGACGCGGGGGCATGAGTCAAGGCTGCAGGTGGCTGGGACCACAGCTGCGTCTATGGCTTTGCTGATAGTGGCCATGCGCGAGCCGTGCTCGGGCCACTTGGGGCACCGACCCCTTCGGCAATCGGTGAGCGGCCCTCCACCTCCAGGATTAATGATCAGAATAGGAGGCTATCAACTATCGACACTGGAGGAGACAATCACATGACAGAGTTAGATGATGGCTCATTAGAGTCAGATGATGGCTGAGATGTATGCCATGCTGAGACAGATGACATGTTAGTCCAGCGGTGTACACTTAGATCCATCTTAATCGACTCAGTGCACGCCGATGTATACTCAAGCACTCCAGACCCCGTCATATGATCCTGACCTTCCTCCACCGTCTTAGTGAGCTTTTATTATTTTATGACTTGATTGACTTGGATATTGACTTGTTATATACTTGTTACTTGGATAAAGTTACTTGTTTTGTGACTTGATATAATGATTCGTATCGTGTTGATACGATACTTTTCATTTTGTATATTTTTTATACGATTATGGATAATTATAATTATAAGTATAATTATTTTGATGTATATCTGGATATATCTGTGATGTGTGTGTAAATGTATGTGTATTTGAATGAATGTGTTTATGGGTGTGTGAGTTATGTATCAGGTTATAAATGTATCAATGGAAATTTCTAATTTTGAAATTTCTCAATTACAGGTTAGCATCATCAGCAACGGCCTTTCCACAGTCATTCATGTGAAAGCTGTTGCTGAAAGTATATCGTAATACTTGGGCCGCAAACTTAAAGCTGTTGCTGATGAACAACAACAACGAATTAGCAATAGCCTTTCAGCAAAGGCTTTGCAACGGCGTGACTATCGTTGCTGATAGCAATATCCGCAACCGTCGACGCGCCATTGCGGAACCGTTTCTGATAAAAGTAGTAGCAATAGCTGCGCCTCGTTGCTGAGTTGTGGTTGGTGATGTATCAACAATGGATATAACCCGTTGCGTAAGCGTTGCTGATAATATCATTAACAACTGCTTGAGCGATCGTTGCAGATCCGTTGTTAAGTTATCAGGTATATGATCTTCTGCAACGACTATGTTGCAACGGGGCAGCCGTTGCTGATGATCTTCAGCAATGGCGTAGCAACGGGAGCAACCGTTGTTGATGGTCTTCAGCATCGACGTAACAACGGATCCAGCCGTTGCTGATGCTTATTATTCTAGTAGTGTTTGGTGGTGGACTATTCTTGTATTATGAGTATTATTGTGGTTGTTTATGACTATTGTGGTTGTTTAATTAGTGTGAACTGTGTGATTATAGTGTGATTATAATTAGGGCTGACAATTTCTGACATGACACTATAACCCGATACGACACGACACGGAGTTACGCGGGTTCGTGTTTGGCTAAATATGTGTTTTGATTAAACGGGTTCAACCCGGATTAACACGATCAAATAATTGTGTTAATTCGGGTTGAACCTGTGTAACCCGTATAAACACGATTAAACCCATTTAACTAAATGTGTTTAATCGTGTTCCTGAACATATTTAATCCATTTATCCGTTTATAAGGATATATATATATATATATATATAAAATAAAATTATAAAAAGCAAAAAGTTACGGATGTTGGGTATGTCTTATAATTAATAGTCTTTCTATTGTGTTTAATTTTTAATTTTAGTAGCTTTCATTTTTTTCACTATTGAAATTATATTTATCGTGTTGTATCGTGTAGGTGTACACATGCACACGTTTAGACATGTTTACTTAAACGGGTTAAGTGTGTCGTGTCGTGTCAATCCGGAAATAAAAGGGTTGGATTCGGGTTTGCATATTCGGACACGTTTAGTAAACGGGTCGGGTTCGGGTTTAGCCTTTTACAACATGAGATACGTTTAGACACTACACGTTTAAACACGACACGACATAAATTGCCACCCCTAATTATAATACTACTGTGTGGTTGTTTAATTAGTTTAATACTACTGTGATTGTTTAATTAGTGGTTGTGTGGTTGTTTAATTAGTTTAATACTACTGTGATTGTTTAATTAGTGGCTTTTGTTGTTTAATACTTGTGTTAATCTTCTCTAGTGACTACCTATGATTTCTATAGGTAGTTTAATACTACATGTTTTTGTTGTTTACCTATGATTTCTATAGGTAATTTTTGTTTACCTCAAAGTGCAGATTTTTGTTTACATCAAAGTCTGCACGTGGATGCATCCGTATGCACATTGCATGTGTTGATGAAAATTATGACTTCATATATTGATCTACGAAGTATGTATTTGAGTTAACAGTAGTTGTTTAATAGTTAATTGAAGCTTATAGAACTTTTAAGCTTTATTGGATCTCATCTTTGTACATATGCATGATTAAGTTCAAGTCATATTTGTCATGCTTGAAAATTTAAATCCTTTGTTGCTGGAAGAGTTTAAAAGTTCATCTGGATTTGTTCTGTTGACTACTACAGCAATTTAAGAAGAGTCATAGCGAGCCTAGTCGAGCTCGATCACGAGTTTAGTCGAGCTCGATCTCGAGTCGAGTTTGATCGAGCTCGCGATCGAGCTCAGCTCGAGAAAAAATGAGCCGAACGAGCCGAGTTCGAGTGGCTTGAATACGGCTCGAGCCGAGCTTGAGGTTATATACCAGAGCTCGATCTGAGCTCGAGCTCATTATTTATCAAACAAGTTGAGCTCGAGCAGTGGGAAGCTCGGCTCGATTACACCTCTATCCCCAGCTAGGTCGAAACTTGGACGCTGCTCGTGGACAGCGCCTCCAATGAGAAAGGAAGTGGAGCAGCCAGGGCATCGCCCAAGAGCAATCCCTCCAATTTCAATTCAAAGTCAGCAACAATTAGGTGGAGTAGAAGATCTGATTGTCGGGCTAAAGCTGGCCCAAGAAGTAAAAGCTCGGAACATGATCGTGAAAAGTGCCTCACAACTTGTCATAGGACAAGTCAACGGTACCTGCCAAGCAAGGGACCCCTCCATCGAAAGGTATCTTTCACTAGTACATTATTTAATCACTAACTTTGATAGTTGCGTGATTCAGCATATATCTCAGGAAGAAAACATCGGCCTGACTTGTTATCTAAACTCTCCAGTACAAGAAAATCTCAAAACAATAGATCGGCCATCCAATAAGTCCTAGGGCAACCGAGCATCTAACTAGCTAACACCTTGGCCGAAGTCCAAACAGTCGAACAAAATAGAGTCTGGAGGATCTCAAACGTAAACTACCTTAGACGAGGTGAAATTCCGGAGCACACCTCAAACAAAGTAAATTCAGAAGAATAGCAAGCTATTACATGCTCCTCGACGACCAACTCTGCAAAAGAGGATACTCCTGGTCGCTTCTCAAGTGTGTCGGCGAACCCCGAACAAATGTCAGAATGACAGAAGTCCATGATGGCATCTGCGAAAGCCATATCGAAGGAAGATCCCTGGCCGCCAAAATCTTCTAGACCGTCTAATTTTGGCCAACCATAAAAGTAGATTGTAGCTTTTGCGTCTAAAGATGTGACAAGTGCCAAAAATTCTCTGAAGTCTCGTAACTAGCTGGCTATTTCACAAGTGGGGCATCGACCTCCTTAATTGGCCCATTCCCCCAGACACCGAGGCAAATCAAGTTTTTAGTCGTGGCAATTGACTACTTCACCAAGTGGAAAGATGTCGAACCCCTATCCTCAATTGTTATTGAAAAGGTTCAAAAGTTTGTTTGGAAAAACATCATTTACATGTATGGAATACCACGCGAGCTCGTTAGTGACAACGAAACATAGTTCACGGATCGACGATTTCGAGAGTTCTGCTCGGACCTCGGCATTCGACAATTCTTCTCATCCGTAGAACACCCACAGACAAACGGCCTAGCGAAGCAGTCAACAAGGTCATTCTGACAGGACAAAAAAGAAGCTCAACCGGGTCAAGGGACACTAGATCAAATAATTACCCGAGGTGCTCTAGAGTTATAACACAACTACCCAATCTTCCAATTCGAAGACACCTTATTGGCTTGTCTATGGATCAAAGGCCATGATCCCTTTCTAGATCGTAGAGCTTAGCCTCTGCAGAATTGCCTTTGAAGAACAAAACAACTCGAAAATCTGATAGTGCGAGCTCGACCTCATTGAAGAAGAGAGAGAGCCCGCCAGAATCAGAGAGGAGGCCATGAAACTCAAGATAGCTCAGAAGTATGACAAGCGTGTTAGGCCGAGGAGTTTCGTAGAAGGGGATCTTGTTCTCCGAAAGATCGAACCACAAAGAAAGTCATCTGGAAAGGGAAAACTCACTCCAAATTAGGAATGTCCATACTGAATCGTGGAAGTCCTCGAAAAAGGTGCCTACAAAATCATCGAACTCTCTCAATGAGAACTCCCATGAACGTTGGAAGCAGCCTCTCCGCAGGCCTACTACAACTAATCGTTTTACACTTAAACTATAACTGATTGGTGTACTCTTTTTCCCGCATGACGGTTTTTCCCACTAGGTATTCCCTATGAAAGGTTTAACGAGGCTCCACCATGTGTAGGACGAGCCTAGCCCTCGATGAGATGCAATGCATTACTATGACATTTAACAATAACATTACCCTCTCTTCCACACATTCCCCTTGTGTTTGAAATTATTTGCCGTCATTGCATAATACGTAGGAGGAACCCACACGGTCTCACAATGACTCTTGACCTACGTGACACATCATTCCTCCTTGGCTACAGCGCCACTATCCTCGGCATCAAAGCCCTACCCGGGATCGGGACTCAATTTTCACCAACCTAGCTCGTCGGTCGTAGCGCCACACTCGAATTCCAACAACGACCAGAGCTCGGTTCTCACCAGTAGACTCGCTGGCCTCAATGCCTATTTCGGGCTCCCACGCCCTCAATGACCCCAAGTGTGCTTCTCGCGAGCTTGGTTTTTACTGACTCTAGTCATCGGTCCTAAATGTGGCCTCCGGCTCAGCCTGACACGCTCTAAATGAGCATCGTTATAAATGAGCAATATGACTCCAAGCGTGTTTCTCATGAGCTCGGTTTTCACCGAGTCTGGTCCTCGACTCTAAATGCTGCCTCCGGCTCAACCCAACATGCTCTAAATACGCATCGCTCTAAATGAGCAACACGACACTAAGCACACTCCTCGCGAGCTTGATTTTCACCAAGTCTGGTCCTCGACCCTAAATCTGGCATTTGGCTCAGCCCGACACGCTCTAAATGAGCAAGACAACCCCAAGCACGCTCCATGCAAGCTCGGTTTTCACAGAGTCTGGTCCTCAGCCCTAAATGCGGCCTCCAGCTTAGCCCGACATGCTCTAAATTAGTATCGCTCTAATGAGCAACATGACCCCAAGCACGCTCCTCGCGAGCTTGGTCTTCACTGAGTTAGGTCCTCGGCCATAGCGCCTCAACTTTCGATCACACAACCCTTACAACGACCAGAGTTAGGCCTCCGCCAATCTGGCTCATCAATCTCAACACCATCAAACAGGTAAATCTAGCCTCGAACTTCGTTCTTTTCGACTTAGAGACCCAATCTAACTCTAAAATAGGTCTACGTACAACGATTGAAAAGTCGATTAGACTCAGCAAGACACAACCAAAATAAAAGCAGGAAAAATCCCTTTATTTATAAAAGGATTAATTGACGAATCTAGCCCAAACTATGACACTTTTCACAAATCTAGCCCAAATTTTTATTTGTATCAATTACATCATAAGCTATCAAATTGATATCAATTCTAGCCCGACGTTAGATGCTCGTCAATTTTACCGTTAGGTGCTGACGTGGCAAATGACTCAACATATTAAAAATTACTTTTTTAATAATCGTGTTTCCACGCCAGTAGATCATTAAAAAGAAATTAATATCAAATTTTAACTTACAGCCTATGCCACGGCAACTATTAAAATAATTTTTTTTTGAAAAAACCCCTTCTCCCCCGAGCCGCTGCTCATCGTGCTCGTTGTTGGGTGCCTATCGCCGTCGCCTTCTCGCCCGTGAAGCCGTTTGTCGTCGTCGGGCGCATCGCTCATTGCCTGAGACCGCCAAAATCCTTATTGCCTGAGATCGCTCATTGCCTAATCACCGCAGGTATTCCCTTCGTGTAGGGTTTATCCTTAGCGTCTGCTTGAACCAACTACGGTGATTCTACTTTTCTTCTAGGGTTTATTCGCCGTCTAAGGTTCAGGTTTTATCCTTGACGCCTAGGGTTCAGGTTCTATCCTTGACGTCTAGGGTTCAATTTTAGGTTGGTTGCAAATTTTTATTATTGTTTCTAATTGCTTAATTTCTTAATATCAGATTGCTTAATTTCATGGCATCAAGATCAACATCAATATCAAGAGCAACTCAGATCGATGAAGTATGTATAACCTCATCAATATCTGTACCATTTTGTGATCATGAGCTTCTGGCTTGCTTGTTAACATCAAATACAAGAAAAAATCATGTGAGAAGATTCTGGAGATGCATACGTTGGAAGGTACATATATTCACATATATTCAGTTATTAATAAATAATTTATTCTAATATTACTAAGTAATTATTCCTGATATATAGGATGCTGATGATTGCCATTTTTTTGAGTGGTATAATCCTTCGTATTCTGGACGTGCAAAAGAAGCATTGCAAAATTTGACAGTCGACAAAGAAAATATGAGACAACACATTATGTTACTTCAGCAAAAGAATGAAGTTCTTGTCAACAAAGTGGCGATGCAAGCGAATATAATAAGTAGAATGGAAAAGGAGAACAAGAAGATGAAATTCCATATTTAGTTATTATGTTATATTTGGATTATAGTATGCATGGGTATGTACACTTTAATGTGAGCTCGTGTGAAATGATACTATGTAATTTGAAACAAGCTTATAATATCAATTTCACTTTTGTTAAGTATTAGTTTTATCAGTTTGGATTGTATTTGAATTGTATCAGTTTCATTTTTGTTAAGTATCAGTTTGGATTATTTCAATTTTGTTAAGTATCAGTTTCAGTTATAATAAAAGTGTCATACTTTGTTATAATAACATGGGTATGAAACAAGCTTATAATATCAGTTTCACTTTTGTTAAGTATTAGTTTTATCAGTTTGGATTGTATTTGAATTGTATTAGTTTCACTTTTGTTAAGTATATATCAGTTTGGATTATTTCAGTTTTGTTAAGTATTAGTTTCAGTTATAATAAAAGTGTCATACTTTGTTATATTAACATGGGTATGAAACAAGCTTATAATAGCAAGCTTATTTTGTTAAGTATCAGTGTTATCAATTTTGCTAAGTTTCATTGATATCACTGATATGAAACTGATCAGTGATATCAGTGATATCAATTTCAGTTTCATTGAAACTGATATGAGTGATACTGATATCTCATATCTAAGTTTCAATAAAACTGAAACTGATATCATATCACTGATATCAGTTTCAATTATTGATATCAGTGATATCAGTATCAGTGAAACTAAAATTGATATCACTGATATTAGTTTCAATTATTGATATTAGTGATATCAGTATCAGTGAAATTGAAATTGATATCACTTCGGGCCTAATGAATAAACCCACGATCCCATAGACACTACTACATTTTGGCTCTATGGCCACGCCACCTTTAGGAACGGCTAAAAAACTGTTCCCATACATCACTTATAGGAACGGTTTTCCAAAACCGTTCCCTTAGCCATTATATTATAGGAACACTAAAGAAACCGTTCCTGTAGATAATATATGGGAACAGATTTTTCAACTGTTCCCTTAGACTATACTATGGGAACACTTTTAGTAACCGTTCTCTTAGAATGTATACTATGGGAACACAAAGGAACCGTTCCCATAGTCTAACTCCATGTATACCATATAATTAAAAAATAAAAAAACTTAAGCCATTTAATTTTCCTCTCCCGCGCGCTGATCGACTACTCGCGCGATCTCTTCTGCCCTAAACGCACCGCTCTACTGCGGCGACCTCCCGACGCCACCGCTCTGCTACACTGACCTCCCGACGCGATTGCTCTGCTGCGCCGACCTCCCGACGCGACCGCTCTGCTGCGCCGAACTCCCGACGCCACCAGGCCTCTGCTGTGCCGACCTCCCGAGTCCCAACGCCACCACCCGTCTCACACTCTCATAGCACCGGTCGCCGACGATCCTTCCTGTCGTCAGTAATCGTCTCCCGCCGACCGGTAAACACTCCGCTCCCCCTCTCCCCTATCCCCTCTCCATTTACTGTCGTCAGTCATCGTCTCCCGGCGCCACCATGTATGATTTTGTTTTCTTTTATGTGATATATCTTTCATTTTCTGATTTTCCATATCTCGGTATTATGATTTTGTTTCATGTTGAGGTTCAATTGATTAAACCTTATTTTTCCATCTCCCGGTATTGATTTTGATATTGAGTTTAAAAATATATTAAAATCTAACAATGCCTAGAGTGTCAGGAATAGTTTGATTCTGGTGATATGCTAACTTGGGTGATAGATTAATTTCCATAACTTGTACGTATAGTGAAAAAATAGCTTGTATGTGGGAGCTGGGAGTAGAAAATCATCCCTCAAGTCATGTTGAACTCAGGACTAGGTAAAGGAGGCAGTGCACTCCTATATTTGTAGCCCGAGAACAACCATGTTCTCTCGGATGGGTAGAATCTTTATTTACCCCTGGGAAAACTTAGGACTAAGCCTTACATCTGAAAGGTAAAAGAAACTGAGGCTAGCATTTAAATAGTTTAACCTCGATGCTTCCTTTAAGTGTTTAATATTTATTAGCTCAGCTTTCAATAGACACTTCCAGGAATAGAATAGGCTTGATATAATTTTGTCGTTTTTGACCATTTGATTTTTTTCTTTTCGTAGTTAAGTAAAATCAATGGATAAGGAATGGATTCAAATGCCGAGATAGAAAGACATTACAATCCCTTGCGGAAAAAAAAAAATTTGTTCAGAAAAAAAGATTTGTTCAAGTGGAATCAAATTCCTACCAAAATAACTAGAAGTTCCAACTACTAAGAATCCTAGTGAACCTAAAAAAAGGATACATGCCCAACAAAAATTAATCATTTTTTGAGACACTGTTATAGTTTGTATCCATATATGTTCTGATTGTGAATTCATACTATATTAGATCCTCTTGCATTTGATTGGAATTGAGAGAATAGCCCAAATGAATTTGACTTTCTTTTTCTTGACCCCGAAGTAACTTTCATCAACTAACACTGTTCTGATGTGAAACTGAAATTGATATCACTGATATCATTGATATCAGTTTCATATCAGTGGTATCAATGAAACTTAACAAAACTGCTAAAAATGAACTGCAAAAGATATATCAGTTTCATATCTGACTACAAAAAATTCAGATATACTTCAATTCATATGCTTCAATGAACTGATACAGTTTCAATTTAAGCTTCACCGATATACTTCAATCATATCACTGATCAGTTTCAAAAAAATTCAAATATACTACAATTCATATGCTTCAATGAACTGATACAGTTTCAATTTAAGCTTCACTGATATACTGATCAATCATATCACTGATCAGTTTAAAAAAAATCAGATATACTACAATTCATATGCTTCAATGAACTGATACAGTTTCAATTTTAAGCTTCACTGATATACTTCAATCATATCACTGATCAGTTTCAAAACAATTCAGATATACTACAATTCATATGCTTCAATAAACTGATACAATTTCAGTGATATACAAATTCATATGCTATAATTTTAAGCTTCACTAATATACTTCAATCATATCACTGATCAGTAATATCAGTGATATCAGTATCAGTGATATCAGTTTCAATGAAATTGAAACTGATATCATATCATTGATATGAAACTTCAACCATTTCAGTATCCAAAACTACATCTCTGTTACATATCAAACTATTGAAACTTCAAACTATATCTCTGTTACAAGCCTATACTGAAACTGATATCATATGAAACTTCAACCATTTCAAACTATATCTCTGTTACAAGCCATATGACACTGATATTTCAAACTTCAACCATATGACATTGATATTTCAAACTTCAACCATATGATATTGATATTTCAAACTGATATCTCTATATTAAATAGTTACATATCACTGTTTCAATAGTTATATATCAGTATCAGTATCCAAAAATATATCACTGTTTCAAAACATATATCACTCCAAAACATATAAGTGATATCAATTTAATGTGTCATTTGGTGGTGCATCATGTTGGGAAGCTTGAACAATTGGTGATGTTTGTGAAGCTTGAAGTGGATGCACATCACATGATGATTGGACCCTCATATCACGTTCATGAATAACTGAGCCACTCCATTCTCCGCGAGATGAGCATATTGATAAACTCGAACCGGGCATCTAACAATAACCAAATATGATTGAAAATATAATTAATTTGATAATTTTAAATAGGTAAAAAATATAAGTATACAACTAATTACTCTAAAATAGGTATTTTCGGTCTCTTCGCCTACAAAAACTCCAAAACCTGAGATGTCATTGCTCTTTCCCTACAAACAGCCTAGGAAGCATATTAAAGGAGTTAGTAGTTCTTAAATAAGGGGATATAAGATTTTACTACAACATGGCTTCCATGAACTCTAGCTCCCCTACAACTCTTCCACTAGTAGTTCTACCTTTTCCTCTAGAAGATGTTGGTCTCGACCTTCTTGAATTTTCAATTTGTGCCTACAACAATCATCATTTTGAAGATGATGGTCTCGACCTTCCTGAATTTTCAATTTGTGCCTACAACAATCATCATTTTCAAATCAGTATCAATTTTTAGAAACTAAAACTGAACTGAGATATCAGTTTGTGAAACTGATATGAGATACCAGTTTGCATTCAATTCTGATTTGATATCAGTTTAGTTTGCATTTAGTTTGATATCAATGGAATGCTACCTTTGATATCTATAGTCACCATATCATCTGCTATCATAGCTAACTTGCAGAATTGTTACTATGGAATGCAGATTTGTTTGATCTATTTGATATCAATTTGCATTATGAAATCAGTTTCAGAACTGATATCTCATATCAATTTTCAGAAACTGATATGAGATATCAGTTTGTGAAATTGATATCTGATTTGATATTAGTTCTGAAACTAATATCTCATATCAGTTTTCAAAAACTGATATGAGATATCAGTTTGCATTCAGTTCTGATTTGATATCAATTTAGTTTGCATTCAGTTTGATATCAATGGAATGCTACCTTTGATATCTATAGTCACCATATCATCTATTTGATATCAGTTCTGAAACTGATATCTATTTGATATCAGTTCTGAAATTGATATCTCATATTAGTTTTGAGAAACCCTAAAACCCTATGTATAAAATTGATATTACTATGTATAAAAATGAACACATAAAACCTCTATATCAGTAGCCGATGGAGATGCTAATGCCCTAAGCGGACAACTTCTTCTGTTGTGCCCATCTTGCTTGCATAAGCTACAACTCATAACTACGCCTCTTTTGGATACTCTTGAACTACTCTCCTCTTCATGTACTTCTCTCCTTTTTTTCTTTGGCCGCCTGGGCATCTTTTTCACTGGTGGAGGTAAAACATGAGGCCCTTCAACTTGTGGCCACGTATCCTTTCCGGTTAATGGTTCCATAAGAAACTCATATGTCTTTAAATATGCCTCATTCTTGTAGTAATTATCTACGTAATTATCCGGATCTTCTTTAAGACAAACTATGCATGATATAGCATGATTGCAATGTATCCCAGATATGTCCCAATGTCGACATGAACATGTGCAATCCGACAGGTTAACAACATGCGACCTCTCCATTTGCTGAACCTCAAACTTCAAATTCTATGCAGGCTTAACATGGCAAAATCCGATTTATATGCTTGCATCTTAGCTTGCATCTTGGCCATTACCAATCGACGTATATCTTCAAGCATATCAATTATATGCTTCGATCTCGCCTTCAATATATATCCATTGACGTCTCACTTAAATTGTTTGTAATTGTTTCACACTTAGAATTTGTATTGATAAAGGCTTGGCAAAATTTCTGCACTCCAATAGCCGTGAAGTCTTGATGTGCTCGGGTTGAAATAACCGCAAGTTCATTCAAATGTTGGTTGAAGTCCGACTGCATAGTGCATCTAACGATTCTCCAAAAGCAAGATTTTAAAGCATGACCAACATGCTTTTTTTTTCCAATTTGCGTATACATGCCTAGCACAATTTCTGTGCTTAGCGGCAGGACCTCTATTTTAAATGGCATATTCAAGCCCCTACAACATAAACAAAAACTATCAATGCTACTAAAATAATCTAATGATATACTAAAATCAGTTTCAGAAACTACTAATTGTTGATATCAAGTATCAGTTCAATATTAAAAATAAACTTATGATATTAAAAATTACCTTCTGTTGATCACTAACAAGCGTCCAACCATACCCATGATCGATGCATAGTTCATCAAATAAGAGGCCCAAAAACTAACTCCAAGAATCATAGTTCTCTCCCTCTACCACAGCCCACGCAATTGGGAACATCTGATCATTCCCATCTTTGCCAACTGCTGAAAGCAACTGTCCCCCAAGAAAAGTCTTCAAAAAACACCCCTCAAATCTGATGATTGGCCTACATCCATGAAGAAATCCATTTCTTAAAGCATCGAAACCAATATACAGTCGTCTGAATACAGGAGGTGCACCTGTATGTGCCCGATCACACACAATGTTGAGCAAGCTTGTTCGGTTCACAATTCGGAGTTGTGCCAAATATGCACCAAGCATTGCATAATGCTCTTCAACCGATCCTCGAAGCATTTTTAAAGACTCCCATTTCGCTCTGTAGCTTTCATTCTAGGAATAGTAATGTAAAATTTGCTAAGCAAATCTTTTTCCATTTCCTCCACAGTCCAATTAGGATTGCTCCTAAATTTATGCAGATAGTGCTTTGCATCCAGCCCACAGTGGCTTATCTATTCCTCAAATTTCTTGTGCATTTGTGTTGACTTTCATATGTCTTCACAATCAATGTCACTTCACTCTTCATCCAACTAGCGTATATTCTCCAACGGCAACCAACCTCGCACTTTGCTTCCATTTTCTTTGTGCTTGTTCTACACCATTTGATATTATAACCATTCGCAATAGCATAGTTTTGAACAACTTCTTTAAAGTGGGCAGTCGACTCAAATTTCATTCCAAGTTCAAGTTTAACATCACTCACACGACCATCTGGATTATGATCTTTGCGGTGAACCTTTTTCCTCACAAAATTAGTGTCTAAAGCAGCTTCATCATCAGTAGTGACAGGTGTAATGATCTCATCATCGTTATTTTCATATTCACTAATCGGTTCATTGTCTTCAATTGTATCAGCTACATTTTCATCTTCATCTACATTTTCATTCAGTGTTGTTGTTGCATGCACTGTAATGGGCACCTCTTTAGAGAAACTAATATCATCACTTCTGTATTCAACAGTGACTGGTCTAAGGTCAATCTCTCTTCTTCCCTTCTTTATACATCTAGAAATCAAGTATTCATCATCACTTTGGCTTTCAAATTCAGTTGACACTACATCATCGTCAGTTTCTCCAACTAGATCATAGTCTTCATCCTCAGATGACTGTGGCCCTTCTTGTTCACTAGCCTGTACATTTGGGCAAACTGAATTGATTAGTTGTTCATAAGCCTATACATGTGGGCCAACCTGAGCTGAATATTCATCTTCAACATCAACATCAACTTCAGCCTGTATTTGTGCATCATCTACTGCTGCTGTATTTCTGAGAAAAACATCTACCTTAGATAGTTACACTCGATGTTGATGAGAAAAAAAAGTCATCTTCATTGGAATCACTACTAATATGTAACTGCAGAATAAACATGAAGAGTTAACATGCAATCATAATATGTAACTAATAATATTCATGCACGTACATTGATCGACTACATATCTATATTCATGCACGTACAAAAATATTGCATCTAAACCCTAATCCCTAAATATGATTGCATTAGTTTAAATAAAGCATTATATATAGGCAATCTGTATTGAATAAAACTTCAAATTAAACTTCAAATTAATGTTGAGTTGAGGGCATTACCGGCGCTGAGGGAGATGATCGGTTTGCTGGAGGTAGGACGGTCCTCCGAATCCTATTTGATCGCCGAACCATTGTTAGCCCGAGGCGACGAGGCAGCAAGAGATGGTCGACTTCACTATTGATAGCCCGAGGCAACGACGGCGAGATGGTCGACTTCACTGTTGATAGACCGAGGCGACGAGGCACAGCAGCGAAGATGACTTCACTGGAGGCAATGTGGGATGCTTATAATATCGCGACTTCACCAGAGGCGATGAGGCAGCAGATCGGCGATCGGCGATTGGCGACTAGCGAACGGGGGCGATTTCACGGGGTGACAAACAATAATCGAGTGGGGACAAATTTTAGTCGGGTATTAGGGATTAGGGCCGGATTTGATTAGGGTTTTTTCAAAAAATAAATAAATTAATAGCTGACGTGGCATTGGATGTAAGTTAAAAATTGATATTAAAAAAAATATTTTTAATGATCTGCTGACGTGGTAACGCGATTATTAAAAAATTAATTTTTAATATGCTGAGTCAGATGCCACGTCAGCACCTAACGGTGAAATTGACGGGCATCTAACGTCGGGCTAGAATTGATATCAATTTGATAGTTTGGGATGTAATTGATACAAATAAAAGTTTGGACTAGATTTGTGACAAGTGCCATAGTTTGGGCTAGATTCGTCAATTAACCCTTTATAAAACTCAACAAAGTGAGTAATTACACTTACAAACCCACAAAGGATACATTACAAGCAGAAAAACAAACTACAAAAGCATGCTCACAATGTCGAGCCAAGACAAACAAAACAAAACCCTTGATTCAGGAGTCTGGTACCAGGATTTATCGCCATACGCAGACTTGGTTGCAAGACCTCCCGCGACCAGAGAGTTGAAGGGCAAGGAGGGGAAGATAGGATCCCCAGCTCTGCAAACCTAGAATCATGGACAATGTCCCAACCAGCCGAGGGGACAGCTCGCAAATCTGCACAATGCCTCCGCAAGCGCGTAGTGACGGTGGCCATCCTGTCGTAAGCTCGACGGTATGGACCTATAGCGGAGTCCTTGCCTTCCGCCTTCCTTTTTAAGCTCGGAGGTATGAACCTACAACAATCAGCGAACCAGTCGCCACCAACTCATAAACAGCCTCAGGTGGAACGATAACCTTCGACACTTCCCACTCCATGATCTCTAACACATACAACATGCAGAGGGCTACTTGTAGGCCCAAAGCAAAAACTGTCATCTTAAACAAACGATATCACATTCCCACTAGCGGAGCCACATCCGATACTTAATGCCTCAGAAAATGCAAAGTAAATCTTTTAGTTATCTGGCAGCGCATAAAATATTTCCTTCCCCATGCAGCCATCTTAATCACTCAAAATAGGGTCAATTAATGAATATATCCCGACTTTTACCGAAATTCTCAAATCTATCCCATTTTTCATTTGTTTCAAATGGGGGCTCCATTTTTTTATTTCTTTCAATTATATCATACCGTCAATTCGAAGTTAATTTTTCCGTCTACGAGCTGACTTGGCAATGCTGACTTGTATTTTTTATCTATTTAATGTCCAGTTAGTAAATAAATTAATTAAAAATCAATTAATGAATGAGCTACACCCTAACTCCTTTTATAACCTCGAGCACCTCCCTCGCCGCACCACCGCCATCGCATTGCCGTCGCCGTCGGCAGCTCTTCCTTGCCGCTATTTTCTCCGGACCAACATCGACCGTGTCAAGCTCTGTGTTGTTCGTGACGGTGTGCTCCATGTCGACAACATCGACATCAACATTGATAGTGTGACCGCATCAATAATTTGTGTTCTTCCACCAGATCGCTACAAAACAAATGCTATGGAGTATAAGGAGGAGCAGATGCAGGAAGACGTGGCAAGCGTGGTCGTCCAACTTCTTGTGCGCGTCGACAACCTTGCCGACAGTCGCCCATCCTTCTTCGCCCCTTACTCCGACTCCACCCCGATGCCCCACGTCCGCCGTGCTGCAGTCGCTGACACCCCGGAGAAGAAGCTCACGCTCTTCACCTTCTGTCTTGCCCAGCTCGAGAAGTCCGCGAGCGGCCTCGACATGCTGGCCTTCATTTGGGCCACCGTCGTCCTCCTCGGTGGCTTCGCTATCACGCTCGAGCCCAAGGACTTCATCTTCATTACCATCATCCTCGTCACCGAGAGCTCTAGAATCTTCAGTAGTAGCCATGAGCTAAGTTGGCAGCATCAGTCGACAGGGACACTCGCCGCGACTGGCGGGAGGTACAACTTTCGGGCGCTGCAGTCCAGCTCGCGGTTCTTCATTTGGGTCGTCAAGGATGCCGCGCATCCCTTCTCTGTCTTCGAAAGAGAATGTGGCAGCTCAAGGCGAAGAGCCATGACGGTAGCCACTTCGATGCCAGCGGCAAGCAATGACCTTAGTAGCACAGAAAGCACACTACAACAGCGGACATGGAACACTCCTCATGTGCGAAGGTGATGTCAACGATGAGCTTGACGCGGTCGATGAGGTTGGCGATGAGGTTGTTCATGACGGTGATGTCGGCGGCAAGATCGGTGTTGGCGAAGGCCTGTACAGCAGCCGACCCAGCATCTTGACGTGGTCGATGTTGGTCCGAAGAAAATAGTGGCAAGGAAGAGCTGCCGGCGGTGATGGTGCGGCGAGGGAGGTGCGCGGGGTTATAAAAGGAGTCAGGGTGTAGCTCATTCATTAATTAATTTTTAATTAATTTTTTTGCTGATTGGACATTAAATAGATAAAAAAAATACAAGTCAACACTGGCACAGCCAAGTCAGCTCGTAAAGGAAAAATTAACTCCAAATTGATGGTATGATGTAATTGAAAGAAATTGAATATTGGAGCCCCCATTTGAAACAAATGAAAAGTGGGAATAGATTTGGGAATTTTGGTAAAAGTCGGGATATATTCATTAATTAACCCCTCAAAATATCACAAAGCCACGTGGAAGCAACCTCAACTCCTAGAGATCCCTCGGATCACAAGAAAGCCGAGATCGTAAACCGACATTACTTAGAGTTCGACACAGAGTCCTCCAGACTGCAATCGAGCTCGAGAGTTAATTGTGAACTGGACTAGTACTATTGGGCTCGACCGGATTAGCCCCAACGGTGCCCACACTTCTGAACCCAACTCGAGCCAGACCAAATGGCTACGCCCGAGGGGTTCATCCGGCCATACAAGGACATCCACATCTTCCTTAATTACGAGGGATACGCCATTACAAGCCCAACATCTCCGAGATCAGCCTCGACCAATTTCGAGCAATATCCCCGCGAGATTATCGGACGACATCATCACCTTAGCCTACAACAAATACATACACGACACGCCTTAGACAACCTAAAATCCAATTTTCATTTCCTCCACCTCAATTTCCTACTAACTTGAGCGACTACACCTAGACAAGAGATGCACTGAACCATACCATACCATACCAATAATAATAATAATAATAATAATAATAATAATAATAATAATAATAATAATAATAATAATAATAATAATACATGTACTAGTATCATTATATATAATAATATAATAAAATATTGTATTATTAATATTTTACGTCATCTAGTATATAATATTAATTGTAATCAATATAATTATGTAATTTAAGTGTGATAAGCATATTATAATATTTTTCTTTAAGCACTTTTCCACTTTCTTAGTCGTCACCAAACATGATTTTTGAAAAAAAAACACATGGTTATCTATTTTTCCTCATCAATGGGTCGGAAGGGAGATCTTTCAGGCATATGAGGGGGTTGCGGCAGGGAAATCCCCTCTCCCCCCTCCTCTTCAATTTGGTTAACGATGCCTTATCGAGGCTTATTTGCATAGCTATGAATGAAGGTTTGGTAATTGGGGCTCTGCATCCCTTTCTCCAGAAGAGTATTTTCTATATTTTCTTTGCAGATGATCTACTTATTTTTAATAGGACGGACAAGGGCTCCATCAGATCTCTTGGTCTTCATCTCAGATGTTTTGAATTATGCTCCGGTTTAAAGCTTAACACACAAAAGACTAAAGTGATTCACATTAATGGTGACAACACTAAAGCGGCTTTGGCAGTCGAGATTTTAGGATGCTCAGTCGGAGCTTTCCCTCTTATTTATTTGGGTCTCCCACTAAGACCTGGTGGTCTTACTAAGGCAGATTGGACCCAGCTCATTACCAGAATGGACTCTGCTCTTGCTTCTTGGCAAGGTCCCCTTCTCTCCAGAGTAGGACACTTGACCTTGGTCAACAGTGTTTTTACCAGTCATGTATCTTACTTCGTTTCCATCTTTCTAGCGCCTCAATGGGTCTGCAAGCAAATCAACAGAAGAAGGACTTTCTTCTGGATGGGAAGAGGCTTGGGGATTCTGGACCTCCCCTCCCACAATCAGGCCCGTTTGGGCAAATGGATCTGGAAATTTTTTCAACAAGGGGGGATGCCTTGGCAACTCATTCTCTCATCTCTTTACCCCAGATTCCTTGAGCTTAATACTGGGGATAGACTTTATTTGTTGCCTATTTGGAGGAAAATCAGTAGTCTTTTTGACGCCCTCTGTCCTTCGTCTATTCTCACTATGGGTGACGGTTCTTCCCTTCAGCTCTGGCATACTTTGTCCTTCAATGGCTTCAGTCTCCGAGATAGATACCCGACCCTTTTCTCGGCTGCTACCTACCCGGATATACTCGTAGCTGATGCGCAGGCTAGGGACCATTCGGGATCGATGTTTGGATGGAACTTGAGCTTCAGATATCTAGTTCCTATCGCACTTCTGCACAACCTTGTGGTGGATTTGGCTCCTCTCCTCTCTTCTGCACAACTTCTGATATATATCCACCAGGACGCACAAGGAAGACAAAGAGCTCTTCCGTCTGATTATGATATGGAGGCATAAGATTTGGCACAAGCGCAATATCAAGGTTTTTGACAATCGTAGAAGAACCTTTTCAGAACTTGCCACAGAAGCCACTGCGACCTTATTATTAATGCCTTAATGTGTACTCTTTTTCTTGTCTGTGGTGGACCCACGGGTCATGTCCTTTCTTTTATATGTGTTCTTTGTTTTTATTCCCCATACTTGTATTCCCTTCACATCTCTTGAATTGAATACAAATTTTTTTTCGTTAAAATTTTTTTTATTCAAGGTATAATATTTTTTTTTTATGGATTGCTTGAATATTAAACAATGCCAGAAAGTAGTTACAACACTTTTCAATTAATTGTCTATGTTATGAAAATGCTATATATACGCGCAAAAGTCGTTACAATTAGCTAGAGATCAAATTTATGCCCTCGAGCAATATGATTGGATATCTAACTACTAAGTTTGTTCAACCAATGGATCGATCGAATTTTTTCTTTATCACTTACTGGTTAAAGGAAAATGTTAACTCACCCTTGGCTAAAGTAATATATATAATTTCATGAATTCTTCCTCATCTAATTCTACTTGATTACATAATATTTGACGAATCCAACATGGTGCATGCATCCGAGTCACATAGGATGGCTCGTTCAACAAATCATTAAGGGGGTGTTCGGTTGCTCGCAAGTGCAAATGCTGTAAAATCTATTAGCATGCAAAAATAAATGCCCACAAATAGATTTTGCAGTCTACCGTTTGGTTGTCCGCATGTAGAGTTGTAACTTCTATTAGCAAGCATTTGATTGGCCGCAAATGAAAGTTGCAATTACACTTGCAACTTGCAACTTGCATTTATGAATTCCTTCGAGCCGGGCTGAGCACGAATTTTTTTGGGTCGGACCGAGCTGGGCAAGGATGGGTCGAGCCGAGCGGGGCTAGGCCATGCACGAATTTTTCTGGGCTGGGTCGGGCATGAATTTTTTCGGGCTGTGCTAGGCCGAGCAAGAATATTTCAGGGACGGGTCGGGCACGAATTTTTTTGGGCCAGGCCGGACATGAATTTTTTGGGACGGGTTGGGCACAAATTATTTCGGGACCGGTTGGACACGAATTTTTTCGGTCGGGCCGAGCATAAATTTTTCTGAGTCAGGCAACGCAAGGCCGGGCACGAATTTTTTCGGACCGGGTTGGGAACAATTTTTTTTGGGTCAGGCCGGGCCGGGCAAAAAATTTTTTGGGCCGGACTGTGCACAAATTTTTTTGGGCTAGGCCGGGCACAAATTTTTTTCGGGCCGGGCAAGAATTTTTTTTTGGGTTGGGCCGTGCATAAATTTTTCGAGCTGGGTCGGGTACGATTTTTTTGGGTCAAGCCAAGCCGAGTTGGGCCATGCACGATTTTTTTCGGGCCAAGTCGGGCATGAAAGTTTTCGGGCTGTGCCTAGTGTGAATTTTTTCGGGCCGGGCCGGCACTACTAGAATTGTCGTCATCACTGACGGCTCAGACTGTGGCTGAACTGTCGATGATAGATATCACAGATGGCATCAACCGTGGAAAACCACCGTCACTGATGCGCACGTCTCAAATAAGTTGTGACGGTCGCGCTCGGCCATCACAAGTAATCATCAGCGACAACCGCGTGCACTGTCGCTGAATAAAAATCATCAGTGACGAATTTATGCGGCTGTCACTAATACCAACCATCAGCCACGACCCAGTCTCGTCGGTGATACTATTAGCAACCGTGATATTTGGTGCTGCCGAGACCATCCATCATTTACGATAAGCTTTCAGGCACGGCTTAGTGACAGTGCACTGTGGACAAGCCGTGGCTAAAGGTGTATCATGTAATTGAAAAAACTAAAAATTTTGTAAATTTTTGTATACAATGATATATCGAGTACAAACTATTTTCAATCACATATTACAATGAGAAAACATCATACACATGCATTTGAAACCGAACATATAAGTTTTACATAAATATCATCATTATCAGCCTCAAACCGGAGGCAAACAATTATCAAAATATCATCTATATACAACCAAGTATCAAAATATAAACACAATACTATTAATCAAAATCTCATGCTAGAATTTCAAGTTGCAACTAATAAATGCTACAAAATACTTTTGCAGCCAACCAAATAAATTTGTTATCTAAATCCTGCAATTAGAGTTGCAGCATTTGTACTTGCGGGCAACCAAACGCTCCCCTAAGTGTGATTGTCTAAGCCTTTCACTAATTAGCATGGCAACAATGGTGGAGGTGGTCCTGATCTACGAGATCTAGGATGGTAACCTTGTGCATTCGACCTTTGCATGTAATGTTGATAAGTGATGACTAATATATAATATAAACAATTAATATAAAAATGGGAAAAAAATGTTACATATCAATCATCGATATCATCTGAATAATAATCAATTGGTTCATTCTCTTATTCACCCATCTCATAATCGTCAAAACTATTTCCTCTTCCTCATTATCTGCTTCATCTAATTCAACATCAACACTTTCTTCGTGAAAACCTTGTGCAATGACTAAATTGTGAGTTGAATTTCCACACTACAAGGGGGGTGAATAGTATGTACTAAGGTTAATGTCTACTTTTCAATTCTTACTTGTTTAATTTTTACCTTAGGCACAATGAGAATGAATACTTAGCAAGAAAATGAAATGACGATTGAAAATAAGCCAAGCATGCACACACACACACACAATAAAATTACTCTTTTTATTCTGCACATTTCCCTTGTGTCTAATATCACTTGTAGCCATTGTAGGAGGAACTTACACGGTCTCACAAGTGGCCCTTGGCCCACGTGACGTATCGTTCCTCCTCGGCCAATCTCCACTATTCTCGGTGCTACAAAGCCTCCATAAGCAATTGGGACCTAGTTTTCACCGGTCTAAGCTTGTTAGCTTCAGTGCCCCACTCAGCGAGCACAACTTGGTTTTCACCAGTGTAGTTCGCCAGCCTTAGTGCCTATTACGGGCTCCCACGCCCCCAACGGCCCCAAGTGCGCTTCTCGCAAGTTCGGTTTTCACCGAGTTTGGTCTTCAGCCCTAAATGCGGCCTCTAGCTCAGCCCGACACGCTGTATTATTATTATTATTATTATTATCATCATCATCATCATCATCATCATCATCATCATCATCATCATCATCATCATCATCATCAAATTATTTACCAAGTGACGCTCGTGGCTGGTGAAAGGAATGGACTTGCCAGTATGATGAGCGAGTGAACCTTCCATTGGTGTCATCTTATTTTGGTGCATCGTTCGAGAGGCATCCTCTCGCTCGTTTGACGCCTAGACGTCAACTAGTGCATCCCATATATCGTTGGTCATCCAAGTGGGCCCATGTCCCTTTAGTAGTAGTAGTATCGGGATCCCTCTATCGCCGCCAATCTCTACGTTGGCCTCCTACCGCGTTCGATGAAGGATATGGTTCAAAAGCTTTTTCGAATATGCTTTCCTAGTATCCTCCACCTGCACCTGAATGGCAAGATCCAAAGTATATCGAACATAAAAAAATAAAAGTTATATAACACAATCATTTCAAATATTAATGCAATTAATTAAATTATGTTTGATAAATTACTATACCTTGAACTCAACCCATAGCATGTCTTGGTAATGCTCCCGCACATGGGCCCACAATTGCCATGACTCTTGGAAAAATCTCTTAATAATGGCACTAATGTCGCGTGTGACATCATCGTGCTCAAACCTACAACTCAAGTATAACAACATAAACATCAATTAATTAATTAACATTTATAATAAATTTAATTTGATACTTACTTTAGACTTTTCAATGATATCCGTCGTCGTAGGTATGTGGATGAGGGTATTGGAGCCCCTTAGTTAGGCCCACGAGGCCTATGACAGCCTTGAGCCTTCAGGGTCGATGCAGCTACTGGTGCTGGTGGTGGTAGATCTTCTATAACAATGATGGTGGAGGAGGGCAGTGAAATGGCTCTAGAAGTTGATGGTACATTGGCTCACAGGATGGTAACCTTGTGTAACCGATGTAGTCATAGGGGGTATATATGGAGGTGGCGACAATGGTGGAGGTAGTCCTGATCTACGAGATCTAGGATGGTAACCTTGTGCAATCGACCTTTGCATGTAATGTTGATAAGTGATGACTAATATATAATATAAACAATTAATATAAAAATAGGAAAACAATGTTGCATATCAATCATTGATATCATCTGAATAATAATCAATTGGTTCAATCTTTTATTCACCCATCTCATAATCTTCAAAACTATTTTCCTCTTGTGCAATGACTAAATTGTGAGTTGAATTTCCACACTAGAGGGGGCACTAAGGTTAATGTCTACTTTTCAATTCTTACTTGTTTAATTTTTACCTTAGGCACAATGAGAATGAATACTTAGCAAGATAATGAAATGACGATTGAAAATAAGCCAAGCATGCACACACAATAAAATTACTCTTTCTATTATGCACATTTCCCTTGTGTCTAATATTACTTACAGCCATTACAGGAGGAACTTAGACGGTCTCACGAGTAGCCCTTGACCCACACGACGCATCGTTCCTCCTTGGCCAATCTCCACTATTCTCGGCGCTACAAAGCCTCCATAAGAAATTGAGACTCGGTTTTCACCAGTCTAAGCTAGTTAGCTTCAGTGCCCCACTCAGCGACCACAACTCGGTTTTCACTAGTGTGGCTCGCCGGCCTTAGTGCCTACTACGGGCTCCCATGCCACCAACAGCCCCAAGCGCACTTCTTGCGAGCTCGATTTTCATCGAGTTTGGTCATTGGCCCTAAATGCGGCCTCTAGCTCAGCCCAACACGCTCTTAATGAGCAACACAACCCTAGGCATGTTTCTCGCGAGTTCAATTTTTATTAAGTTTGGTCCATGGCCCTAAATGCAGCCTCCGGCTCAGCCCAACATGCTTTGAATGAGAAATATGACCCCAAGTGCGCTCCTCGCGAGCTTGGTTTTCACTGAGTATGGTCCTCGACCCTAAATGCGGCCTCTAGCTCAGCACGCTCTAAATGACCAACACAGCCCCAAGCTCACTTCTCGCAAGCTTGGCTTTCACCGAGTTTGGTCCTTGGCCCTAAACGCGGCCTCCGGCTCAGCTCGACACACTATAAATGAGCAACATGACCCCAAGCACACTTCTCGCGAGCTTGGTTTTTACCGAGTTTGGTCCTCTGCCCTAAATGCGGTCTCCGACTCAGCCCGACACGCTTTAAATGACCAACATGATCCCAAGCGCGCTTCTCGCAAGCTCAATTTTCACCGAGTTTTGTCCTCGGCCCTAAATGCGGCCTTCGGCTTAGCCCGACACGCTCTAAATGAGCAACATGACCCCAAGCGCGCTTCTCGCAAGCTCAATTTCCACCTAGTTTGTTCCTCGGCCCCTGAAGCCACTACACCCAGCACCAGAGCCTTTACTCAACCCCTCGCGTGTGGTTTGGCCTTACACTCCTCGGCGAGCTCGGCTGAAGCCCTGAGTGTGGTTCTCGCCCCCTAGAGCCACTGCTCGAAGCCCTTACTCAACCTCTCGTGCGCGGTTTCATCGCACTCTCCTCGGCGAGCTTGGCTTGCACCCCCCGAGTGCGATTCTCGACCTCCAATTAAAGTTGTTGTTTTTGGCCTCGGCGCCTTACTTGCAGTTACCAAATAGGTAACCTCAAATTTAAATATTATTTTTCTAACCAAATATGCAGATTAATAGAGCCTTAACAAATCGAGGAGCCGATCAATCTCAGAAAGAACACAATAAGGATAAACATGAAAAAACTGTTGGGTCATAGAGGACCGGGCAAGTTACAAAAATTTTGTTTACATGCCGCGGAAATATGAAAATCGATTCTCTACCCAATCGGATCCATGCATCTCGATTAAATCAATACTATTTTAAGGATTATACCTTTGAAGACCGAACTTCGTCTTCTACTCCGTGAATCCAAGATCACAATTGTTGGTGAAATGGCCACACTAGAGGGGGGTGAATAGTATGTTAACTAATCAATTAGTCTAAATTCGATTTTAAACGTTTTTTAAGTTACTTAGGCAATTCACAATTCTAATATTAAATGCGGAAGCAATAAGTAAGGCAATTAAGCAAACATAAAAGAGATAATGCTAACACAATTATTTATAGTGGTTCGGCCCCAATGCCTACTCCATTACCTAAGCACCACACTTAGGATTTCCAAACTAAGTTTACTAGATTATATCATTTCCCTTACAAAGAGGACTTTACACCGGAAAGTCTCCGCTCTCAAACCGAAGGCAGTTCCACACTTGGAAGTATCCCGCCTTCCTACCGAGAGCACTCTCCCATCTCAACTTAAGGGACAACTCAACTAATCCTAGTCACTAAGTTTACAATGGTGGGTTTAAGCCTTAACACCAAGGTAACCACCAACTCAATCAAACCTAGCAACCTAGGTTTACACAAGCTTTAATACAATGAAATAAACACTAAAATACAACAACTAATGGAGCAATAAATCAAACAATAAATACTTAGCTCCAAAAGAAATTCTCTAGTCCTCTTGATGCCTCAAATTGATGAATTGATGAAGTTTGAAGGCTATGTCAAGGAGATGAGAGATCAAACTAGAGTTTACAAGAATGGTGGCTGAATTAAGCTCAATGATCATCAAAATATGGCTCAAAGTATGTTGGATGAAGAGTGGAAGGCTTGCTAAGGCTTCTATTTATGAGCCTTGAGGAGATGACATGAAACAGCCAACTCAATTGGCGGAAAACTAGCCATTTTCGTCGCCTGATCGCAGGTCCGGTTGATCGTCGGTCGATCGACCGAGTGACCGAAGGCAAACTACCATTTTTTGTCACACTTCGATCGACCGACTTGCCTATTGCCAGTTTTTGGTAGCATTCGGTCGACCGAAACTGGGCAAACTGCACTGCTTGGTTGTTTTTGCTTGTTTGCTCGATTCTAGGTTTCGTCTTTGCTAAGTCTACTTATATAACATTTCTCAATAACTTTAAAACTTAAATGTTATATAAGAATTACCCCCCATTTGGATTCAATAAAAATATCTAAAAAATCAAAATCCTTAAGTATCAAAATCTAGTTTTTGGGTCTAGTACAAATTTCCGGAAAACAGAAATTTTCTAATATCTCGGGTCAAATATGGGTATGCTTCCAAAAATTCCTTTAAAATACCTTGTTATCTAGTTTTTACCCGAGGAACAATTATGGCTATTTTTTGTGTCAAGAAAATGTCTAGGTCATATAGCCCTCCAATGAGCTCCCTAGGCTTAGTGAATTTCAAGGCGATTTTCGGATTTTCATATTTTGGGATTCGGGTTTGGTTTTGGGGTTTTTTGTATCATAAAAAGGATTACATCACATGCTAGACACTCTAAACCTAAACTCTAACTTCCCGAAGAATCCCGAGCGTCGACGAGCGTCCTTGCCGATTTCTTTGATTTTTCCGATCGGGGACGTCATGCGCTAACGATTTGGAACCTGAAAGTATTTCTCAATGAAACATTAGTTCCATATTTGTTATCATCAAAACTGAGATTAAAATCAAGGTAGAAAACCTTAGGCCAACAATCTTCCCCTTTTTGATGATGACAAACATCCATAAGAAAATATCTTTATATTAAGCATAGAGGATATCAAACATGGGATTTCTCCCCCTATCAACATGCATATTATGAAAATAAACTCCTCCTATCTGTATGCATGATTTTCCTATATTTTCTTACCTTTAATCCATATTTTTCTTCCCCTTTTGACATCACTCAAAAATGGCAAGAAAATTCAATCAAAAGTCAAAGTTGAAACTCTAAAAGATTTTTCAAAACCGCGAAAGTCTCAACTCAAGGGATGAAAGCAACACATCTAATAAGAGACTAAGTCATACATGATATCGTGAAATGATAAATGAAATCCAAAACCAAGAATCATGTAGTAACTTAAGTATCGATATTTTCAAGTATCGGTCAAATAGTCAATAATCACTTTAGAAATAATTTTTCTCATCAAATGAGTAGAACGATACCATAAGTGAATTTAAAATATCATACTTCAAGTCTCGATCAAAGATTTTGACGAAAATCTGAAGTATCGAAAAATGAGCACTTACGAAGAACGATAATTTAAAGTTTCGAAATCCAATTTCAAAAATCCAAATCAAATCACATTCATACTCAAGATTTTCAAAATTTTTATGCCATAAACTAGATTTTTCAAGGAAGATACAGATTCAAGAATCAACAAAAATTCATTTTTCTGCATTTTTCAAAAATTTATTGAGTTCCAGTGGCATTTTCGTAAATATAAGTCATTTTGTCAAACATTTTCAGATTTCATCCAAACTTTCTAGATACCAAAGTATGATCATCTAAAGCATGTATATTAAGTTTGAGATGAAAATAATATCATTTGGTCAAAATATTACCTTAGCATGATTTCATTCAAAAATAAGCATGTTAACATGAAATTGCTAAGTATCAATTTTTAACATTTACTCATGATTTTTCAAATTTAAACACATGGACACCTAACATGAATAAATCTAAACATGTTTGTGAAGTTTGAACTCAAAATGAGATTTCTAGGTCAAACGTTTTAACTTTGAGTCCCCTAAGATGATCTACATATCACTTTGATGATCTACACATGAATTTTCAACTCTAAACACCTAGAAGAATGTCATGTGTATATCTAAACATGTTTCATGAGTTTGGACTTAAAAAGGAAGTCTCTACTGTCAAATTTTAACCTAGGGCAACTTTCATTCAATGAAACTTGCATAAGTACTAAAATTCTACCTACTCATGAGAATTCAATGATTTATCATGCAATTCTAATCATGAGTATAGAGACACCAATGCAGCATGAATATTGAGGTATTATGCTAAGATTTTTACGAAATTCAAAGATATACCTCTTACATGAGAATTTTGCCAAACTTATCATTTTCCTCCTAATAGCCTTCCACTTTCATAAATGTCAACTTGCAAGCCGAAAATTATTAGTAGCACAATGATATAATAACTAGCAAGTTAGCATACTAAAAAGCAAGGTAAAATAGAAATCTTCATTTGAGAATTTCAACCTAAGCTAGATAGTAAAAAAATTGTTTCAAGTAAAATCGTCATGAAACCAAAATGAATCGAGAGATCTTAAAATATGAAAAATTGAAACATAAGATCTCCAATCCTTCCTATTGGTTGAAAACCGAAAGGCCAAAATGAGCCTACGATTTAGAACCGCAAGGTCGCATGAGCCCGTTATAGGCTACATAGGTCTCCGAAGAGACCGGAAATCAAAAACAAAATCATTTTTCAAAAGACTCTTATCAAGAGCGGGGAATCTACTAATATTAAGCATATATCAAAACTCCAACTCTAATTTAAAACAAGTATAGGAGATAATACCAAAGTGTTTGATGCCAATAATTTCATTACCCAAGGCATCATGATGACTTGAAGTTGCAACTTTGAAATGGTACAATCATTGAATCCTCAAACAACTTCAATCAATCAACTTCATCTCACCCTTGTGTGGTAGCTCCCCCAACAATAGAGCAAGAAATCTTTGTTGGCTTAAGGTTTTCAACCTTGATCTTAATCTCGGTTTTGATGATAACAAACATGGAACTAATATTTCATTGAGAAATCTTTTAGGTTCCAAGTCGGTTAGCGCTCGACGTCCCCGATCGGAAAAATCAAAGATATCGGCAAGGGAGCTCGTCGGCGCTCAAGAATCTTGAAGGAGTTAGAGTTTAGGTTTAGGGTGTTTAGATATATTGTATATCCTCTTTATGATGGTAAGAACCCTAAAACCAAACCCAAAACCCAAAACCCAAAACATGAAAACCCGGAAACCGCCCTGAATTCACTAAGCCTAGGGAGCTCCTTGGAGGGCTATATGACCTAGACATTTACTTGACATAAAAAATGGCGGTAATTGTTCCTTGGGTTAAAATTAGATAACAAAGTATTTTTTAGGAATTTTTGCAAGCCTTTAGCCTAACCATAATTGACTCAAAAGAGTAGAGAATTTCCATTTTTCGAAAATTGTATTAGACCCCAAAAACTAGATTTTGATTATTAAGGATTTTGATTTTTTAGATATTTTTATTGAATCCAAATGGGGGGCAATTCTTATAAATATTATATAAGTAGACTTAGTGAAGATGGAACCAGAAAACAAACAAACAGAACCAAACTGCCCAGCCCAGTCCAGGTTCGGTCGACCGAATGCTGCCAAAAACCGGCAGTAGGCAATTAGATCGACCGATCGGTCGATCGAAGTGTGCCAAAATTTGGCAGAGGGCACATCGATCGACCGATCGGTCGACCGGATTGCAGATCATAGGAATCGTGTCTGGCGGTTGACCTGTCGGTCGACCGCACAGAGAGATTGAGCTAGCGATCGATCGGTCGATTGATCGACGATCGATCGACAAGCGACTGAATGGCGGAAACAGCTAGTGTTCCATTCGTTACATTCCATTTCTTCTTGGCTCTATAAATACCCAAACCCAGCCTTCCTTAAACAACTTTTGATCACTCTAAAAATTTTATTAAACCAATTCTTGATCATTCTAAAGCTTTTCTTGAGCCATCCGTTTGATAACCCTAGTTTCCAGGATAACACCTTGATTTAGCCTTCAAGATTTATCGATTCATCATCTCAAGGCATCAAGAGGACTAGGGAGTGTCTTTTGGAGCTAAGTACTCATTGTTTGATTTATTGCTCCAATTGTTATTGTATTTTCTTGTTTATTTCATTGAATTTGAACTTGTAAGAAGACCTAGTATGAGGTCTTGTGATTGAGTGGTATCCTTGGTGTAGAAGGAGTAAAGCCACTTGTGTAAATATAGTGTACTAGGATTAGTTGAGTTGTCCCTTAGAATTGAGGTGGAAGAGTGCTCTCGGTAAGAAGGCGGAGACTTTCGGGTGTGGAAGTGCCTTAGGTTGAGAGCGAGACTCTTCGGGTCAAAGTCCTCTTTGTAAGGGAAACATCATTAATCTAGTAAAACTAAGTTTGGAAATCCTAAGCGGGGTGCTTAGGTAGTAGAGTAGGCATTGGGGCCGAACCACTATAAATTCTTGTGTTTGCATTGACATTCTGTTTGTGCTTAATTATTTTATTATTGCTTTCGCATTTAGTCACTCAACATGTAATTTGCCTAAGTAACCAAAAAAATGATTAAAATCGAATTTAGGCTAATTGATTAGTAAACATACTATTCACCCTCCCTATAGTGTGGTCATTTCATCCAACAATTGGTATCAGAGCGGGTCGTAGATTGAGATTTCACCATCTCGTCTACATCTAGTCTTGATTTGGAAACGGCTCTAGAGAGTGTAGCGTCTATACCTCCTAGGTTCGATGAATCTAACTTTGGTCTTTGGAAGAGTAGAATATATATTTTTCTAAAGACTCAAGGTTTAGGTGTTTTTAACATGGTAAAAATCAAATATATTGAACCTAAGAAAAATATGGATGCATGGAACCAAGAACAAATTAATAGGTTTGAATTAAATGCTAAGGCAACAAATTGCATATATTGTTCCTTGGACAATAACATTTTTGAAAAGATCATACATTGTACTTCCGCATTCGATATTTGGGCTTGCTTAAATGTCTTGTATGATTATGCTAAAACCGAGGAGTTAAAAACTTTTATTGAAGGAAGTGACGACAATGATCATCCTTCCAATACTAACATGGTGTTTGAAGCCCAAAGTGTCTCTAGTCATAGGAGCACTAAAAATCGGAAACAGAAGGTGATTTGTCATGTGTGCAAAGAAAAATGGTATGTGAAGAAAAATTGCCCAAGCATGAAGAACAAAGCAAGGAAGAGGTCAAGTGCTTCCACCTCCACCTCTCACTCACTTGAAGCACCCTCTAGCCATGACTATGAAGCCACATCCAAAGCTTGCCTCATGGTTGCAAATAATGAGGTACCTTCTTCTTCTTCATCTAGTTATGATGATGATAATGATAGTACTAGCTCTTCTAGTTCACATTATATGCAATATGATGAGTTAGTAAGTGAATATAAGAAAGTGTACACCTTGCTAGTTAAAAAGGACAAGGGAAATGAAAAATTGAAGAAAGAAAATTTAGAGCTTAGCTCACATGTGCATGCATTAGAATTAGAAAATGACAAATTAAAGACTAATTTTTATTGATTCTTGCCATGATACATTGAACCTTGAGCTAAAAGCTTTGAAACATGAAAATGTAGGTTTAAAAGATAAATTAAAATTTAGGAATGATGATTTCAAAATTAAGAATGAAAAATTGAAAGTTGAAAATAACATGTTGAAATCTCAATTGCATGCATTGCATAAATTCATGAATGATTTGAAAAATGTGATGTTGATTTTGAGTAGGCAAGTTAATACTTCCTCTTTTAATTCTAAAAATCAAAATGTCTCATGTAGGAAATCTCAAAAGAAAAATGTTTCCTTTAAGAATGCTCATACTAATCATAGTTCACATGTTAAGCATTTTAATGATAAATCTCATGTCCATAGCAAAAAGGAAAAGAAGTTTAATGAACATTGCTTTTGTTGTGGTACTTTTGGTCATGGCATATATGATTGTGCATTTAAAAGAGATCCAAGTGCGGCAAGGGCACTTTGGATTCCTAGGCCTACTAACCCCCAAGGACCCTAAGTCATTTGTGTACCAAAAGTCTCATGCTCTTTGGTAGGGGAAGCTACCACACAAGGGTAAAGGAGATTGAAGAATTGAAGTTGACCAATGAGTTGAAGGAAGGATCCCTGCATGGTTGCAACTTCAAAGTCTTCACCTAGACTAGATGTCTATGGTAAAATTAATTGACATCAAATACTTTGGTATCATCTTCTAATCAATATTGATCTACTTAAATTGAAGTTTTTTATACTATGCATAATTCAATTGAGATTTGTCCGCTCTTAATATGGTTTATCAAATGATTTTTTGAAATTTTGATTTCTTGGTCTCTTCGGAGACCTATGTGGCCTGTAATGGGCCTAAGCGATCTTGCGGTTCTAAATCGTAGGCTAATTGTGGCCTTTCGGTTTTCAACCAATAGGAAGGGTTGGAGATCTTATGTTTCAAAATTTTATATTTTGAGATCTCTCGATTCGTTTTAGTTTCATTACGATTTTACTTGAAATGAATTTTTCACTATCTAGTTTAGGTTAAATACCCAAATGAAGATTTCTATTTTACCTTGCTATTTAGTATGATAACTTGCTAGTAGATATGATTTGATTACCATTAATGAAGTATACTTGCAAGTTATTGAAAATGGAAGGCTAATTAGAATGAAAAAGATTAGTTTGGCTAAATTTTCAAGTATGAGGTAAGATTTCAAATTTCATAAAATCTTAGTGTTATACCTCAATGTTTAAGCTTAAATTATGTCTCTATACTCATGATTAGAATTGCATGTTAAATCCTTGAATTCTCACGAGTAGGTAGAATTTTAGTACTTAGGCAAATTTCATTAAATGAAACTTGCTCTAGTAAATATCTATTATTAGAGACATTCTTGCAAGTCCAAACTAGTTAAACATATTTAGAGATCTTATTCCTCAAATATTTCATATCTTAAGATCTCTTTAATTCATTTTGATATCATGACAACTCTTTAAAATGAATCTCTACTATCTAGCATATGTTAAAATTTTTAAATGAAACTTTGTATTAAACCTTTGCTATTTAGTATGTTAGCTTGCTAGTTGGTATACAATTTCATTATGATACTAATGAAGCCTACTTGCAAGTTGAGAAAGTGTTAAAATTTGGAAGGCTAAAGCAAAATGAAAGAAAATATAAATTTTGGAATTTCTCAATAAATAAGGTATGAGTTTCACTTTGATAAAATTCTTGCATAACACCTCTATTTTCTTGATTAAATAATTTCTCTATGCTCATGAATGATCTTGCATGATAATTGATTGAAATCTCAAGAGTAGATAAAAATATTGATACTTAAGCAATTTCATGAAACATTGTTTGAATGAAATGTGCCCTAGGTAGAATTTCATCATAGAGACTTCATTTTAAGTTTTTTTTTTATTAAAAAAAATAGAACTCTCCTATCCGATCAGGCTATATCCAGTTGTTGGGTAGAGAGGGCAGAGGATCACTGATCGTGCACCTCTCGCCAACAGACTGCGTACAACCATATTCCATTAGGCGAGTGAAAGTTTTATTAAAACTAACATTACTTACAGAAGCAACTGTTGCATTAGGCCTATCTATAACACTAACAACCCTTTGACTGCCAAAAGAAGTATTATTACAAATCAATCTATGAAGCTCTAAATTTGAGGATACAACCTCATGAGCAATATTGATAAAGCATCTCCACTGGTTAAGAATAGCAGTAGAGCTTCCATAGCAGCTCCAATTAACGTAGTCATCAGGGGCCAGCTCCATTCCTATTAGACCTGCATTTTCTAAACAGTGAGCCAACATGTTCTCATCTCTATTTATAAAGAACCATTCTGCAACCTTTAAAGCATCAACCAAATGAAGGATATCAGACACCAAAGTCTTAGCATACCAGGGAGGTTTAACTTTCCTTCTCATAATATCAATGGTTGTCTTACAATCTGAGAAGATCTTCAAATGCTTAATATTAATAAGTTTGGCACTCAAAAGGCTCTTCCATATTGCCTCAAGCTCAGCTGTCAGGCTATTGTATGAGACAGAATTACTATAGCCTCTCAAAACTTCTATCTTGTTTCCTTTTAGTATTGTGAAACTCATACTCAAGTTATTTGATTCTTTTACCCATGTCGCATCAGTATAAATCCAGTAAGAAGAATCATTGGCTGGCAGATTAATTGGATGAGTTTCAAAACATGAGAAACTGTTGATGCCAATGTCCAGACCACTTCTTGGAGGTTGAACAAAGTTCCTTACATCACTACTGGAATCGACAACCTTAGTTGGACAACACTTCTCAATTTGATAGCTATTATTCAGTTCAAAAAGCACTTTAAACACCAGAGTGTTAATTATGCCCCAAAGTTTTCCCTTTGAAACATATATCGTTTCTATTTTTCCAAAGACACCAAAGGCCTATCGCAATGCAGCTGACCAAGCACACTTTTTTCTCCTTCTCAAGAGACTTGCCTTCATCCAGCCATTTCCCTTGCAGCCACTGATTTTTGAATTCAAAACTATGGCATAAGGAAACCTCCAAGGCAGCCCATAGTCTATTGGCATACTCACATTCGAAAAAGGTATGTTTGATATTGTCCACACCCTCCTTGCACACATAACAACAATGCTCAGAGATGTTGCTTATTTTTGACAACAAGAAGGTATTAGGCAATCTGTTATAGATCAGTTTCCAAATGAATTTTTTTACCTTAGGCAGGGTTTTAAGATTCCATATCTTTCTCCAATCGAATTGGATACCACCAAGCTTTTCATCATCCTTCTTAAGAAAGTTATAAGTTGTTTTGCAATTGATTTTTCCTTTGTTGTTGACAGTCCAAATCCATTTGTCTAAAGCCAAGCTTTTAGGGATATGTGTCTGCAAAATTAACTTTACAAGCTCCTCTCCAAAGATTTGTCTCACCAATGAAAGATTTCATTCCTTGTCAGCAATGAGGTCATTAACCATCTTGACATCATTGACCCACTCCATGTTTATAAAAGTAGGCTATTTATCTAGAGGGGTGCAACTAATCCAAGGGTCACTCCAAATACAAGTATCTTCTGTTGTATAAAATGACACACTAGAGGGGGGGTAAATAGTATGTTAACTAATTCTTGTTGCCTAATTTCGGTTTTACTCGTTTCTTAAATTGTTTAGGCAAATTGTAATTTTACGATTAAATGCGGAAGCAAGATGAATCAATTAAACACAAATGAAAGGTAACAATGCTAACACATAAATTTATAGTGGTTCGGCCCCAATGCCTACTCCACTACCTAAGCACCCCGCTTAGGATTTCCAATCTAAGTTTTACTAGATTAATTAGTTTCCCTTACACAGAGGACTTTGACTTGAAGAGACTCACTCTCAACCTAAGGCACTTCCACACCCGAAAGTCTCCGCCTTCTTATTGAGAGCACTCTTCCACCTCAACCCTAAGGGACAACTAGAACTAATTGAGTAAACTACGTTTACACAAGTGGCTTTACACACCACTTAAATCTAAGACCTAACACTAGGTCTTCCTATAATTCAAATACAATGTGTTTAAGAATAAATTAAAACAAAACTTATTACAAGAAGAGGAATGACAGCTTATCACACTTAAACGCTTCTTCATTCCGCACCTAGCCGGCTTGATGAACCCTTTGAAGGAGAGCTCTTTTGACAGCAAGGGATCAAGCGTTAGGCTGATGAATGTTGATGCGTTGAAGCTTGGAGGATGTTATGGAATCACTCTTTGAAGGTTTTCTTGCATCCAAAAATTTGAGAGAGAGCGACAAAAGAGGTTAGAAGAGGTATTTATAATCCTCAGCTGGAATAGGGCATCAACGGGCATAAATTTTACCATTACAGATGTCGGTCGATGGTCCGATCGATCGTCGATCGACCGTCCAGCTCTCTGTGAGTATTACGCGCCATTCGGTTGATCGACTATCACGAGATTGGCGATCCCGAATCCGGTCGACCGAATCAGTGATGCCAAAATCGTGCGACTCGCGATTTGCCATCCGGTCGACCGATGAGCATTCTGCGGTCGACCGAATGAGTACTGCCCCTCTTTTGCGCATCATTCGGTCGACCGACCGGTCGGCCGAATAGGCTACTGCCACTACTTAACACCATTCGGTCGACCGGACTCGGTCGATCGTCCGATCGACCGAACCAGAGCTAAAATTTTTTATCTTGGCTTTCTCATTCCTTGCTTGGTTTTCCGGCTTCGTTCTTCAACTTACTTTAACTTTAAAGGATTCTCCATGTTATCCAAAATATTTTTGATGCACGCATTGATCTATTTTGGAGATTGATCGAGAGACGTAAGGCTTGACGTATCTTTCATCGATCCTACAATTTTCATACTTCAAGCACTTGTTAAATAGGTTTGTCATCTGGATTATGTCTATTTTTGCAACATTTAACCATCAGGATTATGTCATCTGCAAAGAACAAATGGCTTAGAACCAAGTTCTTATACTTAAAAACTTTTATATGTCCTTTTTTTACTTCCTTTTCAATCAGCATTGATAGGAGTTCTTGAACTATAATGAAGAGGTAAGGTGAAAGAGGATCCCCCCTGCCTCACTCCTTTATAACTCCTGAAGCTGTCATATTGAATGTCATTAATGTTACATCTAAAATTGGCAACTTTCAAACATGTCATAAACCATCCAATTAGTTTGTTTGGAATATTCATGAACTGACATATATGTTCAATGGCAGTCCAACTTATTCTATCGAAGGCCTTCTCAAGATCCAGCTTCACAATGAAGTAAGGATGTTTTCTTTTCGATTTGCCAATTATGCTAACAATTTCAAAAAGCAGGACCACATTATCATGCATGTTTCTTTTTTCTACAAAAGTTGCTTGCTCTTTGGATATCAATGTGCCAATCCAACCTTTAATTTTGTTCACGAGAATCGTGGAAACTATCTTATAGGCCACATTGCATAGTGCAATAGGCCTATAATCCTTGATTTCTTTTGGACTGTCACCCTTGGGTATAAAAATCAAACTAGTTTGACCCCATGAGTCTGGGAGTATGCTTTCATTATAAAAGGCATTCAAAGCTTTCATGTAGGAACCCCTGATGACTTCCCAAAACTTCAAGAAGAACTCCAGGTTATATCCATCAGGACCCGGAGCTTTACCCTTGCCAAAATTGTTCATAGCATTAACAATTTTATTTTCAGAGAACCTCTTAGTGAGTCTACTGTGGCTTCGCCTTGGTAGAGTCTTCCAATTCAAACATTTTAGATCATTCCAACTGTACAATACATTCTTCACTCCAAAGGCTTTTGTACCAATTCACAAATTTTAAGACAATATGGCTGGTTTCAATGATTGTTCTGCCTTCAAAAGTAATCTCCAAAATAGTGCTTTTTCTTTTTTTAAATTTGGCTAAGTTGTGGAAGTACTTTGTATTTATATCATTCATCTCTATCCACATTGTTCTAGCTTTAGTCCACCATTTTATATGTAATTGCCTTCTTAATGGCATAGCTTTATTTGATAAACACTTGATCTTATTAATATCAAAATCAGATATAGTCCCTTGCTCATCAGCAGTCTCAAGGATTCCCAGCTCATCCAAGGTTTCTTTGAGCCTTTTTTCCAAAGAGCCAAAGTAGTTTTTACTCCAAACATTGAGTTTTTTGCCAAGATTGCTTAAGCAGCTCATAAAGTAATCAACATTATCCTTATGAGTGACCCTTTTCCCCAATTGTCTTTCACCAAGTGATCAATGTCATCACTTTCTAACTAGTATAGTTCAAAGATAAACCTTCTCTCTCTTTTGAAAGCATTGCAATTGCATCTGGAATCCAATAACAAAGGTCTATGGTCTGAACCAAGCCTTTTTAGATGATGGACAATAAATCTACTGTAAATAGAAAGCCAACTATCATTAGCATACATTCTATCAAGCCTTGCCATGATCCTTTTATCCCCACATCTGTTATTACACCAAGTGTATTTGGGGCCAATGAAATCAAGATCAATTAAACCAACATCAAATTTCAGCTCTTTAAATGTTTTCATTGCATTTTCGAAACTGATATTTTTACCTCCTTTTTTGTCATCTTGGCTCTCTATACAGTTGAAATCCCCCATTAGAAGCCAATGAATATTTTCAATTTGAAGATTCAATAGGGATTGCCAAAGGACCATCCTTTCACTGGCAACTGTGCTTACATAGATATCAGTTAGTAACCAAGGCCTACTCCCTTTAAAGCTAACAGAAGCATACATAGCTTGGCTGCATTTATACAAGGCTTTGACATTCATTGTTTCAATTCTCCAAACAATGATAATACCTTTAGATCTTCCATCTCCAGGCATGTAAATTCCATTCCAGTCAGAGCCAAATTTTTTAATGCACAATACTGAATTCTCCTCATCAAGATGAGTCTCAACCAATAATATCAGATCAGGTTTGTTTGTATTCATCATGAACTCTAAATAGTCCCAGCTTTTAACTTTTAAACACCCCCTAATATTCCAAGAGAGTAACTTCATTCTAATGATACTTTGTTTTTCCCCTTCTGCTTCCCATAGAGAGGGTCACCATCTGGCTCAATCAGCCCTTCGTCAACAGAAAACTTTTTCTTCTTAGCTCTATTCTGCTTTATATTGAAGGGAAAACTATCTTCATGGATGATTTGAGAAGTGACTTTCCTTGTCTTCCCGATACTGTTGTATAAACTACTGAGTAAGACATCTTCAATATCATCATGAGGCATACAATTAGATTATTTTATCTTGCTAACTACAATAGCAAATGTATTAGATAATTTCTTGTGAAAACCTTCCAAACTTTTTTCTAAGTCAATCTGAACAGTGACAAGATTAGCCTTTACTGAGTGAAAAGCTAGTTCTTGTTTGCAGCCTTATTACAATCCAAATCCAACAAGTTTTCCATAGCTTCCATACAATCAGATTCTTTTATCTTGCTAACTACAATAGCAAATGTATCAGATAATTTCTTGTGAAAACCTTCCAAACTTTTTTCTAAGTCAATCTGAACAGTGACAAGATTAGCCTTTACTGAGTGAAAAGCTAAGTTCTTGTTTGCAGCCTTATTACAATCCAAATCCACCAAGTTTTCCATAGCTTCCATACTATTTTCCTTTATCTTTTTTGTATTGTCTTCCGAAGCATTCTGAGAGATATCGGTGAGGAAAGAAGGCCCTTTTGGAAGATCAGAAGCAGACTTTGCAGTTGCATTACTGGGATGGTTGCACTCCTCCTCCATCGAATTATTTTGTTCATCAATACTTCTCAAAGCATTAAATTTGTTTTTGTTTCTTGCATCCTGGCTATCGATTTTTCTGCCTTGTGGCTTTTTTTTCCTGTTGATGACTTGCCAAGGCCCAAACACTTCTTCAACATCTTTTGGCTTGGCCTTATTGCCTTCGGTCTCTATCATCTCTTGGTCAATCTGTGAATCACTATTATTTTTATTAATCTGCAAAGAGGGTGTACTACCATAGAACTTCCCATATAGGTTGTTACTCCATTCCACTCTAGCTACAGCTATCATATGAGTATCAATTATGACCTCACTACTAGAAGCATTTTTAATTTTTTTTAGTTTCTCATCTGAGTCATTTGTCTGGAACGTTTCATCGAAAACCTGCGCCTCCCTAAAGAGCGCAACCCATGAGATGGGTTGTTTACTTTTGTTCTGATTTAGAGGCGCTTTTGACACATCATTTGCCACAAATAGAGGATTTTCCATTGCCACGAAATCATTTGCAATTGAATCGGAACTTTTATTAACATCCAGATTATATGAGCTCATATTGAGATTCGTACCTTCCACATTGGGATCAGACAACAGAGTATTCTTCAGATCCAATTCGGATTTGCTAGATTGCCCAGCCTTAGATTTCTCTCTCCAGATCGCAGCATCAACTTTTCTGTAAGGAGGATCAGGAGGCTTTTTGGGCTTGGGAAGCATGCCAGAGATCCTCCCCGAACTCGAGCACGAGCCATCGCCGTGAAGTCCGTCATCATTTTCGCCATCGCCCGTGAGATCCAGTTTTTCCGCCATCGGCTATTTTAATTTGAAACTTGATAAACATGTTTGAACTTACTCATGAATTATATCCATGTGGTTAAAATTGAAAAATTATATGTAAATGGATAAAATGACAACTAGCTCACCTTAGGAGACTCAAAATTAAAAATGTTAGGCTTAAGTCAATAATTTGACTTAGAATTTTTTTTTTGAGCTCAAACTTCACAAACATGTTTAGATTTACTCATGTTAGGTGTTCATGTGTCTATGTTTGAAAAACCATGAGTATAGGTTAAAGATTGATACTTATCAATTTCTTGTTAACATGCTCATTTTTGAATGAAATCATGCTAAGGTAAATTTTTGACCAAATGACACTAATTTCATTTTAAACTTGATAAACATATTTTAAATGATTAGATCTTAATATCTGAAAAGTTTGAATGAAAATTGAGAACTTTTGAAAAATAACTAATATTTACGAAAATACCAGTAGACTTCAGTTATTTTTAGATAAATGCAGAAAATTGATTTTTCGATGATTCTTGAAACTGCATGTTTTTTGAAAAATCTAGTTTCTTCAGTAAAAATTCCATAAATTCTCAGTAAGAAAATGAATTGATATGGGTTTTTGAAATTGGATTTCAAAACTTCAAAGTATCGTTCTTTCCAAATGTTTAATTTTTTGATACTATGATTTTTGGTCCAATCTTCAAATGAGACTTCAAGTATGATATTTTGAATTCACATTTGGTATCGTTCCACTCATGGATCATGAGAAAAATCATTTCCAAAATGATTTTTGACTCCTTGATCGATATACGAAAATATCAATACTTAAGCCTATACATGATTTCTAGACTTGGAATGTATTTATCATCTAATGCTATCATGTATGGTTTAGTCTCATATTAGATATTTGGTTTCTCATCCCTTTAGTTGAGATTTTCATATTTCATGGAAAAAGTTTTAGAGTCTCAACTTTGACTTTAGGTTTTTTCTTGCTCTTTTTAATTGATGTCAAAATGGGGAGAAAAATATAGGTAAAGGGGAAGAAACCCCATGATTGATAGAGGGAAAAGAGAAACACCATGATTGATATCTTTTGTACTTGAATGATATATTTTCTTAAGGATGTTTGTCATCAACAAAAAGGGGGAGATTTTTGGGTTAAGGTTTTCAGCCTTTGTCTTAATCTTGGTTTTGATGATAACAAACATAGAACTAATGTTTCATTGAGAAATCTTTCAGGTTTCAAGTCGGTTAGCTCTCGACGTCCCCGATCGGAAAAATCGAAGATATCGGAGAAATCGGCAAGGACGCTCGTCGGCGCTCGAGATTCTTCAAGAAATTAGAGTTTAGGTTTAGGGTGTCTAGATATGTTGTATATCCTATTTATGATGCAAAGAACCCTAAAACTAAATCCGAAATCCAAAACATGAAAACCCGGAAACCGCCCTAAATTCACTAAGCCTATGGAGCTCCTTGGAGGGCTATATGACGTAGACATTTACTTGACATAAAAAATAGCGGTAATTGTTCCTTGGGTTAAAATTAGATAATGATGTATTTTTTTGGAATTTTTAGAAGCCTTTAGGTTAACCTATTGACTCAAAAGAGTAGAAAATTTTCATTTTCCGAAAATTTGTACTATACCACAAAAACTAGATTTTGATTCTTAAGGATTTTGATTTTTTAGATATTTTTTTTGAATCCAAATGGGGGGTAATTATTATATAATATTTATGTTTTAAAGTTAATAAATGTTATATAAGTAGGCTTAGCAAAAATGGAACCCAAACAAGCAGAGAAACAAAGCAAACCAAACTGCTCAGCCTAGTTTCGGTCGACCGAATGGCGTTAAAAAGCGGCAAAAGGCCACTTCGGTTGACCGGGCGATCGACCGACTGATGCCAAAAAATGGCAGTAGCCATTTGATCGACCTGTCGGCCGACCAAAGTTGGTGAAGAAATCGTGGAAGGCCAGTTCGGTCGACCGGGCGGTCGACCGACCAATGCCAAGAATTGGCAGAAGGCTCATCGGTCGACCGGATTGCAGATCACAAGAATTGCGTCTGACGGTTGACCCATCGGTCAACCGCATAGAGAGATTGAGCCAGCGGTCGCTCGAGCGATCGATCGATCGGTCGGTCGATCATCGATCGACCAGCGTTCGAACGATGAAAATGGCTAGTTTTCTGCCCGTTGAGCTACCCGTTACATTCCATTTCTTCTTGGCTCTATAAATACCCAAACCCAGTCTTCCTTAAATAATTTTTGATCACTCTAAAAACTTCATTGAGCCAATTCTTGATCATTGTAAAGCTTTTCTTGAGCCATCCGTTTGATAACCCTAGTTTCCAGGATAACACCTTGATTTAGATTTCACGATTTATCGATTCATCATCTCAATGCATCAAGAGGACTAGGGAGTGTCTTTTGGAGCGAAGTACTCATTGTTTGATTTATTGCTCCAATTGTTATTGTATTTTCTTGTTTATTTCATTGAATTTGAACTTGTAAGAAGACCTAGTGTTAGGTCTTGTGATTGAGTGGTATCCTTGGTGTAGAATTGAAGGAGTAAAGCCACTTGTGTAAACATAGTATACTAGGATTAGTTGAGTTGTCCCTTAGGATTGAGGTGGAAGAGTGCTCTCGGTAAGAAGGCGGAGACTTACGGGTGTGGAAGTTCCTTAGGTTAAGAGCGAAACTCTTCGGGTCAAAGTCCTCTTTGTAAGGGAAACATCATTAATCTAGTAAAACTAAGTTTGGAAATCCTAAGCGGGGTACTTAGGTAGTGGAGTAGGTATTGGGGCTGAACCACTATAAATTTTTGTGTTTGCATTGATATTCTGTTTGTGCTTAATTGTTTTATTATTGCTTTCACATTTAGTCACTCAACTTGTAATTTGCCTAAATAACCATAAAAACGATTAAAATCAGATTAAGGCTAATTGATTAGTAAACACACTATTCACCCCCCCTCTAGTGTGGTCATTTCATCCAACAATCTTTGGTACCCAAATGGCTTTGGGTCCTTGGGGGTCAATGGGCTTAGGTACCCAAAGTATGTTGACAACACTAGGGTTCACTTTAAAAGCACAATCATATATCGCATGCCCATATACGCCACAACAAAAATAATGTCCATGAATTTTTTTCTTTTTATCCTTTTTGTGAATTATGAGGTTTAAAGTTAGAATGCTTAACATGTAAACTATGATGAGCATGAACATTCTTAAATGAAGCATTCTTGTTTTGAGATTTTCTAAATGAGACATTTTGATTTTTAGAATTCTTAAAAGAGGAAGCATTAACTTTCTTACTCAAAACCAATATCTCATTCTTCAACTCATTCATAGATTTACGCAATGCATGTAGTTGAGATTTTAACATGCAATCCTCAACTTTCAATTTTTCATTCTCAAGTTTGAAATCATTTTTCAAATCATTACTCTTAAGTTTCATTTTTGATTTCAAACCTTTATTTTCATTTTTCAAGTCTTTTACCTCACTTTTTAAATTCTCAATTTCAAGCTTAAAATCATTATGGTAAGAAACAAGTGTACTTGTATTCAATTTTTTATTTTCTAGTTCATGCACATGAGAACTAAGCCTTAAATTTTATTTCTTTAGTTTTCTATTTTCCTTGTTCTTTTTCACAAGCAAGACATACATTTTTTGACATTCCTCAACTAGTTCCTCATATGGCATGTTAAATGAACTAGAAGAGCTATGACTATCATTATCAATAAAAAATTTATTATGACAAGAGGTGGAAGGATTTATCTCATTTTTTAACACTACTAGAAATTAGATAATTTGCGATGGCTGTTTTGCGACGGCAAGGATTGCGGTCGCAGATGTGATGGTTTTGCGACCACCGACAATGGGTGGTCGCGAAGTCGGCACATCTGCGACGGCATTGCGACCGTTGATTTTGTCGTCGCAAAATTGGTGATTTAGCGACAGCTTTGCGACGGCTTTGTGACAGCTATTTGCTACCACTTTTTGCTGTCGCAAGACCGTCACTGATTACATTATTTCACCTGCCCTTATTTTCTTCCCAGCTCACTCTTTGTTTTCTCTCTGCGATTAGGGCATTGCCGTCCGCACTTATTTTCTTCCCCGCTCTTCTACGTTCCATCACATCGCCGACGCTGCTGCCGGCACCGCTGACGGTTCCAAGCAGTGGGGCTACGTTGAAGTCCGGCCGAGTAGGTAAGAATTCATGAATTCGATCGATGATCAAAGTCGAGCTAATTCTGATACTAATTCATTTAAATTATCATCAGTCGACGACGAGTACGTGGTCATCGAGTCGGCGAACTTTAACCAGAGATCGCTGGTGGGCAACCGGGACAGCGAGATCGCGCACGGATCATTCCAATCGGCGCACATCGATGGGTACCGCGGCGTCGTCCATGGCTTCAGGATGTCGCCACTACGAGCACCCGTCGAGTGCATTCCTGGAGCCGGAGAGCTTGGAGTGCGTGAGGAAGGTAAGGGAGGTGGCGGAGAGGCCGTGGGAGATGTTTGTGGGGGATGAGGTGGTGGATCTCCCCGACTATCTTCTTCCATTCCCAGTGGCTGTGTCAGAAAGTGGGGAGGTGTCATATTTGCCGACGGATGGCTTGTTTCCCTGCACGAATGCTCCAGTGAGAGGGAAGAAATCCGAAATCCGAAATCTAGCACAATCGAGTAAGTAACCTTCACCTCATCTCCTCGATCAAAACATGATCGAGTAAGTTGTTCTTGTTTTGACTTTTGCAATTCTTTCAATCATGGACCTCTGTTTCATGATGTCTCGAGGCTTGATGCTAAAGATGCAAAGAAATCAAACAGGTAAACTGCTTTTGCTCCCTTCTATTTATCAGGTACAGCATACATTAGTCAAAAAATATTTCTCTTTTCATGTTACAAATTACAGTATGGCTGAAAAGATTCAGCAACAGATAGCAAAAGGGCAATTAGGTGATGCTACAAACTCATGGAGTAACCTTGAGATCTTTATAGGAAGAGGTACTCAGGAGTCAAAAAGCATTTCTCTTGATTACTCACTTTTTAACAAATGGAAGAGGTACTCTATGTAACGTATGCCTTCTCTCTTCCTCTATGTTTAGTTAGTTTTGATTTAAGCCTAGGTACTCAAAATTATACAATTTTTTAATAAATAGATAATATTATTTTTTTTATAATAAAATTATTATCTGCTACGGCATTACGACAGCTTGTAGCAGTCGCAAAGCCGTCACAATTATTTTTTGCGACGGCTACGGCGGTCGCAAAGTGATCCCGGATAATTGTTATCTGCGACGGCATTGCGGTCGGAAAGCAATCGCAAGTACGACGGCAAAAATCACGATCGCAGATTTTTTACGACGAGGTCATTTGCGACAGATCTTTGTGGCAGTTGAATACGGTCGCAAAAAGTCTTCTGCGACGGTTTTGCTACCGCGTATGCCGTCGCAAAAGACCATTTTTCTGGTAGTGTAATCCCATGAGGCATAATTAAGAAGTAGCTCTATTGTCATGATGAGAGTATGCTTCGAGGGAATCGGAGGACGATGTAGAAGCATTTGACCTCTTCCTTGCTTTGTTTTTCAATAATGGGCAATTCTTCTTGATATGCCCCTTCTCCTTGCACAAATGACAAATGATCTTTCTCTTTCGGCTCTTTGAAATGTCTTTTTGATTAGAAACACTATTGGCCTCAAAAATCAAGTTAGCATTGGAGGGGTGACCATTGTCATCACCACCTTCATCAAAAGTGACAATCTCTTGGCATAATCATATAAAACATTTAAAGTGGAGCATAAATCAAAAGCCAGAGAGCAATGCATGACTTTATCTATGATGTCATTTGGTAATGTGCACAGAATACAATTCATGGCATCTTCATTATACTTAAACTTTTTCTTATCTAATTCACTCTAAGCATGCATGCCAACCTTAGGTTCAATGAATTCTAGTCTTAACATGTTAAGGACACCAAAACCCTTAGTCTTTAAATATGTGTACATCCTATATTTCCAAAGACCAAAGTTCGAGGCATCGAACCTAAGAGGTGAAGACGATAAACTCTCTAGAGCCATTTTTCGGATCGAGAGACGATGTAGAGGAGATGGTGAAATCTCAATGTATGACCCGCTCTGATACCAATTGTTGGTGAAATGACCACACTAGAGGGGGGGTGAATAGTGTGTTAACTAATCAATTAGCATAATTTCGATTTAAAACATTTTTTAAGTTACTTAGGCAATTCACAATTCTAATATTAAATGCGGAAGCAATAAGTAAGACAATTAAGAAAACACAAAAGAGACAATGCTAACATAATTATTTATAGTGGTTCGGCCCCAATACCTACGCCACTACCTAAGCATCCCGCTTAGGATTTTCAAACTAAGTTTACTAGATTATATTGTTTCCCTTACAGATTAAGATGACTTTGCACCGAAAAGTCTCCGCTCTCAAACCGAAGGCACTTCCACACCCGGAAGTATCCTGCCTTCCTACCGAGAGCACTCTGCCACCTCAACCTAAGGGACAACTCAAGTAATCCTAGTAAACTAAGTTTACAATGGTGGGTTTAATCCTTAACACCAATGCAACCACCAACTCAATCAAACCTAGCAACCTAGGTTTACACAAGCTTTAATACAATAAAATAAACACCAAAATATAATAACTAATGGAGCAATAAATCAAACAACAAATACTTAGCTCCAAAAGAAACTCTCTAGTCCTCTTGATGCCTCAAATTGATGGATTGATGAAGCTTGAAGGCTATGTCAAGGAGATGAGAGATGAAACTAGAGTTTTCAAGAATGGTGGCTTAATTAAGCTCAAGCATCATCAAAATATGGCTCAAAGTATGTTGGATAAAGAGTGGAAGGCTTTCTAAGGCTTCTATTTATAAGACTTGAGGAGATGGCATGAAACAACCAACTCAACAGGCAGAAAACTAGTCATTCCGCCGTTCGGTCGCAGGTCCGGTCGATCGTCGGTCGACCGACCGAGCGACCAAAGGCATACTATCATTTTCTGTCACACTTCGGTCGACCAACTTTCCTACTGTCAATTTTTTGCAGCATTCGATCGATCGACCGGTCGACCAAAACTGGGCAGACTGCACTGCTTGGTTTTTTTTTGTTTGCTCGATAATAGGCTCCATCTTTGCTAAGTCTACTTATATAATATTTCTTAATAACTTTAAAACATAAATGTTATATAAGGATTACCCCCCATTTGGATTCAATAAAAGTATCTAAAAAGTCAAAATCCTTAAGAATCAAAATCTAGTTTTTGGGGTCTAGTACAAATTTCTGTAAAACAAAAATTTTCTAATCTCCCGGGTCAAATATGGGGATGCTAAAGGCTTCCAAAAATTTCTTTTAAATACCTTGTTATCTAGTTTTTACCCAAGCAATAATTACCGTCATTTTTTATGTCAAGAAAATATCTAGGTCATATAGCCCTCCAAGGAGCTCCCTAGGCCTCGTAAATTTCAAGGCGGTTATCGGGTTTTCATGTTTTGGGGTTCGGGTTTGGTTTTTAGGTTCTTTGCATCATAAAGAGGATTACATCACATGCTAGATGCCCTAAACCTAAACTCTAACTTCTCGAAGAATCCCGAGCGTCGACGAGCGTCCTTGCCAATTTCTTCGATTTTTCCGATCGGGGACGTCGTGTGCTAACGATTTGGAACCTGAAAGTATTTCTCAATGAAACATTAGTTCCATGTTTATTAACATCAAAACTGAGGTTAAAACCAAGGTAGAAAACCTTAGGCCAACAACAATATTGCTATGGATCTAAGGTGTTGTCAAGCGACGAACACCCTCTACGGTTAGCACACAGACGAACGCAACGAACTGGGTGGCTCCCGAGTGCTAGATCGGCTCTACCAGAACACCTTCTGATTTGGACGAGCACGAAATACCTTTCGCACTCTCCTCTCTCCCTCTCTAGTGGAGGTCGACTGCCACAAAGGAAGCTCGGCTTCCTTCAAAAGGAGGTCGGCTTCCTTTTAGGAAGAGGTCGACAGGCATGTATGAGTGTGTGAGTTATTTATCAGGTTATATAAATATATCAATGGAAATTTTTAATTTTTCTACTTACAGGTTAACAACATCAGCGACGGCTTACCCACGATCGTTCGTTTGAAAGCCATTGCTGAAATCGTATCGTAATTCCCGAGCTGCATCCTTGAAGCCGCTTTTGATGACCTATAGCAACGGCTCAGCAACAACTTTTGAGCAATGACATTATCTCGGCCCAGGGGTTGTTGCTGATAACAATATCAGCAACATCATTATGGTCATTGCTGAGCCATAGCTGATAACAATATCATGCACCAACAACGGATGGAGCCGTTGCTAATATATTAACAATAACAGTTGTGTTCGTTGTTATTAAGTTATTAGCGACGTCTATTATTTGCCACGACTTATTTGCAACGGACCGGGCCGTCGCTCACTGTTGGTGATGGTATTCACCGATGGCTTACAAACAAATCGGGTCGTCGATGATGGACAGTCTAGTAGTGAAAGACAGTCTCCGGAGGAACGGTAACCTTCGACACTTCCCACTCGATGATCTCTAACACATACAACATGCAGGGGGCTACTTGTAGGCCCAAAGCAAAAATTGTCATCTTAAACAAATGATATCAACTTCCCACTAGCGGAGCAACGCCTGGTTACAAGGGACACGTCATTACAAGCCCGACATCTTCGGGATTAGCCTCGACCTATTCCGAGCAATATCCTTGTGAGATTACTGGACGACATCATCATCTCATCCTGCAATAAATAAGACATGACACGTCTCAGGTAACCTAAGATTCAATTTTCATCGTCTCCACCTCGATCTCCTACTGATTTGAGTGTCGAAGTATCTTTTGCAGGTCCACCCGGGAACTACACCTGGACAGGAGACACAGCGAACCAGACCATACCGCTCTGCCCATTGCAGTCTATAAGTCTTCCCCGAAAATGGAAAGGTACTCCCTTGCTGTTTGAGTCGAAATTATAGTTGTTGGCGATCCAAGCGACTTTCCCAGGTCTTTCTTGGATTCTAAATCTATTCAAGCCAAGACAATTTCTTTACATGAATTTTTAGGAGAGTTGCCCCTTTTTTCGCCACAAGTTCTAATTATTTTGCCATCTTTAATTGTAAGCCCATATTGATTACATGTACTAGTATCATTATATATAACAATACAATAAAATATTATACTATTAATATTTTACATCATCTAGTATATACTATCAATAGTAATTAATATAATTATGTAATTTAAGTGTGAGAAGCATATATTATAATATTTTTTCTTAAGCACTTTTGTACTTTCTTAGTGATCATCAAACGTGATTTTTGAAAAAAAAAATCACATGGTTATCCATTCAAGGTACAATTGTTTTATGGATAGCTTGAATATTAAACGATGCCAAAAAGTTGTTACAACACTTTTCAATTCCTTTTTTTTTATATTTAGGGGAAACTAAACATACACCCACAAGTCGTTAGAATTAGCTAGAGATCAAATTTATGAACTCGAGCAATATGATTGGATATCTAACTACTATGTTGTTACAACGAGGGATTTTTTTCTTTGTAGCTTACTCGTTAAAGAAAAATATTAGCTCACCCTTGGCTAAAATAATAAAATTTCATGAGTTCTTCCTCATCTAATTCTACTTTATCACATAATATTTGACGAATCCAACATGGTGCATGCATGCGTGTCACAAAGGATGGCTCGTTCAACAAATCATTAAATGCGATCGTCAAGTCTTTCACTAATTAGCATGTATGCATGGTATTGGGTCAAGTATCCTCGTCTGGCACTAAATGACAATAAAGATAAACTGACATCATTTCTACAGGCCAATTTACTCAAAATATTTGTTTTATTAATTTGTATTTTAATGTGTGTTTGTTGATATATTAATTGTAGATCGACCAATCATTATTTTTTCATATTTAATTTATTACAAATTAAGTGGTACACTATTAATCAAATAAATTTCAATTGGTCCAGCTAGCCGCCGCCCGCGCTCATCGATAACCGCCGCCGCGCGCACGAAGAAGGAAGCAGACTCGGTGTTGCTTTATCCGTTAACTTCACACGCATGCATGCATATCCACAAGAACGTACTTCGATAGAATTTAATGTATCCTAATCCTACTGCTCTTCATCTCAGAGCAATCAACTCAATTCCTCTCCCTAGCTAGCTCCCAGCTTCCTATATATATCTGATCTCTCTGATTCTTCAGATCACATAACTAACTAGCAAGTAGCAAGCAATTAAAGGGCCGGAGAGGGAGAAATGAGGAAGCAGCACCTTCAAACCTTTGCATTCCTGCTTCTGCTTGCTCTAGTTCCAGGCTTGGCTCACTCCCAGATCCTCTTCCAGGTATATATACAGATTAATAAGTTAAGTCTTCTTGTAGTCGTTGTATATAGTGAAATAAGAAATGAACAATATATATGATATCATGCAGGGTTTCAATTGGGAGTCATGGAAGCAGAAAGGCGGCTGGTACAACTTCCTGATGGACAAAGTGTCTGATATCGCCAATGCTGGAGTTACCCACGTTTGGCTTCCTCCTCCAACGCACTCCGTCAGTGAACAAGGTCCTTAATTATATATCCTTAAAACTTATTCCTTTGCTCATTAATTAATTAATTCAATATATATATATATATATATATATATATATTTGTCCTTAATTATTAATTGACTATCAGATGGATATTTGAAACTTTGCCTTCTCTGCAGGTTACATGCCAGGCAGGCTTTATGACCTAAATTCTTCCAAATACGGGAACCAGGATGAGCTCAAGTCGTTGATCGGCGCATTCCAACACAAAGGGATCAAATGCGTCGCCGACATCGTCATAAACCACCGATGCGCCGACAAGAAGGACGCAAGAGGCATATATTGCATCTTCGAAGGTGGCACCGACGACAGCCGCCTCGACTGGGGTCCCCACATGATCTGCAAGGATGACACACAGTACTCCGACGGCACCGGCAACCCCGACACCGGTGCTGACTTTGCAGCCGCTCCTGATATTGACCACCTCAACACTCAAGTTCAGCAAGAGCTCTCCGATTGGCTGAATTGGCTCAAGACTGACATCGGCTTCGACGGGTGGAGGTTTGACTTCGCCAAGGGATACTCGTCGAGCGTCGCTAAGATTTATGCGGATAATACGAAGCCGAGCTTTCTGGTGGCCGAGTTCTGGAGTTCGCTAGCTTATGGAAATGATGGAAAGCCAAGCTACGATCAAGACGGGAGCCGCCAAGAGCTGGTCGATTGGGTAAAAGAGGTCGGCGTTCCTGCGACCGCATTTGATTTCACGACCAAGGGGGTTCTACAAGCTGCAGTTCAAGGTGAGCTCTGGAGGATGCGTGATCCGCAAGGGAAGGCGCCGGGCATGATGGGGTGGTTGCCGGAGAAGGCGGTCACCTTTGTCGATAACCACGACACCGGTTCGACGCAAAAGTTGTGGCCTTTTCCTTCAGACAAGGTCATGCAAGGCTATGCCTACATTCTCACACATCCAGGAATCCCTTCCATTGTAAGTACTGCATTAATTAATTAACTTCTTCTACATATATATATATATACTTTGTCGTCCCTGCGCGCATAATTCAACTGAAGTAATTAATTATATATGTGTACGTAGTTCTACGATCACTTGTTCGACTGGGGATTCAAGGAGCAGATATCTCAGTTGGCCGAGATAAGAGTGCGAAATGGAATTTACCCAAGCAGCACTCTCAACATTTTAGCGTATGATGCTGATCTCTACGTGGCGATGATCGACGGGAAAGTGATCACCAAGATTGGCACAAAACTTGATCTTGGGAATCTCATTCCCTCTAACTTCCATGTTGCTGCCTCTGGTAAAGACTTTTGTGTATGGGAGAAGAAATGAGGATATCGAAGCATCGATCGGTACCAATTATTTACTCAATTAGTACCAATTATTTACCTACAGAGAATTATAGTAGGATTTCTCAGTGATAGCTCATTTAATCATTCAGTTCCTAATTAACTCTGGTGCTCCAGATCATAAGAGAGTGCCTAGAAGGAATATTGTCATCAATTATGTATCCTCAAGCTATCAATAAAGCAAGTTACTATATTTTTCTGAGTGAAATTTCTACAATTTTTTTTCCCTCGAGTACTTTTTTCATATAATACAAGTTAGTATATGCTTGAATGAGGATTAATTAGATAATATGATACAGAAATTCAAATCCAAAGTAATTATTTTGAAACTTCGAATTCTAATTTTTACCCACCTTATTGCATGATGGGATTTTGCTTTTATTTTTAACTTGTGACAGGTTTGATTAATATAATTTTTAATACAAGTATTCAAGTTGTGACGACGTCTCTCGGCTGTCACAAGTAATCATCAGCGACAATCATGGGCGCTGTCGCTGATTTTAACACTTTAGTGACGGCTGTAGGCGACTGTCACTGATACCAACACATTAGCCACGGCCCGGGACTGTCGATGATACTATTAGCAACCGTGATATTTGGTGTTGCCCAGGCCATCAGCCATGTCTTCAGCCACAGCTTAGTGATGTATGCGGCTGTCACTAATACCAACACATCAGCCACGGCTCAGGGTCGTCGGTGATACTATTAGCAACCGTGATATTTGGTGCTGCCCAGACCATCAGCCATTTACGATAAGCCTTCAGCCATGACTTAGTGACAGTGGTCGTGGGTAAGCCGTGGCTGAAGGTATATCCTGTAACTGAAAAAAAATATAAATTTTATAAATTCTTGTATACAATAATATTTATAGATTACAATCTATTTTCAATCACATATTACAATCAGAAAACATCATACACATGCATTTGAAAGTAAACATACAAGTTTTACATAAATATCAGCAATCTAAGCCTCAAACCGGAGGCAAACAATTATCAAAATATCATATATATATATATACAACCATAAGTATATAAACAACTATTCGTATACAAACAAGTATCAAAATATAAACAAAATACAATAAATCAAAATCTCACGACTATGGTGGAGGCGGTGGAAGCGGTGGAGTCGACAACGACTGGGTCGGGAGCGTCGACTGGGTCGAGGAGGACGACGACTGCGACATCATCGGTAGAAGGCCAGAGTGAGATGCAATCTGAGTGAGTAGTGCCTGCATGGAATAAGTAATAACATCGTCGGATGCGTGATTACTTCATATAATTTTCAAGTTATATTCGTTAAAAATTATAATTTTGATAAATTAACACCACAAAATAAAATACAAACTTGATTAAAAGTCGATCCTTATTTAATTTCAAGTTTACACATATTTATTAGAAAAATACCTAAATATAGCTCGTACTTTCACATTCGTCTCAATTGTGATATGTACTTTCATTTATCTCATTTCTATATATGTACTAATACATTTTTTTTTCAATTCAACCATGTTGTCTAATTTCCATCGGACGCCTTGTTGAACTAACGACATGACATGCTGACCTATATTAAAATTTTATAACTTAAAAAGTGGGTCCACGTCCTTCCTTTCTCTCTCTCTCTCTCTGGAAGTCCTCGACAAGGTCACAACTGCACTTTGTCGCCTTTGTTCCATGTAGTTGATTTCCTCCTGCGGCGGTCCCTTGCCCCTATCCTCGTCGTTGTTATGTCTCCCTAGTCTCCATCATAATTCCCTTCCCCCCGACCCCGGCGCTCGCAGCTTCCCCCAGCCCCGTCGCCCTCAAAGTCGTCTCCACTTCTCCTTGGCGATATGGTAATTAGGTCTTCTTCTTTCGAGTATGTGATTGTGATGCTGCAGTGATTTTTAGTCGACTTTGTTAGAGATTGCGAAAGGAACCAAACAAGCAAAACCTTGACTTGAGCTTAAAAAACATAGGAGGGTTTGGCTTACTATAACCTTTTCTTATTCGCTTGGATTAAACATTTTCAATCTGGTTATGTATAATGGCCTTATTAAATCTTATAAGGTATTGGTATGAAGTTAAGCTGAACTTCATCAAGAACATCGAAGTAGATAGAGCTATACAAATATTTGCCTCCTAAGCCCATTTTAGTTGAAAGTTAATAATTGTTTGTTCAAGCTAAAATTTTGAAGCTGAAACAATTTTAGTTAGATATGAAGGATGCTACTCTACTCACATTAGAGCTGAAGTTACCATGACAACATCCTATGTTGTCATATTACACTACTAGAAAAATGGTCATCAGCAACGGCTGATGCCGTTGCTGAGCCGTTGCCGAAGAGCATCAGCAACGGCTGAGCCGTTGCAATAGCGCCGTGACAGAAAGTCGCGTTGCTGATGACTTAGCAACGGATCAGCAACGGCCGCTCGGGCCGTCGCTCAAAACATTATCAGCAACGGCCACTGGGCCGTCGCTAAAAATATTATCAGCAACGGTTTTGCCACAGACCCGGAGCCGTTGTTGATACCATTAATAGCAACGGCCGCTGAGTCCGTAGCAACACCGTTAGTAAACCTCCGTCGCTAAGCCGTTGCTGTAGGTCATCAGCAACGGCTCTCGATACACTTTTAGCAACGGCTTTCCCACGGACGCCCATGGGAAAGCCGTTGCTGATGACCTATGCTTGCAACCAAAAAATTTGAAAATTTCAAATTTCCATTGATACATTGATACATTTATCTGATACATAACTCACACACCCATACCCTCATACACACATTCATTCACACATCACAAACATCTCATACACATTCATTCACACATCACAAACACACCAAGATATACATCAAAACAATTATATTTATATTCATAATTATCCACGATAGTATAAACACAATTCAAATGTAAAATTGAAGTATCAACATCTCAATAACATAGTCAATATAAATTAAACAAGTTCAATATCTGAGTAACAAAGTCAATATAAACAAAATCTCACGATGACGATGGAGGATGGCCTGGATCATATGGCGGGGTCTGGAGTGCTTGAGTGTACACCGGCGTGGACTGACTCGAGGATGATGGATTAGATGATGCCGAAGAGATGCCTGCTTCGGGATGACCCGACAAGTTGCGTAGCATAGCTTCTATATTCGCCATCGTCTGACTCTGACGCGCCATCGTCTGACTCTGACGCTCCATCATCTCAGTCTGACGCGCGACCGTCTCCTCTAGTGTCCTTATCCTATTACTATGATCATAACTGGATCTAGAGGTGGACGGCCGCTCATCAGCGACCGGAGGGGTCGGTGCCCCAAGTGGCCCTAGTACGGCTCGCGCATGACCACTATCTGCGAAGCCATATACGCGGCCATGGTCCCAGCCACCTGCGGCCTCGACCCACGATGCTGCGTCAAAGTCCTCGGGGGTACCCCCGCGCTGCACCACCGTCCGGCTGTATGTCTCCTACTCGAGTTTGATTTTTTGTTTAATATTTATCATAAAACTTAAATTATAAATATATAATGAATAATTTAAACAAATATATAATTACCACAATGTATGCAGCGCGATTGTCGATGTACTCCCCCGTCCCATGTGCTCGACGGTGAGTCCGCTCAAACACCGCCATCGGGGAGGGTCGCTGGACAGTCCCGTCATCCGACACCGTCGTCTACATTTACAAAACAAATACATTAATTAGTACACATAATAACAAATAAAATATATAATTAAACGATATACTTACCATACGGTTTGCGTGCACTGCAAATGCAACAGAGCCGCCGGTGTGACGCGCTGCTCCCCCCGACATGCGATTTCTAGCCGCATTCTGAGAAACCTCCTGCTATCGATCCGTCGACCATATCCCCACGAGCTGGTCCCATATATCCGGAGTAATCCAACTGGGGCCGTATCCCCGAGTCTCCGCGATGTTAGTGGTCCCAGCTCGGGCCATCGCTCGGGACCGAGCCTGCCCCAGCTGCCCGTTGTACCTTGCCCGGGAAATAGGCTCCCAGGCAGCGTAAATGAAGGACCTCTGGTCCTCGGCCCATGTATAGCGAGCCTGCAAAATAATAATATCAGTACCAATTCTTAATATATCATCATGCATGTAAAAAAAAAAATAATACGTGCCTCAAACTCGCGCCATAACATGTCGACGTGCTCGCTAGGCACGTGAGACCACGTAGGCCATGCCCCGTGCATGTATCGTCGAATAGTAGAAGAAATGCTCCTCGGCACTTCTTCTTGCTCGAACCTGCACAACAAAAATAAATTTTAATATTATATTATGATATAATGAATTTGTAATGATTCATAATTCATGATATATTATCGCTCCCCAATCACGCTGATCAATCTACGTGACTCTGTGGCTGGAGGAGGCTGCCACCTGTTCGGCCCGCGTGGCCGCCTGCGTCTGGATGTACTAGCCTCGGCAGTATCATCCTCATGAGGATCAGCAACAGGAGGATCAGCAGCATGAGTAAGTGCTGGAGTCTCATCGATCGGAGACTCCGAAGCTCTCCTGCGTCGATAACCACGACCAGACATATCTGTCGAACAGACATATAATCAGATTATTGTATAAATAGTAGAGATATATTTAATAAAATATATATACTTTACAATTATTCCTCATCATCTGAATAATAGTCTTCGAATTCTTCTTCTTCTTCCTCTTCTTCCTCTTCGTCATCTTCTTCATCTCCAGCTTCCTCAATTTCATGATCGTCATCATCAGCATATTCAACTTCTAATTGAATTGACGTTGTGTCTGCATCCTCGAGTATTGGAATAATACGATCCACAGCAGGAAGATCATCTTCTTGATAGAAACCAGGAGGATCATTTTCTCCTACTATCGGATCAATTTTTCCTCTACCTTTTGTCTTACAGACTACACGCCAATCTGCTCTATCTTTATTTCGAGCCGGATACTTCGCGTAATATACTTGTTCGGCTTGTGATGCCAATATAAATGGCTCATTTGCTGCCAATTTCGATTTGTAATTAACCTCAACAAGTTTGTATTTTTGATGAACTTTCATGCCCCTTTCTGTTGTATCGAACCAATGACATCTAAATAGGAACACTGATTTCAAGCCGAAGTAGTGCAACTCTATCACTTCTTCCACTAGTCCATAGAAATCCATATCACATTCAACATAGGTTGTCCCTTTCACGCAGACCCCAGCATTCATCGTCCTTTTTGTAGATGAATATTCAACCGTGTGAAATTTATACCCGTTAACAAAATATCCGCTATAGCACGACACAAGTCGCGACGGTCCACTAACAAACTCAAATATTTTTTCATCTATTTCAGCTCTGTGATCTTTGCTGTAAGTCTGAATCCAAGAAGGGAAATCACGATTCCGTAATGTCTCCAATTCTTGATCGTTGTGAATAGAGTATTTTTGCATCATCTCAATGTCAAATATTTCAATGAATTGTTCAATCTCTGGGCAATTGAGTAATACATACAAGTGTGCCAAATGATACTCTTCATCGCTTAAGTGTCGAGATGGACGAGAACCAAAAGCACGACCAGAGTGACAAAATATATTTAAACGTCCATCTGAATGTCGAACACCCCCGTCGTCGTTACGTGGAAGATGATCAAATCTTGTCTGTACTGTCGATTCAAAGTAAAATGAGCAGAATGTTGAAATTTCTTGGATGATATACGATTCAGCAAAATATAATTAAACGTCCATCTGAATGTCGAACACCCCCGTCGTCGTTACGTGGAAGACGATCAAATCTTGTCTGTACTGTCGATTCAAAGTAAAATGAGCAGAATGTTGAAATTTCTTGGATGATATACGATTCAGATATTGATCCTTCAACAGCTGCGGTGTTCTTTACTTTTTTCTTCAGACGATTCATGTATCTTTCAAATAAGTACATCCAACGATATTGAACGGGGCCACCAACTCGTGCCTCGTATGCCAAGTGTATCGGTAGATGCTCCATCGAGTCAAAAAATGCAGGAGGGAAAAACTGCTCCAGCTTGCATATGATTTCAACAATATTATTTTCAAGTGTTGACATATCTTCGACTCGAAGGACATTTGCATAGATGCTTCTAAAAAACATACTTAATTCAGTCAACGGACCCCAAATATTATCAGGTAGAAGATCTCGAAATGCGATCGGAAGTAATCTCTGCATGAATACATGACAATCATGGCTCTTCATCCCTGATATTTTGCAATCATCGACGTTCACACATCGAGATATTTTCTCAGTAGCTTTTTAGTCTTATAAAAAGTAGGCTCAAACTTGTTATCAGTAGGCAGCATTCCATTAATCAATCCAGCAATCCGATCATACGCAACTCCGCTGATATTACAATCGGCCTTGATGCTTAAGAGCTGTGTCATTGCTGAAAACCTAGTGTATTTAGAACAATTCTCATACAAAGGTTCATCGGCAGCTTTCAACATCTCGTAAAATTCTGCAGCTTCTTTATTCGGTAATTCAATCTCTACCGCAGCCCCTACTTCTGTGATATCAACCGCTGTAGTATCTGGTGGGACTGATGTCTGAAGAACTGGCCGATCAACATTATCATTCAGGCGGAATTGACCCCCATGACTATCAAGTATCATAGTTCTATAGGGATTACATTGACTGGATGAAGAAGCACCAGCAGAGGAAGATTCACCATATGTCTGAACGACAGGATTGCTCGACGTCCCGACTTCGCGTGACTCCCCGTGACAAGTCCATAGAAAATATCTTGGTGCAAATCCTTTGCTATATAGATGCAGAGTGACAGTCTCCCGATCCAAAAATCGTCCATTTGAACAAATGCGGCACGGACATCGGATTTGATCACCCATGCTAACGAAATTCCGATTCGAATAGGCGAAATTTAGGAAGTATGTTACGCCTAATCGAAACTCATTCGTTAAAGCTCCACGATTAAGACGTCGGTACATCCAACTTCGATCAGCCGACATGATTCTGTCAATCAATGACAATTTCTTTGGTTAATGTCTTTAGGTGAGATTGTCCTATTCCATTCGGGATTCATGTTATTCGTACTGCACTTACGTTTTTATTTTAACTGTTAACTAATTATTCTAAATTTCGACAGCATCTCCCTACAGTTCTCCGAATACGCATATCATCTGGGCGCGTATCGGAGAACAAGAGAGATGTTGCCGAAATTTAGAATAATTAGTTAACAGTTAAAATAAAAATATAAGTGCAGTACAAATAACTATATTCCCAAATTGTCCAATCAGGGACAATTCAAGAATTGTACGTCGTATAAAAGATCATCTACTTCTTTTACACGAACATACAATTCCCGAACGGATCTAAGGTTTTGCTAAATCATATCCGATCGTCGATGCGTACGTGAAACATATCAACTCGTCGGAGGATGATTATTTTCTAAATGTTTCGAGACAGTTCGAGTCCATATTGGACGATTTCGGCGCGCGTCCGAAGTGGACGATTCCGGCGCGAGTCCGAAGTGGACGATTCCGGCGTGAGTCCGAATTGGACGATTCCGGCGCGCGTCCGAAGTGGACGATTCCGGTGCGAGTCCGAATTGGACGATACCGGCGCGCGTCCGAAGTGGACGATACCGGCGCGCGTCCGAAGTGGACGATTCCGGCGCGCGTCCGAAGTGGACGATTCCGGCGCGCGTCCGAAATTAATCTAAACCCTAATAATTAATCTAACAAATTAAACAATTAATCTAAACAATTAATTAACAATTATTAAATAATTAATTAACAAATATAAAATAATATAAACTATATATATATATACTAAATTCCGGCGCCGGAGTCCACCCTCCGGCGCCGGCGTACAGTGGCCGGACACAATGTCCGGCCACTGCAGAAGGTCCGGCGGCGGCCATCGGCCGACCGCCGCCGGCCGAAACCCTAGAAATAGGGTTTTGGTCGGGTGATTTCCGCCGGCCGCAGGGAAGAGACGACAGCAGGGGAGACTTACCTGAACAAGTCGGCAGTGGCGGTCGGCGTCGTCGGCGTCGTCGGCAGCAGCGGCAGCGGCGGCGAGTGGCGTCGGCAGGAGCGGCGGCGGCAGCAGCGAGCAGCGGGAGGAAGAAGAGTCGGGCGCGAGAGCGTGCCCTATATAAACTTATCAGCAACGGCTCACTTGCCCGTTAGAAAGCCGTTGCTGATAAGTTATTATCAGCAACGGCTCACTTATCCGTTAGCAAGCCGTTGCTGAAGATTAAAAAATCAGCAACGGCTCGCCTTTCCGTCAGAAAGCCGTTGCTGATAATTAAAATAATCAGCAATGGCTCGGGTTTCCGTTAGAACGCCGTTGCAGATACAGTTTTCTGCAACGGCTCGGGCGGCCGTAAGAATGCCGTTGCAAATAGCAACGGCTTGAGCGGCCGTCGCTGATAGCCGTTGCTGAAGACGAAGTTTCTAGTAGTGTTATACAATCATACTTCTAAAAGTATAAATATGGTCCATTGCGAATGGTGTCACTCATGTTTCCTGTGAAGGGGTGTGCGCAAGCTCTCCCCTTCGAGTGCAAAGCTCGATCGATCATATCTATTTTTGTTCACATGATTAAGGCAAGCCAATTAAGAAATCAAATCTACCCGATACAATAAAATTTAACATTCACAAAATAGCATGTTGAATCACACCCTCTCCATATCTCATCATCACAATTCAACCAGTTCTCTAAACCTTTAATGGAAACCTTACAATCAAGCAAAAACAAATCGAAGGCAAGGCGGCGCTCTGCCTCTCAAGCTCGCTCGCCTCGGATACGATGGGCGAGCTGGATGTCCTTGGGCATGATGGTCACCCGCTTGGCATGGATGACGCAGAGATTGGTGTCCTCAAAGAGTCCGACAAGGTAGGCCTCGGCCACCTCCTGGAGCGCCAACACCGTCGAGCTCTAGAAGCGGAGATCGATCTTGAAGTCCTGGGCGATCTCGTGGACCAGGCGCTGGAAGGGCAATTTTCGAATGAGCAGCTCTGTGCCCTTCTGGTACTTGCGGATCTCTCGCAGAGCCACCGTCCTGGGCCGGAAGCGGAGAGGCTTCTTCACGCCGCCCGTCACCGGTGCCGATTTCCGCGCGGCCTTGGTGGCCAGCTGTTTCCGAGGGGCCATCCCGCTGGTGGACTTGCATGCTGTCTACTTCGTCCTTGCCGTCTCGCTCGAGGGTTTCGAGGATTCTTCGTGATGAAGATGGGGGACGACGCCCGAGCTAACCGGCCAAGAAGCGAGGTTAAAGGAATCATCGACTACATAGATGGTAGATTCGCGGGAGGAGTCAAAACAAGTTTGGTCAAAAAAAGGTCCATTCGAGCAATCATGGCGGTCGACAGCTCCGCTCGCCCTCAAAGGCTCACCTCTGGAATTCCGATAATATCATTCTATGAATTTGACCTCCAAGGAATTGATAAAAACCTATATGATCCCGTCGTTATTTTTATAATCGTCGGGAATTTTTTTGTCAGGAAAGTTCTAGTGGATGAAGGCAGCTCAGTCGACATCCTCCCTCACTCCACGTTCGAGAAAATGCAATTAGTGAGGCCTCGCTCCGCCCTTGCAACAGAGATCTAGTAAGTTTCTCGGGAAAACGGATCAACGTCCGAGGTTCCATATTGCTGAGGATGATGTTTGACTCTCGACCAAAGACAAAGACGATCGATGTTTAATACCTAATCATCGATATCCTGTTATGACCAAAATTTTAATAATTATATTTTGTCCTTCAGTAGGGAATCGTAGGCTCGAGTTAGCACGGATTGGCTGAGAGTTTCGGGATTAATTCCGGGTAAGCAATTGATGTAGACAAATTTAGGAAATTTCTATTTATAATATTTCTGTGATTTAGCATGTTGGATGGTAGAGGACCTCGAGTCGAGTCTAGCGGTTCAGTTGAAACCCAAATCGGAGTTAGAACGGGTTAGATATAGATTTTATAAGTTGAATCATTTAAGGAGGGGCATTTTGGTCATTTGGGGCCCGACCAAGTCCCATAAAAATCCACCTAGGGTGTGCGGCCTGGGGTTTATCCGCACGCCACCTGAGGCAAGAGGAGAGAGAGAGAGAGAGAGAGAGAGAGAGAGAGAGAGAAGGGCGACACCGAGTAGGGAGGGAGCAATCCGAAGGCCACAATTCGCGAGATCGTCGACGTTCATCGTAGGAAGGTTCCTAGCTTCTTCTTTCTTTCCGTTTTCTCCAAAAAGGTGAGTGGATAAAGCTCTCTTTCACCCATCTCCTTCAACATGCCGTTGCCCCTATGAGAGGGGGTTTTCTTCAATTTTTGGTTGGTTTTTCTCGTGTCGAATTCGAGTAAAGGATTTATGAATTTTTACGTTGTTTGTCATAGATTTCTTGGTCCGAATTTTTGGATCTTAATCGCATGCCTCATGGTAAAAATTTTTGAGGAGCTGCCGCCCCTTCCCTCTTGATGTCTTGAGATGGGATTCTTGATTCTTGATGGTAGTTCTTGATATTAATGGTTTCTTGCTTCTTGGTAGAAGGGAAAATTTGGAGTTTTAGGATATGCCCCCCCCCCCCTAAAAGGTTCCCTAGGAACACTAAGGGTCGGTCGGCCCCTAATAACCCATGTAGAGGATCTTGAGACTTGTTTAAACATTGAGACTACACATTAAGAATATTTTCATATATCATTAGAACATGCACAAGTGTAGAGACCTATAATTGGGAAAAGTAATTAAGGAACTTAAGGACATTTACACTACTGAAATAATAGGCATCAGCAACGGCTGAAATCGTTATTGAGTCGTTGTTGAAAACCATCAGCAACGGCTTGCAACGGCCCGGCCCGTTGCAACGGAATTGTAGCAAAAACACGCGTTGTTGATAATTTAACAACGGATCAACAACGATCCATCGGATCATTGCTAATAATATTATCATCAACGACTTTGCCACGAACGCAAAGCCGTTATTGGTATGAACAATATCAATAACGACCCCGTCAGCTATGGCAAAATCGTTAGTGAAATCCCATTATTAAGCCATTGATGTAGGTCATCAACAATAGCTTACAATACTCTTTCAATAACAATTTTTTTCCACGTAAAACCGTTTATTCATTACCATTTTTGTGCCAATGTTTTCTTATAAGCCAATGTTTTCTCATTTTTGTGCTCATTTATTCATTACCAGTTACTCTCGGATTTTGATTCAAAATTTAGACACTTGTGCGAATGGTGTCACTCCTGTTTCCTGTGAAGGGGTGTGCGCGAGCTCTCCTCTTCGAGTGCAAAGCTCGACCGATCATATCTATTTTTGTTCACATGATTAAGGCAAGTCAATTAAGCAATCAAATCTACCCAATAATAGAAAATTTAACATTCACAAAATAGCATGTTGAATCACACCCTTTCCGCATCTCATCATCACAATTCAACTAGTTCTCTAAACCTTTAATGGAACCTTACAATCAAGCAAAATGAAATCGATGGCAAGGCGGCGCTCTGCCTCTCAAGCCCGCTCGCCCCGGATACGACGGACGAGCTGGATGCCCTTGGGCATGATGGTCACCCGCTTGGCGTGGATGGCGAAGAGATTGGTGTCCTCAAAGAATCCGACGAGGTAGGACTCGGCCGCCTCCTGGAGCGCCGACACCGCCGAGCTCTGGAAGCGGAGATCGGTCTTGAAGTCCTGGGCGATCTCGCGTACCAGGCGCTGGAAGGGAAGTTTCCTGATGAGCAGCTCCGTGCTCTTCTGGTACTTGCGGATCTCCCGCAGAGCCACCGTCCCGGGCCGGAAGCGGTGAGGCTTCTTCACGCCGCCCGTCGCCGGGGCCGACTTCCGCGCGGCCTTGATGGCCAGCTGCTTCCGAGGGGCCTTCCCGCCGGTGGACTTGCGCCTGTCTGCTTCGTCCTTGCCATCTCGGTCGAGGGTTTCGAGGATTCTTCGCGATGAAGATGGGGGACGAAAGGGTGTAGATATGGGGTTGGCCAGTTGGGAGATAAGAGCGATGGCATTTGAAAGGGGTACTCGAGCGCGGGACGTGTGGAAATTCGAAAACATTTGGCCGATTGGGTGTGCTCTTGAGCGGGAGTGGATATGGATCGTTGAATTGGTACCCTACGGATGGTGGATATCTCGTCTTGAAGGAGCACGCGGAATGCTGTCAGCTGCACCTGGACTAGCAACCTACTATATATACAATACAATTAGTGCTAATTATTTAGTTAATTGTAGTCAACATAATTGGCACTCTTTTTCTTATTGTGAACGATATACTTAATTAGTCAAATTATTTTACCATTTAGTCAATTCATGAATACCATTGTGTTCTTTTGGCGTGATTTATTTTTAATTTTGTAATTTAACTTAGCTGCAGTACCGCGCTTTGCATGAATAATTTGTAATTTTTTTAAAAAAAATTAATAATATATTTTAATTTATGTTTATAAATTTAATTTGAAATTATATAAATTTAAATTTAGAACTAATTTTTATAATTTTTAAAAATAATTATTTAAAAAGTTTCAATTGTAAATTAATTGACAATTTAAATTGTAAATTGTAAATTAAATTTTATCTATAATTTAATATACTTAATAATTTAAATAAAAAATTTAGAATTAAATAATTATATATCTAGAATTTTCAAGAATGAGTTACTATATTATTAACATTTCACAAAAAAATATAAAATTAAATTTTGTATTTTTAATATACTATTATATATAAATAGAATAATCTATGAATTTTTTTGATATTTTCACATTTTGTAACATAATTTTAATATAAAACTATATAAATTTAAATTTGAAACTATTTTTTATATTTTTAGAAAAATAATTATTTTAAACTTCAATTATAAATTAATTTTTAACTTTAGTTTTGAATTAAATTTGTATTAATAATTTAATATTCATAATAATTAAAATTAAAATTAAATATTTCTATACCTACATTTTCATAAATAAATTATAATATTATTATCATATTATAAAAAATATATTTTTGATAATAAAAACAAATTGTAAGATATTTAAATTAAACTATAATTTTAAATAATAATATATAAATATACCACAAAGTAATATATAAATTTAATTTGATTTACATAATTACAAAAGTGTGCACATATATTTATATAATTTAATTTAAAATAACAATAAGTAATAATTAATTTGAAAATAAAAATAAGAATTAAAAAGGTCAAAGATGAAGTATCATAGATTAGTGATTAATAATTATTTCTAACGCTTAAAATAATGTTCATATAGAAAAAATGTAAAAAAAATAAAAATTCATGTAAAAAAATTTATAACCTAGAAAGACATATAAAATAAAATATCAATAAGATATAAATCTAAAAATGGTAACAGTTTTTTTTATAATGATATTAATTTATTTCAAAATGCATATATCTTCAAAATAAAAATTTCTGAATTAAAATTTAAACTAATAATTTTAAATATATAAAAAAATCAAAACTATTTCAAAACAAATAATACTATATATGTTATTAACAAAAAAAATATAGAAAAAATAAAATGGGAAACTATTAATAATTTTAAGGGTAAACATCAAATATAATGTAAATATAAAATAAAGTATATCAATTAAGTATTTATAAGTATAGATAATTAATTCAAAAATAAATTTTTTTAAATAATTTAAGTTTTTTCATAAATAGAGGAAAAATGATATTTCATAAATACAAAAATAATATAAAAAATAATTATGTACATTAAAAAATTAATTTATATAAATTTCAATGATCAAAAATAAAAAATAATACAAAAATAATAATATTTTTATGGATAAAATCAAATATAATACAAATATAAGATAACATAATGAAAAAATATTTAAATTATTCTAAGCTACGTAAGTTTTTTTTATTTTGAAATACTATTTTTCATTAACAAACTTTAAAAATATGATAATTCAAAACCCAAAAATTAATATAAATACTTGAATAAATTAAAAATATTTACAATTATTATTCAAAAAATAATAAATATAAAATTAAAAATATCAAAGTAGGTGCATATAGAGAAAATAAGTGGGGTAAAAAGTTTTATTCCAAATTTAAGTGAGATAAAAATTTAGGTGGACAATATGGCAAAAATTTAAGGGGAGAAAATTTAGGCGGGAATGATACGTTGCTTATATTTATATAAGAAATTTGAAATTATTTAATTTTTTTCAAAAATAAAGAAAATAATAATATTTCATAATCAGAAAAATAATATAAAAATAATTATATTCATTAAAAAAATTAATTTATATGAATTTCAATGATCAAAAATTTTAAAAATGCAAAAACAATAAGATTTTTATGGATAAAAATCAAATATAATATAAGTATACGATAATAAGTGGAAAAAATAGAAAATAAGATATTTAAATTATTCTAAACCATAAATTTTTTTAATTTTGAAATAATTTTTTTCAATAACAAACTCAAAAAATAATATTTCAAAACTCAAAAACTAATATAAAAAGGTTCAATAAATAAAATATATTTTAAAATTATTATTCAAAAAATAATAAATTAAAAATTAAAAATATCAAAATATGTGCATATAGAGAAAATAAGTGAGGTAAAAAAATTTATTACCAATTTAAGTAGGGTAAAAATTTGGGAAGAAAAATTTAGGTGAGGAAAGTGAAAAAAATTTGAGGGGAGAGATAAAAATATAAATATAAATAGGATAAAAATAAAGGTAAATATTTAAGGAAGTGGAAAGAATTTAAGCGGAAATGAGTCTTTTCTTTTATATATATATATATATATATAGAAAATAATTTTGTTTTGTCTTCAAATTTTGCATCAATTTTCTTAAAACTTAATTCCAGCATTGAAAGGGTGGTGTCACTATTTGGTTGATGCATTTATAAAAATTCAACTCACATGAATCAGTTTTAATTAATTTGTAATCAAGTCTTAACCATTTCCATTTTAACATAAACCGGATCAAATTTGATTTTAACTTATGCACCGAACTAATTGAACTGATCAATTTGGTATGAATTTGAAAGAATATTTGTTTGCTTAGTACTTATAAATGACTTTGGATAGGACTAGCGCTTTGGACCTAGCCGAATTAGGCCTAGAGATTAGAGCGTCCACACTCATGAACCAAACTCAAGTCGAGTCAGACATTAGTTAGTCAGGAGGCTTGATCGACTCGACCATACAGAAACACCAACGTCCTCATTAATTACCATTAATTCGACAATAATGACCTTCATCTCCGGGATAAACTTCGACTCATTCTACGCATATCCCCGTGAGAAATAAGGAGACATCACCACTACAAAACATCACTATCGTGCACTATATACAGAAACGACACATATCAAGTATACACTCAATTCCAATTGCATACCTAGCCCTGAAATACTCACAACTATAATTTGGCCTTTTAGCGGTGATTGTTTTGACATTTGCTAGCAATTACAAATACTGTAAAAATATTTATCAGCAATTAATGAAATCTCACTAGATCCATTGTCGTAAAAGGCTTTAGAAATAATTTATATAATTACTCGTAAAGATAAAAATAATCACCACTAAATGTATATATATTTAAATATATATCTTTTTTTGTAGAGATTTTTAATAATAGTTGCTAAATGATGTAAAATATTTGCTCTCTCTAAGTTATTAACAACAATTACCTTATTGCTACTAATTAATTATTACTAAAGAAATAATCTCTTGTAGCGACTTTTTATCTTGAGCATCAAAGTATCTCTTGCAGGTCCTTATAGGAGTAGCACCGGACTAGGAAACGCGCAGGACCACATCATCCTAGCTCTAGGCAAGAATATTTGGCGCCCACAATGAGGTCGAGTAAATCATACCTGCCCCACCATAATAGGTACTCGGACTTAGGCGAACGTCGATGCACATAGGCAGCAACCTAGCAACAGTATTCCTCCACTACTTGGTGACGCTTACACGACGAGGACTAACGTTCCGATACCCCGCCAACCCAACACCTCCGGGTGTAGAACCAAAGATTAATAGTCCAGATTAAACTGTTGAAACAACCTAGGGAGCAACCCCCATCTAAGTGTGTTCATTGTCACTCGGAGCATGATAAAGATAGCCACCTAGAGAGGGCCAGGAGGCCGACATCTGCCTTTCACTACTGGAATAACAAGCATCAGCAACGGCTCCATTCATTGCTGATCCGTTGCTAAAAGCCATCAGCAACGGCTTACAACGACCCGGCCCGTTGCAATGCAGCCGTGGCAAAAACACACGTTGCTGATAACTTAGCAACGGATCAGCAACGGCCCGAGCGACCGTTGCTAATAACATTATCAGCAACGGTTCGGCCCCGGCTGCGGGGCCGTTGTAGATATGTACATCAACAACAACCCTGCGGTCGTGGCAAGGCCGTTAGTGAAAGCTCGTTGCTAAACCGTTGTTGTAGGTCATTAGCAACGGCTTTGAGGTTGCGGCCTAGAAAATACGATACACTTTCAGTAACGGCTTTCCCACAGACAATCGTGGGAAAGCCGTTGTTGATGATGTTAGCTTGTAACTGGAAAATTTTAAAATTTCTAATTTTCATTAATACATTTATACATTTAACCCGATACATAACTCACACACTCATACACACATCTAGGGGTGTGCATCGGTTGGTTCGGTAAATTAACCAAACTGACCGGTCGGTTAACCCAACTGATTTAACACAAAATGTGTTAACCATTTTCCAAATTGAAACTTTTGGCTAACCGACCGAATTAATCAAAAAGTTTCGATTCGAAATTTACCGAACCGACCGGTCGGTTAACCCAACTGATTTAACACAAAATGTGTTAACCATTTTCCAAACCGAAACTTTTGGCTAACCGACCGAATTAATCAAAAAGTTTCGGTTCGGTTCGATTAACCAACTGAACTCTTCTTCTTGTGTAGCTTTCCATGGCGCCCGCCGACGTCGTCTCGCCGTCGTCGGCCCGCTGCAGCTTCCGCCGCCTTCTCTTCAGCTCCTCCTCCTCTTCCTCCAGGCCCCACGCCGCTGTCGCCGACTGGAACCCCTTGATTACCTCCCCTCCTCCCCCGTCTCCCTCATCGTTGGGAGGCAAGAAGAAGGGGATCGCGGCTGCAGCCTTCCGCGAGCCGGGGTGCACGTCCGCGTCTACCTCACAGCCTCGCAGACATTCGCGTCGGCGATTGGGGGGGGGGGGCGAGTGCCAAGTCGCCGTCTCGCCGATGACAAATCTCGAGTACTCGAGTGATCGAGTCGGCAATCTGGGGTGTTAGGGTTTTAGGTTGGGCGCGGCACGAGCGGGTAAGTGGGTCGGGTAATTGGGTATTTGTTGGGTTTACTGGTTTAGGGATAGTGGGATACATTGGTAATTAAGTGAATTATTAGGGGTAAAATGGTCATTTTTTATTTTTTGATTAATTCGGTTAAAACCAAATTTTTTGGTAAATTCACCGTACCGAACCAAAAATCTAAAACCCAAAAATTTTTTTTTGGTAAATTCACCGTACTCGAGTTTGATTTTTTGTTTCATATTTTTCCTAAAACTTAAATTATAAATAAATAATAAATAATTTAAACAAATATACTTACCATAATGATTGCGGCGCGGTTGTCAATGTACTCCCCCGTCCCATGTACTCGACGGTGAATTCGCTCAAACACCTCCGTCGGGGAGGGTCGCTGGATAGTCCCATCGTCCATCACCGTCGTCTACATTTACAAAACAAATACATTAATTAGTACACAAAGTAACAAATAAAATATATAATTAAAAGTAAGGTATAATACTTACCATATGACTCGCGTGCACTGCAATTGAAATAGAGCCGCCAATGTGACGCGCTCCTCCCCCCCGGCATGCGGTTTCTAGCTATAGTCATAGAAACCTCCTGCCATCGATTCGTTGACCATAATACCATGAGTTGGTCCCATACATCTGGAGTAATCCAATCGGGGTCATATCCTCGAGTCTCCGCGATGTTTGTGGTCCCAGCTCGAGCCATCGCCTGGGACCGGGCCTGCCCAAGCTGACCATTGTACCTCTGTCAGGAAATAGCCTCCCAGGCATTGTAAATGAAGGATCTCTGGACCTCAGCCCATGTATAGCGAGCCTGCAAAAAAATAATATCACTACTAATATTAATCATCATATATTAAAAAAAAATTAATATGTGCCTCAAACTCGTGCCATAGCATGCCGACGTGCTCACTGGGCATGTGAGACCACGTGGGCCATTCCCCATGCATGTATTCTCGGATCGTAGAAGATATCATCCTGGGCACATCCTCTTGCTCGAACCTACACAATAAAAATAAAGTTCAATATTCTATTATGATATAATGAATTTGTAATCATTCATAATTCATGATATATTACCGCTTCTCAATCACACTAATGAATCTACGTGACTCTGTGGCTGGTGGAGGCTGCCACTTGTTCGGCCCACGCGGCCGCTTGTGTCTCGAGGCACTAGCCTCAGCAGCATGAGGATCAACAACAAGAGTATCATCAGTAGGAGGATCAACAACAAGAGTAAGTGCCGGAGTCAGACCGATCGGAGACTCCGAAGCTCTTGTCCGACGATAACCACGATCTGACATATCTATCGAATAAGCATATAATTAGATTATATATATAGTAGAGATATATTTAATATAAGATATACTTTACAATTATTGCTCATCATCTGAGTAATAGTCTTCGAATTCTTCCTCTTCTTCCTCTTCTTCATCTTCTTCATCTTCAGCTTCCTCAACTTCATGATCGTCATCATCAACATATTCAACTTCTAATTGAACTAACGTAGTGTCTGCATCCTCGAGTATTGGAATAATACGGTCTACAACAGGAGGATCATCTTCTTGATAGAAAGCATTTGTAATATCAAGTATCGGCTCATTTTCTTCCGTTATCGGATCAATTCTTCCTCTACCTTTAGTCTTACAGACTACACGCCAATCTGGTTTATTTTTATTTCGAACCGGATACTTCGCGTAATATACTTGTTCGGCTTGTGATGCCAATATAAAAGGCTCATTTGCCGCCAATTTCGATTTGTAATTAACATCAATAAGTGTGTATTTTGGATTAACTTTCATGCCCCTTTTTGTTGTATCGAACCAATGACATCTAAATAGGATAACTAATTTCAAGCCGAAGTAGTGCAACTCTATCACTTCTTCCACCAGTCCATAAAAATCCATATCACATTCAACATACGTTGTCCCTTTCAAGCAAACCCCGGCATTCATCGTCTTCTTTGTAAATACATATTCAACCGTGTGAAATTTATACTCATTAGCAAAATATCCGCTACAACACGACACTAGTCGCGACGGTCCACTAACAAACTCAAATATTCTTTCATCTATATATTTCATCTCTGTGAACTTTGCTGTAAGCCCGAATCCAAGTAGGGAAATCACGATTCTGTAATCTCTCCAATTCTTGATCGTTGTGAATAGAGTATTTTTGCACCATGTCAATGTCAAATATTTCAATGAATTGTTCAATCTCTGGACAATTGAGTAATACGTACAATTGCGCCAAATGATACTCTTCGTCGCTTAAGTGTCGAGATGGATGAGAACCAAAGTGTTGAAAATATTATAAAACATCCATCAAAGTGTTGAAAATATTATAAAACATATTTTTTTCAATGTGCATGACATCCAAATTATGTCGAATCAGTAATGAACTCCAATAGGGCAATTCCCAAAAGATACTTTTTTTTCACCCAGTTATGTGTTTGACCAAAGCCCGACACTTTTTCATTTCGACCAAACACTATCTTTGGAAGTGCTGAAACACGTGTTAACATTTGTTCACCAGACAACATCGATGATGGCTCATCTCTTTCGACTCTGCCCTTAGTAAATTTATTATGATTCCTTCAATACTGATGGTTAGCTGGTAGGAATCGACGATGACAATCAAAGAATGAGATTTTCCGTTCGTTTTGAAGACTGAATGGTTTAGAGTGTTCCATACAATACGGACAAGAGAGTCGGCCGTGAGTGCTCCAACCAAACAACATGCCGTACGCCGGGAAATCATTGATTGTCCACAAGACCGCGGCCTTTAAATTGAAGTTTTGCTTCCAATGACAATCATAAGTGATAGCTCCCTCACTCCACAATGTTTTCAATTCATCTATCAAGGGTCTGAGAAACACGTCAATTTTTTTTCGCGGACCCTTAGGATCCGGAATAATCATCGAAAGATAAATAAATTCATCTTTCATACACATTGACGGTGGCAAATTATAAATTGTTAGCAGCACTGGCCAAACTGAATAAGGAGTTGCAGAATATCCAAACGGATTAAAACCATGTGTGCACAATCCCAATATGATATTTCTAGTGTCCCTAGCAAATGAATGATAAAATGTATCCAAATATTTCCATGCTTCACTGTCGGATAAATGAGTCATTACTGTATCATCACGACTTAATGCATGCCAACTCATGTAGGGGCATCTTTTTTGACATGAATAATCTTTGAAGCCTCGGTGTTAGTGGAAAATACCGAAGCATCTTAAACGAGATATTTTTCTATCGGACCGATTTCTTCTCCTTGTAACGAGGATGTTGACATACAGGGCATTTATCCAACTGTACATTTTATTTATAATATAAAATGCAGTTATTTTGGCATGCGTGTATTTTTTCGTACCCAAGCCCTAATTTTCTCATCAACTTTTTAGTCTTATAAAAAGTTAGCTCAAACTTGTTATCAGTAGGCAGCATTCCATTAATCAATCATGCAATCCGATCAAATGCAAGCCCGCTGATATTATAATCGGCCTTGATGTTTAGGAGCTGCATCATTGCCGAAAACCTAGTGTATTTAGGACAATTCTCATACAAAGGTTCATCGGCAGCTTTCAACATCTCGTAAAATTCTGCAGATTCTTTATCCGGCAATTCAATCTCTACCGTAAATTGTACTTCTGTGATATCAACACCTGTAGTATCTGGTGGCACTGACGTCTCAGTAATTGGCCGATCGACATTATCATTCAAGTGAAATTAACCCCCAAGACTATCAAGTATCATAATTCTATATGAATTAGATGGACTGGATGAAGAAACACCAGCAAAGGAAGATTCACCATGTGTCTGAACGACAGGATTGCTCGACGTCCCGACTTCACGTGACTCCCCGTGACAAGTCCTTAGAAAATATCTTGGTGCAAATCCTTTGCGATATAGATGCAGAGTGATAGTTTCCCGATCCAAAACTCATCCATTCAAGCAAATATGACACAAACATCGAATTTTATCACCGATGCTAATGAATTTCCTATTCGAATAGACAAAATTTAGGAAGTAAGTTACGCCTAATCGAAACTCATTCATTAAAACTCCATGATTAAGATGTCGGTACATCCAACTTCGATCGTCTGACATGATTATGTCAATCAATGACAATTTCTTCAGTTAATACCTTTAGGTGAGATGGTCTTATTTCATTCGAAATTCATGTTATTCATATTGCACAAACTATTTCTTTTAATCGCTAACTTCATTCTAAATTTCGGCAGCATCTCCCTATAATTTTTCGAATACGCATATCATCTGGGCGCGTATCGAAGAATAAGAGAGATGCTGCCGAAATTTTGAATGAGTTAACGGTTAAAAGAAAAAACTAAGTGCAATATAAATAACTATATTCCCAAATTATCCAATCAGGGACAATTCAAGGGTTGTACGTTGTATAAAAGATCATCTACTTATTTTACACGAACATACAACCCCCAAACAGATCTAAGGTTTTGCTAAATCATATCCGACTCGTCGATGCGTACGTGAAACGTATCAACTCGTCAGAGGGATGATTATTTTCTAAATGTTTCGAGTCAGTTCGAGTCCATAGTGGACAATTCCGACGTGAGTCCAAAGTGGACGATTCCGGCACGAGTATTTCATTTATTTAAAACATAGCATTTATTTTAATTAACTAATTAACATATAATTAATATATACATTAATCTAAAACATAAAATTAATCTAAAACATAACATTAATCTAAACCATAACTAATCTAAACAAGTAATGAACTAATTAAACCCTAACTAATCTAAAAATTAATATAACAATTAATCTAAAAATTAAACACTAATTAAAATTAAACCCTATTTTCGGCGTCGGAGTCTAGTGTCCGACAATTGTCGGACACTGGACAATGCTCCGGCCACCGGCCGAAACCCTAAATATAGGGTTTTGGTCGGTTCTACAGTAAATGATGAGTCATTACGGTGCGTGACTTACCTGGAGCAAGCGACGATGCATCAGCAGGAAGAGGAAGAAGAAGGAGGAAGGGGAGGGCATGATCCGTCGACCTATATAAACTTATCAGCAACGGCTCACTCGTCTGTTAGTATGCCGTTGCTAATAAGTATTTTATTTTTGAGCCGCGAGCGCACGATCGGCTCAAGAGTGACAGATGTAGTAGTCATAACTAAGCCGTTGCTAATGTGATAATGTATCTGCAACGGCTCGAGCGGCCGTAACAAAGCCATTGTAGATACATCACATCTACAACGGCTCGAGCGACCGTAAGAAACTCGTTGGAAATTACAACGACATGAGCGGCCGTTGCTGAAGAATATATTTCTAGTAGTGTTTCGAGACAAGGTCTCCCATGCACACCATCAGAGAGAAGGAGAGGAAACCAAGGTCATGGAGACCACCCCTACCCCCACCGTCGACTCGGGACCCTTCGCCGAGCACATCATGGCAATTCGTCTTTCTAATTACAACTTCAAGCTACCATCCACACTCCAGCCCTACGACGACACGGGTGATCTGACCACCCACTTGATGATTTTTAGATCTATGATGCTCCTCAACGGCGCAACCGACTCTATTCTCTACCAAGTCTTTCGTACTTTTTTGGAGAAGATTGAGCTACTCTAGTTCTCCACCCTCCCGTCAGGGTCGGCACACACTTATCTCGAGCTTTTTTTGGGTACTCGTTAGAGGGCTTTTCTAACACCGACTATCCCTAGTTTATGTGCCAATCATGAATATGAGATTGTTAAGTATTGATGCTTCATGTTTAAATTACACTTGATGCTTCACGTTTAGATTACACTTGTGTTGCATGCCGAAATACTTGAATTGAATTAAATTGTGTGATGATTGATGGCTGGAATTCATGAATTGAATAAGTAATTAGAGATTTTACTTGCGTGATTGTATTTGCTGGATTGAGGGTGGCTAAGGCCTAAGTTGCTCACTGAGTTCAATTGGAACTCATGTCGCTTATTTTTCTTGTTGTTTGCAGGTTCAGGTTGAGTAGTACTTCTGAGTACCTCTTGCGGTGCAGCTGTAAATACAAGCTCAGTGGACGGATTCTCACATCGCAGTTGTAGGGTTGAGTCCTTGGTGTATGTCTTAGTTTTGTAGTCATGTGTTTACTATTAGTCACTTATGTATGAACACTTTCTCAAAGTCAGTTGTGGTATTCTGACCATAAAGTTTGGTTGTCAAGCATATTGTAACTCTTAGATACTTAGTAAATAAAAATTTCTTTAAAAAGACCGAAGAGATAGGATTTATCGGTTTATATCATTAGAAGGATTAAGCGACTCATTAACTTAGGGATATTTATGTCCCTCTAGTCTCTTAGTAAAAGAGGGATTTTTATCCTTATTAGGGGGTTTCCTGTAATTTGAGGACGGGTATCCTTTATTATTCTGACTTTTTGAAGGAACAAGGGCCCTATTTTTATCTTTACAAGAGTTTTTGGCCTATGCTCAGAAGGCTAGTCATCATTAGGAGTACTTCTGATGGAGGCATCCTCGTGTGTATTAAGAGAATTTGATTTATAAAAGTTAGACTTAGAAGCATTTTGGGGAAATGCTTGGACATGTTGCTTGGCAATAGTTCTACGATCTTTCCGACGTCTAACTTGAATCCAGGGGCCACACACTAGTTCCTCAACATCAAGAGACTAAGGATTCTCAGCCACTTGAGCATTAGAAGTGGAAACATTAGGGAAATTCTTACCACTAGAATTTCCGGAGACCACATTAGCAATAGGAGTGTCTTCTTAATTAGAGGAGGCTTTCTTGGTACAAGAAGGCTACCTATGTCCAACTAAACCACAAAGGAAGCAAACTTAAGCGAGATTTTCATAAATTATAGGTTGAAAAAACTCATTTTCAGGAAATGAAATCTAAATTCTTTGTTTAGTGGGTTGAGAAAGGTCAATTTTCACACAAATCCTAATGTATTTACCCTTCTGAAACTCAAAAGAGCGAGGGTCAATAGAAATAATTTTCCTAAACTATTAGCAAATAAAGTAACAGAAGTGGGATTTCACAGTTCAAGAGCGAGAGCATGAATTCTCAACCAAATAGGAGCATATGAAAAATCTTCCAACCATGACGAAAGAATAGTTTTCAATGAACCAATCTAATAACAGCACCTCTACAAGAGCACAGACCACCAGTGAGAACCGTAGTAGCATTTTGTAAATCACGGAAGCGGAAAATAAAAAATCTTTTTCAAAATTAAGAACATTACACAGACCATGAGAAGACCAAAAATGATAAGCCCATTTAGACACAATATGTAAAGGGGTGGCCGGTCAAGAAATTTACCCACAAGACTATTATGCCAAGAAGACTGCCACGTACTCAGTAACTTGCTCAAGGGTAAAAGATACCTTAGCAAAAGCATTATTCGCAATCTTCAAAAAGGTAGAGGATTATGTAGTTTTAGGGTTTTCTCTGAGAACCTCGGAGGATCTGAGCCCATGTCAGAGAAGGAGGAGAATGTGACATCTCATTTGTAGTAGTACCAAAAGTAGTCGATCCCAAATTAGGATTAGAATCACTACTAGAAAAATTAGGGTTAGGGTTAGGATCGAACATATGAGATCCAGATTACCTGTAGAAGATTTTAAAGATTCAGAGGAATAGATCGATTTTCCAAACAGCATAGTTCCAGTGGAACCATTAGGGTTCCGAATATCCATCGAAGGGGCTTGCGAAAGGGTTTTTTTGACAATCTGGACGTCCTCTACAATCGAGGACGTCTGAGGCTGTTGCGGAGAGGGAGAAGATCAATCATGGAGGGAGGAGGATCGCCATTGTCGACCGTTGTCGCGAAAGTCGCCAGCGAAGTCGCCCTAGTCGTCAAAGATGATCGAAGAGTCGTCAAGCATAAACTTAAAAGATCATTTTATTATTATTCCCAAATTGATTTTAAAAAGACCTACTCGTGTTTAAAGTAGCATGTTTAACTTAGCAGGTGTAAATTATGAATATTATTTTAAATTCAAGTAGGATAATTAAAAATAATTAATTAAAATTAATCAACATAACGTATTCATCGAATCGGTTTGTTGACATAAAGAATATTAATATTAAGAGTATGCAGAAACATATTAAACATATGCAGCAGTGCTTTACTTTATCAAGTATGTTTAAAAATTAAACATGTTAATATTTATCAAAACATTTACAAAATCAGTATTAATCCAGTAGATTGTCCCATCTTGTGATAAAGTCGGCATAATGTATGGAGAGGTCCCTCCTCGCGATAGGAAAATTATCGTATGGAATAACATATAAAATGATCCCTCAAATATACACAAGTTTTCAAAATAATCTCTAAAAAAAAAATCGATCAAAATAGTCCCCTAAAATATCATATTATCAAATCAAGGGAACCATTTTGACCACTTTGATCCCCTAAAAAATCAGTCAATGGGACTGATTTGATAACGAAATATTTTAGGAGGATCACTTTGATCGGTTTTTTCCTTGAGGGATCACTCTGAAAATATGTGTATATTTGAGGGACCATTTTGTACGTTATCCCTTATTATCTAAATGATTTTTTTATTATATTTTTAGATAGTAAATTCATAAACAATTACAGTTTTGGATATTTGAAAACAACGTAGATAACCATACAATTGCTAGCTCTAATGATTCGAAAATAAATAGTATGCATGCCATAGAAACACTTGATTTTAATCACATTTATGATGCTTCAAACTTAGAAATGTTGACCTATGAGATTTTTTTTTGAAAGAATGTTAACCTATGATCAAGATTGACTCGCACACTACTAAGGGGAGTTTTTTCATTGGGCATTAGTATATATATATATATTTGAAATCTTAGAGCTAACTTTAAGGTGTTGATTATCAAAATTTACATATCAGATCACTAGAGGGACCATAGGGTATATATAATTTTTGAGTATTGCGAGTTATTGGCTTTTGAAGAACTCGAATCCAGGTTCGCGTTGTCTTCTGGGTTCGAGTCCGCCGCTTCTGTGTCTTCATCAAGACTCTTCGGAGTCTTGATTGGTTAGATTGAAGGCCTGGGGATTTGCAAATCGCTTCGACTCTCTAAAGTCAAGACAATGACAAACCCTAGCGCTTCTCGCGCCGCCCCCTTTCTCCCCCCCCCCCCCCTTGCCCTTGTCTCAGAGGCCACCTCCTCATCCACCCGATAGCGATTTGGAGATGCTTGTTGTGTCCGAGGTGCCGGCCTCTGCCGATCATCTTCATCCCTTCCTTTGGAAGTCTCTCCCCCTCGATGCCGATCCAGTCTCAGAAGGAAAAAGGGTGGTAAGTCAGCTTCAAATTTTGATCTGGATCTGGTAACTAATTCTATGAACCTTCCTAAGAAATCCTTTGCTCCTTTGGGCTCTGGACAAGATCTAGCACATCCGAGATATTGAGCCCAAATCTTGAAAGATTCATCCTCGACTGCTTCTTGTCCTACTGCTTCCTGGCCCAAGATCTTCAAAAATCCTAGATCCGCCACTACGTCCTCTACTGCTTTTTGTACTACCGCTTCGTCTACTCTTCGTCGTATTCTTTCTTCTTCGTCGGATCGAGTTGTGTTTTTGGATGAGCAGATTCATACATGGCGCCAACCTTGGGAAAATGCTCTTATTGGTAAATTTCTTAATAAGCCTCTGTCTTTAGAAGCGATTAAATATTGGGCTTCTAGACTTTGGTCTTGTTATGGTTTTCAGTCCGTTCTTGACTAAGATGAGCATTTCTTCGTTTTTCATTTTATTTCTATCGAGCAAGTGAATCATGTTTTAACTGGAGGCCCTTGGTCTTTTCGCGAGGACATTATTCATTTAATAAGTTGGATGCCCCATTTTAAACCTTGGAATGAAGTTTTCTCTTTTGCGCCTATTTGGATTCGCCTATAGTCTCTCCCTCTAGAGTACTGGAGCAATGATTCCATCCTTGCTATTGCTTCATGTGTTGGTTTTGTTTTGCGTATTGATGATCAGTTTACGTTGTTTGAAAGAGGGAGGTACATTAGGGTTTGTGTCCCAATTGACTTGGCTTGCCCCATTCGTCAAGGAATTTGGATTGGGAAACCTAGGAAGGATTTCTTTCAACCTAGGAAGGAATTTGTGGTTTAATTGGCCATAATGAGAACTCGTGTTCTCTTTTTCATGCTAAATCGACTAACTCTTATGCTGAGAATGTTTCCAAAAGGGATGACTCTACCGATTTGGTTGCCCCTTCGGTTGTCCCTTCGGATGCCCATTCGGATATTCTTCCCGACTACGCTCCTTCGATGGAGCCTGTTATGCTGGAGCCAGCCTATGGTCCGTGGATCAGGGTCCAAAGGCGGAACCCTCGTCATCGTCCTGAGCTAGATCATTTTCGCTCTCCGATTAGGGTTGATGACAGGAGCTCTTGCACTGAACCACGTGACCTGGGTGAGGGAGACACGCAGGACTTGGATCCCGAGGAGGACGTGTCGGACCAGGTTGAGGTTCCTTTCTCTTATCCATCTTCTACTCTTTTTCATCGTGATTCTTGAGATTTCATTCGACCCCCTCGCATTTCTAATAATAAATTAGGTTCCCATCCTTTTCAAAATCAAAATGTTAGGTTTAATCCTAAATTGAATCAAGTTAAGATTGGGCTTGGCCGTACAGGTTCGGCCAAGATTGATCTGAACTTGAAAGCTAATTTTAAACCGGATTCTTCAAATAATTCTATTAAGCATTCTAAAAAAAATTCCTCTAGTGATTTTACTGTGAAGGATAAGTTTTCTGATAAATCTATTCAAGATTTGTCAAATGAAATGCAGTTTATTTTTAGTTCTGTGAGCACTATTTTGCCTTCAAAATGCAAAGTTTCTTCTTCTAAACCTCCTAGGCCTACTAAACATCCGACGTTTAGTACTGCTTTGGCTCAAGATACTAGTAAAGTTAAAAGACTCCATTTGGGGACTACTTCTAATGATATTTTGCTAAACTATGATGGTGCTTCCCCTGTTTCTGACTCTAATATGTCTTCTGAAATTGTTGAGCATATTTAACTTTTGGGATAACGTACAATTTGATCCCTCAAATATAGCCGAGTTTTTATAGTGCTCTCTCAAAACTCGGTCAATGTGGTCCCTATAAAACATGATTCGAGCAAAATAGTCAATGAATCAGACTTTTTTGCCTGAGTCAACCCGACTATTTTATCCGAGTCAGGGATTATTTTGCCCGAATCATATTTTAAAGGGGCCACATTGATCGAGATTTTTTTTGAGGGACCACTCTGAAAACTCGACTATATTTGAGGGACAAAATTGTACGTTATCCCTTAACTTTTTTCATGAATATATTAAACTAGAATGTGTGTGGGGCCTAGAGGAAGCTTGTTAGGGATCATTTGTCTATTATTATTAAGGAGCATCATTTAAAATTATTTGTTTGCAAGAGACTCACTTAGATAATTCTAAGTCTTTGAAGCTTATTCGTTCTTTTGGTAGGAGCCGGGAAGGCTCTGTTTAGCATAATCCTGGCTCCTCTGGTGGTATTATTTTAGCTTGGAATAGTTCTATGGTTAAAACTGAGATTGTCTCTATTTCCTCTCAAATTATTCATGTTGTTGTTAAAATTGATGCTGCTGCTTTGTATCTTCTCTCTACTGTGTACACTATACTGAAATGCATGCTAGAAATTATTTATGGTCGTCATTAGGAAATTTAGATCTTTCTGCTTATCCTTAGCTGATTTTAGGTGATTTCAATTGTATTCTTAATGCTGAGGATAAATTTAGGGGTGTCCCCTTTTCTATGACTACTTATGTTATCAAATTTAGGAATTTTGTTTCTAGTTCTGGTTTAATTGATCTTGGTTATAAGGGTAATAAGTTTACTTGGACAAATAACCGTAGTGGTCTTGCTAAAATCAATACTAGAATATTGGTTATCAGCCACGGGGCTCACTGATGACCGCCTAGGCCGTCAAAATTATTCACGGCTTTTCGACAGCCGCAACGGCCGTGGCTGATAGAACCAAATCAATCGCGACTCGCATACGACCGCCTAACGCCATCGCTTATATCTGATGGCGTGCACTGGGCGAGAAATGAAATAACATAGTAACGACTAGAGCTGTCCATTCGGTTCAAATCGAATCGAACCGAACCGAATTAAAACAAACCAAATTTTTTTTCATACTCAAATTCCAACCTAAACCCGAACCGAATTATACCTAAACCGATCTAACCCGAACCAAAATTATTCGGTTCGGTTCGATTTCCAACCCTAAAAATTGAAATTCGGTTAAAAATTTAAAATTTAAAATTATTGCCCAATACCCATTTACTTACCTAGGTTAAAAGTTTTTTAAAAAATGATTTTTTAATTAATTCGGTTCTTGGTTCGGATCGGTTCCCGAATTTCAAGAATCGAAACCCAAAATTCAGGTTCGGTTCGGGTCAAGAACTGAACCGAACCAAAAAATTTGGTTCGGTTTTCTGGTTCGGTTCGATGTAACCTAATTTTTGGACAGCCTTAGTAATGATGACTTAGCGGGGGTGCGAAGACCGTCGGTGCTATAAATAAGTCAGTATCCATGGCTACCAACGATCGTCGATTATTAATTGATGACGCGAACGTGACGCGAAAATAAAAAACAATTCACCAACGGCTTAGAGAGGGCTACGTCGGTCGTCGGTGATATAATTAATAGGTATCCACGATTCACCGACGGTTGAGGGGCCGTGGGTGATAAGCCTTTTATTTGCGTTTGTGCCCGACCCTTCCTCTTTTTTCTTTCTCCCTTCTCTCCTGTTGCCCTCGTCGCTGCCGTCGCTGCCCGCTCAAGCCGCCGTGCCTCGCCGCTACAATCGCCACCCATCCGTTGCTGGTGTTGTCGCCGCTGCCCTAGTTCGCCCGTCGACGATCCAGATAGAGGTATGACCGCCGCAGCCCCTTTCCTTTCAATCCCCATTGCCAATGTCGGCATCTACACGCCGAATGCCGACACTGGAGAACGGTGCCGACGTGTAGACGCCGTCGTCGAATTTGGGGCCGAATCCCTTGGCCCCAAGCATATGGAACACGCCGACTACTATTCGATATTTTAATTAGGTAGGTTATTTTTTTATGTTTATTAATTAATTTGTGTTAATTATAGATTGATACATTTTAGATTTATTATGTGTTAATTATAGATTAATTTCAGGCTAGTTAATTTTCCTCCACCCCCTGCCGCCAAGGCCGAATTTGGGGCCGAATCCCTCGGCCCCAATAGCATGAATAGTAGCCAACAGCTACACTTTGAACTCGCGCAGAATCGTCCACTTTAGAAAATAATCATGACGAGTTGATATGTTTCACATACGCATCGATGAGTCAAGTTTTCATTTTGCAAAACTTAGTTCCGTTCGGGGGTTGTATATTCGTGTAAACGAAGTAAATAAACTTTTATATGATGTACAACCCTTGAATTGTCCCTAATTGGACAATTTGGGAACATAGTTATTTATATTACACTTAGTTTATTTTTTAAGTCATTATTCATTTTTTAATTTTGGCTTGTATCTTCCTTGTTCTCCGATACTCGCCTAGATGATATGCGTATTCGGAGAACTGTAGGGAGATACTGCCAAAATTTAGGATAAAGTTAATGACAAAGAAATATTAAGTGCAATATAAATAACATGAATCCTGAATAGAATATGATCATCCCACCTAAAGACATTAACCTAAAAATATTGCCAACTTTTTGACAGAATATGTCGGGCGATCGAAGTTCGATGTACCGATGAATTCATCGTGGACCAGCTTGTTGAGCGGAGGGACACACCAAAGTGGCAGGAGGTCTCCCGGACAACGTTGAGAAACTGCATGTCCCGGGGGCACGACACGGGGGCGCACCACACTGGTGGCTCTGTGTCTTTTACGGTGCATGAGTGTTGTATGGTATGTATAATTTCCTTACTTTTAATTAAAATATTATATATTGTGTATAATGATACTAATGTATTTATTTTCTAATGTAAGACATGAGTTGCGGAGGATGACACCGTCCAACGCCCCTCGCTAATGTAGGTGTTTGAGTGCACTCACCATCGGCGACGAGGAGCGGGGGACTACGTCAATAACAGGGCCTTGATCATCATGGTAAGTATTTATGTCCATTTGATTTACGCAATTTTTATTTATAGTTTATATATATGTATTATTTAAAATATAAAGGCGTGTAGGAGACCTACACAAGGACCGTGATTGAGCGCGGAGGCACGCCAGAGGAGTTTGACATGGGTGCTTGGGTCGACACCGCAGGTGGCTGGGAGCACAGTCGTGTTTATGGCTTTGCAAACAATGGTCATGCACGCGTTGTGTTAGGGCCACTTGGGGCACCGACCCCTCCCGTTGTGGGTGAGCGGTCCTCGACATCGCGGACGGAGAACCAGAGACGGATAGCGGCCTTGGAGTCCGATTTAACATAGCAGAGAGTGACGATAGATGAGCATAGACATGCGATGGAGGAGTAGAGACGCACGAATGATGAGTTGAGACAGATGATGCAGAACATGCAGCCCCTCCTCACTCAGATTGTAGCTCACTCGGGCCTTCTACCGATGATGTTGCAGTTGTCATCCTCCTCAACCCAGTTGACGCTCCCGACCCACTCGCTGTCGACTCCACCACCTCCACCGCATCCGTTAGATTTTGGTTTATTGTATTTTGATTATATTTTGATACTTGTTAGCCTCCGTTTGAGGCTTAGATACTTGATAGATGTTTATACTTTACATTTCATATTTTGATACTTGTTTGCCTCTGGTTTGAGGCTTATAGTTGTATATATATGATATTTTGATACTTGTTTGCCTCCGGTTTGAGGCTTAGATTGATGATATTTAAGTAAAACTTGTATGGTTGGTTGAAAATGTATATGTATGAGGTTTTGTGGTTGTAATCTATGATTGAAAATGTATAGTTGTAATATGTGATTGATGATATCATTCTATATGTAGGAATTTTTAAAATTTTATTTTTTTTTAGTTACAGGATATAACGTCAGCCACAGCTTACCCACGACCTCCCGTCACTACGCTATGGCGGAAAACGTATCGTAAATGGTTGATGGCCTGGGCAACACCAAATATCATAGTTGCTAATAATATCACAAACGGCTCATAGCCGCGACTGATGTGTTTAAATCAACGACAGCCGCCGAGGGCCGTCACTGATGTGTTTAAGTCAGTGACAGCATGCGGCTATCGCTGATGATTACTTGTGACGGCAGAGGTCGACTGTCACAACTTATCTGAGACGCGCACATCAATGACGGCCTTTTGCCATGGCTCCCGCCTTCCGTGATAGTTTTCACCGACGGTTCATCCACGTCCTTAGCCGTCGATGACAACGACAATTCTAGTACTGAATCTTAGTTAGACTTGATCGTATTTTTGCTAATGATGGCTGGCTTCATTACTTTGGTAATGCGGAGGTTGTCCATCTAAACAAGACTACATCTGACCATAGGCCTCTTCTTTTGCATATCTCCCATCATAAAGGAGTAAAATGTTTAAATTCTAGAATTTTTGGATAGAATATAGTGAGTGTTTTGACATCATTTCCATTGCTTGGAATTCTCAAGTCTCTCTCTAGCTATGATCCCGGGTCTTTATTCTCTAAGCAGATGTCTACCACTAGACATGCTTGTTGGGTGAAATGGCCACACTAGAGGGGGGGGGGGTGAATAGTATGTTTACTAATCAATTAGCCTAAATTCGATTTTAATCGTTTCTTTGGTTACTTAGGCAAATTACAAGTTGAGTGACAAAATGCGGAAGCAATAATAAAACAATTAAGAACAAACAAAATATCAATGCAAACACAAGAATTTATAGTGGTTTGGCCCCAATGCCTACTCCACTACCTAAGCACCCCGCTTAGGATTTTCAAACTTAGTTTTACTAGATTAATGATGTTTCCCTTACACAGAGGACTTTGACTCGAAGAGTCTCACTCTCGACCTAAGGCACTTTCACACCTGGAAGTCTCTGCCTTCTTATCGAGATCACTCTTCCACCTCAACCTAAGGGACAACTCAACTAATCCTAGTACACTATGTTTACACAAGTGACTTTACTCCTTCTACACCAAGGATATCACTCAATCACAAAACCTAACATTATTTCTTCTTACAAGTTCAAATTCAATGAAATAAATAAGAAAATACAATAACAATTGGAGCAATAAATCAAACAATGAGTACTTAGCTCCAAAAGGCACTCCCTAGTCCTCTTGATGCAATGAGATGATGAATTGATAAATCTTGAAGGCTAAATCAAGGTGTTATCCTGAAAACTAGGGTTATCAAAAGGATGACGCAAGAAAAGCTTTAGAATGATCAAGAATGGCTCAATGAAGTTTTTAGAGTGATCAAAAGTTATTTAAGGAAGGCTGGGTTTGGGTATTTATTGAGCCAAGAAGAAATGGAATGTGACAGGTGGTTCAACAGGCGGGAAACTAGTTGTTTTCATCGTTCGATCGATTGTCAGTCGATCGTCGGTCGACCGATCGATCGATCGCTCGAACGACCGCTGGCTTTCTGTGGATTAATCGCTCTATCCGGTCGACCGATGGGTCAACCGAATGAGACGCGATTCTTCTCATCCACGATTCAGTCGATCAAAGCCTAAAGCCAGAGACGCGATTCAACGATCCTCAATCCGATCAACCGATCGGTCGACTGAAGCAACTACTGCCTGTTTTTAACAACATTTGGTCGACCGATCGGTTGATCGAAAACTGGGCAGACTGTTAGTTTGCTTGGTTTTCTTTTTTTGTTTTGGTTCCGTCTTCGCTAAACCTACTTATATAACATTTATTAACTTTAAGTTAATAACTTTAAAACATAAAGTTTATATAAGGATTACCCCCCATTTGGATTCAATAAAAATATCTAAAAAATCAAAATCTAGTTTTTGGGGTCTAGTACAAATTTTCAGAAAACAAAAATTTTCTAATTTTTTGAGTCAAGTATGGGTAGGCTAAAGGCTTCCAAAAATTCCTAAAAAATACCTTGTTATCTAATTTTAAGCCAAGGAACAATTGCCATCATTTTTTATGTCAAGAAACTATCTAGGTCACATAGCCTTCCAAGGAGCCCCTAGGCTTAATGATTTTCAGGGCGGTTTCGGGTTTTTATGTTTTGGGGTTCGGGTTAGGTTTTTGGATTCTTATGCATCATAAAGAGGATTTACAATATAAACTAGACACCCTAAACCTAACTCTCATTCTCGAAGATTCTCGAGCGCCGACGAGCGTCCTTGCCGATTTCTCCGATTTCTTCGATTTTTCCGATCGGGAACGTCGTGTGCTAACCGATATAGAACCTAAAATATATCTCATTGAAACATTAGTTCAATATTTGTTATTATCAAAACCGAGATTAAGACCAAGGTTGAAAACCTTAAGCCAACAATGCTCTCTTTGTTTGCAAAAAGAATAGTCTTGGTAGATTGAAAGACCTTTTACTTGAAACAACTAATATTTGTCTTTTGGAATCTTTAGAATATAATCCCTGCTCTTCAAGCCAGTTCTGAGCCTAAGCTGCGTAGCCTTCATAATAAGGATATTGGTTTGCAAAGGCAAATTTGCCTAATTAAGTGGTGGGGAAAATCCAAGCAGAACTGGATTGAGGATGAAGATAGGAATACTTCTTTTTATCATAGAGTTGTCACTACGAGGAGAAGAATTAATTATGTTCATTCTCTTGTTAATTCTCATAATGTTACTATTAATGATGATAGTCTTATTCTTCAAGAATTTGTTTCTTATTATTCTGATTTGTGGTCTTCTTCTACTACTTTGCATAACTCTTATGAATTTAAAGCCTCTCTTATTGCTCCTTTTACTTATGATGAGATTTGGAGTACTATTAAATCTATGGACAATGGAAAAAGTCTTGGTCATGATAGTTTTATTGTTGAGTTTTTTAAGACTGATTAGAATGCTATCTCTGACAGTTTTATTAATTGTTTATCTGAATTTTTCAATTCTTGTACTTTGCCTGAAAATTAGAATAATACCATGCTTACCTTCATTCCTAAAAAGGACTCCCTTATTAATGTTAAAGATTTTAGACATATTTCTTTCTATAATTTGTCTTATAGAATTCTTTCAAAACTTCTTACTAATAGATTAAAGGTTTGCCTTAACTCCTTATATTATTTCTCAAGAGCAATATGCTTTCATTAGAGTAGAAGCATTCATGACAATATTTTAATTATTCAAGAAATCACTCATTCATTTTATAACTCCAAAAGCTCCACTCCTTATATTATCATTAAAATTGATTTGGAGAAAGACTTTTGATAGTTTAAGTTGGGAATTTGTTTTGCTTATTTTGAATTGTTGTGATTTTCCTCCTAAATTTGTAACTTGGATTAAATCTTGTATTACTACTCACTTCTTTTTCTTGTCTTTTAAATTCCAAGATTTCTAGGTTTTTAAAATCCCATTGGGGTGTTAGTCCCCTGGATCCCCTGGATCCCCTCTCCCCTTCCTCTATGTTATGGTTGCTCAAACCGTCACTAACCTTTCAAACAATGCTGTTAGTGATAGTTTTTTAACTCTTTTTATGCTTAGATATTTTTATTTCTCATTTTATGTTTGCTAATGATGTCATTATGAGTTTCTTACTTGTCAAAAGGTTAATTTGAATAAATTTGATATTTATTTTTCCAAAATCTACCCCATTCTCATCTTAAGAATAGGATTTGTACCTTTTTAAATATGAAATGTGGATCCTTTCCCTTTAGATATCTTGGTTCCATTATTGCCCCTAGAAAGCTTTCCATTAGTGCTCAAAATCATCTTATTGATAAGATTAATAATAAGCTTTGTAACTAGAACAGAACCTCCTTTCCCAAGCTGGGAAAATTGTCTTCATTAAGTCTATTTTGAATGATGTTTCTACTCATTCTTTAGCTGTCTCTTGGCTTAGTAAAGGAATTGGTAATAAGATTGATCAAAACATTAGAAATTTCCTTGGGCACCATAGCTTTGATAAACTTGATATTCACCTTATTAATTGGGATATTGTTCTCCTTGTTGGCTTTAGGTTATCAACCTTAGCCTTAATCTCGGTTTTGATGGTCTTGATGATAACAAACATGGGACTAATGATTTCATTGAGAATATATTTCAGGTTCCATATTGGTTAGTGCGCGACGTCCGCGATCGGAGAAATCGACAAGGATGCTCGTCGATGCTCGGGAATCTTCAAGAAAGGGAGTTTAGATTTAGGGTGTCTAGAAATTAATGTAATCCTCATGATGATGCATAAGAAACCTAAAAATTTATCCCGAACCCCAAACCATGAAATTCCGGGATCGTCCTGAAATTCACTAAGACTAGGGAGCTCCTTGGAGGGCTATATGATCCAAACCTTTTCTTGAAATAAAAAATGGCGGTAATTGTTCCTTGGGTCAAAACTAGATAACGAGGTATGTTTTAGGATTTTTTGGAAGCCTTTAGTATATCCTTATTTGACCCGAAAGATTAGGAAATTTTCGTTTTATACTAGATCACAAGAACTAGATTTTGATCCTTAGGAATTTTAATTTTTTAGATATTTTTATTGAACTCAAATAGGGTATAATCCTTATATAACATTTATGTTTTAAAGTTATCATGTTATAAAGTTATTTAAGTTTGGTCGATCGAAATTTTGGTCGACCGAATGGCGGCAGAAATAGGCCGAGGCTGGCGATCGACCAATCGGTCGACCGACCTGCGAATAGGCACAGATGCTGCGCGCGTCGGTCGACCGACGGGTCGACCGAATGTCGCGAGTGTTTGGGTGGTCGACCGACCGCAGGGAAAATTGCAACGGTCGAATGACCGGTCGATCGACGCTTCGACCGGCGGCCTACAACGGATAGATTTCTATCCGTTGAGTGCCGTTTCTTCACCAGGGTACAAAATATCCGCTATAGCACGACACAAGTCGCGACGGTCCACTAACAAACTCAAATATTTTTTCATCTATTTCAGCTCTGTGATCTTTGCTGTAAGTCTGAATCCAAGTAGGGAAATCACGATTCCGTAATCTCTCCAATTCTTGATCGTTGTGAATAGAGTATTTTTGCACCATCTCAATGTCAAATATTTCAATGAATTGTTCAATCTCTAGACAATTGAGTAATACATACAAGTGTGCCAAATGATACTCTTCATCGCTTAAGTGTCGAGATGGACGAGAACCAAAAGCACGACCAGAGTGACAAAATATATTTAAACGTCCATCTGAATGTCGAACACCCCCATCGTCGTTACGTGGAAGACGATCAAATCTTGTCTGTACTGTCGATTCAAAGTAAAATGAGCAGAATGTTGAAATTTCTTGGATGATATACGATTCAGATATTGATCCTTCAACAGCTGCGGTGTTCTTTACTTTTTTCTTCAGACGATTCATGTATCTTTCAAATAAGTACATCCAACGATATTGAACGGGGCCACCAACTCGTGCCTCGTATGCCAAGTGTATCGGTAGATGCTCCATCGAGTCAAAAAATGCAGGAGGGAAAAACTGCTCCAGCTTGCATATGATTTCAACAATATTATTTTCAAGTGTTGACATATCTTCGACTCGAAGGACATTTGCACAGATGCTTCTAAAAAACATACTTAATTCAGTCAACGGACCCCAAATATTATCAGGTAGAAGATCTCGAAATGCGATCGGAAGTAATCTCTGCATGAATACATGACAATCATGGCTCTTCATCCCTGATATTTTGCAATCATCGACGTTCACACATCGAGATAAGTTTGAAGCATATCCATCGGGTAATCTGAGTTCTTTTACCCATTGACAAACATCTTTGATCTGTTGTTTATTTAACACATATAGGGCCTTCGGTTTCAGATATCGTCCGTTGACCTCTTGTAACTCCAATTCTGGTCTTTTACAAAGTATTTTCAGATCATGTCGGGCTTTGACATTATCTTTAGTTTTTCCAGAAATATCCATCACAGTGTTGAAAATATTATCAAACACATTTTTTTCAATGTGCATGACATCTAAATTATGTCGAATCAATAATGAACTCCAATAGGGCAATTCCCAAAAGATACTTTTTTTCACCCAGTTGTGTGTTTGGCCAAAACCTGACACTCTTTCATTGCGACCAAATACTATATCTGGAAGTGCTGAAACACGTGCTAACATTTGTTCACCAGACAACATCGGTGGTGGCCCATCTCTTTCGACTCTGCCCTTAGTAAATTTATTACGATTCCTTCGATACTGGTGATGAACCGGTAGGAATCGACGATGACAATCAAAGAATGAGATTTTTCGTCCGTTCTGAAGACTGATTGATTTAGAGTGTTCCATACAATACGGGCAAGAGAGTCGGCCGTGAGTGCTCCAACCCGACAACATGCCGTACGCGGGGAAATCATTGATTGTCCACAAGACCGCGGCCTTTAAATTGAAGTTTTGCTTCCGATGACAATCATAAGTGACAGCTCCCTCAGTCCACAATGTTTTCAATTCATCTATCAAGGGTCTGAGAAATATGTCAATTTCTTTTCGCGGGCCCTTAGGACCCGGAATAATCATCGAAAGATAAATAAATTCATCTTTCATGCACATTGACGGTGGCAAATTATAAACTGTCAACAGCACTGGCCAAACTGAATAAGGAGTTGCAGAATGCCCAAACGGATTAAAACCATCTGTGCACAATCCCAATCTGATATTTCTAGTATCCATAGCAAATGAAGGATAACATGTATCCAAATGTTTCCATGCTTCACTGTCAGATGGATGAGTCATTACTGTATCATCACGACTTCTTGCATGCCAACTCATGTAGGGGGCTGTCTTTTCCGACATGAATAATCTTTGAAGCCTCGGTGTTAGTGGAAAATACCGAAGCACCTTAAACGGGATATTTTTCTGTCGGACCGATTTCTTCTCCTTGTAACGAGGGTGTTGACATACAGGGCATTTATCCAACTGCACATTTTCTTTATAATATAAAATGCAGTTATTTTGGCACGCGTGTATTTTTTCGTACCCAAGCCCCAATTTTCTCATTAGCTTTTTAGTCTTATAAAAAGTAGGCTCAAACTTGTTATCAGTAGGCAGCATTCCATTAATCAATCCAGCAATCCGATCATACGCAACTCCGCTGATATTACAATCGGCCTTGATGTTTAAGAGCTGTGTCATTGCTGAAAACCTAGTGTATTTAGGACAATTCTCATACAAAGGTTCATCGGCAGCTTTCAACATCTCGTAAAATTCTGCAGCTTCTTTATTCGGTAATTCAATCTCTACCGCAGCCCCTACTTCTGTGATATCAACCGCTGTAGTATCTGGTGGGACTGATGTCTGAAGAACTGGCCGATCAACATTATCATTCAGGTGGAATTGACCCCCAAGACTATCAAGTATCATAGTTCTATAAGGATTACATTGACCGGATGAAGAAGCACCAGCAGAGGAAGATTCACCATATGTCTGAACGACAGGATTGCTCGACGTCCCGACTTCGCGTGACTCCCCGTGACAAGTCCATAGAAAATATCTTGGTGTAAATCCTTTGGTATATAGATGCAGAGTGACAGTCTCCCGATCCAAAAATCGGCCATTCGAACAAATGCGGCACGGACATCGGATTTGATCACCCATGCTAACGAAATTCCGATTCGAATAGGCGAAATTTAGGAAGTACGTTACGCCTAATCGAAACTCATTCGTTAAAGCTCCATGATCAAAACGTCGGTACATCCAACTTCGATCAGCCGACATGATTCTGTCAATCAATGACAATTTCTTTGGTTAATGTCTTTAGGTGAGATGGTCCTATTCCATTCGGGATTTATGTTATTCGTACTGCACTTACGTTTTTATTTTAACTGTTAACTAATTATTCTAAATTTCGACAGCATCTCCCTACAGTTCTCCGAATACGCATATCATCTGGGCGCGTATCGGAGAACAAGAGAGATGTTGCCGAAATTTAGAATAATTAGTTAACAGTTAAAATAAAAACGTAAGTGCAGTACAAATAACTATATTCCCAAATTATCCAATCAGGGACAATTCAAGAATTGTACGTCGTATAAAAGATCATCTACTTCTTTTACACGAACATACAATCCCCGAACGGATCTAAGGTTTTGCTAAATCATATCCGACTGATCGATGCGTACGTGAAACATATCAACTCGTCGGATGGATGATTATTTTCTAAATGTTTTGAGACAGTTCGAGTCCATATTGGACGATTTCGGCGCGCGTCCGAAGTGGACGATTCCGGCGCGAGTCCGAATTGGACGATTCCGGCGCGCGTCCGAAGTGGACGATTCCGGCGCGCGTCCGAATTGGACGATTCCGGCGCGCGTCCGAAGTGGACGATTCCGGCGCGAGTCCGAATTGGACGATTCCGGCGCGAGTCCGAATTGGACGATTCCGGCGCGAGTCTGAATTGGACGATTCCGGCGCGTGTCCGAAATTAATCTAAACCCTAATAATTAATCTAACAAATTAAACAATTAATCTAAACAATTAATTAACATTTATAAAATAATTAATTAACAATTTCAAAAACAATATATATATATATATATATTCCGGCGCCGGAGTCCACCCTCCGGCGCCGGCGTACAGTGGCCGGACACACTGTCCGGCCACTGTAGAAGGTCCGGCGGCGGCCATAGGCCGACCGCCGCCGGCCGAAACCCTAGAAATAGGGTTTCGGTCGGATTTTAACATCTCCGGCCGAAACCGTATAGGCCGGCCGATCAACATACCGGCAGCAGCGGCAGCGGCGCGTCGGCGAGAGGCGTCGGCGAGAGGCGTCGGCGTCGGCAGCAACGGCAGCAGCGGCGAAGTTCTCGGCAGGAGGCGGCGGCGGCAGCAGCGGGAGGAAGAAGGGTCGGGCGCGAGAGCGTGCCCTATATAAACTTATCAGCAACGGCTCACTCTCCCGTTAGAAAGCCGTTGCTGATAAGTTATCATCAGCAACGGCTCACTTATCCGTTAGAAAGCCGTTGCTGAAAATTAAAAAATCAGCAACGGCTAGCCTTTCCGTCCGAAAGCCGTTGCTGATAATTAAAATAATCAGCAACGGCTCGGTTTTTCGTTAGAACGCCGTTGCAGATACAGATATCTGCAACGGCTCGGGCGGCCGTAAGAATGCCGTTGCAAATAGCAACGGCTTGAGCGGCCGTTGCTGATAGCCGTTGCTGAAGTCCAAGTTTCTAGTAGTGCATTATATAAATCTTCTAACTCTCTTCCTTGATTTTAACAGAGTTTATTGAGCACTCAAAAGGAAGATCTAAGCATTCCAAAAAGGATTAATTGTTTTCGCTCTGTTCTCCTGCGACAATTTCTACAAGCGGCCGTTCTTCCTCAACTCGAGAATTAATTCGAGCTGTTCGTCTTGACGAGTTGGAGGCATTGAAGGCTTGAGAAGAGCTCTAATGCTTGGTTTATTCTTTAGCTCTTTTCAATTGTAATTTTAACTATTATTGAACCTATTTTTTATTTGTGCGTGTGAAGACCAAGTGTTTGGTCTTATGTGTTGGGTATAAGTGGTTATCTGGTGTTAGGTGTAAAGCCACTTTTGTAAAACGTAGTTGTTACTACGATTAGTTTAGTTGTCCCTTAGGATTGAGGTGGAAGAGGACTCTCGATAAGAAGGCGGTGACTTCCGGGTGTGGAAGTGCCTTAGGTCGAGAGTGTGTCTCTTCAGTGAAAAGTCCTCGGGTGTAAGAAAAACGAAAACTAATTTAGTGAAACTAGTTTGGAAATCCTAAGCGGGGTGCTTAGGTAGTGGAGTAGGCATTGGGGCCGAACCACTATAAAATCTTTGTGTTTGCATTGATTAATTGTTCGTTTTTAATTGATTAATTATTTATCGCTTCCGCAATCAATCATCGAATTGCAAATTGCCTAACGATTTAAAAAAATGATTAAATTGGAAATTAGGCGAATAATATAGTAAACATACTACTCACCCCCCCTCTAGTGGTGCCATTTTGCCCACACTCCTTCCTAAGCACTTAGGGGATTTGGGTATCTAGGATATTCATACTAGGGGTTTGGCTAGCTCTTCAACCTAAAAGAATTCAGGTTTACTTAAATAAAGAGAATTCTCTTTGGTTTCAAATTGTGAACACTAAATACTAATATGTTTCTCATTCTAATGTCCTTTTTCCTAAAAATTGTTCTTGGGCGTGGAAATTGTTTTTAACTGCTTTTGATTCTCTAAAATTTGGTTTTAGTAAGCTCATTGGTTCTGGTAATAGTACTGATTTTTTAAATGACAACTGGATTCTTGACTTGCCTATTGCTCTTAAACCTACTTATATTAATATGGATTTAGTACATGATATTACTAATGTTAATCAACTTATTCTTGATCAAAGATGGTTTAATGATGTTGGTGAGAATGTTTGTGGTTCTTGTCACGCCCCAATTCAGGGTCACATGACCGGCCAGGGTATACATGCCTATACCTAGCAGCCTAACACATGCATGTGCCAACTCAAATAAATAAACATAATATAACGAGTTTTATTTCAAAAGAAAAAAAAACCAAACCAGATTTCATATAAGTAAGTTTATCAAATACTAAAGGGCGGAAATAATAAAATAAAGTTTAACAGTGTACTTTAACAAATGAAATATGAATAAAAGACATAAATATCCCCACGGGTCTACAACTCCAAAATATCAAATCCCAAGTGCATGACAAAACTACTACATACTCGACTACGACCCCTAACTAGGTCAGCTATGAGATCAATGTGGCTCCTCTGCCCTCCAGCTGCACCAAGTGCTCCAGCCCACCTCACCGGTTAGGCTCTGCAAAATAAAACAAAACGACAACTGGTGAGTTTAAAGAACTCAGTGAGTGGTTCTACCAACCCCCACGAGAAACCAAACACATATATATAGCATAATGATAAAACACATGTCTCAAGAAGGAAAGGTCACAATAGTGTGACTAGCTAACAGACCATCTGGCCACACATACTCGAAGGCATCCAACACCCAAACGGTGAAGAACAATAGGTCTAAGCCTATCATGCCCAAAGACAACAAAACATACTAGGATAATCGAGATTGGCCCATTCGAATTTATCCTAATATAAAAAAACTCGGGAGCAATCAGGATTAGCCCGTCCGAACTTGCTCCACAAGACGCGAAGGAACAATCGGGATTCGCTCGCCTGAACTTGTCCCTTTAAGATATCACAGGAATAATCGGGATTTGCCCATCCGAACTTATTCCTTGAAAGAAACTTGAGAACAATCGGGATTTGCCCGTTCGAACTTGTTCCACGAGGAAGCATAGGAACAATCGGGATTTACCCATTCGAACTTGTTCCAAAAGAGATAACGTAGGAATAATCGAGATTTACCCATCCGAACATATTCCTTTAAACACAGGTTGAGAATTAACCATCCAACCTCGTGGGATGATCCCGCAATCCGGCTCCTAAGCCGAGCCTCTCTGCCTTTCATAAAGATATGACGCAACATGACCTAAGTCAAGTGTCTCCTACGGTGTCTCAGGGATGGCCTAATTGGGAACGTTACAACACTCAATACTTGATCCCAACCCCTAGACCCGTAACATTATAAACCCGTGAGGTTTTATTTCATGCATAAACTTTATTTATTGGTTCATAGCAGATTATTCTACCCCTTTTGAATTTTAATTATGCAATTAAAATTATAACACAAAGATTAGGGTTTTGTTTTAGCTTACTGTTGTGCCCGAAACTGATGTATCTAATCCGAATCTGGTCTCCAGAGTGTGTCTTATATTTTCAAACTATATTTTCTGGTCAAAACGATAGGTTAGACGACTATATTCAGAAATCTATTTGCATAACAACAGAGGTTTCAAAATCAGCTCACATTCAACAATTCAACATGAACTTTCAGTAAGATTAAATTTTCAGCATGCCATGGTAATTAAATCCGAAATTCACAAAAATTAAATCTTTAATTACCATTAAAATAGAATTATAACATTTAGATAAATCTCACAACATACATATTTATTAAAAAAGATTAGCAAGAACCTACATCATCTCAAATCAAGAATCAAACTCCATGATCAAGAACACACATCAAGATCACACATGACATCAAGATTAAACCTTATCTTTGTAAAACATGATTATTAATCAAAAATCACAGATTGATTACTAAGCACACATTAACATGTAGAAACCTAAATTGACAAGTAATTCATGACATAGATATCAAGAATTCACAAGAAACCTCTCTTAGACATTTTATCAAACACCTAGAGGGCACCCTTATGTCCACATTGGTCGAGTTCCCCTAGGATCATCCTAGGGCTGCCAAGCCCCATAGGGGAGAGTTCGGGTCTCCTCTCTCTTGGCAATCACAAAGAAACGGTGAGAACTCGAGAGTCGACGGAAAACCAACAAGAACATCTTAACTTCAAGAACAGCTCAATAATTCAAAAGAAAAAACCCAAGAAAAAGAAGGGGTAAAACCACTTACCCGATTGGGAAAAAAGATTAGATGAGAATCCTCCGATCGGCGGCCTCCGGATCCGGCCCCAAACACTCGGTTCCAAGGGCAAGGAAAGAAAGGGGGCAGCGGCTCCTCTTCAAGAAGGGCGGCGACTCCAAGGGTCAAGGGGGGCGCCGGCTTCAACCAAGCCGTTTGCTTGGCTCCAAGGGGGGGGGGGGGAGAGAGAGAGAGAGAGAGAGAGAAGGCTCGGCGGCTGGCTTCTTGGAAGCGGCAGCTTCAAGAGAAGGGAAGGGGAGAGGGGCAACTCAGCTTGGGCGGCTCCTCTCTCCTATTCGGCTGGTGCGGCTCTAATAGGGAGCTGCCTAGCCCTATGGAAGGATTTTATAATCCCCTTTTATTTCCTCCTATCCACACTCTAAGCCCGCACTCTCATCAACCCGGATTCGCAACCCGCTAACCCAACTAATCCCACTAGCTCAACATAACCTTATACTAAATACAATTATTAATCACATGCACACCCATGCATTATAATTTAATAAATCGAGCACAGGCAATAGAACAATTAAATAATTTTTTTTATCTACACAGTGAAGGAAATTGCACAATTCAAACTTCTACTTACCTGAGCTCGCAAGCTCGCTCCAGATCATGAGTCGACTCGGCTCGACCTCGAACTAGCCCGCTAGGCTGACAATCAAAATAAGAATAGAAAAAAAAAACATTAATATCTAGGGTATTACAGTTCTATTCCGTGGGGTGCCACTAGAAGTCTTGATTTACCTTTGCAACCAATGAGGACAAATATATTTGGAAAAATGAAAATATTGGTTTGGTTACATCATCCTGCATTCACCTTTCTAAGGGACCAAAATATACATCTAGCTAATCAGTCTAACATCTGGAATTTGCTTTGGAAATTATCCATTTCCCCTAAGGTCAAGATTTTTCTTTGGAAGTTTTTTCATAATAGAATATTGACTAGGTCTAGATTGTTCTCTCTTCACATATCAAATTGTTATGATTGTGTTTTGTGTTGTAATAGTGATGAAACTTAGCCTCATCTATTCTTTAATTGTAGTTGGGTTTGCCTTGTTTGGTCTGGTCTATAGCAAATTCTTAGAGTTGACTTATCAAATAGAACAAATTGGTGTTCGGGTAGTTGGCTTTTAGCTAATTTTCTATCTAATGAGGTAAAAGTCATTGTTGCTAACACTATCTGGTATATTTGGTTTACTATAAATGTTGTCTTGCATTGTGATCGGAAGCCATCTAGTTTACAAATGATTCATAGTATTATTGCTTTCTCAAAGCAATATATGCTTGATCCCAGGTTTGAGGGTCCTAAGCAAAATATTTCAATCACTTCTAAATGGTCTCCCACCTATAGATTGACTAAAAAATGCAATGGCTCCTTTTGTGATCCGGATGGTGGAGCTAGCTTGGTGGTTAGAAATCATCTTGGCCTCTATCTTTTCTCTCAAGCTAAGTATCTTCAATCAGATAATGTTTTATATTATGAATGTCATGCTCTGATGGATGCTACTAAGTACGTCATCTCTCAAAATTTGAATCAAGTTATTATTGAGTTCGTCTCCAATTTAGCAATTGAAGCCATTAATTCTCGTTCTATTCCCCCTTTAAGAATCGTGAATATGGTCCGGAATATTCAACAGCTCATCATTGGTAGAATTGATATTCAGTTCATTTTTCACCTAAACCAACAAACCAAGCTGCCTACTGGGCAACAAACAAAGCAAGAACCCTGAAGGAATTGTCAACCTAGACCTCAAATCGTTCCCTATACTTTGATGTCATTTTAGCTTTTGATTGTATTAATTTGCCCCTTGTCGGTTAATCAATAAAGTTTTTTTTTAAATTGCAAAAAAAAGCATTGCGAGTGATTTTGATTATGACTCTTTTCGAGATTAACTATCTTGAGTCAGGAGTCAGGACTTCAATGCCATAAGGTCTTTTATTAAAGAAATATTCATAGAAAATATATAAAAATTAGAAAATTTAAAACATGTAGAGTTATCCTAGGCTAAACTATTATCAATAGGAAAATCATGAGAAAAGCACCTCTTGAGGAAGGAATAAAAGATAAAAAATATTACAGCGATTTCCCTAATATCGAATAGGAAAATCATTTATTCCCAAAATCAGAAAGCCTAATATTTTTTTTCCAAATTAAATTTAAAAAATACACTACAAGAAAACAGGGTATCACCAACGGACCAAATCCGTCGGTAATACCCGAAAATCCATCGATAATATTGTTACCGATGGAGTATTTGTCGGTAAAATCCGTTGATAAAAGGCTCCTCAGTAATACCGACGGATTTTAATTAATCTGTCGGTAATTCCAACAAATATTTACCCGTCGGTATTACCAACGTATATTTAACCATCGGTATTACCAATGGATAAATATCTATCGGTATTACCAATGGAAACATATCTGTCGGTAATACTAACGGTTAAATATCTGCCGATAATACCAACGGATACATATTTGTCGATAATACCAACAGATACATATCTGTCGGTAATACCAACGGATACATATCTGTTGGTAATACCAACAATGTCCGCTAGCGTTGGTATATCCGTTGGAATTACCAACAAAATTTACCAATTGCTCATTATTGTGTACATGAATCAATTCCAAATCATGAAATCACATATAAGATAATTTGATAATTCACACGAAATCTTAAAAATAATTTTTGAAATCACACATAAACCATTGAAATCCACACACATAATCTTAAAGAAACCATTGTATACAAGTAATTTCGAAATACATTGTGCTAGTCAAATATTTACATTGTTTCAAAGTTTTAAAGTTTCAAAAATACATATCAGATAATATTTTTCAAGAAGCTGATCCTTGCACTTCATCCTTTTTACCAGAATGTAAAAACAAAAGAAACAATGAGGCAATGAAATGAGGAATACCAAATTTGTAACTAAATTATGACTATGTTTCCAACACTATTTAACTATAAATGCTCAACTATGTAATCAAAACAAGTATACTAACCGGAAAAAATTGGAAAGAATATGAGAAAAAGTCACGCAAAGATGCCACTCCAATTCTTTCAAAAAAATTCTTCAACAAGAGGGTTTTCTGTCAACTATTTATGTTCAAGAAGATATAGTAAAATTTCTTGCACTATTACACCGTATGCATCCCATCATGACATATTAACACACTTGCTAGTCCATTAAGGAATTGATTACACCAAGAAGGGTTCTATTCATTTGAGCTTTGTTTGCTATTTCTTTGATTACACTAAGGTGTTTTCTTTGATATATCAGGTGTTGCAGTGGCTGAAGTAGAATTCTATCATCTTGACCATGTATCCAAGGCAGCAAAGTCACAGGATCTAATTGCTTGTGCACTTCAGCATGTGTTGGGGCGCAATGTGGAAATTAGAGTCAAGTATATACCAAAACTTAAAAGAAAGGTTCCCAAGAATAAGAAGTCATTATTTTATTTGTTCAGTTGTTCGGGTAGAAAGCAAGAAATCTCATTCTCAGTAAATGATGATTATGAGACTAAATTCTCAGCATGCTATGTTCAGCATGTTGAGAATTCATTCTCAGCACGTCAGCATGCTGAACATAAAGTTCTAATGACCAACCTCTGTCACACATAAAGCAAGTTATATGCAGCATTAGCGACCATGTTTCATCTTTTAGAAACAAAAGCAAGTTGTTTCTTCCTCAGGTTTACGGCAGCGACAGCGGAGAAGCGAAGCGACGGAAGGAGACGAATGGAGAAGCGGCCGCTGACGCAGAACTTTTGTGATGAACATGCATGCAGAACTTTGAGATTGTAATTTATGTAGAATGCCAAAGCAATATGACATAGTACATGGAATTAAAGGGTATTGCAGCATCTTAGCAACCCAATTCCTGAGTATAGGAAAGTTCCCAAGGCTTAACATACCAAGAGAGACAGCTCTCATTGGGACATTTTAATAGTACAAGGGGGCAAAGAACATGTGCATTTAGAAACAGACTTGTGTTTAAGTTGCAACTTACATCTATGAATAGCTATTTCTTCAATTGATTGCTACCAAATGCCTAAAAATTTACAGTATATGCAAGACTTTATTTTCAGGCTCCTCAAAATGTAAACTGAAAGAGCTTCACAATAGAGTGAATAAAAGAAAAATACATAAGAAAAGCTCACCTACTGAAAGACCCACTATTTTGTTAATTAGAATATCAACTCAAGCTACTTGAGTAGCCATACCCTTACCACGTATAAGCAGCATGAGATAAAGGGTGATAGAAATCCCAGTATCTGTTAATTTCTAAAATCTTACTATGTTTAAGGATGATATAAGTTACTTAATTCCTAATTACAACTTTTAAGCAATATTGAAGGGAGCAACCAGTTGAGTTGTGCAAATAAGAAATTCCAACATTTGTTTAGTTGAAATGCCCTTAGGATTTTACAAAAGGATTTTAGCAAGTCCCTTTTCTCCCCAATATTAATTATGTCTAGAATTTCAAACCACCTTATGTGAAAAAGTACTACTATGTTTTGTTCGAAGAATTTATGTTTGTCTGAACAATAACAAGGACAAAATTCATAATAAAATATAAAAGTTTTAATGATACCTCCCCTCTCCTCCAAATCCTCAACTTTGGGGGTAACAACTTTTGCTATTTTGCCTCCGCTCGACTTTTGTCCCCTCCATTATTCCTTCCAACCAAATAAGAAATATTATCAAAGACACCGATTACAATTGACTCAATGGGATAGCTGGCCCATTAACTCTATAGGTTCAAACCATCGGCCTAATTAAAATGCTTAGGCTGAACTTGATGGTAATACATCTATCAAGCCTTATCAACCAAAATAACTTCCAAAGATGTCACAATGTGGGACTATTTGGTGCTAAATCACTTTCCCTCCCCTCTCCTCCAAAAACCTCCAACCAAACAGATGACGTGCTTCAGCTACCTTAGTAATGATAGGAAAAGACATTAAGGAAACAAAATCTTTCTTAATCACCGTAAAAAACATGATGTTCAGTAAATAATCTAAAGGTGCACTGCAGTGAAATAAAAATAAAGACAAGCATAATATTATTGGTGTAGTTCTTCCACTCTGTTTCATAAAAAAAGCATTTATATAGAGCAAGCATAAATAATATGGTAAATTTCAAGTCTAATGTTCTTTTACATGGGTCCCACCGTGAATAAGTATTCATAATCAAATATATTTCACAAGTTACCTTCCTGCAACATGAAGCAATTCTGCCAAATCAGTCTTCATTTCCTCGAGCAAATTATCATCCACAGCGATGTACTTGTTATCTTTGATTAATTGGAGACCATTTTTATACATAGAAATGGCCTCAGTTACCATACCTGCAAAACCAATAGACATTTACAGATAAGGACTTCTCTTCTAATAGAAGTTAAAATTCAGCACGCTAGAGCAAGTGGAGATATAACTTACCATTTGCACACAAAGCATGTGCCAAGGAACACATTGCCATTCCCACTCTTTCGTTATCTTTTCCATATATTTTACTGTATATATTTAGAATTCTAGAAAATAGAAGAAATTAGTCAAGAAAAGTATTATAATGCTAATGATTAAACATTCTTTAACATTTATGAGAATGTAAAGTGATTTGCTTTCAAATATCTTGTTACCCACGTAGGTATATATTTTCCATATGATGCATATGAAAATTAGGATATGCTGTTACATATACCAACTTGTGAATAACAACTGTATTAAAGCAATGAGCTCTCCTGATATGGGAGAAACTTTCTACTCTACTAAAATAAATAAATGTTTCTCTTCCTTGGCACTTAATGAGCTTTTCTGGATTTCTACTTAATAACCTTGGAATTACTAGCCAAAGCTACATAGGAAGGAGACAACTCAACTTACAATGTTGTTGGAAAGTAACAAAAGTAACGTTTCAACTTCCAAAATTCACAATATTGAGAGTGGATGTGATCCTTTTCAAACCGAACTGTCAAACAACAAAAACTAGAGCAATCTGTTGATGACACATTTTCCTAAAGTTTTTCTAACATTTGAAGCCCTAATGATGTAGAATGAACCAAAACACATGACACACATCATATGTGCAATTACTTTTATGTCTGTAATAATATTATAATTTGATAGAGATCTTAAACCATACGACCTTGCTTACCTCTTAAAACAAATTCAGCATCTGTTGCCTTCCTTTCATTGATAAAAAGATTACCAAGTGCAGATAAAGGGATCACAAGCTCTTTATTTTCAGTTCCCCTCTTCTCCAAAATGTCAATAGCTCGACAATAAAGTGTTATAGCTTCAGAGGCTCTTCCAGTAAATCCTAAAGCTTTTGTCATTCCCATAAGAGGTGTTATAAGAAAAGGACCGTGTATTCCTGCGCAATAGTTTTAGTATTAAGAACATAAATAAGATTGGGCCCTTTCCTAAGGACTAAAGCTTTTTCGCATAAGGGGGCTCCTGATCATATTAAATATGGAGGTCCTCTCAATCTGTTTCTATATATATATATGTGTGTATGTGTGTGTGCGCGCGCGCCCAGTTAAGTTGTCAATTCATAAGTTGGGTGTGCATCGTCCAAAAGTCAGCTCGTCTACATGTGAGAGGATTGTTAAAAATATCAACGAATAGATTGGACTCTTCTCTAATTACTAGCCGCCTATGCTTTTGGGAAAATGGTCACCCAATTAAATTTAATAACTGGAGACAGATTATATGGAATAAGAAGGTTCTTAGAGCACTCATAAGTACCTATGTACATGATAGTGACATGCTAGTGTCCCTTAGCATGATGTTGTACAAAATAGTACAAAAACAATTCAATACTAATGCATTGATGTCCTAGACATGTGCAAGCTGATCATGACCTCTTTCTTAATCAGAAAGAACAAAAAAATCAAACATATAACATTTTTTTGATGATGTTATCATAAAACTCAATGATGTCAGGTTGGTATGATAAGGGTGTTACATCTTAACATCTAAGTTTTAGATATTTATAGACATTACAGAGACAGTCTAAATCTTAGAATTTGTTTCAATGGTGCTTAACCTATGGCATACAATGGTTTAGCACTGTAGATAAGTGTCAGATCCAGGTTCTACAGATAAGTGTTATAATTTTTTACAATTCAAAAGATTATCTTTTGATCCACATGTTTACAATATGAACACTTATTAATCTCTGTTCATTCCCTGTCCCTACTGGACATTCAGGTCCCAAATTTGCTTTCCTCGCCTACTAAAAGGTTGATGTCCACTTGTCTGTAATGGTTGCTGGAACCTCAACCTCAACCAATAACAAAGAACTAAGTAGTGGGTTTGTTAAGGATAACAAAACATAATTCCTTACCAAACTCCCGCTCTATGATTTTCAGGCCTCTTGAGTATAAACTAATTGCTTCCTCAAACTTCCCCAAAGTAGTGAACATACTTCCCATGTGCATCAGTATTGAATCCAGTAATGGTGGGTCATCATGCAGAGCACCAACTATGTCCTTCAACTGTTTATAATTAAAAGTTTGTTGTAAGCCAACAATGCTTTAAAAGGTTAACAGTAAATTAATAACTTAAAGCATTATGGAACATATCAGATTTGCACATTGCATTCAGAACAAAAGTTATGGTGCCCTTACTAAATAAAGAAATAGAAATATATATGATATATTCACAATAGTTAAAGTAGCATCTCATATCAGTAAATTGAAGTTCTCCATAAATAATATGCTCATTGGATAATAACAACACAACCAAATTCAGCAGATGCTCAATAGTTTTGAAGTCCCTTGCACCCATGTATCCTAGAGCAAGGGTGTCAATAACAGTTGCTTGCTCTATGCCTTTAAAACCACCATTTATCTGTTCCTTCACAGCTTCATAATTTGTTTTAAGTAAATAGACAACATCATCTTTATTCCCCTTCTCAAGCTTGGTTTTGACTTGAAGAAAGAAATCATTAAGTTGTCTCTCAAAATTATACACATCATTGAGAGTGTTAGTCGAACCATCAACCATACTTGACATGCTAGTCACCATTCAATATATTGTTTAGTCAAACTTGTAAAGAGAAGATTGAAAAGACTAACTTTATGATGATTTTATAAACACCAGCGTTTGCAAAATGGTTAGTATTAGCTATTGATTATCAAAATACACATACATCTTATACTAATTTAACATGGAACCTTCGTAGATTATACTAATTTAAATCCTCTAAAGTGTTCTTTAGCTACTAAATTTAAAAAAAACCATCATAGTTTATAGGGTTTCAACATAATTATAACAAAGTTAACTATGATTTCATCTCTCCCGTCCACACACATAGTTTATAAGGTTTCAACGTCATCAAGTTCCATCACATTGTTGTATATTTATCCTTATAGGGAGAATCATGTCGCATATGTGAATACTATGCGTCATGGAGAGTGCTTTGACTTTCAACATAAGGTGAAATGATGCAACTATATAATAAGCTTATTTTACAAAGAAATCATAATAATTACCAACAAAAATCTATATAGGTACAAATTCATGTAAAAGGAGATCCATAAGAATACTACTTGAAGATAAAGCAGGGGAGACTTATGCAGGAGTGACGGAAGGAGTGGGATGGAGAAGCGGCGGCAGCGACAGCAACAGGGGATTCTTGCCTTCTTGAGGGATAGGGCGAGCCGCTTACTCTCGAACTTGGGCATGGAAGCAAGGGTTTCGCGAGCGCACCGAAACGCCTGCTTCTGCAACGTGGGTGGCATGTTAGCAGTCCTGACCTTGACATTCGTAGTAGGATGTCGGCGGCGAAGGATGAGAGGAAGCTAAGGGAATGGGAGCAGACTGGCTTGGAGGAGGCTGAGTTGGAGAAGGGTTATATTGTCGGCTACGAAAAAAAATGGAAAAAGAGGCGAGGGCGGGGAAGGACGAATTTTTTAGTCGGATAAAAAAAAGGGGGATATATTTTGATGAGCTGAAAAAGAAGTGGGAAAGAACAAAAATATAGATTTTTATAAATTGGTAGGCTGAATTACCAACGAATTTTGTATCCGTCGGTAATTTTGTTGGTAATAACAAAAAAAAGGGAAATATTTTAATCGGCTGAAAAAGAAGGGGGAACGAAAAAATTTATATATTTCATAAATTGGTAGGCTGAATTACCAACGGATTTTATATCCGTCGGTAATTTTGTCGGTAATACCAACAAAATTAATTCGTCGGTAATAAATTCGTCGGTGATAGTCTGTTTTCTTGTGGTGATACCCAAAATATACTCTTACACTAAAATTGTTTAAAGTTATCATTTTGATAACGAAAATGCATCCTAAAATTTTCAAAAATCACAATAATTCTAAATTAGTGAATGAAATATTTTTTATGATTTTTTTGAAAATTTTAGAATACATTTTCATGGTCAAATGATTATTTTCAAGTTTCAAGTGACTATTTTAATCATGAAAATAGATTCTAAAATTTTAAAAAAAATCATAATAATATTTCATGCACTAATAATTTTGAGAATTTCAGCTACTATATTCGATTTTAGAGAATTTTAAGATTTGATATTCTAATTTAGAGAAATTACTGTAAATATTATACCTTCATCAATCCCCAAGTTGGAGTGATGCAGCCTCCTAAATCGCTACGTTTCAAAGATGCATAGCTTCCTTTCCCAAGCAAGAGAAAGAAAGGAAATTAATTTGGTCAAATGAACTCTTGCTCTTTCTTCATTTTTTGGTTTCTTTTGGTTTCACAAGCAATTAGAGTTTCTTAGCCTTGCCAAAAAGATGATTAACTAATTAGAGGATATAAATCAAAGGTGTAGATTAATGATGATATGTAGCTAACTGAAGGTGTAGAGGGCGGGAAATGTTATATTACCCGCAAATCTCAAGAATATACACTCTACTTTATGAGCTCGATCATACACACATATATATAATCCATAACTTTATGAAAATTAAGAGTGATATATAAGAAATTAAAATCTAGGTCCGATTTCTTCCAATATTAATCGACTGTGACATTTGAACTTCTACGTTTAATTTAACTAGGAAATGAGTAATCCATTCCAGCCTATGTTGACTTGCTCTTATCAGCTATTAGCTGGTTTACCTGGCACTGAGGAGATCATCAACTTCTTTAAGTAAACGAGTTATTATTGACAATAACTCAACAACATAACTTGTAGTTTATCAATTAATTTACTAGTTCAAGCCTTTATTGATATATAACTTGGTTTGCAAACACAAGCCATTAATTATAGTGAATTAATCAGGTCAAACTTCCGATTAATATTAATATTATTTAATTTTGGTAATTAGAGTAAAAAACACATGTTTTTTGGTTAATTATTATATATGTAATAGACATTAGAGTTGATCATTAAACAACGATTTTCCTAGAAGAGAATAAGGAGTCCTAATTTTTTCTCAAATTTCGAATCCATGTTTGATTTTTTCCAAAATCAGAAAGTAACTAGCTTAATACCCAGATTACTCTTAGGATGGATTGATCGAACCAGTTTAAAATGGGCTCAATCTGTTGAAAATGGTAAAAAAAAATGTTTTTCAACTCTAAAAAAATTATTTTACTAATACAAGTTATGTAAGTGATCTACCTATGAATAGTAATTTTTTGTGATTTTTTGATGAGTTTAGAATGGATTGGTCGAACCTGTTTAAATGAGCACAGTCTGTTGAGAATGGTAAAAGAAAAATTGTTTTTCAACTCTAAAAAAATTATTTTGATTATCCAAGTTAAGGATCACATATACTTAGTCATTATAGATTTTTTGAGATTTTATGTTAATTTTTTAGATGCATTTTTTTCATAAATGACATACATGATCAAACTAGTTAAAAATGTGCCGAGCCTGTTTAAAATGTTGAAAAAAATATATTTTTCAACTCTAAAAATCTTATTTTACTTATACAAGTTATGAAAGTAATTTATCTATGAATAGTGGTTTTTTGTGATTTTTTGGTGAATTTAAAATGGATTGGCCGAACTTGTTTAAAATGAGCCCAACCTGTTGAAAATGGTAAAAAAAATTATTTTTGAATTCAAAAAACTTATTCTACTAATACAAGTTATGAAAGTAATTTATGTTAGACGTGATTTATAAATAAAGTGATGATTTATAAATAAAGTGATTTATAAATATATGGTCCACATCATCATTTGATGTGGACCACTTATCTTCACGTGTTTATCCTTATGTGGTCCACATATTATGTAGTTTTACCATTTTACCCATGTCTATCTCAAACCTGGTTCAAGCCTATTCTTCCACCTTTGATGGCAAGGTGCGTATATAAATAGGTCGGAATACTCATAGGTCCTCATACTCATTCCTATCTTTCTACACCATCTACTGAGGGTCCTGAATAGAGTATTGGAAGGCTTATTGAGGAAGGTTCACAGGAGCAAGAAAGAGTACCTGAGCAGCGCATCAATACGGTATCAATGGCAGGAGGTTAGTCATGATTATACGCTTCCGCAATCATACATGTCATGTTCTATTGTTGATATAATCATGTCCTTAAAAATAGACCATGTCATGTTCTACATAATTAAAGTTCTAACAATTTACCTATGAATAGTAAATTTTTAATGATTTTTTGATGAATTTAGGATGAATTCACCGAATCTATTTAAAATGAGCCCAACCTATTGCAGTATGAGGGTAAACTAGGTATTAATCTAATTATTTTCTGGTTTTAGAAAAAACCAAATATGGATTCAAAATTTGGAAAAAAAAAAGACTTTTTATTCTCTTCTACTAGGAAATCGCTTATCATTAAATTGGATCTTTAATGAGACTGTTTAGTCAACTTGTCAAAATAAGAATTAATTAAACTTTAAACTTAAAGAATTGCTTGCAGATATATATGCATTTTAATCTCACTTAAAGTTGATCACTTCTTGAAGGGCGAGTTGGACTCTTTCATTTTTGACCGGATAAAAACAATATAAGAAGAAGAAATCTCTTGACCCCTTCAATTCAAAGTAAATTAAGGTCTATAAATACTATCATTCCAAGCACTCATGCTGCGTATACATCTCGACATTGCCATTAATCTCCACTTTAAAGCATATACAATTAACAGCCATATATTAGCTTAATTAATTTCCCCACATCTTGCCTTCATTAACCCAATATATATATATCTCCTCTTGCCATTACGCAAGCATCTCTCATCAAGGATTCGAAATATTAATACAATGACTGTGACTTGGAAGAACCAGATCGAAGCTCCCAGTTGCGCAAACCTAACTACTGTTCTCAGCATTGATGGAGGGGGGATTAGAGGAGTTATTCCTGCTACCATCCTCGCCTTCTTGGAGAAAAAGCTTCAGGTGATTAATTAATTGCATGGTCTTGGTGTTTCCATTTATTATTAGGGTTTTCCATTTTACGGAGAGCAAATCATATACTTCATCATCTTCGCCATTAATTTCTCAAGTTAATGTTGATGCACAGGAGCTTGATGGAGAGGATGCAAGACTTGCGGACTATTTTGATGTAATTGCAGGGACTAGTACTGGTGGCCTTGTGACTGCAATGCTAGCAGCACCGAATGAGAAGAAGAGGCCTCTCTTTGCAGCTAAGGATATTGTATCCTTCTATCTAGATCACTGCCCCAAGATCTTCCCCCAGCCTAGGTATAATTAACTTAATTAATTCATCTTTTTTACACATTAATTTTCTAATCAATTAGTTTTACATTGATCTAAAAGGATGGAACTGAAGCAGCTACTTTTAAATAATCAAATTAACAATTATATATAGGAACTGCTGCAGATACCTCCAAGTTACTTCACTTTATGCATGGATAGACTAAATAAGATAACCACAAAATGTAGATTTGATTATACTATCTTGTACATGAAGATCGGTTCAAAAAAAAATCTTGTACATGAAGATAAGATTAACTTAACTAATTAAATTAATAAATTATTTAGATTAAATGTACGTGACTATATATATATATATAATATATATATAGCATTACGTTGGTCGACTCATTTGGATTAACATATATTAATTTTCAGGGGTCTCATTGCTCGAGCCATTAAATTTATATCTCAAATATTTCTTGGACCCAAATACAATGGGAATTATCTTCATGATGTTATCAAAGAGAAATTAGGTTGCCTCAAGTTGCACGAAACGTTGACCAATGTGGTGTTACCTGCATTTGATATTAAGCTACTTCAACCCACCATCTTCTCCTCCTACAAGGTTTTCTCTAGTTCTAAAATAGTTTTAATTATTTTGACTTTTACTTTAATAATTCAAGATGAGCTTGATAAATTAGATAGCACGTAATTAACCTTACTATCTTATTGCTCACTTGTGAATACTAAATAGGTGAAAGATAATAAGCTTATGGATGCCCAACTATCTGATATCTGCATCAGCACATCTGCGGCACCAACTTACCTTCCAGCACACTACTTCGAGACCAAAAATGACAAGGGAGATGTGCGACCATTCAACCTCATCGATGGTGGCGTTGCTGCAAATAATCCAGTAATATGTCTACTAATTGATCATGCATATTATTTCTAATTTTATGATTAATTAGTTACTGACTTTTACTAAAATTAATAATGTACAGACGTTGATCGCTCTTGGGGAAGCAAGAAGGGAGATGTCTGAGAGGGATCCCCATTTCTTCCCAACGACGCATCTAGATTGTAGCAAGTTCTTAGTCATTTCATTAGGGACAGGAATTCCCAAGAACGAGATCAAGTTTGAAGCCACGAGGGTGAGTGGATGGGGTGTTCTTGGTTGGCTTATCAATGGCGGCTCAAATCCGCTGATAGATGCTTTCAGCCATGCTAGCAGTGATATGGTGGATATACATATGTCCGTCGTCTTCCAGCATTTGGAATCTAGTTACTTGCGAATTCAGGTGATTAATTTTCATCTTCTTTAAATATATAGATATATAAATATATATAATTATGTGGAAGGGTTTTATAGCTTTTACTAATTATGTTGTGGTTCTAAGCTATGCATTAGACTTAAGTCTGACAAGGACATCAAGTCTTTGAAGGAGATTGTAATATTCTAATTTGGTTTTCATAATTAAGCTAAGGAGAATTCATGAATTGTGTTGATTAATAAGATTTGATTAGTATATTATTAATTATTAACTTCAACTTAAGTATTTTAATTAATAAACTAATACTTTGAATATATTAGGTCAATTATTTCTCAAGCAAGTTGTAATAACTTTTTGAAGAAAGAAAGTCAAAATATGTACTTGACATTAATTATTTATTTTTTCAATTTTGAAATCAGGATGATAAGTTGAAAGAGCCATTATCCTCAGTTGATATTGCCACAAAGGAAAATTTGGAGAACCTAGTAAGAGTTGGTGAAGAGCTCTTACATAAACCAGTTTCAAGAGTAAACCTTGAGACAGGTGATTTTGAACCATGTGGCAAAGAAACCAATCAAGAAGCTCTTACAAGGTCAGTGTCTCAGACACTATATATGCCCAACTAATTCTTACTTGTAATTAATATTCCTTCTCTTAACTTTTATACAAAGCATAATAATATTTTTCTTTAAATTCAATTTGTCTTTATAGGTTTGCAATGATGCTTTCACAAGAACAAAAAGCAAGGAAAATTGTGAGATTATTATAAATTGAAATTCAGGACTTCTTTCATGTAAACTTTCTATTATTTGTACATGTGATTTCATGGGTCTGTATACATAGTATTTTGTTATATTTGTAATTAATTTTTTATTTTTTTATAGGGAAATTGTTAGATTTGTTTGATTCATTATTTAGTCACGAGAAAACTCATGCTATGTTTTATTGTACTAGCTGATGCTTGTGGCTTCTAGGTTTTTTTCTTGTCTTCCCGAGAAATTCTTTCATTCTTTTTAATAAATTATTTAATGTGTTGGAGATATTAATTAATAAGATTTTGATGTGTGAGTTATCATTGGAAAAAAATTATTATGGAGCCCCGCATATGAGTGAATCTAGCAATATTAATAAGATTGAACTTATAAGGTTCACTCTTACTTTAAATTTAATTTTAATTATATTAGGTTCAATTTTAATATCATTGGATTCACTTTTATGAGAAGCTCCATAAGAATTTTTATGGAGCCAAGTTCCAAGTTGCACTCATTATCATTAACTTCAATTTCTTAGGTTATAATTGCGATTGATAAAATTGTTGAATTAATTATTTGATTGAGATCACAACTTGCTTCGGAAGAAGTAATTTTTAATGTCTCAGCAAATGTTTGGACTAGATCGAAATATGGTCGGATCATATAGTAATTTTCGTGGAGCTTTAAAACTATGTCATTAAAAATATCTATTAATGATGAAATATTTTAAATGTTGTTATATTTAAAGTCATGATATATATTAAGATTGGGTAAATTGGACTAGCATTCTCTGTTTAAAGCTAATTGGATGGAGCTCTCCTCATTTTTTCCAAAATATTTGAAACCTCTCTGGGAACCAAAGTAGCATTGCCTATACTATTAAAAAAATGAAATTTTTGAACAGACAAAACATTGAATAGTTAAAAAGTCAACACTCAACACCTTGTATTATAGATTAGAGGTAACAATAGACCGGACTCGAGTTGGTCCAAAAATTTTGTCTCGACCCAGCTCGACCCATGACTCAAACACTCGAGCTCGGGTCGGGCTCGGGTAGGCCCGAAAATAAATAAAAATTAATTTAAAAATAAAAAATAATTTTAGACAATTAAATAATTGATTAAATATATATTTAAAATATGAAAAATTATTACGTAAATAATAATTTTTTAAAAATATTTATAAAATAATTTAAAATTATTAATTAATTTACTAAAAATTATAAAAAATGGGACATGTTTGGGCTCGGATCCGGTTGGCATGTGGATCGGGCCAAATACAGCCCACTAAAATAAGAGATCGGGCCGAGTCAAGCCCAACCTAAATCGGGTCCCCCACGGGCAAGCCCAACCCATTGCCACCTCTATTATAGAATAATTATTATTTAAAAAAGTGGTGTTTTAGTACATGGTCCAAATTGAAAAGAAATTTCAAAAAATGACCCTCCTTATAAACTTAACAAAATATGGTCAAGAAAAAAAAAATGGAGAAAATTGTCCTATGATGGAAAACTCCCAAAAACAAGACTAAGTAAACAACCCGTTAGCAGCTTCTCTCAAAACTAGACATAAGACTAAGTAAACAACCAGTTAGCTAGGAAGTTGAACAACCCGAGACAATCTGTCAATAGTTTCTTTCCAAACCAAACATATAAGACTAAGTAAACACTCATCACGAAGTTAAACAACTCATGACAACTTGTTAGTAGCCTTCCAAACCAAAAATAAGGCTAAGTCTTCCATAAAAAAATAGAATACATCAAAAATGTTAGAAAAATTTCCAAGTCCACATCCCAAGAATGATTCAGACAATGTTGAAGTCAAGCTTATTATCGCGACCAAAAAAATTTTGCGGTAGCGAACATTGATATCGATATATCATTTTGCGATCGATATATCGTCCGCGTCGCGATATATATATATATATATATATAATAGCATTGGAAGTCATTAGACTCATTACTTATGATATTGAACGTAACAAAGTAGCAAACATAATTGTCATGAATCATAAAACATAGCAAAGTAGCAAATATAGAATATACAAACCACCCACATAGCAAAGTAGCAAAATAGCAAACATAGAATATACAAAAATCCAATTCACATAGCATGAACAATAAACATCAAGTTGCTAAAGTCATCACAATCACCAAATCTCCAATAGTCCAATCTAAAAAAGGTTATCAAAATCATCTTCAATGTCTTCATTAGGGGTATTATCCATTGGAGGAGTAGTTGGTTTGAGCCCAAAATCATCTTCAATGTCTTCATCATCATTTGGAAATATCTCTTCTTCTCCTTCATCACTTGAATTTTCATCCACCAATCTTGAAGTAGAAGTAGAAGTAGAACCACAATGACGTCGATTATAAGTGACAAGCTCATTAACTCCACGTCTCCTTGGAAAATTACGACCCTCAAGGGCATTTGAAGCACCAATGGCTTCATCAACAAGCTCAAAAGGAATTCTATCATCCTCTTCATCATCATTGTTGAACCACGCATTTGTCCCCCAATCAAAATCGTCAAGTACTAGTGGATCATAGTTTTTGCCACATTCACGAACTTTTTGAAATCTCGTGGCAATCTTTCGATTGTATTGGACATACACCAAATCATTTAATCTTTGGTGCAATAATCTATTTCTTTTCTTGGTGTGAATCTATACAAAAGAAAAGTAATTAAATAAAAATAATAAGTAATAACTACTAAGAAAGTACTAAAAAAGTATAAAATACTTAATTACTTACAAATTCAAAAGTGCTCCAATTTCGTTCACACCCGGAGGACGAACAACAAAGACTAACAATGCGCTTTGCAAACTTTGAAAACTCGGGAGTACGTCCACCGAAGGATTTCCACCATTCAACTAACATTAAAAATATAAAATATTAAAATTCAAAAATATGTAAAGACAATAAATATTAATAAATAAAATAATACACAATATACTTACGAGGAATCCTATTTGAGCGCTCTCTAATCACCATCTCTCTTGCAAAAGGTCCTCGATCTTCATCATACATATCGGCATCTAGAAGTATCTTGGATCGCATTGTATCATCCAACAATAATTTCTCAAGTACATCATTGAAGTCTTCACGTAGTTTCCCTGAGTACACGACATCATTTTTCTTGATATCAAAATACTTGCCCGGATTGAGAAATAGAGCCGCACCATATAATGGTGTTTCCATTTGACGCTCCCATCGACTTTCAATGATATCAATGATTTTCTTGCACAAAGTGGATTTGTGGGCCAAGACTTGTTTGATCCTCCTCTTAGCTTCACCCATTACCGCGGCTAATTCCGTCATAGCGGGTTTTTCATCACCATCCGCTATCCTCAAAACCACAAGTAGAGGCTGTGATGCTCTAATGCAATCTTCAACTGCCTCCCAAAATTTAACCGCATGGATTAATTCATAAATTTTCTTTCCCGCTTCGGTCTTGCACAATTTTGAAGCAAACCAATCTTGACTTATAAACAACCGCTGCAACTCTTGTTTAAATTTCCTCAAACATGACAATGTTAGAAATGCAATCGCAAATCTAGTAGCCCCGGGTCTAACAAGATCATGTCCGTTAGTGTGCTCCCTCATCGCATCAAGAAGGCGACCATGTCTATAAATGAATGTGGTCAATGTTCTTGCTCTTGCGATTGTAGGCTTGAATTCTTTCATTTTTCCCACATCTTCCAACATAAGGTCCAAGCAATATGCGGCACAAGGGGTCCAAAATAGTGTAGGCAACCTTTGCTCCAACAATCTCCCCGTTGCCTTATAGTTGGTGTCATTATCTGTGATAACTTGAACAACATTACTTGGGCCAATTTCTTCAATCTTGGTCTCAAGTAAGTCAGCCAACATCTGAGCATCATGACACTGACTTGAAGCATAAACAGAGCCAAGAAAAATAGTCCCTTGCGGACTATTTACAAGAAAATTTATCAACTGTCTCCCTCTTCTGTCTATCCACCCATCTGACATAAGAGTACACCCATCTCTTTCCCAAACCTCTTCATGTTTGCGCTTTAAATCTTCTGTTTGTTCTTTTGCCTTTTTCAATAAAGGAACCCGCAACTCATGATATGTGGGTGGTTTGTAGCCCGATCCAATTTGTGCTATGCCTTCAACCATCAACTCATAGCTTCTTGAGTTTGCCGCATTGAAAGGAATGACATTCTCATAGAAGAAGTTGGCTACATACATGTTAACTTTTTCAATAGCCTCTTTTGTCTTCAAAGACCTTTCAATGGTCTGTTGGCTAGGACCTTTGCAGTGTCTTTCATCCACAATTTCTTCTGGAGTTCTCTGTAGCAATCCACCAATCTTGGTTTGTGATGTGGATTGTGAGTGTGACATTTGTGACATTGCTGCAAACTGAATAGCAGCCTCTTTTTTCTTCTTCTTGTAAATTGTTCCCGAGCTTGGCATGGAGTTGGAAGCTGTAGAATGGTCTACTGGTGCCACTGCTTCTTGTTCATCATCCAAACTGAATGGTGTCTTCCTCTTAGCTGCAAGGGCATCATGCATTTCTCTCATTATCAGTGTTGTGGTTTTATCACATTTTTTCACGTCTCCATAACCACCCGCCAAATGTTGTTTAAGTCTTGTGATTCCCCCATTCAATTGGTTGCCACAAAGTGAACATGCAATCAATTGTCTTTTGTTTAAATCCGGCCAATATCCATATTTCCAACCAATATCTTTCGAGTTCGGTTTCCGTTTAGGATCTTTAGAAGGATCATAAGGCATTTCATCGGAATTTCCCTCCATAATGTACTACACAATATAAAGAATGTTGCACACAAATACACAATACAAAATGAACACAGGCACACAGCTAAACAAAGACAATGCAAATATACTTATATACTATCAACTTATCATTTTATCAAGCATAAACAAGGAATCAAATTGATTCTAGAACAACTAACTAGCTTAGCTGTTCTAGAATAACCAGAACAGCTTAAGCTGTTCTAAAATCAAAACCAGAACAACTAAGCTGTTCTTGATTCAAGAACAGCTTAAAGCTGTTTTGGAATCGAATCAAATTCCAGAACAGCTTAAGGCTGTTCTTGATTGCAGCAGCTATGTCGAAAAAAAAAAAAAATGGCGGAAATGTCACAAGAATAAAAAATGGCAAAAAATGGAAATGCAGACGTGCCGAGCCGTGGAGAGAAGATCGCCGGAACATACCTGGCCGAAAAATAAAAAAGCTTCGTCGGAGAAGTGAGGCGCCGACGGGATGCGAGGAAGCTTCCGAGAGAGTCGCCGACGGGATGCGAGGGAGGAAGAAGATTGAAGAAGATACAGGCGCCGATCGGAGAGTTTAAGTTAGGTTTTTTTTAAAAAAAAATCAATAATTTAGATATCCTTATCACTAAGTTGGATGAAAAAAAATCGCAAAAAAAAACCCTGGCCCAGCGGTGGAACCTTTTCGGTCCACCGCGCGGGCCAGGGTTCGAATCCTGTGTTTTTTTTTTTCTTTTCTTGTACCGCCTATCTCGTCGGGATCTCGTCCAATCTTGGACGATCGAGATTCGACGAGATAGGCGATATCTCGGGATCGCCTATATCGTCCAGACGATACAAGCAAATCTACCGAGACAGCGATATCTCGTCGCTATCTCGACGAGATAGCGACAAGATGATAACCCTGGTTGAAGTACATCAGAATGGTGCAACAACAAATCACAAAATTAAAACTAAAGTCTTGAACACAATACAAATACAACTCCAACATCAGTGTAAGTCTTTATTCTCACTCTTTGGTATCCTAGGATTTTGCAAGAAATGACAATTGCAGGGTGTGTGCCCGATTTTTCCACAATTGGAACAAATCTTCGATTGTCTACGTACGCCTTTGCTGGCTAAAGGATGTTGACAGTTGTGTAGAAGATGTTGATGGATTTATTGAGAGCACTCCTAAGGAATGTTGACAAGTTTGTCTAATATAACCGCGAGATCCGCAAAGTTTGCAATGTCATTGTGGATCAAACTCTCTAATACAAGGGGGTGGAAAAACAACTCTGTCGTTTGCCTCGTGGGGCCTTTTGAGCTCTTGCTAATTGAGGGAATTTGATATGGCTGCCTCTTCGTGGGTTGTTATTGTGCCCTTGAGCACTTTATTTTCATTCTATATGATTTTGTTTTGTGCAAGTTGAATGTCGTGGCGGGAGTCACCGACTTTGGTTAATTTGATGGGTGTTTCGGGGCTTCTAGGTCGGTGTTGGTCAGTCATTGACCGCTTCATAGGAGCAATGGTTTGTTCTTAGAGGCTGAAATCCTACCGTAAGTGTAGTTAGGATAGAAGTATCTTCCCGGTTGTTGTTGGCGATTGACGGGGCGGTGATAGCGGCTGAGGCCAATGACCGCGCTTGGAGAGTTGATGGCATAAGATCCCTAGAGCGGTGATTAAAGCCGGGGACTACGCTTGGGGTTAAACCGAGCTAGCCGAGGAGCATTACGCAAGACCATGCCTGTGGTAGTTGAGAGCGTGGGAGCTCGAGAGTACATGGCGATGAGGTCGAGGACCGCACTTAGGGTCAAGCCGAGCTCACCGAGGAGCATAGGGCAGGACCGCGCTTGTGGTCGTTGAGAGCGTGGGAGCTCAAGAGTGACGATGAGGCTCAGGACCGCATTTGGGGTCAAGCTGAGCTCACCGAGGAGCGTAAGGAAGGACCGCGCCTAGGGTCATTGAGAGCGTGGGAGCTCAAGAGCGGTGCTAAGGCTGAGGAACGCTCTTGGGGTCAAGCCGAGCTTGCCGAGGAGCATAAGACAGGATCGCGCAAGGCCATCGTTGAGGGTGGCGCTGAGGCCGAGGACCGCGCTTGGGTCAACCCGAGCTCGCCGAGGAGCGTAAGGCCGGACCGCACCTGGGGTCATTAAGAGTGTGGGAGCTCGAGAGTGGTGCTGAGGCCTAGGACTGGGCTTACGGTTAAGTTGAGCTCACCAGTCAGCATAAGGATGGGCCATGTCTAGGGTCGTTGAGAGCGTCGGAGCTTGAGAGTGGTGTTAAAGCCGAGGACTGCGCTTGGGGTCAAGCTGAGCTCGCCGAGAAGAATAAGGAAGGACCGCGCCTGAGGTCGTTGAGAGCGTGGGAGCTCGAGAGTGGTACTGAGGCTGAGGACCACAGTTGGGGTCAAGTTGAGCTCGTCGAGGAGCGTAAGGCATGATCACGCATGGGGTTGTTGAGAGCGTGGGAGCTCGAGAGCTCTTAGATTTTTGTCATGAGCTGTTGGGCATTTGTCCTGCAGCTCTAAATCACTTGAGAGCATGCAAAAAGTTGTAAAGGAAAGGTAATGATCTTTATTAGCATAAGCAAGAAACTAGCAATACAATAGAGTTGTTTTGAGCGGAGTGCTTGATTCGTGCATAATTACTCCTTGACAAGTGTTAAAAGAGAGGAATTATGGTGCCGTTTGTTAATGGTTAAAGGAGAGTGGGCTGCCTCTGGCTTAGGCAAGCACTAATTTATGTCGTTCATCCGGGTGGTGTACAGCTTCCGAGTTATGTCTTTGTCAAGGCCGCTTATGGGCACTCCCACTAGCGTTTGGCTCGAGGGTCCCTGCAGTTGTTCATTGTGGGATACCAAGAGCATTTGGCGGGGTGCAGAGCTTGGTTCCTCCCTTGGCTTAGCCGCCTTTTATTTTGGACATTCGTCATAGCACCGACGGGCTTCTTTCTGATCGGCGTGACGTACCCTCACATTTGTCTTGAAAACAAGGAGCTTGAGCGTCAAGTGGGGGATCGATACAATGGCCCTCTATAATATCCTAGATATTTTAATTTTATTCTTTTCCTTTATGATTGTGTTTGTCAGCTTAGCGGATTAATCCAAGGTCGAGTCGAGTCGGCTCATGGTCCGGTGTGAGTTTGCAAACTCGAGTAAGTAAGAATATGAGTTATGTAATTTTTGCTTGTGTAGATTAATTTATTTAATTTTTATGTTGTGTATGCATGATGGGTATGCATGTATTGATGGTTATGTGGGGAATAGGATTAATTAAGTTAATTTAAGTTAGCGGGTTCGGGTTCGGCTTGAGGCGGATGCGGGTTATATAAAGGGTTTAGAGGGGTTAGGGTTTAGGAGGGAGTATAAAAACCCCCCTCCCCTTAGCTAGTGGCTCCCTATTTGGAGCCACCCAAGCAATAGGAGAGAGGCCAGCCGCCAGTTGCAGGAGCCAGCCAGCCGCCCCCCTTCCTCTCTCTCACTCTCGTAAGCCGCCGCCCTCAAGCTAGCCAGCCGCCGAGCTCCTCCCATCTCCTTCCCCCTCTTCCTCCCTTGGGGCCGAGCTGAAAGGAACCAGCCAGCCAGCCCCTCTCCCTTCCCCTCTTCCTCTCCTTGGAGCCAAGCCAACAGCTTGGGTGGAGCTGACACCCTTCTTGTAGAGGAGCCACCGCCCCTTTGAGGTCAGATTCAGAGGCTGCCGATTTAGAGTTCCTCGTATTCCTTCTTCCTAGATCAAGGTGAGTGATTTTACCTCTCCTTTTCTTGGTTCTTTCTTGGTTTTGAGCCGATTTGGAGTTTATTCTTGATTCTTGTATTTTCTCAACGAATCGTGGATTTTGAGTGCCGATTTCTTGTGCCGAATCGTGGGAGGAGAGCCCAGACTCTCCCTTCGTGGCTCGGCAGCCCTAGGTATACCCTAGGGGTGCTCGGCCATGGGTGAATTAAGGGTGCTCTCAAGGTGTTCGGTGAAATGCTTAAGCGAAAGTTTTCAGTGTTCTTGAGATCCGTGTTTTGTATTGCTTATGAAATCGAGTTCCTATATGTTCAAGCAAGCCTTGTGTTTAATATGTGATTTTAGATAAAATCATGTTTGATAAAAAATTGAATCTTGATGTTGATGTCATGAGGGTTCTTGATCATGATGCTTGTTCTTGTTCATGATGTTGTTAGTGCTTGTTAGCCTTGTTGTTAAGCATGGAAATTGAGAAATTTATCTCAAGATTTATATTATGTTTAAATGATAATTAATGGCTTAATTTCTGGGAATGTCGGATTTATTTTTATGCTATGCTGAAAATTTGATGTTGCTGAAATTATATGCTGAAATGATGAATATATGCTGTTTTTAAATTATTTGTTGTGATGTGTGTATTTATCTGAACATAGTCATGTAACCTATCGTTTTGACCATAAAATATAGTTTGGAAATATAGGACATAATCTGGGGACCAGATTCGAATTAGATACATCAGTTTCAGGCAGAACAGTAAGCTGAAATAAAACCCTAAAACAAAACCCTAATTGTGGTGAACTAAATTTTAATTGCATAATTAAAATTGGGCAAAAAGGGTCAGCATAATCTGTTATGAATCAACATGATATGTTTATGCATGAAATAAAACCACACGAGTTTATGACTTTACGGGTCTAGGAGTTGAGGTCGGGTATTGGAGTGTTGAGATACTTTCCAATAGGAACACCACTACTAGAAAAAAGGGCATCAACAACGGCGTGCAACGGCTGGCGCCGTTGCAATGGAGCCGTGGTAGAAAATCGCGTTGCTGATAACTTAGCAACAGATCAGCAACGGCCGCTCGGGAGCGGCCGTTGCTAAAAATATTATCAGCAACGGTTTTGCCACGGACGCGGAGCCGTTGCTGATAACATTAATAGCAACGACTGGTGAGCCCGTAGCAACGTCGTTAGTAAAAGTCCGTTGCGACCTACAGCAACGACTTTCGATAAACTTTTAGCAACGGCTTTCCCACAAACGACCGTGGGAAAGCCGTTGCTGATGATGTGAACCTGGTAACGAAAAAATTAAAATTTCAAATTTCCATTGATACAATACATTATCTGATACATAACTCACACACCCATACACTCATACACACATTCATTCACACATCACAAATACACCAAGATATACATCAAAACAATTATATTTATATTTATAATTATCCACAATAGTATAAAAACTATTCAAATGCAAAATTGAAGTATCAATATCCAAATAAAATAAATTAAACAAGTATAATATCTCAGTAACAAAGTCAATATAAAAAAATCTCAAGATGACGATGGAGGATGGCTTGGATCATTTGGCGGGATCTGGAGTGCTTGAGTGTACACCGGCGTGGATTGACTCGAGGACGATGGATGAGATGATGCCGAAGAGATGCCTGCTTCGGGATGACCTGACATGTTGCGTAGCATAGCATGCATCTCTGCCATCATCTGACTCTGGCGCTCCATTATCTCAGTCTGACGCGCGACCGTCTCCTCTAGAGTCCTTATTCTGCTACTATGATCATAATTGGATCTGGAGGTGGACGGTCGCTCACCAGCGATCGGAGGGGTCGGTGCCCCAAGTGGCCCTAGTACGGCTCGCGCATGATCACTATCTGCAAAGCCATATACGCAGCCATGGTCCCAGCCACCTGCGGCCACGACCCACGTTGTTGTGTCAAAGTCCTCCGGGGTGCCCCCGCGTGCACCACCGTCTGGATGTAGGTCTCCTACTCGAGTTCGATTTTTTGTTTAATATTTATCATAAAACTTAAATTATAAATATATAATGAATAATTTAAACAAATATATAGTTACCATAATGTATGCAGTGCGAATGTCGATGTACTCCCCCGTCCCATGTGCTCGACGGTGAGTCCGCTCAAACACCGCCATCGGGGAGGGTCGCTGGACAGTCCCGTCATCCGACACCGTCGTCTACATTTATAAAACAAATACATTAATTAGTACACATAGTAACAAATAAAATATATAATTAAAAGGTATACTTACCATACGGTTCGCGTGCACTGCAAATGCAATAGAGCCACCGGTGTGACGCGCTGCTCCCCCCAACATGCGATTTCTAGCCGCATTCCTAGAAACCTCCTACCATCGATCCGTCGACCATATTCCCACGAGCGGGTCCCATATATTCGGAGTAATCCAATCGGGGATGTATCCCTGAGTCTCCGCGATGTTAGTAGTCCCAGCTCGTGCCATCGCCTGGGACCGGGCCTGCCCCAGCTGCCCGGGAAATAGCCTCCCAGGCAGCGTAAATGAAGGGCCTTTGGTGCTCAGCCCATGTATAGCGAGCCTACAGAATAATAATATCAGTACCAATATTAATCATCATGCATGTAAAAAAAAAATAATATGTGCCTCAAACTCGCGCCATAATATGTCGACGTGCTCGCTAGGCACGTGAGACCACGTAGGCCATGCCCTGTGCATGTATCGTCGAATAGTAGAAGAAATGCTCCTCGCACTTCTTCTTGCTCGAACCTGCACAACAAAAATAAATTTTAATATTATATTATGATGTAATGAATTTGTAATGATTCACAATTCATGATATATTATCGCTCCCCAATCACGCTAATAAATCTACGTGACTCTGTGCCTGGTGGAGGCTGCCACCTGTTCGGCCCGCGTGGTCGCCTGCGTCTGGATGTACTAGCCTCAACAGTATCATCGGCATGAGGATCAGCAATAGGAGGATCAGCAGCATGAGTAAGTGTAGGAGTCTCATCGATCGGAGACTCCGAAGCTCTCATGCGACGATAACCACGACCAGACATATCTGTCGAACAGACATATAATCAGATTATTGTATAAATAGTAGAGATATATTTAATAAAATATATACTTTACAATTATTCCTCATCATCTGAATAATAGTCTTTGAATTCTTCCTCTTCTTCATCTTCTTCATCTCCAGCTTCCTCAATTTCATGATCTTCATCATCAGCATATTCAACTTCTAATTGAATTGACGTTGTGTCTGCATCCTCGAGTATTGAAATAATACGATCTACAGCAGGAGGATCATCTTCTTGATAGAAACCATCTGTCATATCAGGTATCAGCTCATTTTCTCCTACTATCGGATCAATTTTTTCTCTACCTTTTGTCTTACAGACTACACGCCAATATGCTCTATCTTTATTTCGAGCTGAATACTTCGCGTAATATAGTTGTTCGGCTTGTGATGCCAATATAAAAGGCTCATTTGCTGCCAATTTAGATTTGTAATTAACCTCAACAAGTTTATATTTTGGATGAACATTCATGCCCCTTTCTGTTGTATCGAACCAATGACATCTAAATAGAATAACTGATTTCAAAACGAAGTAGTGCAACTTTATCACTTCTTCCACCAGTCCATAAAAATTCATATCACATTCAACATAGGTTGTCCCTTTCACGCAGACCCCAGCATTCATCGTCTTTTTTGTAAATGAATATTCAACCGTGTGAAATTTATACCCGTTAACAAAATATCCGCTATAGCACGACACAAGTCGCGACGGTCCACTAACAAACTCAAATATTCTTTCATCTATTTCAGCTCTGTGATCTTTGTTGTAAGTCTGAATCCAAGTAGGGAAATCACGATTCCGTAATCTCTCCAATTCTTCATCGTTGTGAATAGAGTATTTTTGCACCATCTCAATGTCAAATATTTCAATGAATTGTTCAATCTCTCGACAATTGAGTAATACATACAAGTGTGCCAAATGATACTCTTCCTCACTTAAGTGTCGAGATGGACGAGAACCAATCTCCGGATCTAAGGTTTTGCTAAATCATATCCGACTCATCGATGCGTACGAGAAACATATCAACACGTCGGATGGATGATTATCTTCTAAATGTTTCGAGTCAGTGCGAGTCTATATAACAATTCCGACACGAGTCCAAATTAGACGATTCCGGTAGGAGTCCAAAATGAACTATTCCGGCGTGCGTCCGAAGTGGACGATTCCGGCGCACGTCCGAAGTGGACGATTCCGGCGCGCGTCCGAAGTGGACGATTCCGGCACAATGCCGAAGTGGACAATTCCGACGCGAGTCCACTGAGGACAACTTTGGACTAATTAACAATATTTTAACTAATTAATTAATATTAATCTACATCATTTTCATTAATTTAAATAATTAACCTACCATTATTAAATATTAATCTAACTAAATTAAACTAAAAATTAATATAAACTCTAAAAATTAATCTAACAAATTAATCTAACAAATTAAATAATTAATTAATTAATTAATTAACAAATAAATAAATAAATAAATAAAAATTAATCTACAATTTCTGGCGCCGGAGTCCGGTGGACTCCGGCGCCAGCATACAGTGTCCGGACACTGTACAAGATCCAGCGGCGGCCATCGGTCGGATTTCCCGCCGGCCACAACGAGAAGAGATGGCCGAGCGGCGATGAATACCTGAAATCGGCGGTCGAGGACGGACGGCAGCGTCGACAGTGGCAGCTCGGCGGCGTTGGCGTCAGCAGCGGCGGCGAGAGGCGGGAGGAGGAGGCGGCGGCAGCAGCGGGAGGAAGAAGGGGCGGGCGCGATCTGCGACCTATATAAACTTATCAGCAATGGCTCACTCGCCCGTTAGAAAGTCGTTGCTAATAAGTTATCATTAGCAACAGCTCACTTGTCTGTTAGAAAGCCGTTGCTGATAATTAAAATCATCAGCAACGGCTCGCGTGTCCGTTAGAAAGCCGTTGCAGATATAACATATCTGCAACGACTTGAGCGGCCGTAAGAATGCCGTTGCAAATAGCATCGGCTTGAGCGACCGTTGCTGAAGACACTACTAGAAACTTGGTCTTCAGCAATGGCTATCAGCAACGGCCTCTCAAGCTGTTGCTATTTGCAACGATATTCTTATGGCCGCTCGAGCCGTTATTGATATGTTGTATCTGCAACGACTTTCTAACGGACATGCGAGCCGTTGCTGATGATGTTAATTATCAGCAACGGCTTTCTAATGGACAAGTGAGCCGTTGCAGATGATAACTTATTAGCAACGGCTTGCTAACGGACAAGTGAGCCGTTGTTGATGATAACTTATCAGCAACGGCTTTCTAACGGGCGAGTGAGCCGTTGCTGATAAGTTTATATAGGTCGCAGATCGCGCCCGCCCCCCTTCTTCCTCCCGCTGCTGCCGCCGCCGCCTCCTCTCCTGCCTCTCACCGCCGCTGCCAACGCCGACGACGCCTCCCACTACTACCGACACTGTCAGGTATGTGCCCTCTGGCCGGCCGTCTCTTCCCGTTGCGGCCGGTAGAAAATCCGACAGTGTGTCCGGCCAGTGTACGCCGGCGCCGGAGTCCACCTGACTCCGGCGCCAGAATTTATAGTTTAATAATATTTTTTATTGTTTTTTAATTGTTAATTAATTATTTAGATTAATTGTTTAATTTGTTAAATAATTTTTAGGGTTTAGATTAATTTCGGAATTATCCACTTCGGACACGCGCCGGAATCGTCCACTTCGGACGCGTGCCGGAATCGTCCACTTCGGACGCGCGCCGGAATCGTCCACTTCGGACGCACACCGGAATCGTCCACTTCGGACGCACACCGGAATCGTCCAATATGGACTCGAACTATCTCGAAACATTTAGAAAATAATCATCCATCCGACGAGTTGATATGTTTCACGTACGCATCGACGAGTCGGATATGATTTAGCAAAACCTTAGATCCGTTCGGGGATTGTTTCACGTACGCATCGACGAGTAGATGATCTTTTATACGACGTACAATTCTTGAATTGTCCCTGATTGGACAATTTGGGAATATAGTTATTTGTACTGCACTTACGTTTTTATTTTAACTGCTAACTAATTATTCTAAATTTCGGCAACATTTCTCTTGTTCTCTGATACGCGCCCAGATGATATGCGTATTCGGAGAATTGTAGGGAGATGCTGCCGAAATTTAAAATAATTAGTTAACAGTTAAAATAAAAAGGTAAGTGCAGTACGAATAACATAAATCCCGAATGGAATAGGACAATCTCACCTAAAGACATTAACCAAAGAAATTATCATTGATTGACAGAATCATGTCGGCTGATCGAAGTTGGATGTACCAACGTCTTGATCGTGGAGCTTTAACGAATGAGTTTCGATTAGGCGTAACGTACTTCCTAAATTTCGCCTATTCGAATCAGAATTTCGTTAGCATGGGTGATCAAATCCGATGTCCGTGCCGCATTTGTTCGAATGGACGATTTTTGGATCGGGAGACTGTCACTCTGCATCTATATACCAAAGGATTTGCACCAAGATATTTTCTATGGACTTGTCACGGGGAGTCACGCAAAGTCGGGACGTCGAGCAATCCTGTCGTTCAGACATATGGTGAATCTTCCTCTGCTGGTGCTTCTTCATCCGGTCAATGTAATCCCTATAGTACTATAATACTTGATAGTCTTGGGGGTCAATTCCACCTGAATGATAATGTTGATCGGCCAGTTCTTCAGACATCAGTCCCACCAGATACTACAACGGTTGATATCACATAAGTACAAACTGCGGTAGAGATTGAATTACCGAATAAAGAAGCTGCAGAATTTTACGAGATGTTGAAAGCTGCCGATGAACCTTTGTATGAGAATTGTCCTAAATATACTAGGTTTTCAGCAATGACACAACTCTTAAACATCAAGGCCGATTGTAATATCAGCGGAGTTGCGTATGATCGGATTGTTGGATTGATTAATGGAATGTTGCCTACTGATAACAAGTTTGAGCCAACTTTTTATAAGACTAAAAAGCTAATGAGAAAATTGGGGCTTGGGTACGAAAAAATACACGCGTGCCAAAATAACTGCATTTTATATTATAAAGAAAATGTGCAGTTGGATAAATGACTTGTATGTCAACACCCTCGTTACAAGGAGAAGAAATCGGTCCGATAGAAAAATATCCCGTTTAAGGTGCTTCGGTATTTTCCACTAACACCGAGGCTTCAAAGATTATTCATGTCGGAAAAGACAGCCCCCTACATGAGTTGGCATGCAAGAAGTCGTGATGATACAATAATGACTCATCCATCTGACAGTGAAGCGTGGAAACATTTGGATACATGTTATCCTTCATTTGCTAGGGATACTAGAAATATCAGATTGGGATTGTGCACAGATGGTTTTAATCTGTTTGGACATTCTGCAACTCCTTATTCAGTTTGGCCAGTGCTGCTGACAGTTTATAATTTGCCACCGTCAATGTGCATGAAAGATGAATTTATTTATCTTTCGATGATTATTCCGGGTCCTAAGGGTCCGCGAAAAGAAATTGACATATTTCTCAGACCCTTGATAGATGAATTGAAAACATTGTGGACTGAGGGAGCTGTCACTTATGATTGTCATCGGAAGCAAAACTTCAATTTAAAGGCCGCGGTCTTGTGGACAATCAATGATTTCCCGACGTACGGCATGTTGTCGGGTTGGAGCACTCACGGCCGTCTCTCTTGTCTGTATTGTATGGAACACTCTAAATCAATCAGTCTTCAGAACGGACGAAAAATCTCATTCTTTGATTGTCATCGTCGATTCCTACCGGTTAATCATCAGTATCGAAGGAATCGTAATAAATTTACTAAGGGCAGAGTCGAAAGAGATGGGCCACCACCGATGTTGTTTGGTGAACAAATATTAGCACGTGTTTCAGCACTTCCAGATATAGTATTTGGTCGCAATGAAAGAGTGTCAGGTTTTTGCCAAACACACAACTGGGTGAAAAAAAGTATCTTTTGGGAATTGCCCTATTGGAGTTCATTATTGATTCGACATAATTTAGATGTCATGCACATTGAAAAAAATGTGTTTGATAATATTTTCAACACTTTGATGGATATTTTTGGAAAAACTAAAGATAATGTCAAAGCCCGACATGATCTGAAAATACTTTGTAAAAGACCAGAGTTGGAGTTACAAGAGGTCAACGGACGATATCTGAAACCGAAGGCCCTATATGTGTTAAATAAACAACAGATCAAAGATGTTTGTCAAAGGGTAAAAGAACTCAGATTACCCGATGGATATGCTTCAAACTTATCTCGATGTGTGAACGTAGATGATTGCAAAATATCAGGGATGAAGAGCCATGATTGTCATGTATTCATGCAGAGATTACTTCCGATCGCATTTCGAGATCTTCTACCTGATAATATTTGGGGTCCGTTGACTGAATTAAGTATGTTTTTTAGAAACATCTATGCAAATGTCCTTCGAGTCGAAGATATGTCAGCACTTGAAAATAATATTGTTGAAATCATATGCAAGCTGGAGCAGTTTTTCCCTCCTGCATTTTTTGACTCGATGGAGCATCTACCGATACACTTGGCATACGAGGCACGAGTTGGTGGCCCCGTTCAATATCGGTCGATGTACTTATTTGAAAGATACATGAATCGTCTGAAGAAAAAAGTAAAGAACACCGCAGCTGTTGAAGGATCAATATCTGAATCGTATATCATCCAAGAAATTTCAACATTCTGCTCATTTTACTTTGAATCGACAGTACAGACAAGATTTGATCATCTTCCACGTAATGACGACGGGGGTGTTCGACATTCAGATGGACGTTTAAATATATTTTGTCACTCTGGTCGTGCTTTTGGTTCTCATCCATCTCGACACTTAAGCGATGAAGAGTATCATTTGGCACACTTGTATGTATTACTCAATTGTCGAGAGATTGAACAATTCATTGAAATATTTGACATTGAGATGGTGCAAAAATACTCTATTCACAATGATGAAGAATTGGAGAGATTACGAAATCGTGATTTCCCTACTTGGATTCAAACTTACAGCAAAGATCACAGAGCTGAAATAGATGAAAGAATATTTGAGTTTGTTAGTGGACCGTCGCGACTTGTGTCGTGCTATAGCGGATATTTTGTTAACGGGTATAAATTTCACACGGTTGAATATTCATTTACAAAAAAGACGATGAATGCTGGGGTCTGCGTGAAAGGGACAACCTATGTTGAATGTGATATGGATTTTTATGGACTGGTGGAAGAAGAGATAGAGTTGCACTACTTCGGCTTGAAATCAGTGATCCTATTTAGATATCATTGGTTCGATACCACAGAAAGGGGCATGAAAGTTCATCCAAAATACAAACTTGTTGAGGTTAATTATAAATTGAAATTGGCAGCAAATGAGCCTTTTATATTGGCATCACAAGCCGAACAAGTATATTACGCGAAGTATCCGGCTCGAAATAAAGATAGAACAGATTGGCGTGTAGTCTGTAAGACAAAAGGTAGAGGACAAATTGATCCGATAGTAGGAGAAAATGAGCTGATACCTGATATGACACATGGTTTCTATCAAGAAGATGATCCTCCTGCTGTGGATCGTATTATTCCAATACTCGAGGATGCAACCACAACGTCAATTCAATTAGAAGTTGAATATGCTGATGATGACGATCATGAAATTGAGGAAGCTGGAGATGAAGAAGAGGAAGAATAGGAAGAATTCGAAGACTATTATTCAGATGATGAGGAATAATTGTAAAGTTATATATTTTATTAAATATATCTCTACTATTTATACAATAATCTGATTATGTCTGTTCGACAGATATGTCTGGTCGTGGTTATCGACGCAGGAGAGCTTCGGAGTCTCCGATCGGTGAGACTCCAGCACTTACTCATGCTGTTGATCCTCCTGTTGTTGATCCTCATGCGGATGATACTGCCGAGGCTAGTACATCCAGACGCAGGCGGCCACGCGGGCCGAACAGGTGGCAGCCTCCACCAGCCACAGAGTCACGTAGATTGATTAGCGTGATTGGGGAGCGGTAATATATCATGTATTATGAATCATTACAAATTCATTATATCATAATATAATATTAAAATTTATTTTTGTTGTGCAGGTTCGAGCAAGAAGAAGTGCCGAGGAGCATTTCTTCTACTATTCGACGATACATGCACGGGGCATGGCCTACGTGGTCTCACGTGCCTAGCGAGCACGTCGACATGTTATGGCGCGAGTTTGAGGCACGTATTATTTTATTTTTTACATGCATATGATTAATATTGGTACTGATATTATTATTTTGCAGGCTCGCTTTACATGGGCCGAGGACCAGAGGCCATTCATTTACGCTGCCTGGGAGGCTATTTCCCGTGCGAGGTACAACGGGCAGCTGGGGCAGGCTCGGTCCCAAGCGATGGCCCGAGCTGGGACCACTAACATCGCGGAGACTCGGGGATATGGCCCCGATTGGATTACTCCGGATATATGGGACCAGCTCGTGGGAATATGGTCGACGGATCGATGGCAGGAGGTTTCTCGGAATGTGGCTAGAAATCGCATGTCGGGGGGAGCAGCGCGTCACACCGGCGGCTCTGTTGCATTTGCAGTGCACGCGAACCGTATGGTAAGTATATCTTTTAATTATATATTTTATTTGTTACTATGTGTACTAATTAATGTATTTGTTTTGTAAATGTAGACGACGGTGTCGGATGACGGGACTGTCCAGCGACCCTCCCCGATGGCGGTGTTTGAGCGGACTCACCGTCGAGCACATGGGACGGGGGAGTACATCGACAACCGCGCTGCATACATTATGGTAATTATATATTTGTTTAAATTATTCTTTATATATTTATAATTTAAGTTTTATGATAAATATTAAACAAAAAATCAAACTCGAGTAGGAGACGTACAGCCAGACGGTGGTGCAGCGCTGGGTACCCCCGAGGACTATGACGCAGCATCGTGGGTCGAGGCCGCAGGTGGCTGGGACCATGGCCGTGTATATGGCTTCGCAGATAGTGGTCGTGCGCGAGCCGTACTAGGGCCACTTGGGGCACCGACCCCTCCGGTCGCTGGTGAGCGGTCGTCCACCTCTAGATCCAATTATGATCATAGTAGCAGAATAAGGACTCTAGAGGACACGGTCGCGCGTCAGACTGAGATAATGGAGCACCAGAGTCAGATGATGGCGGATATACAAGCTATTCTACGCAACATGTCAGGTCATCCGCAAGCAGGCATCTCTTCGGCATCATTTAATCCATCGTCCGCGAGTCAGTCCACGCCGATGTACACTCAAGCACTCCAGACCCCGCCATATGATCCAGACCATCCTCCATCGCCATCGTGAGATTTTGTTTATATTGACTTTGTTACTGTGATATTGAACTTGTTTAACTTATTTTGTTTGGATATTGATACTTCAATTTTGCATTCGAATTGTTTTTATACTATCGTGGATAATTATCAATATAAATATAATTGTTTTGATGTATATCTTGGTGTGTTTGTGATGTGTGAATGAATGTGTGTATGAGTGTATGGGTGTGTGAGTTATGTATCAGATAATGTATCAATGTATCAATGGAAATTTTAAATTTTAAATTTTTTCGTTACCAGGTTCACATCATCAGCAACGGCTTTCCCACGGCCGTCCGTGGGAAAGCCGTTGCTAAAAGTGTATCGAAAGTCGTTGCTGATGACCTACAGCAACGACTTAGCGACGGGCTTTTACCAATGGCGTTGCTACGGACTCAGCGGCCGTTGCTATTAATGTTATCAGCAACGGCTCCGAGTCCGTGGCAAAACCGTTGCTGATAATATTTTTAGCAACGGCCCGAGCGGCCGTTGCTGAGCTGTTGCTAAGTTATCAGCAACGCGACTTTCTATCACGGCTCTATTGCAACGGCTCGGCCGTTGCTGATGTTCTTCAGCAACGGCTCAGCAACGACATCAGCCGTTGCTGATGCCCATTTTTCTAGTAGTGTATGTCTGTTCGACAGATATGTCTGGTCGTGGTTATCGACGTAGGAGAGTTTCGGAGTCTCCGATCGGTGAGACTCCAGCACTTACTCATGCTGCTGATCCTCCTGTTGCTGATCCTCATGCGGATGATACTGCCGAGGATAGTACATCCAGACGCAGGCGGCCACGCGGGCCGAACAGGTGGCAGCCTCCACCAGCCACAGAGTCACGTAGATTGATTAGCGTGATTGGGGAGCGGTAATATATCACGAATTATGAATCATTACAAATTCATTATATCATAATATAATATTAAAATTTATTTTTGTTGTGCAGGTTCGAGCAAGAAGAAGTGCCGAGGAGCATTTCTTCTACTATTCGACGATACATGCACGGGGCATGCCCTACGTGGTCTCACGTGCCTAGCGAGCACGTCGACATGTTATAGCGCGAGTTTGAGGCACGTATTATTATTTTTTTTACATGCATGATGATATATTAATATTGGTACTGATATTATTATTTTGCAGGCTCGCTATACATGGGCCGAGGACCAGAGGCCCTTCATTTACGCTGCTTGGGAGGCTATTTCCCGAGCAACGTACAACGGGCAGCTGGGGCAGGCTCGGTCCCAGACGATGGCCCGAGCTAGGACCACTAACATCGCGAAGACTCGGGGATACGGCCCCGGTTGGATTACTCCGGATATATGGGACCAGCTCGTGGGAATATGGTCGACGGATCGATGGCAGGAGGTTTCTCGGAATGCGGCTAGAAATCGCATGTCGGGGGGAGCAGCGCGTCACACCGGCGGCTCTGTTGCATTTGCAGTGCACGCGAACCGTATGGTAAGTATATCTTTTAATTATATATTTTATTTGTTACTATGTGTACTAATTAATGTATTTGTTTTGTAAATGTAGACGACGGTGTCGGATGACGGGACTGTCCAGCGACCCTCCCCGATGGCGGTGTTTGAGCGGACTCACCGTCGAGCACATGGGACGGGGGAGTACATCGACAACCGCGCTGCATACATTGTGGTAATTATATATTTGTTTAAATTATTCATTATATATTTATAATTTAAGTTTTATGATAAATATTAAACAAAAAATCAAACTCGAGTAGGAGACGTACAGCCAGACGGTGGTGCAGCGCGGGGGTACCCCCGAGGACTTTGACGCAACATCGTGGGTCGAGACCGCAGGTGGCTGGGACCATGGCCGCGTATATGGCTTCGCAGATAGTGGTCATGCGCGAGCCGTGCTAGGGCCACTTGGGGCACCGACCCCTCCAGTCGCTGGTGAGCGGCCGTCCACCTCTAGATCCAATTATGATCATAGTAGCAGAATAAGGACTCTAGAGGAGACGGTCGCGCGTCAGAGTCAGATGATGGCGGAGATGCATGCTATGCTACGCAACATGTCAGGTCATCCCGAAGCAGGCATCTCTTCGGCATCATCTAATCCATCGTCCTCGAGTCAGTCCACGCCGGTGTACACTCAAGCACTCCAGACCCCGCCATATGATCCAGACCATCCTCCATCGTGATCGTGAGATTTTGTTTATATTGACTTTGTTACTGAGATATTGAACTTGTTTAATTTATATTGACTTTGTTACTGAGATATTGATACTTCAATTTTGCATTTGAATAGTTTTTATACTATCGTGGATAATTATCAATATAAATATAATTGTTTTGATGTATATCTTGGTGTGTTTGTGATGTGTGAATGAATGTGTGAATGAATGTATGGGTGTGTGAGTTATGTATCTGATAATGTATCAATGTATCAATGGAAATTTTAAATTTTAAATTTTTTCATTACCAGGTTCACATCATCAGCAACGGCTTTCCCACAGCCGTCCGTGGGAAAGCCGTTGCTGATGACCTACAGCAACGGCTTAGCGACGGGCTTTTCCTAACGGCGTTGCTACGGACTCAACGGCCGTTGCTATTAATGTTATCAGCAACGGCTCTGTGTCCGTTGCTGATAATATTTTTAGCGACGGCCTGAGCAGCTGTTGCTGATACGTCGCTAAGTTATCAGCAACGCGAGTTTCTGTCACGGCTCTATTGCAACGGCTCGGCCGTTGCTGATGCTCTTCAGCAACGGTTCAGCAACGGCATCAGCCATTGCTGATGACCATTTTTCTAGTAGTGAGACTCAATTTCTAGTAGTGCACCCCTAAGACACCGTAGGTGAGACTTGACTTAGGTCATGGTGCATCACATCTTTATGATGACGGAGAGGCTCGTCGAAGAGCCGGATTACGGGCTAGGCCCGGGAGGTTGGATGACTAATTCCCAACATGTGGAATAAGTTCGGAGGGTCTTTCCCGATTATTCTGATTGGCCTCGTGGGATAAGTTCGAAGGGTCGACCCGATTATCCCCAAGGTGGGTTTTAAGGAATAAGTTCGGAGGGCCTACCCAACTATTCTTGTGACATCTTAGAGGAGGTAGTTCAGAGGGCCTACCTGATTACTCCTGTGATATCTTAAAGGGGCATGTTCGGATGGGAGAATTCTGATTGTCCCAACGCATCTTGTGGAACAAGTTCGGAGGGCCTTCCCGATTGCTCCCAAGTTTTCTTATACTAGGATAAGTTCGGATGGCCTTCCCGATTATCCTAGTATGTGTTATTGCCTTAGGGCATGGTAGGCTTAGGCCTGTTGTTCTGCACCGTTTGGGTGTTGGCTGCCTACGGGCAAGTGGTGGCCAGATGACCTGATAGCTAGTCACACCTTTGTGACTTTATCCCTGTAGAGATAGATGTTATACTATTGCTTATCTCTGTGTTGTTTTATTGTGGGGGTCGGTAGAACCGCTCACTGAGTTCTTTTAACTCACCTGCTATCGCTATTTTGTTTTGCAGAGCCTGACCGGTGAGGTGGGCTGGAGCACTTGGCGCAGCTGGAGGGCAAAGGAGCCACATGATCTCATAGCAGTCCTAGTTAGGGGTCGTAGTCGAGTCTGTAGTAGGTTTTCATGCACTTTTATTTTGGTATTTGGAGTTGTAGTCCCATGGGGACATTCATGTTTTTATTCAGTCTTTTATTTGTTAAAAGAACTATTACTCTTCGATTTATTTATTTCTGCACTTGAGCTATTTATTTAAAACCTTGCTATTTTGAAATGAAAATCTATTTTGGATTCTTTTTATTAATAAAAGCTATTGTTTATTTCGTTATTTTATGAGTTGGCACGTGAATGGGTTAGGCTGCGGGGTATAGGCACGTATACCCTAGCCGGTCACGTGACCCTGAACTTGGAGCGTGACACCCTCATGCTGTTTAGTGAGGGTCATCCTAGGATCATTTGGTAGGGACTATGGATGTCGATGACCTGATACTGAACGGCTATCATTTTCACCTTTGGTTGAGTATCAAACGTTGTCCTCAACTATATGGAGCCTCGGACATGACGCATTCTCCCGAGAAGCCTACTAGGTCTCCATTATAGGGGCGGAGGGAGGCCTCGGTTAACTACATTTTCTCAAATGTCGAGTGAGAGAGGATGTCGGTCATGCCTTGATCTACCAGGACTTTCCTGACAATAAATTTTTTGACAATTACCAAAATAATGACAGGGTTATGTAGATTTTTATCGATCCCTTAAAAGTCACATTCATAGAATGATATTACTGGGGTTTCGGAGGTGGTCCTATACAGGCGAGTGGTGTCGTCGATCGCCATGATTGCTTAAAGGTATCTTTTTCTAGCCGAACTTGTTTCACCTCCTCCTGCTAATCCACCAACTATGTAGTCGATGACTCCTAGAACTTCACTACTTTGCTGGTTAGCCCGGTCGTCATTTCGCTTGCCTCCCGAGGGTGTCCTGCTCCGACTTCGACATCGATGGTCGCAGCCATTCATGTCTTGGTCGTATTCCTTCCCCTGCTCGACATATCGATCGAGTCATCTAGATCAGACCAATCCCTCAATTTGATCCCCCAACACCACGCAAACCTCGGTGGTGTGCTCGTAGGTATCATGGAATGTGGACCTCTTGCTACTATCGACGTTGGGTGGCAACTTTTGTTTTTCATCGTTGACGGGGTGTCGAAAAAGTTTTAGGTCATAAATCTCTCAGAGAATAATCTCCTTCTTTGCGTTGAGTGGGGTGTACTTCTCATATCTGGCATTCGGTTGGGGTGGTGACTCTCACTACTAGAATTCTTCAGCAACAGCTATCAGCAACGGCCACTCGGGCCGTTGTAGATGTGTTGTATCTGCAATGGCTGTGTTACGACCGCTCGAGCCATTGCAGATATATAATCATATCAGCAATGACTTAGTTACGGCTACGACATCCATCACTCTTGAACCGATCGTGCGCCCGCGGTGCGAAAATAAAATACTTATTAGCAACGGTTTTCTAACGAACAAGTGAGCTATTGCTGATGATGTTAGATATCAGCAACGGCTTTCTAATGGATAAATGAGCCATTGCTGATAAGTTTATATAGGTCGACAGATCGCGCCCGCCTCTTCCTTCTTCTTCTTCTTCTTCCTGCTGTTGCCGCCGCCTTGCTCCCGCCGCTTGCTGCCGCCATCATCGCTTGCTCTAGGTAAGTCTCGCGCCATGCTTATTATTCCATTAACTGTAGATCCGACAGAAATCCTAAATATCGGCCGACGACCGGTGGCTGGATCATTGTCCAGTGTCCGAACACTGTACTCCGGTGCCGGAAATAAATTAATTAATGGTAGATTTTTAGATTAATTTTTAGGGTTTAGATTAATTTTTAGATTAATCTATTTAGATTAATGTTATGTTTTAGATTAATGTTATGTTTTAGATTAATGTATAGATAAATGGTATGTTAATTAGTTAAAATAAATGCTATGTTTTATATTAATGTTTAGATTAATATTAATTAGTTAAAATATTAATTAGTCCGGAGTTGTCCTCGGTGGACTCGCGCCGGAATCGTCCACTATGGACTCGAATTGACTCGAAACATTTAGAAAATAATCATCTCTCCGACGAGTTGATAGGTTTCACGTACGCATCGACGAGTCGGATATGATTTGGCAAAACCTTAGATCCGTTTGGGGGTTGTATGTTCGTGTAAAAGAAGTAGATGATCTTTTATACAACGTACAACCCTTGAATTGTTCCTGATTGGATAATTTGGAAATATAGTTATTTGAATGGCACTTAGTTTTTTCTTTTAACCGTCAACTCATTCTAAATTTCGGCAGCATCTCTCTTGTTCTCTGATGATATGCATATTCGAAGAACTGTAGGGAGATGCTGCCAAAATTAGAATGAAGTTAGCCGTTAAAAGAAATACTTAGTGCAATATGAATAACATGAATCCCGAATGGAATAGGACCATCTCACCTAAAGGCATTAACTAAAGAAATTGTCATTGATTGACAGAATCATGTCGGACGACCGAAGTTGGATGTATCGATGTCTTGATCGTGGAGCTTTAACGAATGAGTTTCAATTAGGCGTAACTTACTTCCTAAGTTTTGCCTATTCGAGTCAGAAATTCGTTAGCGTCGAGCAATCATGTCGTTCAGACACATGGTGAATCTTCCTCTGCTGGTGTTTCTTCATCCAGTCCATCTAATCCCTATAGAACTATGATACTTGATAGTCTTGGGGGTCAATTCTACCTGAATGATAATGTCGATTGGACAGTTACTGAGACGTCAGTGCCACCATGGGAGACTTCAAAGATTATTCATGTTGGAAAAGACGGCCCCCTACATGAGTTTGCATGTAAGAAGTCGTGATGATACAGTAATGACTCATCTATCGGACAGTGAAGCATGAAAACATTTGGATACATGTTATCCTTCTTTTGCTAGAGATACTAAAAATATCAGATTGGGATTGTACACAGATGGTTTTAATCGGTTTGGTCATTTTATAACTCCTTATTCAGTTTGGTCAGTGCTGCTAACAGTTTATAATTTGCCATCGTCAATGTGATTGAAAGATGAATTTATATATCTTTCGATGATTATTCCGGGTCCTAAGGGTCCACAAAAAGAAATTGACATGTTTCTTAGACCCTTGATAGATGAATTGAAAACATTGTGGACTGAGGGAGGCTATCACTTATGATTGTCATCGGAAGCAAAACTTTAATTTAAATGCCGCGGTCTTGTAGACAATCAATGATTTTCCGGCGTACAACATGTTGTCTGGTTAGAGCACTCACGGCCGACTCTCTTATCCGTATTGTATGAAACACTCTAAATTATTCAGTCTTCAGAATGGATGGAAAATCTGATTCTTTGATTGTCGTCGTTGACTCCTACCGGCTAACCATCAGTATCAAAGGAATCGTAATAAATTTGCTAAGGGCAAAGTCGAAAGAGATGAGCCACCAACGATGTTGTCTGGTTAACAAATGTTAGCACGTGTTTCAGCACTTCCAGAGATAGTGTTTGGTCAGAATGAAAGAGTGTCGAGCTTTGGTCAAACACATAACTGGGTGAAAAAAAGTATCTTTTGGGAATTGTCATATTGGAGTTCATTACTGATTCGACATAATTTGGATGTCATGCACATTGAAAAAAAAGTTTGTCAATGAATAAAAGAACTCAGATTACCCGATGGATATGCCTCAAACTTATCTCGTTGTGTGAACGTCGATTATTGCAAAATATCAGGGATGAAGAGCCATGATTGTTATGTATTCATGCAGAGATTGCTTCCTATCGCATTCCGAGATCTTCTACCTGATAATATTTGGGATCCGTTGACTGGATTAAGTATATTTTTTAGAAACATTTGTGCAAATGTCCTTCGAGTCGAAGATATGTCAGCACTTGAAAGTAATATTGTTGAAATTATATGCAAGCTGGAATAGTTTTTTTCTCCTTCTTTCTTTGACTCGATGAAACATCTACCGATACACTTGGTATATGAGGCACGAGTTGGTGGCCCTGTTCAATACCGGTGGATGTACTTATTTGAAAAATACATGAATCTTCTGAAGAAAAAAGTAAAGAACACTGCAGAAATTGAAGGATCAATATCTGAATTGTATATCATCAAAAAAATTTCAACATTCTGCTCATTTTACTTTGAATCGACAGTGCATACAAGATTTGATCGTCTTCCACGTAACAACGATGGGGGAGTTCGACATTCAGATGGACATTTAAATATATTTTGTCACTCAGGTCGTGCTTTTGGTTCTCGTCCATCTCGACACTTAAGCGACGAAGAGTATCATTTGGCACAATTGTACGTATTACTCAATTGTCCAGAGATTGAATAATTCATTGAAATATTTGACATTGAGATGGTGCAAAAATACTATATTCACAACGATCATGAATTGAAGAGATTACAGAATCGTGATTTCCCTACTTGGATTCGGGCTTACAGCAAAGATCACAGAGCTGAAATACATGAAAGAATATTTGTGTTTATTAGTGGACCGCCGTGACTAGTGTCGTGTTATAGCGGATATTTTATTAATGGGTATAAATTTCACACGGTTGAATATGCATTTACAAAGAAGACGATGAATGCCGGGGTCTGCGTGAAAGGGACAACCTATGTTGAATGTGATATGGATTTTTATGGATTGGTGGAAGAAGTGATAGAGTTGCACTACTTCAGCTTGAAATCAGTTATCTTATTTAGATATCATTGGTTCGATACAACATAAAGGGGCATGAAAGTTCATCCAAAATACAAACTTGTTGAGGTTAATTACAAATCGAAATTGGCAGCAAATGAGCCTTTTATATTGGCATCGATCATAAGCCGAACAAGTATATTACGCGAAGTATCCGACTCGAAATAAAGATAGAGCAAATTGGCGTGTAGTTTGTAAGACTAAAGGTAGAGGAAGAATTGATCCGATAGCAGGAGAAAATGAGCCGATACCTGATGTGACAGATGATTTCTATCAAGAAGATGACCCTCTTACTGTAGACCGTATTATTCCAATACTCGAGGATGCAGACACAACGTCAGTTCAATTAGAAGTTGAATATGTTGATGATGACGATCATAAAATTGAGGAAGCTGGAGATGAAGAAGATAAAGAAGATGAAGAAGATGAAGAAGAGGAAGAATTCAAAGACTATTACTCAGATGATGAGGAATAATTGTAAAGTATATCTTGTTGGCGAAATGACGACAATAGAGGGGGGATGAATAGTGTGTTTACTAATTCGATTAGCCTAAATTCACTTTTAATTAGTTAGGCAATTTACAATTGAATGCGGAAGCAAGATAAATGATAAAGCGATTAAGCACAAAATTAAGAATCAATGCAAACACTGAGATTTTATAGTGGTTCGGCCCCAATGCCTACTCCACTACCTAAGCACCCCGCTTAGGATTTCCAAACTAGTTTTACTAGATTAATTTACGTTTCCCTTACACATGAGGACTTTTCACCGAAGAGACGCACTTTCGACCTAAGGCACTTCCACACCCGGAAGTAACTGCCTTCTTATCGAGAGTCCTCTTCCACCTCAACCCTAAGGGACAACTAAACTAATCCTAGTAAACACTAAGTTTACAAAAGTGGTTTTACACCTAACCCAAGGTAACCATTTATACACTCAAGACCAAACACCTGGTCTTCACACGCACAAATAAAAACACATATTCAAACAAATAGTAAATATTACAATTGAAATAGCTTAAAGAGAAAACTAATTATTGCAAGCTCCTTTCACAGCCTTGGTACCTCCAACTCGCCGAGTCGTAGAGCTCGATTCAATTCCCGAGTTGAGGCAGCAGCTGGCGCTTGAGAAGGTGTTCGCGGAAATAGCACAACGCGCTTGATCAATCATTGGAAGGCTTAAATCTTCCTTTTAATGGCTCAATAAATTCTGTAAAAATCAAGGAAGATGGTTAAATGAATCATATGAGGGTATATTTATACCCTGCTGAAGAAACGACTATTTCAACGGATAGAAAACTATCCATTACAGGCCGTCGGTCGAATGGTTGGTCGATCGACTATTCGACCACAGCTTCGATCGCTGCTCTTTAATATGTGGTCGATCGACCGACGGGTCGACCTCCCAGACGCAAAAACATCTATCCCAATTTTTTGTCGACCGATGTGATCTGCGTCTTCGGGTATCAGCAGGTCGATCGACCGCCCGAGCTACTGCCCATTTTGGGTTTCCATCGGTCGACCGCCCGATCGACCGAAGTTGCTCTGCTACTTTTTACCTTCATTTGATCGACCGCCCGGTCGACCGAACCTAGGCTGAAGTTTATTTCTTCAGCCTATTTCTTCCGCGCTTTGTTTCCGGGTTCCAGCTTTCAACGACCATCAACTTGGAGAGCTTTCAAGTGATCTTTGAGCCCATCCAATACGTCTTTGGTGCACGCGTCGCTCTTCGAGAAGTTTTCGCGACGAACACGAGCACGATGATCAATGTCCTTCCGATTTCTGATTTCTCTGATTTTTCCGATCGAGGACATCGAACGCTAATTGATATGGAACCTGAGAGATATTCTCATTGAAATCATTAGTCTCATATTTGTTATCATCAAAACCATCAAAATCGAGATTAAGGCTAAGGTTGAAAACCTAAAGCCAACATATCTTATATTAAATATATCTCTACTATATATAATCTAATTATATGCTTATTCGATAGATATGTCTGGTCGTGGTTATTGTCGCACGAGAGCTTCGGAGTCTCCGATCGGTCAGACTCCAGCACTTACTCCTACTGCTGATCCTCCTAGCGATGATAATGTTGGGTAAAATGGCAAACTAGAGGGCAGATGAATAGTGTGTTATCTAATTTATTAGCCTAAATCTGATTTTAGTCATTTTTGATTATTTAGGCAAATCATAATTTATCGACTAGATGCGAAAGCAAAAATAAATCAATTAAGCACAAGCAAAGATATCAATGCAGACACGAGGATTTTATAGTGGTTCGGCCCCAATGCCTACTCCACTACCTAAACACCCCGCTTAGGATTTTTAAACTAAGTTTACTAGATTAAATAGTTTCCCTTACATAAAGGACTTTGACTCGAAGAGTCTCACTCTCAACCTAAGGCACTTCCACACCTGGCAGTCTCCGCCTTCTTATCGAGAGCACTCTTCCACCTCAACCCTAAGGGACAACTCAACTAATCCTAGCGAACTGAGTTTACACCAGTGGAATTAAGCCTCAAACACAAAGGCAACCACCCATTTTTAAGACCTAACAACCTAGGTCTTCACAAGCACAAATCCAAAGAAAACAATGTTCAAATAACAATTAAAATTACAATGAAAATAGCTTAAAGAGTAAACCAAGATTAAATACTCTTTTCCAAGCCTCCAACTCACCAAGTCGTAAAGCACGAATTGAAACCCGAGTTGAGGAAGAATGTGCGCTTGAAGAAGTTGTCGACGGAAGAATCGAGCGCTATTAATCGATCTTTAGAATGCTCAAACCTCTCCTTTGAATGCTCAATTAAATCTGTAAGAAGTCTAAAGGGAGTTAGGTGAGGGTTATTTATAACCCTCAACAGAACAGGCTATTCAACGGGCGGCAAACTAGCCGTTACAGCCATTCGGTCGCTTGCCGATCGATTCTCGGTCGACCGACCGATCGATCGCCTGCGATCGCTACCCTTTCCGTGCTTTACTCGCGTCATTCGATCGATCAGTGGGTCATCCGAATGGATCGCGACTTCATTGATCCTTAATCCGATCGATCGATGTAGTTAATCCAGAGGCGCGATTTCCGATCTACAATCCGGTCGACCAATGCACCTTCTGCCAAATTTTGGCTTCGGTCGGTCGACCGACGTAGACTTCTGCCAATTTTTTCACCAACTTCGGCCGACCGACAGGTTGACTGAATGGCTATTGTCATTTTGTGGCATCATTCGATCGACCGACCGATCGACCGAATAGGCTACTTCCAGTATTCTGCCTTGTTCGGTCGACCGAACTCAGGTTGAGGCTGATTTTTACTTAGAATTTGTTACATGTTTTTTATAGATTTAGTTATCAAGTTTTAACTTGGATAACTTTACAATTTTTCTTGGGATAAAATCATCCTAGGGGTATATCACATGATTTCTACTTGATCTATACCCGAGCCTTTCTTTGACGTTTTCTTCTTCCATTTCTTTGACGGTCTTTTCTTTCATTTCATTTGAACGAACTTCGCATGTTTATCACAACCTCAACTTGAACTCCAAACTTCACACATAGATTAAATACATGTTTGTTATCATCAAAATGAAGATCGAAGCTTGAGAGAAACTCTTAAGCCAACAGATACTACAGAGGCTAGTTCATCCAGACGCAGGCGGCCACGCGGGCTGAACATGTGGCAGCCTCCACCAGCCACAGTGTCACGTAGATTCATTAGTGTGATTGGGGAGCGATAATATATCATGAATTATGAATTATTATAAATTCATTATATCATAATATAATATTAAACTTTATTTTTGTTGTGCAGGTTCGAGCAAGAGGATGTGCCTAGGACGATATCTTCTACAATTCGACGATACATGCATGGGGCATGCCCCACGTGGTCTCACGTGCCCAGTGAGCACGTCGATATGCTATGGCGCGAGTTTGAGATACGTATTAATTTTTTTTATACATGATGATTAATATTGGTACTGATATTATTGTTTTACAGGCTCGCTATAAATGGACTGAGGAATAGAGATCCTTCATTTACGCTTCCTGGGAGGCTATTTCCTGGCAGATGTACAAAGATCAGTTGGGGCAGGCCCGATCCCATACGATGGCTCGAGCTGGGACCACAAACATCGCGGAGACTCGGGGGTACGACCCTGATTGGATTACTCCAGATATATGGGACCAGCTCATGGTATTATGGTCGACGGATCAATGGCAAGAGGTTTCTAGGACTGCGGCTAGAAACCGCATGTCGGGGGGAGGAGCGCGTCATACTGGCGGCTCTATTTCATTTGCAGTGCACGCGAGTCGTATGGTAAGTATTATACCTTCCTTTTAATTATATATTTTATTCGTTACTTTGTGTACTAATTAATATATTTGTTTTGTAAATATAGACGATGGTGATGGACGACGAGACTATCCAGTGACCCTCCCCGATGGAGGCGTTTGAGCGGACTTACTGTCCAATACATGGGATGGGGGAGTACATTGACAACTGCGTTGCGTATATATTATGGTAAGTATATTTGTTTAAATTATTTATTTATAATTTAAGTTTTAGGAAAAATATGAAATAAAAAATCAAACTCGAGTAGGAGACCTACACTGAGATGGTGATGTAGCGCGGGGGCACCCCCGAGGACTTTGACGCAGGAGCGTGGCTCGAGGCTGCAGGTGGCTGGGACCACGGCCGCGTATATGGATTTGCAGATAGTGGTCATGCGCGAGCCATGCTAGGTCCACTTGGGGGACCGACCCCTCCAATCGCTGGTGAGCAGTCGTCCACCTCCAGGTCTAGTTATGATCAGAGTAACAGGATAAGGACACTGGAGGAGACTGTCACGCATCAGAGTGAGATGATGGAGCGTTAGAGTCAAATGATAACGGAGATCCATGCTATGCTACGCAACATGTCAGGTCATATTGGAGTAGGCATCCCTTCGGCATCATCCGATCCATCGTCCTCGAGTTAGTCCACGTCGGTGTACACCCAAGCACTCTAGATCTCGACATATAATGATCCAGATCATCCTCCATTGTTGTCGTGAGATTTTATTGTTTTGTTTAGATATTAACTTTGTTATTTGGATACTACTTGATTGACTTATTTTGTTTGGATATTGATACGATAGTTTTGAATTTGAAGTTTTTATATGATTGTGGATAATTATAAATATAAGTATAACTGTTTTGATGTATATTTGGGTGTATTTGTGATGTGTATGTGAATGGATGTGTGTATGGGTGTGTGAGTTATGTATCAGGTTAAATGTATCAATGTATTAATGGAAATTAGAAATTTTAAAATTTTTCAGTTACAGATTAGCATCATCAGTAACGGTTTTCCCACGACTATCCGTGGGAAAGCCGTTACTGAAAGTGTATCGTATTTTCTAGGCCGAGCCGTTGTTGATGTCCTACAGCAACGGCTTAGCAACGGGCTTTCACTAACGGCCTTACCACGGCGGCAGAGCCATTGCGGATGCAAGTATCTACAACGGCCCGCAGGCCGTGGCAGAACCGTTGTTGATACTTTTATTAGCAATGGCCGTTCGGGCCGTTGTTGATCTGTTGCTAAGTTATCAGCAACGCGAGTTTTTGCAACGGTCGCGTTGCAACGGGCCGGGCCGTTGCAAGCCGTTGTTGATGCTTTTCAGCAACTTTTCTGATACTTATTATTCCAGTAGTGTTTGCTCTCTTGTTGTTGTCTTGTCCGTGGCAATCTTTGTCTTCGCCTTTCTTGTCAGGCATCTTGGACTTCTTGTCCTTGGTAGTGTCCTTGGCGATCTGCCTATCGGTCCCTAGCTTCTTGAAGTTCTTCTATCTCCATGTAGCATACAGTCTTTTCTCGAAACTCGACCATATTCTTAGGCTTTGCCAAGGCGATCTGGTCGGTGAAGTGTTTGGGCTTCAGGCCATGTAACAAGGGGACCTGCTGCTGCTGCTGCTCCGACTAGGGGACCTGCAAAGATACTCTGACGCTCAAGTAACAAGGAATTACAGTTGTGGTATGACAAATTGGAATCTAGATGTACCTGATGTGCATCATGTCTGTATATGATGCAAGATTAAGGAATGTCTGACGAAAATGCCTCTCGGAATCTCACGGGATGTGCTCAGAATGGGTCGAGGCTAATCCTAGAGATGTTAGTATTCATAATTGACGAATCTCTTATAATTAATGAGAACGTATGTGTCCTTGTATGGTCGGGTGGAGACCCCCGGGCTAATCAGCATCTGGTTCATGAATGTAGGCGCTTCTAGGCCTAATTCGGCAGGGCCCAAAGTGCTAGTCTAGTCCAGAATCATTAGTTGATTTCTCAACTTCCTATATTTTAGAAATCAAATAGTAATTCTGACATCTCTAAATTTCTGACAAAAAATTGATAGGTAGATAATTCTACAATAATTACAAAACATAAACACAAACAAAGACCAAACTCATAGATAAATCATCCGTTGATGGGAGAAAGAGGAGGAGGATTTGAGCATATGAAATTTCGACAGCACAAGGGTGCGCGGCGAATGACATGTGGCATACAAGTGCGAGTGGGGCAACAATAGGTAGTAGACCACCTAGACAGATTGCTTGCAGTAGATTGTGGTGGGCGGCTTGTGAGAGCATGCCTGGCAGCAACACGGATGACCAAGAGTAGTGATCAATGTGTGGAAGAAGGGTTTAAGCAATATCAAAAGAGGAGGAAGCAACGCGTGGGAGAAGGGTTTGGGCAATATCAAGAGAGTGGGAAGGGTTCGAGGGGTGAAATGGGAAGGGTTGAGGAGGTGAAATGTGGAACAATTTTAAGAAGTGTTCGTATGAGAAAAGAGGGAAAATAAAATAAATAACCAGTTTTTGTTAAAATTGGTAGGCTAAATAAATTTACAATTACTGACATGCGCGCACGCACGCACAAACACACACACCAGGGTGTGTGTGTGAAATTACGGAGTTTTATTGGTAATTTTGTCGGTACTACCAATAAAATTACTTCGTGAGTAATTGATCCATCGGTTAAAGTTGAGTTTCTTTTAGTGTGTTACAATTTGATGGTATTGAAACATAGATTGAGGATATATATGGCAGTAAACCCTTAACAAAAATATCATTGAGTGTGGGATGTCAATTTAGGCTCTATTGGGTGTAAAATGTGAAATTCCTCGTACTGTGTTACGTTTTTTATGAGTGTGATACTGCTAAAAAATTTTGGTAAGAACTGGGAGTAGTACTGTCAATTACTTTTGATTTGTATGACTCATGGTTTTCTAGAGACTAGCTTGAAGAAGGTAGTCAGCTAGATTCATTTGAAAAATCCAAACTGGTTGGTTTGTTAGCTACTGGACACGGTTCCTTTGGAAGAATAGAAACCAATATTGTTTCAATAACAAGGACATGAGCATCAAAATGATGATTTGGAATACTTTAGCTGAAATTAGGAATTTTGATTGACCATATGAGTATCAAAAAATAAAAAGTAATAAGACTAGGAATGCTTTGACAAAACAAGGAGTTTTTACCCAAAGTTGTATTGATAACACACTAGGTAGGTAATATCCAAAATTTTAATAATAATATTTTATTCTTGAGCGGGGGATCGTGGACCCTAGTTAGCGTGAATTAGCGGAAAGCTTCGGGATCAGACCCGAGTAAGTATTTAATATAGAAAAATTGAGAAAAATTTTATTTACCTTATCTCTATGATTTATCATGCTAGGATGATAGAGGGTCTTGAGGTGAATATAGCGGTGCAATCGGATCTCGAATCAGAGTTAGAACAGGTGAGTTATGAGATGTTTAATTCGGATAGCTTAGGTAGGAGTATTTTGATCATTTGGACCCAACTAGTGTTTATAAATTAGACCCTAGGGTGTGCGGCCAAGGGTTTTAGCCGCATGCCACCCGAGGCAAAGGAGAGTGGAGAGAGAGGGCACCGCCGAGGAGGAGGAGGAGCCGCCAGAGCCAAATTTCGCAAGTTCATCGGTGTCGATCGGGGGAAGACCCTACGCGTCTTTTCCTTCCATTTTATCTTTGTCCGGTGAGTGGATTTAGGCTTTCTTTTCCCCAAATCTTGATTCATGTTGTTGTCCCCATGTCTTGGGATTTTTCATCGATTTTTGACGCATTTTTCTTGTTTCGAATTGGAAATAAAATCATTGTTCTTCCTTTTGTTGATTTATAAAAAAATAGAATTTAAAAAATCCTTTTTCTCTCTTGGCCTTGTGCAGTGGCGCCGTCGCCAGGTGGCGGTGGGTCAATCCGTGGCCTGGCTAGGACAGCGCCGCCGGCCGGGCCTTGGCCTGTCCAAGTTGGTGCGGCCCGCGACTGAGCTAGGGGTTAGGCGGTTGTCCGACCCTTTGGGCGGTCGGCTTAGCAGCGATCTTTGGGACCGCCACTGTGTGCCAAGCGGCGGCGAGCCGCCATTGGACGGTGGGGGACCCGACGGGGACCTCGTCCAATCAGATCCTCGGTGGTGAGCGACGGCGATTGGGGAAGGGGCAGCGGCAACAGGATGGGTGGACGAGGAGATGCATATGGTGATCTAGGTGGGGAGATAAAATGGAGGGCTGAGATTGATTTGGGTGAGATGAAGAGCTGGATTGAATTGGTTGAGATGAAGGGTAGTGATTTAATCTTGTGTTGATGAAGGGCTGAGATTGCATCAGGTAGATGGAAGGTTGTGATTGTATCTGGTTAGATGTAAGACTGTGATTGCATCATGTAGATGGAGAGTTGTGATTGTATCTGATTAGATATAAGGCTGAGATTGCATCATGTATGCCTTAAGGTTAGCAAAAATTTTCATGTTATATATGAAACTTCACCTAATCGACGTTCTGGATTCATTGGCGAGATCTGTTTCACTATCAGACCTCTGGATTTTGAAGGCAGTAGGTGGTCGATGCCTCGTTTTGCGTGCCAAGTTGGAAAAATCATATTTTATATATTTTTATGGTTCCATCTGAGTTGATTCATGGATATAGTAGTTAATGAGGTGAATCTTATCCTAGATCAGTGATTCCGATGACGAGTTATTTTATCCTGTTGTTACAGTCCATTAATTTTCGATTGTAGTTCCTTTTTGCATTACTTGAACCAGGGACCTCCTGTCAGAACAACGTTCAAATCTCTGCACTAGCAAACTTGAAGCAAAAGAAGCCAGCTGCCAAATCCACTACTTGCACACTACACTTTGTCTTCCATATTCTTGGCATTACTTGTTGAACAGCTAGCAATGAAGGTGTTCTCCCATAGAATTTCTCATACAAACTATTGGCCCATTCTGATCTTGTCGTTGCCATCAACCTGTCCTCAATTATCACCTCATCGTTTGATCTATTCTAGATACATTTCAATTTCTGGTTCAATTCCTCTCTCCCAGGAATATCCTCAGCCAACTATGCCTCTCTAAACAGCACTGCCCATGACCCAGGATGCTTCTCAGTAACACGCATCCCCGATCCCTCTTTCCCCTTTTTCATTGCTTCTTCACTCGCCTTATCCCCCACCAGATTCACAACATTCAAATCAAATGAATTTGAATCAAACAAAGGATTCACATATATAGAAATTCCACGATCATCACCAGACATGCTACATATCTTTGAATTTAAATCATTATTCAGCTTCATCATACCTGATGCACTCGAAACATCACTTCCCAGCTTCAGTACTAGTTTCGGCAGGGTAGCTTTCAATCTCCGATCGCCTAGATCCGGAGGTTTCTTCGACCGCACTCGCTCACTGGATTCAGTCATTCTCGCCTCTCCTCGCTGAACCCATTTGAGGGTCATTCCAGTGAGGCGAACACTAGGGGTGTCCTCCCCTCTGGCCGCTCTCCTCTTTGCCGGCACTTGAATCGCCCCAAGATTACACAAATTGCCCCGTCAGTTTAGCACTCTTCCACTCCACTTTAGTCTCTCCGATTGATCGGATAATTCACTCATCAATTTTATAAGCCTAAATCAAATATTTAATTAAAATACATAAGGTAAAATAATTGATAGTAAATTCATCAAACTTTATTAATCAACTTGATATCTCATGAACTCCTTGTGTGAGATTAAATTGGCACGCTATATATCATCTAAAATTTATTTTTCTACGTGATGCCATAAGCTAGAAGTTTTGCACCACATGGTGTGGATCGTTGAATAAACAACTAAATATGAAAGGATTTAAGTAAAGTCGATCAAAGAAATTAGACAAGATCAACACTTTGAGCTCGTCCAAATCAGTCACATAAGCATCCACACTCATATCAAGACAAACATCACTTAGCTCGAAGGCTCTCTCGGCCATACAAGGACATCCACATCATTCATTTATTATTCGAAAAGCAATGAGCTCGACATTTGCTGGATAAACCTTGACCCATTCTGAGCATATCCCCGTGAGATTCCGAGAGATATTATTTGGCATCGCTGAATTTGGCATCTGAGCATAAACCAATTCAGCACTGCATCCGAGTTGAATTTGGCATCACCATGTGGACATGTGGTGTACCATTGACAATACCAGATTACTTGTGTGGGAAGCAAGCAGGACTCTCCATTAATCCGTGGCAGTTCCGCGCAAGTCAACGTCGGCTATTTGTCAACACTACCTTTTCCAGGACACAAACGTTATGCATATTTGTTATCCCGTAGTTATATCAGCGTCAACTTTCCTAGTTACATCTGCACCTTAAATGCCTTCGTTGGCAAGAATCTATTTCCGTAGGATTTTTTTAAAAAAATAAAAACTAATTAAATAAAAGTTAAATTGAGATCAGTTAGCCTGGGGATATTTGATTGTGAGCTAATACAAATATAAATGCTATCATTCTAATTGTAATAAATAGATCAATAAATTTATTTAATTGGCTGAAATTTTTTTTTACAATATTTAATATTTATAAGTTATGTTTTTAATATCTTGCATGCTATAAAATAAATTGTAGTTGAAAAAAATTTGATGTTGTAAATATAATAATTTAAGTATTATAAAATAATTAATTTGGGAGACTTAGAGTCATCGGATTGAGACGAGATAAATATCAAAGTTATAGATTTTCGCGTGTTGGACGTGATGGTAGTGACAGATATTAGATCTGAGATCATTTGGTAGAATTTTTATATTTTTAATATTATATAATAATTAAAAATTATTAATTTATTTTAATAAATAATTAAATAATATAAAATAATATTATACTAAACTAAATGGTAATTTAGAGTATAAAATGATATTATTCTAGGTTGAATCGATTATGTTGTAGCTGATGAATTATTGTTTGGGTAAAATAATAGATTTATCATTTTATCTTTATTTGCTTGTTATTGCTTCTAAATTCCGTTGAAGTCTCATTGTATATTATCGTTGGATCGATTTGACTGATTTATAATTGGATATTATTGCACCTTTCAAACATTCATGCGAGCGACCACCGTCACTTGAAGTGATAAATCTAGGCTCCTCTGTCGCGTCGGGTATTTCGGGCGTCGTCAATCCTTGGGCGATTCATCTGATGACGTCCTGCCCCGGCCTGATAAAAATTTGGGCATGTGAACTTGGGCTCCGACACAAAAACTATGTGTCTTCATGGTCCAGCCTGTAATCACGATTACGAAAAACTAAACGTATTGCACGCCCTTTCTTGACTCAGGTTATTAAGCTATCAGGCCCAACCAGACCTACATCTCCTGGCCGAGCACGATAATAGGCGGCTCGAGCAAGATTTTATCATATCAGACTATCGTACCATGTCAAAATTTGTCAAACCTAGATATGAAGATGCAAGTTGCAAGTGTAATTGCAACTTTTATTTGCGCCCTAGGGACCGGCGCCTACAGGAGTTGGGTATTTGGACTTTTATTAGGCCGTCGAAATTAGATAAATTGATGTTGTTGGACACTTCTAGTCCTCCTTAGTTTGTAATTTATTTTATTTTATTTTTTATTAAAAAAACTTTCATTTGTGCCAAACCAAATCCTTACAAATAGAAGTTGCAACTCTACTTGCGAGCAAAATGCTAGCATTTAGACTTGCGGGAAACCGAACGCTCCCAATATTTTTTTGTAATTTAATCAACATTTTTGAAATCATAATACATAGTAAAGTAATTAAAACAATATTTTTGATATCAGAATACTTTTTGAGCATTTTTGTAATTGCATTTTCCCAATAATTAAATATTGAAAGCCTATTTGTAGGCAATCAAACAACTTCCTAGTAACGATGTAGTGGTGGTGTTGAATCTTTTTAGTAGTAATTTGATCCAATTAACGTATTTGTTAAGATAGAATATTGATGATGGTTATTAATGCGTGTGTTAAATGGATATAGTTGTAATTATATCAATGTACTCAATTTGGATTATTTTATTTTATTATTTTAGTCTCTTAGTTTATTTATTTATTTTTTAAAAAAATCCAAAGAAAATCACCTCTCACTCATTGGCCGGGAAGAGGGGGCAGAGGGCCCTGGCCGTGCTCCCCTCGCCAGCCATATGAGCAGGAGTATATCCTTTATATGGTAACATTTTATTAAACGTTGGAGAACCCTAAGTTTTTACAAATTGCGCAAATAAAATATTAAAATTGGTAAAAGAAAATGTAAAAGAAGATAGATTCTGAGCATCCAAAAAAGGACCATTCAGGGTCTTAGTTAATTTATTATATTAAGTTATTAGAATTAAAAGAATATTTCTTTTTAATATTTTTGGAAATTATTTGCATTATGTTAATTATAAAAATATATTATTTTACTTAACATTTCCTCAACGTTCTCCGTGTACTATATTATTTTAGATTGACATTTTTCTATTGCATATTTCTTATTGTGTCATATTTCTTGTTTATTATGTTAATTAACAAAGCGATTTTTTTCTAACAATGTTTGAGGGCCGAGTGACCCTTACTAAAAGTTTTTAGAAGAATTATATGAGATTTCAGTAAGAATCGAGATGATTGCAACCTTCACTAAAGACCAAATTTCTTATATATAGTGCCTATCAAGATTTTTAATTTTCTAATTTTTAAAATATTCAAGCAACTAAAGAAAACATGATTGTATAAGCTGCTGTCAGGCAGTAGTTGCTAATCAAATTTGCTAATATTTGGTTCCACAAGATCTTTCGAGCTCGAGGATATCTTGTATCATGATTCTTTTTTTACGAGTTAAAAGCCTAATATAATTGACTTTATTTAAAAAAAAAGAGCTAATATTTGGTAGGTTCAAGCATTCAAAAAGAGCTGGCTGTTGAAGTCACTCATTGCTGATCAAGATTCCTATTTTTTTTATGTCAAGGAAACTCAAGAAATTATTCGCAACTTCAATCTTATAAATTATATAGTATTTGCCCTGCTTGATTTTAAAAATATCTTATATGACTTATCCAATTTCAATCTTTTTTTCTTTATTTTCAATCAATTATATATCCTATAATTAAGTTATTCTTTAGTGGGCTCCTTAGTAAAAGTAAGTCAAATTAATATAATATAAACAACGTGCGCACAAATAAACACTTTGTTTTAAGTTAGTAAATAACTCACAAAACTAATTAAGTCTGGATTAATTATTGCATATTTAAGATTTTTAAGTATATAATTTGTTACAAGTTTTAATGAATCAAGGTTTATATAGTATTTTTTGTGAATGAGGAGTTTAGTTTTTCTATGTATATATATAATTCCTATATAAGTTAATTTTTGTTATACAATTTATGTAAATGAATCATATTTTTGTAATCTTTAAGACTTTGACTAGTCTTAATTAGGTTTTATATAATTGAACTGGACTAGAACTAATGGTCCGATCAAGTTAGATCCAGCAACGCCCCACAACTAATTAGTAATTACCTTGAGCCGAACCAAATAGCAACGCCTGGGAACTCCACCCGGCCACACTCTTGGACTAGACTCGAGGCAGACAAGACAGCTCCATTCGGGGATCCCACCCGGTCGTACATGGATATCCACGTCCTTTCTTATAACGAGGGATACGCCATTATGAGCTCGTCATCTCTGAGATCAGTCTTGATCCATTTTGAGCAACATCCTCGCGAGATTACCGGACGTGGTCATCACCTCCACCGGCAATAAATACGGACAAGACACATCTCAGGTAATCCTAAGTTCCAATTTCATTACTTTCACATTGGAGTCCTACTGATCACTTGAGTGTCGGAGTGTCTTTTGCAGGTAGAGGTGAGTAGGATTCTCCGATTCACCCAAATCGAACCGAAACCGACCGAACCGAAATCGATTTAACCAAACCAAATTTACCAAATTAATTTCGATTCGGTTTTCGGTTAAAAAAAAATTTGAATTTCGGTTCGGTTCGGTAAATTAACCGACGGTTCAAATAATTTACCGAATTAACTGAATATATATAAAATAAATATTATATTATATAATGTTGTTTGCTCAAGTGGTTAAGAAGAGTTTTAATGTTTCCCAACGCTTAAGTCCGAATCTTGGCATATCATGGTTAGAGGGAAAAAAAATGATTTATTCATGTTCAAATAATTTTTATAGTATAATTAAGCTGTCATCCTAGTTTTTTGTCATCCTAGTTTTAATAATAAGGATAAAGAAATTCCAGGAAAAGAGTTTATGTAAGAGAGAAGTCAAAGATAGTTGATGTGGCGAAGGCAGCTTCTCCGAGAATCTTAGATCTTGTCGATCCCCATTGAATTTGAACCCACAACTGTCCATTACCTGTCAATCCAACTAATACTTCTCCCCCTCTCTCATCTTTATTCTATAAAATCGTCGCATGCATGCTTCCCACACTCTTCGCCGCATCACACAGTGTTAACAAAGATCCATGTCGAGCTGCAAGGCAACTTGGCAACCCACAACTGTCCATTACCTGTCAATCCAACTGATACTTCTCCCCCTCTCTCATCTTTATTCTATAAAATCGTCGCGTGCATGCTTCCCACACTCTTCGCCGCATCACACAGTGTTAACAAAGATCCATGTCGAGCTGCAAGGCAACTTGGCAACCGTCCTCCCGTCCCTCGCGAGAGGAAGAGACGTCCATCATCGTCTCCACGCTCTCCTACGTCCTCTCCGGCTGCGCCGCGGCCGACCCTTTCGCCGAGCTCCCGCTCGCCGAAACCTGCCGCGTGTGCGCCATCGACGGATGCCTCGGCTGCGAGTTCTTCTCCTCCGGCGAGGCCCAAACCCCCGACGTCGACGCAGCGGCGTCGGAGGGCGGCAGGCAAGTGGGGGGCAGCGCCAATGTTGACAAGAAGAAGAAGAAGAAGAAGAAAAGGAAGAGAAAGAACAAGTACCGTGGCGTGCGGCAGCGGCCGTGGGGGAGGTGGGCGGCGGAGATACGCGACCCGCGGCTGTCGGTGCGCAGGTGGCTGGGCAATTCGACACGGCGGAGGAGGCGGCCCGCGCGTACGACTGCGCCGCCGTCGAGTTCCGCGGGCCGCGCTCCACGCTCAATTTTCCGTTCCAGAATCAGCTGCAGCTGACTCTAGCAACTCACCGCGCCACAGAATTTGACTCGGCGCGTCAACGTCGTGAGCAGCATTCGATACTGGAGAGTGGAGACTGGAGACTGGAGACCAATGGAAAGCAAAAAAATGATGACGGAATTCTGGGAAGAAGTGCAAAAGTTGATGCCAATGGATCGAGGATGATAAAATTCTTTCTTAATTAGCTAGTAATTAACCAAACGAGAAGAGAAGGAATATTGCCGGTTGCTCATGTCCTGGATTTGATACTGTTTTGCCCATTTAATTAGTCTGAAAAAATCAAACCACAAGATAAGTAGGTTAAGCAGAACTATTTAATTATATTCCTTTTTTTTTTCTTTTTTTTTTTGCTCTAGTGGAGTACGCTGATGAGTCTTTCGCAAGTACGTCCGAGTTAATTGGGTCTCCAAGCCGCGTGGGTCAATCCGCGGTCAGAAAGGATATGACGTCAGCTAAATGGAACATATTTGATCTCATCTAAGGTCTAGTTTGATTGGCATAGAAAATAAATTTAGATGAAAAATTATAATTCTCAAAAATTAATTTTTTAACTATATTTTTTAAGAAGTATTAAAAATATGTTTGGTTGACAAAAAAATTACTTAATAGAAAGGGTAAGTTTTCACTCGTAACATATTTGGTTGACATGAGTACTTCCTAGGAAGTATATATCAAATTATCAATATATCATTTTTTTTATAAATTTATATTTTAATTTATATATTAGAATATATAAAAAAAATTATAATTTATTTGTAAATTATAATTTTAATGTACGTAAAATATAATATTATATATATAACTAATATAATATATAATTTATTATATATAAAAAATTAATTTTTATTTAAAGTTAATATAAAAATTATATATTTTGTTTAAAAAAATTAAAAAAGTCAAAAATTTATAAATTATCTAATATCATAATATTGAAAATATAAATTAAAGTCTAGAATTAAAAGAATTTTTTTTAAAAAAAGTCTAGCATTAAATGCAAATATTATTATACAATTATCTTTTTCTTTTAAATACAAGTGCAACTTACTTAGGTCCTCCTAGGTAAGTTATTTTTTACATTTTGCACGAAGTCACACTTCCTGAGAAAATTGTACTTCTTGCAAAATGCAGGAAGTGTGTCAATCAAACAAGAGCAAAAAATATAACTTCTTGAGAAGTACAACTTCATGCAGGAAATTATCAACCAAACGATACCTTAATCATAGGTTAAAATCCCTTACGCGGCTTGGGACCGTTTTCTATTCAACTCTCCCTAATTTTAAAAGACCAAATTGTGGGGGAATAAAAGATAAACAATTTAAAGTCTAACCCTTCGTATAATGTTAACAAAAAGTGATTATATTTTGCATTAATGGGCAAAAAATTCATTTGGTACCAAATTTTAATGCAACATGATCCCGAAATTTAGTCACAACCCGGGACAATCCGTCACACTCGAGGAGTGGTTACAAATAGATGCAAATATTAAAATTTGAAAATTTTCACTAAACTTAAGAGACATATTATTACATAAATGTTCATCTTTATTTTTGTACGCGAAAATCAACAAAATACCCTTAAACATTTCATTTAAATATGTGACATCAATATTAATAACATGACGTATAAACTTCTTAAAATTCTAGATCACATAAGTAAATAGAGATACCATAGTAGGGTGTTTTGTCTTTGTCACATGTTATTGACTCCATTGGCGAGTTGTTCCGGGTTGTTGACACCCTGGACGACTTGTCCCTAGTTGTCCTAGATTGTTGACATCTAGGGCGGGTGTGTGTTGTCTTTGTTCCTTATTGTTGGCATATGGATGGTTGTTCCCGTATTGTCCCCTGGGTTGGTGGCATCTAAACGCGTTGACGAAATAGACACGTTTTCCATCATACAAGTCAGGATCCATAGGGATAACTTTGTCCAATTTTTTTTCTCATGGCCATATTTTATTAAGCATATAAGGAGGACCATTTTTTGAAAGATCTTTTTAATTTGGGACATCAAATTAAAAAATACCCCAATTTTAAAACACATCATATCTGCTTTCTCTATCCTCAATTATCACTTATATAAGGCTCATTTCTTAAACTCATCACCAATGTTGGGTATTATTCGTATTTGCATCGCGCATATCAATTGTTTTTTTAAAAATGAATATGGATGTAACACATGTTTATATGCACGAATTCAATGTAGATGTGGATATTGATGTGGATCTGCACCATATTTGTATCTGCATCGCATTATTCACGTATATATAATTATCATTTTGCCACTATATATATTATAATTATATACTATTTTATATAATTTTACACCATGTATATCATAACTTATATAATTATCATTCTACCCATTATTTTTTATTAAATATATTGTTTTTATTACTTTATTAACATATGGTGCAAATGTTGTGGTGGAGCGAACATATATTCATATCTGCAGTTGATGCGGATGTAAAATGTGATGCCGATGCACGTAGATAATATAGTATCTACATTGTATTCATCGCTGCCATCTCTATGATGTAACATAAATAACCTATGAAATCAAAATATGTGAAAATGTTTAAAATCACTTTTTTTCACATGTATTCACATGTTATAAAAAATATACATAATAGGATCATAAAATATTAATAATTGATGGCAAAACATTTTCATGAACTCAAATATTAATAATTTCATAATAGCACGATAGCACTTAGATGCAAAATATATAACATTCATCATTTTTTCTTTACTAAACTTAAAATATATAAATTTTATCGATAAAATACTTTGATGATTATCAGACGAAAGTGGCCTGAACTTTGACTGAATTCTCAATTGTGACCAATCATTTGATTGGTCTCAATTGTATATAAGAACTTACACATTAATTCCAATTGTAGCCCGTCGTTTGTCAACCCTAACCCTAACCCTAATCGAAAAATTAGAAAAGATCCTGAAATTTACTCACCCTAGGGAGCTCCTTGGAGGGTTATATGACCTAGACATTTTCTTGGCACCAAAAGTGCCGGTAATTGTTCCTTAGGTAAAAACTGGATAACGATGTATTTTTAAGGAATTTTTGGAAGCTTTTAGCCTACCCATATTTGACCCGAAAGATTAGAAAATTTTTATTTTCAAAAATTTGTACTAGACCCCAAAAGTTAGATTTTGATTCTTAAGGATTTTAATTTTCCAGATATTTTTATTGAATCCAAATGATGGGTAATCCTTATATAAAATTTATGTTTTAAAGTTACTAACTTAAAGTTATTAACATTTATATTTTATAGTTATTAACTTAAAGTTAAGAAATATTATATAAGTAGACTTAGCGAAAACGAAACCCAGAAATGAGCAAACAAGTAGAAAAATACCTGGTCGACCTGCAGAAGGAGAAGACATTTTGGTCGATCGACCGACACCCATAATGGGCAAAATGCCTTCGGTCGCTCGGCGGTCGCTCGATCAGTTGACCGATTATCGACCGGTAAGCGATCGGGCGTCGCCAACGGGTAAAAAAATGCCCGTTGACGAGCCATTTGGTTGGGGGGGTTCTAAATACTCATCTTAAACTCTCTCCCCAACCAATGTTGGTGCCTCTAAGCCTCAAAGAGCCACTCATTGCATCTCTACAAGAATTCTTGAACCATCTTTGCAAAGAACCCTAGCTTTGAGCCTAGAAACCTTGATATTGACTTTGAGCTTGCTTTGATTCATCTTCAAGTCATCAAGATGAGCTAAGACATCTTGTTTGAGAGCTAAGTTTATATTATTTATTATTTGCTCTCATTATTATTGTATTTTGATGTTTATTTCATTGTATTTGAATTTGTGTAAACCTAGGTTGCTAGGTTTGATTGAGTTGGTGATTGCCTTGGTGTTAAGGCTAAAATCCACCATTGTAAACTTAGTTTAGTAGTATTAGTTGAGTTATCCCTTAGGTTGAGGTGAGAGAATGCTCTCGGTAGGAAGACGAGATACTTTCGTGTGTGGAAGTGCCTTCGGTTTGATAGCGGACTCTTTCTGGTGTAAAGTCATCTTTGTAAGGGAAATAATATAATCTACTAAAGCTAGTTTGGAAATCCTAAGCGGGGTGATTAGGTAGTGGAGTAGGCATTGGGGTCGAACCACTATAAAGAATTGTGTTAGTATTGATATCATTGCTTGTGTTTAAATTATTTTATTATTGCTTCCGCATTTAGTCGATAAATTGTAATTTTCCTAAGTAATCTAAGAAACGATTAAAATCGAAATTAGACAAAAAATTTAGTTAATATACTATTCACCCCCCTCTAGTATGACCATTTCTCCAACAAAGAAAACATCCATAAACTCTGTTGTCACAGGGTCTGTTTGTCATCATCAAATTAAAGTAATATTGTTAACATCAAAGATCACAAAAAATTTGGGAAGATGCTTTTGGAGACGTGCACACTGGAAGGTATATGTTTAATTAGGGTTAGCTAAATTTTAGACTGTAATCCTTTACTTATTTTGAATATAGTTGTAATACTAATTTTTTTCTCTTGAATTGTTATTAGGACTACGGTGACTATGGATTTTTTGAATGACATGGGATTAAGTATTCAGGACGATGTACTGCAAAGTTTAAGCAGCAAGAAAGAAAAATTGAAGCAGAAAATCATGCTATTGGTAGAGAAGAATGAGATTTTGGTCGACAAAGCTTCACTACAAGAAGATAAAAATTTTAGATTAGAAAGGGATATCAAATAGTTAGAGGAAAAATATGTTGTTATCAAATCACAAAATTGGAGACTGAAAATGTATATTTGTATTATATCTTGTTTATATATGATAGTTTGCTTGGCTATTGTTGCCTAACCATTCAACTGTTGCTTGCCTATTGGCCAAACTTCTTGAACACTTGTGTTCACTTGTGTAATGTTTAATGATGAATGTAAGTTCACTTTGCATCCAACTTGCATATATATACTTTCCATGGGCAACCTGGAACACACACAGCTTCCATTCTCTTTTTAAACGATATAGCCCATTTGATGTTTACCTCATTCGAAAGGGCATACTGTTGTATAGTTTTCTTGAACTGGCTAGGAGATTCGAATTTCATACCAACTTTCAATCTCACATCCTTAATATTAGTTATTGGATTATAAGTTTTGCGATATTTTTTTCTTCGTCGAGAAACATCAATATCAATATCAATACCATTTATACTGGTCTCTGGTGTAATGACTTCATCACAGCTTTCTTCATAGTCACTAACATCACAAGGCATATCTACATTCTTATCTTAAATGCGCAATCATATATAGCATGCCCAAAAGTACCACAATAAAAGCAATATCCATTAAACTTCTTTTTCCTTTTTGCTATGGACATGAGATTTTTCATTAGAATGCTTGACATGTGAACTATGATGAGCATGAGCATTCTTAAAGGAGATATTTTTCTTTTGAGGTTTCCTAAATGAGATATTTTGATTTTTAGAATTAAAAGAGGAAGTATTAACTTTTCTACTCAAAATCAACATCTTATTTTTCAAATCATTCATGGATTTATGCAATGCATGCAATTGAGATTTCAACATGTTATTTTCAACTTTCAATTTTTCATTCTCAATTTTGAAATCATCATTCCTAAACTTTAATTTATCTTTTAAATCCACATTTTCATGTTTCAAAGCTTTTAGCTCAAGGTTCAATGTATCATGGCAAGACTTAATAGAATTAGTCTTTAATTTGTCATTTTCTAATTCTAATGCATGCACATGTGAGCTAAGCTCTAAATTTTCTTTCTTCAATTTTTTATTTTCCTTATCCTTTTTAACTAGCAAGGTGTACACTTTCTTATATTCACTTACTAACTCATCATATTGCATATCATATGAACTATAAGAGCTAGTACTATCATTATCATTTTCATGACTAGATGAAGAAGAAAGTACCTCATTATTTGCAATCATGAGGCAAGATTTGGATGTGGCTTCATAGTCGATCATGGCTAGAGGATGCTTCATGTGAATGAGATGTAGAGATGGAAGCATTTGACCACTTCCTTGCTTTGTTCTTCATAGTAGGACAGTTCTTCTTCACATGCCCTTTTTCTTTGCACACATGGCAAATCATCTTCCTTTTCCGATTTTTAGTGCTCCTATGACTAGAGGCACTATGGGCTTCAAAAACCATATTAGTATTGGATGGATGATAATTGTCATCACTCCCCTCATCAAACGTATTGAGCTCTTCGGTTTTTGCATAATTATAAAGAATGTTTAAGGTAGCCCAAATATCGAATGCGGAAGTACAATACATGATCTTTTCAAAGACATTATTTTTCAAAGAATAAAATATGCAATTTGTAGCTTTAATATTTAATTCAAACATATCAATTTGTTCTTGGCTCCATACATTCATGTATTTCTTAGGTTCAATATATTTAATTTTTACCATGTTAAGAACACCTAAACCTTGAGTCTTTAAGAAGGTGTACATCCTAGACTTCTAAAGACCAAAGTTTTATTCATCGAACCTAGGAGGTATAGACGCTACCAACTCTAGTGCCATTTTTCGGATAGAGGCTAGATGTAGAGGAGATTGTGAAATCTCAATCTACGACCCGCTCTGATACCAAATGTTGGGTGAAATGGCCACACTAGAGAGGGGGGTGAATAGTATGTCAAGTAATCTTATCGCCTAATTCTCATTTTAATCATTTACTTGATTACTCAGGCAATTCACAAATTCGAATTGCAAGCGGAAGCAATAAATTAGACAATTAAGCAAACACAAGAGAGACAACGCTAACACAATGATTTATAGTGGTTCGGCCCCAATGCCTACTCCACTACCTAAGCACCCCGCTTAAAATTTCCAAACTAGTTTAACTAGATTAATTAGTTTCCTTACAATGATGACTTTACACTGAAAAGTCTCCACTCTCAAACCGAAGTTACTTTCATATCCGGAAGTATCCCGCCATCCTACCGAGAGCACTCTTCCACCTCAACCTAAGGACAACTCAACTAATCCTAGCAAACTAAGTTTATAATGGTGGATTTAAGCCTTAACACCAAGGCAACCACCAACTCAATCAAATCTAGCAATCTAGGTTTACACAAATGGTATACAATGAAAATAACCAAGAAAATATACAAGTAATGGAGAAAAAATACAACAACACAAATACTTAGCTCAACACAATAAATCCTAGCTCCTCTTGATGCCTTGATGAGGAATCAAATCAAGCTTGAAGGTAAACTCAAGGAATGAGAGATCAAACTAGGATTTCTCCCAGTAATGACTCAATGAAAGCTTGGAATTGATCAAGGATGGCTCATTGAAGTGTAGGAGTGATCAAAAGTGTCAAAGGAAGGCTTAGGCATAGGTATTTATAGAGCCAAGAAGAATGCTCGGGTGAAGCAGCGCTCAACGGCACAAAAAGTAGTCGTTTTCCGCCTTTCGATCGATCGACCGATCGACCGCCCAGCGACCGCTAGCTTTCTGCGCTTTTATCGCTCTGTTCGGTTGACAAGATGGTCGACCAACTTAATCGCGCTTCAGCTCCTCTGCTATCCGGTCGACCGAAGCAGATACTGTCAATTTTTGGCACACTTCTAAACATTACATTCTAGACACCCGGCCTAAACCTAAACTCTAACTTCACGAAGAATCTCGAGCGTCGACGAGCGTCCTTGTCGATTTCTTCGATTTTTTCGATCGCGGACGTCGTGTGCTAACCGACTTGGAACCTGAAAGATTTCTCAATAAAACATTAGTTCCATATTTGTTATCATCAAAACCGAGATTAAGACCAAGGTAGAAAATCTTAGGCCAACATAGATGGTTTGCTTAAAAATCTACTATGAATGATGAAGTTCTCTTGTGAATCAGTGCTGGAACTCTCGCTATAAGTTAATAAATTTTCATCACCACTACTAATTTGAACTTGAACCCATAAAAATAAATTTAAAACCTTTAAAATACCAACGATAAAAAGCTAAGAAAAAACCCCTAAATGATGACCTTTTACTCATCCAGAATCAACTGTCGATAAAATCAGCTTCCTTATTATGCAAATCGCACAATAATCAACTCATACTTACTAGTTGTGAGGCAGAGGTGGCATCGCCTTGGCTCAAAATCGTTCGACAGATTCTATTTGAACGATGAACGGGCTGTTGTCACCGATGATGTTATAGTCGTCGAAACCATGACTTCCTCGAATGAGATGTTACAGTCCTATCTGTCGCAGGTGATGAAAGTTGCTACAGTCATCGATCTTCCTATCGGAGAAGTCACCGACTAGTAGGTACACTAGCAGTTGGTGCGGGTCCCCGAGGGTTTGCTTTTTGTGATGAGGGCCAGGGCGGGATACTATTATTAAAGGCCATCCGACATGTATAGCTGACATGGCATCTGAGATTTTTTTAAATCGTTTCTGGATCGCCACGTCAGCGAAATAACGACTCTACTCATAATTGACAAACAATAGACTACAATTGAAATCAATGTGTAAGGTTTTATATACAATTGATACCAATCAAATGATTAGCCACAATTGAGAATTCGGCCAAAGTTCAGACTATTTTCATCTAAGAACCATAAAATGTATAATATTCACTCATTTTTATTTACTTCGATTTTATTTATTATTTTCAGAATGTATTATTTTTCATTGATAAAAGGACTAAATGTAAAATTTATAACTAAAAGGACCTAGATGAAAATTATATTTTTAAAAAATATTTACATAAATTTATCATTTTTATTATTTTAATGTTGTGTACTTTTTTTAGAATTAAAAGGGGCTAAAATGTATTTAAAAATTAACCATTTAAATGCTTTTTATTTAGTTAACTTTGATTATTATCTTAAATATATGTAATTTTTCATTACTAGATAACTAAGATTTAAGATTTACAAAGTAGAATACGTAAACGTAATTTATACTATTTCTAGTAATTTTTCTTACGTAACATTAATTAATTTTTTTAATAAAATATATTTAGAAAGACTTAGATATAATATCCATAAAATTAAAGACTTAATTATAAGATATACAATCAAAATTGTCTCGTTGATAAAATTAGTGCTAATAGAGACAATCTCACTAGGTAAGTTGTGATGTGTTTTAAATCATAAAAATGCATATTTGAAAGGGGGTAAATAGTAATTAGTAATTTTCCAAAATCAAATTTTGAGAGAGAGAGAAATTCTCAGATCCAAATTTTGAGGATCAAAATTTTTAAAATCGGAACCTAATAGTTTTGATACCCATTTTACCCTTGGACCATAGTCTCTAATCAGGTAGAGACTTTGATTTTATATATATATATATATTTTTAAAAAAATAATTTTAATTTTTTAAAAAAAGTTATAATAAAAATGAGGTGTTAGAGTTTAAAAAATATATTTCCAAACTCTTTAATTCATTAGAGACTTTTGCATAAAATCTATAAAACTAAATTAAAATTAAAATTTGTGAAATATTTTGATGAAAAATATTTTTTTGAATCACAACACATCTTTTGTATTTTAAAAAATATTTCATTAATTTTTTTTTTTTGAATTATAAAGCTATTATAGACTTTTGTCCAAAGTCTATAAAATTAAATTTAAAATAAAAAATATTAAAATATTTTTTTGTGCAAAATATTTTGATAGACTCTAGCATATTTTTTAAATCACATATATACTTTTTGTGAATTAAATTTTATTTTTATAATTAAAAAATTATTATAAACAAAAATCTCTAACTCATTAGAGATTTTTGTGCAAAGTCCATAATAGTTTCATAATTTTTTTAAAAAATATTTGAATTCATGAAATAAATTTTTAATGATACAAAAAATATATTTTGATCTAAAAAAATATTTTATAATTTTTAATTTTAATTTTAATTTATAGACTTTGTGCAAATGTCTTTAATGCATTAAAAAATTTGAAAATATATTTTTTATATTCTAATATATTATTTTTATCATAAAAAATATTTTATAAATTTGAATTTTTATTTTTTTTATTTTTTTTTATTTTTTGACCAAATTCTCTGGGATATTTAATTCATTATGTTTCGATTTTAAGAATTTTGATTCTAAAATTTAAATTTTAGAATTTCTTTTTTCATAATTTGATTTTGAAAAATTGCTTAATACGAATGGTAATTAGCTTGTGACCCTTATAGTGGACCCAACGTGTTAAATAAAAGAGGTCAAGTCAAAGCTGAGCAATTGAGTATCCCCATCATTATCATTCCATAAAAGAGCATGAATTTTGTGGATCTTATATGCGTTATTGCCTGTAGAATCTTGTTATAATCCCATCAATTGTTGAATCATATATGGCCAATGTGGACCCTCGCAAATTAATACGTCTACATCCTCCGATTCTTCGGTATGGTTCATGTAATAAGTAGTTGTCTGTACGTTAAGATTGACATTTTGTGAAGGGAGCAGTGGGCCTGATACATTGTAATTATGTCGGGATATATATACTGCAAAGATACAAAGCCTGGGGCCATGCTAGGTATATTGTTCCATTTGAGATTTTTTTTATATAAAAATAATTAATCTAGAAAAACATTATATGCACTTTTGAACGAATTCAAGAACATTTCAATATTTTTTATATTGAGATAAATTTAGGGATTCAATTCGTAGGGGAAAGATAGTGGGATGGGGTAATTTAGCCAATTGATTGTCTTGAAGCACATGATTCTTCTTTACCGACAGAAAGTACAGGTACCTATCCAGATTCTAATCATGATTCTATTAAGGTCAGTGAATCATTTGCTCCCTTTTATGGAGTACTATGTTTTTGGACCATCTACCCCACAATCATCAGATTCATATTGTACTGCTCTGTTGATGCTTATTTTGTTAGTTTAATTAGTTGATATTAATACTGAAAAAGCATCAGAAACTCAGTAGATTAATAGAGAAAATTAGGCTGTTATATATTTTTTTTACCAAGTATGAGGATAATTAAGTTTCTAACATCAATACTGAAAAAAATTTAAAATAGATATTTATATGATAATTCAAAAATACAAGAGAGCTTCCATCAATAGAAGTCGCCTTACTATGAACTTAGATATCTCATATATAATGCACATCATCTTGCCAAAGTGCCCTGAACTATATACTCAACCACAGTCCACAGGTCATTAAGCCAAAAAAAAAAAAAAAAAAATGGCAAGGATTACCATTCCTCTAGATTAACTAGCTTAAGGCCCCAACTCATGTCTTCGCAATGCCTCACATGGGGGACTAGAGCTCCTGTGTCAGCACCAACCTTAGCTTTGCAGTCAAAGAGTGGAGGGGCATGAAAGCAAGGCTCAATTGACATGGCTCGACGACATGGAGGGTCGGGAGTTGTCTGGTTCTCCGGCTTGAGCAAAATCCATGGCTGCAAACCACCAAGGCCTTGTGCAACATACCCAAATGTAGACCATGCACTAGTGACCAACATATCTGTCAAGCTCAAGAGATAAATCTCTGCCAACGCTTTCATGTTGTGTGTTTGCTTCTCCGTCTGCTGGAATCCTTCATAGCTTGGTTGGTGGACACTAATAATCTCGCCAGTGGCTGTGGGATGCTCCCAGTACATGTTCCTAATTTTCTCATAGTACCCAGATTCCAGAGAAGTCAAAAGCAGAGCTATTGATCTGGCATTTGGAGTCAAAACCACAGCTTCTTGGCTATTCAAATCAGGAAGAAGCTTTTCCTTCAGAGAGCATGCAAGAATCTGATCCAACACATACTGAAATGGACCAGCACCTTCTTCAAAAACTCTGACCTGCATTCCCACTCTTTCATCAGCCTTTGCAAGATAAGATTGGTAATATCTACTGATCAAACCCCATACTGAATTGGTGGGATGGAAAAGATATCGTCCCAAATGATGAAAGACGGTATCTTTCACAGGGAAGAGGTTCCTTAGTTCTACATCATATGTTGGGATCAGAAAGAGGGATGGTATGAAGTAGTTGTTTGATCTCAACAACAACCAAGGGACATTTTGAAGGACTTTCTGATCATCTTCGCAGAAGAAAAGCTTATCATAATCATCATAATCATGGGATAGATGTAGATAAATGTAAGCAGGTGGAGACTGAGTTGAGCCACTATCTACATGATTACTGATAGCCTTATCTTTTACCATGTTTCCATAACTTGTACGTGTCTTAATGTCAAATTTAGTGAACTCATTCACAGGAAAATCTGAAGGTAGGATCCATGAACTTTCAGGAAAGGGCTCACAAAAGAGGTCAGCCATGTCAGAACCACTGTCAATAAGCAAGACCCTATTTGTTAGGAGCGCATATAGAAATGTGGAAGCAATAGATAGCATCCTGTTCCCCAAGCCACTGTATGATATCCATACCACATAGTTGCACTCGGTTGATTGAGAACCACGACCAGACTTCAACTGTTCTACAGCTTTCTTGTACAATTCAGTGTTTGGAGCGCATTTTTTGTGAAGAGATTCATACTTCCTCAATTTTTCCAACAAGTAAGAAGACGGCAGATGAGGTGATTCTTTCCGGTACAATATGGAGTGGTACCTGCTTAGGCAGGATTTTTCATCAAATTCAGCAGCAAGCAAGCCATGAAGAAGTTTATCCTTTCTAGCACTAAAGGATGGTGGTGTTCCATTAGCAGAACCTACAAGACATGGAATTTATGTCATAAATTATAATATTTGGCTAAATCTTTTAAAATTTGAAAAAGGTTAACAACCTGAAAACTGATTGTTAATAGCATAAAGCAAGTAGCATACGCCATTCTGAATGACGATGTATCACTAAATTTATAACACAATAAGCATTCAATTCATTGAAATCAATAGAAAACAAGAACTAGTTGCAATAAGATCTTGCAAAATAAAGCACCTTTAAAAGATCTAAGAGTTGAATACTCGGTACAAAGATAGATGCTTAGGTGCAATTGAAAGTGTTTGTTCTACTTTTTACATGGTTGCAATAGCATAACTGAAGTGTCTCCATCTACCTCATTTAGTGGCTTAAATTCTTAAAATACTAAAAGTCATCAAAACAGTAAGCATAAGCTTTGGTGGAGATAACTGATATAAGCTTACAACAGACAAGTTATACTAGAGCAGCTATTACTACCAGCAGATTTAACGGATGAAAGTCACTCTTTCCTTCCAGTTAAAGGAAAGAATTCCTGGAGGTATTCTAATATCAACATAAATAACATATGCCTTTTTCTAAAATTGGAATCAGAAGGCCTGAAATCAAGTTGCAGTTTGCAGTAACTTGGCCAAGAGATGATAACTGGAAAAGATTTGAGGATAGTGAAAAGCTATGTCTTCATGAGATGCATGTGATGTGAATGCATTGAATTCGCAAAAAAAAAATGATATTCCAGAATGCTAGCAATTATCAACTGATCTCATGTCACAAGATAATTATATATTAAGCTTACTTTTATCTTGAAAGAAAAGAGCCAAAGCCTCATATTCATTTCGTAGGCAATAAGTCACCAACCAATCATTGATGAACATTGCAGATAGAGGCTCACAGGATACAACTCCTGTATAAAGTTCACTACCAGATGGACATTGCCCGGGACAATTAATAGTGAAAACGGAGATCATTGTGATGGTTTAGGATTACTTTTCACAAGTTATGACCCTCTTATTCCTTGTTTAATAGGTACTACCAATATCACTTGGACTTTCATATTCAAGTTGATTGATATGTGTTGCTTTTGAGACGGATTAATGATGACATCACTCAAACCAAAGGTAGGGGAAAGAATAAAAAGTGGACAAATTTCGAAGCTCAAACAAAATATATTCATAAAATACATAAGTTGCATTATTATGTCTCCTAATTTTTTATTTCGTCGAATTTTTTGCACCCTAATCTGATTGTTGAGACAACTCATGCAATTAACCAGGAAAAAATCGATTCGAAAACTAAATGTCTCAACTAAAAGGAGCTCAATGACGTCCATTTTATCACATTCTCGTAAGTGCAAAATCTGAAATAGAATTCGAGTGCAAAATCACAACCATGATGCCGCAACTTTAAACAGAGAAGCCTCCATATTTCCATTTTAAGAAAGATCAACCCTACAAAAGTGCTGATTCGGAGACCAAACAGATCCGAAGCATCATAAGGTACACCGAGATCACACACCGGAGATACACGGCGAAGGTGATGAGGGCGTAAAAAAACAGGGCACGAAGGGTGTAGCCGTACCTCCTAAAGCAGCTTCGAGAATTCCGGGCCAGGCGGGGCGAAACCGTTGGAGCGGGAAGCTCCGGTTGGCTCCAGAGAGGGCGGCCAAGACGAGGCAAAGGGAGAAGAGGATGACGAGGACGGTGGCCGGGCGCATGCGCACGAGGCGCGGCGGCGGCTTCTTCTCCGTCGCCTCGAAGGCGGCGCGGAGAGCGCCGTCGTTCTCCGGATCAGCGGTGGGGGATGCCTGCTGCGGCCTCCTCATGCGCTTCATGTCCATCATCGCCACAGCGGCATGGCTTCTCTCCTTCTGTTCTTCTCTTTGTTATTTATAATGAATTAAAATAAATAAAATAAAATAGTGGGACAGGAAAAAAAAGAAGGGTTTTAGTTTTAGCAGGAAGGTCGCATTGTTTACTTTTTAGGCTTCAGGAAGGTCGGTGGGAGGACGAGTTTTATCGTCTCTAGTAAAATGTAAAAGTAAAATAAAAATATTTACTCGTCGTCGGTTTGATATATTTTAGCCTGCTCGAACCCGGTCGAACCGGAGAAATCGCAGATTGGCAGACCGAGATTTTGATATGACGTCGTTTTATTTGGTTCATTAGTCTACTTGATCCGTCCTTCAATCTTGAATTTTAAGTTTAGCCAGTGGAATTCTTCATTATTTACCTTCTATCTTTGTATGATATTTTCAACAAGTTGGAAGAAGAAAAATTAGCCTCGTCTGTGCAATTGATTTGCAAACATCAAGTTTGAATATCTTGATTGAATTTTTTGGACAAATCTGGGTTTACCTAACTAGTTAGATTTGGAATTGAGAAAAAAATATATTTATGGGGATTAATTTCAATTTTGCTTAAAGTCTACAATTTATCAATTTAGTGCTTAAATTTTGAAAAATAATATTTTGGCCCTTGATTTTTTATTTCCGTGTCAGTTAAGTCATTTTATCTTCAAATCGATATATATTTCTAATTACATATATGCAACATATTTTACTAGTTTATATTTTTGACGACCATCTAGATCAATTTTCTTTTTGCAATTTCTTCACTATTTCATGAAAATTATAGAACTATATTATTAGAATTAATTCAAAATATAAAACGAAATAAATGAAGGAGAATAGGAAGAAATAATTCAGGTTACGGAAGTGGAACGACGTGCGTGCTGTTATTATCTGGAATATCCCGGAAAGCTCACTAAGAAAGTTGTGATCTGCATGTACAAATCGTGCTGGGCCATTTTTGATTAGCTAAAAGTTAATATATCGTTTCGTTATATATAAAATGAAATATATCTACCAAAATGGATACAACAAGTGCAGCCTCCCTAAAATTGCGGATGATTAGGAAGTATATATAATATATGAATGATTAAGAAAGGTAGGAAATTTGCAAGACTTGTATTCCACTCATCGGGCAATAGAAAGCGTCAATCTTCTTTCTCGATCAGCGTGGATGTTCGTGGGAGACACTAATTCCCAGGCTTGAATTTTAAGTAATATACATATGATAGTGGAATAAGACAAGTTATTTGAGATTTGAGAGTCGACCGGTTGTTGAATAATTTTTTTTTAAATAAAAAAGGAAAATTGATAAATCTAATTCAAATTTTAGCAAAATTAATAAATTTATCATATCTTTTAATTTGCATCAATTATAACTCATACTTCCGAATTTACATCAATTCTAATTCTCCGTCTATTTGCTGTTAACCGGGCCGTTAGTTGCTGACTTGACATCCCAATCAGCAATATATTTAATATTTGTTAATCATAAATTGCGACGTTAGCATATGTGAAAATAAATAAATATATATGGAGAAGGAGGCGAACGATGCTTTTATTTTTAATTTTTAATTTTTTATTATTATCGCATGCGCTGACACGATAAATTATGATTAAAAAATATTAAATACGTTGTTGACTGGGATGTCAAGTTAGCAACTAACAACTCGATTAACATCAAGTACACGAAGGGTTAGAATTGATGTAAATTTGGAAGCATGAGTTATAAGTGATGCAAATTAAAAGGTGGATTAGATTTGTTAATTTCGTCAAAGTTTGGGTTAGATTTATCAATTTTCCCAAATAAAAATAGTAAATCACAATATATGATCATACTAGGATTTGAATCCTAGACCTATAAAAAATATATAAAATATTGGTCATTTGATGTACATTTCCTATGAAGTACTCATGTCAATCAAATACATTACGAGTGGAAAGTTACACTTCCTATCAAGTAATTTTTTGTCAACCAAATATATTTTTGGTACTTTTCGAGAAATATAGGTGAAAAGTTCATTCATGGGAATTATAATTTTTATAGGAATTTACTTTTCATGTCAACCAAACAATACCTTAGTGATAACCATGCACTGAAATTCATTAACAGTCAAAAGAGTATTGTGAGTAAAATGCATGTAGGATGGATATCATATTTGCAACGGTTCACTTTCCAAATCAACCATAAATCTGGCCAACAAAATCGACTAGCAGACGCTTTGAGTAGGAGAAGTGAATTATTGATTATTCTAAAGACATAAATTACTAGCTTTGATACCCTATAGGAATTATATGAAACATATGATGATTTCAAAAATGTATGGGAGAAGTGCCAATTGAAGCAAGTAGTTGAAAATTTTCATCTCCTGGATGCAAGGTTACTAGCTTGTTTCACGCTAATCAATTGTGTATTCCTCGATCTTCTTTGCGTGAAAGGATTATAGAGACTTGCATTCAGGTGGTCTTGGTGGTCATTTGGGAAGAGATAACACTATTAAATTAGTGGAGAATCATTATTATTGGCCTTATCTAAAAAGAGATGTGAGAAAATTTGTGCAACGATGTCCAATTTGCCAGACTGCAAAGGGGCAAGCTTAAAATACTGATCTCTATACCTCATTACCTATTCTTAAAAATATTTGAGAGGATTTGTCCGGACTTTTTGTTGGGCCTTCCTCGGACCTAACGAGGAATGAATTTTGTCTTTGTTGTTGTTGATAGGTTTTCGAAGATGACACACACTACTAGAAACTTCGTCTTCAGCAATGACTATCAGCAACGGCCGCTCGAGCCGTTGCTATTTGCAACGGCATTCTTACGGCCGCTCGAGCCGTTGCAGAAAACTGTATCTGCAACGGTTTTCTAACGAAAAACCGAGCCGTTGCTGATTATTTTAATTATCAGCAACGGCTTTCGGACGGAAAGGCGAGCCGTTGCTGATATTTTAATTTTCAGCAACGGCTTTCTAACGGATAAGTGAGCCGTTGCTGATGATAACTTATCAGCAACGGTGTTCTAACGGGCGAGTGAGCCGTTGCTGATAAGTTTATATAGGGCACGCTCTCGCGCCCGACCCTTCTTCCTCCCGCTGCTGCCGCCGCTCCTGCCGCCGCCACTCGCCGCCGTTGCCGCTGCTGCCGACGCCGACGACGCCGACCGCTGCTTCCGACTTGTTCAGGTATGTCTCCTCCCTGCGGCCGTCTCTTCCCTGCGGCCGGCGGGAATCACCCGACCGAAACCCTATTTCTAGGGTTTCGGCCGGCGACGGTCGGCCGATGGCCGCCGCCGGACCTTCTGCAGTGGCCGGACAGTGTGTCCGGCCACTGTACGCCGACGCCGGAGGGTGGACTCCGGCGCCGGAATTTATAATTTATATATATAATTTATATTATGTTATAATTGTTAATTAATTATTTTATAATTGTTAATTAATTGTTTAGATTAATTATTTAATTTGTTAGATTAATTATACCGGTTTAGATTAATTTCGGACGCGCGTCGGAATCGTCCACTTCGGACGCGCGCCGGAATCGTCCACTTCGGACGCGCGCTGGTATCGTCCAATTTGGACTCGCGCCGGAATCGTCCACTTCGGACGCGCGCCGGAATCGTGCAATTCGGACTCGCGCCGGAATCGTCCACTTCGGACTCGCGCCGGAATCGTCCACTTCGGACGCGCCCCGAAATCGTCCAATATGGACTCGAACTGTCTCGAAACATTTAGAAAATAATCATCCTCCGACGAGTTGATATGTTTCACGTACGCATCGACGATCGGATATGATTTAGCAAAACCTTAGATCCGTTCGGGAATTGTATGTTCGTGTAAAAGAAGTAGATGATCTTTTATACGACGTACAATTCTTGAATTGTCCCTGATTGGATAATTTGGGAATATAGTTATTTGTACTGCACTTACGTTTTTATTTTAACTGTTAACTAATTATTCTAAATTTCGGCAACATCTCTCTTGTTCTCCGATACGCGCCCAGATGATATGCGTATTCGGAGAACTGTAGGGAGATGCTGTCGAAATTTAGAATAATTAGTTAACAGTTAAAATAAAAACGTAAGTGCAGTACGAATAACATAAATCCCGAATGGAATAGGACAATCTCACCTAAAGACATTAACCAAAGAAATTGTCATTGATTGACAGAATCATGTCGGCTGATCGAAGTTGGATGTACCGACGTCTTGATCGTGGAGCTTTAACGAATGAGTTTCGATTAGGCGTAACGTACTTCCTCAATTTCGCCTATTCGAATCGAAATTTCGTTAGCATGGGTGATCAAATCCGATGTTCGTGCCGCATTTGTTCAAATGGACGATTTTTGGATCGGGAGACTGTCATTCTGCATCTATATACCAAAGGATTTGCACCAAGATATTTTCTATGGACTTGTCACGGGGAGTCACGCGAAGTCGGGGCGTCGAGCAATCCTGTCGTTCAGACATATGGTGAATCTTCCTCTGCTGGTGCTTCTTCATCCAGTCAATGTAGGGGGTCAAATCCCTATAGAACTATGATACTTGATAGTCTTGGGGGTCAATTCCACCTGAATGATAATGTTGATCGGCCAGATCTTCAGACATCAATCCCACCAGATACTACAGCGGTTGATATCACAGAAGTAGGGGCTGCGGTAGAGATTGAATTACCGAATAAAGAAGCTGCAGAATTTTACGAGATGTTGAAAGCAGCCGATGAACCTTTGTATGAGAATTGTTCTAAATACACTAGGTTTTCAGCAATGACACAGCTCTTAAGCATCAAGGCCGATTGTAATATCAGCCAAGTTGCATATGATCGGATTGCTGGATTGATTAATGGAATGCTGCCTACTGATAACAAGTTTGAGCCTACTTTTTATAAGACTAAAAAGCTAATGAGAAAATTGGGGCTTGGGTACGAAAAAATACACGCGTGCCAAAATAACTGCATTTTATATTATAAAGAAAATGTGCAGTTGGATAAATGCCCTGTATGTCAACACCCTCGTTACAAGGAGAAGAAATCGGTCCGACAGAAAAATATCCCGTTTAAGGTGCTTCGGTATTTTCCACTAACACCGAGGCTTCAAAGGTTATTCATGTCGGAAAAGATAGCCCCCTACATGAGTTGGCATGCAAGAAGTCGTGATGATACAGTAATGACTCATCCATCTGACAGTGAAGCATGGAAACATTTGGATACATGTTATCCTTCATTTGCTAGGGATACTAGAAATATCAGATTGGGATTGTGCACAGATGGTTTTAATCCGTTTGGATATTCTGCAACTCCTTATTCAGTTTGGTCAGTGCTGCTGACAGTTTATAATTTGCCACCGTCAATGTGCATGAAAGATGAATTTATTTATCTTTCGATGATTATTCCGGGTCCTAAGGGTCCGCGAAAAGAAATTGACATATTTCTCAGACCCTTGATAGATGAATTGAAAATATTGTGGACTGAGGGAGCTGTCACTTATGATTGTCATCGGAAGCAAAACTTTAATTTAAAGGCCGCGGTCTTGTGGACAATCAATGATTTCCCGGCGTACGGCATGTTGTCGGGTTGGAGCACTCACGACCGACTCTCTTGTCCGTATTGTATGGAACACTCTAAATCAATCAGTCTTCAGAACGGACGAAAAATCTCATTCTTTGATTGTCATCGTCGATTCTTACCGGTTAATCACCAGTATCGAAGGAATCGTAATAAATTTACTAAGGGCAGAGTCGAAAGAGATGGGCCACCACCGATGTTGTCTGGTGAACAAATGTTAGCACGTGTTTCAACACTTCCAGATATAGTATTTGGTCGCAATGAAAGAGTGTCAGGTTTTGGCCAAACACACAACTGGGTGAAAAAAAGTATCTTTTAGGAATTGGCCTATTGGAGTTCATTATTGATTCGACATAATTTAGATGTCATGCACATTGAAAAAAATGTGTTTGATAATATTTTCAACACTGTGATGGATATTTCTGGAAAAACTAAAGATAATGTCAAAGCCCGACATGATCTGAAAATACTTTGTAAAAGACCAGAGTTGGAGTTACAAGAGGTCAACGGACGATATCTGAAACCGAAGGCCCTATATGTGTTAAATAAACAACAGATCAAAGATGTTTGTCAATGGGTAAAAGAACTCAGATTACCCGATGGATATGCTTCAAACTTATCTCGATGTGTGAACGTCGATGATTGCAAAATATCAGGGATGAAGAGCCATGATTGTCATGTATTCATGGAGAGATTACTTCCGATCGCATTTCGAGATCTTCTACCTGATAATATTTGGGGTCCGTTGACTGAATTAAGTATGTTTTTTAGAAGCATCTGTGCAAATGTCCTTCGAGTCGAAGATATGTCAACACTTGAAAATAATATTGTTGAAATCATATGCAAGCTGGAGCAGTTTTTCCCTCCTGCATTTTTTGACTCGATGGAGCATCTACCGATACACTTGGCATACGAGGCACGAGTTGGTGGCCCCGTTCAATATCGTTGGATGTACTTATTTGAAAGATACATGAATCGTCTGAAGAAAAAAGTAAAGAACACCGCAGCTGTTGAAGGATCAATATCTGAATCGTATATCATCCAAGAAATTTCAACATTCTGCTCATTTTACTTTGAATCGACAGTACATACAAGATTTGATCGTCTTCCACGTAACGACGACGGGGGTGTTCGACATTCAGATGGACGTTTAAATATATTTTGTCACTCTGGTCGTGCTTTTGGTTCTCGTCCATCTCGACACTTAAGCGATGAAGAGTATCATTTGGCACACTTGTATGTATTACTCAATTGTCCAGAGATTGAACAATTCATTGAAATATTTGACATTGAGATGGTGCAAAAATACTCTATTCACAACGATCAAGAATTGGAGAGATTACGGAATCGTGATTTCCCTACTTGGATTCAGAATTACAGCAAAGATCACAGAGCTGAAATAGATGAAAGAATATTTGAGTTTGTTAGTGGACCGTCGCGACTTGTGTTGTGCTATAGCGGATATTTTGTTAACGGGTATAAATTTCACACACTTGAATATTCATCTACAAAAAAGACGATGAATGCTGGGGTCTGCATGAAAGGGACAACCTATGTTGAATGTGATATGGATTTTTATGGACTGGTGGAAGAAGTGATAGAGTTGCACTACTTCGGCTTGAAATCTGTGATCCTATTTAGATGTCATTGGTTCGATACAACAGAAAGGGGCATGAAAGTTCATCCAAAATACAAACTTGTTGAGGTCAATTACAAATCGAAATTGGCAGCAAATGAGCCTTTTATATTGGCAGCACAAGCCGAACAAGTATATTACGCGAAGTATCCGGCTCGAAATAAAGATAGAGCGGATTGGCGTGTAGTCTGTAAGACAAAAGGTAGAGGAAAAATTGATCCGATAGTAGGAGAAAATGATCCTCCTGGTTTCTATCAAGAAGATGATCTTCCTGCTGTGGATCGTATTATTCCAATACTCGAGGATGCAGACACAACGTCAATTCAATTAGAAGTTGAATATGCTGATGATGACGATCATGAAATTGAGGAAGCTGGAGATGAAGAAGATGAAGAAGAGGAAGAAGAGGAAGAAGAAGAAGAATTCGAAGACTATTATTCAGATGATGAAGAATAATTGTAAAGTATATATTTTATTAAATATATCTCTACTATTTATACAATAATCTGATTATATGTCTGTTCGACAGATATGTCTGGTCGTGGTTATCGACGCAGGAGAGTTTCGGAGTCTCTGATCGGTGAGACTCCAGCACTTACTCATGCTGCTGATCCACCTGTTGTTGATCCTCATTCCGATGATACTGCCGAGGCTAGTACATCCAGACGTAGGCGGCCACGCGGGCCGAACAGGTGGCAGCCTCCACCAGCCACAGAGTCACGTAGATTGATTAGCGTGATTGGGGAGCGGTAATATATCATGAATTATGAATCATTACAAATTCATTATATCATAATATAATATTAAAATTTATTTTTGTTGTGCAGGTTCGAGCAAGAAGAAGTGTCGAGGAGCATTTCTTCTACTATTCGACGATACATGCACGGGGCATGGCCTACGTGGTCTCACGTGCCTAGCGAGCACGTCGACATGTTATGGCGCGAGTTTGAGGCACGTATTATTATTATGTTTTACATGCATGATGATATATTAATATTGGTACTGATATTATTATTTTGCAGGCTCGCTATACATGGGCCGAGGACCAGAGGCCCTTCATTTACGCTGCCTGGGAGGCTATTTCCCGGGCAAGGTACAACGGGCAGCTGGGGCAGGCTCGGTCCCAAGCGATGGCCCGAGCTGGGACCACTAACATCGCGAAGACTCGGGGATACGGCCCCAGTTGGATTACTCCGGATATATGGGACCAGCTCGTGGGGATATGGTCGACGGATCGATGGCAGGAGGTTTCTCGGAATGCGGCTAGAAATCGCATGTCGGGAGGAGCAGCGCGTCACACCGGCGGCTCTGTTGCATTTGCAGTGCACGCAAACCGTATGATAAGTATATCTTTTAATTATATATTTTATTTGTTATTATGTGTACTAATTAATGTATTTGTTTTGTAAATGTAGACGACGGTGTCGGATGACGGGAGTGTCCAGCGACCCTCCCCGATGGCGGTGTTTGAGCGGACTCACCGTCGAGCACATGGGACGGGGGAGTACATCCACAACCGCGCTGCATACATTATGGTAATTATATATTTGTTTAAATTATTCATTATATATTTATAATTTAAGTTTTATGATAAATATTAAACAAAAAATCAAACTCGAGTAGGAGACCTACAGCCAGACGGTGGTGCAGCGCGGGGGTACCCCCGAGGACTTTGACGCAGCATCGTGGGTCGAGGCCGCAGGTGGCTGGGAGCATAGCCGCGTATATGGCTTCGCAGATAGTGGTCATGCGCGAGCCGTACTAGGGCCACTTGGGGCACCGACCCCTCCGGTCGCTGGTGAGCGGCCGTCCACCTCTAGATCCAGTTATGATCATAGTAATAGAATAAGGACTCTAGAGGAGACGGTCGCGCGCCAGACTGAGATGATAGAGCGCCAGAGTCAGATGATGGCAGATATACAATCTATGCTACGCAACATGTCAGGTCATCCCGAAGCAGGCATCTCTTCGGCATCATCTAATCCGTCGTCCTCGAGTCAGTCTACGCCGGTGTACACTCAAGCGCTCCAGACCCCGCCATATAATCCAGACCATCCTCCATCTTGATCGTGAGATTTTTTGTTTGGATATTGAACTTGTTTAACTTATTTTGTTTGGATATTGATACTTTAATTTTGCATTTGAATTGTTTTTATACTATCGTGGATAATTATCAATATAAGTATAATTGTTTTGATGTATATATGTTGGTATGTTTGTGATGTGTGAATGAATGTGTATGAGGTGTTTGTGATGTGTGAATGAATGTGTGTATGAGGGTTTGGGTGTGTGAGTTATGTATCAGATAAATATATCAATGTATCAAAGGAAATTTGAAATTTTCAAATTTTCTGGTTGCAGGTATTGGTCATCAGCAACGGCTTTCCCACGGGTATCCGTGGGAAAGCCGTTGCTAAAAGTGTATCGAAAGCCGTTGCTGATGACCTACAGCAACGGCTTAGCGACGGCGTTTTACTAACGGCTTTGCTACGGACTCAGCGGCCGTTGCTATTAATGTTATCAGCAACGGCTCCGGGTCTGTGGCAAACCCGTTGCTGATAATAGTTTTAGCGACGGCCCGAGCGGCCGTTGCTGATAATGTTTTGAGCGACGGCCCGAGCGGCCATTGCTGATCCGTTGCGAAGTCATCAGCAACGCGACTTTCTGTCACGGCTCTATTGCAACGGCTCAGCCGTTGCTGATGCTCTTTAGCAACGGCTCAACAACGGCATCAGCCGTTGCTGATGACCATTTTTCTAGTAGTGACATTGTATTCCTTGTAAGAAGACGTCGGATGTATCTCATGTAGCAGATATCTTGTTTAAAGATATTTTACGCTTGCATGGTGTTCCTAAAACTATTATCTCAGATTGTGATGTAAAGCTCAGTCACTTTTAAAGGAATTTGTAGACGAGGTTTAACACATCTCTACAATATAGTACTATAGGACATCCTCAAACTGATAGGCAAACCGATGTCACAAACCAAACTTTGGGAAACATCATTCAATGTATTTCAGGAGATATACCAAAGTAGTGGGATGTGGCACTTTCACAAGCTGAATCCGCTTATAATAGTAAGACCAATCGATCCACGGGAAGATCCCCATTTGAGATTGTCTATACCAAGCCCTCAAAGCATACTCTTGATCTAGTTTCATTACCTAAACTTCCAAGCTCGAGCATTGCAGCTAAAAGACTAGCAAATCGAGTAAAAACTACTCGTGAGGAGGTTCGATAGAAATTAGAAGCCGCCAATGCTAAATACAAAATTGATGCTGATAAACATCAAAGACTCAAGGTGTTTAATGAAGGTGACTTGGTCATGGTGCGCCTCCGCAAAATCAGGTTTCCTACTGGTACTTACAACAAGTTAAAGAACAAGAGGTATAAACCTTGCAGAGTTGTAAAGAAAATCAATGACAATGCATATGTTGTGGACTTGCCGAGTGACATGAATATTTCCTCAACATTCAATGTTGCTGATTTGATAGAATATCACCCGCCAGATGAACCACTATACCCAGAATTCAACTCGAGGTCGAGTTCTTTCCAAGTGGGGGAGACTAATGCAGAACAAGCAGACATAAATCTATGCTCATAATCTCTAATGATTTCTTTCCAGTTTTATTTGTTAGCTATTTATGTGAGTCTTAAATTTATTTCCCAATTCACTTGTTTGATTAGGGGAAAGTTTATTTTCTAGGCAAGTTTGTTTTTAGCAAGTTTTAATAGAGTTTTAATTCTGTTTATAAAAGCTCTCTTGTATACAATCTTGGAAATCAGTAAAAAAAATAGTTTGAACTTTTTCTTTAAGAAATTTTCTTTAATTCAACAAAGGTTCTAAGACGAGTTCTTTAGTGCCTTATCAATCTAATCGTTTCACTCCGTCAAGTGGGTACCCGTAGATATTTACCCATTTATGACGATTATGAGGGTTAATTTTATATATGTAGGGTTATCGTGATTAATTTTTTCTACTTGTTTAATATATGGAGCGGGTACATATATCATAGTGCTCGTATTTGCGGGTACTCGATACTCACAAATATATGTGTAATTATAAATATGCCCATTATATACTTGTAATACCCATAAATCTTAATAATAATATTTTATTCTTGAGCGGGGGATTGTGGGCCCTAGTTAGCACGGACTAGCAGGAAGCTTTGGGATTAGACCCAAGTAAGCATTTAATGTAGAAAAATTAAGAGAAATTATATATGCCTCATCTCTATGATTTAGCATTCTAGGATGATATAGGGTCTCGAGGCAAATTTATCGGTGCAATTGGATCTCGAATCGGAGTTAGAACGGGTGAGTTATGGGCTGTTTAGGTCGGATAGCTTAGGTAGGGGTATTTTGGTCATTTGAACCCAATCGGTATCGATAAATTAGACCCTGCGGTGTGCAGCCAGGAGTTTTGAGCTGCACACCATCCGAGGCAAAGGAGAGAGGAGAGAGAGGGCGCCGTCGAGGAGGAGGAGCCGCCGGAGCCGAATTTTCGCGAGTTCATCGGTGTCGATAGGGGGAAGATCCTGCGCATCTTTTTCTTCCATTTTACTCCATCCGGTGAGTGGATTTAGGCTTTCTTTTCTCCAATTTTTGATTCATGTCACTGTTCTCACGTTTCTAGGATTTTCGTCGATTTTTGACGCGTTTTCTCATATTGGATCGGAAGTCGAATCGATCATTTCTTAATTAAATCATGTTGTTTATCTCTTTTGGAATAAAATATTATTTCCTTTTTTTTTCTACCCCTTTTCTGTTCACCTGGCCGGTCGGCATCGGCCGCGCCGGGAGGCGGCGCCCGGCGAGTAGCGGTGCTCGACGTGGCGTCGCTGCCACGCGCGGGTAGACGCACGAGGCGCTGCAACCCCCTCGTGGCACCAGCATTGGTGTCGGCATCGGCGCCAGCGTCGCTGGCGGCCGACGGCAGGCGGGGAAGGGGCGACGACAGCAGGTGGAGGGGAGGAGGAGATGAAGATGACCTAGGTGGGGAGATGAAATGGAGGGCTGAGATTGGTTTGGGTGAGATGGAGGGCTGGATTGAATTGGTTAGGATGAAGGGCTGAGATTTGATCTTGTGTGGATGTAAGGCTTAGATTGCATCATGTAGATGGAGGGATGAGATTTCATCGGGGTAGATGTAAGGCTGTGATTACATTATGTAGATGGAGAGCTGTGATTGCATCCGGTTAGATGGAGGACTGTGATTACATCTGGTTAGATGTAAGGCTGAGATTGCAACATGTTAAGTAGATGGAAGGCTGTGATTTGATCCTGTTTAAATGAAAGGCCGAGATTTCATTACCGAGTTATTGATTGTAACACTGTTATATTAGTTCGTAACAGTGATTTTTTAAATGAATTAAAATATATTTTTTATTATTCTAAATAATTATTTGGAGTCCTTAAAGTTAGCAAAAAAATTTATATTATATATGAATTTTCACCTAGTCGAAGTTCCAGATTCATTGGTTAGGTCTGTTTCGCCATCAGGCCTTCGTATTTTGAAAAAAATAGGTGGGTGTCGCCTCATTTTGCGTGCCAAGTTGAAAAATCATATTTTATTGGGTAAATACAAAAAAAACACGAACTTTGGACCTTTTTCTATTTTTAGCATAAACATTTTTCGTTAGCAAGAAAATATATAAACTTTCATTTTGTTATCACGTTTAGCACGCACCATCATTTTTGACGATTTTTGCTGATGTGTCACTTAACTGTGACGACGTGACATAAAAAAAGTCATGTAGAATAAATAATGCCACATAGATTATATTATTGACTAAAATATTGACCTATCTTCTAAATTGTCTTCTCCACCACATCTTCCTCCTCACCTCCTCTCTCTGATGGTCGCGGCACCCATTTCAAACCTTAAAACTTCGCCAATCTCAAACGAAATGTCACGCAAACCTGTCCGTCTGGACCACCTCTCAGAGAGGTCGCACCAGAGAGGTGGCAAGACGAGAGGTCGGCGGAGAGGACGCGCCGCTAGAGAGGCGGAGAGGAGGCGGAGCCAGAGAGGCCGCGCGATCACGCACGACCTCTCTGCCACACGCGGCCTCTCTGGCAGAGAGGAGGCGGAGCCAAAGATGATCGCGTGGAGAGGAGGCGGAGCCAGAGAGGCGGAGAGGTGTTCACCTCCTCTCCGCCTCTCTGGCTCCGCCTCCTCTTCGCCACTTTGGCAGAGAGGTCGTGCGATCACGCATGACCTCTCTGGCTCCGCCTCCTCTCTGCCTCTCTGGCAGAGAGGTCGAGCGACCTCTCTGGTGCGAGGTATTTACGCGCTGACCTCTCCGCCAGAGAGGTCGAGAGGCAGAGAGGTCATGCCTCCTCTCCACCAAATCGCCGACCTCGCGTGCAATCTCTCCGGCGGAGAGGTCTGCGACGGCGACGACGAGCTTCTACCCTGCGACGGCAACGAGCTCGTCCCCGACGACGACTCGTGGAGTGCAGTTAACGTCAACGTCTTTGAGAGGAAGGACCAAGTTATTAATAATAATATTTTTTAATAATAAAAATAATTAAAATAATAATCCATGTAGTATAAAATTTATCACCTCATCACTGTTAAGTGACACATCAGCAAAAATCATCAAAAATGACGGTGCGTGCTAAACGGAGTAACGGAATGAAAGTTGGTGTATTTTTTTGCTAACAGAAAAAGTTTATGCTAAAAATGAGAAAATGTCTAAAGTTCGTATTTTTTTTGGGTATTTACTCTATTTTATATATTTTTATGATTTGATCTGAGATGATTCATGGATATAGTAGTTAATGAGGTGAATTTTATCATAAATCAGTGATTTCTATGATGAGTTATTTTGATACCTGCGGGGAATAAACAGGTAGCGGGTACCCGTTTATTTCGCGAGTCGGGTAGCAGGTAGGCACCCCCCGTACCCGCCCTGCCCCATTGACATCCCGAATTTGTGCTGAGCATTCATGATTTATGAGCACTATTTCTACATATATCTGTATGTGATTGTAATGTATGGCAGGAGGAGGTGGAGGATGAGATATGCACTTGACATACCCTTTATTACTTGTTGATAGCTCATCTTCTTTATACTTATATACTTGCGTGTGTGGTGTTGTGATGTGCTTGTTGCATTTTCCGGAAGCCTCGCTGGTGAGGGGAGGGTATGCCCCAAAGAGACAGTGTTGGTCTTATTCCGAAAGTCCGACTGGTGAGGGAAGATCATACCCCAAAGAGACAGTTTGGAGACCTGAGCAGATGAGGAGAATGTATGCCCCAACAGGCTAGCTTGGAAGAGTCAGTGCCAGTGAGGGGAGGGCATGCCCCAAAGAGACAGCACTAAGCTGGGTGGTAGTTCGGCGGCCACCCGTCTACCTACCCTATGTGGCTATGTGGGACCAACGGGTCCGGGGAGTATGCATATGATTGAGGTGTTGCATCCTTCCTATTTTATCGCCATAGATATTTCATGCTTGTTGACGGATGTTGATTTCATGCATAGATATTTCATCCATAGATATATCGCCATTATTATTGTTGATGTTGATTTCAGCTAGGAGGATACCTGAGTCATTTTAATGTCTCTTTGAGTTGTTGAGTCATATTGACTCGGGTTGTGGTTTTCACATTTTATTTTTATTTTAGGAGTCTTATTTATTTATTTGAACTCCGTTTTAATAACTTGTTCAGTGTATCCATATTGAATTTTGGTTCGGTTTGGTTCGTGATGTCATGTCTATTCTTTCCAAAAAAAATTCCCACTGTTCAGGTTATTGTTGTTGTGTTTGAGTTGGGTTAGGCTTCAGGGTACGTGGCGTATCCTGGCTGGTCATATCGGGTTTGGGGTATGACAATACTATTCTGATTCCTGTCTGAGAGTTGGGGCCTTCTGGTTCGATTCGATGTCTCTCCTTATTTGATTTGACATCGACGGGGGGCGGACCTGCAAAAGATACTCTGTCGCTCAAGTCAGTGGAACTCTAAGGTGGAGGTAATAAAAATTGGAATTATATATGGTTACTTGGGGGTGCACCGTGTTTATATATATTTATTGTAGGTGGAGATGATGACGTAGACCTAAAATCTCGCGGTGAGGTTGCCCAGAATGGGTTAAGGTCGATCCCAAAGATGAGGGGCCTGTAATGACGTATCTCTTTTGATAAGGTAGGATGTAGGACGTGGGTATCCTTGTGTGGCCAGGTAGGGTCCCTGGGAAGAGCCGCTTAGTCTGGCTTGGGTCTAACTCAGGGGTGTAGTTGGATGGAAATCCTAGGATGGAGCCGCGCGGTTTGGTCCAGTAGTGATGGAGCGCTGTTGGATTTGATCCGATCGGGCCTAATAGTGCTAGTCCAGTCCATATACATAAACTAAAAACCCATATACAACGACAATAGCTTTTTATTATTAATAAGAGCATTTCTTATGCTAAATTAATCTATTATTTACTTGTGCAAGATGAAAAATGGTTGTGCTAGTTGATAAATCTTCACATGAAAAACTCATTAGGCATTGAATATATTTTATGTGTTCATGTACTCTTTGTTGTATTTTAAAATTTAATGTGTTGAATTCTCTTTTTTAACTTAGTGCTTTTGTTGTTCTTGACACTTATCTTGTTATTGTGAGTTTGAATTTCAATAAAACTTGTTAATTTATATTTTAGAAAGTTTCATGGATACTCGCAAATATCCGCGAGGATCCGTTCCCCAGGGCTGGTATCCATTTTCGATACTCGCGGGAAATTAAATGGACATGAGTATCATATATTCATATATCGCTGATGGGGCGATTGAGTAGCTAGCCGCGGGTACCCGCCCCACCCCATTGACATCCTTACGTGCAATGTGCTCAACCGCTCACCATCACCCATATTCGAATGATGGACCCCCAACACGAGGCCACGACTCTCTCTCTCTCTCTCACACACACATAACAAAAAAGAATAGAAAAACAAGCATTAAAAAATTGATGCATGGCACAATCGTTGGTTTAAAATTGACGCCCAAAACTTTTCGGCATTAGTATTTGACAAATCGGCGCTTGTAAGGCGCTGGTAAACATGAAATCGATTTAATTTTTGCCAATTTTTTTAAAAAAAATACAAATAAAAAAAATTAACCCCACGTTGATAAATAAAATTATTTTTAAAGTAGGTTTTACTTATTATAAATACAATATTTATAGTCTCACATCATTTTAAAAAAATTCTATTACTTTTGAATATTATAAATAGTTTGTGAAACTTGAATTTTTTTTATTAGGTAATAGAATACTAATAATAATCTCAAACATTATATTAATATAATATAATAAAAAATATTATATATTTTATAAATTAATAGTATAAATTTAAATTATATATATTATTAATTAAATTACAAATTTTAAAAAATAATTTAAATATCGACGCCTACTTATGGCGCCGGATTTTTGAATACCGGCGCCCAAAAAAAGTATTGTTCTGCATTTTCTTCCCCGAACACTATCTACTTTCAAACAGATTCTTTTAAGTGAGTTCGAATTTGTATTCCAATCCTAAAAAAGGATCGGTTTCTCTGTTAAAAAAGATTGATATCCTAACAACATCAAGTGTGCACCGCTGATTCGCGTCATGATCTTTCTCCTTCGTAGCTATCATGAGCCCGTGTACTGTCTACATGTGGTGTGTATCATTGATAACTAACCATGAAAACTAATATTTATTCTTTAACCATATACTTCAAAGTGGTTGTATTTTTTTAATTGTGAGAGAAAGATCGATCACTTCATGACAAAATGAAGCAACGAGTAATGAACCAAATCACCAATCTAGTGCATTATGCATGCCAAAGTTTACTGAGAAATTGTTCAAACATGTGTTTCATGTAACCATGTTGCTTTAGTCATCGTATGTTCAGTATTTTTTTTTTCTCACAAGTAAAATAATTATTCCATTGAAGAAATAAACAAACTCAGAATGATAAAATCATCTGTTCAATACAGGCAAATGACAAAACTACGATGCATTCTACGATGCACCCGGAGATTAATAAATTATTAATTAATAGAACCAGCTGAATAATGAATTCCTTTGCGGAAGGCTTACCCTTTGAGTAAGGCCTAGGATCACGTGCCTCATTTATTCTTTTTTGTTTGGTGAAACTAATTAATAAACATGTGTTTGAATACTTAATAAACATGTTATCTTCATCTATGACTTATCAAGGTCAGCTTGAATTTGAAGTGTTGGCTTCCCCTGTAAAAATAATTTAAAATGATAAAGGGGTTGTTAATTAGGGTCCGACCAAGCATTTTCATAAAGGTAAATAGATGCAGGAGATGATGCTTTTGAGACTGTCGTTAGCGTGAATTGTCCCAAAAAGTGCAGGTGAAGAGGAAGGAAAATGTTTTGATTTGATGGCTCCATTCTATGTCAGTAACACTTTTTTTTTCCCCATGTCAGTATCATTTCAATAGTTGGCAAGACTATGAGCATTTAATTCAGCCGCTTATGTATACCCTTTAGCTCACAAACAATATAAACTAAAACGATACTACTACATATGTTCAATTCTGTTATAATCAACTAAAATGTGATTTTTATACTTTATTTCACCCACCGTACAAGTGCTGGAAATATATATAATAAAGTTATCTAATTAGTGTTATTTTTTGTTCAGTACAAATTATACAAGATTATTTATAGATTAATTAGTAAGTTTATTTATTATAAGTACATAATGGCATAATGGCACAAATTAATCTATTGAAGGACCCATTCACCTTGCCTACATATCGCACATAATGTTATAGATAAGCGCTGCGACTAGATTAAAATAAATCTCATTTTTACGATGAAAAATTCTATAGAGATTGCCTTCTTATTGAATTCGAGCAAAAAAGGGATGTTGCTCATCCCCTCATCACAATCATATCAAAGGAGATTAAGGGGTACATGTTAACTGTGGATAGTATAATTGATGGTAATATATTGTATATTGTCTAAAAATTTAGGGTTAGTATAGTCATCTATTATGATTTTTTATTTTTGTTATATAAAAAAAAGAGGCACAAAAGAATATTTTCTTGGTTAAGGGATAAAATAATATTTTAAAGTGAATAATCAATGGACAGATATGCAAAAATTAGTGAATGGAGCAAATTTGAGGGTTAAAATATTTTGCCTAAATGTATTTTATTTCAAAATGTGTATTTGAATATTTGTACTATATTATATATTATGTTTTATGTTATAGATTTATGGATATAATGTTTGAACTAATATATATGTGATTTAGGTGTGCTTGTTGTTAAATTTTATTTCAACAAAGTTTTATATGTCTAGTTTATGTGAATATATATATATATATATATAGTTTTTTTAATTAACGCGTTGTAACCATGTCCAATGACATATTTTCAAGAATTATTTCGTGTCATGTCTCTTTGGTCGTGTTCATATCAATGTAACGTAGATCTCTATGTGTTTGCCTATAATATAAGTGTATCTCATCGTGGATGTAAATTTGAAGGTAAACTTGCATCATGTAAATTATAGGGATAAGGAGTTTTTTTGCCATTGAACTTTAGTAAAAGGTGTAAAAATGTCATCAGAAATTTATTTGAGCCCAATATATATACCTCCAAGTCATTAAAACTAGTGCGAAAATGTTCTTTTTGAGAAGGTAAAGTGACGTGGCAAATGGTGCTAACGACAATAAATGATAGCACGACACGTCATCAATGAGTTATAAAAAAAAGGGGATAAAGAGAGTTTTTACCCTTAAACTTTAGCAAAAAGCATGAAAATACTCCTAGAAATTTTTTTTAGCCCAATATGCCCCCAAACCACGAAAAATAGTGCGAAAATACCTTTTTGGGATGATAAAATGATGTGACAAACGATGCCAACGACAACCAATGAGAGCACGACATGTGATCAATGAGCTGTCAAAATGAGCATGACACAAGGGAGAAAATTTCCCTGTGTCAATCGCCTTTATTACTTAACCCGCGTGGCCGCTAGGGTCTCTGTTTCTCCACTTGACGCTCTCCCTTACCTGCAGACTGTTGACAACTCTAATCATCGTCGTCGTCAACCTGCGGACCGTCGTCGTCAACTCTAATCTCCTCTCGGGGCACGCACTCGGGTCATTGCCTAACGCGACAGCTCTCTCCGTCTCTCGGGTCATCGACTCGTCTCCGTCTCTCCGATTATTGATAGCTCTCTCCCACGCGATTGGACATGAAAGCCACGCGATCGGACATGAAAGGTGATAGAAGTTTAAACATAATTAATAATCTCTCTCTCTCCGGTCGAAACCCTAGTCGTCGGCTAGGGTTTTGGCCGGGATTAAAGGGGAGACCGAAACCCTAGCATACTTGTATCTAGTTCTTTGATTGGCATTGCTATGTTCTTACTTGCTCTGCATGCATTTGATCGGCATTGCTATGTTCTCATTTGATCGGCATTGACCAGTTCATTCAATTTTTATTCTATTTAACTTGAGTAACCATCCTATTTTCTGACACAACCCTTATCATATCTAATACTAGTGCCCAATTGAACCGGTTGAATCAGACAACATGATATTAAAAAACACTGATTTATAGTTGAAGCTTCAAATTAAGCATAATGACGTGGAGCATTGTAAAGTGTTTATGCTTGCTTAGCATTTATTTTACTTGCACTTATCTTGTTAATTATATACTTATTGTCACTCTAGTGTCTAAACTACACAATTCACTTTAAAAGTTTCATTTGTTAAGCAACTTGAAAAATTTAGAAACACACTATTCATTTAACCCCCACTTACGTTGAATAGTCTTATTAGGTGATATCTTTCATCTTTAATACACTTAAGTAATTGTAGCTTTTTTAGACTTTCTAGCTAGTTAAATATATATATTGAAAGTATAATTAGGGCATTTTAGGGAAAAGGAGATTATGCATTTCTGAAAAAGTAGTATATTCCTTTTTGTTTTGAATGGAATTTACAGGTAACTGATCACTTAATTTCTTCCAGTATATATTTTGACAAAAATTAGATGCCCACTGCTTTGTCTGTTGAGATTTCTTGATATATATATAGGTTGTCTCTATGAGTTAGCTGTGGAGAAATAGCATATGGATACATGAATATGGTTCTCTATGACAAAAATCTAAGAACTAATTTAGTAACTTTCAGAAACCAAGTGGTTGAATTTTGATACATGAATTCCAATCAGAATATATCTATTACTAAAATAGCATCATTACAGGAGACCCTAACTGGTCCAACAGGATAAGCTAAACCTAATTTGGACTTTCCTCCTGAGATAGAAGCCAGTCAACTAATAGTGTTTTCCCCCCCTCTTTCTCCTACATCTGCTATTGATCCTAATTGGCAAGCTGTGGCAGATCTTGGATCAGTGCATGCTGGAACAAAGTCCAGATTTCCATCTAATTAAACTGGCATGATGATTTCTCGAGTTGTACGCTTCCATAGATCCCTGTTGTTAATTTGTAATATCCTAGATATTATATTTGATTTTTGTTATTATTTATAATTATCAGTCTAGCGGACTAATTCGAGGTCGAGCCGAGTCGACTCATGGTCCGGTGCGATTGATGCTTGATAATTTATAATAATATAGTTTGATTAATTATATTATATTGCATATGATTGATGCTTGTATTTAGCATAAGATTAGTTTGGGTTGAGGAGTTAGCAGGTTTGGATCCGATTTTGAGGCAGATGCGGGTTAAAGAATGTTAGGGTTGGATGAGATGGGGAAGGGACTATAAAATCCCCCCCTAGGGCTAGGCGGCTCCCAATTGGAGCCGCACAAGCCGCCTAGAGAGAAGAGAGGAGCCGCCGCCCCTCCCTTCCCTCTCTTGGAGCCGCCGAGCCTTCCTCTCTCCCTTCCTTTTCCTTGGAAGCTAAGCCGCCGGCTTGGTAGAGCCGCCACACCCTTTGAGGCTGGATTTGGAGGCGTCCGATTGGGAATTTCTTCGATTTCTTCTTTCTAATCATGTGAGTGGATCTTTCCTCCCTCTTTTTCTTGAATTTCTTATGTTCTTGAGCTGTTCTTGAAATCGAGATGTTCTTGTGAGTTTTTTCCATCGAATCTCGAGTTCTTGTCATTTTCTTTTGTTGCCATGGAAGAGGAGGCCCGAAGACCCCCCTATAGGGCTCGGTAGCCCTAGAATTACCCTAGGGGTGCTCGGCCAAGGAGGGAATTGGGTCGTCCTCAAAGTGTTCGATGAAATGCCTAAGAGAGGTTCTTGATGTTTTCTTTAAGATCTAAGCTTTGGATTAATTTTCTTAATTAAGTTCCTTTGATGCCAATGCATGATTTGTATCTTGATATATAAATTTCAGCTTATGAATCTATGTTTCCATGTGGGAAGATTAATCTTGATAACATGTAGGGATTCTTGATTTAAAGCTTGAGTCTTGATCTTAAGATGATGTAGATGTATGCTAGGTCTTGATTAGAAATTATGATTTAATTTTTGTATGATTGACTTGATGTTATAAATATGTGGTGATGATAATTTGAAATTTATTTACTGAGATTTGTTAATTACCTTAACATGCTGAAAACTCAACTTGCTGAAATTTTATGCTGAAATTATTAATTCCATGCTGATTTTGTAATCTTTGTTGTGGTGTGTATGGTTTACTGAATATAATCGTGTAACCTATTGTTTTGACCAGAAAACTTAGTTTGGAACCTTAGGATACACTTGAAAAGTCGGATTCGACTTGGGTGCACCAGTTTTGGGCTCAACAGTAAACTGAAAACAAAATCCTATTTTTGGCAAACGAAAATTTTAATTGTATAATTCAAATTCAAGTGAAAACATAAACTGTTAAGATCCAATAAATTAAATTATATGCATGAAATAAAACCTCATGGGTTTATGATATTACGGGTCTAGGAGTTGGGATCGGGCATTGAGTGTTGTGATGTTTCCTAATAAAGACATCCCTAAGACACCGTAGAAGACACTTGACTTAGGTCTTGTTAGCGTCATATCATTACTAGAATTGTGGTCATCAGCGACGGCTGATACCGTGGCTGAACCGTCGATGATGAATATCACGGATGACGCCAACCGTGGAAAACAACCGTCGCTGATTTGTTCGTCTCAGATGTGTTGTGACGGCCACGCACGACCGTCACACGTAATTATCAGCGACAGCCTCGTGGGCTGTCGCTGATTTAAAAACATCAGTGACGGCTCTGGGGCTGTCACTGATACCAGCACATCAGCCTCGGCTCACAACCGTCGGTGATACTATTAGCAACTGTGATATTTGGTCCTGCCGAGGGCATCAACCATTTACGATAGGCTTTCAGCCACGGCTTAGTGATGGGTCACCGTGGGTAAACCGTGGCTAAAGATGTTATCCTATAACTGAAAAAACTAAAAAAATTGTAAATTCCTGTATACAATGATATATCGACTACAACCTATTTTCAATCACATATTATAATCAGAAAACATCATACACATGCATTTGAAACCAAACATACAAGTTTTACATAAATATCATCAATCTCACCCTCAAATCGGAGGCAAACAATTATCAAAATATCATCTATATCAAGTATCAAAATATAAATAAAATACAATTAATCAAAATCTCACGACGGCGGTGGCGGTGGTGGAGGCGGTGGAGTCGACAACGATTGGGTCGGGAGCATCGATTGGGTCAAGGAGGACGACGGCTGCGACATCATAGGTAGAAGGCCGGACTGAGACGCAATTTGAGTGAGAAGTGTCTGCATGTTCTGGATCGTCTGTCTCAACTCGTCATTTGACCGTCTCTGCTCCTGCATCTGCTCCTCCATCGTCAGCCTCTGCTCCTGCATTCCTCTTCTCCATCGCATGTCTCTATTGGGTGAGCTCCAACTCCATGGCCGCTATCCGTCTCTGGTCTTGCGCTCGGGATGACGAGGGCCGCTCACCCGCAGTCAGAGAGATCGGTGCCCCAAGTGGCCCGAGCACGGCGTGTGCATGGCCACTATTTGCAAAGCCATAAATACAGCTGTGCTCCCAGCCACCTGCGGCCTCCAGCCAAGCTCCTGCGTCGAACTCCTCCGGTGTCCCTCCACGCTCGATCACAGTCCTTGAATAAGTTTCCTACACGTGTTTATATTTTAAATATATATAAACTATAAATAAAAATTGTGTAAATCAAATAGACATATAAATACTTACCATTATGATCGAGGCTCTGTTATCAACGTAGTTCCTCGCTCCTCGTCGACGACGATGGGTGCGCTCAAATACCTCCATCATCGACGGCCGTTGGACAGTGCCGTCCTCCGTCACACGCATCTTACATTAGAAAACAAATACATTAGTATCATTATACACAATATATAATTTAATTAAAAGTAAGAAAATTATACATACCATACGACGCTCATGCACCGCAAAAGACACTGAGCCACCAGTGTGGCGCGCCCTTGTGCCGTCCCCTCGGACATGCGATTTCTCGACGCAGCCCAGGAGACCTCCTGCAACTCTGGAGTGTCCCACCGCTCAACAAGCTGGTCCCACACAGGGCCAGGAATCCACACGGGGGCATGTCCCCGAGTTTGCCCTATCTGTGTGGCCCCCAGCCTTCTCATCACGGTCTGACGAGCCTGCTGAAGTAGCCCGTTATAGCGAGCGCGGGCAACACGCTCCCATGCAGCCTCCACAAGAGTGGTATGGTCCTCAGGCCACGTATAATGACCCTGCAAACAAAAAATATTATTACCGATCAATATTTAACATTAACATTAATTTAATAAATATATACTTACCGTGAACTCTCGCCATAATAAATCTATATGCTCACGGGGCACGAGAGACCATGTAGGCCACGCCCCGTGCATAAACTTTCGATTCGTCCCCGCTATCGTGCGGGGGACGTCCTCCTGCTCAAATCTGCACCAAATATAAATTCATATTATGATATTTTGAATTATAAATAAATTATAAGAAATAATTAATGCATATACTTACCTTCTTCCGCGCACAGTAACTGCTCTGGGTAATTCTCTCTCAGGTGGCGAAGGGAGAATTCTGTTAGGCCCTCGTGGCCTACGTCTCAATGTCGACGGGCCTGGATCGGCTGAAGGGATGGTGACCATATCAGGTGGGGGGATGGTGGCCGGAGGTGGGAGGATGGTGGTGGAAGACGAAGGGTCAGTGGGTACAGGTGGGGCGGGTGGTAATCGTCGAGGGGTCCTACGAGGAATGCCTCCTCGAGAACTGATATCTCGAACCATAGCTGTAAAAATTTAATATAATTAGATTATATATAATAGATTAATAGATATATTTAATAATTGAATATATACTTAACATTTACAATTATTCATCATCGTCATTATCATCATCCGTGTGATACTCTTCTTCTTGTTCTTCTGTATCTGAATCTTGAAATTCTTCTTCGTCTCCCTTATCTTCGTTCTGTCCTTCCTCAACTTCATTATCGTCCTCATCAACGTATTTTATTTCCAATTGAACTAACTCTGTGTCATCATCCTCGAGTATTGGACTAACTCGTTCCGCTTCGGAAGGATCTTCTTCTTGACAGAAGTCATATGCTAGCTCATTATCTCCAACTATCGGGTAAATTTTTTCTCTGGCTTTAGTCTTACAAACTACATGCCAATCTGCCCTGTCTTTCTTTCGAGATGAATACTACATATAATATACTTGTTCAGCTTGAGATGCCAATATCAATGGCTCATTTGAAGCCAATTTTGATTTGTAATTGACCTCGACCAGCTGTCTATACTTTGGATGAACTCTCATGCCCCTATCGCTTGTATCAAACCAATGACATTTAAAAATGGCAACTGATTTACATCCGAAAAATTGTAATTCAATGACTTCTTCCAATAGTCCATAAAAGTCAACATCACATTCAGCATACGTTGTCCGTTTGACGCAGACCCCGGCATTCATAGTCTTTTTTGTAGATGAATATTCAAGTGTGTGAAATTTATATCCATTGACAAAATAACCATTATAACATTGTACAAGTCGTGCCGGTCCGCTAGCAAACTCAAAGATTTGATTATCTATTTCGCCTTTGTGTTCTGTGCTGTAAGCTTGAAACCAATTAGGGAACTCACGATTCCGTAATTTTTCTAATTCCTCATCACTGTAAATTGAGTATCTTGTCACCATCTCAATGTCAAATATTTCAATGAACTTCTCAATCTCTGGACGATTTAGTAAAACGTACAAGTAGGCCAAATGGTACACTTCATCGTTTAAGAATCGAGACGAACGAGAACCCAAAGCATGACCGGGGTAACAAAAGATATTTAAACAACCATCTGATGGTCGAGCTCCCTCATCGTCATTCTGTGGAACATGATTAAGTCTTGTCTTGATGGTTGATTCAAAATAAAATGAGCAAAAAGTTGAAATTTCTTGAATTATATATGCTTCTGATATGGAACCTTCAAATGCGGCGGTGTTCTTTACTTTTTTCTTCAGACGATTCATGTATCTTTCAAATAAGTACATCCATCGGTATTGAACGGGGCCACCAACTCGTGCCTCGTATGCCAAATGTATCGGTAGATGCTCCATCGAGTCAAAAAATGCAGGAGGAAAAAACTGCTTCAGCTTGCATATGATTTCAACAATATTATTTTCAAGTACTGTCATATCTTCGACTTGAAGTACATTTGCACAAATGTTTCTGAAAAACATACTTAACTCTGTCAACGGACCCTAAATCTTATCATGTAGATGAACTCGAAATGCAACCGGAAGCAATCTCTGCATGAATACATGACAATCGTGGCTCTTCATCCCCAATATTTTGCATTCATCGACGTTTACACATTGAGATAAGTTTGAGGCATATCCATCGGGTAATTTGAGTTCTTTGATCCATTGATACACATCTTTCATCTGTTGTTTATTTAACACATATGGCGCCCTTGGCTTATGAAATCGTCCGTTAACCTTTTGCAACTCTAACTCAGGCCTCTTACAAAGTATTTTTACATCATGTCGGGCATTCACATTATCTTTAGTTTTGTCGGAAATATCCATCACTGTGTTAAAAATATTATCAAACATATTTTTTTCAATGTGCATGACGTCCAAATTATGCCGAATCAGTAATGAACTCCAATACCGCAATTCCCAAAAAATACTTTTCTTCACCAAGTTATGTGTTTGACCAAAGCCTGCGATTCTTACATTCGACCAAAAGTAATATGATAAATTTATGGTGGCTCATCTCTTTCGAGTCTACCTATGATAAATTTGTCATGATTCCTTCGATATTGATGGTTAGACGGTAGGAACCGGCGATGACAATCAAAGAAGGAAATTTTCCGACCATTCTCAAGACTGAAAGATTTTGAGTATTCCAAGAAATACAGGCAAGAGAGTCGACCATGCGTGCTCCAACTAGACAACATGCCATATGCCGAGAAATCATTGATTGTCCACAATATAGCAGCTCGTAAAGTGAAGTTTTGCTTCCGGTAACATTAATAAGTGATAACTCCCTCGGCCGAAAATGTTATGAGTTCATCAATTAGGGGACAGAGGAATATGTCAATTTCTTTGCGAGGACCCTTAGGACCCGGAATAATCATCGAAAGATACATAAATTCATCTTTCATACACATTGAGGGTGGCAAATTATAAATTGTTAACAACACTGGCCATATTGAATACGGAGTTGTCGAATTACCAAACGGATTAAAACCATCTGTGCACAATCCCAACCTAATATTTCTAGTCTCCCCAGCAAATGATGGATAACACCTATCCAAATGTTTCTATGCTTCACTATCGGATGGATGAGTCATTACTGTATCATCACGACTTCTTGCACGCCAACTCATATAGGGGGCAGTCTTTTCCGACATGAATAACCTTTGAAGCCTCGGTGTCAGTGGAAAATACCGAAGCACCTTAAAGGGAATATTTTTTTGTCAGACCGATTTCTTCTCCTTGTAACGAGGATGTTCACATACCGGGCATTGTTCTAACTGTGCATTTTCTTTATAATATAAAATGTAGTTATTTGGGCACGCGTGTATCTTTTCGTACCCAAGCCCTAATTTCCTCATCAACTTTTTTGTCTTATAAAAGGTTGGCTCAAACTTGTTATTTGGAGGTAGCATACCACTGATAAAGCCTGCAATCCGATCAAACGCAACTCCGTTGATATTACAATCGGACTTGATGTTCAGGAGTTGTGTCATTGTCAAAAATCTTGTATAATTAGGACAATTCTCACACAAAGATTCATCGGCAGCTTTCAACATCTCGTAAAATTATGCAGCCTCCTTATTCGGCAATTCAATCTATATCTCAGGTTGTTCTTCAGTGACTTCAACTATCATAGTATCTGGTGGTACTACCGTCTCAGTAACTGACTCAATATTATCATTTAAATGGAATTGTCCTCCAAGACTATCCAGAATCATTGTTCTATAAGGATTAGGTGGATTGGAAGAAGAAACATCAGCAGAAGAAGATTCAGCATGAGTTTGGACAACAGGATTGCTCGACGTCCCGACTTGACGTGACTCACCGTGACAATTCCATATAAAATATCTTGGTGTGAATCATTTTGTATACAGATGCAGTGTGACAGTTTCTCGGTCCAAAAATCTTATGTTTGAACATTTTCAGCACGGGCATCGGATTTTATCACCACTAAGGAATTTTTCATTCGAGTAGGCAAAATTTAAGAAGTAAGTTACGCTTATTCCAAATTCGTCCATTATAGCTCTACGATGAATTCGTCGGTACATCCAACTTCGATCGCCCGACATATTCTGTCAAAAAGTTTGTAATATCTTTAGATAATGTCTTTAGGTGGGATGATCCTATTCCATTCGGAATTCATGTTATTCATATTGAACTTAGTATTTTTTTTAGTCATTAACTTCATTCTAAATTTCAGCAGCATCTCCCTATAGTTCTCCGAATACGCATATCATCTGGGCGCGTATCGGAGAACAAGGGAGATACAAGCCAAAATTTAAAAATGAAGTTAATGACTAAAAAAAATAAACTAAGTGCAATATAAATAACTATGCTCCCAAATTGTCCAATTAGGGATAATTCAAGGGTTGTACGTCGTATAAAATATCATTAACTTCGTTTACACGAACATACAATCCCTGAACGGATCTAAGGTTTTGCAAAATTAAAACTTGACTTGTCGATCGTACGTGAAACGTATCAACTCATCTTGATTTTTTTCTAACTTTATGGATGCCGGTTGATCATCCATAGTGGACGATTCCGCACGAGTCCAAAGTGGACGATTTCGGCACGAGTCCATCCATTGTGGACGATTCCACGCGAGTCCAAAGTGGATGATTCCGGCATGACTCCATCCATTGTGGACGATTCCGCGTGAGTCCAAAGTGGACGATTCCGCATAATTCCAAAGTGGATGATTCCACGTGAGTCCAAAGTAGACGATTCCGACACGAGTCCACCAAGGACGATTTGACCACAAGTCCAAAGTGGACGATTCCGCGCAAGTCCAGAGTGGATGATTCCGGCATGAGTCCATCCATTGTGGACGATTCCGCGCGAGTCCAAAGTGGATGATTCCGCGCGACTAATTAATTAATATTAAACTAATAATTAACCTAATTAACAATTAATTTCTAATTATTAATATTTAATTTATAAAAATTAATAATAAATAATTAAAAAAACTAATCAAACTATGATTAGGGTTATTAAACCCTAATCACGGTTTGATTAGGGGTTAATTACCTTAATCAAGTAATTGATTAGGGTAATTAAACCCTAATCAAGCAGTAGCCGGCATCACTGCCGCCTATTGCTCATCGGCATTGGGGCCGATGGTAATCGGTCCCAATGCGGCGTTGGGGCCGATGGTAATCGGTCCCAATGCGGCGTTGGGGCCGATGGTAATCGGTCCCAATGCGGCGTTGGGCGGGTTGAGGTCGGCGCTGAGATGAACGCCGGGTCGACGCCGACGCGGAGAGGCAACGCGGGCGGAAAGGGCGGCGTTGTGGGGATTTAACGGAGGAGGAGAGGAAGCAAGCATACCGAAAGGTTCACCGGTGGCGATTGATGGCGGCGGCAACATGCAATGACTCCCCAGCAACTCGGCGGCGATGGACGGCAGCGACAGCGGCGAGTGGAGATGGAAGAGGAAGGGTCGGGCACGAACGTAAATAAAAAAGATTTTCACCGACGGCGCGTTGGCCGTCGGAACACCGTGGATATGTAACTTTATTATCACCGATGGCTCGCAGAGCTGTCGGTTAAGAGAGTTATATGTTCGCGCTGCATTCGTAGCATTAAATAATAAGTGACGGTCGTAGCCAGCCGTGGCTAATGACTTACGCATATCACCGACGGTGTAGCGTAGCCGTCGCTACTAACCTATTTTATTTTGCACCCCCGGTTACTCTCATCACCAATGGCTACGAGGCCCCCGCTAAACCGTGGCTACTAACCCATTTTAATTCGCATGTCGTGCACACCATGATCTATGAGCGATGGCTTTGTGCGGTCGTATGCGAGCCGCGGCTAATTTAGTTACATCAGCCACGGCCGACTAGGCCGATGCAAAGCCGTGACTTATTCTGACGGCTCTGGCAACCGTCGCTGATCCCCGTTGCTGATGTGGTATATTCTAGTAGTGTATCTTTATAAATGACGGAGAGTCTCGGATAGGAGTCGGATTGCGGGCTTGGCCCGGAAGGTTGGATGGTTAATTCCCAACCTGTGTTTAAGGAACAAGTTCGGATGGGCAAATCTCGATTGTTCCTGTGTTTCTTCTGGAACAAGTTCGGACGGGCAAATCCCGATTGTTCCCAAGTTTCTATATTTTAAGGAATAAGTTCGGATGGGTGAATCCCGATTATTCCTGCGCTATCTTTAAGGAACAAGTTTGGATGAGCGAATCCCGATTGTTCATGCGTTTCTCGTGGAACAAGTTTGGACGAGCAAATCTCGATTGTTCTCGAGTTGCTTTATTTAAGGAATAAGTTCATATGGGTGAATCCCGATTATTCGCGCGCTTTATCTAAGGGTTCTATTATAGGATAAGCTTGTTGATGAAATGGGCACACTAGAAGGGGGGTGAATAGTGTGTTATCTAAATCTTTCATCTAATTCCGATTTTAATCGTTTACTTAATTACTTAGGCAAGTTGCAATTTATCAACTAAATGCGAAAGCAATAATAAAGCAATTTAGCATACACAAAGATACCAATGCTAACACAATGATTTATAGTGATTCGGCCCCAATGCCTACTCCACTACCTAAGCACATCGCTTAGAATTTCCAAACTAGTTTAACTAAATTAATTAGTTTTCTTACAATGAGGACTTTACATCGGAAAGTCTCCGCTCTCAAACCGAAGGCACTTCCACACCCGAAAGTATCATGCCTTCCTACCGAGAGCACTCTCCCACCTCAACCTAAGGACAACTCAACTAATTCTAGTAAACTAAGTTTACAATGGTGGATTTAAGCCATAACACCAAGGCTACCACCAACTCAATCAACCTAGCACTCTAAGTTTACACAAGTTCAATTACAATGAAATAAACAACAAAATACAATAATAAATAGAGCAATAAATCAAACAATAAAGTACCACCATTTTTACCCAAGGAACAATTACCACCATTTTTGTGTCAAGAAAATGTCTAGGTCATATAGCTCTCTAAGGAGCTCACTAGGCTTAGTGAATTTCAGGGCGATTTCCAGGTTTTTATGTTTTAGGGTTCGGGATTGGTTTTTGGGTTTCTTAGCATTATCATGAGGATTTACAATTTATAAAGACACCCTAAACTCTATCTTCCCGAAGAATCCCGAGCAACGACAAGCGTCCTTGCCGATTTCTCCAATTTCTCTGATTTTCTTGATCGAGGACGTCGAGCGCTAACCGACTTGGAACCTGAAAGATTTCTCAATGAAATATTAGTTCCATATTTGTTATCATCAAAACCGATATTAAGACTAAGGTTGAAAACCTTAGGCCAACAAAGCTCGGATGGGCTAATCCCGATTATCCTCATAACCCTTGAGTATTATGTGTTACCTTAGGGCACGAATAGGCTGAGGCATGTTGTACTTCACTACTAAGTGAATTGGTTTGCCGTTGGGCATGTGATGGCAAGATGGCCTGTTAACTAGTCATATCACTTGATGCATTACCCATGTATGAGACATGGTCATTTTATTATGTTATCTATGTGGTTGATTTTTATGTTGGGGGTTGGTAGAATCGCTCACTGAGTTCTTTTGAAGTCACCCGTTGTTTTTTTTTTTAGAGCCTGACCAGTGAGGTGGGCTGGAGCACTTGGTGCAGCTGGAGGGCAGAGAAGTCACATTGATCTCATAGCAGTCCTAGTTAGGGGTCGTAGTCGAGTCTTTGTAGTTTGTCATGCACTTGTATTTTGGTATTTTGGAACTGTAGTCCCTTGGGGACATTAATGTCATGTCATGTCTTCAGATTTCATTTGTTAAGTAAACTATTGAATTTGATTTATTTATTTTCGTACTTTAAATACTTTGCTAAAAATCTTACTTCTTAAATGGAAATCTGTTTGTTTTCTCGTTCATAATGAAAATGCTATTCTTTTCGCTATGTTTATTTATGAGTTGGCATGTGCATGGGTTAGGCTGCGGGGTATAGGCACGTATACCCTGGTCGGTCACGTGACCCTGAGTTGGAGTGTGACATAATTTTTTCATCTAATTAAATTGTCTTTTTTTTCCAGCTAATTAATCTCTAATGGAATTGCTCTATAGACCCGTTTAAAATATTATTCTAGCCAAATAGATCCTCCTCCATGATCACTCTATCTCTACTGTTCTATTATTCTAGCCATATAGATCCTCCTCCTTCGTGATCACTCTATCTCTACTGTTCTACCTCCTGACCCCCTCAACTTACTATTTTCAGTTTATGGATAAGTTTGATTATTTGATTCTGATAGGTTCTTTCTCTGATTATTAATTATGAATTACTACAGTGTCTTTAATTATTAGTTATACAATATTTTTTAAAATATTTCAGTCATCATAGTTGTATCATTGACCAGCTTATACCAAATCTCGTCCTAGCAATGATCAAACTGAAGAAGCAATAAGACAGAGGTATGCATCTTGTTTAGTTTGCTATTGTTTAGTATAACAATGTCTTATATTCCATTTTAAGGAATTTTTGTTCTTTAAGAGATCTCTGTATACGAAGTTGTTATATAGTTAATCAGTATGATATGACATATCATTCAACTTAATTTTACTTGTTATCTAATTTTACTTGTTATTTTAGATGCATGGTCTTTGAATTTTATTTTCTTGTTTACCACTAAAACAATATGTAAACAGTATGAAAAATCTTGATTTGATGAAATTGTGTTGCCTTTGAGTTTAAATAGATTATGCTCTAATTTATGAAAAATTCTTCCATTGAAAATTCTGATCTAGTTAGAATTTTGAGTATGCGTTGTTCTGTTATAATTATTATTGTCATTAATTTTAGGATTGAAATTGAAAATAATATTATGATTCGCGAGTTGATAAAGTAAGATGAACTTATCAACCGTTGAATCATAATATTTCACTAATAATATTATTATATATCATACATTTAACATTATTTATATTGTATTTAATTTGGTTTAGTATTTAAGTTTCTTCATAAAATTTCTTTATTTTACTACAAATTTTTATTTTTTAAAAAAATACAAAATCTAAAATGAAATCTATATATAACGATTATAAATTAGTTTTGGTGAAATTGGACGTGGGATTCTTCGAGGTGTTAAAAGGTTTTTTGTGTAATTTTTTTAAAGGAAAAAAGAGTCTGGTGAAATCGGATACAAAATTATTGGATAAAGTGAGAGTTTTGATATATTCTAAAAAATCATTTGTCTTCAAGGATTATAATTGTTATGAATCTCAAGGTTTGAGATAGATTAGGGAGAAAGATTAAATGTTGGGATAGATTTGTTACAAGAATTGAAATATTTTAGATCCGTTCGAAGATCGTATCATCATCTATAAGAAGTACAAAACTTATAGATTCTTTACGATTTTTGAATTATCCCTAATTGGACAGTTTAGGATCAAAATTATTCTATTTGTAGTTAAATAATTTTCTTAACATTCAATTCGATTAGAAATTCTAGCAGATATCCCTTGTTCTCCAAGTATGCGCCCAGATGATATGCGTACTTGGAGAAGTGTAGGGAAATGATGCCATAATTTTGATTGAAATTGAATGTTAAAAAGAATATTTAAATGCAATTAGAATAATTTGATTCTCGAATGGAATAGGGCCTCCCTACCTATGAAGAGTTCAAAAGAAGTGATTGTTGTGATATATCACGTATAGAATCATGACGGAAGATCGTAGTTGGATGTACCGTGGAGGTTTACTTGAAGAATTCAAGAATGGTATTCAGAAATTTTTGAACTTCTCTTATTCAAATCCACAATTTGTCAGTGTTGACAAAATCAGTTGTCCGTGTCGTCTGTGTGTCAACTTGTTTTCACCTATACATAAATGGTTTCATGAATCGTTACCATCAATGGATTTCACAAGAGGAGTCATTCATAGACATGCCATCGTATGAATTGGGAGGTCAGTCGTCTGATCTTCGTCCGCAACTCATACGACATCTGTTGTGCAGCCGTATCGAAATATATATGGTTTTGGACGCTCTAGGTGGCCGTGAATTCTAAAGATTGCCAATGCCTCACACAAAATTAGAAGGTCAGTCGTCAAGTACTAAAGCGGCAATGAATACAGAGTGTGAGCCACAAGTACAACTAGAAATTCAAATAGAGTTATCAAATCCAGAAGCAGCATAGTTTTACGGTTTTATTGAAAGCTATAGATGAACCATTATATGAAGACTGTGATGAATATTCAAAGTTGTCAGTAATGACTCAAATGTTAAATATTAAGTCTAACTGCAACATAATCGAGATAGCATATAATTGGTTTTTCGAAATTTTTCACAAAGCGTTGCCTAAAAATAACAAACTAAAGGACAATTTGTATAAGACGAAAAAGATGATGCAGAGACGTGGTCCAGGGTATCAGAAAATTCATGCACGTAACAATTGCATTCTCTATTACCGTGGATACGCATACTTGACCCAGTGTTCAACATGTAAACATCCATGGTACAAAGAGAAATATTTGAGTAGGCAGAAAGATATACCGTTTAATGTTCTTCGGTATTTCTCGATAATTCCCAGATTGAAGCGGTTGTTCATGTCTAAAAAAATAGCCCAACATATGATATGGAATGCTAAGAGTCGTGACCCGAATGTTATTACTCACCCTTCTGACAGTGAAGCATGAAAACATCTTGATCGATGTTATCCATCGTTTGCAAGTGATCCTAGAAATATCAAACTAGGCTTATGTACTAATGGGTTCAATTCATTTGGTCAATCATCCACTTCATATTCTGTTTGGCCAATGCTCCTCACAGTCTACAATTTGCCGCCGTCGATGTGCATGAAAGATGATTTCATATTTTTGAGTATGGTAATACCAGGACCAAGGGGACTAAGAAAAGAATTGGATGTGTTCCTTTGACCGTTAATTGATGATTTGAAGAACTTGTGGGACAACGGAGTCATCACTTAAGATATTCATCAAAAAAAGAATTTCAACTTGAGGGTTGCATTGTTGTGGACAATTAGTGACTTCCCGACATATGCTATGTTGTCTGTTTGGAGCACACACGGGAGGCTTGGTTGTCCATATTGTATGGAACGAACAAAATCATTCAATCTTCGGCATAGACGAAAGATTTCATACTTTGACTCTCATCGTCAATTTTTGCCACTTGATCATCCATCACTACTAGAATATACCACATCAGCCACGGGCATCACCAACGGCCGCCTCGGCCGTCAGAATCAGTCACCACTTTTCGACGGCTGTAGCGACCGTAGCTGATGTAACCAAATTAGCCGTGATTCACAAACGGCCGCTTACAACCGTCGCTCATAGTTGATGGCGTGATGGGTTGCGAAATAAAATAAGTTATTAGCCACGGCTTAGCGAGGGCACGAGAGCCATTGGTGATATGGATAAGTCATTAGCCACGGCTAGAAGCGGCCGTCGCTTATTAATTAATGGCACAAACGTAGCACGAAAACTAAAACACTATGAACCAACGGCTTAGAGAGGGTGAGCCGTCGGAGATATTAAAATTACGAATCCATGGTTTTTCGACGGCTAGCGAGCCGTGGGCGAAAATAGTTTTTACTTGTGTTTGCACCCGACCCTTCCTCTTTCCCCCGCTCTCTTCTTTCCTTGCCGTTGCCGACGATTTGTCGCCGCCGATCATCACCGCGCCGCACCCTCGCCGTGCCGCCTGCTCCCTCGCCCTCACCGCGTCGCCTCCCCAGCCCTCTCCCCCTCTCTCTCGCCCAGACCGTCGCCCCTCTCCTGACCCCCTCGATCTCTGTCGCCCACGCGCGCCACTGCCGATCTGCTCTCTCGCCCTCGCCGCCGATCCCTCTCCCCTCTCCGCCACCACCAAGTGAGTTCATCCCCCTCCCCTCTCCGATCCGGCACCTGTAATTGGACAATTTGGGAGCATAGTTATTTATATTGCACTAAGTTTATTTTTTTAGTCATTAACTTCATTTTTAAATTTTGGCTTGTATCTCCCTTGTTCTCCGATACGCGCCCAGATGATATGCATATTAGGAGAACTATAGAGAGATGCTGCCGAAATTTAGAATGCAGTTAATGACTAAAAAAAAAACTAAGTTCAATATGAATAACATGAATTCCGAATGGAATAGGACCATCCCACCTAAAGACATTACCTAAAGATATTGCAAACTTTTTGACAGAACATGTCGGGCGATCGAAGTTGGATGTACCGACGAATTCATCGTAGAGCTATAATGGACGAATTTCGAATAGGCGTAACTTACTTCTTAAATTTCGCCTACTCAAATGAAAAATTCTTTAGTGGTGATAAAATCCGGTGTCCGTGCCGAAAATATTCGAACATAAGATTTTTGGACCGAGAAACTGTCACACTGCATCTGTATACAAAATGATTCACACCAAGATATTTTGTATGGAATTGTCACGGGGAGTCACGTCAAGTCGGGACGTCGAGCAATCCTGTTGTCCAAACTCATGCTGAATCTTCTTCTGCTGATGTTTCTTCTTCCAATCCACCTAATCCTTATAGAACAATGATTCTGGATAGTCTTGAAGGACAATTCCATTTAAATGATAATATTGAGTCAGTTACTGAGACGGTAGTACCACCAGGTATTATGATAGTTGAAGTCACTAAAGAACAACCTGAGATATAGATTGAATTGCCGAATAAGGAGGCTGCATAATTTTACGAGATGTTGAAAGCTGCCGAAGAATCTTTGTATGAGAATTGTCCTAATTATACAAGATTTTCGGCAATGACACAACTCCTGAACATCAAGTCCGATTGTAATATCAGCGGGGTTGTGTTTGATCGAATTGTAGGCTTTATCAGTGGTATGCTACCTCCAAATAACAAGTTCAAGCCAACCTTTTATAAGACAAAAGTTGGTGAGGAAATTAGGGCTTGGGTACGAAAAGATACACACGTGCCCAAATAATTGCATTTTATATTATAAAGAAAATGCACAGTTGGAACAAAGCCAGGTATGTAAACATCCTCGTAACAAGGAGAAGAAATCGGTCCGACAAAAAAATATTCCCTTTAAGGTGCTTCGGTATTTTCCACTGACACTGAGGTTTCAAAGGTTATTCATGTCGGAAAAGACTGCCCCCTGTATGAGTTGGCATACAAGAAGTCGTGATGATACAGTAATGACTCATCCATCCGATAGTGAAGCATGAAAACATTTGGATAGGTGTTATCCATCATTTGCTGGGGAGACTAGAAATATCATGTTGGGATTGTGCACAGATGGTTTTAATCCGTTTGGTAATTCGGCAACTCCCTATTCAGTATAACCAGTGTTGTTAACAGTTTATAATTTGCCGCCCTCAATGTGTATGAAAGATGAATTTATCTATCTTTCGATGATTATTCCGGGTCCTAGGGGTCCTCGCAAAGAAATTGACATATTTCTCCGTCCCCTAATTGATGAACTCAAAACATTTTCGGCCGAGGGAGTTGTCACTTATTAATGTTACCGGAAGCAAAACTTCACTTTACGAGCTGCTATATTGTGGACAATCAATGATTTCTCGGCATATGACATGTTGTCTGGTTGGAGCACGCATGGTCGACTCTCTTGCCTGTATTTCTTGGAACACTCAAAATCTTTCAGTCTTGAGAATGGTCGGAAAATTTCCTTCTTTGATTGTCATCGCCAGTTCCTACCGTCTAACCATCAATATCGAAGGAATCGTGACAAATTTATCATAAGTAGAGTCGAAAGAGATGAGCCACCACCGATGTTGTCTGGTGAACAGATATTACTTTTGGTCAGAATGTAAGAATCTCAAGCTTTGGTCAAACATAGAACTGGGTGTAGAAAAATATCTTTTGGGAATTGCCATATTGGAGTTCATTACTGATTCGGCATAATTTGGACGTCATGCACATTGAAAAAAAATATGTTTGATAATATTTTTAACACAGTGATGGATATTTTCGGCAAAACTAAAGATAATGTGAAGGCCTGACATGATGTAAAAATACTTTGTAAGATACCTAAGTTAGAGTTGCAAGAGGTCAACAGACTATTTCATAAGCCAAGGGCGACGTATGTGTTAAATAAAATACGTTGATGAGGACGATAATGAAGTTGAGGAAGGACAAAATGAAGATGAGGGAGACAAAGAAGAATTTCAAGATTCAGATACAGAAGAACAAGAAGAAGAGTATTACACAGATGATGATAATGACGATGATGAATAATTATAAATGTGAAGTATATATTCAACTATTAAATATATCTATTATATATAATCTAATTATATTAAATTTTTACAGCTATGGTTCAAAATATCAATTCTCGAGGAGGCATTCCTCGTAGGACCCCCCGACGATTACCACCCGCCCCACCTGTACCCACTGACCCTTCGTCTTCCACCACCATCCCCCCACCTCTGGCCACCATCCCCCCACCTGGTCTGGCCACCATTCCCCCACCTGATCCATCCACTATTATTCTAGCTAATATGGTCACCATCCCCCCACCTCCAGCCACCATCCCATCAGCCGATCCAGGCTCGTCGACATCGAGACATAGGCCACGAGGGCCTAACAGAATTCTCCCTCCGCCACTCGAGGGATAACTATGCAGAGCAGTTACTGTGCGCGGAAGAAGGTAAGTATATGCATTAATTATTTTTTATAATTTATTTATAATTCAAAATATCATAATATGAATTTATGCAGGAGGACGTCCCCCGCACGATAGCGGGGACGATCCGAAAGTTTGTGCACGGGGCATGGTCTACATGGTCTCACGTGCCCCATGAGCATATAGATTTATTATGGCGAGAGTTCACGGTAAGTATATTTATTAAATTAATGTTAATGTTAAATATTGATCGGTAATAATAATTTTTTTTTTGCAGGGTCATTATACATGGCCGGAGGACTAGACCACTTATGTGGAGGCTGCATGGGAGCGTGTTGCCCGTGCTCGCTATAACGGGCTGCTTCAGCAGGCCTGTCAGACCGTGATGAGACGGCTAGGGGCCACACAGATAAGGCAGACTCGGGGACACGCCCTCGAGTGGATTTCTGGCCCTGTGTGGGACTAGCTCGTAGAGCGGTGGGATACTCCTGAGTGGCAGGAGGTCTCCTGGACTGCGTCGAGAAATCGCATTTCCGGGGGGGACGGCACGGGGGCACGCCACACTGGTGGCTCCATATCTTTTGCGGTGCATGAGTGTTGTATGGTATGTATAATTTTCTTACTTTTAATTAAATTATATATTGTGTATAATGATACTAATGTATTTATTTTCTAATGTAAGACGCGCGTGACGGAGGACGGCACCATCCAACGCCCGTCGATGATGGAGGTGTTTGAGCGCACCCATCATCGTTGACGAGGAGCGGGGGACTACATTGATAGCAGAGCCTCGATCATAATGGTAAGTATTTATATATGTCTATTTGATTTACATAATTTTTATTTATAGTTTATATATATGTAAAATATAAACACGTGTAGGAAACTTATTCGAGGACTGTGATCGAGCGTGGAGGGACACCGGAGGAGTTTGATGTAGGAGCTTGGGTGGAGGCCGCAGGTGGATGGGAGAACGGCCGTGTTTATGGTTTTGGAGATAGTGGCCATGCACGCACCTTGCTCGGGCCACTTGGGGCACCGACCCCTCCGACTGCGGATGAGCGGCCCTCGTCATCCCGAGCGCAGGACCAGAGCCGGAGAGCGGCCATGGAGTTAGAGCTCACCCAGCAGAGACAGGCGATGGAGGAGCAGAGGCACGCAATGGAGGAGAGGATGCAAGAGCAGAGGCTGACGATAGAGGAGCAGATGCAGGAGCAGAGACAGTCGAATGACGAGTTAAGACAGACGATCCAGAACATACAAGACACTCCTCGCTCAGATTGTGTCTCAGTCCGACCTTCTACCTATGATGTCGCAGCCGTCGTCCTCCTCGACCCAATCGATGCTTCCAACCCAGTCGTTGTCGACTCCACCGCCTCCACCGCCGCCACCGTCATCGTGAGATTTTGATTAATTATATTTTATTTATATTTTGATACTTGATATAGATGATATTTTGATACTTGGATAAATTTTGAAACTTGGATATATAGATGATATTTTGATAATTGTTAGCCTCCGATTTGAGATTGAGATTGATGATATTTATGTAAAAGTTGTATGTTTGGTTTCAAATGCATGTGTATGATGTTTTCTAATTGTAATATGTGATTGAAAATAGGTTGTAGTCGATATATCATTGTATACAGGAATTTATAAATTTTTTAGTTTTTTCAGTTACAGGATAACATCTTTAGCCACGGTTTACCCACGGTTAACCGTCACTAAGCCGTGGTTGAAAGCCTATCGTAAATGGCTGATGGCCTCGGCAGGACCAAGTATCACAGTTGCTAATAGTATCACCGACGACTAGGAGCCGAGGCTGATGTGTTGGTATCAGTGACTACGCCCAGAGTCGTCACTGATGATTTTAAATCAGCGACAGTCCACTAGGCTGTCGCTGATGATTATGTGTGACGGCCGTGCGCGGCCGTCACAAAACATCTGAGACGCACACATCAGAGATGATTTTTTGCCACGGTTGACGCCGTCCATGATATTCATCTCCGACGGTTCAGCTACGGTATTAGTCGTCGCTGATGACCATAATTCTAGTAGTGCATACAGGAGAAATAAAGATAAATTCATCAGGGGCAGAGTGGAAAAAGACGGACCACCTCAGTGTTTGTTTGGTAATCAAATGTTAGCTCGGGTTTCTATGTTATCGGACATCACATTCGGAGAGATTGACAGAATTAGTGGTTTAGGAGAAAGACACAATTGAGTCAAAAAAAGTATATTCTGGGAACTGTCTTACTGGAGCTCATTACTAGTTCGGCACAATTTGGATGTGATGCACATTGAAAAGAATGTGTTCAAGAACATTTTTAATACTGTGATGGATGTTGCTGGAAAAACAAAAAATAATGTGAAGGCAAGAATGGACTTAAAAATATATTGCAAATGTCCAGATTTATATCTATAGTAGGTGAACGACAAACAAGTAAAACCGAAAGCCTCTTATATTCTCAGTAAGCAGCAACAAAAAGATGTTTGCCAGTGGATAAAAGATCTCAAATTACCAGATGGTTACACATCTAATTTAGCTCGATGCATCAATGTAAACGAAGGTAAAATATCATGAATGAAAAGTCATGACTGTCATGTGTTCATGCAGAGACTACTCCCTATTGCATTCCGCAATATTTTACCAAACAAAATTTGGGGTCCGTTAACCGAGTTTAGTTTGTTCTTTAGAGATGTCTGCGCCAATGCCCTACATATCAAAGATATGGAAAAGCTAGAGAAAAACATTAAAGAAATTTTTGCAAATTAGAGCAGATATTTCCACCTAGATTTTTTGACTCAATGGAGCATCTACTGGTTCACTTAGCATACGAGGCAAGAGTTGAGAGTCCAGTTTAGTATCAGTGGATGTATTTATTCAAGAGGTATATGCAGAGGTTAAAAAGGAAAATTAAAAATACAACTGCGGTGGAAGGTTCAATATGTGAAATTTATATAATTCTAGAGATATCAACCTTTTGTTCTTTCTATTTCGAGTCCAATGTGCACACAAGGTTGACTCGTCTTCCCCGAAATGATGATGGGAGAAATATGAACGTTGTAGATTGTCTACCAATATTTTGTTTTCCTGGTCGTGATTTGGGTTCACGTCCATCAAGATATTTAATTGAAGAGGAGTACCATCTTGCATAATTATATGTATTGATGAATTGCCCCGAGGTTGATCCTTTCATTCAAAAATTTGACATGAAAGTTTGTACACAGATACCGAATATATCTAAGGAAGAATTACAAGATAAACGTAGCGTAGAATTTCCAAATTGGTTCAAAACCTGGTCGAGTGAACATATTCAAGAAATAGACAATAATTTACTCGAGTTTGCATGTGAACCGTCACGACTAGTCTTATGCTATAACGGATACTTTGTGAATGTATATAAATTTCATGCAAATGAGTACTCAACCACAAAGAAGACAATGAATGCCGGTGTTTGTGTCAAAGGCTCCACTTGGATTGATTGTGATTGTGATTTCTATGCACTGCTTGAGGAGGTACTTGAGCTTCAATATGTTGGGTGCAAAAAATAGTGATATTCAAAATATCAAGGTGATTTTGGCATCACAAACACTATGCAAAATATCCAGACAGACGAAGAGATAGATCGGAATGACGGGCAATGTGTAAGACTATGCACGATTGAGGATTGATCCAATGGCAGAGGATAATGATACTACAAAATTTGTACTAGGTGATTTTTATCAGGAGGATGATCCTCCTGTAATTGAAGTTGTGGGTCAAACACTTGAAGATAAAAATTTAGTTGTTGCACAAGGTCTGTCTAAAGAAAGTGTTGATGTTGAACCAGATGACGTAGAGAACGAAGAAGATGAGAATAGTTGTGAAGACGAAGAGACAAGTGAAGAAGAAAATAACTCAATCGATTATTATTCAGATGATATCGATGATTAATGTGTAATATATATATCTTACATCTTATTTCTATTAATTATTTATATTATATTATTGGTTCACATCACTAATCAACATTTATTTCTATAGATGTCACGTGCTCATTCTAGGGTTCATCGCATAGGACTATCTCGGTCGTCGCCGCTGCTCGCGACAGCAGCAGCACCAGCAGCAGCTGTGGCAGATGCTATACCACCACCGGCCCCAGAGGCTCGAGGTCATCGTAGGCCTTGTGGGCCTAATCGAGGGGAGGGGAGGTGGTGCACCTTCATCATCCGAGCAATGTCGGCGAATATCGCTGCATGATCTAAAGTAAGTATCAAAAATTTATTTAATATAATTGTTAATTAATTAGTTGTTAGTTATAACGTTGTTATACTTGAGTTGTAGATTTGAGCAAGATGATATCGCTCGCGGCATGACCGTTATTATTAAGTGTTTCTTTCATAAGCCGTGGACTTCAAGGACCAAGGTGCCAAACTATAATGGAGATTTATTATGGATCGAATTATTAATTTTTTCAGTTTATTCTCGTAAGGTTGTTCTCTTGCTTTGATCCGAAATATATACTTATAATCCATTAAAATGTTGAGGGTGGATATGATGCATGTGAGAAGGGGTGTAAACTGTAAAGTGTTGCTTTGAGGGTATCACTATCACATTAGCAGCAATCTTAAAGCTTAGATGCTTTCCTCAAAAAGCAAATTATTATTATTGTGCAATCTTAGATGCTTTATCTTCCGATCTGTAAAATTAATGGATCCAGTTTCCTCAACCCTTATTAGGACCACACCACTTATAGTACTGAACAAAGATCAAGCTCACTAGCTTGAGTGATCTGTATACTAGATAGAAAGTATTAACTCTTTTATTTATTTAGTTATGTAGATGAATGAAAGGAAAATGATGTGAAAGTAAGATATATAATTAATATAACTAAACCCTAGAAGAATGCATGAGTTCTTTTTTATTCTTTGAAAAGAAGAATGATAGAATCCTGTCCTTGCAAAACAATCTCTGACTGATCAACCAAACCAATAAAATAAAATAACTGATATAGAGCTATAGTTCACAAATTCCCTAGATGGCTAGTGGCATATTAACATCCTACACAGCTACACTCAGGTACAACAATTAAATAGTGCACAGCAAGTACTACTACTGAGCGTAGTTGCTGTAGTTGCAATTAATTTTTCTGAATCAGGTACTTATCTATGTATACTCATGAGTTTGCTGCAATTAGATGGACCCAAATTTTGAAGAACCAAATTTGGTCATTGGTTTTACTTGGATTATAGATCATGTTCTCATGCTTAATTTTCTTTTTATTGCTTCAATATATTCATGGTCTGAAAGTTTTAGGTAAGCTAACAAATCAAAGTTATAGATCATGTTCTCATGCTTAATTTTCTTTTCATGTGCTGAGTTGATATAATTTGGTAAATTGTCGAGTACTATGCTAATTTCATGTGCTGACATGATCATGTTCTCATGCTTAATTTTCTTTTCATGTGCTGATTTCTGATTATAGTACGTATACGCAAATAGAGTCCAGCTTAATTCATATAATTACTTGAAGAATTCAAATATATATTCTGATTTCTAATTTGAAGAAATAGTTTAATTCAATTAGAAGGTAGCTTCTGTTCAAATAGCTAATTTGTATATGGTTAATTAACAGTTTCTGTCAATAGATCAGGAGATGGACTATTATCTGCTGACATAAGAAATAGGACTAATATATGGAATGATTGGGTTGAGTACTTTTCCAGTATATACATAGTATAACTGATGATAAATATACTTATATATAATCTGAAACAAATAGCTTTAGTGCAAGCACAGCCATCATGCATTAGAAGTTCAGATTCAGTGTATTAATGTTATCAATTTCAGTGTAGGTTTTAAATGATTGTATTAATATATATTTTTTTAGGTCCGATACATCTTGGACCCTGCCATTTAGGCTTAGGCGGAGAATGCTTGGAAAACTTACAATAAAAAGCTTTTCAAGGATATCCTCCACCGAACGCAGGATGAGGCGCGGGCAAATATAAGCGGTAACTGAGATATACCTATGGACGCTTAAGGAACATAGGCCCAACTAGATGACGGACGATGTATGGGATTGGCAATGCGACATCTAGGCGTCACAGGAGTGGCAGGATGCCTCCCGAACGACGCACCGGAATCGAATGACGCTAGTCGAGCGATCCGTCGCCCATCATACCGATGGGTCCATCCCGTTTACCACCACGAGCGTCGATTGGTAAGTAATTTAATAATTATTTTTATTATTTATAATTATTATAGAAAAAATAATTATATATTTTTTATTACAGGGGACGCGAGACGAGCAGGGGACGCTCATCCCGACTGATCCTTTGAGGGTCTTCGAGGAGACGCATAGATATAGGCATGGTCCTCGCCGGGGTGAGTTCATCAACGGGAGGCCAGAGACGATATTGGTAAGTTAATATTTAATAAAGTTCATATTTTAAAAAAAATATCTTAGTTCAATTGTGTATAATTAATTTAATTAATCAATCTTTAAAGACCACGTATACTGAGTTGGTGACCCAGTATGGAGGTGATCCTACATGCAACATCAGCTTGATGCTAACGCATGGATGCAAGTAACAAACATCTACCACGGCCGTGTATATAGCATTGGCACAACGGCCCACGCACAGACGTTGTTGCAGCCACAAGGTACGGGATCATCTGCCTTCACCTCTTTCGCCGCTGGTCCATCAACATCACATGCGGGTCGGGATCGATTTGCAGCCTTAGAGGCTTCTCATGCACGCCTCATCACTGAGGTTGCTGCTATGAGGAAGCATATGACGCAGATGACTCAGTACATGACACACATTGCTTCTTCCATACCTGGTGCTCCAGCCCCTCTGCCTCCCTTGTCGTTCGACGCGACAACATCAACATCAGATCCATCATTATCGTCGACGCCGATTGATGCCCTCCCTATGTAGCCCCTCTCCTCATTGCCACCTAATGCGCCTTGCGGTTGATGTATATTTGATTTTCTACCATGATACAATGTAATATATTTTAATATGATGTAAACATTACATTTTGATATAAATATGATGATTTATATTATAATTTGATGTCTCGTTTGATATTATAGGCATTTTAATCAAATATTGTAAACATGAATTTATATTATTAGATTATTTTTAAAAAAAAAACAAAATACACATCTGCGACGGCATTGCAATCGAGTCGCCGTCGCAAATGGTATATCCAACTGGTCGCCAAAGTCGGTCGCAATTACTTTTGCGATCGCCCTTGGCCGTCGTAGAAGGTCTTTAGCGACCGTTCTGCGATGGCTGTGTCTGTCGCAGATGACCAGATTTTTAGTAGTGAAACATTAACTCGTCAATCACATTGCGGACATCTAATCCAATAATGCTCCATGTAGCAATAAAAAACTATGTCGTTAGACCATCAGGCCCCGAGGCCTTATCCTTCCCCATAAATTTAATGCAAGACAAAATCTCCTCACTCGAGCACGGGACCACGAGAGTGGAAAGGTCGATGCCTTGCAAGGGGTAGAGCTCGGATAAGTTTGGAGTAAGAAATCGATCCGAATGAGTGCCCAAGGAGCCCTTAAATTAAGAAAGAGTGGACAACACATGCTTTCCTTTTCATCTTCATTTTTGGGGCTGTTGAGGTTTAGCGAGTTGATCCAATTTTTGCGTTGGTGGTTAGACTCAATGCAGTGGTAGAATTTAATATTATGGTCACCACCACGAAGCCACCTAGCTTTAGCACGTTGCTTCCAGTATGTATTTTTTGCCTCATAGTAGCTATCTAGATGTGCGTGTAATTCAGGAATATAGGGGGTGGGGTCTAGTGGACTTATCGTGTCGTCTTCCTTCGAGGCCAGTCGGGCTTCAAGTTGAGATTCTGCATTGCAGATGTGTGCTCTACTTGCCAAACGAACTTTACAGCTCCATTCTCTCACCTTGCGTCATAAAAGTCTGCACTTTTCGAGCCAAGTGTCGGTGTGTGATTACAAAAGCATCAAAAGGTACATTCCAGCAGCCTTCCACCACAGTGCTTTGTGGGTGGCCGGAATTCTTCGCCGTCGGAGGTCGTCGGCGCAAGGAGTCGAGGAGATGTCTTCCCCTCCGTTTTACATTGCCGGTGAGTGGTTTTTCTTGCCTAGGTTGGGATTATTTTCTCTCCTTGGCCGCTCCTCACCGTGAGGGAAAAATCTGGAAATTTCTTGATTGATTTGGTATTGATTTTTGTAAGGAAATTCTCTCTTGAGATTTAAAGGTTTTGTGGCTCATTTGATACCCCGTATAAGCCTCCTGTATAGTATTATGATAATACTATATAATATTTGGAAAGAATATTAAGTAATACCTGCACTAAAAATAGTACCCCATAAACTGTCATAAGTTGTATTAGTAATACACTCTCAAAGCTCTTCATTAGTCTGCACTAAAACCTTCAATATTTTAGATATCCATTTTACCCTCGATCAAAAATTAAAAAATAATATAAAATATTAAAAACTAATATTAAATATTAAAAAATAATTTTAATTTATAAAATAGTTTTAATGATAAAATATATTATATAATTTTTATATTATATTATATTATATTATATTACTATTATATTATATATATAATATAATATATATTATATATTATATTATATTATATTATATTATATTAGACTAGTACTATACGGATATGTCTACATCAAAAATATTGTATAATAATAATATAATATAAGTTAGTATTATACAGGTTAGTCAATATACAGGTTAGTCAATACTGATTAATACTATACAAGATAATATTATATAGGGGGCGTTTGGTTACCCGCAAGTGTAAATGCTGCAAAATCTATTTGCATGCAAAAGCAAATGCCCGCAAATAAATTTTGCAGCCTACCGTTTGGTTGCCCGCAAGTAGAGTTGCAACTTCTATTTGCAAGCATTTGGTTGGCCGCAAATGGAAGTTGTAATTATACTTGCAACTTGCATCTTACGAAATTTTTCGGGTCGGGTCGAGCACGAATTTTCTCAAGTCGGGCTGAGCCGGGCCGGGACGGGACGGGCCGAGCATGCACGAATTTATCCGGGCCGGGTACAAACTTTTTCGGGCAGGGCCGGGCACGAACTTTTCGGGTCGGGTCGTGCACAAATCTTTTTGGGCCGGGCCGAACAAGAATTTTTTCGAGTCGGCCCGAGCCGGACCAGGACAGGTTGGGCAGTGCACGAATTTTTTCGGGCAAGGCTGGGCCGAACACAATTTTTTTTTCGGGCTGGGCACGAATTTTTTTTCTGGTTAGGCCGGGCCGAGGATGAATTTTTTTGAGCTGGGCCGGGAAACGAATTTTTTCAGGCCGGGTCGGGCAGGAATTTTTTCGGGCCGGGCCGAGCACGAAATTTTTTTGGCCGGGAACGAACTTTCTCATGCGGGGTCGGGCATAAATTTTTTGGGCCGAGCCGAGTCAAGATGGGCAGTGCACGAATTTTTTCGGGCAAGGTTGGGCCCGATGCGAATATTTCGGACCGGGCATGAAATTTTTCGGGTCGGGTCGGGACACGAATTTTTTTGGGCAGGGCTGATCACGAATTTTTTTGGGCAGGGCCAGGCAAGAATTTTTTTGATCCAGACCGGGCACGAATTTTTTTGGGGCGGGCCGAGCACAAAATATTTTGGGCCGGGTTGGGCACGAATTTTTTGGGGTTGAGCCGTGCACGAATAATTTTGGGCCGGGCAAGGCACGAATTTTTTCGGGTCGGCACGAGTCGGGCAGTGCATAAATTTTTTCGGGCAGGGCTGGGTTGGGCACGAATTTTTTTGGGTCGGGCATGAATTTTTTCGAGCCGGGCCGAGGTACGAATTTTTTTTGGGCAGGGTCGGGCCGACAGTGAATTTTTTCGAGCCAGGCTGAGCACGAATTTTTTCGGGCCTGGCCGAGCACAAATTTTTTCGGGCTAGGCCAGGCACGAAATTTTTAATTTTTGTATAATACTGAAAATATATTAAAAAATCTATCAAATGACATCAGATGTAAAATCTGACACTACCATCAGGTTCAGCACGCAAAAACCTACAACTTTGATATTTATCTCGTCTTCATCCGACGACTACGTCGCCAAAATTAATTATTTTTCAATACTTAAATTATTGCATTTGCAGCCCGCAATCTTGTATTGCGGGCTTTTTGGGCTGCAATTCCACTTGCGGCTCGCAAATGATATTTGAAATACAAGTTGCAACTAGTAAATGCTGCAAAATAATTTTGCAGCAAATCAAACAAATTTATTATTTAAATGCTGCAACTTGCGGGCAATCAAACGCCCCCATAGTGTATCAAGCGGGTCCAAGGTATAATTGAGTTACTTTGGGAACTAAGAAATCTGGGCAGGAACTCTCCTTCCCAATTGCAGCCGCCCACCGTAGGAGGAAAGAAATTGAGAAATTCTCGTTGGAATCGTGTTTCTTCTCGACCGAAATCGGCGGCATGGTGAAGGGAATTAGAAATCCCTAGGTTAAATTGTTGACCAAAAGTCTCACTCTCTCCTCTTTATTTAAGAAGACCCTTTGGCCGGCCGTAGGTTGTTGACTCATGTTATTGTCTCAATGATGCAATATTGCATTCTGTGGGAGAAATTGGACATAGACCTTTCAATGTTTGACTTTGTAGTCTAGCAATTGTTATGAGTACTCCCTACAGTATAAGAATGATATGAGTAGTGATACATAATATATGATCAGAAGACATTTGTTAGATGGTTTGATATTTTGATTTTCTTCCCAATTTCTTTTACTGTTGATACATGAAGAGCATAAGTTATTTAGCACCAGAGGTTTGTAATTGGGCCTCGGATAAAATACTGTGATATTTGATCTCCTTTCAGATATTATATGTTGTAATTGTTGTAGGTTGAAAAGCTTGGGTGAGAATTGCGACTGTAGACTCCACCTTGCTTTTGTATTTTATTTTTTCATTTTCTTTGTGTGGCCGAGCACCACAAGATGGAGGATATATTAATGGGTGATATTTACTTTAGATTTCCTGTTCATGTAATTTGTTTTTGTTATATATGAGTTGGAATGATCTCTTACTAAGTTCTTATTTGAGTGAAAATCAAAACATGCTTACATCGTATATTTAAGTTTATTTGACTATTATTGTAGTTGTTGGAAATTATGAATTGTAAATTTATATTCTTGCTGAAATTATAGTTGCGGGAATTATGTGATGAAATATATCATGTTTGCTAAAAATTAGGTTAAATGCATGCTGAGATTGATTCTGTTGTTGGGCTGCGAATTTGCGTTGTAAGATATCGATGTAACTTATTGAACTTCATGTATGCTATGGTCTAGGAATTTAAAAAATATTTTGATGACCTGAATAGTAGTGTACGAAGAGTAATCTAATAATTACAGTAGGCTAGAATTATTGATGTGTGTAATTAACGGGTCGGACTGCGAACCGGTATGACATTCCTAGCTTGATGAGTGGTAGAGACTTAACCTAGTGACAATAGTGAAATTAATTTCTTCACGTTGACATGAGGACTAAGTGTAAGAACGTTTGGGGTTCGGGTGCGGGCCGACATCCTGCGAGACATAGAAAAGAAGAGGTGTTTAGGAGTTGGTGGTTCTCTAAGTGGACACTTATTCGGCCTCACTAGGCCGAGTGGTGCGCATAGCGCACGAGGTATTATTGAGCCTTACTAAGCTGAGTGGTGCGCATAGCGCACGAGGTATTATTGGGCCTTACTAGGCCTAGTGGTGTGCTCTGCGCAAGAGATTATGTGCGGCCGGATAGGCCGAGTAGTGCGCATTGCGCACAAGTTGATTTTGGGTCGCATATTGGGCCGAGTGGTACGCTTAGCGTACGATTGATCATGGGTCGGGGGGGCCTTCCTGACTGAGTTGGGATGCTGATTTTAGAGGACCTTCCTAAATCAATGAGCCCGAGATGGGAGTTTAGCTGGGCAGTCGATTTGGCAAATGCTTGAGATTGGTGGTTGGATATTTAGAGAACATCCTCATGTAGAGTTGGATGAGAATATGTTTCTTTATTTAATTATTCTATCATCTGAACTCATTTTATATATTGTGTTACTTGTTATCTTGTTTCCACTTGGTGAAAGTCGGGTGACCACTCACTGAGTTTTTGAACTCACCTTAGTAGTGTGTGTTGGCTTTGTAGAGCGTGATCGCTGAGGTACGATGCAGCTGATGACGGCCGATTCCGATAGCAATCTCGTAAATTGGTTGACGTAGTCGAGTCATGTTAAGTCAAGTCGTGTTAAGACTGAGTTGTTTATGACATTTGGTGTGTTTAAATTGTAGACTTTATTTATTTAACTTAAATGTTGGTATACCTGACTTATGGTTTTTGAACTAGGTATTGAGTTACTATGAATTGTTTAAGTTTTATGTTAGAGAACCTTATCTTTTAGATGTTGTGTATTTAAATACCTGTGTGTTTGGTTTAGGCTTCGAGGTGCTTTAACTGCACTCTGGCCGGTCACATTACCCAATTTTTGAGGCGTGACAACTTGTCTCTCTATGACAACTCAATTATAAAGTTCTGTCATCCACACAATCTCTGTGTTGTAGTGAGTTCAACAACCCAACTCTACCTTGATTTGAAGATGATTGAAATAGTTTGTTGTCATCGACACACACTCAACAGTCTCAACTCTCCACTCCTTATAGAATTGGCAACTCATTTTCAGCGCATTGGAGTGAATAGGAGTGGATCATCAACTCAATTATTCTCTCACTTCTTTTATAAACAAAGTAGACAACCCATAAGACACAACCATTACTCCACAAAAGCTCAACCGCAAAGCCCAATCATTACTCCACAAAAGAAACTAAATGAAACTCCTACTCCATGATAACCATAACTCCAAATGAATGGCCAAGACCATAAAACGGTCCATGATGACCATAACTCTAGTAAGCATCATAAATGAGCAATTCCAAAAGTCACCATAAATGATCAAGCTCACAAAGTTAATTTGCAGATAAATACATATATATACAATATATCATCAGAATATATATATATATATATAACCTCAGCAACATTCAAGCAACATCACAGTAGCATAAACTTCACAACAGCAAGAGCAGTTGTAATTGACTAACGATCGAATAGTAATAAGAGCAGTTATAATTGACTAACGACTAACAATTTGCAAAATAACAAGAGTGATTGTAACTTACTAACAACTGACTAAGCATAATCTCCACGGCACCAAGAGTAGTTTTAACTGACTAATAATTGAAAAATAGTTGCAATACTTTTTGTCAAATACAGCCAACACAAAATAAGTCAAACATCAATAATCTTCCCCTTTGACTTATTTGACAAAACACAAGCTGCCATCAGAAAGCCACAGAATAAGAAACCAAAAATCTGATAAAACCATAATCAGACATAGTGTCAATAGAATATGTAGAGTATATCCAGTCACAATACTCAAGCAACCAGTCAAGTAAGACAAGTAAGTCACCAGTTAGACATCAGTTGCAACTGAGTTAATAGACATCACACACAGCAGTTGCAACTGATAAAAGTATCCATCAAACAAAATTTAGGGACTGAATATTTCTCCTCCTTTTTGGCAAGTAAGCCAAAGGAGGTAATGAATGTCTTAACCCGAAGAGGAAGAGTTCGAAGAACTAGTCGAAGAAGTTGATATATCACCCAGCTGAAGCAGAAGATGAGGTAAAGTGGTCCAAAACCCTTTGCTCCAAAGAAACACCCTACCTTAGTAAGTTGAAAATAGTCTCTTTGACATTATAATTTTTCTCTAAAATACTCTACTCATTAGTAGTAACAGTGGGTTGTCGTGAGGAACTTGGTGGAGGATGAACAAGAGTTGCAGTAGGAGTATCTGCCCTTAGTAACTTCTAGTGGACTTTGAGTAATGATCCCAAGGGATTAATTGCATCTTCTTCAAATATTTGAAAATCTTGCTCCTCCATAATACCATATATAAGATTTGGAAAAATAAAGAACAGTCGTGATTTTGTGGTAAGCTGAGTACGGAGAGCTATGATCATTCCACTCTCTAATATCTCCATTGGACACCTCAGTTCCAACTCGGTTTAAAAATTTAGTACTTGTTTCATCAATTTCATCAACAACAGTATTAGAAGAGTCAAGATCAAAATAAGCATTGATAAAGTCTCGATTGATGTCATACCACTTCCCATGCACAAAGACTTCTTGTGCTCAGTAGTCGTCACTGATTTCATAAACTCAGTCTTGTCTACAGTTACAACTGGTGGTACTGTAGGATCATCTGTTACAACTTGAGATGCGGTTACAACTGAGGGATTAGTTGTAGGTTCATCTGTTATATCAATCTGTTTGTTCACCGACTTGATGGAAGTGTTCATTCTGTAGATCATCAATGTTTGCAGAAAGATTGCAGTAGAACTCTATCACAAGTAGCTTGGAGAAAGGAGTAACACGCAGAAAAGAACTTGAGAGATATCTATTCTCAATAATATCCATAATAGACTTGCACTTCATATTAACATGTGGAACATCTAATGACCTTTGAGTTATAACTCCTTTTAGTTGTAATACTTCCCATAGTGTAAAAAGGTCATCAGAAAGCACACCCGAGTGAAGTTTGGAGACTTCTTGTAATACCCCGGTTTAGTCCCACATCGGGAGTATATTGGATGTGGTGTTGGCTTATAAGGCTTGATGGGTGTGCTACCATCAACTTCAGCTTAAGCATTTTAATTAGACTAATAGGTTGGTCTATGAAGTTGATGGGTCAGCTATCTCATCAAGTGGGTTGTAACACTTCTTGAAGGCAGAAATCTTTTTCTTCTCGGATACTGTTGATTTTTGTTTCCCCTTTGGGGCTTCAATAGTAGGTTTGTTCCTCTTTGTTCTTCTCAATTCTACCACTCTCTCCAAGAAAGTTTCATTTTCTGAGTCATTGTCAATGTTGACACATGATTGATCTCTTTTCTTAGAACTTTCAGTCTGCTTCCTTTTAGTAGACTTTTTCTGCTCAGAAATGCCCGTAGATGTCTTCTTTTGTTTGGCAACAACATCAGATTTCTGATGCTCAGTTTCTTCAGCAATTGTAACTAGTAGAGTAGCAAGGTCCACAGTTGTAACTGACTAAGTGGTGGGGTTTCAATAGAGAGATTTGGTGCAAAATCTCTTGTATCTGTCACATGTACAGGAACATGGTCTCTTTGTTGTTCCTCATCAGCAAAACATTGGACCAGTGTTCACTGGAGTGGAATCATGAACAGTGACAGGTAATGAAGCAATTTCAATTGAGTGACAATGAAAAAGAATGCCGGAATAGGGTATGATTGTCATACAAATCTTCCCCTCAGTATGAGAATTCCCCTCCTCGATAATAGAAACCCTAGGTAGAGAATCAAGGATATTAAACTGCAAACCTCGACCCTTTCTTGGACGGTGATTTGCAGGACGACGTCCAAGCTTGACTTGCATTGGGTGACCACGAGAAGGAGGACAAGTTTCCTCATTTGACATCGGATTGGAAGGCATCGCGGCCTTTTCCTCAAGATTAGAAGATGACACAACCTTGTCCGGAGCAGAAGTAGCTTTCTTGTAACCCTTTTGAACAAACCCTTTTCGTTGCGGACCCAAGGGAGATTTGGCCGGCTCCATTTGTAAAAAAAAGATGCATAATACAGGTGAAGTAGAGGAGCAGCGAAGATAACACTTACAACTTCAAACCTTGAATAAAGGGGGTTACTATTCTAAGTCTTGAAAGAGAGAGTTACTACTTCAAGCCTTGATTAGGAAGGTTACTTTTCAAGTCTTGAATAAGAGGGTTTAATTGCTCTTATCCCTAAATGTGCAGAATTAGTGTGTGTGTGGGGAGAGGGGGGGGGGGGGGGGGGAGAGAGAGAAAGCATTAATAACAAAAGGGGGTTACACCTTCTTCTTTAAATAAAATCATTTTTTTTTCTTTTTAATATACATATCACATAATACACAACCTCATAGCAGATCTCAACTGCTCAAATCTCCCTCCATCTAAGGTCTTTGTGAAAATATCTGTCACTTGTCGATCTGTAAAAATATACTCCAATTGTAACTCTTCTTGCATTGTTGTAATCTAGAATTCATCTTTCAAAACTTCATTTACATTCTTTGGTTCAACTTTGGAAGTTTAATAGGAATATCTGATCATAACCTGATAATTCTTCCTTGATTGATTTCTGGTTTTGACTCCTCTAACATATATTAAGCGTAACAATTTTAACAATATTACCATGTCCACCATCTCCATAAGTCACTATTGCATTCTCATATTCTTGACTATCCTTCAGATTGGACATAAAAGAAACTTGGCAATTTAGATCAACTTTCCTTACCCAAATTTGCTTCACTCTATGCAATGATTGTTTCACATGACCTATTCTCATCAGATTCTTTGACAGTTTGAAGCAGTTAGCCCTTATATGCCCTTTGAGTTTATAATAATAGCATACTAGCACTCTCAGATTTCTTCTAGCAATAGAGTGTTGCTGGCTTGTAGATCCACTGTGGACAAACTTCAATTAAATAGGAAGTTGCAACTGAGTCTTTGATTGGGATGATCTAGTGTATCCAAGTCCACTGTGATTTGGAGGGTATTTTCTAATTGTTATTTCATCAATATGAGTTTGAAGATGCTGAATTCTTTGCTCAAGATCTCTCTTATCTTTAGTCAATAGCTTGTTTTGATCATTGACAGATTTATTCTGCTTGTCAACATTTACCCATTTGTTAAACATCAACTGGTAGGCATCTTTAAGTCTTTTAGCACATTGATCTATACATTTATTGTCTTCAGCATCTGAACTATCTAAAGTTCTGACTGAGCCACTGATGCTTGTGTTGGTGAAATGACCACACTAGAGGGGGGTGAATAGTATGTTATCTAATCTATTTACCTAAATTTAGTTTTAATTGTTTCTTGAACTACTTAGACAAATTATAATTTATCAACTAAATATTGAAGCAATAATAAAATAGTTATACACAAACAAAGATAGCAATGCTAACACAATGAGATTTATAGTGGTTCGGCTCCAATGCCTACTCCACTACCTAAGCACCCCGCTTAGGATTTTCAAACTAGTTTAACTAGATTAATTAGTTTTCTTACAATGAAGACTTTACACTGAAAAGTCTCCACTCTCAAACTGAATGCACTTCCACACCCGGAAGTATCCCGCCTTCCTATCGAGAGCACTCTCCCACCTCAACTTAAGGACAACTCAACTAATCCTAGTAAACTAAATTTACAATGGTGGATTTAAGCCTTAACACCAAGACAACCACCAACTCAATAAACCTAGCACTCTAGGTTTACACAAACTCAAATACAATGGAATAACAAGAAAATACAACACAAAATGGAGCAATAAATCCAACAATAATATACTTAGCTCCATAATAAGATTTCTAACTTCCTCTTGATGCCTTTGACGATGAAGCAATGAAGTAAAGACTCAATCAAAGAGATGAAAGGTTCAAGCTAGGGTTTTCACAAGATTTGCTCAATGAGGGCTTAGGATTGATCAAAAGATGGCTCAAGGAGGTTAGAAGTGATCAAGATTAGGGAGGAAGGCTATTATGGCCTTATATTTATAGGCCGTGAAGAGAAGAGAAACACCTCTCTTCTCAACGGGCGACTTTTTGCCCGTTACCGACCGCCGGTCGCTTGTCCGGTCGATTGTCGGTCGACCGACCGAGCGATCGCCGAGCGACCGAAGGCAATCTGCTGCTTTTGGGCAAATTTCTTTGCTTGTTTGTTCATTTTCTGATTCTGTCTACGCTAATAACTTTAAAATATAAATGTTATATAAGGATTATCCATCATTTGGATTTAGTAAAAATATCTAAATAATCAAAATAATTAAGAATCAAAATCTAGTTTTTGGAGTCTAGTATAAATTTCCGAAAAATAGAAATTTTCTAATCTTCCAGGTCAAGTATGGGTAGGCTAAAGGCTTCCAATTTTTTTTTAAAGATATCTAGTTATCTAGTTTTAACCTTTAACCCAAGAAACAATTACCGCTATTTTTTGTGTCAAGAAAATATCTAGGTCATATAGCCCTCCAAGGAGCTCCCTAGGCTTAGTGAATTTCAGGGCGGTTTCTCAGTTTTCATATTTTGGGGTTCGGATTTGATTTTTTTGGTTCTTTGCATCATAAAGAGGATTACATCACATGCTAGACATCCTAAACCTAAACTCTAACTTCCTGAAGAATCCCGAGTGTCGACGAGCATCCTTGCCGATTTCTCCGATTTCTTCAATTTTTCCGATCGGGGACGTCGTGCGGTAACCAATATGGAACCTGAAAATATTTCTCTATGAAATCATTAGTTTCATGTTTGTTATCATCAAAATCGAGATTAAGACCAAGATTAAAAATCTTAGGCCAACAGCTTGCTGTGAAAACTATAAAATTGCCAGACTATTTTTGAAAATTTCTGACTCATCTTCCTCTTCGTCATCACTCCATGTCACGGTAAAGGACTTATTTAACTTCATCTGAAGATTTGGACATTCAGATCTTACATGACAATATCCTTCACATTCAAAGCATTTAACACCTTTGTATTTATGTTTTGAATCAATTTTGGGTGCTGACGATTGACTTCTTTTGTTTTCTCACACAGTGAATTTTAATCTTGAACTGTTAAAATTAGTCGGTTGGAACTATGATTACAACTGCGATTGCAACTGAAAATTTTGATTTTGCTTGTTTATGGCTTTTAGAAATCTTTTGAAATTCTTTGTTAGAAGGGTACACACTGCATCCATTTTATCATCTAAACACTCTTCGGACCTTACTTCATCTTCAGTAGCACTGAAAGCAAGATTTTTCTTTTTATCTTTGTATGAGTATTTTTCTAACAGATCTAACTCATAAGTTTCAAGCTTTCCCATCAAAGTATCCAGAGTCATAACTGACAGATAATAAATCTCACTTATAGCAGCGACTTGATGTCGAATTTTGAAGGCACTGATCTCAGGACTTTTCTGACAACTTTTTTTTTAAAAAGAATTCTCCTAGGTTGGTTGCTTTGTTCATAAGGTCCTTCACTCGTCCATAGAAGTCTTGAACACTCTCATCTTCTCCCATTTTCAGATTCTCAAATCTTGTGATCAGAATTTCTACTTTTGACTTTTTAAGCAACAGAGATCCTTCCTGGTTTGTTTCCAGTTTCCAAGCATGCTTTGCTAGAGTACATGCTGAAATCAGTTTGAATTGCGAGGGATCAACTCTACTGAATATAGCATTTAGAGCTCTGTTGTCAAAATTTACGGCATGGATTTTTTCTTCAGTGTACTGACTCTTTGGCTTGCGCCTCATTTCAGTTCCATTTATCGTTGTGGAAGGTATGTAGCCAATCTCAATTGCATTACAGCAACGATCATCTACTGACTTGATGAAGGCTCTCATCCGAGCCTTCCAATAAACATAGTTTGTTCCTATCAGCAAAGGTAGAACGTTGACTAAGTTTCCCATAAGCATTCCGTCCATCTTGAGGTTGAAAAGTTAGAGACACTCCAAGGATATATTTTGGTAGAGGTTACCATAACTGCTCTGATACCAATTATCATGATAGTCTCTAAGGAAGTTTTTTGTTAAGAGTCAATTTTACATGAGTTGCAACTGCTATGAGAATTGCTTTAAAATAGAATGAGTAACAGATATAAAATAACGACAAAAGAACACGCAAACACACAAGGATTTGTTTATGCGGTTCAATGACAAACTTATCACCTAATCTGCGGGGCCCGCACCGGACAAATGCTCAATCCACTATCAACAAAGAACAATACAAGTTTCAAGATTTCACAATCTGAAATCCAACTATCAGTTCTAAAGTGAATTGGAAATAACAAACCAATTATTTGTTATTACAAGTACTAACCACTTGCCTCTCTATGATAACTCAATCATAGAGTTTTGTCCTCCACATAATCTTTGTGTTGTAGTGAGTTCAACAACCCAACTCCACCTTCATTTGAAGATGATTGAAATTGTTTGTTGTCATCGACACACACTCAACCGTCATTACTCCTCATAGAATTGGCAACTCAATTTCAGCGCATTAGAGTGGATAAGAGTGGATCACCAACTCAATCATTCTCTCACTTCTTTTATAAACAAACAAGGCAACCCATAAGACACAGCCATTACTCCACAAAAGCTCAATCGCAAAGCCCACCCATTACTCCACAAAAGAAACTCAAGGAAACTCCTACCTCCATGATGACCATAACTCCATCAAATGAATGATCAAGGCCATAGAGCAGTCTATGATGACTATAACTCCACTAAACATCATAAATGACCAAGTCCAAAAGTCATCATAAATAATCAAGCCCACAAAGTTAATTTTTAGATAAATACATATATATAATATATCATCAGAATATTATATATATATGATCAATAACCTCAACAATATTCAACAAACATTGCAGCAACATAAACTTCACAACGGCAAGAGCAGTTGTAACTGACTAGCAACTAACAATTTTCAGAGCAATAAGAGCAGTTATAACTAACTAGCGACTATCAAATTCCAGAGCAACAAGAGCAGTTGTAACTTACTAACAGCTGAGTAACAATAGCATAATCTCCACGGCACCAAGAGAAGTTGCAACTAACTAACAACTGAATAATAGCTGCAATACTTTTTTCCAAATACAGCCAATACAGAATAAGCCAAACATCAACAACGACAAACAAACATCAAAAGCCATCCAACACAAAAGGATGCGCAAGCTAAGCCTCCTCCTTGTTTACCCCTGCACTCGCCACCTTCACCTTAATAGAGTTGCAGGCATTGACGTCCACATCCAAGAAGACTAGCACATTTAAACGATCGACCAAGCCCGAATTCGAGAGGTCCAGTATGTTGTCAATGTTGGATAGAATGGTCACACTATAGGGGGATGAATAGTGTGTTAACTAAATCTATTTGTCTAATTTCGGTTTTAAACTTTTTCTTAAACTACTTAGGCAATTTATAATTCAACGACTAAATGCTGAAGCGAGTAATGAAGATAAACAATGAATACACAAAGAGGACAATACTAACACAGTTGTTTATAGTGGTTCGGCCCCAATGCCTACTCCACTACCTAAGCACCCCGCTTAGGATTTCCAAACTAAGCTTTACTAGATTAATCTTGTTTCCCTTACAACGAGGACTTTGCACCGAAAAGTCTCCGCTCTCAAACCGAAGGCACTTCCACACCCGGAAGTATCCCGCCTTCCTACCGAGAGCACTCTCCCACCTCAACCTAAGGGACAACTCAACTAATCCTAGTAAACTAAGTTTACACAAGTGGCTTTACACCTTCTACACCAAGGTAACCACTTACACACAAGATCTAACACTAGGTCTTCTTACAAGCTCAAATACAATGAAATAAATCACAAAAATACACAAATAATGGAGCAAATAAATAATACAACAAATACTTCGCTCCAAACACGAGTCACGGTTCCTCTTGATGCCTCAATGATGAATCATTCAAAGCTTGAAGGCAAGATCAAGGATGTATGAGGGAAACTAAGGTTATCAAAGGGATGACTCAAGAAATGCTTTGAGAATGATCAAGAATGGCTCAATGGAAGCTTGGATCAGTTGTTAAGTGGTGTTAATGAAGGTTGAAGAGGGATATTTATAACCCCTCCAAGGAACGGCTCTTCAACGGGCATTTTTTCACCCGTTGAACGCCGTTCGATCGCTTGTCGATCGATCGTCGATCGACCGCCTAGCGACTGCTAGAAATTCTTGCTTTTGCCGCTCTGTCCGATGGACCGACTGACTCGTGGTTCTGCTCCTTTGCTATCCGGTCGATCGAAGCAGGTACTGCCAGTTTTTGGCCTCGGTCGATCGAAGTAGCCACTGCCAATTTTTGGCATTGTTCGGTCGACTGAATTGGCTACTGTCAATTCTTCTCTACATTCGATCGACCGACCGGTCGACCGAACTTAGGCTAAACTTGATTTTTTCAGCTTTCTTCTTACGTGCTTCGTTTTCGGATTCCGGCTTTCAACGTGCGTCAACTTGGAGAGATTTTCATATGTTCTTTAGATTCGACCAAGACGTCTTTGATGCACACGTCGATCTTCGAGAGATTTCCATGACGAACCTGAACGCGACGATCAATATCCTTCCGATTTATTGATTTCTTCAATATTTCTGATCGAGGACATCAAGAGCTAATCGATATTAAACCTGAAAGATTTCTCAATGAAACATTAGTTCCATGTTTGTTATCATCAAAATCGAGATTAAGACCAAGGTAGAAAATCTTAGGCCAACAATCTCCCACTTTTTGGATGATGACAAACATCATTTACAAAAATATATCATTCAGACACAAAGGATATCAAACATGGGATATCCCTCCTATCAACATGCATATCTACATAATAGAACTCCCCATAACTATATGCATGGTTTTCTTATATTTTCTTCCCCTTTACCTATATTTTTCTTCCCCTTTTGACATCAATCAAAAAAGGGCAAAAAAAGTCAATCTAGTCAAAGTTGAGATTCTAAAATTAGTTTTCATGAAGCATGAAGATCTCAACTCAAGGCATGAAAACAAACATACAAGTGAGACTAATCAATACATGATATCATAGAATGATCAATATAATCTAAAACTGAAAATCATGTACTAATTCAAGTATTGATATTATATGTATTGGTCAAAGTTTCAAAAATTATTTTAGAAATGAGTTTTTCTTAAATAATAATGAGAACGATACCACGAATAGAATTACAATATCATACTTGATGTGTCTTTCAAAGATTTTGACGAAAATCTAAAGTATCGAGAAATGAGCACTTGGGAAGAATGATACTTTAATGACATTTTCGTAAATAAGTGAATCTTTCATGACATTTCTAGATTTCATTCAAACTTTTAAAATACCAAGATATGAACATTTAAAGAATGTATATCAAGTTTGAAGTGAAACTAATGTCATTAAATAAAGATATGAACTTAGCACGATTTCATTCAAATTATGCTTGAAAATATGAAAATGCTAAGTATCAAATTTTGTTATTTACTCATGTTTTCTCTAACTTAGCCACTTGGACATATAACACGAGTGAATCTAAGTATACGAGTCAAGTTTGGGCTGAAAATGAGATTTCTAAGTCACTTTTTGACATAGGTCGAAGTATCAAGTTTACAAAAATCAAACTTTTTAATCCTTATAAAATCATATTCTTAACGAAACTTTTTGAAACTTTAACTGGACAAACTATATTTTTCAAGGAATCTACAGGTTCAAGAATCAATCAAAAATCAGTTTCCTATAAATTCATAAAATTCTTGAAAGTCTGGGGGTATTTTCGTAAATTTTAGGTGTTTTTCCGAAAGTTATCATTTTTGGTTCAAACTTTCCAAACATCACCGAATGATCATTTAAGATGTGTGTGTCAAGTTTGAGCTCAAAATGAATTATCTAAGTTCATTTTTCATCCTATATTGATTTTAATGAAAAAATGAATATTTCTAGCTATCATTCAAGTTATCAAAATCATTCACAGAAATGATTTTACTCAAGGAATGGTGTGAATGATATTAGAAATGAAATCAAAATGACATACATGAGCTTTCATTTGAAGTTTTTGAATAAAAAATCAAAGTATCGAAAAAATGAGTATTTCAAGTAAGTGATACTTTGTGTTTCCGAAATCCAACTTCAAAATTCCATTATAAATCAGATTCTTGATAAAAAAAATTTGAAATTTTTACACAACAAACTAGATTTTTCAGTGAAAGTTTAGTTTCAAGAATCATCTAAAAATGATTTTTCTATATTTTTCTAGAAATAACTGAAAATGCTCAATTTTCAATGGTATCTCCGTAATTTTCAGTTATTTTCAAAAAGTATTCAGTTTTCATTCAAACTTTTATGACACCACATAATGGTCATCTAAAGAGTGTATGTCAAGTTTGAAATAAAAATTATGTCCTTAAGTCAAGATATCAGCGTAGCATGATTTTATTCAAAACTAAGCTAGTTATCATAAAACTTGCTAAGTGTCAATCTTATCATTTACTCATGGTTTTTCAAATTTAAACTTATAGACACCTAACATGAGCAAATCTAAATATGTTCCTCAAATATGAATGAAGAATAAGACCTCTAAGTCAATTTGTTGACTTGGATCAACTTGGTTCACAAGAGGTTATCATGAAATGATCTCTATGTTATTTTATCCATATCCATATGAATTTTTCATTCTAAGTGCATGAAAACATGTCATACCTATTCCTAAATATGTTTATGAAGTTTGGACTTAAAATGAAGTGTCCAAGTCGATTTGTTGACTTGGATCAAACTTTTCAATGTTTAAGTCCTCTAAAGTGAATTAGTTATCACTTTATTCATCTAGACATGAATTTTCAAGTTTAAACACCTAGAATCATGTGATATGTGTATCTAAACATGTTTACCAAGTATTTACTCAAAGTGAAGTCTCTAATAAGGAATTCCAACCTAGAACAAGTTTCATTCAATCAAGATATCATAAAATTGCCTAATTTATCAAAATTTTACATACTCATGAAATTTCATAGATTTATCATACAACATCAATCATGAGCATAGAGAAATCATTTAAGCATAAGTATTCAAATATTATAATAAGATTTTAGCAAAATCAAACTCATACCTCATTCTTAGAATTTTGTTAAACTTGTTTTATTTACTTTTCAATTTTCTTCATAATAGCATAGTCTTTCATTAACATTCTCAACTTGCAAGTAGACTTCATTAGTAGATTTAATGAAACTAAAGCTACTAGCAAGCAACCCAAACCAAATAGCAAAGAGAAAAATCAACTATTATTTTCAAAATCCACTTTGCTAAATAGTTTGAAATCCGTTTCAAAATATGTTATCATGAATTCGAAATGAATTTTAAGAGATCACAAATATAATATTAATGAAAAATTGATCTCCAATCCTTCCTATTGGTTGAAAACTGAAAGGCCACAATGAGCCTACGATTTAAAACCGCAAGGTCGCTTAGGCCCGTTATATGCCACATAGGTCTCCGAAGAGATCGAAAATCAAAAAATCAAAAATCATTTGAAATATATTAAAAGTGAGAAAAATCAATCAATTTTAAGCATGTATCATAAACACCAACTTCAAACATACAAGTAGAGAAAAGGTGATGATACCAAGTGATTTAGATGTCAATTCTTAAACCTAAGGCATCTAGTCTAGGTGAAGACTTTAAAGTTGCAACCATGCAAGGATTCTTCTTTTAATTTCTTGGTCAACTTCAAATCTTCAATTTCCATTACCCTTGTGTGGTGGCTCCCCCTACAAAAGAGCATGAGACATTTGGTACCCAAATGACTTTGGGTCATTGGGGGTTAGAGGGCTTAGCTACCCAAAGTATTTTAACTTCACTTGGGTTCATCTTAAATGTGCAATCATATATAGCATGCCCGTAAACACCACAACAAAAACAATGATCATGAAACTTCTTCTTTTTATTTTTAACATGGACATGAGATTTGATGTTTGAATGTTTGACATAAGAAGGATGATGGACATGAGTATTCTTAAGGGTAACATTCTTCTTTTGAGGTTTCCTAAATGAGATATTTTGATTTTTAGAATTGAAAGAAGAGGCATTAACTTTTCTACTTAAAATCAACATCTCATTTTTTAACTCATTCATAGATTTATACAATGCATGTAATTGAGATTTTAACATGCAATTCTCATTTTCTAAATTATCATTTTTAAGCTTCAAATCGTTAAGCTCAAGTTCTACATTATCATGACATGAATTAAGTGACCTAGATTTTAATTTTTTTATTTTCTAATTTGGATTCATGCAAATGAGAATTAAACATCATATTTTTTCCTTTTTCAACATTTTATTTTTCTTATCTTTTCTAACAAGCAAGACATACATTTTTCTACACTCATCTACTAACTCATCATATGGAATGTTATGAGAACTAGTAGAGCTAGCATCATCATTTTCATTATTATGACTAGAAGGAAAAGAGTATACCTCATCATTTGTACTCATGAGGTAAACTTTTGTAGTAGCTTCATAGTCATTGCAAGGGGATGCTTCATTTGAATGGGATGATGATGTAGAAGCTTTTGACCTCTTCTTTGCCTTGTTCAATAATAAAGGGCAATTCTTCTTAATGTGACCCTTTTCTTTGCAAGCACGATAAATCATCTTTCATTTTCGGCTATTAGAGTTGCTCCTTTGACTAGAAGCACTATGGGCATCAAAACGGAGATTAGTAGTAAGTGAGTGACCATTGTCATCACCACCTTCATCAAAAGTGTCAATCTCTTCGGTTTTGACATAATCATATAAAACATTTAAAGTGACCCATAAATCAAAAGTCGTAGAATAATGCATGACTTTTTTAAGAATGCTATTTAGTATGACACAAAATATGCAATTCATGACTTCTCCATTAAATTAAAATATTTTCTTATCAAGCTCGCTCCAATCGTGCATGTCAACCTCAGGATAAGTGTATTCAAATTTCAACATGTTATAAACACCAAAACCTCTAGTCTTTATGTAGGTGTACATCCTAGACTTCCAAAGACCAAAGTTTGATTCATCGAACCTAGGAGCTGAAGATGCTACCAACTCTAGTGCCATTTTTTCGGGTCGAGAGATGATGTAGAGGAGATGGTGAGACCTCAATCTACGACCCGTTCTGCTACCAATTGTAGGGTGGAATGGCCACACTAGAGGGAGAGTGAATAGTGAGTTAACTAAATCTATTTGCCTAATTTCGGTTTTAAACTTTTTCTTAAACTACTTAGGCAATTTATAATTCAATGACTAAATATGGAAGTGAGTGATGAAGATAAACAATGAATACACAAAGAGGATAATGCTAACACGGTTATTTATAGTGGTTCGGCCTCAATGCTTACTCCACTACCTAAGCACTCCGCTTAGGATTTCCAAACTAAGCTTTACTAGATTAATCTTGTTTCCCTTACAACGAGGACTTTGCACCGGAAAGTCTCCGCTCTCAAACCGAAGGCACTTCCACACTCGGAAGTATCCCGCCTTCCTACCAAGAGCACTCTCCCACCTCAACCTAAGGAACAACTCAAATAATCCTAGTAAACTAAGTTTACACAAGTGGCTTTACACCTTCTACACCAAGGTAACCACTTACACATAAGACCTAACACTATGTCTTCTTACAAACTCAAATGCAATGAAATAAATCACAAATAATACAGCAAATAAATAATACAATAAATACTTAGCTTCAAACACGAGTCGTAGTTCCTCTTGATGCCTCAATAGTGAATCGTTCAAAGCTTGAAGGCAAGATCAAGTATGTATCATGAAAACTAGGGTTATCAAAGGATGACTCAAGAAATGCTTTTAGAATGATCAAGAATGGCTCGGAAGCTTGGATCAGTTGTTAAGTGGTGTTAATGAAGGTTGGAGAGGGGTATTTATAACCCCTCCAAGGAACGGCTCTTCAACGGGCATTTTTTCGCCCGTTGAACGTCGTTCGATCGCTTATCGGTCGATCGTCAGTCGATCGATCGCCCAGCGACCACTGGCAATTCTTGCTTCTACCGCTCTATCCGGTCGATCAACTGAGTCACGATTTTGCTCCTTTGATATCCGATCGATCGATCGGTCGACCGAAGCCGGTACTGCCAATTTTTGGCCTCGGTCGATCGATCGACCGGTCGACCGAAGTAGCCACTGCCAATTTCTGGCACTGTTCGATCGATTGCCCAGTCGACCGAATTGGCTACTGCCAATTCTTCTCCACATTCGATCGACCAACCGGTCGACCGAACTTAGGGTGAACTTGATTTTTTTAGCCTTCTTCTTGCGCGCTTCATTTCCGGATTTCAACTTTCAATGTGCGTCAACTTGGAGAGGTTTTCATGTGTTCTTTAGACTCGACCAAGACGTCTTTGGTGCACACGTCGATCTTCGAGAGATTTCCACCACGAACCCGAACGCGACGATAAATGTCCTTTCGATTTATTGATTTTTTCAATATTTTTGATCAAGGACATCAAGAACTAATCAATATGGAACCTGAAAGACTTTTTAATGAAACATTAATTCCATGTTTGTTATCATCAAAATCGAAATTAAGACTAAGGTAGAAAATCTTATGCTAACTGTCAAGAGGCGCAATGGCATTAGAAGCTCTTGCCAGGTTCGGGCCACGATTACTAGGTGCGTCGATAGCGAGGGAGACGTTCCTAACCCATTCCTTAAGGCAGTATTGCACGCTCCAATAAATTTTGGTGCATATCAGTTCTTCCCAAGAGGCGAGCATTGCAGCGTAGGCCGATTAGAGCAGATGGAGGGGATCCAATCGGAGGAGGGGCGAAGACGCAGAAGCCCCGAAGATGGGAGTGGGGGCGGTTCTGGCCGCCGATGGTAGTAGTCACCTGGGGGCAGGAGACGAGTCGCCTAGTCTTCACGAGGGCAGAGGAAGCGGGGCACAGTGCTAGGTAAAAGGAAGGGGAGGGCATCCACTGATCCACATGACAAGCCCTAGCCTACCTACGCCTAAACAGAAAACGAGCCCGCTTGGGCCCATAAAAGTCAAACGCTCGATCTGGGTAGACCTCACGCCAGGAAGCAGGGAGTGGGTGCAGGTCCACATGGCACGTTAGGTACCACGTGGACCAGCAACTGCTTGACAACATTAAAAGACCCATGCTTAACGAGAAGGGAAAAAGTAGTAGTCGTGCACCCCGTAGGTGCACTCCATAACCTAGGGATGGCAATATTATCCGTACCCGTGGATACCCGCGGATATTTACCCGACACGGGTCGGGTATGGTAAACATATTATACCCACGGGTACGGGTATAAATTTTTACCCATTTAATAAACGGGTACGGGTATGGATACTATACTATCCACACCCGCGGATACCCGCTACCCGCCAATATATATGAAAAATTAAATTTATAATTTTATATATTAATATTTAATGGAAAATTGAAGAATAAATCTAAATATAATATATTTTTAGGGATATCAATTTCCAATTTTAATTGAAAGTACCTTGATTTTAAATTTAATTTTGGTTTTAAATATAATGTTGCGTAAATGATTATTGATATTTCTTAAGATAATTTTATGATTTAGAATTTAATTGTTACGTAGTTTATTTTATGGATTAATATTTTTCAACCAAGTTATTAATAGTGGTGAAATGAGAATCATTGGTGGTATACTATTATAATAAAATAAAAATTCTTGTCATATATTAAATGGGTATCCGCGAATATCCGCGGATATCAATTACCCGCGAGGGTGCGGGTGATGGATATCCATCGCGGGTGCGGGTGCGGGAGACGGGTTTAGTAAACGAGTGCGGGTGTGGCACTATCCGCCCCGAACCCGCCCCGTTGACATCCCTATCATAACCCAACCTTCCCCGTTTGAAAAGTCTTATCTCCGGGAACGGTTAGGTTCGACCAGGGACTAGCGCATAACTCGTAGCCAAATTCTCAACTTCCACGTGCGCCGAGCAAACAGTAGCTCCAATAGTAATGGGCGCCAGAGAGTCATCTCCCGCTGCCGCTGACGTAGCGCCAGAGTTGGGATTGGGCGAGCCTTGGCCGAGTCCTTGAGAAATCGTGCGCAAGCTCGATGTGGAGGACGAGGCTTTCGAGTTAGACGCCGAGTTTGAACGGAGGGGGCTGCCTGTGCGGACATTTGCACCCAGGCCCACCCCATCAACTCCTTAATTTCATGGTGCGGCAGAAAGCCAACGACTCCAATGAATCACCAGCTTCGGTGTGAGAGCGTGCACATCGACATGCATTTCAATGAACTGCGGGATCTCATCGACACAGTGGCAAATCACCTGGATCCGACGCTCATGGATATCCGACCACGAAAGGGAAGCACTGTCCACCTCGGAAAGGGCAGCGAATGATCCGGTGATCCAGTGTAGCATTCTAGAACTCAAGCGGGAGACCGCGGATGCCGATCTCGGTCAGAAGAGGCAAAGGATCCGTGGCACAACGCTTAGAAGTCTCATTCTTCAAACAAGACAACACTAGGTTGAAGATTGAGGAAGCGCCAACTAAGGAGGGTAGATTTTTCAAGGGACGCGGGGCAGAGCAAAAGCACGCTCCCATCCTCCAACGCCTTGATCCTCCAAAGCAGGTGATCGCCTTCAAAACTCAGAAAATGGGACGAAATAAAATGAATCAAAAGATCTCCGGTGCAACACGATCCAGAAGGGACCACACGAACACCGTTGCGCCAGAGAAGATCAACACCCTCCCTGGTAAGAGTCGAAGGATGACAAAGCTTTGCAGGCGCAATAGACGGTTCATCTCCATAGCGATCGAGCGTGAGGCAAAAGAGGGAGCGAGAGAGGATCAAGAGATTGGAGGTGAGACAAAAGCGGTGGGCGTAACAGAGGAGGTGTGCTGCCGTGTAGTAGGGTAAGGGATGGATGAGGTACGGCCAGAGTGCCAGACCCTGAAGCTGCAGACAACCTGTTCGAGCAATGCCTACCGACGTGATCCGGCGGGTTGTAGATGTAACAGCGAACGAGGGAAGGGCACCACAAGGACAAATGTCCATGGGCAAAACAGCGAAAACAACGACCTTCAACATGGAGCCTACACGCAAATGTAGAGAAAGGACCCGATGCGACATCGGGGTACAAGTGGGGCCCAGAGGGGGCGCGGTGCTAGGCGTGGGCGGCGTTAGACGAACAACATCCACAAAGGAATGGCTTCTAAGAGAGTACAGAGGGGCATTACGTGAGGCAGGAGAGGAGGGGTGCTACATAGCAAGTGTTGACAGAGTGGTGGCAGGGGGAGTGGAGCGACGCGAGATATGTTGCGAAGGGACGGTGTCGCAAGATGGCAAGCAGTGGACATGGGGGGATGGTCTGGAGAACGTATCGAGCGACGAGCCCACACTCGCGAGCTCCGCACCGGGGGGATGGCACCTGCACCACCACCTGTCAGGGGGCAACGGAGTGGCACGACGAGAAAAAGACCAGGCATGATCGATGACGGCATCGATGGACGCGGGACCAGACATGGGTGTCGCGATCTGAGCTTACCTTGCCATGTCCGCGGTCAAAAAAGAGAGAGACTCAGGGCTTCTTACCAGGGTGAATGACAGTAAGGGGCGCAGATCGAGAGGGACCGATAGAGGTCTTAGCATCGAGTGTTCGAGAGGAAGGAGAGGAGCCATAGGGCACCGGGCGAGAGGGGGACAAAGCAGAGGGGATTGGCCGGACCTTGCGCGATGTCCACCTTACCAGAGGACGGTGCAGTTTGGGGTTGCTTTTCCACTGGGGGGTCCAGGCGCTACCAGGTGCAGCTGGAACTTGGATCAGATTGTTGGTCTTCCGCTTATCGTCGTCCTCTGCATTGAGTCGCCTACCACTCGCCATCGCCTGATTGGTCAAATTCTAATGGATTAATTACAGTATAACATCTCTATTTTATCCTTATTACTCTACCACCGTGTTACCGTAAGTTGATCACATAAATTATTTATATTATTTTAATAAAATTTTGTAACGGCAGCAAATTAAAGATAAAAATTAACTAACTTTATTATTATAACATATTTTTTAATTTTTTAATTTTTTATCATTAAAATGATTAAAATATATAATAATCTAAATCATTAATTTACGGAGATGTGATAAGATTAATTATTAAAATAATTAAAATAAATTAATTTTTTTTGTCAAATGAAGATATATATATTGATTCACCAGAAAAGTACAATTATAAGATCCCAAAGGAATCAGTATCAAATAGGGAGAGAATGAGATATCTCGAAACCAATTAGAAATATAACATCTTCTTAAAAAGAAGAAGAAATAATGGTGTGCATCTGCAAGAGTATGAGTTGTACTCCAAATGTCACGAGGACTTGTATCAAAATTGTCAAAGAGCTTTGCAGCGCCATGAGAGGAAAGCGATTAGTGTCAAATAATATGTGTCGTTAGGCTCTGATTTCAAATTTCTATTTATCTCCAACCACCAATGCCAGAAAAAATCAGTATGAAGGCTCCAATCAGTAGGACATAATAAAAAACAATACAAATCTGATTCACTCGCCATATTATACCACGGGCATAGATACACAACCTAAGGAAACTTGTCTTTCAACTTTTGGCGCACCGGAACACCCTCATGCATTAGTTTCCACAAAAGCACCTTCACTTTTGGTGGGCCCTTGAGATCCCACACTGATCTCCATAATTCTTTATTTGCCAAAATTGCTGGACCCTCAAAAATTGGAGAATGGAAAAATTGAAAAGCAATATTGCAGTCAGACGCTACAGAATAGGAGTCATTCTTAGTCAAAATCCAAGTCAACTTATCCTCAGTCATGGCGGGCACAAGTTGAAGGATATTTGCCGCCACAATCGGAGAAAATAAGGCTCTAATCAAGATTGCATTCCAAGCTTTATCTGATTGCAAAAGCTGTCTCACCATGATGAGCCTTGGATTAAAGCACTCGGCAGGAGGAATGGTAAATGAATAGCAGTTAGAGACCCAGGGATCAACCTGAATGCGAACCTCCGTGCCAAAATCAACTTGTCATTTTAAGCCCTTTTCTATGACATTCTGACCTTCCAGAAGGTTTTTCCAAGCCCATGAGGAATTGTTACCTACGAAAGCTTCCATGAAACTTTTATGTCGAAAATACTTATTTTTAAAGATTTTATGGAACAGGGAATGCTCTCTAGTTAGAAGCCTCCAAGCTTATTTGCCAAGCATCACACGATTGAATACTTTTAAATCTTTAAACCCCATCCCACCTTCAGATTTCTCCCGGCATAAAGTTGGTCAACCAATTCAATGCATCCTCCTTTCAGTTCCCTTTTGCCTGACCAAAAGTTGATCATAGATTTCTGAATTTCTTCTAACAAGGTTTCAAAAAGTTTGAAGCAGCTAAGGGAATAAAGAGGGATGGCAGTACCAATGGCTTTAATAAGGACCTCCCTCCCGCTAGTAGACAATAAGGACCGCTTCCGATGAAGGAACTTCTTAGTCACATTTTTCTTAACAAAATTAAAGGTGGCTCTTTAGATCTGCCCATAAATGTCGGCAACCCCAAATATTTATCTTGAGCCCCACATGAGTCACTTGAAGAAGAGAAGCCAACTGCTCTCTAACTGATTGACAGATTGACAAGTATTCCAACTGAAAAAAAATGAAGATTTATTCAAATTGGCCTGCTGACCACTCAACTCGTCATAGGAATGTAAAATGGTCATCAAATTCCTACACTGAGTTTCATTGGCCTGACAAAAGAGGATGTAATCATCTGCAAATAATAGATGAGTAATAGGTGGACAAGTACTGCTGATTTTTACCCCACACACCTGATGAAGCTGTTCTCCCTTCTACAACAAGTGGGTGAGGCCCTCCGCACAAAATAAAAAAAGATAGGATGAAAGATGATCTTCGTGGAAGAGACCTCTAGTTGGTCCGAAAAAACCATATGTCTGACCATCCACAATAATGGAGTAAGAGACAGTACATATACATTCATTAATCCATCTTATCCAGCGATCGCAAAAACCCATCTGTTCCATAATGTACAAAACAAAGCTCAATTCAACTCTATCATATGTCTTACTCATGTCCAGCTTTAGAGCCAAGTCACACTAACCATGTCTTTTAGTCTTTAAATAGTGCATACATTCATGAGCGGGCCACTAAAATGTTATCACTTATTAGCCTTCCTTTAATAAAAGCACTCTGATTAGAGCCAATAAGTCGATTCATATAATTCTGAAGGCGATGCACCAAAATTTTAGAGAGAATCTTATAAAAGACAGTACATAAGCTAATCGGCCTGACTTGAGTCATAGAGAAAGCATTTTTAATCTTCGATATCAAGCAAATGTGAGTGTGATTGAAGCTTTTTAACATCCTGCCACCAGAAAAGAAGCTTTGAATAGTCTTAGTGACATCAGTCCCAATAATTTCCTAGTAGTGTTGATAGAACTTCGCAGTGAATCCATCATCCCCTAGTGCAGTAGTAGGATCCAGAGAAAAGACTGCAGTCTTCACCTCACCCTCTAGCTGATACTGGGCAGGTAAGATTTCTGTTCATTGTACTAGATACATTTGCTCTCATAGTTTGAAATTGTACGTCCTAAGGGGTCCGTAAGGTTACTAGTGGAGAACAAGTCATGGAAATATTCCTAGGCTTTTAGAGCAATACTGTTTGGGTTGGTGCACCAACCTCCATTTTCATCTTCGTTTTCTGCCAGTTAACCAAAGCATGTCGGCAATTCTTCAACATTGTAAACAAAATGAACATAGGAGAACCTGAGACATTGATTTGCCGTTCATTAAGTAAGAGGTTCCTCTATTAATGAAATCAATGAATCCATTTACCGAAGAAGCCCGTTTTATACGTCCTCCACTATTTTCACTCAAGGAGGAAATAACATTTAAATCCCCTATTACTAGAGAATAAGGATCAAAATGAGTTGATTTTTTTTTGACAAAATAGAAAGTCACAATATGTGACTATACTAGGTTCGAACCCTATATCTCTAGGCAATATACAATATGTTGTTGTTAAAGATAATGCAACACCACTTCACGTAGATGGGCAAGGTTTGGTTGACTAAGCCTTGTAGTTATCCTTTAATTATTAGATATTTATCTTGTTAAAATAGTAGGTAATTATCAGTTAATTACCAAGTCTTTAGGAGTTATCGAAATGTCTTGTAAAGCCTATAAAAGGCTACTTCATTTAGTGAATTAATGCATCTCTTATTTCAAGTTCAACAATTGGTATCAGAGCCAGGGACGAGAGATCGCCGTAAGTGAGAGCTGAGGAGAGGGAGAGAGAGGCAAACACTCGTCGCTGTAGGAGGTACGGATCATCCACAAAAGAAGGCGAAAGAAGACTTCACCGGGTCCCCGTGAAGAGAACAAGGGACGATTCTCGTGGAGAGAGGAGACGAAGCCAAATTCATCCGACGACAGCTATATCCAAAAGAGGGAGAAGCATTGCAGCAAAAAGAAAGTCCTCTGTTTGAGCAGAGGTGAAGGAGTGACGTTTGCTCACTTCTCCGTCTCCTCGAGTGGTGCAGTAACATCGACATCGGATCTATTCCGAGCAAGGCATCGGCGAGGCCGACGCCGATAGCCCGCAGCGCGGCTCACGCAGGAAATAGATAATGTTCCTGTCGTCGTTGAAAGAGAAGAAAAGTGGCACCGAATCTCACAAAGGAGATCAAGAGGACTGTCGAGCCGCACCAGATCCCGGAGAGGAGATCGAGAAGCCGATTGTCTTTTGGACTCAGTGGAAGTGCATTTTGGGAATCAAATTCCAGCTACACAGAGGCGATACATGACGAAGAGGACAAAAGAACGGGTCGCCAGCATTGCCGCATGGAAGACTGTCAACGATCTCCTCCCTTGCAGCGATCGCATCGTGCCTAAGTATTCGACCTTCGGGAGCAGCAGACTCATCTGTTTATTTGACAAGGAAGAAGAATACGAGAAGAGAAGAACAGGGCGGCTGCTGGGTTCCCACGCAATCCGTGTCTCCGACAAGAAATCTGCAGCGTGCCAAAGCAAGTTTTGCACGAAAGAGATTGTCCACCAGGACAAGGAAGAAGAAGGCAATTTAATAGGGGGCCCACCTTAAAAAAAATTGCAGCAAAGAAAGGAAAGAATTAATTCCAACTAGCCCCACCATTATCTAATTTTGATTTCTACATCAAAGCAGCAGAGGAAGGAGTTAATTCAGCTGGGCCCACCTATATTTCTCTTTGATTTCGGCAACAAGAAGAAGCATCATGCACACTCCATTTCTATTTTGACTTGGTCAAAATAAAAAAGAAGATTATCTTCAGCAAGATCATCATCAAACTAAAGTTCCGCTCCATCGCATCGGCTCCCACTCTGATTTTGGTGACAAGTCACATTGATCACCACATATGGGAGATCGCAATCGTGGAAGAAGCACCGACTGACTCCCGCTTCTTCAACAATAGTAGATCTCCGAAGTGGGTTTTCACAAGTAGTCGTCACCCAAAGAAAGAGAGAGGGAGATAAAAAGGACAATATCGCTCGGTCCCTATGAAGAGCACAAGGGACAGTCTCGTTGGGTCCCCGTGGAGAGCACAGGAGACAACCTCGTCGGGTCCTCGTGGAGAGTACAGAGGACAAGTCTCGCCGGATCCTCGTGGAGAGCACAGAGGATGAAAGAAGTCTTGTCTGATCTTCGTGAAGAGCACAGGAGACGAAAAAGAGAAAGGCAAAAGAGACGAAAGAGATGTACACGAGGAAAGAGACACATGTGTGCGACGTCAAACAGATGATGATGATCGAAAGCTTGAGATGGTGAAGTTGGTGTACGTTGAGGGAGAGTGTTGAAGATAATGCAACATCACTTCACGTGGATGGACAAGGCTTCGTTGACTAAGCCTTGTAATTATCTTTTAATTATTAGATATTTATCTTGTTAGAATAGTGAATAATTATCAGTTAATTACCAAATCTTGATGAGTTATCGAAATATCTTGTAAAGCCTATAAAAGGCTACTTCATTTAGTGAATTAATGCATCTCTCATTTCAAATTCAACTGTTGCTACTAATTGTGCTATCCACGGTTGACGATTAAAATGAGTTGATTACTCATAGCTGTTGAGGTTAAAGTATACTTTTAAAAAATAAAAGGAATGAAAATGGAACTGGCTATGTATTAGCCTATTAGTACTGTTTCTTAATCACAAAACTTCATTTTCGTGTATTTAATTAATTGGCCAAAAAACCCTCTCAGAAGAAAAACGTTCAGACAATCTTGAGAATCCGATGAATTGCACATTTAAACGAAAAAGGAACATTTAATCTAATCAAATAACTTAATGCCTTCATTCTCATCCTCACACTGCCTCACGTGTTTCGCCATCCCCTTATCGAATCCACTATGCTTATCGCACACGCCCCTGGGAGGAATCAAGAAGCACGGCTCCGCCGACTCCGCCCACCGGCAAGGAAGACTCGACTTCCATGGCTTCATAAGCACCAGCGGCCTCACTCCGCTCAGCCCCTGCGCCACGTACCCGAACGTCGAGCACGCGGTGGTGACGAGCACGTCGCTGAAGCTCAGCAGCACCATCTCTGCCAGCGCCTTCGCGTTGTGCTGCCGCTCCTCCGTCCGCTGCTCCACCTCGTGGCTCGCCTGGTATACGCGGACGAGCTCCCCGGTCGCCGTCGGGTGCTCTTTGTACATGTCCCTCACCCTCTCGGAGTAGCGTGAATCCAGACTCGTAATGAACACAGCCTTCACCTTGGCGCCGCTCACCGGTGCTCTCGGCTTCTTCTGCGCGCTCAAGATGCTTGGTAGAATGCGCTCGTGCACGGAACAGTTGACGATTTGGCCCAAAAGGAACTCGAACGGAACCGGCTCCTGCTTGAGGTTCCTGACCTGGATTCCGATCCTCTCATCGGCCTTGGCGAGGTTAGCGCTGTAGTACCGCGTGACGTGACCCCACACAGTGTTGCTCGGGTGGATAAGATACCGTACCAGGTGGTGGAACACGGTGGTCCTCTCCGGGAACAGCCGCCGTAGCTCCGCTTCGTACTCCTCCACTAGGAACAGCGCCGGCACGAAGTAGTGGTCCGATTTCAGCAGAAGCCAGGGGAACTTGCGGAGCATCTGCTGCCCGTCCTCGCAGAAGAATACCTTGTCCCACTCCTTGTAGTACCTATTCAACAACACAAATCATTACAATCCATCTCGAACTTAATAATTCAATGTTCATCGGAGCTGGAAGAACAAATCTAACCATGGCAGGTGGAGATAAGCGTACGCCGGAAGCGTGGCGTTCGCGGAGAAGCGCATGCCGTTGTCGATGACCTTATTGCGGAGCATGTTGCCGTAGCTCTGCGGGCTGTCGGAGTCGAACTTCTCGAGGTTTTTGATCGGGAAATCGGAAGGAAGAACCCACGAAGCCTCAGGAAACGGCTCGCAGAAGAGGTCGGCGAGTTCGGCGGGGACGTGAACCAGCAGAACCCTGCTGTTGAGGAGGGCGAAGAAGAAGGAGGAAACGAGGCTTACGATCCTGTTGCCGAGGCCGTAATGTGGAATCCAAACTATGTAGTTGCACTCCATGGGAGCCGTGCGCTTGTTGGACTTCAACTGTTCGACGGATTTCCGGTAAAGCTCGGTGCCAGGAGCGCATCTTCTGTGGAGAGCTTCGTAGCTCCGCAGCCTTTGGAGAAGATAAGGGGAAGGAGGATGAGGCGACGCCTTGCGGTATGATGCGGACTGGTATCGGCTCAAGCAGGAGGACGCATCGAATTGGGGAGACAGTAGGCCGCCGAGAAGTTTGTCCTTTGTTGGGTCGCTCAAGGTTGAGGAAGAACCTAAATTTAGAACCAGTCAAGAACTCAAGAAATATCTGAAATTGTGTTTTAATTAGTTCTGTTTTGGTTGTTAATTGCTTATGAAATGAAGGAGATTGATCTTGATTTTGAACTGCATTTATGCAATTAGATGATCTTGATTGGCCACTATATATAGATTAAGACACACGTAACTCTCTCTCTCTCTCTCTCTATATATATATATATTTGAAAGAATCAAATCGATCTCCATCTGTAAACAGGTGAATAATTTATCAAGCTGCAAGCTAATCGATCCAAAGCGCCTAATAAAAGTACAAAACCTGAAGAAGCGATTACTTTACCTTCTCCGTTTCTTGCACCAAACGCTTGCATCCATTCGAACGAGGGCCTTCCATAAGCTCTTCCAAGAACAAAGACCGAAAGAGGCACAAAAACCAAGCAAGCAACTGCAGTTGTCCACCTCCTCCGAGCTCTCGAACCGTTCCTCGCCATGGCCATCTCCTCCATCTCCAAGCTGTGGTAGCCTCTCTTAGGTTCTGTGCCAGTAATGGCTTCCATCTCTTCTGAAGGATCGATAAAGCTAAAGAACCAGGTTTACATGGACTCTTTTCTATTGGAATGGTTTATTTCATGTCCCTGTACTTCCTTCACAAGGATAGAAAATCATGTTTTTTATTTGAAAGGGACTTTTGGTGTTTAGGCAACTTGGTCCAGCGAATCAAGATAAGATTTAGAAGAAAATTTAATTAGCATGACATAATCTAATACAATAGGTCAACATTTGTATCACAACAAATTGTCGCCTTCTCCAAGTCTTCGGTCAACCATAGAATGCATATTCCTGTTTTACTTTCTAATGGAGAATCATAATAAATTGGGTGTTTTAATCTTTTCAGGAAAACAATTAAAACAATTAAGAATTTTCCTTTTTTTCAGGTAATAGGGTTGGTATAATTCTACTTTAATTACCACTAGAACGTAAATCAGTTATTACACAATTAATGTTTCACAAAATTAAAATTTGATGCCAATAATACTCTTATAAAGTCATGACGTCAGCATGATTTCTGGGTACCAGGAGCAGAATTCCAGTCAGCAAAGTGAGTAGATGTTGATTTATATATATAGTAATAGTATTGCGTGAACAAGTTAAATTCTGTTAATTATACTCAGCATAGTTTGACAGTGAGAAAGATGTATAGCTAATTATAATCCAAGTTTGACAAAGTCCACATGCTTAATAATAGACAACTGAGTCAAAATCAGTGATCATTGCAAAAAATATAGGATGAGCATTCTTTATACATACATTGTTCAAATGAATAAATTGTCATTATCCCCAATGTAAAGATCATAATAAATTTAAACAATAAAATTACTAGATGAATTGTATTAATACATGTAGAGGTGATAATTTTATTCGCATCCGCTAACTAAAAATCGCATTCATGCCGTATCCGATCCATATCCACAAGTAAAAATGGATATGGATACGGATACGGATTTAGAAAACTTATATCTGCGCGGATATGGTGCGGATACGGATATGACAGTGGATCTGCACCGTATCCGTACCACCGTATAAGTTATTAATATATATAAGAGCTTTATGGTAATTTTATGTCAAGATGAATTTTGAAGTATATTATATATTTATTTTGGATCAATGAATTGGTAATTTATTGATTTTTTTAATTAAATATATTATTTTAATATTTTTTATTAAATACGGTGTAGATACGAATGTGGTGCGGATATCCGTATTTGAAGCGGTGTGGATATGAATATCCATATTCACATCCGTAGCGGATACTGTGCGGATACGGATGGGCGGATATGAGATGCGGTGCGGATACGAATAATTTAATATCTGCACCGTATTTGATCCGTTGTCCGCCCTAAGTACATGCACCAAAGCCTTGACTACCTTCACAATTGAGCTAGCTAACACTTTACAAAATTAGCTATATGTTTAAGTTTGATTAAATTTCCCAGGAAAGTGCAAATATGTACCATACAAGCCATGCACAACAGCACAAGTTCCTAAAAGACAAATCCCTATTGGTAGTCAATAACTAGTGTTTGCAATTCAATCGATACCACTTCTTCTTGAAAGCGCCTATGTATGCAAATCAAATTTGACAATCTCAAATGTTGAATTAGAAAACAGAACTATTTTTTACTTTTTAAGATGGAAAGGGGTTTTTTTTCTAATTAATATAATCTATAAGTTTGACCCAACTATCCAGAGAGATAACGTAACACACCTCTTAGGGTTATTCCCCGTTAAAGTGAACAGGATTAAGAGTAATTTTTGCACTCGAACTATTGAAAATAAGATAAAAATACTTATAAACTTTTTTTTAATTGATTTTTACCCTTAAACAAATAAAAATAGTTGAAAAATGCCCTCGAACTATTAGAAATGAGTAAAAATACTCCTAAACTTATTTTTTGATAGATTTTTTATCCTTAGACAAATAAAAATAGTTGAAAAATACCAATATTTTTACCCGATTTTTTTTCTTAGAAATGGGTAAAAATATTAGTATCTTTTAATTATTTTCGTTTGTCTAATGGTAAAAAATCTATCAAAAAATAAGTTTATGTGTATTTTTACTCATTTCTAATAGTTCGAGGATATTTTTTAATTATTTTCGTTTGTTTAAGGGTAAAAATCAACCAAAAAAGAGTTTATGAGTATTTTTACCCTACTTTCAATAGTTCGAGGGCAAAATTCACTCTTAACCCAAGTGAATGTCTACTAGGAAAGCAAACGAGAAAAAGAATAACTAAGCTCACAAATCAAAAGATGCAACAAAAACAAATGCAATACTTTTATAAAAAAGAATAATGCAGAGAAATGAAAGGCTATTGAAGAATATGAAGAATAAAGTATTAGAGTGCATATCATCTACCCTATCTTGCGAAACTAAAGCAAATATAAAAAGATCAATGAAAGACTCTCACGCCCCTCCTAGGATCATTCTCATTTAGGAAAAAACATCTAGGAGAGCACACAACATAACATCATGTAACGCGATGCACCAAGATATTGACATGAATTACACCAATGACGAAAATGGAATAATATTTTATACAATGATGAAATATTCACAAAGAGAAATTTATACAACACTATGAAAAATGAAACAAACGTTAGAGCATGTCTTCTCTACTCTATTTAACTAAACCTCCTCAACTACTAACTCGTATCTACGGATCTGATGCAAAAATGACAAAAGTCAATGAAAAACTCAATGGGATATCTCAATATGTCAATGGTAAAGATAATTAGTTGTTATGGCATGATGACATTGTATCCAACTATATGCACATCACAACTAATATCATATGCTCATGCCAACTAATGTGATCGATGTCACTTTAAATAAATACATGAGCACCTATAGATTAGTATATACATGCATAATATTATACCCAATCAAGAGCATTATTGGATAATTTGAGTTTCCCCATACTCTTGCGCCTCGAGAGTAACATCTCAAGCTCACTCTAGCAAAAGATGCAACTACCCAAAACACCAAACTATCCATTCACCATCAAAACCCAAATACATTAACACAAATCTGATAACAAAGTTTATAATCACAAATTGAAACATTAAACATCACAAAACTCCAAAAAACCAATCACAACGCTTTTAAGATTATCCACAAGTACATGCTATTTACATGACTACAACATGACAAGAATGAACCAAAACAAAACCCTACCTTGTTTCCCACGAAATGCCTCCAATCTCTCGGTCGCCCCCCTCCCTAGTCTACGATGGCTACTAATTGGTGATTCCCCTACTGAAAAATAGGTTCAATCTTTATATAAACCTAGGTTGGTGATTCCCCCAATAAAAAATAAGTTTAGACTTTATATAGACCTAGGTTTAGGTAGTTTTACGAAAAAAAACCTCCATAATCTCATTTACACAAATAAATCTTTGCTTCTTAAATAAATTTTTGAAAATTTTCTGAAACATATCCAAAAAAATTAATGAAGATAAAAAAATTGAGATTTTGGGCATAAGAGACTAGATGCTTGGTACAACATCCAATGGAATGCAACAAATTCTATGTATCATGGAGTTGGTTTGAAAGGGACAAGAAAGTGACCACAAGGTTGAGATTTCCATAGTTTTGTGGATATCAGAAGGAAGAAAAATAATATTAGCTGTAGTTATCATTGATCAAATTTGAAAAGTAATATTAGCTGTAGTTATCATTGATCATTAATCAAATGGATGGAAACAACTTGCACGTTGACATGATGTTCATTTCAACAAAAACCTACTGGTCAACAACGACAACAACAAAACAATACTCCATCCGTTCCATAATAAATGATTTTTTAGGCTTCGGCACATAGATTAAGAAAACTATTTAATAGCCTAATTTCTAGCAATTTTTTCTTTTTTTTACTAAATTACCCATAGTGTGTGACCTTTAAATTTCATGCTTTTATTAGAGGTTAAAATTGGTAAAAAAAAATTAATACTACATTGAAAGTCTAAAATGTCACTTAATATGAAATTTTTTTAAAAAATCTAAAAAGTCACTTATTATGGAACGGAGAGAGTACCTACTAATTAATGGTCTTTGTTTCTTCTATCAAGAGCCTGAAATGGATCAACCCAATCCTTGTCTTCTCTTGCAGCATGGTTCCATCGCTCCTGAAACAAGTAAAGCTCTGATCGGGATTGTCGCCTAATCTGTTGATTCAATAAAGTGAAGCATACCTCATTAAGATTTTTCTATTAGAAAAACAGAGTCACAAGGACAGTGAAACAATCAAAGCTTAAGAAAAACATAATGCTGATAACTAACAACAAAATTAGCAATGCACTATCTTAAATGTTTATCAATGTCACCTTAAATCATTTTTTTAGATAGTCTAATAGCTTAAATCATTAGATCAGACATGTTTTTTTTATTTATATCTTAACAAGGCCACAAGGGTGCTAAAGTGATGGGTAAATCTTTGTGTCAGCCATTAGGTTATTTGCCAAATAAATTGGAATTAGTCAGAAGTTACCTCAGTTCTAGCATCAAATGCCCCTGTCTGATGACGAGCCTGTAGAGTAGAATCCATCAAGAAGGCATACTAAAAGCCAAGAACACTAAATGAAAGCATTTAATTAATAACCCACCTTTAAAGCATCCTTAGGATGGATTGACTTCCGCCTCTTAACAGGGTAGATCAAGATGTTGTGAGGGTAAAAACAAAAAGAACAAGATAAAGCATGCTAAAATTTCAAAGAAAAATTTTACACCACCAGAGGATAGTAAAAAACCAGTGCAGAAAATTTATACCATGCACAAAATTAATAAGTAGTTATCTAGAGGAAACAACTTTCATAGAGAAAAAAATCTACCAAACCATTAGATAAGAAAGACAGAGCCCAAAGTAATTTATATAACATTAGTTAAAAGCATCACGTGTTAGTATGTGTTGTTGTTTTGTTTCTTGTTTAGTGTCACATTTAATCATATGATTGTAACTTGTAAGTCCAACTTAAGCTCAGAAGGTTGGGAAATTATATTAACTTGAGCCATACGAATGGACAAAAACTAATAGCATTACTCAACTACCTTCAGCAGTTTTCTACTATCCTTTCACCAGCCAATCCTCGACAATTCTCTGTTTTATCCATCCTCCTATCAATTCCAATGGTGACTTCTGCGATTTTTTATACCATCTATGAGCAGGAAACATCTCGCTAGATTAAACTGGTGTCACTTTTAGTTGGTGAGAGCGGGAGACAAGTTTGATTATTGTTAAGGGACCAAAGTGTAAATATATCCTTGGACCATAGTGTAAATGACCTGTATTATATATATTGGTAGAACAATTATAAAGAAACAATAGAACTTCAATGTGAAGGTTGTGGATGTTAACAATGTTCTCAAATCCTCCCTGCAAAGCCATCAGGGTTTCTGTTTGTAGAATGTACAAGCAGAAGTAGATTTGTATAATTTTTAATGAAAATTTTATTTTATGTATTATCCTTTTTTGTTGATGCCCCAATTATAAAATTCCTGTATTTGCTACTGGGGTTAATATTTAGTTATTAACAATTTTTTGTGGGTTAGTCGCCCCTCCATTTGCCTCAAAAACAAAAGTCCAACTTAAGTATATGATATGGCGCGGTGAATCGCCTGAATTGAATTTGATCATGTTTTCTTCTTATAATTAACAGCCATATAGGCCTTTGAAGACTAAAGACTGGGTTAAAAATACCAAAGATCCATAGCAGCAAGTAAAAGTAGAATGCTATACATAAATTTGCATGTAAAGTAACTGACCTTATGTGTTGATGATCCTCCCAAGGTTTGCACACCTTGGTGGACCACGAACTCACTGTCTACAACACCAACCTTCTTAGTCCTGTCACCCTACAAGAACACCACCACCATCGTTTTATATCATCTAAGGATGAAGAATTTAAAAGGGATGAACAAATGTCCGATATAAAAAAGAATTGTTAGAGTTTATAAAGAGATAAAATGTTTACCTTAGTTTTTGAATTAATTGAACGAGAACACGTATGTGAAAAAATGCACTAATGTTTTATTTTACATCTGATACCCACATAAAAAACCACTGAAATCCTACATACTCTAGGTCTGATTTTTTTAATCCAACTAATTTTCAATAATGAAGCCACTAATAGCTGGATCTTCATTCAGCATACCGACTAACAGTTATACTTGTTCCCCATGATGGCATAGCGGTTATACAGACTTGTTCCACATGATTGAATATATAGGTATAGAGCTTGCTGAATACTCTTATTAAAGTTAGACTGTCATTGGAAAACATTCATAGACCAAACTAATGTTCCATAAAATGCTAGTGATGAGGCCCATGAGGGTGATTGACCAAAAAAAAAGTACTTCTATAGGAGGGTACCTGCTGGTTCTATTTATTTTTGGGAATACAGTAAATCTATATGACTATATCAGGTAAATAACTCATAAACTTATTAATGTACACAAGCTGATAACCATCTGACAGTATGTATCCTGCAAATGAGTCACCTGAATAGGCTAGAAAGTAGTACTTCCAATATAGGTTTTAAATGCCAATCTGATATTGGTTCGATCTTATAAATGACATAGACCATTAGCATGACAGAATAGATACTGGCCTATACCAGAGAATATATATAGATTGGTTTTGAGTTATATTGTCCAACGTGGATCCTTGGTTATATTAATAATTAATAAATACCAGTTTAACATACATATCAGTCATACTTGGAGATAGATGTGTATGGAAAAATCAAGAAACATTTAAGCTTTTTTTTTGAACCAAAGATACTTGTATTCTATTCAAGAGTAAGAGTAATGAAGAGGATACAAGTGCGAGGGAGAGAGAGGAACAAAGAAAAAGACAAAAATAAGATACAACAAACTAAGAGCTTCAACGAAGCCAAAACAAGAATTAACTCAAAGAACTAAGGCACGCCGAAGCCTCTGCAGCTAGCTCAAAGATAGATCTGGAATTATTCTCAAAGATTCTCAAATTCCTCTCGTGCTAAATCTTGGATCTCCATATCATTACTAGATGAAAATGCCTTTTCTTAGACGTTGATTGCCGCAAAGGCGAGGTCTCCCACGGAGTGTAGGTGATCGGGAAGAGAGCATGACGCGAAATTTGTAAGAAGATTCTCCATCCTTGTAAAGTGAAAGAACAAACCTTGAAAAGGTGAGAATGAGATTCGTCGAAGTTGTTGCAAGGTGGGAAAGAAGCCGGAACCATGATATTGTGTTTAATCAACCGGTCCCTCATGGGAAGTCTTCTCTTTTCAATCAACCAATTATTCAAAGATAAGGCCGGAGGAAAGTTGTTTTTCCATAAGAAGGAAACCCAAGGGTCCGCCGTCCCTCTGAAGGTTAAAAGCCAGTATAGATAACTTGTTGAGAAAGTCCCATCACTGTTCCACCTCCAACCGTAACCGTCAGAGCCCGAGCAATGTAAAAAAGGAACCAAATCTTCAGCCAATTTGTTTAATAGGTGTGTGGGGATCAAATGTCTGAACTGAATGGACCATCCGATAATCTCTCCAGAAGATGCCCTTGTTTTTGCCGCATCAATTGTAATGTTCTGGTTAGAGGCAGCCGAGAATAGAGAAGGATATCTACTGTTCATTCGCTCTTCGTTGAACCAAGGATCTAGCCAAAAACGAAAAGAGGAGGTCTCGCCCACTCGGCAAAAAAAAAAACCCAAAAATGTCGGAGAGAATACATATCTCCCTCCAAACGTGGGAAAGACCCTGTCGATCTGCGAGGCTGAGAAACCGCAACCTTGGGTAGAGAGCCAACAGAACTTCCCTCCAAGGCATGCCCTCATGCTGTAGAAGCTTCCAAATCCATTTTCCCAATCTTGCGAGGTTATGTGAGTGCAAGTCCAAGATCCCCTGGCCGCCCTCAGATCTGCTCCGAGTAAGGGCGTCCCACCCGACTAAGCATTTTCCCCTGCTGTCCGCTTCTTGCCTCCCTTTCCAGAAGAAAGTTTTCCTTCTTTTATCAATCTGCTTTATAACCCAGCACGGAGCCTTGTAAATCGAGAATATATAAGAGACTTGGCTTGTAAGGACGCTATTCAGAAGGGTTAGGCGCCCGGCTCTGGAAAGAAGTGGCCCTTGCCAGGAAGCCAAAGATTGGTCCATTTTTGTGAAAACCTTTGTCCAATCCGCCTTCGTCAATCCGTCGTGCCGCAAGGGTAGACCCAAATAATCAAGCGGGAAAGAGCCAGTAGAGCAACCTAGTCTAAGTGCCGCGGAGTTCGCCTTTGAAACGTCCCCTCCTATGTGTATCACCTTGGTCTTCAGAAGGTTGAGCTTTGGCCCAGTGCACAAGTTGAAGCATTTTAGCAAGAGTCCAAAAGAGAATAGACTATCATCAGAAGACTTACTAAAAAGAAGTAAGTCATTCGCGAAGAGTATATGCGTTATCCCGCCCCCCCACAAATTGCTCGAGGGTGCCAGAAAGAAGACCCGAGGTAGTCGCCCGGGACACAAGTCTTGAAAGCACATCAGTCACCAATATGAAGAGTAGAGGTGATAAGGGGTACGTTACCTTGTCTAAGCCCTCTTTTGTGTTTGAAAGTCCTGCCTTCGATGCCATTGATAATGATGAAAGATTCCGCGGTTTGGAGAAGGCTCGGAATCCAAGAAATCCACCTAGGGGGGGAACCTCTGGCCCTGAGCAATTGAATTATAAAAAGCCAGTTAACCGAATCGAACACCTTCTCGAAGTCCACTTTAATGAGGCAGACATCCGGATTATTATTACGACAACCCCACACGATTTCTGCGGCCGTCATGAAACAGTCCAAAGTGCTACGACCCCGGGTGAAGGCCCCCTGCTTATTGTCAATCAGGGCGGGGATAAACGACGCCAAACAGTTAGCTAGGAGCTTGGAAAAGATCTTAATGATGCTATTCTCCAGGTTAATAGGTCTAAAACCGCTCAGTTCGTTGGCCCCTTGAGTTTTAGGAATGAGAATGATATTTGTCTTGTTAATACGAAACATGATACCTGGATCCACCTGCATTTGGAGTAGAATGTCCAACACTTGGGTACCAATGAGAGGCCAAAACTTCTTGTAGAATTCCATGTTGAGACCGTCCGGGCCCGGGGACTTGAAGTTTTTGGCTGCTTTAATGACCTCAAATACCTCGGTCATAGTGAAAGGGTCGTCCAAACAGAGTAAATTCAGGCCATGAGGCTCATAAATGAGATTCCACTTGATTTGTAAAAGAGGTTTAATATCCTTCCCGAGCAGTGTTGCATAATATTTCCTGAATGCAGAAGCAATTCCCTCTCCCTCAAAAATGGGGGTCCCCCCAATGTTGATAGAAGAGATCCAGTTGGTCTTTCTCCGGTGGGAAGCACAAAGGTGGAAAAATCGAGTATTTCGGTCCCCTCTTTTAGCCATCTCTTTTTGGCCCTCTGACTCCAGTAAGTACAAGTATCCTTGTAGCACTTATCGAGAACTTCTTTAAGCCTTTTGAGCTCGACTAGCTCAGCCGTAGAGATGGATCCAGTATTCGCCTTAAAATTCAAAGCACCGATACAGGTCTCGGTGTCTACTCTAAGCTTAGACTAGGAGGAGCGTCTGAGTTTGTCCCAATCCAAAATAATACACCGAAGGGGTTTCCAGAGAGAAAGTCATCTGTCCAACGGCGAGCCCAGGGGGGAGGCCGCAAAAGGGAAGACCAACCCAGCTTGAATGATATTCGAAAATTGGTCAACATTCAACCACCCAGTCTCGATACGAAAAGGTTTCCGAATAAAATCTATCCGGGAAGAAGAATGCCAAATCAAGGGGTTGTGATCGACAAGGCCACCGAAAGAGGAAAGGGAGTTGCCAAATTGCTGCTAATCAGAATCCGATCCAATTTTGCTAGGGCTGGAGGTTGCTGGTTATTAGTCCAAGAGTACGAATTTCCGGAAATGGGGAAGTCCAAGAGGCCAGTATCCGCAATTAGATCTGGAAAACTTCTAGAGTCAGCTACATTACCAACACAGTTCAGTCTCTCCCCGTTATGTCCCCGTTATGTAAAGTAATATTAAAGTCTCCAGTGGCAATAATAGACTCAGGGTTGTCAGTAAAAATTTGACGCAGTTCCTGGTGAAAAGATGCTCTGCGAGATAGATTCAGAGGCCCATAAACTCCGACCGCAAGAAAATTGAAGTCAGAGAGACGGTGTTTGAGGAACAGTTGAATGGATCACTCCCCGATGATATGAGAAACATTTAAGCTTAAATGTATTTGCAAAGAAACTATTCTGCTCAGAAACTATAAATGTGAACCGAAGCTATGGGAAACTGTTTCCATTCCAGTCGCTTGGTGTAATCATTTACAATTTTGTGGCCTTCAATGACCAAACAAATCAGAAAATTTATTATGAGGGAGTCAGGGCAAGAAATCTAACCTGAGCACAATATCCAAGTTTCATATCCATACCCCAACCATGAATTAGATCATTCTGTGAAAATAACAATATTCATTAGAATGATAATACAGCGCAACCATTTATTCATTCTTAATAAATATTTTTCAAGATACATGTGAAATACAACATTAAAGCATACAGTGACGACATTGCAGCAATAGAAATGTACAACCACAAACATGTTTGCAGATGTATCTTACCTGAATAAGATGCCAAACACAACGCCAAGCAGACCTAGAGAATACTGGAGCCATGCCTTCAACCCATCTGAAGTCAAATTTTAAAATGTTTACCATCAGCATATAAATGAAAAAAATAATTTGGAGCCATAAGTCCAAATTGAACCTGTGAGTATTCTCTTCTAGAAAACAATGGGCATCATTAAAAGAGAAAAGGCTTGGTAATTTAATCTACACAGATGTTCACAAAATGCATCACTAAGAACATATATACCCAGTGCAAGGAGGGCCTGTGCTAGCTGATGAACATTCTCCACTTCTTCTATCATATACCCTTCTGCATGTATATTAGATGTGTCAGCAAACTTCAAAATGACCGAACAAGTTTCAGAACTTTGGCATTTACCTGTGGATCCTACTTTTCTTTCTACGAGCAGTGATGCGGTGATGTATCTCAGATAAATTAGGGTCCAATGCTGGTTGAGATATTTCTAACCTTTCTGATTTGATTACTTTTAGATACCTTCACAGAAAAACATACATAAACACAATCATAAAATAATCAAAATTTTGCAATGTTACTATGTATGTCGATGTAATCATATAAACATCTTACATCTATACTCAAATCCTATATGAAGATTTTATTCAAAAGAAAGATATGAAATTTGGCCCCGTCCCCTATAATTTGATATACATCCACTCAAAGATGTATGGGCCTCACCACCATGCACTTAGTGCATTCCTGAGCTTTCAATTCTGGAACACTTGTCAGAGATGAAACCCAAAATATGCATTGTTATTATTTGATTGCCATTGACACGTACATAGAAAGGATGTGAAAGCTTCAAGAAGTGTGCCTGACTCTAGTTTTTTAATTTATTGTGTGAAAAGCCAGAGTTTTATATATATCAACCATGCCTAAATCCTTTTATTATTTCTCAAAATTTAATTAGGTAGAAACTATTCATATATTTAGATTGGTTTCAAATACAATGAAGAACCAAAAAGATTCACTCGACAAATGTGAACCCCTTTGATGATGAAAACTGGGCCCAGTTAACTAATTGTACATTATGATCATCAAAAAAACAAAAAGGTACCTTCCAGGATTAAAATTGTCTACTCCCAGGTCTTCATCCCAAAGAAATATGTAATCATACACGGAGATGACATCTGGATGAAGAAAGCGTTTTGCAAACCACCTGGAGATAGGACATAATTGGTTGAGTAACGAAGTAATGATGCAATGTCAAAAAAATTATAGTAATTAAAATCTGCAATACTTCAGGTAAAGAAAAAAATAGTGAGAAATTGTTTTAAATGAAACAATGATGGAACGGCTCAGCAAAATTTCTAGTCTTAAACAATGAAGATGCAAGCATAATATTGCAAAAATATGCAGTATGAATAATTGAAGATTCAGTAACCAACTAATCCTTTCAACATTGACAAATGCAAATCTCTAAAGCCTCACCATTTAGTTTGACTATCAGCAGCTATGTGAATCACAGCATTACTCCAGCAGAGGTCATGCCAATCATTGACATTTCCATCGTAGTGGAATAGTATAACAGTGAAGTTATCTGCGAGAAACTGAATACTCAACTATTAGGATTTAAGAGACAGAGAGGCAGCAAATAAACCTAACTTGCAGAAGTATATACCTTTCTAACAATCGCATCCACAGTCAGCTTCTGCTTTATGCCAACCGTCATTGCCAACAAGTTATGATGATTCTGATCGCTTTCCTATGCAGTGAAGTAATATAGTAACAACAAAGAATAATATCTACTGACGATTTTGATGTGGTTGAAATGCCAAAATTAAAAGGTTTAGATTACATTCCCCTGGGAAGGGAACAAGTGAACAACACTAAGTGTTATCAAAAGGCATAGACATTATATTCGCATGTGTGCTTATTTGTTCTTTCCAGAACAACAATGTGATGCCAACACATATTCTACTAAACTTGGATAAGAGAGATGAAAAAGAAATGGAGTATATATGCAATATGGGATGGCAGGAGAAAACAACATTTTAGATTTCGGTGAACTTTCTAACCTTCATTATGTGGTCTTTTGAAAGCCATAAGGGCTTTAGCTCCATATCTGATTTTGATTCTGCTAAACCATGAGGCAAGTAACCAACCGTGGCCGAAACATTATCATGTTCCTGAATAAAACAATAATAAGGTCAAAGAGTTAAACTATACATATACATATATTTAGGCATATGTAATATTTTTCTCAAATAGAATAGGCAAAGGCATGCCATCCATCTTCATATTAGAAGTAATTAAGCAATTTATTCGAATTAAATGTACCTCCTGGTTTGTACTCATTGCTCACATAATTAAGGGACTTACATTTCTAAAAGAAAATAAAGTGGGAATTATTATCACTATGTGTACCAAACTGATTTAGAGAATAGTTGTCTCTTGAAATAGATACTTTAGTTCATTGTTTTCATGGAAGTAAAACAAACTACTGTCTTTAGAAAAGATAGTGAAGTGAAACAATCTAGAGTCTAATTTATAGTAAATTTATTGGGTCTTGGTTTCTGGTTTGGAGAATTGAGTGGTGGTTAAAAAAACAAAATACCTGTGGTAAAAAGTAAAATTGATGCAAAAGATATCACCATAGGAACATAAATTGTAAGTTTAGATATTATTAGCACATTCATATACACAACTCAATTAGCTTAGAATTTTTTAAAAAAAATTAGTTAACAGTATAATAATGTCAATTTTTCATTATTCTCTAAAACATTTTGATATATTTTCTTCAAAAACTATTTCATCAATGGTATTGAAATTACACTTTTGTATGACAGTATAAAGATATGTAGCATATGCCAACTAAAAGGTCTACCTAATGCATGCACATGCTATAATCTAACATATATAGTACAAAGTTAATTGATCAATATTACAAGAACACTATTTTGTACTTTCTCCTGCCATCCAAGACATATATGTTGCCCCTTATATTAGCACAAGGCTCATGTCATGGTTGTCTATAAATGCTCTGAAATTTTGCTTATAAAGACACTGCCTAGTGCTGTCTATCATGCTTTTTTATTTTTGTTCATCTTATATTAGTGAAAGGAAACTTGGTCTTTCCATAGTAGGACAATAGGAGCAAGTTTGAAGTTGCTATAGTAGAAGCAGCATAACTTGAACAAATAGAGGTTTGGCTGTCTGATGACTGTTTTGCTGCATTCTAAAGTGAACAAATTACAAAATTACGAAGCATAAGCAGCTCAAATCTTGGTATTGAGCATAGATAAGGCGATTAGGTGTACTGAAGTCATTGTAGTACCTCCATCGAATCAAAAGGGTGAGATATCGTTTCCAACTGCAAATTGTAGAAACAAAATTTACAACTAATTAAATTGTGAAAATTGACAAAGTGAAGAGCATTTATAACTTGATTTACCTTTGTATGTTGATATTGATCATTTGTTGTTCTGTAGAGAATAAGTAGTGTTGCACTTGCACATACAAGAACTATGCACAGCTGTGGATTCATCTCAGTAGCAATTAACAATACCTAGACCAATTATTATGCACCTTTAGGTCTTCAGTATCAAACTGAATTTTTTTTAAAAAAAAAAAAACTAAATTCCTCGAAAACAAAATAGAACCAAATGTAAGAAATTAACAAAGAAAATTCAAAATCATGGTAGCAGTACTAATTGGAAAACAGGGGGAGATGAAGTAGATGTTTTGCACTTTATTACTGAAAAGGATTACCAAATTTAGAAGCCAAACCCTCCTAAGAAAGAAGTTCACCAAATTGGCTAGCTTGCATGGATATGCACTATTAACATTGAATGTTGAGAGCCCTGCAGAATGCATGTAGCTTTTCATGCAATAGATGTTCCAAAACCTTCTCTAATGAAATCAGCTTCCACTTATACACCATTTATCAAAGGAAGCGACCTGTGTAATATTCACCACACAACAAATGGAAAGATAATAGAGGTCCCAATTATAATTAAACAGGTTCCCAATTACCTCGGGAAAAAAAAACTAAATAGGTTACAATCAACGCATTGTAGCAGAAAAATAAGTGCCAAGTGAACAGCTTTAAATGAACCAAAGATGGACTTCAGTTGAAAAGCTGCAGTTTCATATTTCACCACGACCAAAAATGCTAGTTCTCCACTAAAACGTCAAAACTGTAGTTTCCCCTTAGCGGGCCAAGATGATCCAAGGAAAGGGGAAAATCCTGAGGTACTTCCTCAAGAAGAAAAAAGTGCAAAAGAAGAAGCATTTCTTGTCTTATCACATTGCAGACATGCAGGAACTCAAAATCTTCACTCGCCCAAAAGGCAATGATTAAAAGTACTGAATTAAGCGAATTCCTTCATGGTTTCTAGTTCCTGGATCATATATATGAGAAGCCTATCCGACTTCACATGATTCTACAAGTAAGAAAAGCAACGCGAGTTTGCATATCGATCGTTCGGCATCGTCGAACGACACTTAGCTGTGATGTGTTATGTATACTGTACAGGACAAGCAGGACAAAACAAATTACCAAGAAAGAGAAGGAAACCGGTGGGAGACGTCCGCTCGAGATGGATTTGTCGAGAGAGGGATGCGGCGGATATTTCAATGCTTAGTTCAATTTCTTCACACGGAATCAAAAAGAAGACTTCTTTGCAAGAGTGGGCAAGTTGACGGATGACGACTTCCTCCCTCCGGATCCGAGCTTGAACCTTGAACTTCGAGAGATTCGACGAGGGAGGGAGATCGATCTAGAGAGGAGGAGAAGGAGAAGAGATGAAGGAGGAGAAGAATTGGCATCCCTATCCACTCCATCGCCTCTAATATGCATGGGATGGCGCTTTCTGCTCCTGCAGCTGCGAGGGACGGGTGGCGCGGCCTTCGCTTCACCCTTTTTGTCTCTTTGGTTTAAAATATATTATAAGCCCCCGCTTTTCCTTTTATTTAAAATATAACGCCATTTTTGTCGTCTGGCTCAAACAGAAGGGGACCACTACAATGATTGGAAGAAATGATATGGGTCCACTAAACAATTGGTGGGTGGAATTTTGACGAATAATGCTCTAGTACGTTACTTTGTGCAGCCAAAACTTCAGTCCGATTGGACACGTGTCAGACTTGGTCAACTAATTTTCTTAAATACTTTTCAAGATTAGTCCAAAACTAAAGCGTCACGTAATTATACGTACGTATAATTTAAATTTAAATAATTTTAAAAATTATAATAAAAAATTACTATAACTAATTTAAATTAAATTATACTTTAAATAGAAATATTTGTATCTAAATAATTAAAATAATAATAAATATCATATATGTGAAAAATTATAAGTGTAGATCATAATAATAAATATTAAGTTAATTAATTTTATATAATTATAAAATCAAAATACAGACATCATTTTAAATATAATTTGAATTTTTTATTCTAAATTTGAAACCAAAACTTAACCAAAACAAATCAATATATACATAATATGTAAAAAATACATGCGGAAATAAAAAAAATGAAAATAATCTTACGTGTCGAAAATTGACGCTGAATTTTGAATTCGAAATTCCAAGTGAAAACTATTGATTAGTATGAAAAAATATTAGCATAATCGGAATAATATAGAGGAATGAAAATAAAATTATATATAGATGATAATCTTACGCATAATAGGATCAATATGAACATACATTATCATAAGATGAAGAGAGATTCTTGTGAGGATAGTCCTTAAAATATCTTGCAAGAAGTTTGTTATCCAGCTACGTCCCCAAAATTGTCATGATCTAATGCCAATTAATAAGCAATTGAAGTATAAATATATGTGCGTGTTATCTTCTTTTTCGTCCACTAATTTAATTGGATGGTGTAATAGATACTGTCCAGATTGAGCAACTTCAATCTCTTCATCATCTACTATTGTGAAGTTGCTATTTTCCATTACCTATTTTAAGTCAAAATCCCACTTCAAATGAAAATTTTGATGCCCCAAAGAAATTTTTTTAATGCAAGTTGTTACTTTCATTTTAATAAACAAAAAGAGCTTTTTTACTTCTTTTCACGTAGAAAGTTAATTTCAGATAATTTATGAACATGTTACTGGTGCGATAGTTTCATTTTATATAGCATCAAAGAAATAGAATATGAAAGAACACAATTGTTTTCCTTCATTCACTTTCTTACTGTAGATTTATTTTCAATACTGCAATCACATCTAAATTGCTAAAATAAAGAATTCACATACTTCAACTATATATATAATGTTAAAAAATGTAATGCTAATTTCAAACCACAATGAAGTTACAGTCAATACTAGGAAATTGAAAAACCCGAAAAAAAAATACTGAATTTAGGAAGTTGAGTTCTAGTTGATCAATCTTGTTAGCAGACAATATATGTTATTCCAATCTCCGCTCACCATACACAGGATTAAAAATGGAGAAAAGTTGTTACATAGAATACAGTGCAAACTTTGCATGCATGTAAAACAAATGATACGAACATATGACATGCGAGGGAAATTTTTTAAGTGGAATTCATTTCTTCTTCTAAATTATTGTGCATGTGTCATTTCTTCTTCTTCAACAGCATTCGCACAGTAGCAAGTGGTGTGTCATTTCGTCTTCTTCTTCGTAGCACTATAGTTTCATTTCTTGCGCAAGCGTCGTTGGTTCATGCAGCAGCACCACGTCCATTGTTCACTTCCTCTTCTCCCCTGTTTCGCTGCGTTGAGTGAATTGCAGTCAATTGTTGTGTACAGTATTGTTAGGAAGGGTTGTGCATTCTGATTTCATGCAAACATCGATAGATTACTCAACATGCATTTGTGGAAGCAAGAGGTATTTCTTCTTCTTCTTCTTCTTCTTCTTCTTCTTCTTCTTCTTCTTCTTCTTCTTCAGTACTGTTGGAGGATGACGTTTCCTGAATTGCTCGACATGAATTTCTGGACACGCGTAGGAGGCATTTCTTCTCCATCAAACAAAGCATAAGACATGAAAATGACTGATGCTCCAAAAATAGGACGTAGAATAACAGATAGGAAAAATTCATCTATTTTCTTTTATAAATATCAAATTCGTTAAAGCTTCTACATAGTTCTTCTTTGTATCTCTGGAGTGAGATTCAGACGCCTATTAATGTCAAAGGATCTTCAGATGTTAAAAACAAACAAATGAAAGCACAACTGCAATACCTATTCTTCCATTTTTTTCTTCTATACCTTTCTTCATCACTGCCTTCTCCTCCTCTTCTTCCTCTTCTACATCATCCACTATAAACCCATTCTGTTCGTACTTATCCTGCCCTTCTGTTCATGAATTAGAATGCATTATGCAATTAAAAACCCCTTATCTAGGATCCTAAAAGAGAGGAATTAAAGTCATAACCGAGAGGCTTCGAAATCTCAACTCTACCTTCTTCATCTTCCTCGTCATCATTTCCCCCTTCACCAACGTCATCGTCATCTTGCTCCATTGCTTGTTCTTTCTCATCTCAATATGCTCCCCTGAACCATTGGTATATATAGAGAGATACGTGACACAAAGAGAGATAGAGACATGATTCAAAAATTGGAAGCAATTATTACTTTTTATTTTAATTATTATAAATTTACAATTACTGAATGGGTTGTAAGTTTACGGTTCCTGAATGGGGGAGATAGAGAGACATGGCGGAGAAAAAATAGAGGATACTAAATGTGTCATGTGCAGATGTGTGAATTGAAATTGAGGGGAGAGAAGATTAAATGTGCACAGAGAAGAATAAATGTTATATAATTTATTAGATAATTCAAAAAATAAAAAAGGAATAAAATTCAAAAAATTTAGAAAATGCCACATCAGCAAATTTTCCTTGGGAGAGTGTCATGTGGCAAATGTGAATCTTACTTTTATATAGATATATAGATTAGACGAAGTGTGGCGGGGATAATGCAGCACGAGCTCATCAAGTTGGCGGCGGGTGGCTTCGCGTAGCGGGTGATCTTGTAGCCGGCAACGCCCAGGCCAACCTCCTTCATCAGGTGACCCTTGCCAAACCTGCACGCGACGTAGCACAGCAAGCATGGGTTCACGTCGAACGCTTTGTAGCAAGCCATGACGAGCTCGCCTTGTAGCAGACCTTGACAAGAACGCCTTGTAGCTAGGAGGCTACCTCTTATGCGCTTAATGACAAACAAAATATGTGAATGAGGAAAAACAAGAGAGATTTAAGCATTATTGATTCATATCACATGACAAAACAAAATGTCGAAGAAAAAAAAGAGAAACAACCTTCTTAAAAGTTTACACTGGCTTGAATAGAAATATCCACTCTTGTAGGTTTAAAGTTCTCTGAATCTTTATTTCATTATTCTTGAAAAGAAGAAGCTCAAGTATACCTATTTGATATCTTATTTAAGTACAACATATCAAGATGATGAATGTGTGTGGTATTCCTGGAACTTCTTTAGGCTTGTATTTGTTGATGAGTAGATATAAAAGCTTCCAAGTATTTCTCCACATTGTTTAGGCCATAGAGCTCCTTCACCATCGGCATGGTCGCAGGAACATTGAATTGGAACGACGAAACGAAGCTATTCGAGCCACCTTCAGTGGAGTGGAATTCGGCCCGAGCGGCTCATATTGCTTCTCTTGTTGCACAATGAATTGTAGGTGCCATAAGTAGAGGCGGCTCCCCAGAAGCTACACATAAGAAATTTATCAGTCATCTAGTACGTAGCTGTAGTAGCCCAGTAGTCCTTGCAAAGAAATTTGGATGGTCTGGAGTTTAGAGAATGTGAAGTACTAGCGAAAAGAAAGATTCAAAATGGGAGCTTCATACCCTTGGAGTTTAGAACACGCTTCTCATGATGCCCGCTTTTCATTACTTTAACGTTGAACTGTTTAGGAATGGTGTCAACAGTAGGGATCTTGTATGTCCCAAGTACCATCTGAAACCACCAAGCCATATGAGTTATGCACCACTTCCTCGTACGTTGAACTACTTAGGAATGCTGAAGGAGGTTGACCTGGGTGCCACCGGCTACAAGATCACCCTACGTATACGCGAAGCCACCATCCTCCAACGATGGCGCTGCCAAGTTCGGCCACAGCAGCTGCCACGAGCAACTCCTCAAAGAGGTCTGCCAGCTCATGAACAAGCACGAGGGAGGCTGACGACCTCTCCGAGCTCGAGCTAAATCGGTTCCGGCGCGGGGTGACAACGACGTGAGGAAGAAAAGAAAGGAGGAGAAGAGAGAGGTGGGACTCAATGTGTAAGAAGAAAAGAAAGAGGTGGGATCCAATGTGTAAGTGTATTTAGATGACATGACAATTGAGATTTTTTTAAATCATTTTTGGATCGCCACGTCAGCGAAATAACGGCTCTCTCACAGTTGACAGACGACGGGCTACAATTGGAACCAATGTGTAAGTTCTTATATACAATTGAGACTAATCAAAGGATTGGCCGAAATTAAAAAATTCGCGAAAGTTGATGTTATTTTCGTCTAATAACCCTACTTTTTATAATAAACTTCAAAGAAATGAGCATTCCGTATCAGATTGAAAAATCTTGGCATTTCCCAGGTTAGGACTGAGTTATAAATGTTAGGATCTACACATAAATAGCAAGGATGACCCATATGTAAAGATTATTTCTTTTATATATAGCTCGAGAGAGGAGCGAGCCAGATGGGCAATCTCTCTAATTCTCTCATATCATGGTATCAGAGCAGAGGTCCTGAGTTCGAATCCTCCTAGCGTCAATATTAAAAAAAAATCCTCTCACCTTAATTAAGTCAATCCACTTGTTGAGTTTAAATAAATCTCTTCAAGTTCACTCGCCCATAAATGAGGGGGAGTGTTAAGAATATAAATGTATAGATTGATCTCTTTCCTAACAGCTTAAGCTTTTAAGAAAATTGATCATCCAATCAAATTTAACATGGACGTGTATTTGTACTTCACATCGAGCTCTCCTTGCATGATCCATCGGCCTCCAGTTTTTAATAACAAGATTGGTTGTCACTGTTGTGCATCTGTCTGCATCCTCTCCATTTTACGCGCTGCACCTTGCTCTAGCAACACCTCGTCGGGTCTGGCATTGATTTTTCTTGGCTCTTTGTTGTTTCAAGGCTCGAACTCAAGTTCTTTATCAATTTTCTTTTGTCTTTTAACCTCATAGTACTCAAATCTTAGGAATATACTAGTGATATTTATCGTGCTTATGATACTATTTGAAACCTACTTCAACTTAGGCAAGCATAATCATATATTACTACACACATTGGTAGATTTCAGGCCTTTGCCACAGACTTTAGAGATCTTCTTCTATTACATACAAAGGATATGCATGATCGTGTTGATCAGTTGCATGCAGTTCGGCCCGAGTTAGAGCCCGTTGGGTGGCATGTCACTTCCTTCCTTATTAAATACCTATAAAAGAATGATACGTGCTTCTACCACTCTTCATCCTCCACTAGAGCATCCCCTTGATCGCTATGCTATGGTGGTAGAGCTCACTCCTACATCTAGAGGAGGTCGGGGTGGAGGTCACAGCGGCCGTAGTGGCGCACGTGGTGCTACTCGTAATGGTGGATGTGAACTCACTGGCACCAAGGAATCAATTAAGGGCGCCAAGATGTGGTTTATGCAAAGGTCCCCTTTTGCACCGGCTTTGGCTGAAGCTCTGAGAGATAGAATTTTTGCTTTAGATGATTCGGAGAGGCAGATGCATATTATCTTTCTGGCCAATGACATCCTCTTTGACAGGTATTAAAGCTCGTTTGCTTTTGTTTATTGTCTCTTTAACAAGAAGAAAATTGTGCTTGCTCTGATAATGCTCATTTTGTGGAAAATTTGGACATAACAGATATGTCTGCTACAACCAACATGGCTATCGTCCAAGTCATCCAACCCATACTGCTCATGTACGTAGCTCAATCAGACTCGTTTGCTCAAAGAAGATTATTAGATACTCCATCTCCAGTGGGCACCAAGCCCAATGTCAGTATTTTTATTAAGGACTTTGCTCGATTCCTTCAGCTTTAGTCTGCTTAGTCCTCCACTTCTCAATCATCAACGTCTCCTACACTTGTAGCATATCTACCACCCACGTGATACATACCTCTGATTCTCATCCTTGGATATTGGACTTAGGAGCTTCTGAACATATGTCTGATATTGTCTCTTCCTTTCACTATGCCCCACCATTGTTACTCTTGATGGTGGCTCTATTTCATCAATACAGGGTATTGGCACCATCCCTATTAATTCATCTTTACACTTGTTCCTGCTTGAGGATCAGAGTAGTCCGGTCTGACTCGGTGTCTCTCCTAGTCAGGTGCAACTCCGATGTAGGTAATGGAAAATGGAACTTAGGTTACCAGAGGCACATCAAGTTTGTATTTATTGAAGGTGGAGGTGATCACGCTGAGGGTAGTCCGATCTAAATCATGTCGGGCGATCGATGTTTGATGTACTGATGTCTTGATCGTGGAGCTTTAACGAATGAGTTTCGATTAGGCATAACTTACTTCCTAAATTTTGCCTATTCGAATTGGAAATTCTTTAGCGTCGATGATAAAATCTGATATATGTGCCGCATTTGCTTGAATAGACGATTTTTGGATCGGGAAACTGTCACTCTGCGTCTGTATAGTAAAGGATTTGCACCAAGATATTTTCTATGGACTTGTCACGGGGAGTCACATGAAGTCGCGACGTCGAGCAATCTTGTCGTTCAGACACATGGTGAATCTTCATCTGCTGGTGTTTCTTCATCCAGTTCAGATACTTGATAGTCTTGTGATCAATTATGTCGAATGAAATCCCACACTAGAAGGTGGGTTGAATAGTGTGTGTCCTTTTTCTATTTAATAAATTTCCCTTTTTGCTTAATTTCAACTTCTATCAAATGCAAATTTAACTTAATGATATTAGTTATCAAATATCAAGCACAACGATAAGTAAACAATCAAGGCAATGCTAACACGATGAAATATAGTGGTTCGGTCATCCGCCTACTCCACTACCTTGGCTCCTCACCAAGGATTTCTAATCAACTACTTTATAGAACTTGTGTTTCCCTTTGAATATAACTGAGGACACAATTATCATCTCTTTGAGAATTCCTCAAACCTATTCACCTAGGCAAAACACAAATCTAGAAAGCCTACCCCTAAGCATTTCTCTAGCACACCTAGCAAGCTATTACAGGTGAAAATAAGTTTAAAACAACTCTTCAAATACAATGAAAAAGAGCTAAGAATTGAAAGAAGAACCAATGCTCTTTTCCCAAGCCTTCAAGCCTCCAACTTGCCCAGTAGATGAACTTGAATCGCAGCAGAGTTGAGGAAGAATGGGCGCTTGAAGAAGAATGTTGATTGAAGAATCGGGCGCAGCAATCAATCATTAAGAAGGCTCAAATCACTCTGTTTAATGCTCAATGTAGTTTTTAAGAAGTCTTAAAAGAGTTTGGTGAGGGGTATTTATAATTCCTCAACCGAATGGGCTGTTCAACGGGCAAAAAACTAGCCGTTTTCATCATTCAGTCGCTTGTCGATCGATCATCGGTCGATCGACCGATCGACCACTCGTGATCGCTGCTTTAATTGCACTGTTCAATCGACCGATGGGTCGATCGAATGAGTCGCGAGTTCAGTGATCCACAATCTGGTCGACCGATCAGTCGACCGAAGCACCTTCTACCAATTTTTGGCATTGGTCGGTCGATCGATCGATCGATTGACGTAGCCCTCTGCCATTTTTTCACCATCTTCGGTCGATCGACAAGTCGACTGAGTGGCTACTGCCATTTTGTGGCATCATTCGGTCGACCGACCGATCGACCGAAAAGGCTACTGTCAATTCTTCTGCCTTGTTCGGTGGACCAATCGGTCGACCGAACTCAAGCTGAGGCTGATTTTTTCTTTATATTTATTACATGTTTTTTCATAGGTTTAGTTACCAAATTCTAACTTGGATAACTTTATAATTAGGCTTGGGATAGGATAAGATCATCCTAGGGGTATATTACAAGATATCTACTTAGTCTATGCCCGAGCCTTTCTTTGACGTTCTTTTTCTATCAATTCTTGACGATCGTTTATTTCGTTTCTCTGAACGAAGTTTGCATGCTTATTGCAACCTCAACCTGAACTCAAAACTTCACACATAGATTAAATATATGTTTGTTGTCATCAAAATGAAGATTGAAGCTTAGAGAAACCCCTAAGCCAACAATCTCTCCTTTTTTTATGATGACAAACATTACATGGAATTTTAAGAAAACATAAGCATATTCTTTGTGAGTTTGAGTTAAGGCATACAAGATATATAACTCAACAAATACAAAAATATATATAACTCAACATATGCTCCCCCTATCAATGTGTATATCATTTTTGTAACTCCCCCTAACTATATACATCATAAAAATAAGTGTGACCTTACTTTTTCTCCCTCTTTTGACATCCATCAAAAATGGTAAGAATTAAGGTACAATTAATGAGTGTCATCATGAAAACCAAGAAAGCCATAAAACCAAGTATCATATACTACTATAGTCCTTCCTATTAATGTAAGCCAATAGAAGACAAACATCAATAAGTCGCAAAGTCCCACTACAGAGCAATACATAAGTGTGATGACACTTTATAGAATGCAAATTGTTGAAACCATATATATTTTGAAAAAGAACATCTTAACCACTAGGAAAAGCACAAATCCCTAATTGCGTCCTTAAGTTTGTAAAGTTTTCTTCAACCAAGGGTTTTGTAAATATATCGGCAAGTTGTTTATCGGTGGATATAAATTCTACCGATATATTTCTCTTAGTCACATTATCTCTAAGAAAATGGTGTCTTAAATCAATATGTTTAGTCCTAGAGTATAAAATAGGATTCTTTGTTAAATTTATTGCACTAGTATTGTCACAATGAATAGATATGCAAGAATACTTAAGTCCATAATCTAAAAGAGTTTGTTTATCCATAGGACCTGTGCACAACAACTAGCCGCAGCGATGTATTCCGCTTCAGTAGTTGAAAATGCAACTGAGTTTTGTTTCTTTGAGAACCAAGAAACAAGACTCGCTCCTAAGAATTAACAACACCCACTAGTATTTTTTCTATCTACTTTACACCCGGCAAAATTCACGTTCGAAAAACCGATTAAATCAAAAGATGTATGACATGGATACCATAATCCTACGTCAACCGTGCCCTTTAAATATCTCAATATGCGTTTGACCGCACTTAAATGAGACATTCTAGGGCAAGATTGAAACCTAGCACATGCACAAACGCTAAACATGATATCAGGTCTACTTGCGGTTAAGTAAAGAAAACTACCAATCATACCACGATATCAATTTTCGTCGACTTTGACACCATCTTCATCTTTGTCAAGCTTGATAGATGTGCTCATTGGTGTAGAAGCTATTTTGGCTTCATTCATCCCAAACCTTTTGATGAGCTCCTTTGTGTACTTGGCTTGATTGATGAAGATTCCTTTGTTGGTTTGCTTGATTTGGAGACCAAGCATGAAGGAGAGCTCTCCCATCATGCTCATCTCAAACTCATCTTGAATACACTTAGCAAACCACTTACAAAGAGTTTCATTAGTAGCACCAAAAATTATGTCATCAACAAAAATTTGAACTAATAAAATATCATTTTCATGATGCTTAATAAAAAGTGAAACATCGGCTTTTCCAACGTTAAAACATTGTTCAATTAAAAAATTTGAAAGCCTTTCATACCAAGCCCTAGGGGCTTGTTTTAAACCATATAATGCTTTTTTAAGTTTGAAAACATGGTTTGAAAACTCAAAACTTTCAAATCCGGAGGGTTGTTCAACATATACTTCTTCATTGATGAAACCATTTAAGAATGCACTTTTAACATCCATTTGAAAAAGTTTAAAACCTTTAAAACTAGCATATGCCAAAAGCATTCAAATTGCTTCTAATCTAGCTACGGGAGCATAAGTTTCATTATAATCTATCCCTTCTTGTTGATTGTACCCTTGTGCCACTAACCTAGCTTTGTTTCTAATGACTAATCCTCCTTCATCTAACATATTTCTAAATACCCATTTAGTCCCAATTATAGTTTATTCGCTAGGTCTAGGTACTAAGTCTCATACATCATTTCTAGCAAATTGGTTGAGTTCTTCTTGCATAGCTAGTACCCAAAACTCATCTTCTATTGCTTCCTTAATGTTCTTAGGCTTTACTTGAGATATAAATGCTACATATTGACAAATATCCTTGAGTTTAGAGTGTGTTACCACTCCACTTGATGGTTCTCCAATGATTTGATCCATTGGATGATCCCTTATCAACTGATATCCTTTGGGGAAAGGTGGTAGAGCTTCTTCTTCCTCATCTTTAACTTGAGGAAGAGTTGTGGATGATGGTTCTTCAAGTTGTATTTCCTCATTATCTTCATCCTCCACCTCTTTGTCATGAAGTGTGAGGTCCTCAAGTTCCTCACCTATATTTACAATCTTCACATTTCTAGAAAAATCATTAGTTTCATTAAACGTGACATGCATAGTTCTTCAACAATCATGGTTCTAAGATTGTATACTCTATATGCCTTAGAATTAATGGAGTAACCTAGGAAAATCGCTTCATCGGATTTAGAATCAAATTTTCCTAAATGCTCCTTAGTGTTTAAGATGAAATATTTGCATCCAAAAATATGAAAATATCCCACATTTGGGATATTACCATTTCAAAGCTCAAAATGTATTTTCTTAATTTTAGGTCTTAATAAAACGCGATTAAGCATATAACAAGAGATATTTATGGCTTCGGCCCAAAAATACTTAGGCAAATTATTTTCACATAGCATGGTCTTAGCCATCTCTTGTAATGTTCTATTCTTCCTCTCAACCACCCTATTTTGTTGAGGGGTCCTGGGGGAAGATCGAAAATGTATGTTCAATACCTAAATCATCACAAAATTCGGAAAAAAATTTATTTTTAAACTCTCCTCCATTATCACTTCTAATTTTTAAAATTGAAACACATTTATCATTTGTAACTTCTTTAGTAATTTTTTTGAAAAACTCAAATGTTTCATTTTTCTTAGCTAAAAAGAAAACTCATGTAAATCTAGAAAAATCATCAACTAATACATAGCAATATAGTTTTCCACCTAGACTAGCTACCTCACATGGACCAAAAAGATTCATGTGCACAAGCTCAAGAATTCTAGATGTACTAACTTGATTAATGCTATGAAATGAGGATTTAACTTGCTTACCTAGTTGACATGCATCACAAAGTTTGTCTTTTTCAAATTTTATCTTGGGCAATCCTTTAACTAATTCTTTCTTAGATATTTCTTGGATGAGGCTCATGCTAGCTTATCTTAGCCTTCTATGCTACAACCAAGAATTATTTTTCATGGCAACTAAGCATTTAACATGGGGATTAGGCAAGACATTTAAATCTAATGTGTAGACATTTCCTTGCCAATTTCCAATAAACATGATGTCATTGGAAGGTGCACTCCTAATGATACATTTAGATGCTTCAAAAATAATTACATATCCATTGTCACACAATTTGATATGCTAATCAAGTTATGTTTTAACCCATCAACTAATAAAACATTCTTAATGCATGGGTAAGGAAGAATACCTATATCACCAATGCTAACAATTTTACCTTTGGCATTGTCTCCAAATATTACATGTCCATCATCTTTGCTTGATAGGATTGCAAATAAGTTGATATCACCTGTCATGTGCTTTGAGCAACCACGATCCAATATCCAAGTGCTTCTACTTGCTTGATGATGCTTCTCCATCTACAAAAGGAGAAGAAACTATTTTAGGTACCCAAATTTTCTTGAGTCCTTGAATGTTAGTCATTTTAGGAACTCAAGTAAATCTAGCATGTGGGTTCCTCCTCAAAGCACAATCCTTAGCCATATGGCCAAATATGCCACAAGAAAAATAATTTCCATTAAATTTCCTTCTCTTGTGTGTGTGAGCATAGAAGTGTGATGATTTTTTTTTATGGACAACCTTAGGCATGGCATTTTGTAGGGTTGTCATCTTTTCATTAAGCATGCAAAGTTCCTTTTTCAATATTAGCATTCTATCATTCAAATGCTCTATTTGATCACTTAAATACTTGTTTTCATCTTCTAATATTTTTTTGTCACTTTGTAAGTCCTTCTTAGCCTCCTCTAGGGCATGTTTATCTTCCTTAATAGTATCTACTTCTTTCCTTAAAGCATTGCATGAAAGTAATAAGCTATCATTTTCTAGCTCTAAAGATTTATTGTTCTTTTTAAGCTCTTTAAATTTTCTTCTAATAGCATTAAATTCATCATGCATTTGACCAAATTCATTTTCTAGCTCTTCTTGAGTAAAAGAAAGTTCACCAAAAGTAAATCTTACCTCATCATCATTTGCCATCAAACAAAGATTTGCCTTTTCACTCTTTGAGTCTTCTTCACTCGATGAAGCCTCACTTTCATCCCACGAAGCCATCATTGCTTTCTTCTTGTTGTTGTATTTGTCCTTTTTGTGAGAGTTAAAGGTGGAAGCCATCTTGAGAAGTGGGCAATCCTTCCTTAGATGCCCGGCCTTGTTGCAATGGTAGCATGTGTAGCTTCCTCTTCTCTTTCTCATGCCTCCTCTCATGAAGCTCATAAATCTCCTTGCTAACATCGTCATTTTCTCAAAGTCATCCGTCTCTTCCTCAGATGATGAGGATTCTTCTACTCGGTGTGATGCTTTTAAGGCAATGGTCTTGCCTTTCGAGGCATCTTCCTCCTTGTATCGCTTCATATGGGTCTCATGTGTCATGAGATACCCAATGAGCTCGGTGATCTTCAAGGTGCTCATGTCTTTCAATTTGCTTTCATGATTGCTATGACCTTGGGCTCTCAAGCTTTTGGAAGGGAACGAATGAGCTTCCTTACCTTCTCCTCTTCCCTTATCTCTCTGCCAAGGTTAGCTAATTCATTTGTAATATTTTGAAATCTAGCATACATGGCATCAATGGATTTATGCGACAACATTTTAAATATTTCATAATCATGCATGAGTAGGTTTATCTTTGATTCTTTTACTTGTGAAGTCCCTTCATGTGTACTCTCTAGGACCTTCCATAGTTCATATGCGGACTTACAAGTAAAAATCCTATTGAACTCTTTAATTGATAGGCCACAGTATAATGCATTGACGGCCTTTGCATTAACATTAAAAAGTTTAGTCTCTTCTTGGTCCCACTCATCCATGTCCTTAGTGGGTTGCTTATACTCTACTTGAATCATCCTCCATACATCCATGCCTAGAGATTGTAGGAAGTCATTCATACGAATCTTCCAGTATGCATAGTTATTTCCATCGAATAGTGGTGGAGTATGAGTAGAGGACCCTTGAGCTAGTTGGATTTCACTCGACATCTTAATTTGTAGGGAAGATGGTTAAATCTTATCCTACGACCTAGCTCTGATACCAATTGTTGGATGAAATCTCACACTAGAAGGGGGGGTTGAATAGTGTATGTCATTTTTCTATTTAAACAATTTCCATTTTTGCTTAATTTCAACTTCTATCAAATGCAAATTTAACTTAATGATGTTTGTTATCAAATATCAAGCACAACGATAAGTAAACAATCAAGGCAATGCTAACACGATGAAATATAGTGGTTCGGCCAACCGTCTACTCCACTACCTTAGCTCCTCACCAAGGATTTCTAACCAACTATTTTATAGAACTTGTGTTTCCCTTTGAATACAATTGAGGACACAATTCTCATCTCTTTGAGAATTCCTTAAACCTATTCACCTAGGCAAAATACAAATCTAAAAAGTCTACCCCTAAGTGTTTCTCTAGCACACCTAGCAAGCTATTACAGGTGAAAACAAGTTTAAAACAACTCTTCAAATACAATGAAAAAGAGCTAAGAATTGAAAGAAGAACCGATGCTCTTTTCCCAAGCCTTCAAGCCTCCAACTTGCCCAGTAGATGAACTTAAATCGCAGCAGAGTTGAGGAAGAATGGGCACTTGAAGAAGAATGTTGATTGAAGAACTGGGCGCAGCAATCAATCGGTAAGAAGGCTCAAATCACTCCTTTTAATGCTCAATATAGTTTTTAAGAAGTCTTAAAGGAGTTAGGTGAGGGGTATTTAAAACCCCTCAACTGAACGGGTTGTTCAACGGGCGAAAAACTAGCCATTTCCGCCATTCGGTCGCTTATCGGTTGATCGTCGATCGATCGATCGATCGACCGCCTACGACCTCTGCTTTAATCGCGCTATTCGATGACCGACGGGTTGATTGAATGAGTCACGAGTTCAGTGATCCGCAATCCGGTCGACCGATCGATCGACCGAAGCACCTTCTGCCAATTTTTGGCATTGGTCGGTCGACCGACGTAGCCCTCTGCCATTTTTTCACCATCTTCGATCGATCGACAGGTTGACCGAGTGGCTACTGCCATTTTGTGGCATCATTCAGTCGATCGACCGGTCGATCGAAAAGGTTACTGCCAATTCTTCTACCTTGTTCGGTCGACCAACTGGTCGATCGATCTCAGGCTGAGGCTGATTTTTTCTTTATATTTGTTACATGCTTTTTCATAGGTTTAGTTATCAAGTTCTAACTTGGATAACTTTACAATTAGACTTGGGATAAGATCGTCCTAGGGGTATATTACAAGATATCTACTTAGTCTATGCCCGAGCCTTTCTTTGACGTTCTTTTTCTATCGATTCTTGATGATTGTTTATTTTGTTTCTCCGAACGAAGTTTGTATGCTTATCGCAACCTCAACCTAAACTCAAAACTTCACACATAGATTAAATATATGTTTGTTGTCATCAAAATGACGATCGAAGCTTAAGAGAAACCTTTAAGCCAACAAATTCCAGCTGAATGATAATGTCGATCGGTTAGTTACTGAGACGTCAGTGCCACCAGATACTATGAGTGTTGATGTCACAAAAGTACAACCTGCGGTAGAGATTGAATTGCCGAATAAAAAAGTCGCAAAATTTTACGAGATGTTGAAAGCTGTCGATGAACCTTTGTATGAGAACTGTCCTAAATATACTAGGTTTTTGACAATGATGCAACTCCTGAACAGATTGGCGTGTAGTTTGTAAGACTAAAGTTAGAGGAAGAATTGATCTGATAGAGGGAGAAAATGAGCCGATACCTGATGTGACAGATGATTTCTATCAAGAAGAGGATCGTCCCATAGTAGATCGTATTATTCCAATACTCGAGGATGCAGACACAGCGTTAGTTCAATTAGAAATTGAATATGTTGATGATGACGATCATGAAGTTAAGGAATGTGGAGATAAAGAAGTAGAATTTGAAAAAGATGACGAAGACGAAGAAGAAGAATTTGAAGACTATTACTCAGATAATGAGGAATAATTGTAAAGTATATCTTCTATTAAATCTATCTTTATTATAAATATATATTCTAATTATATTCTTATTCGACAGCTATGGTGGGTCGAGGTTATCGTCGGACGAGAGCTGCAAAGTCTCCGATCGGTTAGGCTCCAGATTCAGCCACACTTGCTCTTGCCGCTGATCCTCCTACCGCCGAGGCTAGTTCATCGAGACGCAGGTGGCCACGCAGACCGAACAGGATTCAGCCTTCGCCAGCCGCGGAAAAATGCCGACTTATTTCTGTGATTGGTGAGCAGTAATGTATTATGAATTATATATGAATTATATAAATTCATTATATCATAATGTCATAATATAATATTGTACTTTATTTTTGTTGTGCAGGTTCGAGCAGGAGGATGTCCCCAGGACTATATCGGGGACAACCCGACGATATATGCATGGGGCCTGGCCCACTTGGTCTCACGTGCCCTGTGAGCACGTGGACATGCTCTGGCGCGAGTTTGAGGTACGTATTTAAAAATTTTATATACAAGTATTTAAAAGTTTTTAATCAGCTTGATTATTATTAGTATTGATATTATTATTTTGCATGCTCACTATACTTGGCCAAAGGAGCATATGCCATTTATTTACAATGTGTGGGAAGCCATTTCCCGGTAGAGGTACAACTGCCAGCTGAGGCAGGCTCGGGCACAGGCGATGGCTCGAGCTGGGGCCACAACCATAGCAGAGACTCGGGGATACGGCCCCGATTGGATTACTCCAGATATTTGGGATCAGCTCGTATCGATATGGTCGAGCGAGCGATGGCAGGAGGTATCTAGGACTGCGGCTAGAAACCGTATGTCGGGGGGAGGAGCGCATCTGTCACGGCCCAACTCAGGATCACGTGACCGGCCAGGGTATACATGTTTATACCCCGCAGCCTAAACCATGCACATGCCAACTGAACAATAAAACATAGCGGAAAAGAAATAACGAGTTTTATTTCAAATGAAAAATCAAACCAGAAATCATTATAAGTAATTTTAGCAAAATCATAAAGTACGGAAATAATAAAACAAGTTCAACTGTTCAATTACAATGAAATCTGAAATAAAGACATTAATGTCCCCAAAGGGACTACAACTCCAAAACACTGAAACATAAGTGCATGACTAACTACCAAAACTCGACTACGACCCCTAACTAGGACTATTATGAGATCAATGTAGCTCCTCTGCCCTCCAGCCGCGCCAAGTGCTCCAGCCCACCTCACCGATCAGGCTCTGCAAAACAAAACAACGACAACGGGTGAGTTCAAAAGAACTCAGTGAGCGGTTCTACCAACCCCCATAAAAAACAATCATAAATAGGATGCATAAAGCAAATCTTCTAACTTAAGCAAGACAATGTCACAAGAAAGTGACCAGCTAACAGACCATCTGGCCACCACCTGCCCGAAGGCAACCAACACCCAAACGGTAAAGATCAACATGCCTAAGCCTACCATGCCCTAAGGCAACAATACATACTAGGATAATCGGGAAGGCCCTCCGAACTTATCCTTGTATAGAGAAACTCGAGAGCAATCAGGAAGGCCCTCCGAACTTGCTCCATGAGACACGAAGGAACAATCGAGATTCGCCCATCCGAACTTGCCCCTTTAAGATATCATAGGGGCAATCGGGTAGGCCCTCCGAACTTACCCCTTTAGGATATCACAGAAATAATCGGGTAGGTCATCCGAACTTATTCCTTAAAACCACCTCGGGGATAATCGGGTAGGCCCTCCAAACTTATCCCACGAGGCCAAACCAGAATAATCGAAATTTGCTCAACCGAACTTGTTCCACATATTGAGAATTAGTCATCCAATCTCCTGGGCCTAGCCCGCAATTCGACTCCTCAACGAGCCTCTCCGTCATTCATAAAGATATGACGCAACATGACATAAGTCAAGTCTCTCCTACGGTGTCTTAGGGGTGTCCTTATTGGAAAGCGTCTCAATACTCCAATACCCGACCCCAACTCCTAGACCCGTAGTGTCATAACCCGTGTGGTTTTATTTCATGCATAAACTTTACTTGTTGGTTCATAACAGATTATGATGACCCTTTGCCCAATTTTAATTATGCAATTAAAATTTAGATCACCAAGATTAGGGTTTTGTTTTAGAATTTTGTTTAACTTACTGTTATGCCCGAAACTAATGTATCTAAGCCGAATATGGTCTCCAGAGTATGTCCAATGTTTCCAAACTATATTTTCTGGTCAAAACGATAGGTTACACGACTATGTTCAAAGAAAATATACATGCCACAACATGTATTTCAAAAACAGCACAGAATCATCATCTCGACATGAAATTCCAGCAATATTAAGTCTTCAACATAGCATGAAAATAAATCCGAAATTAATAAAAATTTGATCCTTAATTATCATTAGAACAGAACTCTAATCTCAAGATAAATTTCATAGATTCCATGCTTATTACACAAGATTAACAAGTATCCACAGTACCTTAATGAAGAAACAAGCATCGTGATCAAGAACCCCTTTTCAAGAATCCCTATGGCATCAATATCAAGATCTTAATCTTATCACATGATTTCTACCCAAAAATCACATATTTAAATCTAAGGCATGCAACCATAATTCAAGAACTAATTAGACAAACAAATCAAGTTTTACACTTCATGAGAAACAAGATCGCTCACTTGGGCATTTCATCGAACACCTTGAGGGCACCCTTGCTTCTCCCTTGGCCGAGCACCCCTAGGGTAAGCCTGGGGCTGCCGAGCTACAAAGGGAGGATCCCGGGCCCTCACACAAATCGGCACAAGAACACGACGTTCAAAACTCACGATTCGACAAAAATCTCAAGAAATAAGAAGATGCCCCAAATTGGCTCAAGATCACGAGAAAATCCGAAAAATGAGAGGTAAAACCACTCACCCGAATAGGAATGATGATGAGAGGAAAAATCCCAGACAATGGCCCTCGAAATCGGCTTCGAAAGATGGCGGTTCGACTCAAGAAGGGGGAAGAGTGGGGGCGGCTCCTCCTCAAGCCGTCGGCTTGAAGATAGAGGAAGAGAGGGAAAGAGAGGGGCTGGCTCGCTCAGGTGGCTCCTCTCGGCTCGGCTCCAAAGGGAAGGAAGAAGGAGAGGAAGAAGAGAAGAAGCTCAGCGGCTCGGCTCTTGAAGGTGGCGGCTCCAAGGGGAAGGAGAGGGGCAGCTGGCGGCTCCTCTTCTCCAAATTGCTTGTGCGGCTCCAATGGGAGGGGGTTTTATACTCCCTCCTTAACCCTAACTCCACTAAACCCTTTATCAAACCCGCATCCGCCTCAAGCCAAACCCGAATCCGCTAACTTAATTAATCATATTCTAATCTCATGCTAAATTACAAGCAACCAACATACGCACATCCACATGCACGTAATTAAACCATCGTGCATACACATCATAGAATTAAATAAATTTATCTATGCAAGCAAAATTTCTATAACTCATATTCATACTTACCCGAGCTCGCAAGCTTGCACCAGACCATGAGTCGACTCAGCTCGACCCCGAACTAGTCCGCTAGGCTAGCAAACACACACACAATAAACAAAAATTAAAATTAATATCTAGGATATTACAGCGTCACACTAGTAGCTCTGTTTCATTTGTCGTACACGCGAGACGCATGGTAAGTATTATACCTTATTTCGATATATATATTTTATTTGTTACTCTGTGTACTAATTAATGTATTTGTTTTGTAAATATTGACGATGGTGATGGATGACGGGACTATCCAGCGACTCTCCCTGATGGTGGTGTTTGAGCGGACTCACCATAGAGGATATAGGGAGGGGGAGTACATCGACACTCGCATTGCAGTCATCATGGTAAGTATATTTGTTTCAATTATGCATTATTTATTTATAGTTTAAGTTTTAAAAAAAATATAAAACAAAAACTAAACTCGCGTAAGAGACCTACACTCAGACGGTGACGTAGCGCGGGGGCACCCCTGAGGACTTTGACGCGGGAGCATAGGTCAATGCTGCAAGTGGCTGGGACCATGACCGCATATATGGCCTTGCTGATAGTGGCCATGCGCGAGTCGTGCTTGGGCCACTTGGGGCACCGACCCCTTCGGCAGTCGGTGAGTGGCCCTCCACCTCCAGGATTAATGCTCAAAATTGGAGGATATCGACACTGGAGGAGACGATCGCACGATAGAGTGAGATGATGGATCATCATAGTCAGATGATGGCTGAGATGCATGCCATGCTGAGACAAATGATAGGTCAGTCCGGCGGTGTACACTCAGATCCATCGTCATCGACTCAGTCCACGCCGGTGTACACTCAAGCACTCCAGACCCCGTCGTATGATCCTGACCTTCCTCCACCGTCGTAGTGAGCTTTTATTATTTTATGACTTGATTGACTTGGATATTGACTTGTTATATACTTATTACTTGGATAGAGTTACTTGTTTTATGACTTGATATATTGATTCGTATCGTGTTGATACGATACTTTTGATTTTGTATATTTTTTATACGATTGTGGATAATTATAATTATAAGTATAATTATTTTGATGTATATCTGGGTGTATATGTGATGTGTGTGAATGTATGTGTATTTGAATGAATGTGTTTATGGGTGTGTGAGTTATGTATCAGGTTATAAATGTATCAATGGAAATTTCTAATTTTGAAATTTCTCAGTTATAGGTTAGCATCATCAACAACGGCCTTTCCACGATCATCTGTGTCAAAGTCGTTGCTAAAAGTGTATCGTAATACCTAGGCCACAAACTTAAAGTCATTATTGATGAACAACAATAATAACTTAGCAACAGCCTTTCCACAAAGACTTTGCAACGGCTTGTGGGCCATTTTTTATGGCAATATCTATAACAGTCGACGCGTCGTTGCGGAACCGTTGCTTATAAAAGTAGTAACAACAGTCGCGCCTCGTTGTTGAGCCATGGTTGATGATGTATCAACAACGGATATACCCCATTGCGGAACTATTGTTGATAATATCATTAATAACGGCGTGAGCGGCCGTTGCAGATATGTTGTTAAGTTATCAGGTATGTGATCTTCTACAACGGCTGTGTTGCAACGAGAGCAGCCGTTGCTGATGGTCTTCAGCAATGGCGTAGCAACGGATCCAACCGTTGTTGATGCTCGTTATTCCAGTAGTGAACATCCTATTGACACTCATGTAAGGATTCCATTCTGTGTTCCTCGTGTAGGTCCATTCAGTAAACTCATTCTCTAATGAGCACCTGCATTTGTACATTAATGACGACTCAAATGTAATTATGAGATCAGCTACCCCTTATCGCGTAAGGCATGTACCAAGTGCACCAGTCTATCCAGAATCCTCAATCCCCTAATTGGTGATTTTACGACTAAGAACATTTAGAACAGTGGCATCTGAATTCCAAGTCTCACTAACATGATTTCATCATGGCCTTGGAATCAATTGCCCGGGTTCATGGGGTTCATCACAATCTAATATATACAAAATATAGATGCAACATATGATGAAAAGATGTCTCATATTATTCATTACCCAAAAATATTTTCCTACACATCAACATGTGATTGGCTCAAGGGCACTATTTCTTTCATCATCTGTCACGCCCCAAGATCAGGGTCATGTGACCGACTAGAGTATACGTGCCTATACCCCGCAGCCTAACCCATGCACATGCCAACTCATAAAATAGCAAAATAAACAACATGTTTTATTAATAAAAAGAACCAAAATAGATTTTCATTTCAAAACAGCAAGGTTTTAATAAATAGCTTAAGTGCGGAAATAAATAAATTGAAGAGCAACAGTTCTTTTAACAAATAAAAGATTGAATAAAAAACATGAATGTCCCCACGGGACTACAACTCCAAATACCAAAATAATAGTGCATGACAACCTACTACAGACTCGACTACGACCCCTAAGTAGGACTGTTATGAGATAATGTGGCTCCTCTGCCCTCCAGCTGCACCAAGTGCTCCAGCCCACCTCATCGGGTCAGACTCTGCAAAATAAAACAACGACAACTGGTGAGTTCAAAGAACTCAATGAACGGTTCTACCAACTCTCACAAAAATAAACATCACAGATAAGATGCACAAGGTAAAACTCTTGGCTCAAGTAGGAAAATGTCACAAGGGAGTGACTTGTTAACAGGTCATCCAGCCACCACTTGCCCGAAGGCAGCCAACACCCAAACAGTGAAGAACAACAAGCCTAAGCCTACCATGCCCTAAGACAAACAACACATACTAGGATAATCGGGAAGGCCCTCCGAACTTATCCTAGTATAAATAAACTCGGGAGCAATCGGGAAAGGCCCTCCGAACTTGCTACACGAGACGCGTAGGGACAATCGGGATTCGTCCATCCGAATTTGCCCCTTTAAGATATCATAGGAGTAATCGGGTAGGCCCTCCGAGCTTACTCCTTAAGGATATCACAGGAATAATCGGGAAAGACCCTCTGAACTTATTTCTTAAAACCACATCGGGGATAATCGGGTAGGCCCTCCGAACTTATCCCACGATGCTGAAAGCAAAATGGCAACACTAGAGGGGGAGTGAATAGTGTGTTTACTAAATAATTAGCCTAAATTCACTTTTAATTGATTTCTTAAATCGGTTTAGGCAAGATGCAATTATGCTATTGTATGCGGAAGCTATAAATGATGGAGTAATAAAAACAAACAATCAAACCAATGCAAACACGCAATTTATAGTGGTTTGGCCCCAATGCCTACTCCACTACCTAAGCACCCCACTTAGGATTTCCAAACTAGGTTTTACTAGATTAATTAGTTTCCCTTACAACGAGGAATTTTCCTCGGAAAGACTCCGCTCTCCAACCGAAGGCACTTCCACACCCGGAAGTATCCCGCCTTCCTACCGAGAGCTCTTTCCCATCTCAACCTAAGGGACAACTAAAACTAATCCTAGTAAGCGCTAAGTTTACACAAGTGGCTTTACTCCTTTTCACCAAGGATACCACTTCACCCAATTCAAGACCAAACACCTGGTCTTCTACAAACTCAAATTAAAATAGTTCAAACGACAATTAAAAGATACAACGAAAAGAGCTAAGGATAAATACAAGATTAACTACTCTTTTCAGGCCTTCAAAAACTCCAACTCGCCAAGTAGAATATCTTGAATTGAAGCCCGAGTTGAGGAGCAGAGTGCGCAGGAAGAAGAACTCGTGGAAGTAGCAGAGAGCAAGCGTTTTGATCTTTGGAAGGCTTTGGATCTCTCTTGGATGACTCAATAAGATCTGTAGAAGAGTGTGTGAGAGAGATTAAAAGATGTGTATAAGGTGTATTTATACCCCCAGCTGAAACGAGGCGTCAACGAGATTATTTTCGACCGTTACAGACGCCCGGTCGATGGTCCAATCGAATCGTCGATCGACCGATCATTCAACCGCTGCAATTTTCTCTCTGGTCGATCGACCGACGGGTCGACCGCCAGACACAAATCGCGCGATCCGTGATCTTCGATCGACCTGTCGGTCGACCGACGCGATTTGCGCCTTTGGCTATTCGTAGGTCGGTCGACCGATTGGTCGACCGCCAAGCTTACTACCCTTTTTGGGCTTCAGTAGGTCGACCGGGCCAGTCGATCGACAGACGCAAGAAGCTTGTGATTTCTCTTTCGGTCGATCGGCGCAAGCTGCGTCTATAGCTAGCCTCAGTCTGGTTGATCGGTCGGTCGACCGAATTTAGACTGAGATTGTTTTCTTCAGCCTTTTTCTTCCGCGCTTCGTTTCCGGGTTTCGGCTTTCAACGAGCATCATGACGGAGAGCTTTCCATGTGATCTTTAAGCTCGCCCGATGTGACTTTGGTGCACCCGTCGATCTTCGGGAAGTTTTGCGACGAACCCGAGCGCGACGATCAATGTCCTTCCGATTTTGTGATTTCTCTAATTTATTCGATCGAGGACATCGAACGTTAGTTGATATGGAACCTGAAATATATTCTCAATGAAATCATTAGTTCCATGTTTGTTATCATCTAAACCATCAAAACCGAGATTAAGGCTAAGGTTGAAAATCTAAAGCCAACAGATGCTAACCAGAACAATCGGGAAAGACCCTCCGAACTTGTTCTGCGGTTGGGAATTAGTCATCCAACCTCCCAGGCCTGGCCCGCAATCCGGCTCCTCGACGAGCCTCTCCTCCAATCATAAAGATATGGCGCACCATGACCGAAGTCAAGTCTTTCCTACGGTGTCTCATGGGTGTTCCTATTGGAAAGTGTCTCAACGCTCCAATATCCGACCCCAACTCCTAGACCCGTAATGTCATAAACCTGTGTGGTTGTATTTCATGCATAAACCTCTCATGTTGGTTCATAATAGATTATGCTGACCCTTTTATCCAATTTTAATTATGCAACTAAAATTTAGTTCACCGCAATTAGGATTTTGTTTTAGCTTACTGTTCTGCCTGAAACTGATGTATCTAATCTGAATCCGGTCTCCGGAGTGTGTCCTATATTTCCAAACTATATTTTCTGGTCGAAACGATAGGTTACACAACTATGTTTAGAGAAATACAAATACCACAGCAAGCATTACAAAAATAGCACAGATTCATCATCTCAACATAAAATTCCAGCAACATTGAATTTTCAGTATGTCATGAAAATAAATCCGAAAATTCACAGGAATTAAATCCTTAATTCACCAACATGTCAGAATTATAACATTTAGATAATTATCACAAAAACCATATTTTTAAATAAGATTATCAAGCACTATCATCATCTTTAATCAAGAACAACATTTAAGATCAAGCATTTAAATCAAGAAACTACCTTGCAAAAACCTTCATGGCATCAACATCAAGATCCTAATTTTCACAAAACATGATTTTCCCCAAAAACCACATATTAAATACAAAGCATGCTTGAACATATAAGAACTTATTTTAATCATCAATTTGAGAGATAAACTACAAGATAATCAAGATCCCTCACTTAGACATTTCATCGAACACCTTGGGGGCACCCTTGCTCCACCCTTGGCCGAGCACCCCTAGGGCCATCCTAGGGCTACCTAACCCCATAGGGAAGGGTTTAGGTCCTCCTCAAACACGGCACACAAAAAGAACGTCGAGAATTCGAGGAATCGTCAGAAACAAATCAAGAACATCAATCATCCAAGAACGGCTTCAAGAAACTCGAAGAAATTCCGAAAGAAGGAGGGTAAAACCACTCACCTAATTTGGAAAGATGATTAGAAGCAATCTCGGATGATGACCCTCAAATCCGGCTTCAAAAGATGACGGCTCAACTCAAGAAGGGGAAGAGAGGGGGCGACAGCTCACCTCAAGCCGTCGGCTTGAGGAGAGAGGGAGAGAGGAAGAGAGAGGGGTTGGCTTCGGCTGTCTCCTCTCGACTCGGCTCCAAAGGGGAGGAAGAAGGAGAGGAAGGAGAAGGGAGATGCTCGGCGGCCGATTGGCTTGGGGGCGGCGGCTTGCGAGAAAGAGAGGAAGGGGCGGCTGGCGGATTGGCTCCTCTTCTCAAAATCTTATGTGGCTTCAAATAGGGAGCCACAAGCCAAGGAGAGGGGGTTTTATACTCCCTCCTCAATCCTAACCCTTCTAACACTTTATCCAACCCGCATCCACCTCAAGTCGAACCTGAACCAACTAACTTAATTTAACTTAATTAATTCTATTCTCTATATAACCATCCCTAAATAATATAAACACAATGCACATCCACATCCACATGCCACATAATTAGACACTTATGCATACGCAACATAAAAAGATTAAATAAATTAATCTACACAAGCAAAATTACCTAACTCATATTCTTACTTACCCGAGTTCGCAAACTCACACCGGACCATGAGTCGACTCGGCTCGACCTCGATCTAATCCGCTAGGCTGACAAATACAATCATAAAGGAAAATGATATAATTAAATATCTAGGATATTACATCATCACTATACATTTTGAGGATAATACATTAGATCTAGACCCAAAAATGTAAACTCTAAGTCTTCAATAACTTCTAAACAACGACCAACGTTCACTTAAGTTATTTCGATTTCACGTCGATCTTTCAATCGCGGACGTCGCATGCTATTCAACTTGGAACCTAAAATTATTTCTCAATAAGTTAATAGTTCTAAGTTTGTTGTCACCAAAATCGAGATGAATACCAAGGTTGAAAACCTTAGGCCAACATATAGTATAATTTTTTCCAAAATGATTTACAAACTAAGGCTACAATTGTCTCCTAGAGGGCACTACAACACCTCAAGCTCCAAGGACAATTATACTAAACTAGTAAAGTCGAGCATACTTATACCTCTACACTAATGCGACCACTTAAATATTAAGATCTACCCCTTAGGTCAACACAAAAGCTTTAAATCAAACAAAAATAAACTATTTAAAAAATGGAACAATAATTAAAGCTAATATCACTTAACTAGCTCCAATGCTAAGCTCGTAGCTTTTCTTGATGCTTTCGATGAAGAATCATTCAAGTTTTAAGGCTCACCAAGAACAAAAGTGTCAAGCTAGGGTTAAATCACAAAAATGGCTCAAGGAATCTCAATCAAGGTGATGGCTCAATAAGTTCATCGAGGCTTAAGGAATGATGGTAAATCATATAAAGATCTAAGGGGATAAGGCTTGGGGCAAAGCAATCACAGTAGGTGAGAAAAAGAGTTGTTAGGCCCGCCCGTCACAAATCGAGCGACTATTGATGGATTGACGGTTGACCGAACATGAGATTGAAACTTCACTAATAGCAGTTTCAGCATGATTTGTGTTTCGAGGCTTTAGGTTTGATTTTTAATTTCATCATCAAACATTTCAAATATAATACAATAATTAGAAACACTAAACTTAGTCTTCAAATTTTTTCTTGACTTTCAAGCATCGAGCAACATCCTCTTCTTCTTCTTTTTTACCAAATCAAAGTGCATAATATACTAAAATCAACGAGAGCCAGGCCCAAAAATGTTGTCCAACAAAACAGACTCAAGTTCAGGAGAGCAGATGGAGGACCAAATCCTCTCATGCTTACAAAATCGCGCCCGATTTGCTGCCCAATTGGTAGCTTTGTTAGCTTCTCTGAACCAAAATAAGAAGCCGACAAGATTACAAGACGATCCCAACCAAAAAATGTTAGCAACATCCTCTTTTGATTTTTCAATTTCACTTTGATCTTTTCAGTTGTGGGCATCATATGCTTATCACATCAAACCTAGAATTATTTTTCATTCGATCATTAGTTCTTTGTTTGTTATTAATAGAGAGACATATTATATTTACAATGCTTTGCATGCAATGCATGCATGAAATGTAACAATTATGTCTATGTATTAGTTATCATCAAAGCCAAAATTGAAATATAGGTTAAAAATCTTAGACCAACATATACTTGTAGGCAATCAAACAATAAAATTGTATAAATAATTTACAACATTTTGCTACTACATGCAAATATTATTTATATGCATCAGTACAACAAAAATGACAATTAGAGACAATCAAATTTGTCTCTAAAAGTTAAATATTTGTCTCTATAACTTTTAGAGACAAATAAAATTATTCATCTCTAGAGCCCTCGTCCTAAAAGTATTAGAGACCTATAATGTATTTGTCTCTACAAATATAATAGAGGCATATATATTTGTCTTTAATATATAAATACTATTAGAGACACATAATATATTTGTCTCTAAAAATATTAATAAAGGCATAAATAGTTGTCTCTAAAAATAGTAATAGAGATATATACATTTAACTCTAAAAATATTAATATATGTATATACATTTGTCTTCAAAAGTATTAATAGAGGTATATATATTTGCCTCTAGAAACATTAGTGGAGGCATTTATATTTGCCTCTAAAAATATTAATAGAGATATTTATATTTGTCTTTAATATACAAACACGATTAGGAGCGTGCATGCTTCTAAAATATTATTAGAGTCATATATATTTGTCTTTAATATACATAAATATCATTAGGGACATACATAATTATCTCTAAAAATATTAGTAGATATATATATATTTGTCTTTAATAAAAATAAATTTTATTGACTCTAAATTAAAAATTGGACTAAATTTTGTCGCATTATATTTAATTAATGAATAATTTAATTGTCTATAAAATTTAAGTAGATTCAATGAATTTTGCTCAAAAAAATTGAATAGGATTACAAACAATATATTTTTAACTAAAAAAATTATAATTAATAAGAAAATTGATTACACATGTCACTTTCAAGAAAATATATCTTAAAAGACTAAGCTACAAGTTTCATAATAATCCATCTAGACCGCAGCTGAACAAAATCTTATCACAATTTTCTCATTCTCAACAACACAATCAATAGAATGAAGCTTAACAGCAACCTTGGAGAAGAGAGAAAATGACGTAGGTTTACTTGCAAGAGCTTTGGAGGAGACCCTTCTTATTTTTGAAGTTTCACCTCATCCCTATGCTTCAAATGAGATGACGTATCCACCATACTAATCTTATTCAACATTGTATCCTAATAAACAAAAACAAAAAAACTTCACTATACTTGAGATGAATGAACACCGTTAATAGATAAGGAAATAGTTGATTCACATATTGATTACACTAAGAATTTTGAGTTACCATAAACATATTCAATCATGACGAAATCATAACAAAAAAAAACTTTCGCACCTCAACTTCACTCATCTAAATAGTTGGCCTTTGATGGGCAGAAGGAGAAATAGAATATGAGTTGGCAACATCTGCAGCATCTTTGCCATGCATAGCAGCTGTGGTTGGAACAACACTACCATGCATAGCAGCCTCCTGACAAAGAAGTTGATATTCAATGCAGTACAAAAACTCAATGAACCAATGTTTTCATGTTGATAAGCTATTCAATAAAAACCATGTTGAATGTAAAACTCAAAATTCAAAACAAACAAAATAAAATTTAAGTAGCAGCTAATTCCCTCAAGAAAATACAAAAAGTATGTAAGTAGCCTTGGTCTTTTAACCGTTACTCCAAAAGAACATCTCAAAAAGTAGGTAAGTCACTATCTAAAAAAACTCCTTAAAAGATAAAAGGTACCATCTAAATAGTTCAATATGAGAACAGAAAATTCAACTCACACCGCACTAGATGTAAGATTTCTAATTATCAGATAATTAAGAAAAGTTTTCTGATTTTCACAATTGATACTCTAACAATTATACATGTTCATAAGGACAATTTAGGTCTAGCCTAGTGTTTATAATCAGAAAATACTAGGCAAACTACATGTTCTATAATCAAAAAATACTTCCATGGTAGAAGTAGGGCTGTCCACTGTTCGGTTCAAACCGAACCGAACCGAAAAACCGAACCGAAATTTTCGGTTCGGTTCGGTTTCAACCATTGTAGGTTCGGTTCTTTGACCCGAACCGAACCGAAATTTGTATTTCGGTTCGGATTCGGTTCCCGGAATTCGGGAACCGACCCGAACCGAAAACCGAATTAATTAAAAAAATATTATTTTTTTTAATTTTTAACTGAATTAAGTAAATAAGTATTAAATAATTATTTTTAATTTTTAATTTTTAATCAAATTAATTAAAAATTCGGTTTTCGGGTTGAAAACCGAACCGAACCGAATTATTTCGGTTCGGGTTAAATCGGGTTAGGAAATGTTCGGTTCGGGTTCGGGTTCCGGTTTGGATAAAGAAAAAATTTCGGTTTGGGCTTGTTCGGTTCGGTTCGGTTCGGTTCGGTTCGAACCGAATGGACAGCCCTAGGTAGAAGTATATACTAGTCTAATGTTTTATGATTTGATCTCAAGGATTTCGTGACAATTGTTTGGGAAAAAATTCATGATATATATATACTTCCATGGTAGAAGTATATACTAGCCTAGTGTTTTATGATTTGATCTCATGGATTTCGTGACAATTGTTTGAGAAAAAATCCATGATATATATATATATATAAAGTCCTAAAATCAAGATAAATTAAATAATCAGCCTTCATGCAATTGAAAAGGCTAGACAAACTTGCATAAGTTTCTGGTACTAGTAGTTGCTTAAACCTAGTTAGATATTGTCCCCTTCTCATTAACATCTATGCCGTCCAAAAACTTATTGATGCGCTTGTTCTTAACATGGCATATATGAAAAAGATACAATCATGCAAGCAACTTAGTGATGCCTGTGATCCTATTTGCTTCAGAATGCTAAAATTGATGGTCAAATGAAAAGATGAACAACTAACACAGAGTACTGCCAGTTAAGTTTGGAAAAGAAAAAAATAATTCATCGGAGAACAATCAACCAGTCATGGTTTCATCACTTGGAATCCACATTCTATATCCTCCACTAATTTAACTTGAATTATTAGTCAAATGATGAGTAGGAACACACGTGATTAACCCCTTATTTTAATATAATGATTTTACAAGTTCCATGTTGGCTTTAAAGTGGCTTTTATTCTCTCTTGTTTGTCTCTTATTTCTCTAAACTAAGAGGAATTAGTAGTCAACCTGTTTGTCTCCTCTTGATGCTCTACCACAGTTATACTTGTAGGACTCAAATGGTGGATCAGGTGACCATCTCCCTATTAATTTAGAGGAGATATTGTTTAAAATAAATATAATTATATTTTTAAAGTGATCCACGAGTAAATGTGAGAAAAATTAACTAATATGTTACAACACACTGTTGTACTCATCTGAGTAGAATACACTTGTTTTGAGTTCCCATTCAAACTAACAATGACTTCAGAGATATAACAAAAAGATTAGATTCCACAATTATAATCTATTAATATGCCCGCTCATAATTTTTGATAAACAAATGGAACTCAAAAGGTGGAAGATTGTGAACTAACCATTGAAAAGAAGCTTCTAGGTGAAGCAACATTTGGATACTCAGCAGTTGGCTTCAGTTTAAATCTAATAACAGCAGCGCATCAACCTACTAGGCATCAAGCACCAAAGCAGCAAATGTAAGTTCTAAACACTCATAACTAACTGCTCACAAAATACTTTTATATATTGACTTAATACAGATACTAAGTTGAGGACTAAACTAAACATTAGGTAGAAAACATGCATTTGGAACTTATGAAAAATCAATACATCCAAGCACAAAATATTTGGAATTCTCATCTAGCAGAAGCACAAGTTCATCTAAATCAACTTTCAATTTTCAAAAGGTAGACAAATGCATACCTAAATAAAAATTCACAAAGACGTCAATGCATACCTGAGTAAAAGATTTTCTTTTCTGCACCATAAGCCAAATCTGAATTCATCGAATAATATATCCCGAGCTTAAGCAGTTAACACGTCATAAAGGGAAAAGTTCTGACTTTTTTTCATGTATACACCCAGTACTAAATAAACAAATACACAAAGATGAAATTGTTGTAGAAACAAAAGCATATTTGAAGGTAGAAGACCATGTAAAAGCATACTTTCGATGGAGGTTACTCTTATCACCAAGTAATGCACAATGGATTACATAATACATAATACATAATACATAATACATAATACATGGTTCAGTTAACTTGCACTTCTCGAGAAATTTGCACAATCTCGAGTAAAGGAGAATGCATGTATAACTTGTGATCAATTGATCATACAGTAAAACATAATACATACCTGAGGTGCAGGAACAATACATGAGAGGAGCTTTATCAAATCCCAGGCTTTGATAATAATATATGGGTCCCTAGTTTTTCAAGTGGTTGAAACAGTCATAAATCCCTCAACCTACAATGAAATAGGCCCAACCAAAGTTAATATAAAGAGGCATGTGCTCAAATCCATAGTTTTTCTTAAATAGGCTTGCTTTTTCCGGATTATATAATGTGGGCATGTGCCCAAATCCATAGCTATGGAGCATCTCTCAAGATCAATGAGTTATTATGATTTCACTAATCATTCAAGAAATAGTCCTCATTTAAACAAATGTTTCTAAAATACCAAGGAAACAATTAAGAAGACGATGAACATTAAAATGGGAATGATAGAAGAAAACCTCGTTTCACAATGCACAAAACTGATAGAGATTTTAATCACATTCATCAAGCAGCACATCATATATACGAGGAAAAAAAAGTGAAATAAGGAGTTGGAGAAGAAATGAGTATACCGTGCCCTTGTAGTTATGCTTCCGGAGGAAATTGAGCCAGGGGTACAAGCCAATAGCTGGTGAGGCTACAACACTCCCTATCATGCGACTGCATCAGTGATAAGGCGATGATGGTCGATTGTGATAAGGGATCTTTTTCCCTATTATACGTCGTGTCGGTGATAGGGCACTGACGGCCAGAGATGGAGCGTCAGTGAAAGGGATTCCATCGGCGTGTGTAAAAAGACGATGAATGCAAGAGATGGGAAGACGTGGAAGAGACAACAAAAGCAGAAGGGAGATTGGAGAGATACAGGATGGGGAAAAGAGGTGGGAGGAGCGGCACCGCGAGATCGAGAAAAAAATAATCGAATCGGAGGAAGAAGGTTACACAACCTGAGATAGAGCACTAATGGACGCGTTGGTGAAAGGGATTCCGTGCACGTCGTGATTGTAGGAGTGGGACGAGCAGAGATGGGGAAGCCGCGGGAGAGAACAAAACGAACAGGGATTGAAATATATTGCAGGATAGGAGAGACGTGCAGGATAGGGAAAAAATGAGGTAATTCCTGCAATCCTGATCCCGCGCCTCAATTATTCCAGATGCGATCTTAAATTGCTTTTTTTCTAAAAATAAAATATTTAATTAATTTTTGACTATATAAGACTTTCTGAGATCAAATATTTATTGTAAGCATAGTATTAAAGACATATTTCTTTGTTTGTCTCTAAATATTATATTTAGAGACAAATAACTAATTGTTTCTAACAATTTGCCTCTAATTGAGACTTTTGTTGTAGTGAATAAAGTTCCTACAAAATTTATTGCACAAGACATGGAATATTTATCTCCATAAATGTCAATAAGAATAGTAAATGGAGTCTAAAATATAATAGCCTAAGCATTCATGGGAACAGATAACATAATACGATATATAGAATTTCATGAGTATTTGCAGAAAAATATATATAAATATACATGAAGAAAAATCAATGATAACTAAGATAATTATATAAAGGAGAAGTGAATTAATACTTAATCTGTATCTGCTGTAATGTCAACAAGTATGTTCTAGCATCAGTAATTCCTTCTGTTTGCTTTTCAATTGTGTATTTAATCTTTTGTGATTCTGAGAAAAGATGCCCTGTAAGATAACAAATTTTACATCTAACATATATATGGATGAGCATTTCAATAGGTAAAGCATTTTGCTTCCTTCAAATATCTGGATGAGCATTAGATCTTTTGCGGACATCATAGCAAGAGAGGAAACCATTAAAAGCTTATAAAATGATCAATAACATAATTGTAAGGAATTGAAATAAGAAAATGACTTTAAAACCAAAGCTCATAGGGCAAAAATTAAAAATTTGACCCTTTTTCTCAACCAAGAATGGTTTATTTGAGTTCAATAATAATTAAAAAACAATCTACCAAAAGATGTGATAACTTTTAAGATTCAGTGGATTTATACTAACCACAATGACAAAAAATCTATTCAACTACAAGCTAACTTCCTTGAGATTGAAACTATGAACCTTGCATCATAGGCACTGCTGATGAGAGAGTTCCATGACAGTAGCTCAGCAGAGTAATAATCTACCGATGATAATAAAATATGTATAAAGTAGATATGATGGCAATCAAAGTAGCTATTGATCATGAACATGTGAGCTCCTAAATTAACAACTTATCAAAAAAGGACAAAAAGACTATAGCAGTAATTACAAAAGGAACAATGGACCAATAAATATGACAAGGTTTATACTCTTACCAGTTACCATCTCCTTTGAGGGATGGTAAATTAGAAGGCGAAGCATCTTTCTCATAAGACCGAACTGTTATTGCATCACCACATTGCAAGATGATCTGACAAGAGTATAACTGCACACTCAAAAAATAAAGCAAACAAATCAAGGTAAGCTGCATAATAATAATAATTGAGTTGGAGAATTCAAGCTAATTCAGTGTTTGCCAACAACCAGTTTGGAGGACACTGCAATAAGAGCAGAAGAGCAGTCTCACCAGATGACATGCAAAAGGTGGAAAAGTGAGTGCCAACAACTTGATATATAGTTGACTTTTCGAATTGTTCAATCTTGTAATAGTTTCACTCGTCAATCTTGTATGGTTTCACTCATCAATCACAACTGTCCTCCTTCCTCCCCAGTCCCACGAGATTTAAAACAAACACCTGGTCGACGAACACTTGCTCCATCGCCCTCAGCGTCTCCTTCCTCACCACATCCCTATCCCGGCGCGGATCCTCTGCCTCCACGCACCTCCCATCGCAGTTCACCATTATCCGGCCCCTACCCGCAGCATGCTTCACAGTTTCTTCCAGGTCTTCAGGTCTTGAAGCTCTGCTATCATGCTCCCCTTGGAGAAGAGGTCCACAAGGATGCCTGCAAAGCCGCCGTCAACCTCCGCCTCGAGTGCGCCGCTGATATAAACCAAGAGCCTGCCTCGGTGCTGTCTCTCGAGCTTCGCCAGTCCGAAGAACTCGCGAGCGACGACGATCACAGAGGGGTCCAACTCCCGACCGTGGATCTCCCTAGCATGTGTGGCGTCATCCAGAGAGACTGAGGATGAGGGGGGCGGCCGACCCGGCACCGAATCCCAAAACTCCAATGGGGCCGCCGCCGAGAGGGAGAAGGGGAGGGAGGGTGGCGAAGACGTCGAAGTAAGTGGTGATGAGGGTTTAGGGTTTCACGATTGGGGCGACGGGAAAAGAAAAAAGGTAGTGGTGAGAGTGGAGGAGAAGGCGGGTTTGCGGAAAAAAAACGAGGGAGAAAAATTTTTTATTAGGAGAGAATAGCTAGCTGTAGACTGTAGTGTATATATATAATTAACTAATGAAAATTATTTTTATTTAATTTTAATATGATTAATTTTAATGGCGATAGATTTAGAAGCTAATGTTACTAATAAAATTAGACTTGAAGGCAATTTTAAATTTTATATTTAGAGATAATTAAATATATGTTTTTAAATAATCGTCTCAATTAATTGAGACTTTTGTTGTAGTGTATATTAATTTGTAGTCAATCAAAAACTCTCTTAAAAAAATTTAATTCCATTTACATTTGATTTGGCAAGTTGGTTGTCCCAAGTGATTTAGCAGTAGTTTGCTGGGTGACTATGCAACTTAATAAGACACCCTTCAAGCAATCACTTGATTGAAAGGTCGATTACCTACAGAATCCTGTGCTCGAGTTATCCAGCACCTACCAAGCAACCCTTGCTTGAGTATTTTTAGCTCACTTATCAATTTTTTTGGTGTTAATTATTAAGTACTTAAATTGTTAGATGAAATTGAACCTCAAAATCACGGTGTTTGATTGCCCACAAGTACAAATGCTATAAAAAAGCATTTGCACGCAAAGACAAATGCCCGCAAATAGCATTTGCAGCATACTGTTTGGTTGTCCGTAAGTAGAATTACAATTTTTATTTGCAAGTATTTGATTGACCGCAAATGAAAGTTGCAATTACACTTGCATCTTCATATCTAGGTCTGGTAATTTTGGCCTGATCTCATAGCCTGACACGATAAAATAATGCTCGGGCCACCCATTATCGTGCTAGGCAGCCTGGGCCAAGGGATGTAGGTTCGACTTGACCTTATAGCCTGATAACCAATCGGCCAGCCTGACGCAGACCAAGCTGGTCTGCGCCCCAGTTGGACTGAGTCTAAGCCTAGCTAGCCTGGCCAGTGCTAGACTAAGCCTCGTACTGCTTTGCCTAGCTAGGCTTGGCACTAGGCTAGCCCGAGCTCAGCCTGGGACCGACAACCCCGTGCTGGGATGGGCCGCCCTATGAGAATCCGGGTCGTGGCAAACATGTCCTGTCATACCCCAAATTCGGTATGATCGGCCAGGGTACACCACGTACCCCGAAGCCTAACCCAACTCAAACCACAACATAATAAATAACCTGAATAATATATATAATATTTAAAAGAGATAAAACAAATATTTGTTTTTAAACCAAACCACAAACTCAATAAAATATAAAGTGTTCAAGTTACTTAAAAAAACTTTAATCAAAGAATCAAGACACCTAAAGATAAATAAAATGCGGAAACAAAGACCCAAGTCTACATGACTCAACAACTCAAAGAAAGATAAAATGACTCAGGTATCCCCCTCGACCACGACATATCACGAGATCCGTTGTCCTGCCGCCACCAGCCGCGCTACTGCACCTTGGTACCTCTTTGATCTCGCTCAGGTGCTAAAAAAATAACAAAAATGAAGAGTAAGTCCAACTAGGACTTAGTGAGTAGATCAGTCTTCATTTCCACCATATCATCATCATGCAATCAATAATAATAATGAAGCATAATATAAGCAGTAAATGACAAAATACATAATATGCTTATCTACTACCTTGCGCATGATAACAGCATCCACCACAGATAAATAATCATAATGCAATAACACAACCACACGAATGATCACCGGATCCGTCGGTCTCTCATATATAGCCATGTAGGGTAGGTAGACGGTGTGGCCGCCGAACTACCACCCAACTCAATGCCGTCTCTTTGGGGTATGCACTCCCCTCACCGACACAGGCTCTTTCGAACTGTCTCTTTGGGGCATACGTTTCCCTCACCGATCGGGTCTCCAAACTGTCTATTTGGGGTATGATCTCCCATCACCAGCCAGACTTTCGGAATAAGGCTAACGTTGTCTCTTTGGAGCATACCCTTCCCTCACCAACGAGGCTACCGAGAAATACAATAGGCACATCACACACGCATATATATATATATAAACGTAAGATGCGGTAAACAATAATAACAAGATGAGTTAAGGACATACCTCAACCTCCACGTTCTCATACCATATATCACAACCACACATATGTATATATATCATAATGAAATGTACAAATCGTAATAAAAAGATACAACACATCCAATATCGTAGGAAAAGAAAATGAAAAACATATATATTAACCCTAAAACAGGGTAACATCGCTTAGCAATCCTACACAGTTTAAATCTACCTTGGTGATCCTAGTTGTGTACCCTAGGGCTGGCCTACCTCCCTCACCCGAGTGCCCTAAGGGCAAGGAGGGTTCGGCCCCCTTAGGTTTCCTTAGGGTCGGCTCATCCGAATGTCAATCTAGGGTTCTAATGTCTCTAGGTATCCCTAGGGTCCTTAATTTTCTAATTGTAGATCTCTACAATTTTTATAATTATTAGGAATAATTCAACATACCTTAAAGTGTAACCCCTAGGAGTAAAAATACATTTAGGATCCTAAAATCCACGTCTAATATGGCCAGCCACCCTAAGGGGAGGGGCATACCCTAAATCATCCAAACTTTCTTCTTTAATCAAGATATCAATCAAGCAACAAAAATCCTCAACAACCATCAAGAAACCCAAAGAATTCCTTAAGAATTCAAGGAAGAAGAGGGGCGACACAGCAAGGGTAGGGGCGGCCAAATCGCCCAAAAATCGATATGATGAAATCACAACGACGATGCGAAAACCCTCAATTCGAATATCCAATCCCGATACGACAAAAATGAACCAAAAATCATCGAAAACCATGACATAGGGGCGGCAGCATGGATGAAGAAAAGGGGAAAAAGAAGTCTAGATCCACTCACCTCTTTGGAGAAGACTGAAAGGAAGAAGACACTAAGGATCTTCCTTCAATCGGCGCCGATGAACTCGCAGAATTTCGGCTCCGGCGGCTCCTCCTCCCTCTCTCTAAAGACCTCGAGTGGCGTGTGTCTAAACCCCTGGCCGCACGGCCCAGATCTCTTTTATGGGGCTTGGTTGGGCCCTAAATGATCGTTTTACTCCTCCTTAAGTTATTCAACTTAAAAATTTCGCATCTAATTTGTTCTAACTCCGATTCGAGTTCTGATTGAACCGCTAGACTCGTCTCGAGATCCTCTATCATCCTAGCATGCTAAATCACATAAATATGGCAAATAAAGTTTTTCTAATTTTTTTTCTACATTTAATGCTTACCTGAATTTAATCCCAAAGCTCTACGCCAATCCACGTTGACTCGAGCCTATGGTCCCCTACTTAAGGATAAAATATTATTATTATTATTGGCATTACATGTCCTGACTAGCGACGGGCTTGATCGGGCTCGGCACTGGGCCGACTCGAGCAAATAGAGTAAAAGGGTAAATATGTCATTTTACCCCAACAATAATTGATCGGCTATAGCAGAATAAATTCGACCTAGAATAATATTATTTTTATACTCTAAATCATCATTTTATTTAGTAAAATATGTTTTATATTATTTAATTATTTATCAAAATAAATTAATAATTTTTTTATTATTGTATAATACTAAAAAAATATTTAAAAAACTACCAATTAACATCAAATCTAAAATCTAACATTACCATCGCGTTCACGTGCGAAAGCCTACAACTTTGATATTTATTTCATCTCCATCCGACGATTCTAAGTTGCTCATATTAATTATTTTCTAATACTGAAATTATTGTATTTGCATTTCGCATTTTTGTATTGCAGACTTTTTAAGCTGCAATTCCATTTGCAATATGCAGATATTAGAAGCACAAATTGTAACTACTAAATGCTGCAAAAAAAATTTGCAACCAACCAAATAAATTTTTTATCTAAATAATGTAATTTATCGTATTTGCCGTTGTGGCAACCAAACGCCCCTTAATAAAAGTTGTTGTTAGTGCCGATAAAAGACCAGTTTCACCCATTAAGATCTTTGCTGGGTTTTGTTTCGAAGTCACGCTACGCTACAGTCCAAAGAGTACTTTGTGTTGAGTGTCATTGGAATAAAATGAAAATGTTTTTAATAGTTTCTTCAAAAAAAAACCTTAGTAAATTCAACATTTCCAATGGCCTCGAAAAGAAACATTGGGAAGCTATCAAATTGAGCCATCTCATTCCTTTCTTCGTTGATTCCCAAAGGTGCTATTCGCTTTGATTTTTAAGTTGTCTCGATTTCTAGTAGTGTCTTGCTTAATAAGCCTAATTTCTAGTAGTAGCTCGAATAATTTTTAGTCCTCTTTAAATTTTTTTTAAAAAACTGATTAAATAACTTAATCATACTCCTGCCCACGTCCAACGAGTGACAATAGCACATGAGTAACAGGCCTGCCACTAACAACATCTACATCATAATAACATTTATGCATGCTTCCAAAGATTCAAGAAAGGAATAAATGGTTGCCGACCATGTCTACAATCTCCACAAGAAACGTATCACATTCATCCCTGTCTACGTCCGCGTTACAGCATTACTTCAAATCTCTTCTCCACTGCATGCTTCTTGTTCTCTCCGCTCTTCCCTTCTGGTTTTGTCCCATAATTTTGCATCCACTCATCATCCATGATGTTGCCTCTCTCCATCGTCCTCTGCCTTCTCTTCCTCCCTGTGTTCCTCTCAGCTTCTCCTTCCCTTCGCAGAGGTAATAATCTAACTCGGCTTGCTCACTCACAAACAATTAGTCAATTATATATCAAATTAATTTCACATCAAATCTTCAACGCAAGGTTTGAACATAAACTGTGGAGCCAAGAACGTGGAGAACATCGGAGGCATCCAATGGATCGCCGATGACCGTTTCACCAAAGTTGGCAACACTTCCGACCTAGACAATCCAGACCTCGTGCCGAAGCTTTCATCTCTGCGTTACTTCCCCGACGAATCCGCTCGCAAATACTGCTTCGCGATCCCTGCAGCCAAGGGCGCGAAGTACTTGATCAGAACATTCTACTTCTACGGCGGTTTCGACGGCGGCGAGGAGCCGCCGGTGTTTGACCAGATACTTGGCGGCACCAAATGGAGCACCGTCAACACGTCGGAGAGCTACGCGAACGGCCTCGCGAACTACTACGAGATCGTCACGGTCTCGCCGAGGAAGACGCTGAGCGTGTGCTTGGCTCGGAACGAGCACACCACGTCGAGCCCTTTCATTTCTGCGATCGAGGTGGAGCATTTGGAAGCCTCCATGTACAACTCCACCGATTTCGCCATGTTCGCGCTCAGCACCGTGGCTCGCCATCGTTTCGGCTTCGACGGCCAAATCACGGGGTAATAAATGGATCTCAATTGCTTTTGATCCTTCGAGGATGGTTAATGAAATTGAGGCCTTTTAAATAGTTATCCAGACGATGCATTCAACCGGTATTGGGAGCCTTTCACGGACGCCAACCCGGTGGTCGAGAGCCGGAGCAACGCGAGCTCATTGGAGCTCTGGAATCGGCCGCCGGAGATGGCGTTCCGGAGGGCCTTGACGACGAGTCGAGGGAAGGATCTCGTGGTCCGGTGGCCGGCAATGGCGCTGCCGAACGCGAGCTACTACCTGGCCCTGTACTTCCAGGACAACCGGAGCCCGAGCCCTTTCAGCTGGCGAGTGTTCGACGTTCTGGTGAACGGGAGGACGTTCTACTCTGGGCTCAACGTTTCCACCGACGGCGCCGTGGTGTACGGTGACAACTGGTCTCTCGCCGGGCCGACGGAGATCAGGATGGTCCCGGCCGTGGGTTCCCCTGTCGGGCCGGTGATCAATGCAGGCGAACTCTTGATGGTAGTCCCGCTTGGTGGAAGGACGCTCACCAGAGACGGTAATAAGTAGATGCAGCCATGCTACATTTGGATGAAGAACTTCTCTACGTCTTCTTAATCTTCTCCTTCTATGGGACAGTGATCGCCATGGAGGCACTGGCGAGAAGCTTTGGGAATCCTCCATCAGACTGGAGTGGAGATCCCTGCTTACCTCAATCTAATTCCTGGACAGGTGTGACTTGCTCTGCAGGAAAATTTATACGAGTTGTATCACTGTAAGCTCAAGAACACCATCTCAATTAGGAATCTCATGTAACAATCCAACTAATTTCGACCATTCTTTTCTTCAATCAATTGCAGAAATCTGACAAATTTTGGCATCTCCGGAACACTGCCCAGCAACATAGCCAAATTAACTGCAATTTCAAGCTTGTAGACTTCTGCCAGTGCTTTTAAAGCATCCAATTTTGATGTTTTCTCTGAGTAAAATTAAACTAGTATTGATGCTTGCAGATGGCTTGGAGGGAATAAAATAAATGGTCCAATACCGGACATGAGCTCACTCAAACAATTAGTTTCTCTGTAAGTTGAATCTGCTCTCCAATGATACATTTGCCTCTTTCATTCTTCCTTCCTTTAACTATGTACTTTGTTGGCCAAATGAAGGCACTTGGAAGATAACCAGTTTAATGGAACAATTCCTCCATCACTAGGAAACCTCCCAAAACTTCAAGAACTGTAAGCAGCTTAAAGATTGATTACTAATGTACTACTTAATTCTACTAACTCAATTCCTAACACTATATGATTTCTTATGTTTAGATATCTGCAGAACAACAATCTTCAAGGTCCAATTCCAGACAGCTTGAAGCAGAGAAAAGGAATTGTTCTTCAGTGAGTTTTTTGTTCCTCTGTTTATATTTTCAATCTGAATAAAGTTGTCTCTGCATGAACACTTGAAGTTGAATATAGGGTATCTCCTGGAAATCATGGATTTTGAGCCAACAGAGAAATGTTATCAGCGGAGCTCTTTGGCATCCTAAAGCAATGGTTGACCCCTTAAATGGTTGACCCCTTAAATGTATTGTGATATCATTTTTGTACATGTTCCAACAAAGATGTGTGTTACTTCTAGTTTATTAGAGACGGTATTATATATACATTGTAATGTCTATCTAAAAAAGAAAATGTTATATGATAGAATAAGATAACATATATACGAGAGATAATATTGAATATGATTTTTTAAATCCAGTGTTTACCGTATATGACAAGATATTTTATATATATATATATATATGATAGAATAAAATAACATACGAGAGATAGTATTGAATATGATTTTTTAAATTGAGTGTTTACCGAATATAATATTACTTTTATATTCTTTTAATTCATGTACTAAATAAATAATATATTAAAATTCATCTTTTGATCCGTCCTCCTTCGTCCTATAAGGCAAGTAAGCCCTATATATTTTGATATTATAAATGATCGATTTCATTTAACTTTAGGAGATTTTGGGCATCAAATATTCCTTGAATTGTGATATTGCCATGATTCATGTGGTAACGTGATTCCACTTAGAGAGTTAATAATTTTACATTCAGCTAGTGAAATCCTTACTTAGAAGTATTTTTTTAATTCTTTCCTTCATACCAAAATGCCGCCATGTTGCGCCACTCTCCTTTCCTCTGCATAGCTTGTTGAGTTGCACACTAGCTCCCTCTTATTTGTAGGCTAGTTTTTTTCGAAATAAGTGAGGCATGGTCACACCAGACTAAACATTAAGTAATATCGAAAAGGTACAAAGTTTGTACCAAGAAGGTACATAGACTAATAGTAAAAACCAAAGCTCGACAACCATACAATTACATAGGGGCAGCGGGGAGATAGATGTTTCCCCCACATAGGCGAGTCCAAAAGGATCTGGCGATAATAACTGTGTCGTCAACAGAGAAAGACTCATTATTAAATAACTCACTATTTTCTGGTATACCAAAGACTCCAACACTAGATAAGTGAAGCCAATCTTAGGTCGCCCGATCATGCCGCCAAGCCTCCCGAGGAATGGGATAAGGAAGAGGGCCCAGCTAGGCCGCAGGCGTTGAGGAAACAATACCAACCCGCCGTGGTACAAGTGCAGCTCCCGAAAAGGTGTTCCGATGATTCGACCACTTCCCAACAGAAGTTGCACATCGGGTCATCGACGAGAACCTTGTGTCTCAATAGCCTATCCTTGGTGTTGAGTCTTCCTCTAAGGAGGATCCACATATGGATTTTCATCTTCAGAGGGCATCTACCTTTCCATGCATAAAAGTGGTTCAAATCATTGACCTCCTGTTTGAAAAGGAATCTGTAAGTCGACGCTGTTGAGAAGATCTCGTTGATATTCCATCGCCAGTTAGGTCGATCCTTCCCTCCAATAGCGAGGCCTCCCTAAGAAAATCTAAGAGCTGGAGTAAGTGGTCAGGGACGACCGCGTCAGCCCAACGAAAGCTCCATCCATCCGAAATGGTATCTCTCATCTCTGCCATCGAAGTAGAGCGTCCCATGCAGGCCTTGTAAAGGTCGGAGAAGTTCGTAGAGATTTTACAACCAAGCAGCCATCGATCATTCCAGTACTTGTCGATCTCCCATTCACAAGTATTGTCTCGCAACCAATCGAGGAGGCCAACTTCGCCCGGTGGACATTACGCCAAATACTAGACTACTTGGCCAACCCGCGAGAGTCACACCACCTTTTCTTATCGAAGTACTTTTGGCGCACAATCTGCACCCGTATGAGGGTTTTATTGGTGGCCACTGCCCACCACCGCCGCTTGAGTCTAGCCAGATTATGCATGTCAAGGTTCAAGATACCCAGTCCCTCATTATGCTTGAGATCGGTTACCTCGACCCATATGACTAGCGCCTTTCCACTAGAATCCTCCTTTCCACCGCACCAAAAGAATGTTCAGCTTCTGCGATCGATTTGCGAAATCACCCATTTCGAGGCCGTACCCCAGGATGCCACTCAACACACTGTTGATGAGTGTGACCCGTCCTCCTTTGGACAGTAGACGACCCTTCCAATTAGCCAATTTGTTATCAACTTTCTAGATCACCCCTTCCAAACCTCCTTTTTTAGCCACGAGTTAGAGAGAGGGAGACCAAGATAGTTTAATGGGAAACAAGTGGCCAAGCACCCAAGTAGTCCGGCCACCTCTTCACCCCTCCCAATGTCATCCAAAACGTGGGCCACCATCGTCTTCTCATAGTTAACTCTTAGCCCGAATGCTAGCTCAAAGGCTAAGAGAAGTAGCTTCAGGTTAGATATGTCCTCCATGCTCCCTTTTGTGAAGACGATGAAGTCGTCAGTGAATTTGAGATTTGTGATCTCCGATCCAAACCCAAACCCAAACCTAATACCGTTGATGATTTGTTCCCTACAAGTAGAATCCATCATTGTCGAGAAGACATCCACAACCAATTAGAACAATAACGGCGATAAAGGATTCCCCTGGTGCAATCCCCGTTTATGGAGAATCCATCTCCCCGGTTCCCTGTTTTGCAGAACAGAGGATTCACTGGAGGACAACATGCTCTAGATCCATCTAACCAAGGCTTCAGGAAACCCCTGCTGCCAGAGGAGGTTCACTAAGAAAGACCAGCATACGCTATCGGAGGCTTTAGCCATGTCACTACTGGAAAAATGGGCATCAGCAACGACTGAAGCCGTTGTTGAAAACCATCAGCAATGGCTTGCAACGGCCCGGCCCGTTGCAAAGTAGCCGTGGCAGAAAAGCGCGTTGCTGATAATTTAGCAACGGCGCTGCAACAGTCGATCGGGCCATTGCTAATAATATTATCAGCAACGGCTTTTCCACGGACACCGGGCCATTGCTGATAATCTTATTAGCAACGGCCTGTAAGGCCGTGGCAAGGCCGTTAGTGAAAGATCGTTAGTAAGCCGTTGCTGATGTTATACAGTAACGGCTTACGATACACTTTTAGTAACGGCTTTCCCACGGACAACCGTGGGAAAGCCGTTGCTGATGACTAAAACCTGGAACAGAAAAAATTTTAAAATTCTAAATTTCTATTAATACATTGATACAATCTGATACATAACTTACACGTCTATATACACATCCATTCACACATCACAAATACACCTATATATATATATCAAAACAATTATACTTATATTTATAATTATCCACAGTCGTATAAAAACTATTCAAATGCAAAATTGAAGCATCAATAGCCAAACAAAACAAAACTAAAATATATATAGTATCGAAGTAACAAAGTCAATATAATAAAAAAATAATAAATCTCACGATGACGATGGAGGATGGTCTGGATCATATGGCGGAGTCTGGAGTGCTTGGGTGTACACCAACGTGGACTGACTCAAGGACAATAGATCAGATGATGCTGCTCCGTGATGACTTGACAAGTTGCGTAGCATAACTTGCATATCTGCCATCATCTGACTCTGACGCTCCATCAACTCAGTCTGACGCACGACCGTCTCCTCCAGTGTCCTTATCCTGCTACTATGATCATATCTGGACCTGGAGGTCAACGGTCGTTCACCAGCATGCGGAGGGGTTGGTGCCCCAAGTGGCCCTAGCACGACTCGCGCATGACCACTATCTGCAAAACCATACACGCGACCATGGTCCCAGCCACTTGCAACATCGACCCACGTTGCTGCGTCAAAGTTCCCGAGGGTGCCTCCGCGCTGTATCACCGTTTAACTGTAGGTCTCCTACTCGAGTTTAATTTTTTATTTAATATTTTCCATAAAACTTAAATTATAAATATATAATGAGTAATTTAAACAAATATACTTACCACAATAAATGCAGCGCGATTGTCGACGTACTCCCCCGTCCCATGCACTCGATGGTGTGTCCGCTCAAACACCGCCATCGGGAAGGGTCGCTGGACAGTCTCGTCGTCTAACGCTGTCGTCTACATTTACAAAACAAATACATTAATTAGTACACATAGTAACAAATAAAATATAAAATTAAAATTAAGGTATACTTACCATACGGTTCGCGTGCACAGCAAATGCAACAGAGCCGCCAGTGTGACGCGCTCCTCCCCCCGACATGCGGTTTCTAGCCGCAGTCCTAGAAACCTCCTGCCATCGATCCGTCGACCATAATGCCACGAGCTGGTCCCATATATATGGAGTAATCCAATCGGGGCCGTATCCCTGAGTCTCCGCGATGTTAGTGGTCCCAGCTCGGGCCATCGCTTGGGACCGGGCCTGCCCCAGCTGCCTGTTGTACCTCGCACGGGAAATAGCCTCCCAGGCAACATAAATGAAGGGCCTCTGGTCCTCGGCCCATGTAAAATGAGCCTGCAAAATAATAATATCAGTACTAATATTAATCATCATGCATGTATAAAAAAAATTAATACGTGCCTCAAACTCGCACCATAGCATGTCGACGTGCTCACTGGGCACGTGAGACCACGTGGGCCATGCCCCGTGCATATATCGTCGAATAGTAGAAGAAATGTTCCTTGACACTTCTTCTTGCTCGAACCCGCACAACAAAAATAAATTTTAATATTATATTATGATATAATGAATTTGTAATGATTCATAATTCATGATATATTACCTCATCCCAATCACGCTAATGAATCTATGTGACTCTGTGACTGGTGGAGGATGCCACCTGTTCGGCCCGCATGGTCGTCTGCGTCTAGATGTACTAGCCTCAGCAGTATCATCAGCAGGAGGATCAGCAGTAGGAGGATCAGCAGCATGAGTAAGTGCTGGAGTCTCACCAATCAGAGACTCCGAAGCTCTCCTACGACGATAACCACAACCAAACATATCTGTCGAATAAGTATATAATTAGATTATTATATATATATTAGAGATATATTTAATATAAGATATACTTTACAATTATTCCTCATCATCTGAGTAATAGTCTTCGAATTCTTCCTCTTCTTCATTTTCTTCATCTTCTTTATCAATTTCATGATCGTCATCATCAACATATTCAACTTCATGTTTCGAGTCATTTCGAGTCCATAGTGGATAATTCTGACACGAGTCGAAATTAGACGATTCCGGCGGGAGTCCGAATTTGACGATTCCGGCAGGAGTCCGAATTTGACGATTTCGGCGCGAGTCCAAATTATAAAGTGGACGATTCCGGCACAAGTCCGAAGTGGACGATTCTGGCGCGAGTCCATTGAGGACTACTCTGAACTAATTAACATTTTAACTAATTAATTAATATTAATCTATACTATTTTAACTAATTTAAATAATTAACCTACAATTATTAATCTAAAACATAATATTAATCTAAAAATTACTCTAAACTCTAACAATTAATCTAAAAATCATAACAATTAATCTAAACCCTAAAAATTAGTCTAACAAATTAAACAATTAATTAAATAATTAATCCAATTAATTAATTAAAAAGTAAAAATATATAAAAATAATATTATAAAAGCATTCCCAACGCCGGAGTCCAGTGTCCGGACATTGCATAAACCACCGGCTGCTGGCCAGTGGCCTTCAGCCGCCAGTCGGAACCCTATTTTAAGGGTTTCGGTCGGCTCTAACAAGGGGGCGGAGGTCGAACGGGAGGCGGCGAGAAATACCTCAAATCGAAGGGGAGGCGAAGGTCGGAATCGAAGGTCGAGGACGGGGCAGCGGCGTCGGCAGCGTCCGAAGAGAGAGCGGCGTCGGCAGCGTCGGAAGAGAGAGCGGCGACGGGCAGAGGAAGAGGAAGAAGGGGGCGGGCCCGATCTCGTGCCCTATATAAACTTATCAGCAACGACTCACTTAGCTGTTAGAAAGCCGTTGCTGATAGGTTAATCATTAGCAACGGCTCACGTGTCCGTTAGAACGCCGTTGCTGATAATTTAATCATCAGCAATGGCTCACGTGTCCGTTACAACGCCGTTGCAGATATAGCATATCTGCAACGGTTTGAGTGGTCGTTGCTGAAGAACCAATTTCTAGTAATGTGTCCAGCTTCTTTACGACGACGCTTTCCTTCCTCTGCTTACAAAAGTGGATGATCTCATTCGCGGCCATAAAGCTATCAAGAGTACATCACCCAGCCAAGAAGGCGCTCTGAGTGTTATCAACGAGGTTGTTGGCCCCATTTATCTTAGGAATATAGACATTAAACGAGTGATTAAGTCTACTCCAATCGTCGTTCCCAAACATAGTTCATCCAACACTCTGTTGATGTCACCCCCATGAAGGGCCAACATACCCGCAAGAACTCGACTGTGAGGCCATCTGGCTCGGGTGCCTTATCCTTACCCAAGTCCCATATGCAAGCCTAGTCTGAACTGCAAGGTTCAGCTAAAGAAACAAGGTTTAGGTTGCTTACCAGATACAAGGCCTCCCAATTTAAGCCCAACTCTGTAGGTGTCCACCCCCAAGCTGAGCCCTGAAATGCCTCAGGATGGCACCTACAATCTCGTCTCGATCTTCGATTTTTCGCCCCTTGACCCATAGTGAGCTAATCGAGTTCCTTTGCCTTATCCCATGCACTATACAGTGAAAGAACTTTGTGTTTTGATCTCATCCTTCAGCCAACGCGCCTTAGCGTGTTGCCGCCAGAAGATGCTCTCAACCGCATAGTAGTCGTCCAGGTGTACCCTATTTGTAGGCTAGTTAATACATAATAATTCCTATATTGTCAGCTAGTTGGGCATATTTCCTTCTATGTTTTATTTTGTATCTTGATTTATTAAGAATTTTAAACATTCTTAGGGGAGCTTGTGGCAATAAAGATATATCATTGGAATATTGAATTTTAATATTAAGATGATGTGAGACACTAGACACTATATCAAATTTTCAATTAGGACTAGAATAATAATAATATTTTTTTTGTCGTCGCCTCCTCTCGCGTCGCTCGGGCACAATATAATTTATTAATATAAGGAAAATATTATATTCTCCTAAAATTTTAGTCTAATAATTATTTTATTATTATCGTATAATAAATTATTCATGATCATAAATGAAATTATAAATTTATGCTACAGATTATTAGAAGGATTTTTATATTATTTGTTAGGAGAATGGCAATACTCATAATACAAATCTGCATTCCGGTCACGAGACTGAAGGCAGAAGACTCGCAGCGTGCGTCACTGATGACTTCGCAAAATATTCGCACAGATTTCATCCGTACTACAGACCTTTCTATCCATTGGGTCCTACACTCCCGCATAAATCTCATACGTTGACGATGTGGGTAAAAGGTCTGACACGTAGCAATGGCTCAAACGGTCAATTTATTCTGCGCCGGGCCGCCAACCTCTGTTCCCATCTCCATAACTGGAGGTTATCCGTTCATCAAGATCACCGACCACGTCGCGAATGAATAAACGGTCGGATCACCTCCTAAGAAAAAAGGATTCCCTTATTACGTTCCTGTTCGGCTGTTCCACTCGATGCTACCTTCCCTCCTCGAACCCCTCGTTCTCATCGAAGCTTTTAAGAACGACCCAATGGCGAGGGTTCGAGAGTTAGAGGTTGGCGAAGGTGGAGATGACCTCCTCCTTCTCGCCCTTCCATCTCCCAAACCCTAACCCTAACTCTAGTCGTGGCCCTCGCCAACCCATCTCAACCTCCTCCTTCTCCCACCTTGCAAACCTCTCCATCCCTCGCCTACGCGTCTCCTCCCGTCCCGTTCTCCTCTCCCGCGCCGCCGCCGATGCCTCCGACGCCGCTTCCCCATCACCCGACTGGTTCCGGCCCCCGCGCAACCCGCCGAATGGGGGAAGGATGGCCGCCCGGGAATCTGGGAGTCGGGTGAACCCCAAGGAGGAGAGCAAGAGCCTGGACAACAACAGCAATGGTAAGAAGAAGTGGTGGTGGTGGTCGCGGGAAAGGGAGAGCTACCTCGCCGACGATTCTGACGCCCTGCCGCTGCCGATGACCTACCCCGACTCCTCCCCGGCGTCGCGGCAGGAGATTGACCGCAGGCTCCAGTGTGATCCCACTGTCGAGGTTGCGGATGATTCTTGTTTTGTTTCTTTCTGCTCTGTGTTGCTTCGTGAACTTTGAAGTCCTGAGTCATGTTTGTCCTCACTTGCTGTCAGGATTGTAAGGAGGTGGTGTACGAGTGGACGGGGAAGTGCAGGAGTTGCCAAGGGACGGGGTTTGTCAGCTACTACAGCAAAAAGGGACGCGAGACTATTTGCAAGTGCGTTCCTTGCCTTGGTATAGGTAGGAGCAATTCGTTCTTCTGATTTGATTCTTATCTTTTCTGGTTTTAATTGATTATATTGTAAAATTAGGCTTGTACTAAAATTGATTTTTTTTCATGATTTGAAATGTGTGATAAAAAACATTTCTTGGTGTAAAACTGTAAATACATCTTTTTGCTTGAGTTAGGATGTAGGAAGAAAAAGATTATAGAGCTAAAATAACATTTATGTAGTAAGTACTAGAGATATATCATATATGCTGGAGGAAGCATACGACTTTGCAATTGTATACTATATAATGTCATTTCATTTTAGAAAATAAATAGGAAACTAATTGAAATGGATTGCATCATCTGTAAATCTTGTTCGTCAGCATTCTATTTGATGATTTGTTACACCCCTATTAGGATTAATCCTCAAATAGAGGATATCACCTAGGAGCTATGTAACAAAGAGATTCAACAAGGAAGACAACAACTATGGAAAATAATTTGCAGCAGAACAACCAAATGAAATATAAAACATAGAATAAGCCAAAGCTTCGTTAACCAAGTAAGCAATTAAAAACGTGAAGTTGAAGGATTAAACAAGTGTGATTTATGGAATAACATAACTAAACTATCTCTAGTGGGGAAAATTCAACCTTAAGTGTAAAAGCAAAATAGGAGAAAAAAAACTAAGAAGGTATATGGGAGGTACTTACACCTCATGGACACTACCTATTCAAAGACTCTGCACTAGCTGTCATACATGCAGATATGACGCAAAAACAGAGTAGGATTTCTGCCAAGCAACTTTGTTCTCACTTCCTCATGCGGTGCTGTTATGGCACACAAAATGAAGGAGTCAGCTGCCCTTCATTCATCCTTTAATGGGTTTGGATTCTACTTGAATCCGACCTGAAAATAGCCAATCCATTAAGCATTACATCTTTTACAAAAAGGTGCACCCAAATTATTAATTTACGATTAAGTCCAATTTCAACAAAACAACATAAAAAATTTCTTAAAGTTTTCAGGAATAGTTATTAAATATGTCGACATAACAGTTTTATAGGCCATGTACTATTTCTGCTTAATTTACTCCAACCAAGTCATACATGTGCTTGAAAAGATGATGGTTTCCCTATTCCTTGTGCAGTCCTTCGTTACCTACTGAATCAGTTAAGAGCTTTGCTGCATAAGATAAATTGCTTTGGTCTTATTAAACATTGACTAATACTTCTAAACAAGAAAGTGAAAAATTGTGGTTGATATGTAATGTATGAATTCTTTGTATTTTATTATGTCATAGTGCTTACTGCTATGGTTGTTTTTTGACTTCTCTTGGGATGTTCTAGAGTAGGGATGTTAATAGTTGTTTATTTGATTTTAGTTAATTTTTATTTATAAAACTGATTGTTATTGATGTCAATCAATCCCTAAAGTTAGCAATTTTAAATAGTGAATCAAGGTGATCTTGGATAAGGGTGAGAAACATGGGTTGAATTTCAATAGATGAAGTGATGGTAATCATTATGCTAGGACTAATGTTGTTCATGTCATTGCAAGTATTTGGAATACTATGCTTGTATCTTGTTTATGGTCTTGAATGTGAAATTGCATGTATGTGATAACTATTAAGGTTTATTGATCGTAGACTTTGATTTTAATTGTTATATTTTAATCTTAGGATGATGTACTGCTAACATTGTGCATTGTGTTGTATAGCAGTAAGATATCCTTCTAGATCCCATTGCTGCATCAGGACTTTATGTCTATGCTCTTTCTTATACCCCATCCTGAAAAATAGTTCAGATTATATTGTGCCAGTTTATTCTTTATAAACAAAATTGACATATAATCTTCTTTATTTTATCACTTTGATTCCATAAAGCCCGTGCATTATGAGTAAATTACATATTGTGCATAAAAGCATATGGTCCTATATAGGCATCTATCTCTTGCCTTGATTCCCCAAACAACAACCTGTAATGTACTAACAGTTTGGGGTCAGCTCTTATTGAGATTTATTGTATTGGTAATTTGGAGATGTAATTATCAATATGCCTCAAAATTTCATATTTGCCTTTTGCCTGAGCAAATGTCTTATCTATGAGTAAGTGTTCCCTTGTCATATGTGATGCAAGAGCGTGCATATGATTCAAGATGGATCAAATTTGGCCCGAGATAAGTCAATTGTTTCAATGAGCTGAGTCATGAAGTTATTTTTTTTCTCTTCTAATATTTCTTAATTCTTATGATGCATGTGCTTTTGCTTATATATCCTAGGTTCTAAACAATTTGATCATATATTTTGCATTCTTTTAATTTGGTCATAGTTTTCCATCATGCCTATGGTGTATGCCGTACATTACAGCATAAATTAGTATGCACCGATCTATTAGTATAAGAAAATTTACAGATGAACTTTCGTTCTTTCTCTGAGAGATAATAGATCTTTTTTTTTTCTGAGGAAGCTGGAGGATTTGAGAGAGAATATTTCATTCTTATCTTTAAATGCTATTTTAAGAAGTCTTTCATACTTATTCTAGAGTTTAGAAACATATTGTTAAGTTTACAAGATCTAAAACTGCCAGGAATCTAATTTTTGGAAAGATTTGGATGTATAATTAAGTTAGAATTGGATGAGTGGCAGGATTTTGAATTTCTGAAAAGTATTCCTCATTGTCAAGTGTGTTCTTAGAGGAAATAAAGTTTTACTATCTTAATAAGTTATTTTATCACTGTTTTTCAGAAGTATTTCCTATTTCCACCGTGTGAAATTTTTTCATGGAACAATCCCATATATTTTGTTTTATTTTATCCTTTCCATGTAACATAAATTCTAGTGCATGTGAGGAAAATTAATATTGAGTAATAATTTAACACATCTTTTTTACTCTTTCTTTTCGTGTTTGACATTCACGACAATACTTGTGCTGTTCAGTGTTAGTCATGGTTGTTTGACTTCATGTTTTGTATCTTTGTTTGGTGCATGCAGAGTTGTAAATTTTTATTGAACTGTTCAGGACGGAAGTTTTCGACTTTTATCTCCTTAGGTTGGGTTTTGATTATTTTTTTTGCTTTCTTTAAGGATTATTTTAACTCTTGTTCTACCTTGATATGATGAACTTTGAAAATCATGGAATAAAAAGTTTTAGTCTTTTCATTTTCATGGTTGACACATGCTAAACATGAAATTTGGTATTCTTGGAATCATAGTGATAGGACTCAAACACTAAATTGTGTATCCCTTTTTTCATGAAGCTCTGTATTCTATTTTTTGTATAATTTCATTCATGGAAAGTCCTTTTACGGTGAAGTTCTTCATGATCTGCATTGTATCAATTAAGACACATGTTACTCATTCTTGCTTCCACCAAATTGTGAGATACGATCCTTATCAATTGAATACTTTTCTGCCTGAATCTATTAGGAGTTATAGTCACACGTTCCATTGTTGCACATCATTTCCCCCCTAAAATTCTCAACTTACAGGGTAAATTTACCACATTGAGATTTGAAACAAAGGTCCAGTTAAAAGGTTCAGAATTGGCCTTATAAACCCTTTTCCATGAAAAGTTAACATTATTTTTAACTCCAATTCATAATGGGTGAGTTTTATATTGTGGCTATGTCAGTCAATGCTAACTAGAAGCAGCTGCTATAGGTAATGGTATCTTGGGTTTATTTTAGAATATATTATACAGAGTAATATAAAACTGAAATTTGATTAAAATTTTAATGAACTTATTTTTTGGTACCAAGGACTTGCCTTACTGCATGTGTTGTAAATACTAATAATAGCTTGTTTGTGATAATGCAATTTCTAATGTTAAAGGCATTGAATTAATTAAATCCTTTTATAGAATTAACTACTATTAAAATGAGAAAGCCTTTGCTGTATAATTAGCATACTGCTATTGATGAAGTACCTTAGCACTTACAAAACAAAACCCTCTTGTATAATATAATGGTGGTATACCTGCCACTTTGATGTAGAAAATTTGTTACTAAGTGTAAATCTGACATTTTTGGTTGATTCGTGTTTAGGATATGTCCAGAAAATAACAACACGAAAGGACATTGATGTGATGGAAGATTTGGACAATGGGAAACCACTTTAATTCACTGTCTTCTGCTGCCTGGCCAGGAGTTGTTTGCTTTGATGGGTAACTTTTATCAACAATTTTTTACAAACATGTTGTGAATATGTTGAGGCATTATTCATTTTTTATCTCAATATTTTGTTTTAAATGCCATCTGATGCTCAATAGGTTATGGCCATAACAACAAATACCATATAATTCTTTTTATCAGATAGTCTAACAAAATTTTGTTGTGTGCTAGTCTTGAAAAACAAGCAAATCAATCATATCATATTTTTGAAAAGAAACCTATTTTCGATTTAGTTTTTGTAAGCATTAGTGATGTTTCATATTGTTCCACAGAGAACATTGTATTAACACATCCATAGTGTATTTTGGTTGGCCAAGAGATACTGAAAAGATTTTTACATCCGATTTGAACTCCAAGCTGTGAGGAGATGAGGTAAGATTTTTTTGATGGCTACAATCTGCAACTTCCTGTGCTGTCAAACCGTTGGGTGTTCATAAATTCTAGATTTGAACCGAATTAGGGTATGGGGAGTTGGAGATTGAAGATTGGAATCGTCCAAATCTTCACATGAACCGAAGAGGATCCTAACTCGATAATTAATAAAAAAGGAAAAAGCCAATACACATCCACATGCCTGCACGCTTGTGATTGCAGACTAAATTCCACGGTCAAAACCAAGATTTCTGTTTTCCAGTTCCCCTTCTTAATTAACACTTTGGATTGGAAGTGGATATATTAGTCAAATCTAGCATGTCTCATTTTCTCCAGTCACTTTGAGTATTTTTACTGCTTCAAACACCAGATTGGATCCATCGGCTCAATTCATCAGTTTTTGATTTATTTTTTTAAACAGTCAATTATATAGACCTATCAAACGTAGTCAAGAGCTATCAAACTTCATAAAAATCTACTCTTTCTAATTTTTTTTTCTTTTAGTGCAATGAGCTAATTGCATGCAATCAGATGACTTCTCTGATTGAATTTTAAATGATTTAAGTCACAAGAAAATTTTTAAATTAGCTTACATCGACGTGACATCATAATTTTAAAAGCTATTTTAATAATTATATATTATAAGTTCTCTATTATTTTTATAGTTCAATATAATATAATATAATATTTAAAATAGAGTTCATTTAAGTTGTGCACCTGATTGCAATGAGCTCAGAGTAGAAAAAAAATGTTAAATTATTTTGAACCAAATTGATTAAATGAATTGAATCAAAAGTTGTTGGGTTGATCAACTCAAGATCCGATTGGAATTTAAAAACAGCGGATGAATCATGTTGAAATATGAAGCCATCAACAAGCAGCTTTCTTTCCTCAACATGCACCACCACTGAGGGGTGAAATACACACCATTGTTTAGGGATCCTCCCCAAACCTAACATGTTGATACAATTCATTTCCATGCCGCCCCATCTGCTTAAAGATTCCCCAAGACAAAATTTTAATGAGTGCTAAACCTCAAGCTAAGCCATCAACCATTGACCAAATGACCCACATTTGGCCCCTTTATCTCTTTGGAAACCAAATCCCCCCAAAGTGAAGCATATAATATAACACACTGCGTTGGGGACTGCAACATAAAACTCTGCAGCAATCAATCATGTGATAACTTGGGACTCCCTTTTGCCCTAAAGTTCCCCAAGGGAGGAATCCTTGCCACCAAGAGGGGAGACCAAAAGAGAGGGAGAGAACAAACTCCAAGCCATGAGCTCCCCCCTTTATCAATGGAGCTGATTCTTCTCTTCTTTGACTAGTGATTAGTAGTATTTAAATTCAAGGGTAAGTAAAGAGACCCCTTGTGGAAATGTCCATGGCCTCCACTTGTGTTGCAACCATTTGGCCTTGGCATGTGAGTGACAGCCATGGAGTTTGGTAGGAGTAAAAGCTCTGGTTTTTTGGGTGAACTCTACTTGGCCTTTTTTTTTTGCAAATAGTCAAATCCTTCCTCCAACCTTGCAGTCAATTCAATGCTAAAATATTAAATCCACAAGAAGGGACATTTGTGTGTGAGTTACTCTATAGCATTTGTTTTGAATATATATATATATATAGGGCTTTGGAATTTACAACTAGAGATGATTAGTATTAGATAGGGGTGTTTAGTTGGTTCAACATAACAAATCTGCTTCTTTTTACTAATTTTTCTAAACAAAAAAAAACATTTTGAAGAAAATAATTCAGTTTAATTCATGTAGTTTAACCAATCTGCTTCTTTCATATTGATGCATATTGTTGGCTTCAGAGGCTTCAAGAAGAAGAAGAAGAAGGGGCAGGGGGGAGTAAAGGCGCCGTTCATGTGCTCACATGGAGCTCCCAACCTGCTCATCGTTGAAAAGGGTTTAATGGTATCATAATTAAGCAAAGGGAAAACAAATGGAAGTCCATTAAATGCAGATTGCTTCAAGTAAAGTAAAACAGGGCATCTTCTTCTTGGTCATGGAAACAGAGGAGATATCACGTGATCTTATCGACATGGCCAGCTCACATCTTTCTTGCTAAGAAGAAAGAACAAACAAGTCAAAGACCAGTCAATGCACTCTTCTCTTCTTTCCTCAATGCAAGCTTCACGATTGCCATCTCCAGGGACCCAAATTTTAGTTGGGAGGTGAAAATAGGTCCAATCTAAATATCTAATCATAACCTGATGTGTTGACCTAGATATTTTTATTTTTCGATAAATTGCACTAAACTTATGGCACCCACCCCTTAAATGGAAAATTCGTAATGGATTACGTTTGATTGTACTAAACTTATCAACAAAATTTGATGAGTGTACTATTACCAACTTTAAACTAATATGAGAAAAAGTTATTCAAAAATGGACTGGTGCTTGTGCTATATTATGCCTCATGTGTTGCTAATTTTGACTCTGATTCTAGATTATATGTTAATTAAAATAAATAAAAAATGATAACATAATGAGATGTCTTAATTTTGACACTTGAAGAAATAGTCTCTGGAAAGAGATATTTATGTAACTTATCCTAGTTAATATTTATCAGAAAAAGATATACTTGGCAGCCTATCAATGTCTAGTACACCACCAATTATGAGCAGAATAGTTAGCTTGATGAAACATAAGACTACATGATCAGATAAAACAAATGACCCTGACCAGTTTTCTCTGTTTAATTAACAATAACTACTGGCATTATATATATATATATATACATATCCTGCCTGGTGACTTTTCAGTGATTTCTCATGCTCCATTACAGATACATACTGATGTGCTTCCAGCTAGTTTTACCTTCTCCTATTGAATAAATAAAATATATGATCCTCATGGAATAAGCAGACTCCACCATAACATCGCCAGATTCAGATATATATCCTCTGCCAATTCCATCTCATACTTCTGACAGTCAAATGCCTTAACAACTGTATTATTTGCGGTTAATATTAAAATCTTTTCAACTCCATATTCTTCCAGTTAGTCACTCAACATTTCTTAATCAGTATAATACACCAAGACAACAGCATGCAATGATACAGCTAGTTACTTCAAAAAAAGAGCCATATTTTGAATCACTAGATATGTAGTAGATCAACAGAGGCAAGGCATGCAAATTAATTAGGATTTGATTAAACCTGTACAGCCGAAATTAACCAGATGCAGATTTATGACAAGCCGTGTACATCACATGCATGCAACTCTCCACATCTCCCACCGACACCTCAATAGTCAATCCTTCTTTCATGGTTCAGGGACCACATACAAGTGCAGCTTCTAGCGACTTCATACTGTATATTTTAAACCCCCCAATTCTATCTCCTCAAATTTTGTAATTTTCTAATCCATTTTGATTCAAATTTGTCTTCATTCATGTCCCATTTAAATGAATGATGATGAACACAAATCTAGATGCCACCCTAATCAAATTCAACAGTGCATGCCATGCAAACATTGTGGCCAGGTAGAAAGCCCATCTTTGCCTCCCTCTATATATAGTATAACATTCACCACGCCTCTTCTCATAGCAGAAGCCAAGTACCACATTACCTCATTCTTCTTGGCTCTGTCATGCTCAGAACCATCCTTTGCGGCATTTACACATAAAGCTGGTGTGCATCTCGATCCAGAGGAAGTAGAACCAAAAGGAGAAGGAAAGACTGCCAATTCTTCCGTCATGGCTTGCATTAACATGCTCAGCTCGGACCGCCAAGCCCTCTGCAGCGTGCCCGCGGTGCCGCCGATGAGCCCCCGCATCTCCTTCTCCAGCGACTTCGCCGTGGAGCCGCCCGCGGCGCGCGCGCCCGCTCCTCCGCCCGACCCGAACTTCGAGTTCGCGGTGGGCGGCGACGCCATGATCGACGCCGACCAGCTCTTCTTCAAGGGGCGGATGCTTCCTCTCAAGGAAAGCCACGGCCACTACGGGCCGCAGCGGATCACTACCCTCAGGGAGGAGCTTCTGTCCGGCGACGAGGATGGCGGACAGTGGGAGAGGCCGATGAGAGGGTCCATCAAGTGGAAGGAGCTCCTCGGGCTTAAGAAGTCCCACTGTGGCTTGGCAACGGTGCCGGTGCCGTTGCCGGCAAAGAAGAGTGATAAGAGCGAAGAGCTTCTCAAGCCTGCACAGGTCTGCTTTTGGATTTGTCTCGATTTCAACACCTCAAAAAATAGTATTTTTGACCGAAAAAATGTGCCAAATAATACAACTAGCAAATGATTTCATTCCATAAGGATAAACTGCATTATATGATCCATGTATCTTATAAAAATAGCATTATTCATTTCTATAGGAATATCTTTCATATATGTATCCTACAAAGACATGCATAACTAATTGCATAAATTAAACTTTTCCTTAGTTCATTGGATTATTCATGAAAGTAATTTGATCGAATTTGGTCATTCACTTTTGAATTTTACAGGAGCTATGAGCTTAAGTGGCAGAAAGGATAGAATTCTTCATGGTGCTAAAGCAGCCAAGACATGCATGAATAGTCTTCTTCTTCTTCTTCTTCTTCTTTTTCTTGTACTTAATGGTGTTGTTCTTAGTCAAGCTGGAGCTGGTGACGAGTTGTAATGGTGCTGGAGATTTGAATGGAAACTCCTTCTGTTTTTTCCTGGTAGGGAGTGAAGTGGAAAGCTGGCTAATTGAGGAGCTTGTGAGGGGGTGAGTGGGTTGGTTTGTAGTAACTCTCTCTCTCATTAATCTATCTGTGTATTTCTAGAAGTAATTAATTGTACTTTCAACCAGGGTTCTTCAACTCTCTCCTTTTCTTCTCTTCTTCCCTCTTTTACTTTCTTTATGTACAAATGTTTGCATCTGGGAAATCATTCAGATCTGTGAAAATAATCAGTAGTCTCTTGCTCAATCAACAGCTCTAAATCCTGATGAAAATCTGGTTTGGTTTCTCATGGTTGGAATGAACAGTAATGCCTGTGTCCTTTAGCTGTAAGAACCAAAGAGGAGAGGAGACTGGAGAGAGGCACTGAGGAGTTATGGTTTTTGGTCTTGATCTTGTTATTAGCATAGTGTGTGGCTGTTGCCTTGTGCTCAAAAACCACACACTCTGGTGATATATTAAAAGAAGACAAAGAATTGATGGGGTCTGTTGGGAAGCGAGGAAGAAGAAACTGACAATTTCTGAGGAATTAAGAAAGCAAGAAGCCCTTTTCAGAGAGAAAAAGTAAATTCGTCTTTCCTTTTCTTCCTCTCAAGTAAACAAAATCAAATATCCTATTTTCTTTCTTTGATCCTCGTCCTCTATGTAAACTTAGCATAATACTTCACATGAAGATTCCGAGGAAACGGAAGGGAGAAGTTCAATATATAATTCTTGTTTCAATAATTACAATTTTAATGATGTAGAGGAGAATTAATGGGAAGATTTTTCAACAAATAAGAATGGATTCCTTTTTCCTTCCTCACCTTTCTCTAAAAGAAGTGTTTGGTTCGTGAAATATTCAATAATTTCAAACAAGCATTTTAAAAGGTGGATAAGTAACATTATCACTCATATATGAACATTTAGCTGGATGGAGGGGATTGAATTGTTGCTTTGCTTCACAGTGGAGGATAACCTACAGCTAGTCTTATTTAGTTAGCCCATTTGGATGATTGATTTAAGGCAGCTTATGAAAGATTAGAAAATAACATCAAAAGAGAATACAAGAGTTGTGACGACAACGAAAATCTTCATGTGCAGTTCAATCGTTTTGCAATTGCAATGTGGATCTTACATTGACTGAAATTTGGTAAGTGTGCTCTTGACTCACTGTTCTTCAATTTTTTTTTGCCAAAAAATATAAGAACTCCAGATCCACAAAAGTCCTGAGTTAGAATGAATTGTAGCTGACGAGGACAATTAAAAGTCCAGTAAAGGACTTCTTACAACATGGTTTGCTGCCTAGTTGGCAAATTTGTTTCCTTCTTGATAGATAAATTGGAAAACTAAATTATTACGATGCTCAACAAAATAAGAATTGTCACTTAAGAGATCGTAGGTTTGCCATGGCGGTTTAGTTTTCTGGTTGAGTGAGTCAATGATGAGGCGCGAATCAGATTCAATGATCACCCGATCGAAAGAGTAAGTAGTAAAAAGCTGTGTGATTGTTCAACCAATCATTACGAACCGTTCTTCGATTTGAATAGTTGGATTAATTATGGCAGTTTTTTTGCATATGGTAGAAATTTCTTCTGCCAGTATACATATAGGAAATAAAAACTATGTGAATTGCTTTTGCAGGAAATAATAACTTGGACAATTAAAATTGGAAATAACCAAAAATAATTCATGTCTATTCCATGGATCTGGACATCTTCCTTGGCATGGCACCACATCAATATAGCAGGTGCACTATTTAGATGAATGATGGAGTGTTTGGTTGGATATGGCTAATTAATTAAGCATAGCACTTCATTACCCTAATTAGTACAAGTCAATGAGGTCCCTTAATTCTCTTTGATTATTTATATGCTTGTCTTGCTTTGTCCCTTAAATCATATCAAATAGTTCAGCAAGGACAACTCAATTCCACATCAAAATTAATTTATGTGCTAGCTCATACTAGAGGCTGGATGATGAAAGTGGAATTTAGCCTCAAGAAACATCAAGAAAGCATCTATATATCTTTTCAAATGTAACTTACAAGGGAACTTACCCTTTTCCCTAAAAGAAACCATCTATATATCTTCATTTCTTCGTGTTCTTCTACACTGCAATCTCCAAATTAATTGTTTGTCTTATTTAGCATAGTCATGCCCCTTCTATACCATATGGATAAGCCTAGAGTAACTTGGGCCAACATAAAAATTACATCGACCTTTCTTCTATTTGTAATTTTGTCTTGCGATCCCCTTGAGTTTTGTAAAAAATTATACAGACCTCCCCTACTAATGAAAATTGTTAGTAGAGTGTCTATCATGTGCACTGCACATGCTTACAAATGCTATTTTTGAAATATTTGCGATTTTTACTTAACATTTTGTCACTTAACTCTCTCATATTTTCACCCCATGAGTACTTAACATTTTAATTTTCACATTCAAATAACGTTAATTTCGTGAAGAATATTAAATAATAAAATAATTTCTCTCAAATTTTTATTTTTAAAATATTTATTTCAATTTTTTATGCTTGCTTTTTAATAATTGTTTTTTAAAAAACTTAAGACATGAGTGAAGTCTATAGAGGGGCATAAGGGATAAATCATATTACTAACAGACTTCGTTTAATACCGTTAGCTACAGAGGATGTGAATGTCACCTAGACAAATAGAGGGAATGTCAGTGTAATTTCACTGAACTCCAGGGGAGGTCAGTGTAATTGAAGTCAAGAAAATCTAAAGTTTTATATTATAATAATTAATTTGATGTTTTTAATTGTTTCTATATGTTATATATATTCAACAATGATAATTATGCTAATGATAGTAATAATAATGTAAGTTTGGTTTGATTTCGGCCAACTGTGGGTAGTACAGTTGGTGGCAACAAGTTGAACGTTGTCTAGAAATCTAGGATTTGAACCATAGTATGATCATCTATCGTGACTTTCGATCTATCTTTGTTAAAAAAAATAAAAAAAAAATAAATAAATTTGGTTTGATTCCCATGAGTTGAGTGTATGATAATTTGAGTTTAAGGGAGCAATTTATTTTACTCCCTTCAATGCTCTGGTCTTTCAAGTTTGAGATATCTCAATTTATCTCCACATTTTATTTATTAATTAAGGACTTTTATCAATTTGATTCAATTTTTTTTTTCTAATTCAAATATATTCCAAAATCCAATCAAACAATTAATATTGCCAAGTGATCATTATACATGACTAATCAATGAGGTTGGTTAATTTGCCATTTTATATTTTAAACATTCTAAAACATAATTACCCAGAATGACATGCCAATTAATTCCCATCCTTCATCAATATGATATGATGAAGGGAAGTTGCTGTTTTTGATGGACTCCCAGAACAGCCATCCTTGGCGCTTTTGCTACCCTAAAGTGGTTGTGTTGTCCTTAGTTAATGCTTTGACAATGAGTGGTAATCTGCAATGGATTCAGGTGTGCCCATTAAGTTTCCAAATTCCATGTCAAGGGGGAAGTGCTTGAAATAATTATAATGTCAGTGGCACAGTGTACTAATTAATTATTATACCAGCAATTGATGAATTCCATAATGTCTATTGCTGTATACATATATGATTGCAGTCTGATGAGAGGTTGCAATCATCTAATACAACCAATTTAATTCAATGGTTTGTCCTGAGTCAGGGGATATGTCTTTTCTTGAGACAAAGGGACCGGAACTCCCTTATTTCAACTACTGTGGCTTCTTTTGCCACCCAAATAGAGATGATATTTCAATATATAATCATAAAACTTTTGCTGTCAACAATACTTGCATCTGTCTAATTAATCTAATCTTGTCAAAAATATACAATTTGATAGCATGAACATGGAGCAAAGAAGATTAGATCAACCAGGTAGGCAAAAATGGAGTCAAATTCGCAGGTAGAAGGGGGGGGGGGACATATATGGTTCAACATAATTTTGCCACCTAGGCAGAATGAGTTCCATGTATATCTTGTGAAGTCTCCAATAATGGGAGCTGAATGTGGTCCTTAGATTAATTAAATAGATTTGAGGGCCACGAGTAAGATTCATGATGAGCATGTTGCTATAGTTATTTCCATGCTTCAGTGATGGGAACAAGATACACGCCCATTTGCGCATCCTATAATATCTGCCTGCTTTGCAATATGAAGGGAATTTAGGCTGTCCATGAGTATATACATTATACATCGAGTAGAGGAATTGCATTCAATAAGTTTTTTAAGTGGTTTAACTTATATTTATATTTAATTCATCTCATAAACACAAAATACAGATGTCTTTATGAGATTGACATCAACCTGCAATCAATTATTACAGATGTCTCTTTTTTTTTGAACAAAAGACATTTGTTCAAAAAAAAAAATTATTACAGAGGTCTCATATACAGACAGAATTTCCTGACCAGATAAACTAGCTGGAATACTAGAATTGAATACGGGAGATCTAGAAATTTCATTATGGAGTTGGTTATAGAAGAGGAACCCCATATGCGGAGAATATTACTCGTCCAACCATGAGATTGAGCAAAATTTACTAATTAATTGATCAAACCGAAATCAAATTAATCGAACCGATTTATCTAATTAATTTTCGGTTTAGTTAACAGTTAAAGTTTTTAAAGTTTTTAATTTTCAATTCGATTCAATAAATTAATCGATTAATTTACAAAATTAATCAAATTATAATTTAAGTGGTTAAGATGACATGTTTATATCCCAGTTACCCAAGTTCAAATCATTAGTTATTTTATTTTATGCGACCAAGGTTCCAATCTTGGTAATTTATAAATATAATAATTTTTTTCGATGAATTCAATAAATTAAGCGAACTGAAAAATTCAATTAACAAAATTGAATTAATCGAATTTTTTCAGTTCGATAAACAATTAACGAATAATTCTCATTTCGATTTGGTTAACCGAGAATTCAATTCGGTTAATTAATCGAACCGACCGTCGCTCACCCCTACCCAACCAAACATATATTCTTTAAATACACCTATTCCTAGTTAATAATTTTAAACCATGGACTTTGTATTCGGCAAATTATATGCAAAATTGCAAAAACAAATTTGGTGTAAAAAGCAATGCCTTTCTTTAGCCACAAGTAGAGGTCAAACAAACCAAACGAATATCTCGTGCGATTCGGCTCATTTATGTTCATTTATTTAATAAACAAGCAAGTATAGACAAAAAATTTAGACTTATTAAATGAACCAAGCTTAAACATAAGTGACCTTTCCTTGTTTATGTTCATAAATTTGCGGACATACTCATTTAAGTATATGTGAATGAGGTTATTTCTTTTAGGTATATTGTTATGACTAATTAATATTAACCTTTGTTTATGAGCTTGGTGAATGCTCATCCAAAGCTTATTTAAGGCTCATTATAAGCACATTTTTTAGTAGAGCTTGAACAACCTAAAACTTAACGCGTGAGCTCAAACATAAAAAATGAAGCTTGAATTGAGCTTGAGGCCACCTTGAATGAGCTCATAAATAAATGAATGGAGCTCAAACAGCCCCAATACTAGAGCAAATATTATTGTACTGTAATATTAAGCAGGAGATAGAAAAGGTTTTGCTTTTTTCACATACACTTGTTGGAGAACTGAAGAAAAAAAATCCATCGTCTGCAGTAATGCATTTATTCCATTAAATAGTTAACCAATCACAATAATAAAAAATGGTGACCGGGTGCATAAAGCAATCTCACTTTTGTGGGGTCCGTAGGGATGGTGAGAAGTAAGCTAACTTTACCGTTACACCAAAGCCACCCTCTTTGGTGTAGAAATGTTGCCGTGGCTCGAACCCATAACCTCTATGTCACAAGTGGGTAACTTTACTATTACACCAAAACCACCCTCTTTGGTGTAAAAATACTGATTAATTAATTTTGTCTCTTGAAATGAACAATGCCTTAGAACATAGTGATTCAGACTAATGCTAAGTGCTGTTTTCTGTGTAGAGGGATACCTGAGGCAGTTAACTAGTAATATCTTCTCTTTCTCTGGAAGCATATGCATATAGCGGAATGCTAAAAACTCAGTGTTAGTAATCTATCTGACATCCAGTTTTTTTGAATATCTCAGCCGCCTCTCCAGCTACTCATCGATTGAACTTTCTCAAAAAACCTTTTTAACTTCGAAGAATCCAGATTGTTCTGTATTTGCAGTAGCAACATCTTCAGGAGATGCAACAGCAACCACAACACCATTGCTCTTCACTGCTTCGAGGCATCTGCAAACTCCTTGACACATGAAAAAAAACAGTCAGCGAGCACTTGGAATCAATTACAAAACCCGGATTTTATTTGGTATGAGGCAACCATTTGACAATCACACACTAGTTCCTATATCTTTTTGCAAGAATGAGATGAGACTTCAAATTACCTGATCAAGAGAATCTCTTCCCGCCTTCTTTCATGTTCCTCCTCTTGACACCTGACAAGTATCAATAAATTGACTGATGTACATTTAACAGACAACAAAACCGAAGCTCAGAGTTACAATTGATTGAATAGCATGCATAATGTGCTAAATAATCATTTAACACTGAAAAGTAGCTTAAAATTTCTCAAAAAAAATCCTAGCACCAAAGTTATTAAACCACAGCATGAAATGTGCTTGGACCTTTAGCTATTTCTTGGCATAGTTAAACTTCATCAAGCTAACTGAGTATAAATTCTAGCATACACAATGAGGAACTATACAGAAAATTCAGAGAATAATGAGATTTATATGCCAGATAATTTTCCATGAATTTAACTAGTACTGAAGATAAAACATCTGAGCGTGGTCAATTATTAAATTTTGCTATAAAAGAAACTACAAATATATGGTGTTTTTTGCTTGCCATCTTGTCCATTTTATCTATTGGGCACCACAGGAAGAGCTGAACTCTGTCTACGTCATTCATCATAAAAAAATTCAAATATCAGCCTAATGAATTTTCAAACTGTCACATAAAATTACATATCTTTTCTAGAGAAATCATTGATCCCATAACTGTGAGGCAAATAGCAGACACATTACACACACACATATTAAATTGGATATTGGAACATCCAATGTCCCTACCTCTATTGCCAATGGTTTATGCATGCCCAGAATTGTTTAAGAACTCGTATCAGAAATTGCTACTAATACTACAGCTTTGTTCCTAATGATCTCAGTCAGATTTCATACTAAATTATATAAGCTCAGAATCAGTAAATAGGTGCATTGCAATCCAGCAAATCCACTAACAAAGCCTGTGATATAATAAGATAGATACCATTTATTCAATATGTCATTAAGTTGCACATCCTAAAAAGAAAAACAAGCATCAAGATACCTGTTGAAGTTACCTCACAAAAATTTTTATTCTTGTCACAGCAGCTGGAGCTTCTTTAGCCTCCCATGACGAAGAATAATCATCTGATGCCGTATTAGATGCTTAACTCAGTTCTTCCTCTATATATGTAGGTCTCAGCGAACATCTGATATTATCCATGGTATGCAATATGTTGAGTCCATAATCTGCTGTTGGACCTTCCCCATTGAATAAAACATTCCATACTTAACCAAAAGCCAAGAGTCCAGAACCTGTGGCACAACTTTCTTCAATCATGTTACCATAAAGGCTATGCAACATTTCATGGATGAGATCCTTTTCCTGGATGCAACAATCACCAGACAGAAATGTGTGGGTTTGATCCCTTATCTCAATCAAGCTGAGTCCCGGTTCCTTTAGAAGCTTCTTTTCCTTCATTAATGCTCTCACTTGAGCAACAGCTTTCCACATTCTTGCCCCTGCAAAAGTTTCAGCCAAAGAAACAAGAGCAGAGCTGTTATCTGGTTCCAGAAGAAGAATTTGATCAGCTGCTCTTTTACCAATTGCAGGATCTCCATACATTTTGCAAGCTCCTAGCAGTGCTCCCCAAACCACTGAATCTGGTTTTATTGGCATCTTTGCAATAATAGATTCAGCCTCATCCAGGTAACCAGCTCGACCAAGAAGATCTACCATGCATGTATAATGCTCCCTGGTGGGACTAATACCATGATCTTTCTCCATCTGTTGAAAGAATTCCATACCTTTCTTAACCTCCCCCAGATGACTGCATGCCGAAAGTAAGCTTATGAAGGTGACATGATTCGGTGCCACTTTTGATCTCTGCATTTGCTCATAGAAGTTAAGGACTTTATCTCCTTGTCCATTTTGTGAATACCCTGTCAACAATGCATTCCAAGATACCTTGTCAGGAAATGTTATAGTTTTAAAGCACAGTTCTGCTTCGCTAAGAGCTCCACATTTCCCATAGACAGTGATCAATGCATTGCCCACTCCTAAGTCAGATTCATATCCTCTTCTCACAATTCTGCAGTGGATTGCCCTGGCTTGCACTAGAGCTCCAATGCTAGCACAAACACTTAGAACACAGTTATAGGAGAAGTGATCAGGTTTAACAACTGATTTTTCCATATTGTAAAAGAACATCAGAGCCTTTGAGTGTCTCATTCTATCTAGAGAGTAAGCTTCTGTGCTTCTAGAATGCTGCATGTAACCAAACATCATTGTGTTCCATGATATTAGGCTCTTCATTGGCATCCTATCAAAAATGGCATGAGCCTCATCTATATTTCCGTCCAAAATATAAGCAGCCACCATTGCTGTCCATGAGACTACATCATAACCAAACATCAAATTAAAAATTAAACGAGCATCGCCAACATTTTTTTGTTCAGCATACATGGTTATCAAAGAATTGCATACGGAAGTATTTGATTCAAGCCCTTCTTTCACCACATACCCGTGGAACTTTTTTCCACTTCTCACAAATTGGGGATTCGAGCACCCACTGATGAGGCTCGTGAAGGTAAAGCTATTTGGTTTCATGCCATCATTCTTCATTTCAACAAAGAGACTGAAAGCTTTATCTTGCATCCCATTCTCAACATAGCCAGTAATCATTACATTCCAAGCTATCACATTTTTCCCAATCATTCTCTTAAATATCTCCTCAGCCTCCAAAATTTTCCCATTCTGAGCATAGCCCCCCAACAAGATAGACCACGAGACAACATTATGCTCTCCAATATCATGAAAAGCTCTTTGAATATCCTGTAAACCACCACATTTGACATACATATCCAGCACTGTGCACCCGACGCGAACATTCCTTATCCATCCCAATTTTACTAAGCAACAGTGAATTTCCTCCAATTGTTTCAGGGTAGAGCATGCCTTCATAACTGCAACATACGTCAAGTCATTAGGAGCTTCTCCTTGCGCCTTCATTCTAGAGAATAATTCCAATGCCATATCATTACACCCTTCTCTTTGGTAAGCATTGATCATAGAGTTCCAAGAAACTGTGTTTCTAGTAGGCATCTTATTGAAAAAATCCATAGCCTTCTCTAACCTTCCATTCAGCGCATACCCTGAAACCATTCCTGTCCATGTGAAGACATCTCTCACAGGCATTGTGTCGAACACTGTCTCTGCATCATTCATGCTGTCACACTTGATGTAAAGATTAATAAGAGAATTGCTCACTGCAACATCCATTGCTACATTCTTTTTTACTATGAAAGCATGAACCTGTCTCCCTTCTTTCAGCGCGTTGAGACTCGCAGACATCGATAAAATATTTGAGAGCATGAACTCATCCGGGTTGAGGTTCATAGTCTGGAACCATTTAAAGAGTCGTAGTCCTTCCCGATCACGGCCGTGAAGGACATAGTCAGCGATCATGGCTCTCAGCCAGTACGAATTTTGATAGGCTTTAGCGGCATCAAAGATTTGGTCGGCTTTAGCAGATTGACCTATGTGGCAAAGGGAGGTGATCATGGCCCATCCAGTTGTTGGATTTGGGTGGGGCATTTCGTTGATAAGGTCTCTGACATTGACAAAAGAGAAGAAAATTACTTCCTACCACAGTCTTTTATTTATGCCCAATTGCCCATTACTTCTCACGAAGAGCTTCACATGTAAAATCTTGTTAACTTTTCCCGCTTACTTCTCAAAGAGCTAAGCAAGAGCTTTGGTAAGTGCAATCAAGTAATGAGCAAAAGATTATGGACTTTGTCCTTTATTGTTGCACATAAAGAGCACGGACAATTTATTTGAACTAACATGGAGAAGAATGAGTCTCTAACTAAATATGAGATACTGAGTAATTAAATCTATGATGGCCTACAACTCCACTGTCCAATCATTTTCTCATTGCCCTTCCTACACTTACCAACTCACTCTAACACCTTCATAACTTCCTAATCATTTCATTCATCATATTTGAATACCTTTCTGAGTAGCCAAGATATCAAATACACTGTACCATCTCCATCCTCCCTATTGCCATTTCAATTTCTCTTTTTCACCTCCTACCACTTAATCACCATTTCCACAAACCTAACATATATCATTTCAGGCCGTTGCTCCCCCGTTTGTTCCTTGGAAGATCACAATCATAAAAACTCATTGGGAATGCCAAGACCAAGAAGAATAGTGAGATTTCGCTACAAATTTCTCTATTTCTAACCACATTTCCTCCTCTAACAGTATGCGAAACACATAGGCTATGGCCATATGGTCAAGCTGTATGGATCCAGACGATAAGTTAATGTCACCAGTAAGTCATAAGATCACATTGATATAATACAGATCAACATCAGGGAACTTTCAGATCTAATTGGCATGTTCAACTTGCAAATTTTTAAGACAAGGACACCAAACAACAATTGATATAAGAAATGGACCAATGTTATTCGGTTAAATTTTTTTGTATCACTCTCTGAAATATACAGCATTTCAATGAATAATGCTATACAACACAATATGTATACTATTAAGGATAAGATATAGTATGTAGTCCAATTATCATGAACATGACCACACAATATTACATGCAACATTTACAAGGATGTTATACAAATTTCATATATTTTATGTACCAAAAAATAACCCAACTAGGTTAGTTGTCAAAAAGAAAGACCAAACTATACTAAATTAGTCTTTTGTGATGTTCAAAATAGGTTAGTTACCAAAGATGATAAGTGATTTTTTCTAGAAATCAAAGAGCACCATATGGTTTTAAATCTCATAAGTACCATCAATGGGTTTTTTTTTGAGAAAAGGTATGGGAACAAGGGCAGTATCAAACTGGTTTTAAGCCTATTTAAAGGCCCCAAATCCCTCAAAATGTTGTTTCACTCTCCCAAATGCTCTCCCCTTTCATATTCTGTGAAGCGCTACAACTTAAAAAATATTGATGGCAATATGATATTTTGGCTGCCAATATACGATGACTTACGAGAGTTTGCATTTTAATTTTTAACTTATATTCAAACTTATAAGTGTTGTATTTCAATTACTTATCAAACTTTGCTATTTCTGTGAAAAAATTATGTTGATCATTCATTTTAATCAAGTTCTTTATGAAAAATAGGGTTTGGTGTGTGAAAAATGAAAAAAAAAAAGTGGTACATCGGTATTTTGTATTGGAACGTATTGTGTGTCTATGCGCTATTGTATAGTATCAATAACTACAGCTGTCATCCATTCATCAAATCGGTACTAGTATGAGATTTTAAATACTTTGAAAGTTCATAAATTGTCTCATAACCCCTAGTTTGACAACCAGTCAACATAACCAAATACTTGACAAACCTCTATTTCATTTTCCTCTACCAAAGTATTGCATTTTTCCATTTATCTTTTATGTTAAAATCAAACTATAAATCTTAGGCTATGAATACAAATCAAGCAGCTTTGTCTGTAAAAATTGACATGCCAAAAAAAGCCTAAGCATCATGCGTTTTGTTGGGATCCTACATGCTGAAGAAAGCATGATAGGCAGACTGGAAAACAGATTATGCAAAAATAAAATAGAAAGGAGCAACAAATCATGAACTTAGTGATAATAATTCTGTTTCCACTATCATGGATCCATTCTTACTTAATATGTGTTATCATACCATTTTTAATAAACTCTTTAGAAAGAAATAACATACATGATACACAATCCAAGATATCAGTGTTGCAACTTGCTTTTCCAATATAACTACTCTGTGTCCTCTCAGCCTACCCATTGTGTATTATAACTCGCACAAATATCCCAAAGGTGCATATCTACCCTTAGTTGTTTAATGCAGGTTATATCACTATTATTTAAAAGGTCATTCAACCTTTCTAAGAGTGTGATGACTCAAAATTCTATGCTCTTTTACTATATGTTCTTTCTCTCTCCTACTTAAAATTTCTACAAGCAATATAATATGAGTTGTGTCCTGATACAAGGATGCGAGCTTGTCCCAAATACCTTTAGGTGTCCACTAGGACGCAATCTCTCGAAGTGCCTCGTTCAACAGGTTTAGGTACAAAATTTCAATCGTCTTTTGCTCCTTGTATTCTTTCTCCTCCTCAGTCCCTTGCATGTTATCCTTACCAAGGATGGAGTCTTGTATCCTCTCCATAGTTAGGATCGCTTTCATCTTCGTTGACCAGAGTGCATAGTTGACATTACGATCTAACTTCTCGATATAGAATTTGGTGCTCGCCATGGTTGGGAAATAGGCTCTGGTACCAATTGTTAGGAAATTCTGAGAAATTTCTACAGGATCGACAAAACCCAAACCCGACGAGAGAAACAAAAAACCAAATTCGAAACAAGAAATTGCAGAAAAATAAGAGACACAAGAGGTTAACATGGTTTGAATTCGACCAGATACCGATCATACGTCCATGGGGAGAAGAGCACATTGTTCTTTATTATTATGCTGAGAGAATTTCAGGTATTACAGAAGAGGACAACTAAACTGGAAACGAAAAACTTAAATGAAAAATACTGGCTGTGATTGAAAGAAACCCACTGGCTCTTTCCTTACGAAGAGGATTGCCTGTTTGCTCTCTGCCAGGAAAATAGTGAAGAACTGCATGTTCTCTACACTTCTTGCTTCTGCCTGGAACGGTGCGAAGAAGAAGAGTGTTGTCGTCTCACTGCCTGGAACATAAAGATGAAAAGTTGTTGCCCGATGATTCCTTCTCTTCGTTCTTTTTTTTCCTCACCGTTAGGAAGGAACTGCCTCTATTTATACTCGAGAGGGATGAAATTGATTGAGTCGATCCGGAGAGAGAAAAATTGGGATGAGACCGAAATTTCATGATTATTGAAAAAATTCGAGCATCTTATTGGCTACACGTGGAGAGAAGGCTCGAAATCTCGGGCAAAATGCCGAAGAATAGCTAATTTTGACCAAGAATTTCGGTCAAAATTAAATTTTAAATCTCCGTGTGGCTCATGCTGCAATTGCCACTCAATTTTAACCAAGCCAAAATTTGTTCAGCATGCGCAGTAGTGCATTGCTTCCCAATTTTTGATCTGGCCCGCCCGCTAGGCCCAAAAGGGCAGGCTGTGCCCGCCAGCTTCCCCTTTTCTTTCTTGGATTCAACCCAATGAATCTGCAATCTCTGCCTTGAAATTAAACTCCTCTACCTTATGTATGCTGGAACTTGAGAGGGGGCACTCCTCTGAAAAGGGTGATAGCAGTACTCTTAGTTTTCTAGATCTCTATATTTTTTTCTCATCTCCTGTTCTAAAGGAACTACTCTTATTTATACTTGAGGGTATAAATTTATAACAATAGATTGAATTGGTTTTGCAGAGGAGGAAAAAAAAAAAGAGATCCAGAAAATTAAGAGTGCCGCTATCACCCTTTTTAAAAGAGTGCCCCTTCCCAAGTTCCAGCATACAGAAGGCAGAGGAGTTCAGTTCAAGGTAGAGATTGTAGAGACAACGTCTCTACTCCATAACGGTTTCAAGTTTAGTTTATTTGAGACAGTGTGTTGTTATATTTAGAAGGGGATTCAATTTTATTGTCACTCTTATTATAGTTCTTTTTTGGAATTAATAAAGAACACTTCTCTTCTCACTGTGGAGACCGGCACCCCGCCAAGTCCGAACCATATTAACCTCTTGTATCTCTTATTTTTCGCAATCTTGGTTTTAGATTGGCTTTCCGTCGTCAGGTTCAGGTTTTGTCTTGTCGATCCTGTTCTATGCTCTCTTACAATATGTTATTTCTCTCTCCTACTTAAAATTTCTACAAGCAATATAATATGAGGATGGCATTTAATCTACAAGACATCAATATTGAAAATTTTCAGCAAAGTTTTTCAACCTTTAATCTACAACAAAATTGAATTTAATTTCATTTTCAGCAAAGTAAGTTTCAGTGTTTAATCTACAACGCATCCATATTGTATCTAATTCCATTTTGAGCGAAGAAAATTTCAGCAAAGTAATTTTCATCTTTAGCGAAAGGAGAAGAAAAGGATAGGGGCGGCATCTCTTCGCAGAGTCCTGAAGGAGAAAAAGGAGGATGAGAAGAGAAAGAGGAAGAAGGAGAAGAACAAACTCACCAGAATACAAGATTCCGCCGCCCGGAGGAGAGGCCGTACGCTCGAATGAGAGAGAAGAGACCGATGGGTCGCGATGTCCGGAGCAAACCCGATATCTGCGACTAGGATTTCATAACACGGTTTAATTCGGATTTCAAATGTTATATCCAGGATAATAAAAAACGGCCTTGTTGAAATTTTAAAAGTTGCAGGCGTTTATTTGCAAAAGCTCTGGACTTACCGGAGGTTCGCCGTCGACGTCGGAGCCGGAGTTGGCGGTAGGATCCCTAACTCTCTCCTTTCTTTTCAAGAGGAGGCCAGGCGGGGGCGGCCGCAGGGCGGCAGCGATTGCGGCAATCGCGCCGCTGGGCCGCGGCGGCTGCGAGACCGCGGAAAAGAGCAGGGGTGGCGGATGCGAGACTGCGGCGGCTGCCTCCGGGTTGGTCTCCGGCGGCCTGGGAGGTCGCCATGCGCGGGATCGCGGCGAGGCAGGGGTGGCGGACACGGGAACAGGGGATGGGGGAAAGAAGGTATAGGAAGAAATGGTGTATATAGTGTATTAGTAATTAAGTGTAAATAAATAAGTTTTGGAAAATAATTTATTTGGATGAATGCGTGGATGGAGTTGAGGTGAAGACCAAATTATAAATTTTTGAGTGATGAACTCAATTTTTAGATCAGAGGTCATTTGATTAGGTTTTTATATTTTTCTAGTATTATATACTAATGAAAGTTATTAATTTAATAAATAAATAATTAAATTATATGGTGATTTAGAATATAAATAGCTGTTTTAGACTTGTTGATCGATTCCATTAGTAGCCAATGAATTATTTGATGGATAAAATGATAGATTTATCATTTTACTTATATTTGCTTATTATTGCTTTCAATTCCATCAAATTTCTATTGCATATATGGTGGAGAAAGGGTCACACTAAATGAGAGGTTAATAGTGTGTTATCTAAACCTTTTTATCTAATTCCGATTTTTCAAGTTTAATTATTTTCTTACAACTTAGGCAATTCACAATTAGATGATTAAATAATGAAGCAATAAAATAAAGCAATTAAGCAAACGCAAGAAGAATAATGCTAACACAAAGAAATTTATAGTGGTTCAGCTAACCGCCTACTCCACTACCTAAAACCTGTGCTCAGGATTTCACACACAAATGCACTAAATTAAGAGTGGCTTAAAATTGAGGACTTTACACCGAAAAGACCTACACTCCTTTCGAAGGCACTTCCATACCCAGAAGTATCCACTTTCACACCGAGTGAGCTTTCTCACCTCAATTCCTAAGAACAACTCTTAATCTAACTTTACACAAGTGGCTTTACACCTTAAACACCAAGGTTACCACAAATTAGCTAGACCCTACACAAGGTCTATTATGCAATCAAGTTAATACAATGAAAAACAAAATAAAAACATTTTAATCACAAGAAAAGAGAAATGATGACTTATCACAATAAGATCACCTCTTCTTGTTGAGCCTAGCAAACTTGAAGGACCCTCCAATGATGAACACTTGAGATTGAGGGATCAAATGCTAGGTTTTGACAATTTGATCAAGAAAGAGCTTAGAAGATGCTTAGAATCACTCATTTAGACTTAGAGGCATCACCCCCTTGTTAGGAGAGAGTTTTGAGTGAGTATTTATAACTCCCCAAACTCAAGGTGTCGTCAATGGGCGTATTTTTGCTCGTTGGCGACGCTCGATCGCTTGTCGATCGATCGTCGATTGACCGACTGATCGACTGCCTAAGCGACCACGACAATCTGCTGCTTTTGGGCACACTTCGGTCGACCGACTGGTCGACCGAATTGGCTACTGCCAATTTTTCACCACATTCGGACGGCCGAATTGGCTACCACCAATTTTTCACCACATTCGGTCGATCGACCGGTCGACCGAATTGGCTACTACCAATTTTTGGCACCATTCGGTCGATCGAACCTGAGCTGAAAACTTCTTCTTTAGATCTTCTTCTTGTGCGCTTTGTTTTCGGGTTTCGGCCTTCGGTGTGCGTCAACTTAGAGATCTTTCCAGATGTTCTCTAGACTTGTCCAAGACGTCTTTGGTGCATGCGTCGAACTCCTGTGAGTTGTCGTAAATGTATGCCGTATCGAGACCGATATCGTAATCTGTGAAACCGACTTTTGTCTTTTATCGAACATGTGACCTTCATTCTTCAAGAACTCGATTAGATACACTTGGTTTGTTATCATCAAAATAATCATGAAGAGAGTAGAGCACGAAGGACAAAAGCTTTCAGCCAACAATATAATTATTGGGCATTTCATAAGTTACATTTGTGATTAGTTGATGTTTTGATTAACTGCATTGGTAGATTAATTTATTATAGTTTTAATTATTGAACACATTTCCATGATATGATGCACTGGAATTATTATTGATTGCATTTTTATATTTAGCTTTGCATTGTATAAATAATAGGTGCACATTTAGATAAAATGATGCATGAGTCGATCGAGGCTTTAACCTAAATTATTGGGGGCTTCAACCTGAGGACATTATTATTGGGCTCGTTAAGCACAAGCGTTAACACCGGTGGTCATTTAGATACACTTGCATGTGAGTGTGGATGTGTTGGACGTGGCGCTCACGAGCTAGTCATTTAGGGTAGTTGTACCTTTGGCATAGTGAGCTTGATATGCCACTCTCGAGGTGCGAGAGTATGATGGAAACTCAACTGTCCTATATGTGTATACATTATGTATCTTTTATTGAATTGTTAGGTGTTATTCATACTTGGATATGATAGCATGGGCATTCATGACATAGTGATATCATTTACTTTTATTGATCATATTGGGAAATCCTACTCAGCTTTCCCCTTGATGGATTCCCTAATAGCTAAAGTTTTGAGAAGATCATGTGACAAATAATTTTGATGTCATTGTTTTGTTTTTATGTCTTCCTATATTATTGGTATATCATACCTAATACTTTGTTGTATAGCCTTGTGATGTTCAAAGATTATATACGTGTTTTTGAGATTTTTTTAGATATTTCGTTGTAGTTATTATTTTGGTATCGTTTATAATATTTGAGGTATTAATGTATTTAGTGATGATTTTACATTGTGTTGTCGTCTAGGTGAAATCTTCTATTCGGTGATTGACCTTAGACTGGCGTAACATCAAATACCAATCTCCGCTACTTGAATCTAATCGAAATTGGATCCGATCTCATTTGCCATTATTTAAATCCGATGTCGAAACCAACATGGATAGAATTTGCTATCAGGCCAAACAAACACGTACAGATGTAAAAGAAGAGGATTAACTTGTCACTTGTGAACACAAAATCTCGCTTTTGCATTTGTCAGGGAGGGAAACCTGATCATCACTACTAAACTTGTAAACTTCAAGGTTTACTTCTTGTCCATGGATATATACTAAATCATCTCCAATAGACTAATTAAGTTGCCTTCCAAATTTAAACTGCCCTTCGTTAACCAAATTCTCAAGTCAGTTTCATGTGATGTATTGAAACCTTTACAGGCACCCAAGAACATTTGGCCACTTTTAAGCATTTTAGGTGCAATGTCATGGTTCAACTTTAGCTTTAAGTGAAAATTTGAGAATTGCTTCAAGTGAAAATTTGAGAATTGCTTTGACTGGGTTGCACAAATCACTGGAAAGTGGAAACCCCTAAAATGAAATTACCTCACAAATTTATCACGCTTCCTTATGCCTGGATGGCGATCTTTCACCCACAATCTTAATTAAATCATATTTTATTAAAATTTCTAGAATTGCATGTTTGTGTATAAAACAAAATTTCTGAAATCAATCAAAGCATATGTTTGCTTCATGGGATAGTACATATAGGATAATGGATGAATTTTAATTTCTTATTTATTTAGTGTTCGGATTAGAAAAAAATAAGATTTAAAAATTATAAAATTGATATTATATTCGATGCACACCGGATAATAAAATTCTATATATATAATTCTCTTTAATTTATTTATTATCATATCCAATCCAATGAAATAAATATACCATCATGAGTTTATTTTAGTGCAACAATAAAGTTTTCTTTCTAGCTCTGGTTTTCAATTTTCTTTGTAAAACGATCAAATCTGATCTCACTTTTTATTAAACATATATAGAACCGGAAAGGAATCACAAAATCTAAAAAAAATGAAATCGATTTGAAATAACTAACTGAACACCTCATCAAAAACTAAACAATTCAAAATTATGTAAAAACTTTTGAAATTCCAAAAAATATAAACTAATTAACCAATCCAACTCAGCTCAACCAAACACCTAATTAAACTTGACATATATATCTAAATTGAAACAAGTTTTCTAATTAATTATTAGCCTGCAATATTTTTTCTTAACCCAATTACACTCATATCTTTACAGAAGTACACCAAACGTCGTTATTTCGAAATTTTCTTGTTGGATCAAAAATGTCCCGCATGATATCTAATTAATCAACCCCAAATAAATCAAGTTAGGGAAAATTTCAAATGAACTTAATCGTTTGCATTCAATTGATCTTTTAATTAAAGATCTAATTAATCCATGAAGAAAATGCAAATGTAGCTGTTAAAGATTATTGATTTAACCATTGCTTTTACATGCTTAATCTTTACCCCAAAGGATATCTATATATTTCTACCCTTAACTCAAGGTTTTAGGTTGCAAGGCCTTTATCATGCATGTCCATTTCCCACTATCTATACAACATTGACACAAATATATATTGCACCACAACAGATTCTCCACATACGTTTATTAATTGGTAATTCTTCCTCTCTCTCTCTCTCTCTCTCTCTCACACACACACACACACACACACACACACACACACATGGCTTTCTTTCCCCACCAAGACAAGTCCAAGCTCCATTCCAAATCCCTTCCACAGTTCATCAAGACAGCTTGCGCTCACTGCAGCCATTGCAGCTGCCTCAAAACTCCCTCCACCTTGAGCTCCCTTGATTATGATGATCACAGCTGCCTTGACGATACTGAACTCGATCACAAACAGGTACTCAAATCGTATCTCCGGCCGTGATTGTTTTATCTGTTCATCTTTTTTCTCATCCAGTATATATTTATCTGTCTCTCTTGCTTTACTTAAATATATAGCTGATGATATTGGAGATTCAAAGTCGAGCGATGAAGGCTAAGCCAAAGTCGAAGGAGTTGTCAGCGTCGGGGATGCTCACTTGGGCTGTGTCACCAACGACAGGAAGAGTTCGTATGACTCCCATGAAGAAGAGTAGTAATAATTATGGGGGAGGAGGAGATCGAGAAGAAGAGGTACTATGCGATGGAGAGGACGATATGGGGAGCTGCGAAGAGTTCTTTTCGGTGAAGAGCTGCTTCTCTTGCACCATTGAAGAGTTGAAGGATTTGGGTGGTGGTGGAGGGAGGTCGATATGGGAGGAGTTTAGGCATTGCGAAGGGTGGCCTTTTGGTCTGTGCCGGAGAGCGGTCGTGCTGCCGCCGTTGCCTCGATCTCCCTCGGAGTCTTGGATGTGGCACAAGAGAAACCTTGTTTGTAAAACTTCGCCCAAAGTTGTTTGAAGGTTCTTCTGCTTGATGAGTCTCGATCGATGAATTGTTGGAGAGAAGAAGAAGAAGATTGCGTTTTTACTCAATTCATTAATTTGGTAAGAGTTGATGTGGATGTTGCATTGTTGGAAAAATGGCAAAATTTGAATAAGAATCAATGTTTTGGCATGATTTTTTATGGTTAAATTAGTTCATAAGAATTAAGTTTCTTAACATCATTTAATTAGTTGGGTGCAACTTATTTTTCTGGTCGATCAGATGAAACGGCTTGATAAGCAATAGAGCATAATATTTCTGATAATTAATGCACTTAACGTGCACATAAATATATGTATTCGTACGTCAAAGTATTGGATGGATAATAAACATCAATTAATAAAGAGATCAAGAGTTGTTACACAATTGAGATATTAATAGCCAATCAGCAAATATAATAATTGAAATCTGCATTAAAAATCACATTTATGTGACTTGTAGTATGCATTGCAATATCGTAAACTTAAAGAAAAAAATGGAATATGCCCAAAAAGAGATCAAAAGATCATCCATATATGAAAATATAATTGGAAAGAAGTATAATTTCTAATTTAGTTTTAGTTTTGAAACGTTTAATTAATTAACTTGAAATAAATATTATATTGATCATCCCTAAAATGCAAGGAGCCAATGAGTCAAGTAGCTTCAAACCTATTAGCCTGGAAAATAGCATCATCAAGATTTTCTCTAAATTGCTAGCTAATCGGCTGGCGATCATCCATGATTTGATCAATAATGAGCAGGGGGACTTCACCAGGGGTCGTAGCACTTTAAACTGCTTTATGACTGCTGCTAAGATTGTTTGGGGTTGTCATAAAAATGAACCGGATGTTTGTCTCATCAAAGTGGATTTTGAGAAGACAATTGACTCGGTTAACTAGCAATTTATCATTCAGCTGCTTACGGCTAGAGGCTTCCCTCCTAGAATGATTTCCTGGATTCAGAGCCTTCTTCACACTGCGGAATCTTCCCTAATCATTAACGGAGCAGAAGGCAGGTCCTTCAAACATAAAAGAGGTCTTAGGCAAAGTAATCCCTTATCACCATTACTCTTCATTCGGGTGACCGATGTTCTCTCGAGTCTCGTGTCTAGGGCTGCTGCTTCTGGCATCCTTTTGGGCATTCTCGATCAGTTCGTGGGGGGTGGGATTACTCATATCCTCTTCGCAGATGATTTACTCCTCTTCAGCAGAGTTTCCGAGGATATTTTAAATTCTTTTGGGCTCTTGCTCAAATGTTTCAACCTGTGCACTGGCCTAAAGCTCAACTTGCAAAAGACCAAGGTCTTACATATTGGAGGGGATGTATCAAAGGCGAAATCTGCGGCGGTCAGACTGGGTTGTTCCACTAGATCCTTCCCGCTTGAATACTTGGGGCTGCCTCTGCGGCCTGACAGCTTGACCAAGTCTGACTGGACAAAGGTTATCACTAAAATGGATCGTACCCTGGCTTCTTGGTAGGGTCGCTTCTTTCTAGAGTCGGGCGCTTAATTCTGTTGAACATTAATGTTTTTACGAGCCAAGTTTCCTATATCTTCTCCATTTACAAAGCTCCTTGTTAGGTCATAAGGCAGGAAGACAGAAGAAGAAGAATCTTCTTTTGGACCGGGAGGCAAGAGGCAAACATAAGGGAGAAATGCTTGGTATGGTGGAATGCTCTCACTCATAGCAAGATAGAGGGAGGATTGGGGATTCTAGACTTGCAATCCCACATTCTCGCAAAATTGGGATCATTGATTTGGAAACTTCTGCAGCCTTAGGGCATGCCTTGGAGGGAAGTTCTGTTGTCTCTCTATCCTAGATTGTGGTTCCTTAGTCTAGCGGATCACCAAGGTTTTTCTCCAGTTTGGAAAGGCATTTGCAATATCTTTGGCATCTTCGGGATCTCATTATATATTCTGTCGGGCGGGTGAGGTTTCTTCCCTCCGTTTTTGGTTCGACCCTTGGTTCAATGGCGAGAGACTGAGCCATAGGCATCCTATTCTTTTCTCGACCGCATACAATCATGATATTTCCATCGAGGCGGCCAAAACCAGGGCACCTTCTGGGGAGGTCATCAGCTGGTCCCTTCAGTTCAGGCATCTTGTCCCCACACATCTAATAAGCAAGTTACCCGAGGATCTAGCCCCATTCTTGCATTGCTCGGGTTCTCATATGTATGGGTGGAAATGGAACAGTGATGTGGTTTTCTTGACTAGTGTTCTCTTTACTGGCTTCTAAACTTCATAGGGATTGCAGATCCATGGATCCCTTTCATATGGCAAGGCAACTTTCTTACGGCTATATCTTTAAATAATTGGCTGATTAAAAGGAAAAAGCTCCCCACGAAGGACAGATTGGTTGCACATAATGTCCCGGTCTCGACTACTTGCTCTCTTTGCAACAATTGTGATGAATCTCACACACCTATTCAGGGACTGTTTATTCACCATATATGGTTGGAAACTATTCTTAAGGCTTTTCCATACAACGTTCTTCCCTCTTGACTACATTCCGTGGGGGAACAACTCTAGGGAGGGAGGAGGGAGGGGGGGGGGGAGGGGTGGCAGAGAAAGAGCGTTCTCGTTTAGTGATGCTCTGGAAGTCCAAGATTTGGCATGAAAGGAACTTACAAATATTTGAAAACAATTCCCGATCTTTTTTCTGAACTAGCTTCTGAGGCCATAGCGGGCTTTAGTTCAATTGCTTAATGTATTTATTTTGAGGGTTCTGTGGTCCCTCGTATGTTGACTCTTTGTTTTACGCTTTCGTTTTTAAATCCTCCTCCCTTTTACTTGTATCTTTTTCATGCCTCTTGAATTGAATACAAGTTTCTTTGGTTCCAAAAAATAAAATAAAATTTGCTTGTTTGTTGGATTTTAAAGGAGGAATTAATTAACCCATATGCAGAGAATATACAAAGAAATTGATTGCTGAATTTTAAGGTAATTAAGTACACTTGGTTACTCATGTTTATATCTCTCACCCAAATGAGTATACATTCTTTAAATACACAACTCCTGATTAATAATTTTAGACTCTGAATTCGGCAAATCTACTGCAAATTTGGTGCAGAAAGCAATGTCTTTATTGAGCCACATATAGATGTGTACCTTGTGAACATATTCCAGCTCATTTATGTTCGTTCATTAATAAACAAATGAATATAACAAAAAAAATAACCTTATTTAATTATGAGTCAAGTTTAAAACATAAGCGAGCTGGGCTTATTTATGTTTCAAATTCACAAACATGCTCATTTAAATAGTAGTTAATGAGCTTATTTTCTTACTACTATAAATCATGGAGTTTGCTTTGGCCCATAGGCGGCTTCTTATGGAGTTGTAGCTATTTCGGATAGCTTACCGACAACCACACTAGCAGTTGTTGTCGGTCCAAAAAGAAACATCATATTTGACGACTTAGTGACAAAAGCTCCGTTCGTCGGTGCACTACAACACATCGTTGGAATTCTGACGGCAGATTATAAAGAAATTCTGACGTCGGAGGGAGTAAATATATGCATTCTGACGGCAGTGAATCCGTCGAAAACGCGTGTCGAAAACCTTCCGCTTAATTTTAAATATTGACGTCTATCCTGGCGTAAAGATTAAAATTTCGACGGCGTGTGCGGTCGAAACGAGACGTCAGTATCGAAGACGATGACATTATGCTTAACATATTGACGTCTAAACAGGCGTCAATATGCCAAGCATATTGACGCCTCTGCAGGCGTCAATATCAAGCATATTGACGCCTGCACAGGCGTCAATATGCTAATTAATCAATTTTTTTCGTTTTTTAAATAAATTTTACTCCTAATCAATAATTAATATAATAATTAGCTAATTAATTTAAAATTAATCAAATTATCATCAAAATTCAGTAATTAATCAACTTTATTTAATTGGAACAGTGATACAAAATTTAATTTAAACAGTACTCAGTAATTTTATTTACAAATAAAATTAAATAATTTAATCTTCATTGTCGTCCATATCCTCGTCGTCTTCTTGGTCTTCCTCGTCGTCTTCTCTATACGGATCAGCATCTCTATCTGTACATTTATATCAATTATAAGCATATAAATTTTAATATTATTAATTAAAATATTCAGTATGACAATATATAAATTACTTACAGTTTAAAAATGGATCTTTACTTGTATCTTCTCCGAGATTAGCCGGTGGTATTTCGTGAGGAAGACTTTCAGGAACATACAATCGATCCTGTTAAAAAACATATTTAATTAATTACAATGCTAAAAATATCAACTACAAATAAATTAAATAAATACATACATAATCAATTGGCGAGGAAAACATATTAGCTTGATTAATAATTGGATTTAGTCCCTGTGACGATGAATTATTAAATTGTTGTTGAAACCACATCTGCTCCATTCTGTTCAGTCTTTGCTGAACCTCCCTCATCTCAGCATCATGTTTTTGCTGCATTTCTTTCATTGCAGCCTCTTGTTGCCGCCGAAGCTCGTCATATGTTGCATCGTGGGAAGATGCAACAGAAGATTGTCGATGACGTTCATAAAATTGACTTGGTGTGACTCCAATCCCTTGTAGGCGAACTCGAGAATGATGTTCGGGACCAGATATTTCCCGATATACTTGGTTCTCGAGTTGAACTCGCTCTGTTGTTGGATTAGTCTCAAGTCGTTCATTAAGTGTTTGTTCGGCGGTGGCCTACATTTCAAAAAATAGATTATAAATTTAAAAAATATTAATTTAATTCATTCGTAGATGTGTTATACCATAAATTGAGCAGCTTCTTCGCGTACATATCCTCGTCCACTTCTACGAAGATGTGTTGTTCTATACACTTCGAGCTCACTGGGCTCTCTATTATGCGTACGTCTCTTCACACAATATAAATAAAAATTAATTATTTACAAGATATTAAAAATAAAAACAAATAAATTATAAATTATTTACTAAACTACTTACAAAATCAGCACGTCTTTGAATGTAAGGGGTCGCACCGCTAGTATGTATGCAATCTTGAGTTGCACTTCTTGCCCTTCGACCCCGTTCAGACGCAGCCTGTCATATTTAATTATAATTATAAAATAAATATTACAAATATCAAAATATAATTTTTTACCTGACTAGCCGAAGAATGCCAATAATCGACCATTCTTATCCATGATTCTCTACTAACATTTCGTGGTCGACGTGAGTAATTTTCCTCTTTTGACTCTTCAATTTTAAAATTTTTATTTTTTAATATAAGTTTATAATTTTTAAATTTTCTGTCGAAGGCTGCCATAGTAGTGCGATAAATACGATCCATGTTCTCAGTAGGGATCAAAAAATATCTCTGCATTTATAAATGATATTAGTTTGACCCCAAAATATATATTTAATATATAATTTCACGCAACTAAATAATGCAATCTAACATAAATTCATATAAATTCATAACATACCAATAATTGCTCCCATAATCCATTCTTATATATGGAAGAAATTTGATTCCAAGGGTCAGGCGTCAATGGTAAGACTGTAGAATCACGCACTAGTAACCCCATAAAACGTGAGTATAATCTGTGGCCGCCATCATGACTTTGACCCCAATCAGAAAAATTGACCATAATTAACTGGTCGGAATTAAGTGTATACACAGAAGAAGCTGTAAAATATGGAGACCCTTCATGTTGCATTTGTGTTGTAGTGTCTGTTTTTAAATTACATCAGAAAATATTAATACCAATTTGATTAAATAAATAATGTTCACATGTATAATGATATAAAAACTAACTCCAAATGTAGAAAGGTCTGTGAATTCGTCCTTGTGACGACTCAGAACGATCACTCTCGGGGCTAAGCTCACCCTCCTCGCGAGTCTCAGCATCTGAATCAGTTATTCTTGATCTTGACATCCTGTATAATAACATAATATTATATATTGATAAATACATAAAGATTAACAAATTATATAAATAATATTGATAAATAATAAGTCATTTACCGATGTCATATAAATCTCTAGGATATACATTTATGACATGCGACCACTCATTATTCTTCGGATCTAACATATAAAATACTTGTTTTGCTTGTGATGAAAACACATACGGGTCATCTTTTAGAAATGCACCGGTATGAAATAATCGAGAAAGATTAACTAATGTGAATCCATTCTCATCCACTCGTAAACCCCGTGAATTTCTTATATCAACCCATTCAGCACTAAAAAGAACTACCTTGAATACCCCACGATAGTCCAATTCAATTACATCCGTTAGAACTCCATAATATTGACGATTGTCAGCATCAACCATTAAACCATTATTTTGTGTTTTACGCAATCTTTCTCGTTGCTTGGTATGAAATCTATAACCATTTATAATCAATCCATCGTATTTTTTAATTACAGATACTGGACCTCGAGCTAACGCAAGTAGTGAAGCATCACAATGGTTTTGTATCATTTCTGATACTTTATCTTGTAACCACAATGCGAATCTCTCTATGATCCACCTTTGTTGTTGAGCATTTGATGGAACTGATAAATTATTTATATGACATTGTTCTTCAAGAAATTGCCTGAGACAATAAAATAAAAATTACACCAATAATCTTAAAATAACTTAAAATATGGAGACATTTAATAACAATTGATACCTTTTGTATGGTTCAATCATTGGAGTATGCAACAAGACATATCTGTGCATTTGTGCATACGCATTTAAATCCAACGTACTAATGCGAGCTTTGCCAATAAATTGACCACCAGAAGAAAATAAGTAGTTTTCAATATTTTCAACTTCATAATTTCTTTGCGGTCGATTGAACACCGTTTCAATATTATTTAAATATCGAGAACAAAATGTAAGACATTCATCAGCAATATATCCTTCAGCGATGGATCCCTCTGGTTGTGCTTTATTTCGAACATGAGATTTATATCTCATAAATAACCTATGAACACGAGACAAATTCATGTTGGAAGGTGAATCATGCGGACCACGAGACAAATATAAATAAAACAAACCTTTCAATTGGGTACATCCAACGGTAATGAACAGGACCACCAAGTTTCACCTCTGTTGGAAGGTGAATCATCAAATGCACCATAATAGTGAAAAAACTCGGTGGAAATATTTGCTTCATTTTACATAAGAGCAAAGGCACACGTGATTGCAAATCGTCCAGGGCACAATGGTCTAAATTGGCACTGCATAACTTTTTGAAAAATGCAGAAATCTCTTTAACAATGAGGAGAACATCTTTATGCACAATTCCTCGTAATGCATGCGGAAAAACATCTTGAAGCAGTATATGTGAATCATGACTCTTCAAGTTTTGTAATCTATGATCTTTGAGATTCACACATCTAGAAATATTTGATGAATATCCATCGGGCACTTTCATATTTTTGATACATGTCAGCATGAGATCCTTTTCAATAGTGGACATTGAATAAATTGCCAAGGGTATATCATATCTGTCATTTGGTAATAATATTGGATGTAAATGATGTCTTATATTCATGTCTTGCAAATCTAATCGTGCATTTAAATTATCTTTCCCTTTTGCATCAATATCCAATATAGTACCAATCAGATTATCACATATATTTTTCTCAATATGCATAACATCCAAATTATGGCGCAATGGATTATGCTGCCAATATGGTAATTCAAAAAATATACTTTTCTTTTTCCATAATCCAAAATCGGTCCTCTGAAAACTTTGCTGAGTTTGTGTGTCTGCATTAATCCCTTCTGACTCACTACCCAAATTATTTCGAGTGCGCTTTTTACTTGTGTTGGTAGTTTTGCCATAAACATGTTTAATGTGTTGAATCTGCTCGTAAATAATTTTTGAATCAACTGACACTGGTGCATTATCATTTTCTATTGTCCCGTCAAATAATTCAGTGTCCTGACGAAACGGATGTTCTTGTGACAACCATCTACGATGGCCTAAATAACAATGTTTTTTTTCGTATTTAAGCCAACGAGAATCTGTCTTATCACCGCATATGGGACATGCATATCGTCCTTTAGTGCTCCAACCTGATAACATTGCATATGCTGGAAAATCATTAATGGTCCACATTAAAGCTGCACGCAGAGTAAATTGTTCGCCGGAGATACTATCAAATGCTGTTACTCCGCTCCACAATAGCTTCAATTCTGAAATGAGAGGTTGTAAGTACACATCAATGTCATTTCCTGGTCCCTTAGCGCCTGGAATTAACATTGATAACATGATTGAAGATCTCTTCATACATGCCCACGGTTCCATATTATAAGGTATCAATACAACAGGCCAAGTGCTATAAGTTGTGCTCATTGATCGAAATGGATTAAATCCATCACTTGCAAGACCCAATCTAACATTACGTGAATCAACAGCGAAGTCTGGATATCTTCTGTCAAAAGCTTGCCAAGCTTCTGCATCAGCAGGATGTCGTATGATTCCATCTTTGGTGCGTCTTTCAGAATGCCATCTCATCGAGCTTGCTGTCTTCGATGACATATATAAACGAGTCAGTCTTGGAATAAGTGGAAAATATCGTAACACTTTTGCAGGTTTTTTTTTCCGTTCTAACTGACTTGTTGATTCATCATTAGTTGAAGAGGAAGTCCATCGAGACAATCCACAAATGTTGCATGTTGATGCTTCCGCAGTTTCATCCATGTATAAAATGCAATCATTTGGACAAGCATGTATCTTTTGATAGAATAAACCCAAATCTTTCACATATTTTTTTGCTTGATAACACGTTGATGAAAGTGTATTGCCTTCTGGAAAAGCTTCTTTCAACAATTCTAACAACATTGAGAACGACTTTCCAGACCAACCATTAAGAACCTTTATATGATATAATTGAATGATAAATGATGCTTTACTGTATTTTACACAATTTGGATACAGAGGAACATCAAGATCATCCATCATAGAATGTTGGGAAGATTCTTGTGGCGGTTCGAATGCATTTGGAGCTTCATCAAGATTAACATTTGATGTTTCATCATTGACATCAATTGGTGTTTCATCATTATGAGAATGTAGTTGATGGGATGCTTCAGCTCTGTCTGATATATCAAGTTGTGCTTCTGTTGTCGGATATAAAGGTTCACCATGGTAATACCAAATGGTATATCTCGGTAAAATTCCATTCTATATCAAGTGTCTTTCAACATCTTCTGGTTTATGATATTTCCTATTGATGCATTTTTTGCACGGACAATTCATTGTGCCAAATTCAGTGTCCAATCCATTATCAATTGCGAACTGCATAAAATTTTTCAGTCCTCTCGCATAGGCTTTAGATGATTGAGGTGCTGACATCCAAGTTTTATCCATCTTTGACTACATTTGTGAATTTCAATGTTATTATAAAGGGTATAGTCATATAGGTGGGTTGGTCCTATCCCATTCAGCAACACATTATTAATATCGCACTTATAATCTCATTTAATCACAACAAGTCACTGAAAATTTCGGCAGCATCTCTTTTTAGTTCTCCAAGTACGCAAAACTTCTGAAGCGTACCGGAGAACAAAAGAGATGCAACCGATATTTCATTGACATGTGTGATAAAATGAAATTAAATTTGCGATATTAATAATTGTGTTGCTAAACTGTCCAATAAGGGACAATTCAAGATTTATTATTTGAAAAATATAAATTTTATTGATATTATTTAGTAAAATATTAAGTAGAATACGTATTCCTCCATATCGAAATAAGTATTCAACTTAATATTACAACTAAATTTTATCAATAAAATTTATAAAATCAAAAAATATTTCTCGAACGGGTCTAAGCTCTGGGTAGAAAATTATAAAAATATTAAATTGAAAAGTTTAAATAAAAAGTTCATTGTTGGAAGCAAGAAATTTAGTCCATCAAGATAAGATTAATGAATTTTAAATTTAATTATTCTAATTATTTATATACTCTAATATAAGTTTAAATAATAATAATAATAATAATATTTAGTAATATATTTAATAATAATAATAATATAGTATTTATAATAATAATAATAATTAGTAATAATTATAATATTAATTAGCAATATTAAATAATAATAATAATAATAATAATATAGTATTTATAATAATAACAGTAATAATAATAATATTAATTAGTGATAATAATTAAATAATAATAATATTATTATTAATTCAGTTATAATAATAATAATAATAATAATATTAATTAGTGATAATAATTAATAATAATAATAATATAGTATTTATAATAATAAATATTAATAATAATAATAATAATAACAATAATAATAATAATAACAGTAATAATAACAATAATAATAATAATAACAGTAATAATAATAATATTAATTAGTGATAATAATTAAATAATAATAATATTATTATTAATTCAGTTATACTAATAATAATAATAATAACAACAATAATAATAATATTATTAATTAGTGATAATAATTAATTAATAATAATAATATAGTATTTCTAATAATATCAGTAATAATAATAATAATATAGTATTTATAATAAATAATAAAAATAATAATTAGTGATCATAATTAAATAATAATAATAATAATATTAATTCAGTTATACTAATATTAATAATAATAACAACAATAATAATAATAATAATAATTAGTGATATTAATTAAATAATAATAATAATATAGTATTTATAATAATAACAGTAATAATAATAATAAATAATAACAATAATAATAATAATAATAATAATTAATTAGTTGTATTAATAATAATAATAATAATAATAATAATAATAATAATAACAGTAATAATAATAATATTATTATTATTATTAATTAGTGATAATAATTACATAATAATAATAATAATAATAATAATAATAATATAGTATTTATTAATTAGTAACTATATAATCTAACTAAAGATAGCAATAATTCTAACTAAAGATAGCAGTAATAATATAACATGATAGCATAGTTAGCAGTAATATCTAAAGCATAATATCTAAATTAACATGCATAATATCTAAATTAATATCTAAAGCAGTAACATGCATAATATAACATGATAAAGCAGTAAAGCATGATAGCATATTTTAAAAAAAATTAAACAAGATAACTGATCTTAAATCTAAAAATATATGCATAACATTAAATTTATACTAACTTGAGAATAAGAGCCGGATCTCGAGTTGATTCGACGAGCAAAATTTACGGCCGCCGGTTGCTTCGTCGAGATGAACAGAAAAAAATATATATATTAGTTAATTACGGATTCGTCGACGTAAGAAAAAAAAAAAAAAACCAGCGACGGAAGAAGAAAGAAGAAGAAAAAAAAAAAGAAACAAAAAAAAACCAGCAGCAGCGACGGAAGAAGAAAGAAGAAGGAAAAAAAAAACACCAAAAACCAGCAGCAGCGACGGAAGAAGAAAGAAGAAGGAAAAAAAAAACAAAAAAAAACCAGTAGCAGCGACCGAAGAAGAAAGAAGAAAGAAAGAAAAAAAAAAAAAAAAAACCAGCAGCAGCGACGGAAGAAGAAAGTAGAAGGAAAAAAAAAAAACCAGCAGCAGCGACGGAAGAAGAAAGAAGAAAGAAAAAAAAAAAGAAAACCAACAGCAGCGACGGAAGAAGAAAGAAGAAAGAAAAAAAAAAAAAAAAAAAAAAAACCAGCAGCAGCGACGGAAGAAGAAAGTAGAAGGAAAAAAAAAAAAACAAAGCAGCAGCGACGGAAGAAGAAAGAAGAAAAAAAAAAAAAAAAACCCAGAGCAGCAGCGACGGAAGAAGAAATCGGACGGAAGAAATTACCTGATTCGACGACTGAAGAAATCGATCGGCAGCAGCGATGAGACGAAGGAAGAAGAAGAAGTTGGCGCGCGGGAGAAACAAATTTAGGCGGTGAACGTGAAATTTATAGGTAAATTTTATATTTTTTTAGTTAAGGAACTGTAGCAATATTTAAATAAATTATATATATATATATATATATAATTTCGTATGGTCGGCAGCTGAAATGAAATTTCAGCTGCTTACCGTACGCTCACGGGTTGAAATTTTTCAACCCGTGATACTTGCTTCGACGACCGCGCGTTCGCGCGGGAAAAAATTTCGACGCCACCTGCGTCGAAACGCTGGCGTCGAAATTTTTCGACGCCAGCTGCGTCGAAATTTTTCGACGCCAGCTGCGTCGAAACGCTGGCGTCGAAATTTTTCGACGCTGCCTTTTCGACCAAAAAACGCCATATTTCCCGTTTTACATATCGACGTCTAATATAGACGTCGATATTTTTAAACTTTTTCGCATCCGTCCTTGAACATTTCGACGCTTCTTCGGACGTCAAAAAATAAACGTCGTTATTTCCAAATTTTCTTGTTGTGGTGATTAAAAGTCAAATGGGATGATTTTCCTATGGTCATGTTCACGCATCGTTGACGTATAGATATTCTGAAACCATTTAACGACGGCCAACTTCAGTTGTCGCTAATGAGTAATTTTAATAGTTCATCACACCCGCCCCAATTTCTCTATGCTATTGTTATCTTCTCATTTCCCCCTCTCTCGCCGTCGATCCACATTGTCGTTGTCGATCCACACTGTCGTTGTCGATCCACACTTTCGCGGACCTTCAATCGACGCCCAGCAATTGTGACCCTCTTGATAGGACAATTAACTCATCAACTTCATAGACCTAAACTACTGGCCTAATTATTAAAATGTTTAAGCTTAAAGTTTAGTCGTTCCCACTTGAGTCTTGATGTCACTATCAAGACCTAAGTTCAATCAACGCATAGCACATAACCATGCGCACCACAGTCGACGACATGTAAGGCCTAGCCAAATAGCAACTACACCCCAACCCATGTAGCTCTTTCTCATATATGCTCCTTCACCAAGTCGATGAGTAGATCCTACTCTGATACCAATCATCACCTATCAACTTCATAGGCCTTTATCACTAGCCTAATGCTTAAGCTAAAGTTAATCATCTTCACTGCCTAGTAGCCCTTTTCACGTAGACTTCCTCACCAAGTCAAAGACTAGAATCTACTAGATTCAACTTCATAGGCCTTAATTGCTAACCTAATGTTAAGCTGAAGTTAACAGTAGCGCATCTATAAACCTTATTAATCAATACAACATCCAATATACTCCTAATTTGCTTATGGTGATAAATCCTGATAGCAGATCCCTGAGTCAAGGGTTTTCTTCTATGCGGCTTGGTTCGTTGTTGCAAGCGCGTTTTTGTAGTTTGTTTTTCTATTTGTAATGTGCCTCTCGTTTAGTGTCAATACTCCCTTTGTGGGATTTTACGAATAAAATGAATATTTTTTGTATTTACCCTTGTTGTGCTTTTGCCGAGCTTGGTTAGCTTTTCGATCGCCGCGGATCTATTTAGGATTTGATTGCATGTCTAAGCCAAAAAGATACGAAATTTAAGACTAGGAGTACTTGTTTGGTAGTTGTGAGTAGGGTGCTGGGGCTAACGAATCATATTGGTGAGCAACCGAGCTCTGATCGTTGTAAGGGCACTGAGGCCGAAAGTAGTGGCATTATGGCCAACAAGCCAAGCTGGTGAAAACCGAATCTTGATCGTGCAAGGGTTCCGAGGCTCGAAGTAGTGGTGTTGTGGCCAATGAGCCAAATCGGTGAAAACCAATCCTAATCGTCGAACAAGATAGATAGGTTATTAATTATTTTTGTATGTTGTTTTGAGGGTGTTGATAAATGTTGGCATCGTCCACAAGTTCCCTGCCTACGAAGCTCCAATTGGCAATAATTTTTTTTGTTTTTTAAATTATATTCGAATTAGAAAATGCTTATTCATTGGTGTGTATATATATATATATATAATCGTTGGTTAATTACAATTAGTGGGATTGTTAATGCATGATTAGATTTTTTTTTACTTTTTTGAATTCTTTTAATAATTTACATGGATTTTAAGTAATTTAATCAATAAAATCATCTAAATGACATAATTAATTATAATTATATTAAATTAATTAACTAAAATTTTAGTGTGTGTTTATATAATTTATAGTGTTTGTGTATATATATATACACACACACTATAAATTATAACCCTAAAAAGTAATGATATATTAACTACAAAACCTAAAAATATTTATTAAATGATTAAGTTATGTTTATACCTGCAGCATTTACTTGTTAATTTTTTTTAACAATTCAAGTTATGTTTATAACTTTGTTATCTGCTCGAGAGTTGTATTTTCGTATAAAAAAATATATGCACTTTTCATACATGTACAAATTTGTAATTATTTGTATTGCACTTAGTAATTTTTTATAGCAGTTTTCTTCTTTCTAAATTTCAACTCATCAATCTTTTTTGTTCTCCAATATATGCATATTCAGAGATTCCATATGCATATTCGATATTATCAAAATTTTAAATGAAATTAAATGTTATAGAAAATACTTAGTATGTTATGAATAACGAGTCCTAAGGACCATCCCACCTCGGAAAAAAAAATTAAATGAAATTAAATGCTATAAGAAATACTTGTATGTTATGTATAACAGGACCATCCAACCTCTAAAAACATAAACGAAAGATATTATGATTTGATATATAATTATGTCGCTTTCTATCATTGTGACGTCGCTTAATGCATTCACCAATTATCCAACTACTATATTAGACGCCGATGAAGGTTATTTTTCTAGAGTCTTAGTAATATACAGTTAGAGTTAACTATCATTAACCCTTTTTATGAGCTTAATGAATGCTCATCTAAAGCTTATTATAAGCTCATTTACGAGCTTGATTAAATTTATCCAGCCAACCTCCGCTCGAGCTTGAATAACCTAAAACGAGATAAGCTCAAACATACAAAATTATAACTTGAATCAAGTTCAACAAGCCAAGCTCAAATAATCTAACCTGATACTCAGCTCAGTTTAACTCAAGAAAAAAATGTATCATATGCAGTAATGCATTTGTTCCATTAAAAAATTAACCCAATCACAACAATGAAGAACAAAAATACTAATTATTTAATTTTGTCTATTGAAATGAACAATTCCTTGGAACACTGTGATTCAGACTAATAATGCTAAGTGCTGATTTCTGTGTTGAGGGAAACCGGAGGCAGTTAATTATTGATATCTTCTCTTCTATGGAAGAACATGCATATAGGAATGCTAAAAACTCAGTGTTAGTAATCTAGCTGACCTCCAGCTTTTTTGAATATCTCAGCCGCCTCACAAGCTACTCATCGATTGAACTTCTCAAAGAACCTTCTTAACTTCGAAAAATCCAGACCGTTCTGCATTTGCAGTAGCAACATCTTCGGGAGATGCAACAGCAACCACAACACCATTGCTCTTCACCACTTCGATGGCATCTGCAAAGTCCTTGAAGTCCTTCAGACTATACATACATGCAAAGAAAACAGTCAGTGAGGAGCACTTGGAATCAACTACAACATTGGGATTTGATTTGATATGAGGCAACCACTTGACACAATCATACACTAGTGTGATCCTAATTCCTAAATCTTTTTTTAAGAACGAGATGAGACTTAAATTACCTGGTTGAGAGAATCTCCTCCCGCCTTCTTTCGCGTTCCTCCTCTGTGACACCCAACAAGTATCGCAATAGACTGACAAGGAATAACATGTACATAAGATCATGTCGCCATTGTACATTAAACAGAGAACAAACCATGAGAGCTCAGAGTTAAAATTGAAGGAAAACATGCACAATGTGGTAAATAATCATAACATTGAGCGAGTAGCTTAAAATTTCTCAAAAAATATCCTATTACAGCATCAAAGTTATTAAACGTTAGCATGAAAAAATTGCTTGGATCTTTAGCCATTTCTTGCTATAGTTAAACTTCATCAAGCTAAATGTGACAGGTTTGGGTATAAATGAGGTCATCCGTATTGGAAAAAAGATAACTCAAATTAAAGTTTAGATGAATAATTTGGGGACGAATCAACCACAAGTTTGCCACAACACAAGAGCCTAATAGATAACAATATGAGTAAGAAGATTTCCTCGTGCAAGTGACAGAATGAGATAACAACCTTTTATGCAACAACAGATTTTTGGAAGTATTTCAAGAAAGAGGTCACAGAGATCAAGCAAAAGAACCAAATATAGCAAACGGCAAAAAGGATGATTTCTGCACTACTCTCAAGTAATTCAGAATTAGTCCTTCACTTCCGCATATAAGATCATTTCAATCTGTCAACACTATCTCTGGAAAAAATACATGATAGAACAATTTCAGGATCGAAATACCAACATAATTTTACCTTTGGTTTAGAAATTTGAGAGAAAAGAAAACATGCAGTGCATATAGCTTCAAGAGTACATTAATCAGGAACAGACAAGTGGTCAAACTTTAGAAGGATAAAATTGAATTCTGGAATCTAAACAGCTTGTTAAAATTTAATATGGCATTATGTACCTGCTATAACCTTTTGCATCAGGAAGCTGGTATGCATCGACATCCCCAATGGTACCAATAATGGCTTTTGTAAGTGTGTCATCATCCATTTCCAGCTCACGAAGGAAATTGGCTGTTCCATCATATACATCTATGGTCTTCAACAGATTTGGATCTCGATAGGACAAATATGAGAATACTCCTGTTAAAAAAAAAACCCGACTTAGTGAAATCTAAAATGACAGAACTGTCTACAAAAATCCAACATAAATACAACAAAAGAACTTACCTGAATGAGTATCAAAATCACAAAAGCCTCCATATGCACCACCACTAACACGCACACGATCCCATAGCCATGTGTTACCAATGTACTTGGAGATTACATAGGCACTACCATGGAGCTGATATCCTGTTTCATATATGTTACCAGCCTTCCCAACGTAGTTAACCTACATCACATATTTTACGAAACTAAAGGGGTGAGGAGAACAAACTTCTAAAAGGATGAGGTGTAACATTTAAAAGCTATCTTCAACAAAAGTTATTTCACCTGAGTAGGAATAACAATGGCTTCATTTCCAAGAGAAAGCTGAGATTGCCAGGAGCCAACCTCGATGGATGGAGTATCTGGTAATGAATCAATAAACTTATCCAGAAATTTCATGGAGTTCTTAAGATTATTTCCATCAGTAGTGACATTAACCAAGCATCCTTTCCTAGAGAGCAGGGATCTCCTTATCTCATCAAGTGAAGAAGAAATTCCTTCCCAATCTTGATCAACTCTCTTTTCAAGCTCTTGTATAAACTCAAAATAACTGGCAAAATTATCATATAAACTTTTATTTTTTCTTACGAATGTCAATATAAACTCTGCCAATAGAATATTTGTATATATGAAGATAATAAATGTATCTTTAAATACCAAAGGAAGCACGATGGACTAACGTAGCATTAAAATTTTGGGTTTCTCATAAAAATATATCCATAAGTTAGTCCCCAAATAAGATAACAAATTAACAATAATGTCATATGCATTACAGAAGAATACAACTATATATCTCACATATTTCAGGTCAATATAAGGTTTTCAAGAAATCATTCAAGGAGAATAAACAGATCATTAAATGTATTGTTATCCTGTTATCTTACAAAAATGGTCAAGCATGTAAACCTAAGTCAGATAGAGTTTCACATTTCTGATATTCGGTACACCCGGTACCAGTCGGCACCGGGTGTACCAGTAAATACCGGTCGTACCGAGCAATATTTACCATATACCGCCCATACCGAGCAGTACTGCAATGTATGGAACAATATGGTGCAGAGTGCACCATACTGCTACAGACCATATTGTGTGTCGGTACGATCCGATATCAGTACGTACTGGTGTTTGACCGGTACCAGTACCAGTACCGGTATTTAAAACCTTGGTTTCAACTTTCCAAGATATCAAAAATTAGGGGAGGAGAAAAGTCACCCAAATGTTTAAACTTAAAGGCTTCCCCAATTGAAAACATGTGAATATTTGTAGGCCAAAATATTGACAAAACAATATTAAAATAGAACCTGACCTAATACCACCCATCTGTTCAGCAATCCAGCCTGCAGCATTTAGTTTGGCATCCATTCTTGCAGCTGCGACTCCATGGCCACTGCCTCTTAATCGGCTCTGCAACCGGTGACAGGTTAGAGCATTACAATTTTAGAATATACATTTATGGAGATCCACAAAGGAGGATACCTCCATTCTTGCTTTGCTTTGGGAAACAAACTGCTTAAAGCGTTGTTGATCGGTAAACTGGACTTCCTGGAGAATGCAATTCATCTGCAGGAAGATAGAAGTGTCAGGCTCTAGTGTTACTACAAAATATAACTTCTAACTCATCCTACAAGACAGGTTTACTTGTTCATTATAACATATTGGAAATTAATGACAATAACAATACCAGGTTAAATAGGTCCTCAACCCGTCCTGCCATAGCTTTTCCCCGAACAATAATACGGGTGCATGGATCTACTTTCCCTCGTACAGAAGATGTAAAAGGATAAACTGAAATTCCTCCCGTCTTTCTCCCAATTAATTGATTTAGTTGCACAAAGTCCATATCTTTAGTGCCCATCTCGAGCAAAGACTGACTGAAAAAATATTTGGGTATTAGTTCAAAACATGAATAGATAAAAATGTCTATAAAAATTAAGAAGTGGATGAACAAAGATTTCAGAATTTGGATAATTAAAAATTAAACTTTTCTACTCACCAGAATAATGGAACCAACTGAAGTAGATCCTTTTTCAGGAAACTCATATCAAAGACAACTTCTGAATAGACAACATCATTTGTGAAAAGGTCATGCTGCAAAACTTTTACCCCATTGATTTCTCCAATCTACAATGAAGGGAAAAATGTCACTTATCTCCAACCACCACAAATTCACAATCACACGAAACATTTGAATCCAATAGCTATAAAAAGAAAGCTTAGAAGTCCATTATAATTATGTCATAACCATGACAAATTTACTATCAATAAGTTTCTGGAGTTGGCATAACCATTCTAGTTGTACGCCAACTAGATTAATGCACCAGCATATAGTAACATGAGGTATTTCAAAAAGAATATAGTAAGCATATATCTTAAAATTCAAGTGCATGATTGGGGACATAAGAGTAAGGTTGCAGACTTACTTCTGTGGGAACATGAATAGGTTTTCTGGGAATGTCTTGTAATGACAAACATGGAACAGATTTTAAAGCTTCTGGAGGATCTGGAGTTTCTTGCTTCAAGCGGAGCTCTTGAGTAGCGCGGGCTAGCTCAGCAAGATCTTCTTGGGTCATGTTGGCTTTAACTTTCTCCAAGATTTCTTTTTCAGCTGCTTCATCACGAGAAGCCTTCTCCGGATCAGGCTGTAATACAAGAAGATTCAACATAAATTGACAAAATTAACTGTTATAAATTAACACAAGTACAAATTTATTCAAATACCTGCATCTCAACTGTCACACGATGAGGATTGTTTAAAATGAATTTCTCCAAGAGTGGAGAGAAAACAGCTTTTGATCCTTGTTCTTCTATACGTGCTTTTAAAGATTGCAATGGCTTCTCATATCTTAGAGGTTCAAAGGGGTCCATGTCATATATCCACTTGCCCTACAAGATGGGAATGTGCTCAGAGTAAGTACTGATGGAAAAAAATAACCACGAATTTTTCTTTCCACAAAGAGGTGCAGTGATAAATTTCCATACAATGGAGCGAAGCATCAAAGACAAGCCTCGAGGGAATGAGCCTGTGTTATTCTCCCTAAGTGAGAATTCAATTGTATTCATGGATGCCTCCACAGCTTCAGGTGCAAAGCCTTCCTCTGCTAGATTTTTAAGTGTGTCCATAACCAATTCCTCAACCTTATGAATGTCCTCCTCAGAGACACCTTTTAGTCCAATGCTGAACTGAGGTTGAAGAAGTTCATCTTCAATTCCACCACCAACAATAGCATCTCCCAAGCCACTTTCTAACAGAATCCTCCTTAGTGGAGAAGCTGGTGTTCCCAGCAAAAGATGATCCAGAAAACCAAGTGTAAGCTCTGTCTCTAAGTCTAAGGGCTCTTCGGACAGCAGCCAGTTAAGGCAGACCATGTGTTTCTTCTTGAGATCACCACCATCACCAGCAGGGTATTTCTCAACAATCCTCATTGGCTCCTTAAACAGCTTTTGTGGTAGAATCTTTGATTCGTTAGGGGCAGAACTGGATTCAAATTGATCAAGGTACTCTGCATTATAATGTGTAGGATATGTCAAGTTACTATACACAAACTAATTCTAATTCAAATAGTTTAGCAATTTAGCTATAACTTGGCTTGTCTGCAAGACCTCAAGTGCAGTGCCATATTCATATCACAGATAAAAGAGATGACGCGAAAAGTGGCTAGTTCGCATCTTCACTTTTTTCTTACTGGGATTAGGATCAGGCCAGAGATGACAAGTAGATGAATATCAAACTAAATTTTGTAAGAGCTAAGAGTTGGCTGGTGAAGGGGTTAGCAGCATAGTAAATAGGAGTGACTATATGCAGTCCTTACTTAGGCCAAAAAATAGAAGTAAATGCTAGGCAAACTCAGATTAGCAGCAAATCATTTAAGAGCATCAAATCCTTCTCACACAGATGCAGTCTCACCTACTATAGCTATAGGTCCTGAGAACTTTCGAGAAACAATAATGCACATTTGGTCTAAATGTCTAACTGATGATACTTAAATGATGAAAAATATTAACATCTACCTGTTCCAAGGTTACAACTTGAAATTCATATGGAATGAGATGATAAAAGATAAAATAAACTATTGTGGTGTCAAAAACAGGTCTTCCTATCCTACAATAAATTATGACATATAAGTAATATATGTACACAATCACATGTTCATCCAAATGAGACATTGTGGAACCTCCATCATTAGTAATTACCAAAATAATATTAAGTGTGCTAAATATTAGATATGAAGCTATTTTCTACAATTGAGACATTTATAATAAAACATCTGATTCTAAAGGTATGGAAGAAAAATTGCTTGATAGCACGTATTAAAGTGCATTGTAAAAGGAAGATGGTATGAAACAAGGTTATCGAATCGCAATTCACAACGTGAATCGCGAGACTAAATTTTGAATCGTGAATCGTGAATCGTATCGAATCGTAAGATTCAGAAGATACATGAAAAGTTACTTATATATGATCTCAAAAAACATAAAATGATAAAAATATATCTTAAGAATTGAGGAAGGACTGTGCAAATAAAATTATGGAAACACTGTTGAAGCAACACTGTTGAGTCAACTTGAAGCATGGCTCGGTCACTGATATTGAAGCAATACTGTTGAATCAACTTGAAGCAAGGCTCAGTCAACTTGAGTCAACACTGTTGAAGCAACACTGTTGAAGGAAGGCTTGAAGCAGGGACGAAGCAAGCAGAACCCGACTGTTGAAGACTTGAACCCGACTGATGAAGTCAGAGTGTAGCAGTCGCGACTCGCGACTGTGTTGGCGAGGCGGAGTCGCGACTGTGTCGGCGAGGCGGAGTCGCGACTGTGCCGGCGAGGCAGAGTGTAGCAGTCGCGACTCGCGACTGTGCCGGCGAGGCGGAGAGGAGAAGCTGCGAGCGAGGCGGGGAGGAGAAGACGCGAGCGACTGAGCGAGGCGGAGAGCCGGAGAGGAGAAGTCGCGAGCGACTGAGCGAGGCGGAGAGCCGGAGAGGAGAAGTCGCGACCGGCGAGCGTGCAAGGAAGAAGACGCTGCTAAGAAGGCAGGCGGAGTGCGATTGATTTTTAACAGATCGCGATTGATTATGAAAAAAAAAACGCCGCGATTCACAGATCGCGGCGATTCTGAATCGAATCGTGTTGAATCGCCGATTCAAACACGATTCGAAGCAATTTGCGATTCACCCAGGCGATTTGAATCGCCGCTTGGGTGAATCGCATCGGATCGCACGATTCACGATTCGGAATCGTGCGATTCGATAACACTGGTATAAAATATATGGAGTGCGGAGAACTATCTTAGTAAGGAGAAGGGATAGCAATTTGGTAATTTTTTTCTGCAAATTATTGGAGCCTTCCTCAGAATGATGAAGAAGCCTAACTTTTTCTGCAGTTGAAGATCGAATTAAATCCACAAGACTACTTGCACAAGATAAATGAACAGAGATAAAACATTAAAACCAACATGAGAACTGAAAGATTATTAATAAAAATTTATGTTTCTAATTTTCTATTACATAATACATATGCATAACCTTGCACTAGGTACAGACTGAAGCAATGTTTTAAAAACAGAACCAGACCCCCAAACCGGTGGTTTGGTCAGATTCAATGAAGCAAGCTTGCCGAACTGACAATAAAAAATATATTTTAACTATTTGTATATTTTTATTTATCAAAGCAAGATTATCTCTTTTTCACTAAGAGTTTACATATGGAAATATAGAGATTGTATAGCTCATTCAAGATGTCTTTGATGCATTGGCCAATTCCGACTTTCGAGTAATTTCCAATTATAGAAAAAATCATAAGGGAGCAAACTAAGCTGCACAATTTTCAAACATTTGTACTATGATCAAAATTCGCATAACCAATTTAAATAAGCATGTGATAGAATTGTAGGACAGCAATCTGCATGATAGAATATAATCAATTTGAATATCATACCACTTAAGATACGTAGTCGCTCAGTTGGGTCATCATCACCATAGAACCATATCCTAGCATTGCTCGGGTGATAATATTTACGATGGAAATCCTGAAAAAGAAACCACAACATATTGTTGTCTATTTAAGCAGCAACTAACAACTGATGAACATGCATGATTCAGTGGATAGGTCTTCAGCACATGACTGAGTCATTTGGTTTCACAAACATTATTGATAGCAAACATAGATGCCCAAGTAAAACTAGATGCGCCCACCAACATCATAATGTGGCACTCTACATTTTTAATTGTAGATATAATGAGATGCAGCTATATAACTTTGGAACAACCTATAATTCTACATGACATAAGCAAGATAGCTTGAAAGAAACAAATGTTAAAGGAATGTTCTGCTGCAGCATAAAATATCAACAAATAGCTCTTCTAATAAAAATCATCAAAGATCTAAGCAGATATGGAGGCTCATCTATGAGGATACTATGAGAATAAGAAAGGCTTGAGTGGGGGAAGGAAAGAATAAAGTAGATTCTGTCACAATGCATTGCATGAACAACAACAAGCCCAAAGCATGAGTGCATGACTAAAGAAGATAACACAACTTCCAATACCAAGTAAAAGAACCTCTAAAGTCTTGGTAAATTATCATATATCAAGGTAGGAAATAGATGTGACTACTGGCTTATAGAAGTGTGCCGATATGCACCTTACCCCACTTATAAAGTATAAACCATGGAATAGGGGTAACCACAGTGAGGCAACACTCTACTTGCATGGCTAAGATGTTCCCAATATGCTATTGGAAATGTTGGATATATACATATTATAGACACTATAAATTAACTGAATAATTTTAAATGTGCTTCTAATAAATTTTGTTAATGAATGTTTTCCTCCAATTGGATGGTTGAACATATAACATATCTTGATAATAATAGTAATGAAATGCAATAAGACTACTTTCTAAAAATACCAAATTGATCAGCACTGATGTTATGATATTTCAGGTGCTAAAGATGTGAAACTCCAACCTTCTCAGCGATTAAAGAAGCTTCAATCATTCATGATGCACGGTTATTTATCCCAACTTTTAAGTAACCAGAAAAGTTTGAACCAGTTCTGACATTTAAAAATATTGAACAACTATTTCTCATGTTATATATTTTTATCCTTTGTCTGTATGCATCTCTACTAAAACTACCAACTCTCACAAGTATTCCAAGCTTTGACCTTTTCTGCCATTAAATAACTAAATGGATCATAACTTGTAAGCTGTAGGGTTTTCAGTTATTGCACTGAATCTTGTATCATAAAATTAAATTCACTTACACTCAGGTCTAATCATATTTCTTTAAAATTCATCAATAACTTGAGTTCGCAAATGCTGATGTAGCATTTTTACAAAGCATGATATGAATCATTTCTTATTAATGCTTTTTTGATGTCCAATTACAATATTCAAATTTTACACTGACTCATTTCTTATTAATGCTATGATATGAATCATTTCTTATTAATGCTATGATATGAATCATGTAGCATTTTTACAAAGCGTGATATGAATCATTTCTTGTTAATGCTTTTTTGATGTCCAATTACAATATTCAAATTTCACACTCATTTTCAAAACCAGGTGTCATGGCTTCTGCCAAAAAATGATATGTACCAGGTGGAGCTGCAATATAGAAATCCCTGACACCAGTTAAATCGACAATCTTATATTATCCATGTGTTGAAATCAACAATACAATTAATATCTTCAGCTAGTAAAGGTCATACTCACAACGGTTGAACAAAAAATATCACTTAAGGTCCTTAGTGCATGTAAATTAAATAAATAATCTGCAATGATGTACAAACCTTGAATTCTTCAAATGTAAGTTTTGGAATGACCTCTGGATCACCTCCACTATCAACACCATAAGTATTTTCTGGAAAAAGGGCCTGCATCAATACAATTTTAAAATGTACACCAGGCATCCTAAATTGTACTGAAAATGGCAGGTAAAACCTACTAAAAGGTATCCTAAATTTTACAGTAACCAGTTTATGCACGAGCTAAACTTTTCTACATGCATTTTGCACAGTATTTTAGTATGAGAATTTATTGTTTACATGGAAAAAGAAAACATATTTATATCATTTGAAAGAAAGTGCAGAGAGTAAAAGAGTAAAAAGGGGCTACATTTGACAAACAAAATAATCTTTAAACAAATAAATAATTGAAATATGATCTTCTCAAGTATACATTTTACAACACATAAGATTAAAAGCAAGTTCACAGCAAAAAAGGCATCTACTTCCAGTGGATGAAACTGGGAAGGAATAATGACTACAAAAAGGCATCACAATCCATTGGCAGCCTTGGGGGGACTAGTGAAGGCAGCCGTCCCGGACCTAGGGGAGACTAGTGTGGGGTAGCAACCCCCACCACCCCCGCCCACCAATAAATCTGGTTCTCAACGTATTTTGATATGTTAATCCCTCTAATTTATTTATTTATTTATTTATTTATTTATTTATTTATCAATGTATATAAATGAACTTGCCCCCCTTACTCCTTAGTTAAAATTCTTGGGTTTTCCGTTTGGAGTAATCTTATTAGAATAAATACAAATGAAACCAGTATGGATAGCAGCCACCAAAGGTTTAAGATGCTAAAACGAGCTGCCTTAACATAACTCCTAATAGTCCATTTGTTTCACTCGATAGGATAAGATAGGATAAGATAACATATGAAAAAAATAACATATGAAAAAGAGAGCTCGATCGAATTTTTTATCCCATTTATACTGGATATAACATTAATTTTATACTCTTTTAATCTTATTTTCATCTAATCCAAGCACCAAACAAATAAGGAATTAAAATTCATCTCTTATCCATCCTATCTCCTTTATCCCATGAAACAAACATGCCCTAATGTACCCCTCATGGTATTATCAGTTCTAAAATGCCCATTTTGTCAACCATATTTTTTTTCTAACTTCAGGAAGAGATCATTGATACCACAAACCACTTGCATGGTAATCATTACTGTGTTTGCACTGAACTAAAGGTATCATCTCTAAATTTTGTGCTATTTTTCATTTACTGTCTATGAATAAGAATTACAGCTGCTGCTCAGTTACGAAATCAGCATAGCCCATCTGTATGCCAGGCTTTTCTGGACATATAAAGATAAAGATGTTAATGCTCAAAAACCTGATCTTAGAATATGAAAAAGTTTTTGTTATTTTTTGCTACTTTTGTCAATGCCTGTCATTTAATAACTTCACAATTAGGGGTGTGCAAATGGACCAGTCAAACCAAGTTTCAAAACCAAACCAATGTATTTGTTTTGATTGTTTTTTCTACAATTTTCACTTTGTAGTTTGTATATTTTGGAATGTAAAAATAAAAAGTGGGCGACTTTCTGTCCAATAAGTCTGGGATCTGAACTTCAAACTGAACAAACTGAATACAATATAACAATATACCATTAGTATAAAGTACAAAAACATCATACCTCATTGTATAAAAAATTGACAAGTATTATTGGAAGCAAAAACCCACAATAATTTTTTTTCCATATAAATATGATCTGTTTGTATTCATGGTCTTGAAATCATACAAAAAGTTGCATGAAACAGAAGTTCTTTGAGTTTAGTATGATTGGGTTGTTCCTTTAGAACAATTCGGTTTGGTTCAAATCTTACAGAGTAAACATGTTATAAAAGCTAAACTACGTGCACTCCTAAACACTTGTTATAAAAACATGTGTTTCCCCAACTTGAAAAAAAAATAGAAGCTTCATTGCAAAAGAAGTAGAATGATGAAAGGAATTCCTACATGAATATAACCAACTCAACCACTAGCCAGAAGTTGCATGCTAAACATACATTATAACAAAAATAGAAACAATCCATTGTTACAAAAGAAAGATAAAAACTAGATGCACACAGCAACACCCACGAGTGCCATATAGGAAAGAACAAATACAATTTACAAACAAAGTAAGGAAGGAACTTGCCTGCTGAGTAATTCTGCCTAGTATGTTATCTGGCTGAGAGTATACCCCTTTCATCTCATTGAAAACGACACCTGAAATAACAGGTAATTAAATAACCTTGGACATTATAGCTTTGGGATGCTTGATAGATATACTTCTGTCAATTCCTTCAACAATCAAAGAAACATGGAATTATAATTAACGACCTTTATACGATATGTCTTCCTCTGGATTGTTAAGCTCATAATGCCAGCCTTCTTGTTGGAATGTTTGCACGTCCTCAATGCATTTAGGAAAGAATACAGCATCCAGGTACACATCAACCAAATTGTAGAAATCCTGACAAATGCTCAACACACAAAAAGCATAACCTGATCAGTTAAAAAGTAGTGTACTGAAGTAACACTATGAGTTTGTACATTTACCTTTGTATTTGTGGAAGCAACTGGATAACAAGTCCTGTCCGGATATGTGAATGCATTCAGAAATGTGTTTAGACTACCTTTTAGCAACTCAACAAAGGGCTCTTTTAATGGGTATTTTCTGGACCCACACAGCACACTATGTTCAAGTATGTGAGGTATGCCAGTTGAATCTTTACTGCAAATGACGAAAGCTAAAACTGTTACTTCATCAAATCATCTCACAATGCGATTTCATTCAATTATTTCAAAATAGTTAAAACTAAGCACTGTATGATGGGAGATATATTGCAAATGATTGTGGTTCATAAGTGACTCAATATAACGGCAGAAAAAATAATGTTTTAAAAAAAATGAGAACTGAGAGAGAAAAAGGAAAAGGATCATCAAGAAAGTCAAGTAATATTGACAAATAATAAATCTGGAATTGAAGAAAACTAACATTTTTTCAAACATAAATTTGTTTTTATTTAAAAAGTATTGTAATGATACAATCATACAAGATTTTAAAAACAAGAGGGAAAGAAAATAAAACAACCACAAAAATTAAACAAACAGGGGTTGAGAAAGTTAACTTACTTTTGAGGAAAAAAAATAGTATAACTATAACATCATCTCAGCCAAAATGGAAAAAAATAAGGTAGGTACAGTACCGGTACCGAAACCAAATTTTTAAACCTTGACAGTAAGTATATTCCATGAAAGAGAAGCATTTCCAAATCATAACACATCTTCAAGATGCTTAATAAAATATCATAAAATCATGATAAGCATAATGGGTGTATGGGTAAACAATGTACTTACGGGGGAGTGCGAAAAACAATGCCAAAAACTTTATTCTCATCGTCATTTGATACAGACATAATTTCTGCGCCTGTCTTCTTGTGCCTATACAATACAGCAGTAGATTTGCATTCATTTATTGTTTGCTCAGATATTATTTCAAATCCAAGTTTCTCAGCAATATCATGTCTGCTATCAGTTTCTGCAAGTAGTAAAATAATATTTATAAGATCATCAAATCAATTAAAAAAGGACTTTTATTTGGCAATAAAAATTATGATTTTTCCTGGTATAGTAAAGCATAACCAAAAGCATCAACATCAAAAAGGTCATTTGCCATATCACACATAGGATAAGTCATAGAATGACAGTCCCAAAGAAAAAATAATGATATTGCAAACAAATATCTAATCAAAGACCTAAAACAAAGTACGGATGCATTAGTAACCGGCATAAATGGCAAAATAGCGATGATGAAGGAAGCAATGTAAATAGTAACCACCAAAAGACTCAGCTAAAAAACAACCTAGCAGGTCTAGCGGCAGAGGAGTTCCCGGCTCCATAAATAACAGCAATATTCAATTTTGGGCCAAGAAAAGAACACAAAGAGTTTCCCAGCAGGTAAAATCGCATTCAAATTTCAATCTTTAGGTGAAAAAATAAAAATGAAAAGGGAGACTGCGCGCTTCCCATCCGTACCTCTTGAGACGGACGAGGGGGAGGTGGAGACAGCACGAATGGTGGTTAAAGAGAGGCCCCGCCTGAGGCGAAGCGGCGGGGCAGGGCCCGGCCGCCACCTATAAGCGCCCCCGCACGACAAGGCGCGGAGGTGCTGCGGCGGCGGCGGCTGTGGGCGGGACCTGCGGAGATTGGATGAGAAGAGGCGGGCGGCGGGGCGAGGCCAGAATAGGAGCCGCCTGTAGGCCGTGGTGGAGCAGGACAAGGAGCGGAGAAGCGCGACCCTTTCCATGTCGCCTAACTGAGTTGCTTGGAGAGGAAGAGAGGTGGAATAGTGGCGAGGTGAGGGAAGAGTGAGGAGATAAATAAATGGAGGAATTTTGTGGCCTTAGCGCATGTTTTATACTTGCAAGTAAGAAAAATAGACCGGCGTTGATATTTTTGGGATAGAGAAGAAGGCTGGCCGAGAAAGAAACCCATGATGTGGTCTATTTTGGGCTTCATAGGTTCCATGTGGGCTCGAATTCTCCAACCAAATTGGAATTTTAAGCATTAGGGTTTAAGCCAATTTTTCCAGATGCTTCTAGTGATTTGCCAATTTAATTTAAACTAGTCGATAATATAGTCTAGTATTATTTTTAAACTATAATATTATTTTTAGAAATATAAAGAACAAAATTCTCGATAATAAGTTGAATTGAATAATATAGTACTATTTTAGTCATTTTATAAAAAATAATACTGAGACATAAATAATTAAAAATAATAATTGAAATAACATAAAAATTAGTTTAATGAAAATTATAGATGAAAAAAGGTATAAATGAATATAAATTATATAAAAGGTTATAAATAATGAAAATGACCTAATTAAAAATTAAAAATTATATAATATAATACCAAATAATTATTACAAAAAATTGATTTACTTATATTTAAGTAAATACTACTACGCTCAAAAAATAAATAATAATTTTTAATTATAATGAAGAAAGTAATATTTTAATATTTTCTTTAAAAAAATTAATAACTTACAAAACTATGTAAGTTGTACAGTAGCATATAAGATAAGAGACACTTTAAAGTAAAAATAAAAATAAAAACAAAAACAAAAACAAACAAACCTTCAGTTTTAAGAGAAATGATTTTTTGAATGATTTTATAAAAATTAATTTATCATCAAATCAAATGTTTTGAAATTATATAAGTAAAAATTAAAAAATAAAATAATAAGACACATATTGTGAAGAAAAAAAAGTAAAAGACTAAATAAATATATGATAAACAATATTAGTAATCCTGTCAAAATAATTGGAACGTTAGCGGGTCTTAATTCCTTAATTAAAATTTTTCCATGAAGACTTTTACCCTTCAAGAGACTCATGTTTCTAATAACAGGGCTATTAGGTGGATAAATTCCCTATGTGGCTCTTGGAAGGGAATTTTTTCTTCTTCTAATGATACCTCCGGTGGTATCATTTTTGTTTGGGATTCTTCTATTGTTTGTGCTAAGGATATTTTCATTCATGCCGATACTATTGTTTCTGTTAATAAGTCCGGGACTTTTATTCTTTCTACCATCTATGTCGATACTAACCCTTCATTAAAAGCTTCTCTTTGGAATAAACTTTATGGTATGAAATTTTCTTCCTTTCCATGGCTTGTCATAGGAGATTTTAATTGTATCATTAATGAAGAAGATAAGAACGGGAGTCTTCCATTTTGGATAACTCAACCAATTAGGGACCTTATGAATTTTATTACTCATTCAAACCTTATTGATTTATGGTACGTTGGACCCAAATTCACTTGGTATAATAATAGAAAGGGTACTCTAGAATTCTTATTCACCTTGATAAGGTTTTTGCTAATCTTGTTTGGCTTCTCTTATGTGGAAATTCTAGAGTTAAGCATCTTATTAGAGTTGCCTCTAATCATAACTCTATCCTTACTTTGATTAACCCTTATAATAATTTTGAAAATAAGTTCTTCAAATTTCAAATTATTTTGGTAGAATATTGGGAGACTCTTAAGGTGGTTAAGGGTGCTAGGGACAAGAATTATTATATTTCCGATCTCCAATCTAAATTTTCTCTCCAACTAGATTCTACTGTGAGAGCCTTATCCAATTGGAATAAATCAAACTTAGGGAATTTAGAATCAACTCTTAAAAAAACTATAAGTTCTGGAACTTAAGGAAAGCGCTCATGGCCTCTTTGATGCTGAACAACTTACCATATCCCTCCTTTCAAATAAAGCTATGGTCTTGCAAATGCAAATTAGCTTGAAATGGTAGGCAAATGCAAAGTTGAAATGATATTTAGAGGGTGAAAATAATACTTCTTTCTTTCGTAGGATGGTAACTTCTCGTAGAAGGATTAACCATGTTGGCTTTAGTGATGTGAGTGATTCTATCTTAATCGATACTTATTATATTCCAAATGAGTTTGTCAAAAATTATTAGAAACTTTGGTCAAATGTTGATTTCAATTCCTTCACTATCCATCTTTGGCCTCATGTTCCTAAAATCCCTTTAGATTTTGCTCATTCCTTGATCCAACCTTTTACCCATGAGGAATTTTGGCATACCATTACCTTCATGGCTAATGAAAAAAACTCTGGGGTTGATGAATTTATTATAGAATTTTATATTAAATATTGAAATATTATCAAGGATGATCTTTTTGCTAACTTCCAAAATTTGTATTCTACTAGTTTTCTCCCTTAGAATGGAATAAGACTATTTTAACTTTTATTCTTAAGGTAATCACCTTAAGCAAGTCAAAGATTTTAGTTATATTGCTCTATGTAATCTTTCTTAATTGATTGCTAATAGATTAAAATTTGGAGTTCCTTCTTTTATCTCTAAAAAATAATTTGCTTTTGTTAATGGAAGAAGTATCCAAGAAAACATTCTAATAACTCAAGAGATGGCTCATTCCATATATGCTTCTAAAAGCAAAACTCCTTTCATTCTTGTGAAGTTAGATATTGAGAAGGATTATGATTCCCTCTTATGGAATGTTATCTTTACTATTTTAGAGACATGCTCTTTTTATCAATTGGATTAGATCTTGTGTTAGTTCTGCTACCTTCTCTTGTATGATCAATGGTGCTTTGTATGGCATTTTCAAATCTTATAAGGGTATTAGACAAAGGAATCCACTTTCTCCTTTTCTCTATATTCTTGTGGCCCAAATCTTAACTATGCTCGTTAATAAGGTTGGGAAGGAAAATTTCTTAACACCCTTTAAAATTAGAAATTCTCTTCAAATCAGCCACTTGATGTTTGTTGATGACATCATTTATCTTTTAAAGCAAATCATAAGGGTATGGATAGTCTTAAGAAGATTTTTCAGCATTATTATAGATTAACTAGGCAGAAAATTAATTTTCAAAAATCTTCTATATTCTTTTCTAAAAATACTCCTCAATATATCAGAACCAATATTTGTAGTACTCTCAACATTCCTGAAGGTTCCTTTCCATTTAAATACCGAGGAGCTCTAATTTCTATGACCATCTTTATGATCAGCTTAATTCCGAATTGAGAAATTAGTTGTCACGCCCCAAATCCTAGGATCACGTGATCGGCCAAACTACGCACACATACTCTGAAGCCTACCAACATAATACATACCAATGCGAAAATGAAATGACAACCACGCATATACTAAATGAAAATGAGTCATGCATAAATTAGATGAAGAGTCGAGACACCAAATATGAGTACAAAGTCCAGGTTTTACAACCAGTACATGATAAAATGAATAAATGAGACTCCCTACGACTCGACATGTCACAAGATCTGCTACATGAACTTACAACCCCAAGTCGCACCACATAAATACGTTTGTACCTCTACTGATCGAGATCTATAAGAAAAACATAAAGGAGAGTGATGAGTTCAAAATGAACTCAGTGAGTGGTCTGAGCCCTCTCTAAGCCAACGCATGCAAATAATAATCATAATGTAAACAACATTATTATAATCTAACTGGATAATAAATCATCATGATAATTCAAATGAAAAATCAACCATCTATCTCACGCGTGTTTGCACACATATCCACACTAGCCCATATCGGCCCAAGTATAATAAAAGAAAATGCAATAAGCAATGACACGAGGCAGTCACTAGGACATCGCCTAGCAAGCTTCCCGCTTCGGGGCCTCTGAGTAGGGATGTCAACGGGGCTGGACGAGTACGGATGGTGCCTACCTGCTACTCGCCCCGCGAAATATATATAATACTCATACTCATTTAATTCCCCATAGGTATCATAAATGGGTACCCATTTAATTTCTCGCGGGGGGACGAATCCCCACGGATATTGACATGTATCCATGACACTTTGAAAAATATAAATTATAATATTTTATTAAAATTCAAATTCACAATGATGAAATAAATATCAACAACAACATAAGTTATAGGATAAAAAAAATAGATAAACACATTATCAACAACATAAGGTCTTCAAGCATTTATCAACAACAACATAAGGTCTTTTTATAATTATACTTATCTTCGCGGGTAATGGGTACCCGCAGATACGGGTATTATAATATTCGTACCCACCCCATATAATAAATAGGTAAAAAAATTTACCCACGACATCCTCACAGATAAGATATTAACCCCCATATATACCCGTCATAAACGGGTAAATACCTGCGGGTACCCGTTTAAAGGGGTATCATTGTCATCCCTACCTGTGAGCTAGGATGGCCAACTAGCCCCGGCAACCCCCTCTGGTTGGGAATGTACATCCAACCAATGCCACCCCAGGTCGATCGTCAGCGTAGCTCTCTGACGAGCTTCTCGACCCATAATCACTTGCTGAGTCGAGCATTAGCTCCACCTGCTAACGCGCTTCTTAGCACGACTATACACCTAGCACAAGCACAACCATATCCATAATAAATGTAAATCAATCTATATGTACACCAAATGTTTCAAGGACGGTTCAAGTGTTTTGCCGACAACCTCAGGTACACACAAGGGCGCTCCGACCGTCTCACTCGGGCCCTAACTCACGACCACAATACCCACCATCCCAACTCAAGCGAAGTCCCTCCTAGGGGTGTTTATCTAGCAATCGTAGCCAACCATAAAGTGAATGATAATTTCAGCAATATAAAAGTAAACCAAGGAAATTTCAACATGCATCTTAGTTCCAAAAAAAATTAGCATATACACATGAATATTGCAGCGAGAATTTTCTATCACTAGCATGGTCTAATTGACTCATGCATGTTACAACAATTTTAGTACATATGTATCAACTATGAATCAATCTTTTCAACCATAATATAGAAACCTCAAAAAAGCGATAAATTAGAGGTGGCAATGGGTCTGTCGAACGCCCATGGGCGGCATAGGCCCGGCCCGATTTTGGGTCGGGCTGGGCACAACCCGACTGTGCCCAAGGGGCGAGCTAAGCTCACCCCTTGGGCACGTGGGCCGAGCACGACACGTGTGCCGTGTGGGCCCGGTCAAAGTCGGGTATGACGCACGTCAAACCTAGCCAAATGTTTGACGTGCATCAGACCTGGCCAAACCCAGGGCGGCGGGCGCTAGACCTGGGTATGACGTGCGCCAAACCTAGGTCTGGTGCGCGGCAACCTCGGCCAGACCTGATTATTTTTTTTTAAAATTATTATTTTATTATTTTAAATCTTCTATAAATATCCTCTCATCCTCTTCATTTTCTCTATCTTCATTCTTATCTCCCAACTCTTTCTCCCAATAATCAAAGTTCATTTACAGTCATTCTCAACAACTCTTTAAGTTCATCAAGGATTCAAGACTGCTGTCAATTTTTCTTAATCTCTTAAATGTTTTTCATTGATTAATATAATATTTATACCTTTTTATATTTACTTTTTACCAATGATGGATAGAGATGTTTCAGGTTACTCTCCACAAGCGCGACCAAATACATTAGGAGAAATGTCTTCTAGTACTTCTACCACTCAACAAAATCAAGACATAGCGACAAGTCCATTTATTAATTTATGTCCATCATGTAGAAAAAGAAGTGCGGTATGAGAATATTTTGAGAAAATTGTTGAAGTTGATGGCACCATAACAAAAGTCCGATGCAAAAAATGGAAAAAAATTCTTTCAACTTCAACAACAGGAGAAACTGGTCATCTTTTACGTCATGACACTAAGGTTACACAAGCTCAATAAATTCTTAATTTATCTTCTTCTAGTTTAACAATTTTTTCGTATGATCATGATTTTCAACGTCGAGAACTCGTAAAATTAATTATTCAAAGTGAATCTCCTTTTAGTTTTGTTGATCAACCAAGATTTTTTACTTGGATTCAAAATACTTTACAACCAAAATATAAAAATATTACTCGAAATACAATGAAAAGTGATGCTTTGTAATTATTTTTTATATATAGAAAAAATATAATAAGTAGTTTTTAAAATAATAAATCATTTTTTTTTAACATATGATGTTTAGTCTAGGCAAGGTACTAGTAATTCTTACATTTGTGTTACTGCATATTGGATCGATGAAAATTTTATTTTGCAAAAAAAAATAATTAATTAGCTTTACAATTTTTGAATATCCACACACTTCTGTTGTCATTTTTTCTACTATTACATTTGCAGCATCTTTCTATAATATAAATGATAAAAAATAGTTTTGATAATGCTAGTAATAATGATACTGTTATTCCTCCCATTATATAATTATTTAAGCCAGTATTAGAATATGAATTATTTCATGTTCGTTGTGTTTGTCATGTCCTTAATTTATGTGTACAAGATGATTTAAAATTAGTAAATATACATGTAGAAAAAATAAGAGATGTTATTAGATATATGTGTTCTTCAAAAGCAAGAACACAAGAATTTAAAAAAAATTATCAATCTTTTAATAAACCATTTAAAAAATTTAATGGTGATGTTATTACTAGATGAAATTCAACATATCATATGCTTAGATCTACTACAAAATACCAAGAGATCCTTATAATAATTTACAATGAAAATATGTCTGGTAATCCAATTAATGATAATGATTGGTTAGTTGCTGGACATATTACTCAAATTTTAGAACTTTTTAATAAAGCTACCGAATAACTTTTCGATGTTTATTATCCTACATGTAATTTAACTATTTCACATATAGTCCGTATTAGTAAAATATTTTCTTCACATACACATCATCCTTTCTTTGCACAAATTATTTCTTTAATGAAAACTAAATTTAAAATGTATTGATAAGATATACCTAGTTTATTTTGTTTAGCAATATGTTTAGAACCTAGAATGAAAATTGATGATTTAAATATGTTGTTGAAATGATTATTATAACAATATAGAATTAAATAATGTTGAAGAAAAAAAATCTAGAATTTCAAATTTATTAAATTCGATGTTTGTATTTTACGCATCAAAATTTGGTGATACAATTATAAATAAGTCAACATTTTTCTCTTCTAGATTAAGAGATGATAGTGAAAATAATATTAATTCTCAACTTGATCGTAGGATAAAAAAACTAAATCTACTAATTTCAATGAATTGACTTTTTTTCTAGATCATACTCATTATGAAGAAATAGATGATAATAAGATTTTAGCATGGTGGAAAAAAATAAGAAAATATGTATCCTATTATTTTCATCATGGCACGCAATATACTAATTGTTCCTGTGTTTATAGTAGCTTCCGAGTCTTGTTTTAGTACAAAAAATAGAATTCTCGACGAAAGAAGAAGTCGAATGAGTGCAAAAACAGTTGAAATATGCATTTACTTAAAAGACTAATTGGATGCTGAAGATAGATTACAAGATAAAGGATGACACGATACTTCATCATCGGGAGAGGAGGGAGCTCAAACAAGCGAAACATTGGTACTGCTGGTCCAAGTACAAGTTAAATCATTGGGGACTACAGGTGATTAAAAATACAAAAAGAACTACGTAGACCTGATCCTTCTATAGTTTAATAATTGAGGAGTACAAATTTAACTATAGAAGGTATGTAGACACCCTTTTAAGGTGCGGTCTATTATAATATTAAAAAAAATTGTTTTATCATTTTATGAATATTTTTGTATTCAAGATAAATAAAAATTTCATTTATAAAAATTTAACTATAAATTGTCGGGTTGTGCCACCTCTACGATAAATTGCATATTGTATCTACTCAACACATGCACAAACTCTAGAATAATTTAGCATAATTAAACCTGAAATTTAACATCTACAAATATGGAATTTAGTATATGTAAATCTAGAGTTTAACATACTCCAACCAAAAATTCCCACAAAACGAGATAACCTCGAATTATAGGGTTCGACCCTATCCATAGGGTTGGCCCAAGCTCTTACCCTACACCCTCCATTTGATTCATCGAAATCTAGGGGAACAAGATTTTCAAGAACTCAAGAAAATTCGAAAGGATTCTGAATCTCCGCAATGATCGATTGCCAGCGATGACAAGAATCCGACCACCAAGAACTTGAGCCTCCTTCCTCCACTCACCTAGGGGTGTGCGGCTCCTCTCTTGGAGTCATACTATCCTAGGTAAGTTATTTATATTTTATTTTATTTTTCCAAATTACAAGCTTGCCCTCCTACTTAAGTGAATCCATTTACCTTCTTAAACTCATCCTAATCGAGTTTCGATCGAACCTCTGGACTCAACTCGAACTCCCCTCGAACCCAAACTTCTAATCAACTTAATTAACTAAAATAATTTTCATTGCGCATAAGGGTCATACCTCTAATCGCGCCTTTCGGCGATTCACTCGGCCCGCTCCGATGTACATCCTGGCTTTCTCGCTGAAACCAAATAAAACTAATTAAATTTTTTTTCGGGTATTACATTGGCAAGCTATATAAATACAGGCGGGTAATCTAACACTAGTAAATTTTGTCTTACATTTGTTCCCTTACAAACCATGTCTACTTCTTGGCTAAATAAAAAAGCTATAAAGAAGATAAATTCTATCATCATCAATTTCTTTTGGCAACAAAATAAAGACCGTGGGTATCTATCTCCTCTCTTGGACGACAATTACCTCTCCTAAAACCTTAGATGACCTTGAAGCTTATCTAAATAATGTGAAGGTTAAGTATATATCCTGAGCCAACCTGGAGCTAACCTTGTTATATGAGAATGTTCCTAATTCATTTTCTTGGTTTTTGGAAGCTTTTTCTTAAAACTATTTATAAATTACATCATGGTTTTTTAAAATTATGAACTCGGTGAAAAATCTTCCATCATGAATGATCATTGGATCTCGGATTTGCCACTTTCTCTAAAACTCATGTTCGTTAACATGGAGTGGATGAATTCTATGAATAATGTTACTCAGCTTATTGAGAACCACAGTTGGAATGATGATATTGGTTTCGTGTTCTTTTCGGATTCTCCATGGGAAGCCATTAGAAACTTGGATTTGGCCTTAACTCTCGCGGATGACAATTGGGTGTGGATAAACAACACCAAGGGAAATGTTACCTCTGATGTAACTTATTCATTTCTTATCAATATCTTTCGAAATCATTCCTCTAGTTTTGTTGTTTGGAATAGTTTATAGCATTTGCTTGTTCCCCCCAAAATCAAGCTTTTTCTTTGGAAAGTTGTTCATGGGAGAATTCTTACTAACCACATAATTTCCTTTGGCTTATCCAATTCTACTCTATGTGCTCTTTGTTCGGCCCATGATGAGACTCTTGAACATCTTTTCTATAACTACAGCTATATATTGGTTGTTTTTGCCTTGTTTCTAAATATTTTGCATATTACCTTACCAAACACAACTAGCTAGATGCTTGGTAGCAGTGTTCTGTGGTTGACTGGCCCATCTTTGGACTGTCAAACCCGAATGCTTGTTCTCGTATCTTGGTGATTCATTTGGTATTCTCGAAATGAAAAACTACATCACGTGAGGCAACTTTCTCTAAAGAGTCGTGTTAATAAAATTATTCCATTCCTCTTCTATACGAAGGATTCCCATAAGTCTTAGGACAATCCTAAGTGCACTAAACCAGGTTTATATAAATGGCTTTCCCTAATGATGGATTATTTGAAAATTAACTATGATGCCGATGTGGATTCTGATTGTTGTAGAATTAGCATCATTGTTAGGAACAATAATGGTGATTGTATTCATGTTGAATGTCAGAGCTTTTCTATCAAACCTATTATTTATGTTGAGGCTCTTGCGGTTAAGAAAGCTATTAATCTTATGTTGCAGGAGAAATTTGATAGAGTGGTCATTGAATCTTACTCCAAAGTTTTATTAATGGAGGGTCTTTCCAAGAATGAAGTGTCGGTTTGGAGAATTTGTGCAATAGCCGAAGATCATATTAATTCTTCTTTTTAAGTTGGCTTGTAATTCAGTTAGTTTTAAATATATTCCTAAGCAATATTGTAACACACAATGCAAATTTCACTCGTGTAAATAACTCAATCCTGATTTGACATTCTATTAGGCCACCCGAGTTGGATATCTTATCCTTGTAAGGGATCTTAATGGTCTTGATTTCTTTTGATTTATGAAGTAATTTTCTTTTTGTGTAAAAAAAATTCTGCCAAAAAAGAAAAAAAAAAGACATTAATTATATGCACACATTTAAATAATAAAAATAATATAATTAAAATATAATATTCAAACAAAAAATTTGAAAGCATTTTATAAACAAAAGTTTAATAAATCAATTCATCCCACTACAAGAAAGGATCCATGTAATATTTGGGGTCATTGATATATTAAATATCGATGCCGGTGACCGTCGGTATTTTAATTCTGATGCCAGTAAAAGTGACGGAAACACGTTGGAATAATAGAGAGTCGTTTTTAACATACTAGCCTCATATGTGACGCCCGTATGTACGTAAATTTGTTATTTAAAAAATATATATGCTGGTGCACCATGTCCGAAATTCCGGAGAAAACTTAATTTGGTGCCGCCGCAGCAGCTGCACCAAAGGGGCCGGGTGCAAGTCCAATCACGGGGCGCCAACACTGGCCCCTAGATCATGGCATGGCATCCGGTGTTAAGGGGTCGGTCCCAGCCGATCACAGCGCCTAGTGATTGGGTTGCACGGGAAGAAGCGCCCTGAAATTCTTTGCAAATTATGAGAAAATTGTAACCGCACTTGATAGAAGGTTCACACACGTTCCAACAAGACACTCCTATTCTAATGCAACGACGTCGATATGCAAATTATGAGAAAATTGTAACCGCACTTGATAGAAGGTTCACACACGTTCCAACAAGACACTCCTATTCTAGTCGATATGAATGCAACGACTTAAAAAAAAAAAAATTGCATATCGACGTCTGTTATGTAAATAAAATATATTTAAAAAAATTGAAGCCGTCGCTTCCGCACCGTTGCGGAACCCAGGCGGCGGGCGGGATCCTTGGCGAGGAGGCACTCGATGAGGTCAGTGAGCGCGCAGCGGTTCCCCGCGAACTCCGGCGACCGGGAGAGCATGTTGCGGAACGTCTCCTTGCGGTTTCGCCCCTTGAATGGCGTCCGGTCGTAGGACATCTCATAGGCGAGCACTCTGAGGGCCCACCAGTCGACGGCCAAGCCGTGCCCCTCCCCGCGCACCACCTCCGGCGACACGTACTCCTCTATCCCCATGAACGAGAACGACCGATCCCCTCCCGCGGGGGGCAGGAGAAGCTGGGGTGGCGGCGGCTCACGGGGGAGACCCTGGCGGATCGAGCCTTCTTGAGGTGGTAATGGTAGTGGTGGTCGGCCTCGACGGGCAAAGTTGCCCCACCGAAGTCGAAGATGCAGGTGAGGTGGCAGCAGTGGCGGCGACGGGAGCGACTGTCGTGCGGGTGTGGAGGAACGGGACTGGCGGAGGACGAGGTGGAGGAGGGCGAGGTTGTGGAGGGGGGAAGGTGGCGGGAGAGGTCGAAGTCGGTGAGGGTGACATGGCCGGACGACTGGAGGAGGATATTCTCCGGCTTGAGGTCGCGGTAGGCGACACGGAGAGAATGGAGGTGACCGAGGGCATCGACGAGTTCAAAGAGGTAGAAGCGGATGGCGGCAGGCGAGAATGCAGCGTCGGGGGAGAGGGACTGGCGGAGGGCGTGGAGGTCGACGCCGGGGCAGAAGGGGACAGCCCATGCGAGCAGCTCCCGTGCGCGTCTCCACCGACCCCAAAAGCGACGGCAGGAAGGGGTGACCAGGGCCGTCGCTGGCCGCGGAGGTGTGGCAGAAGAAGAAGAAGAAGTGAAAAATGAAGTGAAGAAAGAAATATAATTAAATATAAAAATATAATAATTTATTCTAAAAAAAAGAGCAGGAGGAGGCAGGAATCCCTGCGCGCTCGCCCGCTTACCCACGTCGGACGTTGAAATTTTTCGACGTCCGAGAAGACGTCGAAATTTTTCGACGTGTGTTGTCAGACGTCAAAAATTTTTGACATCGGTAGGCGTCGAAATATTTCGGCCAAAGATTTGAGCACTTTAGACGTCGAACAAATTTTGACGCCTGTTCTCATGTGTCAAAAAAAATTTGACGTCTTTAAGAGGCGTCAAAATTTATCGTATTAAAATATTTTAATTACTTTATATTTTGACGCTTATAGAAAGGGTCAAAAATTTAAAGTCAATATATAAGGATTTGTTGCAGTGTAAGTGACCGTCCATTTATTTCTCTAGAAGTTACAACAGAGTTAGAAAGGCAAATATGGATCATGCAAGTGCTTGAGAATTAATTCTATGACAAAGAGAAGAGAAGAGCATAGATTTAATTTGTCGTCTTCACTGTGCTTTCAGCACTTTTTGCCAAACAGCAAAGCCTTCACCGGAGGCAACAACCTCGAAGTTGGACGGAATGAGAGGTCCAACATCATATCTTGGTCCAATCTTTGTGATCACTTTTTCGTCGATCATTGCCACGTAGAGGTCCGCATCAAAAGCCAAGATGTTCAATCTGCTACCTGGGTTAATCCCATTTTCCTCTCTTATTGCAGCCAACATACTAATATTGCTCTTCAATCCCCAGTCAAAGAAATGATCATAGAACTGAACATAAAGACATATATAAGCGTACGATTAATTTGAATATTTCAAATGAAGTTACGTAGGTGCAAGATGAATATAAAGTAATTAACATTATGCTTACGATGGAAGGAATCCCTGGATGCGTGAGAATGTAGGCGTAGCCTTGCATGACCTTATCAGAAGGAAAAGGCCAAAACTTCTGCGTCGAACCAGTGTCGTGGTTATCGACAAAGGTGACCGCCTTCTCCGGCAACCACCCGATCATGCCCGAAGCCTTCCCTTGCGGATCACGCATCCTCCATAGCTCACCTTGAACTGCAGCTTGTAGAATTCCCTTGGTGGTAAAATCGAAAGCCGTGGCAGGACCACCAACTTTTTGCACCCAGTCGATGGTCTCTTGCCGGTGGGCATCTTGATTATAATCCGGCTTTCCATCCTTGTACGACAACGAATCCCATATCTCAGCCACCACAAAGTCGGGTTTTCCATTGTCGACGTAAATCTTGGCGACCTCGGCCGAGTATCCCCGGGCAAAGTCAAGCCTCCATCCGTCGAAGCCGATCTCGGTCTTGAGCCAGTTCAGCCAATCCGTGAGCTCTTGCTGAACCTGAGCGTTGAGGTGGTCGATGTCGGGAGCTGCTCCGAAGCCGTCGCCGGTGTCGGAGTTGGCGGTGCCGTCGGCGTACTGGGTGTCATCCTTGCAAATCATGTGCGGGCCCCAGTCGAGGCGGCCGTCGTCGGTGCCGCCTTCGAAGATACAATAGATGCCTCTTGAGTCCTTCTTGTCTGCGCATCTGTGGTTTATGACGATGTCGGCGACGCATTTGATCCCTCTGTCATGGAATGCGTTGATCAGTGACTTCAACTCCTCCTGGCTCCCGTATTTTGAAGCATTCAGGTCATACAACCTACCGGGCATATAACCTGTGAATTGAAGAAGATGATGATCGATCATCATCTATTTTGATTGATTAAATCATATACATATTCTAAAAAATAATTAACTAGCTTAACAAAATGTCAAAGTGCAACCTTGTTCGCTGACAGAGTGCGAGGGAGGGGGAAGCCAGACGTGGGTAACTCCGGCATTGGCGATGTCAGCCACTTTGTCCTTCAAGGAGTTGTACCAGCCACCCTGCTGCCGCCATGACTCCCAGTTGAAGCCCTGCAACATGATCAACTCATCTTTAATTAACTCGCTCTGCAGCAGCACAAAGATCGATCTAAAAGCTAACTCAAAAGAGCGATCATGGTCTATGTTTGTAATTGTAGACCTGGAAGAGGATTTGAGAGACAGTCAAACTGGGAAGACGACCAATTACAACCAGGAGCAACGCCAACACCACAAGGCACAGGTTCTTCATGAGAGAAGAGAATGGGAAAAGCTAGAGAAGAGAAAGAAGGATATCGATGAGAGAAGAGAGGAGTGCAAAAGCAAGTATTTATAGAGGGCGGACGAGGGATTGCAGTGAACGACTGGATACTTGGTCAACGACTGATCTCTATACGCTGTGATTGGTGCATGGTTTCTAGTGACCCCGCTTGGTTATCCAATAGAAATGCAGGTAGAAAATGAAAAGGTATGGAAGTATTTCTTTTAGGAAATAACGTATAGGCTGGGAAGGTTGACGAAGATTAGATTACCACGATGTCGGATGAATCAGCCGAACGTAAATCTGTGACTTGCATCGGCTCTAAAGCCTTAAATTTGACATGTTTATAAAGCTTGACAAATACATCGGACGCTTACGATTAAATCTTTCTTGAGTTGGAGAAGCGAATAAAATTGTTGTCTGTTTTGAAAAGTGGACGAATATATCAGCGGCCTTTCAAGACCGGGGAAATATACCAGTCGGTTTCAGAGATCTTTCCAGATTTAGGGTTTAGTATTTAACTGGTCGAGAAACTGCCGTTGCTTAAAAATATATAAAATAAATTTTATTATTAATAATTAAATATAAAATATATATTATTTTTTATAATAAAAAAGTAATGTCATTATTATTAATGGATAGAATTACTATATATCTTTACAATATAACACGTACTCATAATAAATACAACTTAAATTTATAAAAGTAAATAATCATACTACAAATAAAAATTTATAATTATATCGATCTAACCCTTTACTACTGTGATGACATTTTTTATAGACATTAATAATAAATACAAAAGTTCGATCATAATAATTCAATAAATTAAAAAATAAATAAATTCATAATTTATACACCTGCATAATGATATAATTCTTAATTGAATATTATTTTATTATTTTTTGTAAACTTATAAGTATGACACATTTATATAAAATCAAACAATAATATATTGAACGTTGCCTAGAGATCTAGGATTCGAACCCCAGTATGATAATCTATTGTGATTTTCTATTTTTATTATAAAAATAAATAAATAATAATATGGTAAATAAAGAGGACTATTAATTCTATACTAATTAATCATAGACAATAAATAAGATTCGAAGAAATTATAATATGAAAAATACGAAAAAATACATGTGAAATTGACAAACATTTTCAAATTAGATCTATTTTTTAATTGGATACAATCAATTCTGGATATAAACTTTAGGAGCTAAAAACATAACAAAATTTTATGTGATGATAAAATGAAAAATAAAAAATAAAAAACTTTTTAAATTGACATAGAATTCTAAATTGATTCCGATTCCGATTCCAATTTAAATAATAATTATTATGAAAATATTTTATTACCTATTAAAGTATTATTTATTAGGTATTGCAATATTCATCCTAATGATATAAATTGTTAACTTATTAAATTAGTAATATAAAACAGTATTAATGATTAATATATCAATAATTAAAATAATCATTATTTTACCAACAAAAAATTTGAAAACATTTTCAAGCAGACTAATTACTTATTTATGATGTCTATAATTACTTTCTGTGATACCCCTTTTAATTTTTTGGAACAATAAAGAAAATATTTTGTATTTTAAATAAATTTGTAGGATTACAAAAACTAATCAATTTATTTGCTTTTTCATTCATTCATAATCAATCATTAAACGGAAAAAAATCAATCATTCAACATCGACACAGTTTCAATAATATATCCATGTATGCTAATAACTATTGGTACTGAAATCAATTCTTAATTATTATCATATTTTATTAATTTATCCACGTGATATTAACTATTGATTGTTTTAATGATACAGAGATAACTAAAATTAGAGTTGGGCCAACAGAATATTTTTATGCTCATTCTGAGTTAGAGCCAGGCATAAACGTGGAAAAACAATTGATGACTGACCCACTTCACATGTGGGTATAAAAATTGGAATTAAGAGTATATTTGATGTGCATCGTGTCTGTATATAATGCATGATAAAAGATGTTTGATGAGAATGTATCTTTGAATCTCGCGGGGATGTGTTCAGAATGAGTCAAGGCCAATTCGAGAGATATCAAGTTCATATATAGTTGATAATTCCTTTGTAATGAATGGGGACGTAGGTGTCCTTATTTGGCTGGATAGAGCCCTCGAGCTAAGTCATGTATGGTTCATGAATTTAGGCGCTTCTGGGCCCGATTCAATCGGGCCTAAAGTGTTAGTCCAGTCCGGATTATCATAACTTCTGAATATTTGCAAAGTCAACTACTTCTCATTAAATTACACACCATGGTCACATGACTTTGGGGAACCAAAGAAACAAAAGTGTTCCAAGTATTAGTTAATTTTGCTTTGTAGATGAAAGATTTGGCATGAAAGGAACAACAAATGCTTTGAAAATGTGTCACGTTCCTACCTTGATCTAGCGGCTGAAACTAGCATCACTTGGAACACCTTACTGTAGGTCCAGAGTGACCATCTTGTTTTTCTCTTCTTGTCTTTCTTCGCTTCCTACTTGTCTCCTTACACTTGTATTTCTCAATTCTCATGATAAATACAATAATCAAAAAAAGAAGAAGCTTGAGACTTGTTAGCATGAGTATCTGACGAAGTATCAATATTCTCCACATGAGATTCTTAGTACCAACGAATTGATTATACACCTAATAATATATAAAAAGCAACCAATAAACCAAACATATTAACAAACCTGAGTAAAGATTGTTATAAGACCTATAAGATCCTTATTACTTGACAACAGTGTCATTTGACAAGTTCTTTTATTATGTCCATATATATTACATAATTTGCATCTAATTAAGTGTTGAGCTTTTACTCCTCAAACTTTTAGGAGGTGGTTCATCTCTTCTTCTAATTTGCAATTTTGATCTCCTTGATAACATCTTAACATATGGAGGTAAAGTATAATGCAATAGTATCTTGTTATAATGCACTAATATCTTAAATGGGACGAATGATAAAAGAATATGCAAATTTGTATTTCTCCTCAGTAAAGCACTCACCATAAAGCTTAGCCAAAGTTGTCCTATCGTAAGCAATACAAGCTAGCTACGACATGAATACAAGGAAGCCCATTAAATTTCTAAGTCATACATTGATAATATCATTCTCTCAAATTCTTCTCGTGGTTCTTCCCGCCATCAGTTACTCAAACTCATACCTCATATTAAATATAATCTTATAATTGGATCAATTATATAAAACGCGATAACATATACCCAAAAGATGAAAACTATGAATTAATCAATAGATTTAACAATTTTTTTCAAAATAAAATCAATAGATTTAACAATGCGTGCACTTAACCATAATTTTAAGAAATTTCTAAGTTACTTTCAATTATGTTGTTGCCTTGATCTTTCTTTCTCTCTTCACATCTGACTTTTTCCCTCCAATTCGAATCCCTTTGCATGTACTTGACCTAAGCCTCATGAATTTTTTCTCTTATCCATTTCTAGCAAATGTTAGTGTCCCTCTCACTCTCGAGAGTGGTGAAGTTCGAGGAGTAGGAGGAGAAAAAAGAGTGGAGAGCAACGAAGTTCACTCAAAATGACAAGGCGGAGAAGTTCATTGGAAATTTAAAGAAACCAATCTACTTACACGTTTAAATTAAAATGATATTACTTTAATTAGTACCATTAGGCATAAGGAGAATGGAAGTACTATATTATGAATTTTAAAGGGTAATTGACTATAGTTTTACTCTTACGAGGCATTTGGTATGAGGTAATCCATTCAGATTGTTGATAATATTATCTTTAAATTACCTGGACCCCACACTTTACCTTATTTTGTGTCTCACTTGTATATGTAATGTGGATTGCCTTAGTAATTTAGATTGCAATCAAAATGGTAATCCAGATTGTTCAATGGAGAGGTGACTATGTGGATTACCTCCGAAGTGATAATTTTGAATTAATTTTTAGGATAAAATTGCACTCCTTAAACTCTACTCCCTCCGTTCCACAATAAGTGACTTTTTAAGTTTTTTTTTAAAAAAATACATATTAACTAACACTTTAGATTTCCAATGTAGTATTAATTTATTTTTACCAATTTTAACCTCTAATAAAAGTTTCTCCCATCAATGGTGTCAATACAAGATAATATTAAAGGTCAACAAATAGAGCCTTCATTGAGAATATTAAGAGTCACACACTATGCGTGATTTAGTTAAAAAAAAAATTTTGCTAAAAATTAGGCTATTAAATAGCTTTCTTAATCTATGTGTCAAAGCCTAAAAAATCACTTATTATGGAACGGAGGGAGTAGCTTTTTTACAAGTTCTTTGCTCCTCCAACGACTTCTCTCATGACATAATATTATAATATTATTATTATATTATAATATTATATTATATTACATTATTTTAATATTATATATAATATAATATAATAATAATATAATGTTATATTATTATAATAATATAATGTTATATTATTATAATAATATAATGTTATATTATTATAATAATATAATGTTATATTATTATAATAATATAATAATATTATACTATAATATTATATATTATATTATATATATTATATTATGTATTCTTTATATTATATTATATTATATTATTATTATAATTATATAACATTATATTATATATAATATGATTAATTATAATATTATAATATATTTGTGAAAAGGGTATTTTCAAAAAGTATATCTCGTAATATATTTATTATACCAAATATGTCTATGTGAATTCTAACAATCTTATCATAACATTACTTGTGCATACCAAATACTATATTCTACATTAACGCTAATTTTTTTAGTGGTAATCTATCTGAAAGATAATCTAGTTTGTTTGGTAATCTGAAAAGTAATGCATCAAACGCCACCTTAGGTAGGGGTGGCAAAACGGGCCGGGCCGGCCCGGCACGATAAGGTGGCGTGCCGGCCCGGCCCGGCCCGCTAACTCAGTGGGCCGGAAATTCCCGGCCCGGCCCGGCCCGCGAGCCCTCTTATTTATTAAAAAATTTCTAAAAAAAATATTAAAAAATAATTTAAAATATTTAAGAGACTAAATAAGCATCAAATATGACATTTCACATGAAAAACTCCATGGATTAACTTCACCTTCAATTTTAAAGTACTAAACAAGCCCTAATCTAGACTTAATTTTTTTATATATATGTTTAGCGGGCCAAACGGGCCGGCCCGGCCCGATAAGAGCTGGCCCGCGTCGGCCCGCAATGTTATCGGGCCGGGCCGGCCCGGCCCGATAAGCTTATCGGGCCAATTTTTTTGGCCCGGCCCGCAGTTATCGTGCCGTGCTCGTGCCGTGCCTATTTTTGCCGCCCCTAACCTTAGGTATCGGCAATGGCGCTTCAATTTCCTAAATATATATGTAAACATAAACTAACTTTCACTTGATAGAATAATTGCATGTTGACATTTTTTTTTGGAAATTTTTATTTCATCACGAAGTCAACAATTAAATAAGAAGTCTTTTCTTACTATTCGTAGTGACTGAGGGGGTCGAATATCAAGAAGTGAGTTATTTATATGGTTTTAAATATCATACCGTATCGCTCGGTACGGTTGGTATTTATCGATTTTTTGAAAAACTAGTATACGAGATACTCGGTATTGGACGATACCAGGTATCTCCGTAAATACCGGCGATATTTGATGTCATATCGGGTAATACCGCCGGGTATGACGCAACGGCTCTTTTTGGGCTCTTTTAAGAGCCGTTGCTACAATGCCCGACAGCCTCAAACGACTAGGTTTGGCTTCATTTGGGGTCTATATAAATCTCCCAAACTCTAGTTTTCACCCCTACTCACCTCTTTACTCATCTAAACTCTCTAAACTCTCAATCTCTCTCAAACTCCCTCTCTCTCTCTAATCTTCATTTTCTTAATTTCCACGTCGAAACTCTGCTGAAATGGCACCAAAATCTCAAGCCGACCCCACATGGCTGCACGGTGTTCGGTTGGAGAAGCCTAATCACTAGCAATACATCCACTGTAATATGATTTATCGTGGTGGATGCGTCACTCGGTTGAAGGCACACTTGGTCGGAACATTCGACGACGTCGTCAAATGCACCAAAGCACCGCCAGAAGTCTGAAAGATGTTCAAAGAGATGCTCACCAACAAGAAGGAGTAGCGTCTTAAAAATGCAGCTCAACAAGCCGAGTTCGACCGACGAGCTACCCAAGAAGTCGATGGTGGTCATTACGAGGCTTCGGGTGGCGGTGATGACGAGGATCCAGAACTTGAAACCGACATTCGAGCTTCACTGGAGCACGCTGCATTCGAACGAGATTAGAACTTGCAATCGAATGGTGGTTGCAATTGGGAACCGAAGCTTGAACTCTTCGAAAGATTGCAACACGCATCCTCTTGCAAACCACATCATCAAGAGGATGCAAGAGGAATTTGTTGGATGAAATGGCCACACTAGAGGGGAGGGTGAATAGTGTGTTTACTAATCTTTTCGTCTAATTCCAGTTTTAATCGTTCACTTGATTACTTAGGCAATTAACAAATTGAATAACAAGCGAAAGCAGAGTAAATATGCTAATTAAGCAAACGCAAGTAAAAGCAATAAATCACGGTGATTTATAGTGGTTCGGCCCCAATGCCTACTCCACTACCTAAGCACCCCGCTTAGGATTTCCAAACTAAGCTTTACTAGATTAATCTTGTTTCTACTACTAGAATAATAAGCATCAGCAACGGCTTACAATGGTCCGGCCCGTTGTAACGCGACCATTGTAGAAACTCGCGTTGCTGATAACTTAGCAATGGATCAGCAACGACCCGAGCGACCGTTGCTAATAAAAGTATAGCAACGGTTCTGCCACGGCCCGCGGGCCGTTGTAGATACTTGCATCCGCAACGGCTCTGTCACCGTGGTAAGGCCGTTAGTGAAAGCTCGTTGCTAAGCCGTACGTTGCTGTAGGACATCAGCAACGGCTCAACCCAGAAAATACGATACACTTTCAGTAACGGCTTTCTCACAGCCAGTCATGGGAAAGCCGTTGTTGATGATGCTAACCTGTAATTGGAAAATTTTAAATTTTCTAATTTTTATTAATACATTGATACATTTAACCTGATACATAACTCACACACTCATACATACATCCATTTACATACACATCACAGATACACCCAAATATACATCAAAATAGTTATACTTATATTTATAATTATCCACAATCATATTAAAACTTCAAATTCAAAACTACCGTATCAATATCCAAACAAAATAAGTCAATCAAGTAGTATTCAAGTAACAAAGTCAATATCTAAACAAAATAATAAAATCTCACGACGACGATTGAGGATGGTCTGGATCATTATATGGCGGGGTCTGGAGTGCTTGGGTGTACACCGGCGTGGACTAACTCGAAGACGATGGATCAGATGATGCCGAAGGGATGCCTGCTCCGGTATGACCTGACATGTTGCGTAGCATAGCATGGATCTCTATTATCATCTGGCTTTGACGCTCCATCATCTCACTCTGATGCGCGACCATCTCCTCCAGTGTCCTTATCCTGTTACTCTGATCATAACTTGACCTGGAGGTGGACGGTCGCTCACCAGCGATCGGAGGGGTCGGTGCCCCAAGTGGCCCTAGCACGGCTCGTGCATGACCACTATCTGCAAATCCATATACGCAGTGGGACGCGCTCCTCCCCCGACAAGCGGTTTTTAGCCGCAGTCCTAGAAACCTCCTGCCATCGATTCGATGACCATAATGCGATGAGCTGGTCCCATATATCCGGAGTAATCTAATCGAGGCCGTATCCCCGAGTCTCCGCGATGTTTGTGGTCCCAGCTCGAGCCATCGCCTGGGATCAGGCTTGCCCCAATTGACCATTGTACCTCTGCCGGGAAATAGCCTCCCAGGCAGCGTAAATGAAGGACCTCTGGTCCTTAGCCCATGTATAGCGAGCCTGCAAAATAATAATATCAGTACCAATATTAATCATCATGTATAAAAAAAAATTTAATGCGTGCCTCAAACTCGCGCCATAGCATGTCGACGTGCTCACTGGGCACGTGAGACCACGTGAGCCATGCCCCATGCATGTATCGTCGAATTGTAGAAGATATCGTCCTGGGCACATCCTCTTGCTCGAACCTGCACAATAAAAATAAAGTTCAATATTATATTATGATATAATGAATTTATAATAATTCATAATTCATGATATATTACCGCTCCCCAATCACACTAATGAATCTACGTGATGTTGTGGCTGGTGGAGGCTGCCACTTGTTCGGCCCGCGTGGTCGCCTGCGTTTGGATGAACTAGCCTCAACAGTATCATCGGCAGGAGGATCAGCAGTAGGAGGACCGGCAGCAGGAGTAAGTGCTAGAGTCTGACCGATCGGAGACTCCGAAGCTCTCGTGCGACGATAACCGCGACCAGACATATCTGTCGAATAAGCATATAATTAGATTATATATATAGTAGAGATATATTTAATATAAGATATATTTTACAATTATTCCACATCATCTGAGTAATAGTCTTTGAATTTTTTCTCTTCTTCATCTTCTTCATCTTCTTCATCTCCAACTTTCTCAATTTCATGATCGTCATCATCAACATATTCAACTTCTAATTGAACCGACGTTGTGTCTGCATCCTCAAGTATTGGAATAATACGGTCTACAGTAGGAGGATCATCTTCTTGATAAAAATCATCTGTCACATCATGTATCGACTCATTTTCTCCTGCTATCGGATCAATTCTTCCTTTACCTTTAGTCTTACAGACTACACGCCGATCTGCTATATCTTAATTTCGATCGAGCCGAATACTTCGCGTAATATACTTGTTCGGCTTGTGATGCCAATATAAAAGGCTCATTTGCTGCCAATTTTGATTTGTAATTAAACTCAACAAGTTTATATTTTGGATGAACTTTCATGCCACTTTCTGTTGTATCGAACCAATGACATCTAAATAGGATAACTAATTTCAAGCTGAAGTAGTGCAATTGTATCACTTCTTCCACCAGTCCATAAAAATTCATATCACATTCAACATAGGTTGTCCATTTCATGCAGACCCCGGTATTCATCGTCTTCTTTGTAAATGCATATTCAACCGTGTGAAATTTATACTCATTAACAAAATATCCGCTATAATTTATACCCAACTTCGATCGTCCGACATGATTCTATCAATCAATGACAATTTCTTCAGTTAATGCCTTTAGGTGAGATGGTCTTATTTCATTCGGGATTCATGTTATTCATATTGCACTAAGTATTTCTTTTAACCGCTAACTTCATTCTAAATTTTGGTAGTATCTCTCTACAGTTCTCCGAATATGCATATCATCTGGGCGCGTATCGGAGAACAAGAGAGATGCTACTGAAATTTAGAATGAGTTAACGGTTAAAAGAAAAAACTAAGTGCAATACAAATAACTATATTATCAAATTATCCAATCATGGACAATTCAAAAGTTGTACATCGTATAAAAAATCATCTACTTCTTTTACACGAACATACAACCCCCGAACGGATATAAGGTTTTGCTAAATCATATCCGACTAGTCGATGCGTACGTGAAACATATCAACTCGTCGGAGGGATGATTATTTTGTAAATGTTTCGAGTCAGTTCGAGTCCATAGTGAGTGGATAATTCCGACGCGAGTCCAAAGTGGACGATTCTGGCGCGAGTCCGAAGTGGACGATTCCGGCGCGAGTCCACTGAGGACGACTCTGGACTAATTAATATTTTAACTAATTAATATTAATCTAAAACATAACATTTATTTTAACTAATTAACATACCATTAATCTATACATTAATCTAAAACATCAAATTAATCTAAAACATAATATTAATCTAAATAGATTAATCTAAAAATTAATCTAAACCCTAACAATTAATCTAAATCCTAAAAATTAATCTAACAATTAATATAAAGATTAAACCATTAATCTAAAAATCTACCATTAATTAATTTATTTCCGGCGCCGGAGTCCAATGTTTGAACACTAGATAATGATCCGACCGCCGGCCAAAACTCTAAATATAGGGTTTCGGTCGGATCTACAATGAATGGAATAATAAGCATGGCGCGAGACTTACCTGAAGCAAGCGACGATTGCATTCGGCAATTGAGGATGGGGCGACGACAGCAAGCGGCGGGAACAAGGCGGTGACAACAGCAGAAAGAGGAAAATAAGTATAAACTTATCAGCAATGTCTCACTCGTCCGTTAGAAAGTCGTTGCTGATAAGTAACATCATCAACAATGGCTCACTTGTCCATTAGAAAGCCGTTGCTAATAAATATTTTATTTTCACGTCGCAGGCATGCGATCGCCTCAAGAGTGATGGATGCCGTAGCCGTTGCTAATGTGATTATATATCTGCAATGGCTCGAGCGGCCGTAACAAAGCCGTTGCAGATACAACACATCTGCAACGGCCCGATTGGCCGTAAGAATGCCGTTGGAAATTGCAACGACTTGAGCGACCATTGCTGATAGTCGTTGCTGAAGAATATATTTCTAGTAGTGTTCCCTTACAACGAGGACTTTGACCCGAAGAGTCTCGCTCTCAACCTAAGGCACTTCCACACCCGGAAGTCTCCGCCTTCTTACCGAGAGCACTCTTCCATCTCAACCTAAGGGACAACTCAACTAATCCTAGTAAACTAAGTTTACACCGGTGGAATTAAGCTTCAAACACAAAGACAACCATCTACTCAATCAACCTAGCACTCTAGGTTTACACGAACTCAAATACAATGAAGTAACAAGAAAATACAACATAAAATGGAGCAATAAATCAAACAATAAAATACTTAGCTCCATAACAAACTCCCTAGTCCTCTTGACGCCTCAAGGTGATGAATCGATGAATATTTGAAGGCTATATCAAGGAATGAGAGATCAAACTAGGGTTTCCACAAGAATTGGCTCAATAAAGCTTGAGAATTGTTCAAAGATGGATCAATGAAGTGTAGGAGTGATCAAAAGTATCAAAGGAAGGCTTAGGCTTAGGTATTTATGGAGCCAAGAAGAAAGCTCGGGTGAAGAGGCGCTCAACGACACGAAAACTAGTTGTTTTCCGCCTTCCGGTCGATCGTCGGTCGACCGACCGATTGACCGCCCAGCAACCACTAGCATTTTGTGCTTTTGCCGCTCTGTTCGATCGACCGGATGGTCGACCGACTTAATCGCACTTCAGCTCCTCTGCTATTCGGTCGACCTCTCGGTCGATTGAAGCAGACACTGCCAGTTTTTGACTGTATTCGGTCGATCGACCGATCAACCGAAACTGGGAATACTACTAGTTTGCTTGGTTTTCTTTGCTTGTTTGCTCGTTTCTGGTTTCGTTTTCACTAAGTCTATTTATATAACATTTATTAACTTTAAGTTAATAACTTTAAAACATAAATATTATATAAGGATTACCCCTCATTTGGATTCAATAAAAATATCTAAAAAATTAAAACCCTTAATAATCAAAATCTAGTTTTTGGGGTCTATTACAAATTTTCGGAAAATGGAAATTTCCTAATTTCTCGGGTTAAATATGGGTAGGCTAAAGGCTTTCAAAAAATCCTTAAAAATATCTTGTTATCTAGTTTTTGGGGTCTAGTACAAATTTTCGGAAAACGAAAATTTCCTAATTTCTCGGGTCAAATATGTGTAGGCTAAAGGCTTCCAAAAAATTCTTTAAAATACCTCGTTATCTAGTTTCTTTCCAAGGAACAATTACCACCATTTTTTGTGTCAAGAAAATATCTAGGTCATATAGCCCTCCAAGGAGCTCCCTAGGCTTAGTGAATTTCAGGGCGGTTTTCGGGTTTTCATATTTTGGGATTCGGGTTTGATTTTTGGATTCTTTGCATCATAAGGAGGATTTACAACATAAATTAGACACCCTAGACCTAAACTTTAACTTTCCGAAGAATCCCGAGCATCGACGAGCGTCCTTGCCGATTTTTTCGATTTTTTCGATCGCGAACCTGCGCTAATCGATATGGAACATGAAAGATTTCTCAATGAAATATTAGTTCCATGTTTGTTATCATCAAAACCGAGATTAATACCAAGGTAGAAAATCTTAGGCCAACAAAATTGGTCGACCTTCGCCTTGATTTATACGTAGTCACGTAACCGACGCAACCGCCTTTCGTACGCCCGATTATCTCGTATATGTTCATTACAATATGCAACTTCGATTGCTGGCGAAGCAGAACGAAGATAATGATATTCCATATGTAGACGTTCGATGTCGAGTTCGTCCAAGGCGATGTGGACCCGATAATTGATTTGTGGAGTGCAATAGAGACTGACCCGCCTCTTCTTGATGAACCAGGCGAACCACATCGGTCTTCACCAATTATATATGATGTTGTTGAGTCTGAGAGCCAACCAGAAGACACGGACATCAAAGCTCTTGAAAGAGACATGACCCTTGTTCCCTTGGACTCTCAACGAGTTCGACAAGTAAGACAACGATCCACGTTCGACTCTCCATCTTCATAATCAAAGGGAAAGAAGAAGGCAACACCGTCACCTTCAAAGGCAAAAGGCAAAGGCAAACAGAAATGGCCAATTGATCATTTGGACGGGATTACAGAAGCGGAAGAGGACGAAGAAGACAAGCCCTCGATTCATAGCAGTAGCAGCACAAAAGACGGAGGAGATGATGATGATGATGATGATGATGGAGCTGGGGGTGAAGACACTGTCGTGCCATCAACACCGGCACTTGCCGATCTGTGGGCGAATGAGCAATACTTCGACCATTGCATCCAAGATCAGGATCACGGTGCTAGAACCGGAGGAACAACTAAGGTGTACGAGAAGAGAGGTCGGCGTCGAGGAGGTGGACCGACAGCTTTGCAACCACCATGGTGGAGGAGGAGGAGGAGGAGGAGGAGGAGAAGGTGGTGGTGGTGGAGGCGGCGACGACGTTGGAGTCTAGGGAAAGGGGATGAGTGTAGGTAGGTGAGGGATAGGTAGAAGAAGAAGTGATGGTCATCAGATGAGATGGAGGGTGCTGATTGCTGTCACATGACACTGGGGAGGGGGGTTCTGTGCACGTGGAAGTTTTACCGTTAAGTTACTAATTAACGGACAGGCTAACGGTGGGGGGTTATTTGAACAAAAAATGTAGTTGCGGGGTGTTCTATGCACACTTGGTAGTTTAGGTAGTCTTTGCGCACATCGACTATAGTTGATGGGGTTCCGTGTAATTTGCCCTTAAAAATACAACTTCATGAACATGAAGAACATGGATTTATCTTGACCTTCCAAGGTATTGGTGCAATTTATCTTCATTTCTTTTCCCAAATACAATAGTCATCACCAGAGGCAACTCAATTTTTCATAAATAACTTCCCTAGAATACATAAGTCACTTACCAATCAATGCTGAAACATGCTTTAGGTAAGTCCTGAGGGTAATCCTACCTTGATAACTCATACTCCTCATTGGTCTCCCCCTCTTTCTAACATGTTAAAGTTTAATTGTGATGGATCATTATTGAATAATGATGGTGGTGCCGAGTTTATTTGTAGAAATTCCCTTGGTTCATGTTTATATGCGGCTAATAAATTTTTCTACTCTAGCTCTGTTTTGCATTGTGAATGGGTGGATGCTTTGTTTGTTCTCACTTTTGCAGATTCTATGAAGTTAGACAACTTCTGTGTAGAGTCCGACTCTAGTCTCCTGGTGGACTCAATAAATGGATACTCAATGATCCCGTGGTCCATCTTTGCGGTGGTTCAGAATATTCTTTATTACATTAGGAAATTTTCAAATGTTTCTTTTTCATTTATGCCTAGATCTTGTAATAAAGCTGCCCATTGGGCAGCAAACCGAGCTCGAGTCCGGAGGGAGTCCAATATTTGGACGTCTGTTCGCCCTCCTAACCTCGACGCGATTCTTACCATAGACTGTATTTCTGCTGGATTTCATGTTACTTAGTTAATATATTTATGTTTTGGTTTTAAAAAAAAATATGCTGAAACATGCTATTGTGACTTCAATGTGTGCTCAGACATGCCTACTGTGACTTCAAATAGTATAAAATATCACATTCTACTTCTATTTAGCTTTACATGGTTCACTTCCCATTAAACTAGTTTCCAGTGGTTGCCATATTCTGAGAGCGCGCAGAACACTAGTTTACCGCTATAAATAGGATGCAGACTCCATGTAATCAAACACAATTCCTCCCCTGCTTAATTGCTGCAAGCATGAAGCAAGAAGCTCATTGTCTGCTCTTTGTTGTCCTGCTACTTGCAAGTGAGGCTGCAATCCTTGCTCAAGGAAGAATGAATTATTTCCCTGAAGACAAGTGCAACAAGAAAGAATGTGTTGTTCAAGGTGCCCATGGAATTCCGAGAATGAAGAAGAACAGCATTCGTGTTGCAGCAACTAAGGATCCTCGACCCACAACACCTGGACACAGCCCTGGGGTTGGCAATGGCATTCAAACAAGAGCAGTGGATAGGAAACCTTAACATGTACAACATCAGCAAAAGATTTTTTTTTTGAAAAGTAAGCAATTGTATTCAATCAAGAGAGTTGAGGGAATACAAAAAGGGCGGAGGGAGTAAAATGAGGGGAGGCCTCACAAAAAAAAAAAAGAAAAAAAGAAAAAGAAAAAAGAAAAAAAAAAGAAACTAATTTCTGATTGTGTTTGATTGTTTCTGTTCATCTCCTCGTACATGTATGCTAGACAGTCTCATATTTTAGTTCTTTTACAGTAGGTTATCTGTAATGATAAGTTTGTGTAGTGAAGTTGTCAATTCCCAATGCTATAAGTTTGTGGGGTTTCAGCCCAGATTCATCACTGACAGGAAAATTTTGGGTTTTTGGCTCAGTTAAATGATGTAATAATATGAATCTCTTTTTGGTAGGAACTATAAATATCACCAGAGAAGTAAAACAAGACGAGTCATATATTTTATTTTGTTCCAGTGCTAGATGAACAGTGTAACTACATTAATTAAAGTATTAGACCACCATTTTGTTGGAGGAGGACACTTCTTTGATAACCAAACAAGGAACTTCAGCCACTCCTCTGCTCAAAAGTAGATCTTCTCAAGATTCTGAACACTTGGAACCATCCATCGAGGACGGTCAAATAACTTTTATACATAATATAAAAATATTTATAGTGCAGCTTCCTTTTGTATGGTTGATGTACCTAACTATGAGCTTTTTTTTTGTGCGTTAGAGCACGACAAAGCAGACAAAAGTGAAGAAAGAGTGATGCACTTTTGAGAACCAAGGAAAGTTCCTCTCTTTGAGGAGCCAATTGATCAAAACTTAAACTACTGATGAAAGCACTTAATCCCATGCACCATTTGCCATTGCGTGTTTAAAACTAATACCTAGGACAAAACAAAAGTGGGAGAAGTAATTAGTGTCGTCCCAAACTTGGCCTTTTATATAGATGACGAGTTACTTGCAAGACATGGAGTACTTGTGAGGCAATATTCAAATGGAAAGTTTTCTTTGACTAGAAAGGAGCATATATATATATGCAAGTAGAGAAACGTTGCGAGATCAAGGGAAAAAGAAACGAGAATTATAGGTGCAGCAGGAAGAAGTAAAGCTCATGCATTTATATATATTAAAAATTGATCGGTGACTGTTTCTGTCAGATGCTTGGTTAGGCTACTAGGAAAGAACCTGACATATAAATTTTGATACTTTAACAATCTGGGTGCACCCACAGTTGGATCAGCTCTCCAATAATAGCACCTCTTTTAAGAGAACTCTCGATCACCTGGTGGCACTCTATCTAAGGCTACTATGAATCCTTACACCCTTAGCAAAGATTATTGTCTAGTTTGGTTGGAATAAAAATTTTAATTTAAAAATTATTTTCAGTATTTTAGTTTTTAATCTCTTGAAAACGTATTTAGTTGATTGAAAATGGTGAAAAAATATTTGATTATAAAAAAACAATTAACTTTTATTAAAGGAAATGCTCACTATATATATATATATATAGTCACATTAGCTAATCAATTATTGTAAAGAAATGAAATAATGAACATAGAGGGTTAACGTGGTTTGCCCATGCTTTTAGAAGAATGGAGGGAGATTGATGACCATTCGACTGTCTATCACTACTAGAAAAATGGGCATCAACAACGGCTGATACCGTTGCTGCGCCGTTGCTGAAGAGCATCAACAACGGCCCAGTCGTTGCAATAGAGCCGTGACAGAAACTCGCGTTGCTGATAACTTAACGACGTATCAGCAACGGCCGCTCGGGCCGTCGCTAAAAATATTATCAGCAACGGACACGGCGTCGTTGCTGATAACATTAATAGCAACGGCCGCTCTGGCCGTCGCTAAAAATATTATCAGCAACGGACACCGAGCCGTTGCTGATAACATTAATAACAACGGCCGCTGAGTCCGTAGCAACGCCGTTAGTAAAAGCCCGTCGCTAAGCTGTTGCTGTAGGTCATCAGCAATGGCTTTCGATAAAATTTTAGCAACGGCTTTCCCACGGACAGCCGTGGGAAAGCCGTTGCTGATGATGTGAACCTGGAAACGAAAAAATTTAAAATTTAAAATTTCCATTAATACATTGATACTATCATATACATAACTCACACACCCATACACTCATACACACATTCATTCACACATCACAAACACACCAAGATATACATCAAAACAATTATATTTATATTGATAATTATCCACGATAATATAAAAACAATTCAAATGCAAAATTGAAGTATCAATATCTCAGTAACAAAGTCAATATAAATTAAACAAGTTCAATATCTCAGTAACAAAGTCAATATAAACAAAATCTCACGATCACGATGGAGGATGGTCTGAATCATATGGCGGGGTCTGGAGTGCTTGAGTGTACACCGGCGTGGACTGACTCAAGGACGATGGATTAGATGATGCCGAAGAGATGCCTGCTTCGGGATGACCTGACATGTTGCGTAGCATAGCATGCATCTCCTCCATCATCTGACTCTGACGTGCGACCGTCTCCTCTAGAGTCCTTATTTTGCTACTATGATCATAACTAGATCTAGAGGTGGACGGCCGCTCACCAGCGACCGGAGGGGTCGGTGCCCCAAGTGGCCCTAGCACGGCTCGCGCATGACCACTATCTGCGAAGCCATATACGCGGCCATGGTCCCAGCCACCTGCGGCCTCGACCCACGATGCTGCGTCAAAGTCCTCGAGGGTACCCCCGCGCTGCACCATCGTCTGGCTGTAGGTCTCCTACTCGAGTTTGATTTTTTGTTTAATATTTATCATAAAACTTAAATTATAAATATATAATGAATAATTTAAACAAATATATAATTACCACAATGTATGCAGCGCGGTTGTCGATGTACTCCCCCGTCCCATGTGCTCGACGGTGAGTCCGCTCAAACACCGCCATCGGGGAGGGTCGCTGGACAGTCCCGTCATCCGACACCGTCGTCTACATTTACAAAATAAATACATTAATTAGTACACATAGTAACAAATAAAATATATAATTAAAAGATATACTTACCATACGGTTCGCGTGCACTACAAATGCAATAGAGCCGCCGGTGTGACGCGCTGCTCCCCCCGACATGTGATTTCTAGCCGCATTCCGAGAAACCTCCTGCCATCGATCCGTCGACCATATTCCCACGAGCTGGTCCCATATATCCGGAGTAATCCAACCGGGGCCGTATCCCCGAGTCTCCGCGATGTTAGTGGTCCCAGCTCGGGCCATCGCCTGGGACCGAGCCTGCCCCAGCTGCCCGTTGTACCTTGCCCGGGAAATAGCCTCCCAGGCAGCGTAAATGAAGGGCCTTTGGTCCTCGGCCCATGTATAGCGAGCCTGTAAAATAATAATATAAGTACCAATATTAATATATCATCATGCATGTAAAAAAAAAAAAAACGTACCTCAAACTCGCGCCATAACATGTCGACGTTCTCGCTAGGCACGTGAGACCACGTAGGCCATGCCCCGTGCATGTATCGTCGAATAGTAGAAGAAATGCTCCTCGGCACTTCTTCTTGCTCGAACCTGCACAACAAAAATAAATTTTAATATTATATTATGATATAATAAATTTGTAATGATTCATAATTCATGATATATTACCGCTCCCCAATCACGCTAATCAATCTACGTGACTCTGTGGCTGGTGGAGGCTGCGACCTGTTCGGCCCGCGTGGCCGCCTGCGTCTGGATGTACTAGCCTCGGCAGTATCATCCTCATGAGGATCAGCAACAGGAGGATCAGCAGCATGAGTAAGTGCTGGAGTCTCACCGATCGGAGACTCCGAAGCTCTCCTGCGTCGATAACCACGATCAGACATATCTGTCGAACAGACATATAATCAGATTATTGTATAAATAGTAGAGATATATTTAATAAAATATATACTTTACAATTATTCCTCATCATCTGAATAATAGTCTTCGAATTATTCTTCTTCATCTTCTTCCTCTTCTTCATCTTCTTCATCTCCAGCTTCCTCAATTTCATGATCGTCATCATCATCATATTCAACTTCTAATTGAATTGACGTTGTGTCTGCATCCTCGAGTATTGGAATAATACGATATACAGCAGGAGGATCATCTTCTTGATAGAAACCATGTGTCATATCAGGTATCAGCTCATTTTCTCCTACTATCGGATCAATTTTTCCTCTACCTTTTGTCTTACAGACTACACGCCAATCTGCTCTATCTTTATTTCGAGCTGGATACTTCGCGTAATATACTTGTTCGGCTTGTGATGCCAATATAAAAGGCTCATTTGCTGCCAATTTCGATTTGTAATTAACCTCAACAAGTTTGTATTTTGGATGAACTTTCATGCCCCTTTCTGTTGTATCGAACCAATGACATCTAAATAGGATCACTGATTTCAAGCCGAAGTAGTGCAACTCTATCACTTCTTCCACCAGTCCATAAAAATCCATATCACATTCAACATAGGTTGTCCCTTTCACGCAGACCCCAGCATTCATCATCTTTTTTGTAAATGAATATTCAACCCTGTGAAATTTATACCCGTTAACAAAATATCCGCTATAGCACGACACAAGTCGCGACGGTCCACTAACAATTAAACTCAAATATTCTTTCATCTATTTTAGCTCTGTGATCTTTGCTGTAAGTCTGAATCCAAATAGGGAAATCACGATTCCGTAATCTCTCCAATTCTTGATCGTTGTGAATAGAGTATTTTTGCACCATCTCAATGTCAAATATTTTAATGAATTGTTCAATCTCTGGACAATTGAGTAATACATACAAGTGTGCCAAATGATACTCTTCATCGCATAAGTGTCGAGATGGACGAGAACCAAAAGCACGACCAGAGTGACAAAATATATTTAAACATCCATCTGAATGTCGAACACCCCCGTCATCGTTACGTGGAAGACGATCAAATCTTCTCTGTACTGTCGATTCAAAGTAAAATGAGCAGAATGTTGAAATTTCTTGCATGATATACGATTCAGATATTGATCCTTCAACAGCTGCGGTGTTCTTTACTTTTTTCTTCAGACGATTCATGTATCTTTCAAATAAGTACATCCACCGATATTGAACGGGGCCACCAACTCGTGCCTCGTATGCCAAGTGTATCGGTAGATGCTCCATCGACTCAAAAAATGCAGGAGGGAAAAACTGCTCCAGCTTGCATATAATTTCAACAATATTATTTTCAAGTGTTGACATATCTTCGACTCGAAGGACATTTGCACAGATGTTTCTAAAAAACATACTTAATTCAGTCAACGGATCCCAAATATTATCAGGTAGAAGATCTCGAAATGCGATCGGAAGTAATCTCTGCATGAATACATGACAATCATGGCTCTTCATCCCTAATATTTTGCAATCATCGACGTTCACACATCGAGATAAGTTTGAAGCATATCCATCAGGTAATCTGAGTTCTTTTACCCATTGACAAACATCTTTGATCTGTTGTTTATTTAACACATATAAGGCCTTCGGTTTCAGATATCGTCCGTTGACCTCTTGTAACTCCAACTCTGGTCTTTTACAAAGTATTTTCAGATCATGTTGGGCTTTGATATTATCTTTAGTTTTTCCAGAAATATCCATCAAAGTGTTGAAAATATTATCAAACACATTTTTTTCAATGTGCATGACATCTAAATTATGTCGAATCAATAATGAACTCCAATAGGGCAATTCCCAAAAGATACTTTTTTTCACCCAGTTGTGTGTTTGGCCAAAATCTGACACTCTTTCATTGCGACCAAATACTATATCTGGAAGTGCTGAAACACGTGCTAACATTTGTTCACCAGACAACATCGGTGGTGGCCCATCTCTTTCGACTCTGCCCTTAGTAAATTTATTACGATTCCTTCGATACTGGTGATTAACCGGTAGGAATCGACGATGACAATCAAAGAATGAGATTTTTCGTCCATTCTGAAGACTGTGATTTAGAGTGTTCCATACAATACGGACAAGAGAGTCGGCCGTGAGTGCTCCAACCCGACAACATGCCGTACGCCGGGAAATCATTGATTGTCCACAAGACCGCGGCCTTTCAATTGAAGTTTTGCTTTCGATGACAATCATAAGTGACAGCTCCCTCAGTCCACAATGTTTTCAATTCATCTATCAAGGGTCTGAGAAATATGTCAATTTCTTTTCGCGGACCCTTAGGACCCGGAATAATCATCGAAAGATAAATAAATTCATCTTTCATGCACAGTGACGGTGGCAAATTATAAACTGTCAACAGCACTGGCCAAACTGAATAAGGAGTTGCAGAATGTCCAAACGGATTAAAACCATCTGTGCACAATCCCAATCTGATATTTCTAGTATCCCTAGCAAATGAAGGATAACATGTATCCAAATGTTTCCATGCTTCACTGTCAGATGGATGAGTCATTACTGTATCATCACGACTTCTTGCATGCCAACTGATGTAGGGGGCTGTCTTTTCCGACATGAATAATCTTTGAAGCCTCGGTGTTAGTGGAAAATACCGAAGCACCTTAAACGGGATATTTTTCTGTCGGACCGATTTCTTCTCCTTATAACGAGGGTGTTGACATATAGGGCATTTATCCAACTGCACATTTTCTTTATAATATAAAATGCAGTTATTTTGGCACGCGTGTATTTTTTCGTACCCAAGCCCCAATTTTCTCATTAGCTTTTTAGTCTTATAAAAAGTTGGCTCAAACTTGTTATCAGTAGGCAGCATTCCATTAATCAATCCAGCAATCCGATCATACGCAACTCCGTTGATATTACAATCGGCCTTGATGTTTAAGAGCTGTGTCATTGCTGAAAACCTAGTGTATTTAGGACAATTCTCATACAAAGGTTCATCGGCAGCTTTCAACATCTCGTAAAATTCTACAGCTTCTTTATTCGGTAATTTAATCTCTACCGCCGTTTGTACTTCTGTGATATCAACCGCTGTAGTATCTGGTGGGACTGATGTCTGAAGAACTGGCCGATCAACATTATCATTCAGGTGGAATTGACCCCCAAGACTATCAAGTATCATAGTTCTATAGGGATTACATTGACCGGATGAAGAAGCACCAGCAGAGAAAGATTCACCATATGTCTGAACGACAGGATTGCTCGACGTCCCGACTTCGCGTGACTCCCCGTGACAAGTCCATAGAAAATATCTTGGTGCAAATCCTTTGGTATATAGATGCAGAGTGACAGTCTCCCGATCCAAAAATCGTCCATTCAAACAAATGCGGCACGAACATCAGATTTGATCACCCATGCTAACGAAATTCCGATTCGAATAGGCGAAATTTAGGAAGTACGTTACGCCTAATCGAAACTCATTCGTTAAAGCTCCACGATCAAGACGTCGGTACATCCAACTTCGATCAGCCGACATGATTTTGTCAATCAATGACAATTTCTTTGGTTAATGTCTTTAGGTGAGATTGTCCTATTCCATTCGGGATTTATGTTATTCGTACTGCACTTACGTTTTTATTTTAACTGTTAACTAATTATTCTAAATTTCGGCAGCATCTCCCTACAGTTCTCCGAATACGCATATCATCTGGGCGCGTATCGGAGAACAAGAGAGATGTTGCCGAAATTTAGAATAATTAGTTAACAGTTAAAATAAAAACGTAAATGCAGTACAAATAACTATATTCCCAAATTGTCCAATCAGGGACAATTCAAGAATTGTACGTCGTATAAAAGATCATCTACTTCTTTTACACGAACATACAATCCCCGAACGGATCTAACGTTTTGCTAAATCATATCCGACTCGTCGATGCGTACGTGAAACATATCAACTCGTCGGATGGATGATTATTTTTTAAATGTTTCGAGACAGTTCGAGTCCATATTGGACGATTTCGGCGCGCGTCCGAAGTGGACGATTCCGGCGCGCGTCCGAAGTGGACGATTCCGGCGCGAGTCCGAATTGGATGATTCTGGCGTGCGTCCGAAGTGGATGATTTTGACGCGAGTCTGAATTGGACGATTCCGGCGCGCGTTCGAAGTGGATAATTCCGAAATTAATCTAAACCCTAAAAATTATTCTAACAAATTAAATAATTAATCTAAATAATTAATTAACAATTAAAAAACAATAATAAAATATTATTAAACTACAAATTTTGGCGCCGGAGTCAGGTGGACTCCGGCGCCGGCGTACACTGGCCAGACACACTGTCCGGCCAATGTACAAGGTCCGGCGGCAGCCATTGGCCGACCGCCGCCGGCCGAAACCTTATTTTTAGGGTTTCGGTCGGATTTTCTACCGGTCGCAACGGGAAGAGACGGCAGCCTGAGGGCACATACTTGACAGTGTCGGCAGCAGCGGGAGGCGTCGTCGGCGTCAGCAGCGACGGCGAGAGGAAGGAGAGGAGGCGGCGGCGGCAGCAGCGGGAGGAAGAAGGGGGGCGGGCGCGATCTGCGACCTATATAAACTTATCAGCAACGGCTCACTCGCCCGTTAGAAAGCCGTTGCTGATAAGTTATCATCAGCAACGGCTCACTTGTCCATTAGCAAGCCGTTGCTAATAAGTTATCATCTGCAACGGCTCACTTGTCCGTTAGAAAGCCGTTGCTGATAATTAACATCATCAGCAACGGCTCGCGTGTCCGTTAGAAAACCGTTGTAGATACAACATATCTGCAACGGCTCGAACGGCCGTAAGAATGCCGTTGCAAATAGCAACAGTTGGAGCGACCGTTGCTGATAGTCGTTGCTGAAGACCAAGTTTCTAGTAGTGTATCCTCCAGAACTCCTTGTCGGGCTCGAGCTCCGCGGTTTGCCCTTCGTCTTCTGGAACAAGGAAGCTCTCAACTGCTTGCATGGTGAGCTCCTTTGGTTGCTTCGATGCGGTGGATGATCAATCCCTCAACTGGCTAGATATGCATTCTTGTCGGTTGCGGGTACGCGTTCATTCGCTGAGCCATATTCCATCCTCCATTCATGCGGACTCGGAGTGCTTGCGATATGCGGTCGAAGTTTGCATTGTCTGGTTCAAATTGATTGCTTCGCCTGGCTCTCCCTCGGTGGAGGGTGTTTTCTCTGGTGCGACCCCCCCGGATGACTTCGCTGACGATCGCACGCTGGCAGATTTCGCGCCTGACGACCCCCCTGTCGTACGCTACTCTGTTGGCATCGGGGCCTCCTTCTAGTGCCCGACCCCCAGAAGATCGGCCTCCTCGTTCGCACTCCCCCCTGCGGGTGCCTTGGCCGGTCTATCCTCGCACTCGTTGTCCACTGTTCCAGTGGCGTCAACATTTTCTCATCTTCGGGATGGGTTACCGCCCTCCTCCGTCATCATCCATGAGCCCGCCCTTCATCCGGACTGACCAGCATCCTCTGCGGCCCCGTCTCGTCGGCTCACCATTGTCTCGCTTTTCGTTCCATCGAGTTTGGATAACGTGGCCATGACTGATATGACTAGGTGTCGTGTGGCAGTGGGCTTTGGTAGCTTGCTCCGTCGCCTCCCCTTGCTTTCTCGGGTACCTTGTCCTTATTGCCGCCTGCAGCCCCTGCCCTCCCTTCGGATGTCGGAGTCTGTACCTTCAACGCGACATCTTCCTTGGGAGTCGGCCTACTGCTTTCCTTGCTTAGGGTTGACGAGGAGCTACCTTACCTTTCTTATTGTTGGAACCTGGCGCGGCGACTTAATTCGTGCTTGGGTTCGCCCCCACATCCCCTAGGCCCGCCCTCCTCCCACTATTGGGGTCCCCCACTCCTGCCCGCATGTTTCGCCGCTTAGTTGGAACCCCTTAGGGGTCTGGCTCGGGTTCAATTGATCAGAGCCGGTTTTTGGCTGGACCTTCAGCCCATCACACACTTCCTTCGGTAGCACCAGCTACCGAGTTGTTGTTCTCCTATGGCCCCACCGATCCTGCATGCTTGTCTTCTATTGATGGTGGCCCTGTGATTTTGCGTGTTTCCATTCGTGAGACTCCAGTGGCTTGTGTCTCCCCCATCGCTCAAGAAGGCGTTCCTAGCATTATTATTCTTCGTCACAATTCTCGCTTGCGATCATCCGGCTCCTCCGACAATTCACTGCAACGGACCTCCTAGAAAGGCTCGTCGTTTGGAGCCACCTACTGCTCCTCGGCTTATCCCCACCGTTCAGAACGACCTTGGCTCTTCTTCAATCTCGATGGTGCATGATCTCGCTCTTCTTCCCTCTTTGGTCCAAGTTGAGCTGCTCAGTTTTCTTTCGGTGGAGAGCTCTTCGCTCTCGTGTAGCTCATAGCTGATGTTGGCCCTGTACTATTGCTGCCGCTTATTCTCCGATGATCCAGGCTTCATTCAATATATTATGTTGGAATGTACGCGGTTTCCGCGGTCTTTTGAAGCGCTACATGACTAAAAAATCAGCTAGTGACTTCGAGTTTTCTATCCTCTTGTTGCAAGAAACTAAACTGATGGATATTTCTCGTCGAGTTATCTGACAGATCTCGAGCTTTCACTCTCCGGGCTTCTCTCATATTGACTCGGTCGGGACTTCCGATGGCCTCATTTCCATTTGGGATGAGGCTCAGTGGACATTAGTCTCCTCACTTACTGATCAGTTCTTCATTTCCTGCGACCTGCACCACCTTAAATCCAACTTATGCTTCACTGTCATCAACTTCTATGGTCCTCCGCATCGATTCGATAGAGCTTCTTTCTTCGTCGAGCTTGCGGTTCTTCTGATGTGTGAAGGCAAAGGGAGGGGGGGGGTATTAACGCCACAAAGAACTCTTCGGAACGCTTCAACTGTTCCGATTCTTCCAATGACGCATTCTGCTTCTCCTCCATTCTGGCTGACCTGGGTCTTCTTGAGCTTCCTTCCGGCGGCCTTCTATTTACCTGGACCAACAATCAGGCATCGCCCAGCCTGGCAAAGCTGGACCGGTTCTTGGTCTTATGTGCTACTAATTCTCTGCTTCTACCTCATGCGACTGTTAGAGGGGAGGGTCGTAAATTATCGGACCATAATGCTCTGGTGTTTCAAAGCCTTTCTCTCCAGCGACCTTATTTGAAATCGCTCCACATGGAACTGTTCTGGTTAAACCTGGTGGATTTCAAATAGATCTTCCATGCAGTTTGGCTTTTCGATTTCCCTTCATTACAATTGATTACAAATTGGATCCACCATTGGAAAGTCCTGTGTCGCTCCCTCTGGCAGTGGGGCCTTGCGCACACGAAAGCCATGCAAAAGGACCAACTCGTTGTTGAGGGAAAAGTGGAACTCCTTAACCGCTCTTCTGACTCTGGGGAGTTGTTCGATCACAAGCCGGTCGAGCTCAGGTCTCTCCACAAGCAGCTGGACGCCCTTTATTCCGAGGAAGATGACTATTGGAGGCAACATGCTAAAGTTCATTGGCTTACTCAAGGGGACCGTAATATGCGCTTCTTCCACCAGAGTGTGTCCTAGAAGCTGCGATAGAATTGGATTCATTTTATTAAGTCTGGCCAAGGAAGTGTCTCGGACCCTATCGCCATTCATATTTGCTTCTGAAGCTTCTTTATCAGCTCTCTTGGTTCTTCCCTCCCCGCTCACTTGAGAACTGACTAGCCAGAACTTCATCTTCATGGCCAAGCTTGTCATCTTGCTCTCGATGCTCCATTCACCCACTCCGAGATCCTCTATGCTATTATGGCATTGGGCTCACATAAAGCCCCAGGTCCCGATGGGTTACCAACAGAGTTCTTCCTCTCTTATTGGAGTGATATTTCTATGGATATGCTGGCCATCTTCTCTGATTTCTACTCATCTCCGGAGACGCTTGCTCGAGTGAATTAGGCCACTATCACTCTTATTCCCAAGAAAGGTGGTGTGTCAGGTGCAAGATTTTTGCCCTATCAGCTTGGAAAATGGGCTTATTCAGATCTTTTCCAAAGTCCTATCTCAGCGGCTCTCCCCTCACCTTGACGGCATGCACCGGACTTCTCAGGCCGCCTTCCACGGTGGAAGGGGAGCCCTCGATTGCTTCATGATGGTTTTAAAATCGATCACTTTGGGCCTGCAACCGATTAAACGAGGAGGGCGTCATCATCAAAATCGACTTCAGGAAGGCCTTCGATTCTTTGAACTAGGACTTTCTCTTACGCTCACTGGAGGCCCGCGGGTTCCCTGCACGCTGGATCAAGTGGGTGGAGATGCTTCTCAGTTTGTCTCACTTTTCAATCCTTGTTAACGGGGAGGTGGGTCAGAGCTTTTGCCATCGGCGTGGGGTTCGGCAGGGAAACCCCGTGTTCCCCTTTTTGTTCAACCTACCATGGACTGCCTCTCCCGACATATCGACCAGGCAGCCGCCAATGGCTACATCGAGGGCGTTCTTAAGAGCCACATTGCGGAGGGGGTCACCCACTCCATCTTCGCAGATGATCTTGTCCTCCTAAGCTCCTGCAACATCAATGGGATTCAGAACCTGCAGTTATTTCTTAACTTCTTCGAGCTGGCTTCCAGGTTGAAGGTCAACCTTGAGAAGACGCCCTTAGTACACTCCCGCGACAACCCACAATTATCGACATCCCTTGCCACTGCCTTTGGTTGCTCGATGGGCTCATTCATCCTCACATATTTGGGCCTCCCTCTCTGCATTGGACCACCATTGAGATCTGGTTGGATGCAGGTGATCTCTCGGTTCGACTGCCGCCTCAACGTATAGTTGGTTCAGGAAACTTTTATCCAGGGCGGGTCGCTTAACACTTGTAAATAGTGTTCTCTCGTCCCAAGCGGCATACTACATCTCCTTCTTCTCATCTCCCGTTTGGGTGATCTGAGCTATTGACAAGCGTCAGCGAAACTTCTTCTGGATTGGCTCGTCAAATGTCAACCATCCGGGGAAATGTCTTATGCGATGGGAGCTCCTAACTCGATTGCTCCAAAGAAGACGGGGGGACTCGAAATACTCGACCTTCGTTCCCACAACATAACCAAGCATGCCTGGTAAGCTGGTTATGGAGACTGTCCAATTCTCGACACATCCCTTGGGTCAAGGTGGTAAAATTTTCTTTAGCTGGTCAACAACCTTGGCTGGACCGTTGGAGAACCAGGGATCTTTCCCCTGCTTGGAAGAGCCTTGCAAAACTCCTTTATCTCTTCTCTTCCTGCATCTCCCTTTTGGTGGGGGAAGGTGCGGGCATCGGCCTCTGGAGTGCCCCATGGCTTCACGGTAAAGTCTTCAACTTAAATACCCCCTACTATTGTGGTGGTGAAGAATTCTGACATTTCCATTAGTGATGCTCAGATTCGAAACTCGGAAGGGCAGTTCATTGCTTGGCGGTTGACCTTTCATTCCTTTATCCTGGCATTAGAAGCTTCCCAACTCCTGACGGACCTTCACTCCATCCATCTCTCCGAAGGCAATGACTCGATCCAGTGGAAGTGGCCATCTGGTGGCCTTTTCTCAACCTGCTCGCTCAGACTGCTTACATTCAGGGGAGTTACGAATTGTCTCTCTCCCTTCCTTTGACACCGAAAGATTTCGTTGAAGATCTCTATCTTCGGGTGGCTCCGACACAACAACAAACTGCTCACTAGGGACCGACATCCGTCGAGGGATTCAATCTGATGTCGGTTGCTTGTTATGCAATGGCGCTTTGGAATCACATTGTCATATTTTTGGCAACTGTCACTATGCCCTGGAGGGCTGATGACTTCTTCTGTGATCTGTCGGGTTGCTTTGGTTCCCTCTTTCGTGGACCCCTTGGAGTCTGCTCTTTAATTCGGCTTCATCGTGTCGTCATTTCAAGTTCAGGATCAATCTTACATGGTGATGGTTCATCTGGTTTAAGCGCAACTCAAGATGCTTTAGCGACAAGAGCTCTCTGGCGGGTGACCTTGCTTCTAGAGCAGACTCGTTCATTGCCCGTTCAAAATTGTTATTGTAGGGTTTTGCTTGATGTCCATTTTTTCTCCTTCACAACGGGTGGTAAACTCTTATCTTATCTTGGCTTTTCCCTCTCCCCCCACACTTGTATCCTAATTCAATGCTTTTGAATGTAATACAAGTTTCTTTCTTAAAAAAAGTGGTTTGGAGATAGAAGACGAATCATTCCTACATCCATGAGGAGGACACTAATTTTATTAGTGTTAGAAAGAAATTACAACTATAGATAAAAAGATATCACAACCTCTAATGATTTGCAATTTAAGAACCAACTTTGCTTGTCACAGTCGGAGGAAGTGTATGCATGGCTGTTGTAACCTAAAGCTTAAAACATCTTTTGTTTACTTTGATTGATGCATGCTGATGGAAAGATGCTGAGGTAGAATGGAAGAACACGAAAAAGCGGAGTTTGAATATTAGCAACTAGAAAATAAATAAGCAAGTTACAACAATTACCTTAGCTAGTAATGCTTCATGTATACTTACAAGGGGCATATATGTAATTTGAGTGGCAACAGTTAAATATAGATCACTCGCTGACATATAAAGTGAGATGTTTTTGTAATTCGACTAATGAAAAGAAGTGTTCCACTTCTTTCATCCACTCTTGTTTCTAAAACATCTCTTCATGTGTTTAGTGAGATATGTAGAAGCTCAATATGGTAACAGAGCTAAGTTGTTAGGTCATTACAAAGGCGGATCTGATGAAATCGGGAACACCAGGGAAGAATATCAACTCAACGATTGAGATCGTCAACCCCAATTCTACCTCCTCACCAAATCTTGTGAATCAATCATCTGATCGGATGGCTAGGAATCTACGTAAGTCATCAACAAGGTACCAAATGGCGGAATCACAGATCAACACGGAAGGAGGAAGCACATCCGACAAGATCAATGAAACTAAAGACAACCCCTTTGCATTATAGGGAAATGACAACCCTGGTATGAATTTAGTTTCGGTCAAATTAAGAAGGCATGAGAATTATTTGCCTTGGAAAGAATCTATGTTAATATCTCTATCTGCCAAAAACAAGTTGGGTTTTATTGATGGAACAATTAGTGCCCTAGATGAATCTTCTCCAAAATTTAGGATATAGAGAAGATGTAATGATATGGTGTTGTTCTCACATGAAGTTTGAGCGATGTAGGCCTTCACGTCTCCTGCTCCGGTTCGACTCCAGAGGTGACATACAAAGACACTCCGACGCTCAAGTAAGAAGGAATCCCATATGGTGGGTATGGAATTGGAATCGAGAGTATGCCTGCAATGGGTTGAAGTCTATCCCGAGATGGCGAGCACATTACTGTCGAATCCTTGGTAATCAATAAAGGATGTTGATATCGTTGTTTGGCCGGGTGGAGTCCCAAAGCTAAGTTGTGGTTGGCTCGACCCGAGTCTGGTTAATGAGTGTGGGTGCATCCGAGCCTGATTCGGTCAGGTCTAAAGAGCTAATCCAGTCCACAGCTCCCAAGCTTGGTCGAAGTCCGACGACTTTGTGCCGAAATCTAATAGTGTGTCGATTTTTGTTCGCCTGCTGATCTCTTTGCATGTTCCGAGTGTCTAACCTCGGTTGGACTTCGGTAAGTGAGCATGTGTTGAGTTCAATTGAATTGTTGAGGTAGGTGAGATCAGCAGTATGGTTCGATTGGACTTCAGACATCAGGTTCCAAGTATCTTGGTTTTGTTGTTTTGCAACTTTTTGGTTTTTGCATCCATTATGGTGGTTGCCTAAGGGGGGAGTGCTCCTTTCCATGTGTCGGCCTCCCGTTGTTGCCTATTTTTTCAAGCATTTAATTTTGTCATGGGGTAATCATGACGCATAGATCTGACCATGCATGTCTTAAGGCGTTTAAGTACTCGTCGCTGATGCGAGGACTGGTTAGGATTCATTCCGCTGTCAAGCACGACTATCAACTGTCCGATGAGAAGGTTATCACTTCCTGGTCTTTAAAGCTCTCTCATTTCCTTCATTTTGAGTTTTCTTGCGACCCAAGTTCTTGCGTGTTCCTTGTTCGTGCTCTCGAGGTTTTCGTTGGTGACATTGCCGCTCTGCTAAATCACCTTGTATGTTGTCATTCATTCCCGATAAGTCTTTGTGACTCGACCTTTTATTTTTGCCTTGTCAAGGTCGACCTTAGGTTGGTAGGCTTTACTGACTTCTCCCTTGTTCATTAGGGTTTCCAATCTTCGCCGAGTTGATGGGGAAGAGGAGTGTTAGCCTTGAGTTGGCAGTAGGTAAGTCGGGCAAGGCCGCATACCCTTACTCATGGGTCCATGATGGGATAAGGAAACAGAGCTCGGCGATGACTAACTCCAGTGATATTGAGGCCTTCCGCAGAGGCGTATTGCTTTCTCATTTCGATGAAGAGGATGACTTTGAGATCATTCCCCGTTCTTCAGAGGATAGGGTTTGCCATTCCAGGAAAGATCCTATGTTTTTCTTTGTGTACCGGACCATGTTTGAGGATCTCGGCGTCCGACTGCCCTTTACCAATTTTGAGTTCGAGGTATTGACTCAAGAGAGCATCACGTCGACACAGCTTCACCCGAACAACTTGACTTTTGTCTGCTATTTTGAGATCATGATGGAGTTCCTCGACGTCAAGTCGAGCCTCAATGTACTCTTTTCCTTCTTCCAAGTCAAGGGGACACAGAAATGACTATAGGTGTCCCTTGGCAGCACCTCGGGGTGGAAGATCGGTCCATTCAAGAGTTACTACAAGAACTTCAAAAGGCATTTTTTCAGAGTGAAATCAAGGCCGAGTGATTGACAGTTCTTTCTGGATAGGGTGTCGACCACAGAGAAGTTTCCACTATTTTGAAGGAGGAACCCGACCACTATCTTGGCCTTGGAGGAGGGGAGGATTCTACCCGAGGATAGGCTGGTGACTAGGTATTTAAACCAGCATGGGTCTTTCGCTCCTTTTTCCTGTAGAGAGTTGTTGATGTGGGACCGAGACAAGCCCTCGGTCGTAAGATATATATATATATACTTATCCATTTTGAATGCGCTAATTCCATACCATTCTTTGCAGGCGAGATGGCCTCAAGGTTGAACCAGATGTCCCTCTGGTCCAGATTGGAGGAGTTGAAAGGGATGGCCTCGACAGTTGACAAGGGGATGGGGCCAATGACTGATGTTTCTCCCCGCCCGCCTTCATCGAAGCCGATAAAGATTTTGGGACCCCATGCTCATGAATCAGACAAACCGCAAGTTCCTTCATGTTCGCATCTCTTTCTCCTTCCCCTCCTCCCCTCAAACGAAAGAAGAGGGCTGGGGCTCTAGGCGCTATGATTGTGGAGGATGAGGAGCTACCCCCTTAGGAGGCGGTTTTCCTAGAGGAGGCTATGGCTACAACATCGGTGGTGACGGTGGCAGAGGAGGACTCTCAGGCGGGGCAGTGTCCTAGTACGGGTACTCTTCCCCTGGCTCAGCAGGGATTGTCCGAAATGCCTTAACTAGGTGCAACCCCTGGCTCAACACCTTTTGTCGAATGTTGTTATTATTGTGTCGTAGGCCAATAGAATTGATTTGTCGTTGTTTCTTTCCTTTTAATAAATAGAACACCTTCTTTATCTTGTTATTTATTATGAGCATATTTAACTTGATAAGAGGTTCCTTGAATAGTTAATTCCGCCTAATGGTCATCAAGTATGAGACTTGATAGTAAAATCCTAAGGCACATGGAATACTATTCTAAACAGTCTCTAGTAGGGAACGATAATGAATTAATGCTAGTATGTAGCGTGACTGATGAAAATGTTTTACTGGTCATAAATATGAGATATTAAGTCGGATCATAGACACATGTTGGAGAACATGGTGTTGGACAGACCCAACGTGAGGATACTACATATACTACATGGATTCATATCATTAGTACATCTCACAACAATAGTGATATTTCATGTCATCATGGATTTCTACCTGATGAATTCTATATTTTGACCTAGTCTATAACATCATCTTTAACATGGTAATAAAAATTACAGTTGGATATGGAATGAATCATGTAGTGGAATGCAAGTGGTCGTGAAGGAATTTGTACCTCTCATGTGTGGGAGATATCTCTGGCCCTTTGATGAGTAAGATTGAGGAAATGCTAACGGTGCTCAAATGAATTGATAAAAGTATTAATGTCATTTGTTAAGTTAGTTTGTCAGGAATCAAAAAACCAGATTAATCAATATAAAAAGGGAAAATTAATGAAAATGTCCTAAACTTTGACGTTTTTTAACAAATATGACTTGTTTTTTTATTTAAAATAATTGTGTATTCCAACTTTTAAAATTATAATAATTATAGACTCTCATTAGATCTCTATTTATTTACCTATTATGTGCTGACGTGGAACGCCATGACAGCATATAAAAAATATTTTTTAAAATTCAGGATGTCACGTCATCATAAGTCATACGTCGAGTTAAAAATAAAAAAATCTGCCACATATGACTTGTGATGACGTGGCATCCTGAATTTTAAAAAAATATTTTTTATGTGTTGGCGTGGCATTCCACGTCAGCACATAATGGGTAAATAAACAAAGATCTAACAGTAGTCTATAATTGTTATAATTTCAAAAGTTGGAATACACAATTGTTTTAAATAAAAGAATGAGTCATATTTGTTAAAAACGTCGAAGTTCGGGACATTTTCATTAATTTTCCCATATAAAAATGATCTAATTTATGCATTATACTTGATCCAAATATCGCGTGACAAAAGGACAAAATATCATACTGTGAGTTAGGTAATTTAATTGAATCCTCGACATTCACTTAATTTGGGTACTCATATATAATATCTTGCTAGATGTCACTTATGACTTGTGTGCTGTAAATGAGATTTGGGTCTACTGCAAACGTTAAGTGAGCCTATAGGGTCGCACACATATATAGAATGAACTGAATTGGGCTTTAGGTTACGTTCGTTCATTGTATTAGATCTCTCTTGATGTTTATCTTTAGAATTAATTTCAAATTGAAAAGGAGCTTTTCAAATCGAAATTAAGTATTCTCAATTTTAAATGAGATTTTTCAATTTAAATTATGTTGATAATAATTTAGGTAATATACCTTTAATAATCGTTATTAAAGGATACATTATAATCAACATCTCAAATTAAGGTAATTCATTTTTTGTAATTATTATTAAGGATATATTTGATTAAGCTATTAATTTTTTAAAAGATTCTATATATGGCCCTAAATTGATCAATAGTTGTGATGACGCAATCTATGTTTCTTGATGCGTCTGTAAATATCCACCTCGAATGTTCATATGGTGATGATCCTTTCGAAGGCAACCAACCTCCTTTTGAAGGCAACTGACCTCCTTTTGTAGGGAGCCAACCTCCTTTTGAAGGAAGCTGATCTCCTTCTGTAGCAGCTAGGGATGACAATATTACCCGTTTAGGCGGGTACCCGCTGGTATTTACCCGTTTATGACGGGTATGGGATGTAGTTTTCTACCCGCGGGGATTTTGCAGGTAATTTTTTTTACTCGTTTATTATATGGGGCGGGTACGAGTATTATTGTACCCATACCCGCAGGTACTTGTTATCCGCGAGAATTAGTAAATTACAATATTATCCTCGGTACATATACTAAAAAACTCTAACCTAATTCAATATTCATATACTTTATGTTTTGAAACCTTATGATGATGTTGTTATCAAAATATTGTATGTTTATCAAAATTAAGTTGTTATACTTGAAGTTGTTATCAAATGCTTGAAGAGTTGATGTGTTATTAAAATATTGTAATTTACATTTTTTTTTAATTGTCATGGGTACCCGCCAATACCCGTGGGTATCCGTCCCCCCGCGGGTAATTAAATGGGTATCCATTTTTGATACCCGCGGGGAATAAATGGGTAGCAGGTATCCGTTTATTTCGCAGGGCGAGTAGCGGGTAGGCACCCCGCCCCGTTGACATCCCTGGTAGCAGCCAACCACCACCCAAAGGAGAGAGAGAGATAGGAGAGCTCGACCTCCTACTCCTACTCCTACTGATCCATCATCATCGTCGCAAATGATAAGATGACGACACTGCAATGGCCAACATCGATGGTCGTACCATTGCAAATATAAAACCATTCGACGACAAGTGTGTGCCGCAGTTGGTCCACGACTTCTTTTGCGACGCCTGCTAGTCGTCGTTGTGCCGGTGATAATTTTTGTTATTTTGCGACGGTCAGATTGAGTCGTGATCGCAGATTAGCTGCGACCACATCTTTTGCGACAGAGCAATGTGATCGCTACTTGCCATCACAGAAGAACTATGGCGACGGCTATGCGATTGTACGTTATGACCATCGTAGAAGATGATGTTTTGGATAGTGTATTTTACTAGTTGCAGTAACTTATAAATTGTTAACATGATACCAAATCATAAAAATAAGTACATGTAAAAACATTAGCCACAGTCTTGCCATAATTTTTCCATAGCTCAACTACTGCTAATGAGTTCCATAGTTGAGCTATGGCAATCTTAAGATTTTGTCGAACCCCAACTCAAAATTTTACCCAAACATATCGCCCATGGCTGATGAGAATAACACACTTGTAGCAAATTAATGACATCATTGTCTCATAACTTCAGCCACGAACTAGTCCTTATTAATAAGTAAATATGAAGAACAATGTGTCTCGTGACAAAAGCCATGGCAGATAACACAACCAACCAAGCCATCTTAAATTTATCTCCCCTAATTAACTTTATTCTGGTGAAAACGAAATAAATATTGATTTAATTATAGACATACAAACTGTAATTATCCTTACTTGTAAGCTGTCATCACAAAAATTATTTAGAACCTTTTTTCTATGATATAATCAACTGGAACTAGCTAGAATTAGAAGTTTAGGCAGCCTGCAATCTCAACTGCTAGTATATATAAAAAAGAAAAAACACCTGTTTCTTCTTTTCTTAGTCTTAACTAGTCAACCCCCTCAAGAACAGGAGCTTTGACCTGTGCACAACTTCACGTAAAAGCCGCTTCCACGTTCCTTTCCAGTCTTTGCCAGCAGAAAGATATGATCTGTACCAGGCCTCGGAAACCATTTGTTATCCTCAAGCAAGTAGAAATGAGGGACTTAAAGCGGAGATCCGGCCTTCAACTTGCTCAACTATTTAGCTTTGACTTTAGAATTGAATCATTTTTACAGTTTACATTCCTTTCAGCTTAATTTCTTCCATTGTCTCATTGAAAGAAGTAAGAACAAGACATGTTCTGGTGAAATTATTGGGATAAATCAATCAGGTACTGGTTCTGTCTCTTCTACTACGCATGCCCTTCACAAGCATTAATTAATTATTAACTTCAAATCTGTATAATTTGATTCCAGAATGAAGAGCACACATGATCATGTGTGTTATTCATCCAAATCTACAGAAGTAGGATCATCAATGGCATCATATCTCATAATTCATTCTTAGATACTTTATCTTTAATTAAACTATTTTCTATCTTTATTTTCTTAATTAATTTAATGCCATAATTTGGATATAGAATATAATCATAAGATACCCGAGAATGATCCTTCAATAATAATGTTTTAATCATATTTTATGACAGATGATGAGTGAAGAAACGAGCATCTCTAACAAAGTAAGTTTAATTAGAGAATGTGATTCTATAATTCTTTTGAAGGTTTGTAGCTCTCCCATGAATTATATACTATCCATATACTCATGACAGCTCATGCACATAGGAAATTATTCTGGAACTCAAAGTGTATATGCACTGTAAAGCTTGTGAAAGATCAGTATTCGACGCCCTTAGAAAAATTAAAGGTATTCATTCACTGAGTAGAACACATCAGATTGCATTGCACAACAAATTGAATCAAACTATATATATTTTTAGGTGTGAACTATGTCAAAGTAGATATGAGCATCCACAATGTAATTGTTACTGGTGATATTGAGCCAGATAAGGTTGTAAAAAAACTCAAGAAGAAGACTGGTAAAAGAGCAGACATTATCAAGCAGGACAGTGTTGAAGACAATAAGAATGAGGAGGCAGAAACAACAGATGAATGCAGTAATCACCAAGATGGAACAAGTGTAGTCCTCCCCCCTGATGATTTTGATCAGGAATTGGTGCAATACTTGAGCATTTTCAGTGATGATAATCCAAATGGATGTTCAATTGTTTAGATTATGTAGTGATAAGTGATAACAACATGGCTTCTTTTTATCTTTTTAAATAATCTGTTTTAAAAACAAAAAGGCAAGGCTTGATTGATATGCTTTTAAAAGTATATAAATGCAGTTAATATTATTTTCAGTTTCACGATTTACTTGAAACAGGAATCTAGTTTAGTTCTACGAACTTATGGAGTACATAACCCTTAAATGTTCTACAAACAGAACACACTACTAAATATTACAGTCACAAGAACCATCGACATCGATTTCATTCAAATATCCTCCAACTTTTATTATCTTGTCTGGGTTACAATTCCCATTATCAACATATCCAAACAATATAAAAAATAACTCCATAGAACATAATCATAGGAGATAGCTTCTATTACAAACTGCATGATTCTAAGCAAAGCCACAGAAAACACAGCTAGCTATATCCGTCAATCCCTCCAAATGAATAACCAAAGCAAAATGCAAAGAAAGAGTAGAAATAAGAGCTTTGCCAGCTATAAATATTCCATACATCTTATTGGCATACAATGTATTATGCAAGAGCCTAAAGAAAAGATTGCTACCATAAAGAAAAGTTCAACAAAGCTGATCTAGTCATGGTCTGCAAGAATGGTAGTCTTGGTCACAGCCTCTTCATAGTTGACTTCTGATGTTTTCAGCCCCTTAACTTCCCATTAGCTTCTTCGAAGCAGAATGACAGCAAAAATGAGCCATTTGGCTTCTTACAACTAGATTTTCGCATCAACAATTCTAAAACATCCTTTTGAGATAGAATAACCAAACAAATGCATCAAAATAAACAGCTAGTTCTTTCTTCGATGGAGTACATTCTGCGACAAAATCCTTTCAGTTCTTCTGCCTGAAAAGAAAAAGATGCTGAAACGGGTAGAATGATATCTAATGTTGGGTGCAACCAAAATCAATGTGAGTGTCCCAAATGCTTGAGAATCCATAGTGCAGCTTCTGCAGCATGTTCTTCAGCCTCTTGTTTCTGAGGTTTAGCTTCACTGAAACACTCCAACATTGTGGTGGTGATTGTGTCGACCATGACCTTAACCTTGCAGGTGAACCTGCAAAATGATGCAGAAATAAAATGTGTTAATTATTCCTAACTTTAATAGAGGAAAGCAGAGGGAACAAAATAGTGCATGATGCTATTTATATTCTCAGGGATAGTCTGCACTCACACAAGGACAAATATGTCCACAGATAAGGGAGAAACCAAAATCTCCTCTATCAAGGAACCTCTCTTGTAGGTAAAAATGTCAATTGATCTCTTGTGCATAAATCTCCATGCCTCCCTCATCAGCCTTTGACATTTATTTGCTACGCATACCTAATAAAGTTGGTGACAAATCTAATCACTTTACGAAGCCAAATATCTATCAGGGTTTATGGTTTTGTGATGCATCTATCCAATGTTAAAGTTCTGTTAAAAACTCTAGTAATATGCTTAAGTGGAAATCTGATGCATGTCAGTCATATGCCACATTAGATGTCACATGGAAATCCTCTTTCAAAAGAATCACATCTCTTTAACATATACATATGTTTACCTGCTTTTTTTTTAGAATAAGAAACTTGTATTCATTTCAAGAGAGTTGAAGTAAAATACAACTTTAGGGGGAGAGTAGAAGAAAAGGAGGTCAAAATAAGGAAAAAACCCCAAAGGAAAAGAGCACACAGATGTTGTGATAGCTAATTACATAAGGTGAAAAAGGTAGCAGCCTTGATTGCCAACGCAAGTTGTGTGGAGCTTGAATTTTGGAGGCAGCATTGATTTATCTCAAACCAGATGAACCAACACCATGTCAGCAGCAGGCGAAATCTGAACTTGCTTATTTTGTTTACCTGCTACTTTGGTATTAAATAATTTATCTATCCAATGTCAAAGTTCTGCTAAAAACTCTATTAATTTGCTTATGTGGAAATCCGATGCATGACAATCATACGGAGGGAGGAAGCAGGGCCCGTCCCCTCCTTTTGGCTCCAAGGCCCGCCTCCACATGGAAGTCCTCTTCCAAAAGAATCAGAACTCTCAACATCTACATATATTTACCTGCTACTTTGATATTAAATCATACATATGTAAACAAAAATTCTTTTATATTTAGACAAAGCAAAACAAAGAGCCTAACCTTGATAAAGAAACATGAAAAAAAAAACTGGTTGTGAACTAAAGAGTGAAAAAAGGTGCATCTTTTGCATTTATTTTTCATAATCTTCGCTATAGATTAAATCATAAGTTGGTTTCCATGTAAATTTATGCGAAAGAAGACAATGAATTAATAGTTAATATTGTTGGGCCCTAAAGCCTCCATTCCATTAATAGAAGATCTATATATAAGTTAGAGACACCATAAGCTAAGCCTAGGAATAATATAAGATAACCTATACCAACAATAAATACAATATAAAAATTATTATCTTTAACACTCCCCCTCAAGCTAGAGCATAGATGTCAATCATGCCCAGCTTGTCACAGTAATTTGAACCGAGTCGAGTTGAGAGCTTTAGTGAACAGGTATACTGGCAGGTCTGCATCCAAGCATGCCTACCTCACTCAGGAGATCCATGGCGTATTTCCTCTGTGAAAGTACCACCCCTGTCTCATTATAGCAAACTCAATGCCAAAAAAGTACCTCGGACGGCCCAAATCCTTTGTCACAAAATGTTTTTTCAGATGAGCTTTTACTGTCTCAATTTCATTGCTATCACTGCCAGTGAGTAAGATGTCATCCACATACACCGCAAGAATAACACAACCAGCAAATGTTTTTTTCATAAAAACAGAGTGATCAGATTTACATTCCTTTAGCCCAATAGTAGATGCAACTTTGCTTAGTTTGTCAAACCATGCTCGAGGACTTTGTTTTAGACCATATATTGCTTTCTTGAGGTGACACACTAGATTCTCCCCCTGAGCAACATATCCAGGAGGTTGCTCCATAAAGACAGTCTCACTCAAGTCCCCATAAAGAAATGCATTCTTAACATTCATTTGATGCATGGGCCAATTCAGATTTACAGCAAGAGATGAGAATCCTCACAGAGTTTAACCGGGTCACAGGAGAAAAAGTCTCGAAGTAGTCTACACCAAATTGTTGTGTGAAACCTTTTGCCACCAAGCGAGCCTTGTACCGTTCAATGGATCCATCAGGAAGATATTTTAAGCTGAACACCCACTTACAAGTGACTGGTTTAGAGCCAGGAGGAGGTGGAACAAGTTCCCAAGTCCGTCTGGTTTCGAGAGCATCCATCTCCTCATCCATGGCACTCTTCCACTTAGGATGAAGCAAAGCATCTTGGTATGTCCTGGGAATGGAAATAGAAGACAAGGAGAAAGCAAATTGGCGAAGCGAGGATGATAGTTGAGCAAATGATACATGGTTGCTAATGGGATGAGCAGTACAACTTCGCTTACCTTTCCGTAAAGCAATGGGAAGGTCAACACTGGACAGAGGATCTTGAGAGTGATTCGGAGCTGGCAGAGTAGCTTGTTTGGAGAGTTCACTTGAATCTTTATGTCTTCTTTGATAGACTAACAAGGGAGGAGCACGAGACAATTACTCATCGGAGTGATGGGTAATAGAAGGAAGAGGTGGAGGTAGGGGAACGGACTCCCCAGTAGGAGTTCCAAGACTCGGTGTAGAGGTGAAGTAGAGAATATCTTCAAAAAAGGAGACATCAGCACAGATAAAAAGTTTTTTTGAAATCGGGTCATAACAACGATATCCCTTTTGAGTGCAAGAGTATTCAATGAAGACACACTTCACAGCTCTAGGAGACAATTTGTCATAACCTAGACCAAGATTATGAACAAAACATATGCAGTCGAAGGTTTTTGGAGAAATTTTAAATGGAGATTGTTTGGGAAACAAGACAGAGAATGGTTACCTATCCCCTAAAACAGATGAAGGAACACGATTAATAAGATATGCAGCAGTGAGAACAGCATCCCCCCATAGATACCGAGGAATATTCATGTGAAACATAAGTGTCCTAGCCACATCTAGAAGATGACGATTTTTGCGTTCAGCAACACCGTTTTGTTGGGATGTGTAGGGACATGAGGTCTCATGAATAATACCATAGGAGTCACAAAATTTTACAAAATCAGACTGAAGATATTCGCGAGCATTATCAGTTCGAAGAATTTTAATGGAGGTGTCAAACTGATTTTTTATTTCAACATAAAAGGTTTGAAAGACATGAAACACATCAGATCGATTTTTTAAAAGAAACACCCAAGTCATACGAGTGTGGTCATCTATAAAAGTAACAAAATACTTGTATCTCAAACGACTCACTACAAGACTAGGACCCCAAATATCAGAATGAATAAGTTCAAAAATAGACTCTCTACGATGACTTGAGCTTTGTGGAAAGGGCACCCGATGATGTTTACCTAACTCACAAGCTTCACATTTGAAAGGAGAACATGACACAGACTCACGGATGGTTGACTTGAGCTTTTGAATAGAGGGATGGCCTAATCGACAGTGCCATTGAAATGCAGTGATGCAGTGGTGGGCAACGGGAACGCATGTGGATAACAGGTAAATTCCTCCAGTTTCAGCTCCCCCACCAATCTTCCTCCTCGTCTCTAGATCCTATATCACACAATGAGAAGAAAAAAAAGTTACAGAGCAATTATGACTTTTGGTAAGTTGACTAATGGAAAGTAGATTCACAGGAAATTTTGGAAGATGAAAAACTCTATCTAATTTTAGATTGCTCGAAACAGTGATTGTGCCAAGACCATGTATAGAAGAAGTAGAGTCATCGGCAATGCGGACATGTGGTGGGTTAGACTCAAGTTATAGTTAGAGAAAAGATTCCTATTACCTGACATATGATTGGAAGCACCTGAGTCAAGAATCCAAGACATACCAGAAGAAGCAATAGCCGCAGTCCCAGAGGAGGAAGCCATGGCTGAGGAAGTGACTGCTTGCATGAACTTTTCATATTCAGACTTAGAGACACAAATAGTCTCCTTCTTTTGATTTTCACTGGTACTATTGTTGAGAGGTTGAGTAAATATAGCAGCTTTAGCATGAGAAGGTTTTCCAAACTTTTGCCAGCACCTGTCAGGAGAATGATTGGTTCTCCCACAATGTATACACGGAGAAAATGAATTTCTACCTCTCCCCCTTCCTCCAATTCTACCACCACCACAACTCTGGTGGCCTCTACCTCCGGCAATAAGTGCTGAGTTATCTCCTGTAGGAAAAGAGGCAGGAGGAGGATTGAGTTCAGTAACTCTCAAAATTCTGGCCATAACATTTCTAAGATCAGGAATGGTATTATCTGCCATAAGTTGGGACTTGACATGGATGAAGAGACGGTGGTAGAGCGGATAGAAACCTTGCAACAAGAAATTCCTCTCTTTGTTTTCTTTGTATTAAAACATCAGCGGTGAAAGGATAATATTCAGTCAATTCATCTGCTTTTCCTTTTAAGGTGGCGTAGAACTCTTGAATTGATGCACCCTCCTCAAGTTTCATATTAAGATATCAGAGTACAAGGTATAAACTCTGGAGATATTTGCATCTTGAAAGTATGTTTTTTTGAGGGAATCCCACATGCTCTTAGCAGTATCAAGAAAAATAACTGTTGAGGCAATCTGCGGCTCCAAACTATTGATCATCCATAAAAGAACCGCATAATCGTTGCCTCCCAATCAGAATATTTTTCAATATCGGCTGAATCAGGAGGATCATCTTCAAGGTGTTTAATTTTCTTTTGAGAACCACAAAAAACACGAAAAGCACGAGACCACATAATATAATTTGTACCATTAAGTTTGATAGAAGTACTCAGAGTTGCAGCTTTGGGATCCACCATAAAGTTTGACATTCTTTATAAAGCAGTATCAAATGAAGCAATTGATAGAAAAGAATCCTGTGTTGGAACCAAAAACCTGGAGTGCTGCAGAAACTCGGCTTAGAAATGGCTTGAAAACGGCTCAGAAACGGCTCAAAATCGGCTCATCTTGACTTGGAGCCGCGCCTGGAGAAGCCGACTTGGAGAAAAATTGGCGCCCGTCACAGAGGCGCCCGACAAAGGAGAGGGCGCCCGCGTCTACCTCGTCGATCGAGCATTTCTCTGGTTCGAGAGGCGATCAGCGCGGCGCGTCTGGTTCGAGGGGTTGCCGAGGCTTCTACGCCGGCGAAGGAAGAAGAAGGAAGCGCGCTTTCTTGGCGCGTCTGGTTCAAGAAACTGTCGAGGTTTCTACTCCGGCGGAGGACGAAGAAGGAAGAGAAGATCTCGCCGTTGAGATGACAAAGACTGGATTCTACGTCGGCGGTCCGAAAGGAAGACGATGGAGAGGTGATGCTTGTTCGACTTCGCGAGCGTCTGCGCCGAGCCAAGAAGACGCAGGGAGGAGCTGCGTGGAAGGCGCAGGAGAGACGCCGAACGCCGAACAGTAACGGCGCAGGAACAGTAAACGCGCAGGAACAGTGAACGCCAAACAGTAACGGCGCAGGAACAATAAAATAACTAGGAAAAAATTTTGTGGAAAAATTCTAGGGCTGCTCTGATACCATGTTGGGCCTTGAAGCCTCCATTCCATTAATCATAGAGAAGACCTATATATAAGCCAGAGACACCATAAGCTAAGCCTAGGAATAATATAAGCTAACCTATACCAACAATAAATACAATATAAAAACTATTATCTTTAACAAATATATATTACATATATTTGTAAATGGTCTTAACAGATATGAACAGTCTATATTTTGGTAGGGATCTACTCCTTCAGTTTCATAGAAAAAACACATGGGCAACAATGGGTAAGAGACACAAACGTCGCTGTATTCTGCTACTTCTAAAAGCAACATTTAGCTTCTACCTCATCAACCAACTTTCGCATCATTTTGTCATCACAGATGGCAACCTTTGAATCCAATGCAGTTATCTGTGATTCCATGAAAACTTGAGGACTCCTGAGACAGAGTGGTTGCAATGGACAGCTCACCATCTATTGCAGACTCATTTAGATTTTACCTTCAGGCAACAAGCTTTCCTCTCATGATCCATCAATATGATTTTGTTATCACCTGCCTCTTTAAGCAAAAGTTTCACTGAATGAGGAAACCTAAACCCCAGATAGCAAGTGAAATTATGTGTATGCTAGGCTTTTGATTCTTCTAACAGATGCTTCCCCTGTGACATCTGATGTGGTATGTCAGGAATGCATTGTCAGGTTGCGACGTTAGCAACTTAATATTACAATTTTTAATAGAATTATGATGTTGGATAGATACAACAGAAAACTATAAACTCTAGGAAAGCTCTTTTTCTAACTTTTGACAATATTAAACTTGTTACAAACATAAAAACCATATGTATGTTTAGCAAATAACCTAAAATGTTACCCTAGTCTACCAAAGCATATAAATCTACTGGATGGATCTACTCTGTACATCTTCCCACATCATGGGAAGTCATCACAAGCAAATAAGAGTGACCATTCTGTTCAAACAAAACCAAACCAAATGAATTGAAACTGACCCAAATTTATAATTTTTTGCAACCCGAACGGAACTGTGTTAGATAGTAAACCAAACTATCGATTCAGTTAACTGAATTCTTTTTCATTTTTAAAAAATGATTTCAAATTTCAGGAGTTAGAGCAATAGATAATTTCAAAATTTACATATATTAGTATCAATATTTTAAAAAATTGCACGCAAGCCTAAGGCCGATCTGATCCAAAATTTGAAATGCAAATGCTTTGTTGGGACCAATTTTTTGTCGAATCGAAAAAATCAATCAAATATGTTGCATATGAGATTTATTATTTAGAATATATAATCATACATTTTATCCTCTAACAGTATTCTATTATTATGAATACCATTCTTGACTGCTGGATATTTGTTGGCAAGGCTCTATCGGGAAGAAGCAAGTTCATTTGATCACTCATTGTCATGGAAAACACTTTCTCCTAGTTTTTAGGATTTTAAGACTGATGAGTCAGCTTAATAAGACAATACCCATCAAATATCAACTTAGACTTTACAGCTTGTGTTACAACACTACAACCTGTTATCTGGACTCTATCGATAAAATTCAATTGCTGATAAGATGAAAACATTCATCTCCTTTGTTAAGATGCAAACTGAGTTACTTTCCCCATTAAACAAGGTCAAGAACATGGAAATCTTGTCTTCAGCTATTGAATCATCCTCATTAATTAACTGCATATTCTTTGAATCTAATATCTAAATCTTTATCTATTTCCAGATGAGTTGTCCATAAAATTACCAAATAGATAAGATGCATCTTATAGAGTGGATATTTGGCCTTTAATGTGGCTTCTCTTGCTTAGCTAACTATAACAGAGTTTGCGAAACCATAGTTATCAGGGGCGAAAAGCGCAGCGACGCACAAAGGTCTCCTGAAACTATAGCACATAGTGTAGCGCGAAGCGCGTGCTTTATTGAAATAAAGCGCAAAATAAAAACATAGGCATATATTTTATGTATACACCAAAATTACCAATAGATTCCAACTATCATAAAGAATAACAACTAAATATTCAAAAATGATGAAGACCAAATGTATAAAAAGAAACCATGTTTATAAGATAAGATAAACCAAGCAAAACATCATAAATCAACCATAAGGGATTAGTCTAAAAGTTAGCAAAACAAAATTTTAAAATCTAGAATTCAGATTTCAAGCTCTCAAGTTTCGCCAAGACCCCAACTTTGTTCATCATCATCGAGATTTTCATCCTCAAGGTTAATCTCATCATCCACATCAAGAGCATGAGAGTCATAGCCTTCATTGTCCTTCTCCTCTGTATCAGTTTGGTTGGCTCTAAATTTTTCCTCTTCATTATTTTCTAGAATTTGTATCAACTTGGCTTCCAAAAAAAACTCTTATCCTTCCAAAGAAAAAGGCTAAAGCTAAAGAGACAAAATGCCTTCAGTGTACTTCAATACTTAAGTGAAACGCACTTTTTGTTGCGCTGCGCTACAGGGTAGATAGCGCCGCGTAGCGCGCTACGCTTAAGTCTACCACGCATAGTGCACAGGGTGCGCTATAGCGTGCTTTGTGCGCTATTGACAACTATGTGTGAAACTAAAAGGAAAGAAATTCTGGGTATTACATCTCAATATGCATACTCATTACTCTCACCACCTCCGCTGGTGGCAGCTACAATTCAGTCTAGTTGAATGTTTGGAAGAGGTACAAGCCAGAAATGTGCTCAAAGATTATAATTTGTTAGAACCTGGAGGAAGATAACCAAATTAGCTTGAGAAGACGCTTAGCATAGTAACTCTCGTAGTGCACATAAGAGCTGTAGTGAGCTGCATCTTACTTGAGGCATTTTATTTGGAATGTTATATCAACAATCCCCTTTCTACAACTTAGTTGATAACTATCAATATATGTGCCACTGGAAAGAACCAACTAATGATTGATATGCCAATCCACACTAGCGTGTCTTTATGGTGCAAAACAAGGTGCTTTGGAGTTTACTTGGATTGCTTCCGATCAGAAATTCCAGAAAGAAGGTAACCTCATCAACATAGGCATTCAGATCTCTATGAGATATGTTTTATGAATAAGAAAAATGTGGATGACCTATTTTTTTTAGAGTTGACTTTCTATCACTCCAAAATGGAATCTCAGTTTACTTTACCAGGACTTAGACTCCACTGGGCATCCACCTGGTCTCAACATAAAGCATAAAAGAATATAAGAAAATTAATTTGCTGCTGGAAGTACTTGAAGAGTACAGAGTTAAATATTTTCCAGAGTTAACAATGAGTAGTTCAGAGTTGATTAGTCTTCAGACTCAATAATAGTATAATACAGAGGCATTATTTCCTTTAGGTTTTTTGGTTGTTTGTGTGTCTACTCTTTTTGCTTTTGGGTATTTATAGTGTCCTTCTACCTTCTTTCTTCTCCTTCCATGTAAAACTATAGTCTACATGAAATATCCTGGCTAATTTGCAAATTTTATAAAAATCGAAAGAACCATTTTTTCCTTTCTTAAAGAGGCACCAAGAGAAATTTCTTGACGATTTAGAAATCTCTACGAAAATTAAAAGACAGACCAGATAAATGGACTATTGACAAATGTACTAGATCTAGGATTTAACCATTCATCTATTACTCAAATCATAAAAAAATACAACATAATAGACGAGGATAAATTAAAAAATCACTGAGAAGAACCATTACATATGGTGACAGCTTACTTTTCTAGTGCCCTGGATGTTCCTTCGAGCCAATTTTCTTGTTGCATTTGGTAACTTGATAGTTGATAGCATAGTTTTAAATACTGTACCGTCAGTTATTGTTCGTATTTACTGATTTTTTGAAAAATCAGTTTCGGTACACCCGGTACCAACCGGTACCGAGGTGTATGGAAGGTGCCAGACGGTTCGGTACTAATGATATCGAGCTTGTACCACCGAACACGATATCGGCTTGTCTATATACTAGTTTTGAGATTGTTAATAGATTATTTGTGTTTTGGAGCTTAAAACTATGTTTTGGATATTACATTTGAAGAAAAATAAAAACAAGAGACAAGCAAGTACCGACCTGTCTATACTGGCCCGTACCAAGTGTCGGTATAATACTAGTATGATACACTACTGGTACGTACCGGTACCGACCTTAGACCAAGATCAGTACTGGTACGAGATTTTAAGCTATGGCTGATAGACTTATGACAATCATGGTTGCTACTAGACTTGGTTTTCCTTTTCCTTTGCTCGTCATGGACAAGCTTTTTGTTTCACCATTACACTTTGTTAATCAAAAGGAGAAGTGCATTTTACTTTTCAGATAAAATAAAAAAGTACATAATGATTCAATCATTCAAGTTAAGATGAGAATTAACTGTTCATATATGTAATGCAGAAGAAAAAGCTTTTACCTAGTTCTACTGATGAGAAGCCAATATAATTCAAATGAGGTGATATCAAGATATAGGCAATCCATGAAGAATATACACTTATAGTAAATGATAAGAAACATTAAACATAACCTGCCTTTTCTTTAGGTCAGGTCCATCCTCAGACAAAAGAAATAATGGAGGGCTCCAACAATTCACAGCACAGATCTGGAGCAGCTGTGACTTTGCTGTTCTCATACTCAGATCTCCTATAAATTTGAGAAGAGATTATAAGGTAGAATCTGTTAGAGGGGTTATTAATCTTTGCATGAAGTTATTATATATAACACTCTAAACTTCTTCTGGACAATTCAAATCCATAAAAGGGAGTTGATCTAAAGAACGTACCATCCCTCTCTTCCTTCTCTTCCAACTTGGTATTTGATATACCAAGTTGCAGACCTGAATTTAATTCATCTTCTGCATGACTTCTCAGCTCAATTTCCATAGACTTCCTTTCATATGCGAAACGAAGAGCCTGTGCAAGAAATTCAGCAGCTTAGGGATGGAAGATCAATCAACATTTATTTATGCATAAGAGCATTTAGCTGGTAGGTTAATAAAAGAAGTCAAACGGTTAAACCTTATATAAGACCCACATGCATGATCCAGACATTGTCCTGCTATGTTAACTTATGACATGCCAATATGTGAAATGGGTACCAAGATCATCATAACAAACACATTCTAGATTGTATTAACTTTTATGGGATTCACATCACTTCATAAATAAATATTTGATAATTATCAGCATAAAAAACAATAAGAGGAAAAGAATCCTGTCTTAAAATATTCAACTCCATTATCGTTTCTCCACAGAGGAACAAACATTAAGGAGCATTGGACTTTGTATGGTGGTGATCCTTGGTCTACCAGCATAAACTACTTGTATAGTTATGACAAAATCAGCTGATATCTTTAATTTACTCAATAACAAAGCCCAAAGGACCCAAACGAATAACAACAAAAACAACAATTTTGATAATACTTCCCAAGTTATCCTAAGTGAAAAATAGCATTTTTTTAATAACACTAAACAAAAATAAGAAAAAATCAAAAAAATGGAAGAATGTCAGTAGAAAGAAGAAAATCTAAATATGCCACCAAAAAGAAATATCATGTCTACATTGATTTATTCATGATATACATCAAACCATGCAATACATGTTGGTTAAACAAAGAGGTTGTGGCTGTAGATTTGGTAAATTGAAACAATAGAATATTCGAAATAGCATTCCTGAAGAAAATGTTTTGTTGTTGACTTCAGCAGTTCCTTTGACATATCTTAGCACTCTTTTAGCAGCCATCAAATGTTGTGAATTAGGCTCCTTCATGTACCTAGACAATACCCCCACTGCAAACATATTGTCAGGTGGAACACCAACAATTCCAGCAAAGATAGAGTAAAATTAGCCATTTCAGCCACATTGACCCTCTCCCTACTCCGTGTTAGCGCCAGTGTCACGGAGTAGGCCACCCTTCTACGAGGAGGGTAAAAGAAGAGGCAAAGAAGGTGGAGAACACAACAGTGAGGGAAGATGACTTTGATTACTATGACATTTCCAACAGTAGAATATTCTCATGAAACTATGTAGACTAAAAAAGGAACGGAAATAAGGGGGCCGACTTAAGGTTATGTCAGTATGGTCAAATTTTAGCGATGGAGTTTTCTATCGTGCATTTCAACATGGAACAAAAACAGCTGCTCTGCATGTATTTAAGCTATCCAGACACTGACATCACCTGGAGCATCATAACAAATAGAAAAGTAAGAAATTATGACAAAGGTGGAAGCTTTACCTCCTCTTCCATAGGATCGACCCAGCACTCGCGGCACCGGGGGCAGGACCTCCACCGGAGGGGAGGGGAAGAGGCGCCTGCCATTGATTTCGACCTCGGAGGGTGGGAAATTTGAGAGTTTTCAAGAAGTAGAAGGCGGATGCTCTGATCAAAAGACGTCGCACGTGCTGCCAGGCGCACGCCGATACGCGTCCGCTTCAGGAGATTGCAAAAAAAAACGGATGAGGCTGACCGGACCGGAACCCGCTTAAGCAGTACGCATAACACATTGATTGATCCGGTCCAATTTAGCATTCAACCGGTTCATGCTCCTCGAAATGTGTAATATTATCATTGTACCTGACGTGCCATCATGTCAAAGAGCTCCCCATACTTCTATGAAAAAAACAAATTTATCCTTTTTTTTTCTGAAAAAAGGAAGATGAATTACTCATTAATCAGAAAAGGATTATACGATAGAGAAATTACATAATTCTTTTCTCTATTAACCAGCGTACGAGGAACATTTACATTTAAAGAATTTTTTTCATCTAACAAAAAAATCAAAGAAAATCTCAAATATCTTGAGTTGGCGCCTGTATACTAATTTTGAAGCTCCAGCTCAATCTACCAGCAACTATTGCCAGATTATATGTAGTTGTATTATTTTGTCTCATCTGATGAAGATAGTTTTGAATTTTTAGACTGTAAGACAAAAATAGATCATTTTTAATAAGATTATTAGCCAAATAGATTCTCAACTCTAATGAAAATTTCAATTATGACTAATTCTTTCATCGATTTCAAATATATTTAACAAACATTAATGTCAATTATATCCTACCATGTATTAATATGTTATAATTAGCATTTAAAGTTGTTGATATGGAAATGATAAAATGCATAAAATTTAAGGTAATAATTTCTTAGTAGCCATATTTTTATCTCTGGTCGATTCATTCATTTTCCTATAGAAATTTTGTTCCAAGTAATCAAATGTCATTATTTCTGTTTTAGATCAGATATCCATAGAGATTCCTTTCATAATTTCATATTTCTCACGGGATGGGTTTGAGAATATATTAATAAAGAATGAGTATGGATGATATTTATGCATTGATAAGGACCACCACTTTGGCTAATGTAACTTTTTGTCCAGTAACTAATCTTAAAAGGGGCACTTTATTCTAGAGATGGCAACGGGCCGAGCCCGCCCATAGGCGGCACGGGGAATTTCGGGCCGGGCCAGGCCCGGCACGGTTGTGCCCAGGAGACGGGTCAGGCTCGCCTCCTGGGCACGCGGGCCATGCTGGCCCGAGCACGGCACGCTGACCGACTACGGGCCGCATTTCGTGCTCTGGGCGAGCACGGGGTAGGCCTGACGCGTGCCAGGCCTAGGCCTGGCGAACGCCAGACCTAGGTTGGCCCGAGCCAGACTTGGCTTGGGCCGGCCAATAACGTTATATATATTAAATTTTTCTATAAATACTCATCTTCTTCTTCATTTCTTCTATCTTCATCTTCAACTCTTTCTCTCAACTCTTAACTCTCAATTCTCAACTCTCAACAATCTAAGTTCATTAATAATTATTCTCAACAACATTTTAAGTTCATCAAGAGATAAGGATTCAAGATTGTTGTCAATTTTTTTTTAATCTCTTCAATTTATTTCATTGATTAGTATAATATTTATACTTTTTATATTTTTAATTTTTACTAATGACTGATGGAGATTTTTCAGGTTATACTCCACAAACTGGATCAAATGTGTTAGAAGAAATATCTCTTGCTACTCCTACCACTCAACAAAATCAAAACATAGAGATAAGTTCATCTATTAATTTATGTCCATCAGGTAGAAAAAAAAGTATGGTATGAGAATATTTTGAGAAAATTATTGAAGCTGATGGCACCATAACAACAGCCCGGTGCAAAAAAATATCAAAAAATTCTTTCGACTTCAACAACATGAGGAACTGGTCATTTATTACGTCATGCAAAGGGTCATGATAATAAGGTTGCACAAGCTCAATAAATTCTTAATTTATCTTCTTCTGGTTTAATAGCTTTTTCGTATGATCATGATTTTCAACGTCGAGAACTTGCAAAATTAATTGTTCAAAGTGAATCTCCTTTTAGTTTTATTGATCAACCAAAATTTTCTATGTTTGTATTTTACGCTTTAAAATTTGGTGATACAATTACAAATAAGACAACATCTTCTTCTTCTAGATTAAGAGATGATAGTAGAAATAGTATTAATTCTCAACTTGGTCGTAGGATAAAAAAACTAAATCTACTAATTTTAATGATTTTTTTTCTAGATCATAATCATTTTGAAGAAATAGATGATAATGAGATTTTAGCATGGTGAAAAAAATAAGAAAATGTGTATCCTATTATTTCCATCATGGCATGTGATATACTAATTGTTCTTGTGTCTACAGTAGCTTCCGAGTCTTGTTTTAGTGCAGAAAATAGAATTCTCGACGAAAGAAAGAGCCAAATGAGTGTAGAAATGGTTGAAATATGCATTTGCTTAAAAGACTGATTGGATGCTGAAGATAGATTACAAGATAAGGGAGGACACGACACTTCATCATCGGGAGATGAGGAAGCTCAAACAAGCGAAGCTGGTGCTGCTGGTCCAAGTACAAGTTAAATCACCAGGACTATAGATGATTAAAAATGTAAAAAGAACTACGTAGACCTGATCCTTTTATAGTTAATAATTGGGGATTACAAGTTTAACTATAGAAGGTATGTATGCAACCTTTTAAGGTGCGGTCTATTATAATATTAAAAAAAATTGTTTTATCATTGGATGAATATTTTTGTATTAAAGATAAATAAAAATTTAATTATAATTTAATTTTTTAAAAATCATTTTATTAATTTGTACTGCGTTACAATGTTACATATAAAAAATATGTTAAAAAATATATAATCAAGATTAGTACAATGGTTAAGTTACCTCAAATAAAATTAGAGGGCTAAGTTCAAAACTCACTCGTAATCATTAATTTTTAAAATTTTAAATTAAATACTTAATTTTCGGGCCGGTCCGAGCCCGACTGGGTGGGCTCGGCCCTGGGCTGGGCTTGCCCGTTGCACATTCGGGTGTGCCAGGCACGGCCCGAAATGTGCCACCTCTACTTTATTCACAATGATATCCTCATAGCTTACAACTATTAGGAATGTGTTTGGGGCTAATATAAACACTCATATAATGTATAGGAAAGAAACCTTGTCTAATATCTAATATGCTGCAAATTTTGTTTTCGACTTCGGGTTTAAGCTTTAAACGAAAATACTGTAAGAATTATTTATGTCCCGTGTGATTTAATTAATTAAATATATGATTTACTAAATCCTAATGGTTATCTTATGCGAGAGTTACAAATGCATACTTATTCAATAAAATGAAAATATAATTCTTGATCAAAGGTTTTAATACGAAGAGATGTGTTTTATAGAGGCACTTGTTCATGAAATTTTTTAATGCTAAGATAGGTGTTTTTAAGGAGACACCAATTCATGAATGGTTTTAATGTGAAGAGAGTTGTTTGATGGAGGCACCCTATCATACTCTATATATATTGAATGTGCAATCCTCTCTCCGCCTCATATAATTGTACATTGTTTTCATCGTAATTGTACATTAAAGAAAGGGGATTAGAAAGAGAAATCATCATTCTAGTAATTCAGCTCTTTACGAATTTGCATCTTCAATTTGCGATCATGGAGAAAGGTACGCTTTCTTTTCAACAACAGTTATATATGAAAAGCATGAAGTTCTAGATCATGGGTTTGACGAACTTTCACTAATTGTATGCTCAAATTATGATTTAAACTTTACAAGTTGTTTCTGGCTAAAATCGAAGCGATAGATCCAATACGATGTGTCTTCTCGTCAAGTGCAACTCCCGTGGAGGGGGGGGGCTGCAAAAGACACTCTGACGTTCAATGTGATCGAGGTGGGGGTAATAGAAGTTAGACTCTATGTTACCTGGGGCGTATCATGTCTGTATATATTACAGGATGAGGAAGGAATGACGATAACGTCGTCCGGTAATCTCGTATGGTTGTTTCTCAGAATGGGTCAAGGCTCATCCTGGAGATGTCGGGCTCGTGAAGACGAATCATTCGTGATTAATAAGGACATAGATGTCCTTGTATGGCCGGGTGGAGCCCCCGGGCTAAGTCATCTAGCTTGATTCAAGTCTGGTTCATGAGTGCGGATGCTTATGGGCCTAATCCGACTTGGCCCAAAGTGCTAGTCTAGTTCACAATCCCCGAGCTTGGTTGGAGTCTGAAGGGCTTCGTGTCGAGCTCTAAGTAGCGATGATTATTGACCTTGGTCCGATCCTCGAACGTTGGTTGCATTCTGGGAGTATGTCAGCTTTTTGTCGAGCTATCGTGAGTGTCGAGATGTTACGAGGGCTGAGCTCTGACTTCAAGCGAGTCGTGGGAGGGTGCATGCTCGTCGTGGCCTTTATTTGGTTGGGATGACGTATCTTTGTTGTGTTGCTTTATGCTCTTTCGGGCTACATAGTGGTAGGGATTTTCCCTTGGCGGCTCCTGATTGGCATTTGTTTCTTCATTCAAAGAGTACTCGTGACATAGAAAGTGTTTGTTTGCGTCTTGAGGGTTTATAGGGAATCGTTGCTTGGTGAGCTGTCGGTTGGGATTTGATCGTGGCATGATTGCTGGCTCCTGATTGACTGTTTTATGAAGAGGTTGTCGTTCCTCAACAAAGCGGCTCTTTCATCCATCGTGTCGAGATTTTTCTTGTGTTTCATGCCACTCAGCGGTTGTCTTCAAAGGTTCTTGCCGGCGACGTCTTCATTGGAGCATTTTCTTTGTCTGCTACCGTCTGTTCTCTAGTGAGCTTTTAGTTCATCCTTTTGTTTTTTGTGCCGTCAGGATTGGCCTTAAGTTAGTAGGTCTATACCCATTCATTTTTGCTTGTTAGGGTTGCCACGACCTTTGTTAGACTAATGGCGAGAAGGGGCGTTAGGATTGGGCCGGAGATAAGGCCGTCAGGGAGAACTGCTGACCCTTACTCTTGGGTTCACCATAGGATATGACGGCAAGGCTCGGTGATGACTACCATGAGTAATATTCAAGCTTTTCGGGAAAATGCAGGAGTCTCTCACCATGATGACGACGATGACTCTTATGATTGTCTCCCTTGTTCTTCATCAAATAGAATTTTCCACCGGGGGGAGTTCGGGTCTATTTTTATGTATCAGACTTTGTTTGAGGAGTTCGGGGTTCGGTTACCTTTCACGGATTTTGAACATGGGGTGCTAAATCAAGCGAATGTTTCCCCACCACAGTTGCACCCAAATAGTTGGGCGTCCATTCATTGTTTTGAGATTTTGATGAAATGCCTCAGGTTTGAACAAAGCCTCTATGTATTCTTTTCCTTCTTTCAGGTGAAAGGATCCCAGAAACGCGTATTGGTATCTCTCAGTAGCGCTCCCGGGTAGAAGCTTTTCAATTTGTTTATGAGTTATTTTAAGAACTTCAAGAAGCATTTTTTCAAAGTGAAATCAAAGTCACATCTTTACCCGTTCTACTTAGACCATATTTCTTAGAAGGAGATGTTTCTGTTGTCTTGGATGGAGGAGCCCAGACCTGTTGTCATGGGGGAGGGAGCCCTTTCTGTCGAGGACAAGTGTGTCATAGATTTTTTGAATAAGTGTTGTCCTTCTGAGCCTTTTCCTGTAAGGAAATACTGAAGAGGGACTTGGATGGACCCTCGATTTTGAGCTACATATGCGAGCTTGGGGATATTCATAAGGTCATTTTTACCTCGATTTCCCAAGTGTGTTGACGGGGTTTTCTTAATGCAGGCAAGGTATCCTCCATGCTAGACGAGACAATTTTTCATGCTCGGCTGGAGGGGAGAGGGGGTGATGCCCTTGTAATTGACAAGGGGAAAGGTCTGTTGATATACGATTCTCCCCCTCTGCCTCTACTTATGATGTTGTTGGGTCTAGAACTTTGGGTGTCGGAAGACTTAGGGTTTGAGGCCATGGGGCCCTCGGGAGCCATTGTGTTGCCTGCTCCTTTTGGCTTCGTGACTTCCCCTGACTCACTCCTAGGGTTGCAGGAGAGAGTTGGGAGTCCAGGTGTTGGTGGAGATCCCGCTTCCCAAGTGGTTGTGTTCCCTATCAGGGTGAAGTTTTGCCGCTAGAGGCGGCGGTAGTGGGGGTTCCCCATTGGTGGCTCAATGGCCGGCTACGACTCCTCACTTGGGCGAACACTTCCCCTCTAGCGACCAAGCAGTCTCACCAGGAGGAATCGATCCATGGGATCTTGCCTTGTCGATGTTCAGTTGTTGGACGTGTTGAATAGGTTGAAGGAATTTGTGTCGAAAGAATTCGATGCCCGATGTTCAGTTGTTGGACGTGTTAAATAGGTTGAAGGAATATGTGTCGAAAGAATTCGATGCCCGATTTCGAAAGATCGAGTCGTTGAGGCTTGAGTTGGCTGGGTTGAAGAAGGCCTTGGAGGCAAAAGTGTACGAGGTTGATCATTTAAGTGTTGTCGTCTCCGAGTCTACCACTCGAGTGGAAGAGCTTGAAGATAAGTTCAAAGCGGAGTTTGAGGAAGTTTATCGTGATCTCACTACAGCCCTGGCGGAGGGTTCTCATATGAGGATATAGGACAAAGAGGCCAAGGCCGAGGTAGATAGGTAAAAATTGACAGTGCGTGACCTTGAGGGTGAGGCGAATTGCTTTTAGGATGTTGCCCTTGCTATGTATATAGAAGGTTTTGGCAGCGCGATAGAGCAAGCTAAGTTCTTTGCTCCTAAGGTGGATTAGCTTTTCTGGGGTCAACCTTCTTAAGGAAGTAAGGGACACTGTCCTAGTGAATCCCGAGGCTGGGGAGGAGGTTCCTGGGTCTCCTGAAGAGGGACCTTCAATTGCAGCTCGGGGAGAATGCTTGTTTTCTCCGATGGACAATGATGTTGTTGTAGGAGGGATGTTCCCGCCGCGTCGGCTGAGGCCGATGTGGCCTCTTCTTTGTAATGTTTCTAATCGCCCGTCTGTGGGCTACCTTGATAGCTGTTTGTGATTATTATTCCCCTTTTTAAGGGTTGTCGAAGTATCTGACAATTGCCCATTCATGGGCTTATGTTTATGCGTTTGGGCTTTTTATTTTCTTGTATATTCGTGGTTGTCACTATTGCTGATTGTGAGCTGCATGTCTCGATGGTTTGCGGCCAAGCTTTCTTATCTGATCAGGAGAGTGTCCCGGTGTTTTGTAGTTGAATTCTTTGTCGGGGAGTTATATGGCGGAGGGCTTGTCGAGAGCGTGAAATAGCGAGAATTTTAAAATCTACGATAGCGGCGCTGAGGCCGAGGAAGGGCTCTGAGATCGGATGTAGCGACACTGAGGTCGAGTAAGGACTCTAAGGTCGAATGTAGCGGCGCTGAGACCGGATATAGTGTCGTTGAGGCCAGGGAAGGGCTCTAAGGTCGGATGTAGCAGCGCTGAGGCCGGATGTAGCGGTGTTGAGGCCGAGTAAGGGCTCTGAGGTCGAATATAGCAGCTCTAAGGTCGAGTAAGAGATCTGGGGCCAAGTGTAGCGGCGTTGAGGCCGGATGTAGCGGTGCTGAGGCTGAGTAAGGACTTTGAGGCCAGATGTAACGACATTGAGGCCGAATACAGGCTCTAAGGCTAGATGTAGCGGCGCTCGAGGTCGAGTAAGAGCTCTGTGGTTAGATGTAGCGGCGCTTAGGCCGAATAAGAGCTCTGAGGCCGAATGTATAGTGCAGGATGAGGGATGACTCAAGTGATGATGTCTCCTGAAATTAGATATGGAATATATGGATCTAAAAGTAAAATACCTTATATCCTAGTGAAATTAGATATGGAAAAAGTTTATAACCCGCTATCGTGGAATGTTATCATTACTGTTTTAGAAGCTTGTAGATGATAAGTTGTTGTCACCATTAAAAATTAAGAATTTCTTGCATATCAATCATCTTATGTTTGTTGATGGCATCTTATTGACATTCAAAGTTGATCAAAATAATATTGATGGCTTAAAGAAAAAAATTTCAACATTACTATCAACTAACTAGTCAGAAGGTAAACCTAAATAAATGTCATTTTCTTTCCAAAACACACCCCTCACTATATTAAGGTAGATATATGTAATACTTTTCATATTATTGAGGGTTTTTTTTCCTTCAAATATTTAGGTACTATGATTTCACCATGCATGCCTCCAAATAATTAATATGATTATCTATTTGATCAACTAAACTATTTATCCCAAGCTAATAAATTAATTCTTATCAATTTTGTTCTCATCTCTATTCCTCTATGTGCACAGTTGATTTCTTGGTTTTTTAAGAAAGCAATGAAGAAATAACTAAAATAGTTAGCCAATTTTTCTAGAAAACTAACGGTGATAAACAAGGTATTCATCCTATTTCTTGGAAAACCATAACCTTACCTAAAACTCATGGGGGATCAAATGTCTATAATATATATTTCCAGAGTTGGTATCTTAATGCCAAAAGGATCGAGGCCTACCTCAATAATATGGATACAATATGAGTAAAATTGGTTAAAATTTAAATATCCCAATATTACTCCTACAAGTATCATTGCTCCTAATCAATGGTCGTGGTCTTGGAGGTTTTTTCTTAAAGTCTATAAATGTCTTTATAATGGTTTTATCAAAGTAACTAGCTCTACCCGAAATTCATCCTTACTTTATGATCATTGGATCCTAGATATGCCTTTAGGCCTTAAACCCACTTACCTAAATGTCAATCTAATATATAATGTCAACAATACAAGTGCTCTTACTAATAATCAAACTTGGGATAACCAACATGATAGTATTTTGTTTCCAAAAACATTATGAGAGTTCATATCTAGAGTTGATCTTCCTCTCACACCCAAAGATTATAAATAAGCTTAGATGGAAAGCACAAGGGAAAATATTGCTACTGTGTCAGTTTATTTATTCTTACTTGGAAATTTACTTCCTAATATCAGCTCTCCTAACTTGTGGAAAAATATATTGTCCCTTCCTATTCCAACCAAAATTAAAGTTATCCTATGAAAAGTTGCTCATGACAAATTACTTACAAGAACTAGATTATATTCCTTTGGTTTATCTGATACACGACTTTGCGTTCTTTGTACTGAGCATGATGAGACTCCAGAATATTTATTCTATTTTTGCAAATTCTCTTCCACAATTTGGGTATTGTTATAATTTTTTTTGAAGATAACATTACCTTATAGAACACTATGGATGTCTGGTAGCATCCTTCTATTTTCTAGTGATCACTCTTTTAATTGCTCATTCAAAAGTATTGCCCTAGTGGTTTATCTGATATCATATAAATGAGGTGTTATACTAGGAGAGGTAACTTTCCCTATGTGTCTGCTAAGAAAAACTTTAACTTTCTTTCTGATATAAAAATAACCCTTGACTCTGAGGGCAATCCAAAAATAAGAACGTCACTCCCTCCTCCTCGACTATATTAAAATTATTTGCAATGTATTTATTGCATATGATAATAATGGTTTCTGTTTTATTATTAGAAATAGTAAAGGGGACCGTGTATATATTGTACGTAGAGTACTTGATTCTAAATCTATTCTTCATATTGTTGTCGTGAGAAATGCATTGACCTTTGTTTTGTAGGAAAGATATAATGCAGTCATTATTAAATCTGATTCTAAAGTTTTGATGGATGACCTATCTCAGCATATAGTATCGGACTACCGAACTACAGAATTCTAGCTATTATAGAAGATATCTTTACCTTTTTACTAGACTTGTAATTACGTAATTTTTAAGTGTGGTCCTAGATAATGTAATCAAGTAGCTAATTGAGCTGTAAATTTGATTACGGTTCACAAAGTTAATTTCATAGGTATAGTCTTTAGTTCGATCACCTTAACTCCAAATAGTCCTTGTAAGGGATTTTGATGGTCCCGATTTTCTAGTATAAAATAGTAATTTTATCTTTTTGCAAAGAAAATGATTATGAAATATAAAAAGTAATAAAATTGTAATAGATGAGTGTACATTGATTCAATATATTATTTTATTAAAATAAAATAATCAACATAATAAACAATGAAGACATAATTTAGTATATTATTTTTACTAAAATAGATTATTATTTATTATTATGTTTTGTTAAAATAAGTAGGGTGAGCAAAATTCACCTATTAATTAAAAAACTTGATTAACTAATCGAACCAAAATTGAATTAATCGAATCGATTTTTGTCCCATTGGTTTTTAATTTGGTTAACGATTAAAAATTTATAAGTTTTTAATTTTTGGTTTGATTTGATAAATTAATTGAATAGTTTAATTAATTTATCGAATTAATTTAAATATAATTTAAGTTAGTAAAAATTAAATAATCATATTAAGTAACATGATTTATTGATTGGTTAAGAGAATAAACTTGTACCTTACTGCGCAACTTTAAATTCGAGTATGATATTTTATTTTATTATTGTCTTTTTCATGATTAACAATTAATAAAATTTATTTTTTACAACATAAAATCAACCTTCGATTAAATAGTGAACTAATCGAACTGAATCAAATATTTTTGATTAATTCAGTCAGTAAATTAAAAAATTCTGTTTGGTAAATGGTAAATGAATAATTACATATTTTAATTCGGTTAATCAAAAATTTAATTTAGCGAAAGAAAAATCAATTTTGATAAATTTTGAAATATTAAACGTCTGTTCACATTTGATTACACTTTTATTTCGGTCAGAAGTGAGAAGAGGGCTTCACGTCTTTTAAGGTCCGTATGAAGACACGTCAATGTCAGTCTCTTTTTGGGGATTCCACGTCTATTCCACGTCTTAAAGCCAGATTCCAGTCCCGTTTGACTGAGTTGGCACTTCTTAATTCCTATATTGATGGAAATTGGGAATTATTAATTTATTATGGTAGCTACTATGTAATGGGAACGGTTGGCACTCGAGACTCGAGAGGAAGGAATTCTTTTGAGTTTTGACGAAGAATAATTCTTCAATTGCTCATTTCTTGAAAAAATAATAATCATAGACTTCCATAATTAATTTTAAAAGTTCGAGTCCAAGATTAATTAATTTCTAAAAAATAAACTCGATAAAAAGTCTTATTAATTATATCAACTGATTATATTTAACATATGTGATGTTTAACTAGACGTATAATTTAATTAAATAACTTATTATATCAAATTTTCTAAAATAAAATAATTTCAAATGATATCTAAATGTTTTTATCACTTTTTCTTTAATCTTTATACATTTAAATATATCGATTCTTAACTGTGTCCAATTAGTGCAGCTTGGTTTCTTGAGAAAATTATGAGTAAGATTGCTGCCTTAATTAAAAATTTCTTTGGTCATCAAATAATGATGATAAAGGTCTTCATTTAATTTCTTGGGGTGATGTTACTTTGCCTAAAAGTTGTGGTGGCCTTGGTATTAAAGATTTAAGCATTATGCGCTTGTCTCTAAATGCCAAGAGGGTCTTTAGCTTGTTACTGGATTTGAAAGTATTTTTACATCAGTAATTAAAGCTAAGTATGGTTTTTCTTTATGGAATTCTTGTAATAAAATTGTTAGAAGTAATTCTTGAAAGTTGATCTGCTCTGCCTCTGATGCTTTGAAATTTGGTTTTAAGAAAGTAATTGGCAATGGTAATCATACATCAATTCTATTGGATAGCTGGTTATTCGATGTTCCCCTGTTTTGGATGCCTTCTTTTGTTAATATAAGTCTATTTGAAGCAAATTTTAATGTGGATTGTTTGATTGATAATGGTTCATGGAATGTTGCTATGCTCAATGACCTCTTCGGTGTATCCCTGGTGGAGGCTATTTTTAGTATTATGTTGTCTGGAAAGCCCTGTGATGATGACTGGGTTTGGTGGCTTGACAATAAAAGAGTTATTACTTCTAAATAAGCATATTCCTTTATTAGTAAAAATTTACATCTCAACCTATCTAACCTCCCTAAGTGGAAATTCCTTTGGAATTTCCCGGGTGCCCCTGGAGTTAAAATATTCATTTGGAAAACAATGCATAATCGTCTCCCTACTTTTGAGAGGTTATTTAGATTTGTGATGGTCAATTCCCAAGGTTGTGCCCTTTGCGACAGCCATCAGGAAACTAAGTCTCACCTATTCCTTGATTGTAAGGTAGCTAGGGCCCATTGGGAATTGATTGAGGGAAGGTTTGCTGGAATAAAAGCGATTTTGAGTTTAGTTGACTTAAATGGAGTGTCCAATTCATGAGGAGGTAAGTATGATTCTCCTGCTTTGGCGCTTTGTTTAAATGCTATCTATTCTCTTTGGATGGCTAGAAATAGTAATGTTTTTAAGAATATTAACCCTCATATCGAGTCCATGTTCTCAAGTACATTGGCCATGACAGCTCACTATGTTGAGAACTCGCACATTGATAAATCTGAGGGCAACATTAGTAATAAATCTTCCCAGGAGTGTGTTAGCTGGAAATTACCTCCACCGGGCTGGGTTAAATATAACACTGATGGTGCTTCTGATAGTAATTTGAATATTGGATCTTATGCTTTTATTGGTAGGAATGATTTGGGCATATGCTTTGTGACTGCTGATCTCTTTAACTTTAATTGAATAGTTATTACAAATGAAGCCTTAGCAATTAAAGAAGCATTAGACCATGCTTGGAAGCATAATTTTGAAAAAGTTATCATTAAGAGTGATTTTATTTCTGTAATTGATACATGTAATAATTAATCAGCTATTTTTTGAGAGATTAAACATATAATTTTTGGTATTAGGATTCTTGCAGGCAAGCTTGTGGATATCAAATTCCAGTTCATGAAGCGTGACTACAATCGTGCAGCTGATTGGCTGACCAAAAGTTCGAAGCTCAAGTAGCAAAATTTCGTCTGGACCAAAGAATGATCTCCTGATTTGATCTCTCTAATGTAATCAGCCTTGGATGAATAATTTTTCTTTTGCTTTGTTTTTGTAAAAAAAAAAAGAAAAACTATAAATGATCACTTTCTTATTACTCAAAATAAACAAGTTACAAATCAATGAACTCAAAGTTGGATATGAATATAACTCAACATATATGGTCCCAAAAGTGTTCAATGCCATGATTAAATCTAAAATAACTAAAAAGCGAAAAGAAAAACGGCATTTTGTTGTTGTGACGTGAGCCATAGATGAATAGTTTTTCTATTAAATAAACTAAAACTAAAAATCCCCCATTCAATTTTTATATAATTTGCGGTCTAAATTATGAACTAACCGGTTCGGTTCATTGATGCCGCTCCCAAGTTTAGGGTAGAGCAAATAAGATTAACCCGGCCCAACTGTACACCCACATGGTCTCATCCAAAACCCCCAACCGGGACAGCGCAGACAGCGGAGGATAACAGCACGAGAGTATGCGTGCAAATGGGCCCATTCGACGCCCGACAGCTCATCATTTGCTCGCACCCCTCTATCCCCTATGAACGGCTGAGATCCATGTCCGTGATCCATCCGACGGTTTTCATCGCTCCTTTGCCTCAGAAGGCGCCGCCTCTTGTAATAAATCTCCATCCCAACCCAAATCCACCCGCTCGCTCGTTCCCTCGACTCGGTCTGCCGCCTCCTCCTCTTCCTCCTCCTCCTACTACTTCTACGACGATGCAGCAGACGGCGAACGGAAGCGCAGAGCCGAGGCAGCAGCATTGGGTTCCTACGATGCATTACCCGCCGCAGGCCGCGATGGTGATGCCGCCGCACCAGATTGTGGCGCCGCCGATTCCGCAGTACGGGCCGCACTTCATGCCTTATCACCCGCCCCCGCCCCCGCCCCAGCACCATGGGGCTGGGGTCAATTCGGCGGCGGGGGCCGTGGCCGGTGGGGAGGAGAACAAGACGATCTGGGTTGGTGACCTCCACTACTGGATGGACGAGAATTACCTCCACAATTGTTTTGGGCACACCGGCGAGGTTAGGATTTCGGTTCTCGTCCATTTTATTCGTAATGTGATTACTTGGTTTATATGGAAGGTTTCCGCTTTATGAATTAATCTAAAGTATTTCCTATTATCTAATGTGATGGGAGAACAAAAATCTCTTCGGGGACTACGAACTAGTTGTCTGAGACATTTTTTTCCAAAAAAGATAAGGTCGAAAACATTAGTCAAAGAATTGTAGATCCTCTAAGAATTCGTTTGAGCGAAATCATGTATCCTAATACAACTAGTTCAATCTTTACAATTACGCTGTAGCCTCTCAGTAGCTATTGCAATTCTCCAATCACCCATTGAAGCACCCCATCAAGATTTTGACAAAGTTCTATTTAAAGACAATGAGGCATAACTAGCCCATTAATCTTGTAGGGTGGCCGAAGCCGCTGAAACACTGACCTAGAATGCTTCGAGTTAAAGTTGATGGTAGTAATCTCATAAAGCCTTATGTATCACTACTAAAACAAATCAACTTTCAATGTGCGACTAAATCATGTTGCTTTATTGGAATATGATGTTACCCTAAGCAGCAAAAGATGGGAAAAAGAGAAATTTCTGGCTTTCTCAAACTGAAGATGAGAATTATTTTTAGATGGAAAACTTTTGCCATACTAGTGTAAGATCTTGAACCATGGAACAATCGTTTAGAACTATAAAGATATGAACTAAGGGACTTACAAGTTTGCAATAGGGAGCAAATTTTCCTGAGACAAGTTGGAAGTGAACATTAAATGTAAATTTTAGTCATCAACATGAGATCTACTTAGTGGTGTGATGCAAAAACTGTTTTGTTTCTGTACTTTGCTTTATAAACAAATTGATGCTCATAACTAAATTTTTCTAGAAGTTTTGAACAGAAAATATGAAAAAAAGGATAATTGATTGAAGATGAGAGTTTGACCATGAATTTAAGCTTTTTGGCATTTATATTAAACTGACATTCATATTTAGGGTATTGTTAGAGGGGATATCCTCAGTGATAAACTGATAATGAGCTTTCTAATGGGAGAGCAAAGATTCAAAGTCAAATTGAAATGGCCAGTATGGCTAGGCATAGTAACCATGGTGTGGAGAACATGACCCATTTTGCTCATGTTGGAATTTGAAGAGTGCAAGAATCTAGGATTAAAAAATTAATGGTATTGAACCAGTACAAAGTCTTGCCATTCTTGCAAGAACCAATACCAGTTCTAGACCAGTCCAACCATGTGCAGATATCTTTTTTTTTCTCTCTTTTTATTCATTTTGGGTTTATCAATCTATATAGCTTGCTCCAACTAAGTGTTGCTAGTGATATTATACCATTTCAAAATCCTTGGCTAGAATAGTCTCAACCTCAGACTAAGGGGTATATAATTGCTTGAGGATGTGCTAAGATTCAGCTTCTAGTAATACTTGGTTGTCGTTCTTGCTGTTGACAGCCGAGAATGGCTTACTATTGTTATAGTAGTATCCACACTAGAGGGGGTGAATAGTGTGTATCCAAATTAAATGTCAACTTAACCAACTTTAAGTTTATTGATTCAAAACTTAGGCACAAGAAGCAAAAGAACTTCGCCAAATGAGAATATCACAAGTAAATAGATGCTAAGCATGCACAATTCAAATTACAATGCTAACACAATCAATTTAGAGTGGTTTAGCTTTTAGCCAAACCTTCATCCACTACCTAAGCTCTCCATTTAGGATTTTCACAAATCTACTATGTAAATAATTAAATATTTTCTTCCTAAGAGAGTACACCAAGGACTTATTCCTTAACCCTTGAGGATGCCTTTACCTCTAACCCTCTATCCCAAAGGAACAACAAATACACAATCAATGAGATGTGTCCTACACACCAATCACCCAAGCAAACAAGAATGGAAACAAAACAAATACAAAATGAGATAAAGTGAGCTCAAGAGTATGCCAACACTATTGGAGCTCCTTTGTGCAGCTTTCTAATTCTTCAAGGCTTTAAATTGATGAATCTTGTGAGGTTGAATGACTCAATGAATAGGTAGAGGGCTTAGAAATATGAAAATCTAAGTCCTAAACCTAATTCTTGAGACGCCTTGGCACCAAGCAACGATTTCACCGAAAATTTCTCTTTGAAATCCAAGACTGAATTTGGCGTGCGTATCATTCTTGAACCTGAAATGAACACTTGATAAACACATTAGGAATATGTTGTTTGTTATCATCAAAACCAAGGTTGAGACCGAAGTTGAAAACTTTAGACCAACAACTATCTACTATCTAGTTTTTTTTTTTAAAAAATGAAGATAATGTTTCACAACCAAATGCTTCATTCTTTGAATTTTTTCTGTTCCATAAGTTTCGTTTTTTTGTAGTTTTTGTACTAAAACTTGACAAACAAAGTGGCATCCTCACACAAACTCATAAATTTTGTATGCATATATGTGAAGTACATGTGCTGATAATCAAAATGATAAGCTTCATATAATGTGACTTTCTGTGGTCATCAACTACAAGGTATTTTATCTAATTTGAGACTTCTAGCAGATGAAGTTACACTCTCTAATGTTGATTAAATGTATAAAGATGACCTAATAACTAGTATGTTTTGACATTCAAGCTTACAAGTTATCTAAGTACAAATTTATTGTCTTTCTACCCTTTTTTTTTTTTTTCTTTCAAATGGTTCATATGTGAGAATTAGTTGATTAAACATGATTGAAATATAGTATTGGAATGCTCATGTGCCTTTGTAGGGATCTTAGTGTGATAATTCCTTGATCTATGGTAATACCTCATTTACCTTGTGTTTATGGATCCATTAGCATGTTTTTCTTCTTATCCATTATAAATGCTGAAAACATTTTCAGGTTGTTTCCATCAAAGTTATCCGTAATAAGCAGACTGGACAGTCAGAGGGATATGGTTTTGTGGAATTTTATACACACACTGCAGCTGAACAAGTACTTCAGAACTTTGGTGGTCATATAATGCCTAACACTGATCAGGCTTTTAGGTTGAATTGGGCAACATTTAGTATGGGTGAGAGACGTTCAGATGCTTCTTCTGATTTCTCTATTTTTGTAGGGGATTTAGCTTCTGATGTTACTGATGCAACACTACAAGAAATTTTTGCTAGTAAATACCAATCCGTGAAAGGTGCAAAAGTTGTCATTGATGCAAATACTGGCCGTTCAAAGGGTTATGGATTTGTTAGATTTGGAAATGAGAATGAGAAGACACTTGCCTTGACTGAAATGAATGGTGTATACTGCTCTACTAGGCCAATGCGCATTTGTCCTGCAACTCCCAAAAAGTCATCTGGTATATATGTTTGTATAAATTCTGATTTTTACTCTCATCTTGTTAGGTGCTTATCTTATGGTCTGTTTTCCAAGTAGTCACTTATGATTTATATGAACCTATATACAATATAACTAGGTGAGGAGTTATATGATGGTTACGTTGCAAACAAATGGCTTCTTTTTTACAATGTTTAGGCGGTTCATTTTTTTATGCTTCGAAAAGAATTGTTGCTTTTTTATGGTCCATTTCATTGAGTAGTAGAAAATAACTTCTAGAAGGTTGAACCAACAAGTGATAGATTTTAGAGCTACAACATGTGATCCTTACTAGAGCTGTTCACGGGTCGGGTCGGGTCGGGTTGGGTTTGGAGAAAAAATCGATCCGACCCGATCAACGAGCAACCGTGTCGGGTCGGGTCGGGTCGGATTTTGAAATAATTTTTTTTTTGAACCCGATCCGACCCTACCCGATCAATGAGCAACCGGGTTGGGTCGAATTTTGAAATAAATTTTTTTTGAACCCGATAAAATTCCGACCCTACCCGACCCTACTCGCTCGAAATTAGATCGGATCGGGTCGGGTAATCGGATTACCCGATAAATATAATATATATATATATATTTAAAAAAACTGAAACAACGTGGGAAGACGCGAGAAGATGCGTCTTCCCAAGAAGAGATCACGTCTTTCCAAGATCTCCACGTGGTCGCCTCTTCTTGGGAAGAGGCGGCCACGTGAGCCGCGTCTTCTCAACTGATTTATTTAAAAGTTTTTAATATATATTTTAAAAAATAATAATGAAAAATGTAATTAATCGGGTAATCGGGTTTCAAAACTTGAAATCCGAGACCCGACCCGATTATTGTCGGGTTTGAATAAATTGAACCCGACCCAACCCGATTAATGCGGGTCAGGTCGGTTTCTCGGGTACATTGGGTCGGGTTTGACCCATGAACAGCCCTAATCCTTACCATTTCTTCCTCAAGAAATAGAATTATAATTTTTGGCCCGAAAAAAGTTTCCCTTTTCCTGGACATTGTTCCCACAATGCATATGACTTTGAAATGGAAGTGGGAAAGAGATCATGCCTCGATACGGATGTAATATGTGGAAAGATGATGAACCACACCCAACTGTTCCAAAATATATGACACAATCTAACTTTATGGTTAATATCTACAAGACTTTTGCCACTACTTGGCTTGGTGGCTGCCAAGTTCTCTAAGATCCAAAATCAAAGGAGATATCAGTCATATGACAAGTAAACTTATTCGAAATATGCTGACTGGCTTAGAGACATCATAAGTGGTTGAAACTATGTTTTTCTTTTTCTTTTCCTTTGAAGTTTTTGATGAAAAGATATCTAGTTTTATTCTTTACTTATTCAATTTTTAGTTAAGCTCATGGTTTAAACTATTTGTGAACTTACAACTGCCCAGGTAATTTGATTCTCCATGAATTGGATTATTGTAGGAATTTCTGGATCGAATGGTTCATCTGCTCAACCAGATGGAGATTTGACAAACACAACAGTAAGTAAAGATACTTCCTCTACAAGTTATGACTATTTTGAGTAGCTTTTTCATTGGTTATCTGGTTCCTGCTATAGATATTTGTCGGAGGACTTGATCCAAATGTTAGTGAAGATGATCTCAAGCATAGATTCTTTCAATACGGTGAGATTGCCTCTGTAAAAATACCAGTTGGGAAACAATGTGGATTTGTGCAATTTGTCGAAAGGTACACCTCAATTTTAATTTCAAATAATGTGATTGGAGTAACAAATATCATGGTTATCTCTAATGTTCTATCTTTTTTCTTCATTTGGTAGAAAAAATGCTGAAGAAGCATTGCAAGGGTTAAATGGAACAGTTATTGGAAGTCAGACTGTACGTCTTTCTTGGGGTCGCAGTCCAGCAAACAAACAGGTTTGACTTTCTAGGGAAGGTTAATTTTAATGGTAGTGATGTGGGGATACTAGCACAATGAGACCACTTAATTATGTTTTGTTCTATGGATAACTGAAACTCAATTGATCTGAGATTATGAGTACCGTCTGTTACTAGTATTGCTGTAGACATTTGACAACCGTTTGCAGATCGTGACTGAAATATATGACAATCTATAATAATCAGCTCTGTTATACAACTTGTCCCTATTCTAAATTTCTTAAAATATATAGATAATTTCACTTCTGATTAAATCATTAAATGGCGATTACCATTTTATTGATAAAGCATGTTGTTTGTTCTTTAACAGTCACGATCTGAGTCAGGTAATCGATGGAATGGCATGTATTATGGAGGACAATTCTATAATGGGTATGTATACGCTGCACCAGTTGCAGACCCTAACATGTATGCTGCGTATGGCGCTTATTCTTTCTACGGGAACCAACAACAGGTGAGCTGACAAGAGGCTTCACAGAGTAATCCCACGACAAGAAGTAGATGATTCTAGGCAAGGCGAGCTAGATGTAGCTATTGGTAATGTAAAATACCTGTGGAAACTAGCACTTCTTATTTTCCTCCTAAATTCTGTCAAATTTGATTCATAAATTTTGACTGGTGGTTGAATGTAAACTATATATTGTTTGAAGACGTACCAGGGTAATGTTAGCTTCCCACGATACCGAATTGCAGTGATGTATTCTTTTTTTGGGCTTATTTGGAGGAAAGCCTATTTGGTTTAGTTTGCATAAACCTTTTAGGAGAAATTAGGATTGGAGCATATATCAGATGGAAAACTTGGTAGAGCCATTTTTGCTTGGTTCAGCTTCCTGGTATCACATGTGATTACCATCTAGATATGCGATAGTACAAATTAGATTAAGATGAGTTCTATCTGTTAGGCACTGTGTTTAATTGTTCTTAGAATGAGATAAGGTCCTGCATGAAATTTGATTAATTGATTTGAAATATTCATCAATTTTATTAAAATTTATATTGAGGTTGAACTTTGAAAGCATAGTGTGAGCAAGTGAATATTATTTACTGCTTGTATTCATTTATTCACTGTTAGATATTCATTCGCTCACTCCATGTTCACTCATTTGCTGCACATATGTTAATACTTTCACTTTGAAGGGAGATGTCATAGAAGTTTTATTATGTTGTTGTCACATATGGTAATCCTTTGTATTCCACAACGTATGCCATCAGAATATATATATATATATATATATATTCCAAAAACATTAAATGATATTGTGCTTGGGAGGTAGAGACCGGCCAATATGGAAGCAAACACTAGCACTAATTTTTTTAATCCGATGTATAATATTAATTTTATATTTTTTTAATTTTATTATTTTTAATTTATGCACTAAATAAATAATAGATACAAATCTATTTATTATTTTATTTTTAAGTATATCTATGCCCACTATGAGGGGCAAAATGGTAATAGAAGCATAATTTAAAACAGATTAGCATATTCTCATCCAAAAATCACTAAATAACCAATTTAAAAAGGTTAAACATAGATATCTATTATAAAATTAAACTTATACTTTGGAAATTAAGTTTATGCAAGTTTGAAGTGCTTCAGTCTTCCAAGAGAATTATCATAGAAATCCAATTACATTATAGAAAAGCTTTTCAAAATACTACCCTAATATCGATCTTGTTTGATTTTTCAAAATACTCATCCAAAGTGTAGCTAATCTAATCCTATATCAAAAATATGATCATCATCGGTCTATATATATAATCTATAAGGAGTTTGAAACCTATACTACCTTTTGTAGGTTTAAAGGTCCCAAAACCCTAGCCCATTCCTCTAGCCCCCTCCACAGTAAATCTTGCAGAAGATTAGTACTGCAAGCAGACAAATCTATTAGCAATTTAACTTAAATTGCGCCAAAATCATTTTATAAAAAGGCAGTACCTATAGTTTGATAGCACAAGATTATATAGGGACAGCAAAAGTCTTTGTACCAGAAATGCAAAGATTCTTCATCTCTGGTACTACTAATTCAAGGACACCAGCAACCTCCTCCTTCAATTATTTTGACAGCCCTGAACAAGGGCCACGTCCAATTTAGTCCACTTTTTGTTGAATTTGGGGTAGAACTCCATTGCTTGATCTCGGAAACCGACAAATATATTAGTAGCTGCAAATCTTGCATCAATTTCCCTTCTGATGAGAATTTATATGAACGGTTCAACTGTTCAAGTTTGCAGTTTTGAGTTCTCAGTTATAATTGCTATTAGACCTCAAATGCAAATATGCCAAGCAGGATTTTGCTTCCATCTTCTTATCATCAACTGATCAACAAAGCATTTAGTTGTGTCTGAGAACAGCGCAACTATATAACTTGATGAGACACCAGTCGACTACTTTAAATCAAATCACCTCAATTTTGACAAAATAGCAATGAATTTTCTTCAAAACATTAATGGAAAATTAATGCAGAGTGACTAAATGGGAGAGGATGATCCCCAGAATTAGGGCTTTGGGCAAAGCAATCCTTCTTTGTCGACCTTTGAGAGTGAAGATAAAACGGAGAGGGGTACCTCCTAGGGCTCTTTTTTGCCAACATTGTAGTGTCAGGGAAAAAGGAAGAAATTGGACATCTTTTGGCACATGATTGCTTGCTTTGAAGTTGAGCATGGTACTGAATAATGAAATCAACAAGGCTTCTCTGGCCCATCAACTCTGCTCTCATAATCTTTTTACCTCTCCTTGTCAGTGAGAAAGGCAATCCTCTCCGCCAGCACCCAGCACAGAAGCAGCTGCTGCTGCAAGAAGTAGTCTTTCCAAGCATGCATGGCTGATGTTATTACACTCTGATGTCTTCATACATACAACTCCATCCAAGATATCGACTTGATATATTGTTGGAACCAAATCAACTCAAAACTTTCAGTTCCATTTTGTGAATTATGCGGTAAGGAAATCGAAGTGCATGTGCAGGGCATATCAAGGGAATTGGAAAGATGAAGATGAGAGTGGGGGTATTATGTTCCCCACACGTGAACTCGCTGCTGCGCATGCCTGTGTTCATGGAAGAGTGAAGCAGAGAAGTTTCTCCCCCATTGCCATGCATCATTGCTGGCCATCATATGCTCACGTCCGCTCTTCTCCATACATCACCTTTTCACAGTGGTGGTGGAGTGCAGGAATAATCCATGGAGTATATATAATCACGTAACTTATTACCATTTTCTTTAGTATTGGAAGAATTCTATTAAGACTTGCTCAATGGCATAAGTAACATATTAACTTTATAAGCTTCAACTATTGACCTAATTAAAATGCTTAAGCAAATCACTAGCGGAGCCAGTGTATTGGCAGGGGGAGCAATTGCCCCCTGACATTGGTACATCCATTGGGTTTATCTGAATATAGTTGGTCTCCTCCGAGAGAAGGACCTTAGATGCTTCTATCACTAATCATAGTAATGTTGGTTCATATTATGCTATTTGTAGAAATTGCAAAGGTGAATTTCTTTATGCCATTGCTATTGTCAATCATAATCGTAATGTATTAGAAAATGAGGCTCTTGCTATCAAACTGACCATTGATCGAACTTTCAATCTTAATAACAAAAATATCATTATTGAGTCAGATTTTAAACTAATTGTTGATACGTGTAATAATAAATTAGGGTTGGACTAACATGCTAAAAATCTTATTAATGATATTGTGGGTTGCAAGCAAGTTTGATGAATTCACAATCAATTATGTTGGTAGGAAAGCAAACAAGACAGCAGATTGGCCAGAGGAGGATGGAAAAATATATAGTGAAAAAGGATGTTGAGATGTACTCTATTTCATTTTAGTTAATTGGTTTTTTGTGTGATAAAAATAATGCTCAAGCAAAAATTGATAATAGCACATCCATTAAACTTTATAAATCAACAGAACATCCAATATGTTACCGATGTGAGATTAAACCAGGGTATTACAAATTCATTCTCACTCTAAGCAAAAGATAAGTCAAATTTGTTATCTCAAATTGGCTTGTACTATTCTCATCATTTGACTTTTATTAAAAACAAAAGATCAAATTGGATCACAAAATATCAAGCTATCAATTTACAATTTTTTTCCATCAGAAAAAAAATTGATAACTGAATCAAGTTAGTTAAACATAAAATTATATTTTCAAATAAACATCACAAAATGGAGTAAAAAAGATGAAAAATTTGAAACTTAATCTTATACAATTTCAGGGGGAAAATTCAAGAATAAACTCAAGGTTAATTAAAATTTAAAATCAAATCAGATTAAATATATGGATCAATGATTTTCTGAACACCTCTGCTTATCATGTGCTAATATATATATATATATATATATAATCTTGCTAAGGGTAGGATTTTTATTTTTTTAAAAGGAACTCGATCCAAAAAATTCGTTATCCATCCTTGGTTATATAATAAACTTTCCAGATTGAGAGAATTGATGGATACAATACAATAATTTAATTCCAGCCCATGTTAATTAATTAGCATTTATCATTCCATATATATACATACTTACAGATTTTTCTCCATATGTTACTTCTAGGATTGTATCCAATGCTTTCATACCACTTGTTAGGATCAAAGAACTTGTTATTCTTCTAAAAGCTCGAGTTGTTAGGAAATTCACAGCCGAATCCTTTATACTAAAAGGTGTTATGATCTGCTCGATGGGATAACTAGTCTATATTCCTGATGCAAACTAAGCTCCCTAAGACATTTTTCACACGTGTCTAAGCGAGTATGAATAGTCATCCATACTAATCTCTGAACTTTTTTCTTTCTTATTCTGTGCATGATTTGGCCAATTCCATCTGTCTTATTCCAATAATAACTCAGAGCCAAAAATATTCTATTGCAAACTAGAGCATAAAGATGGTCTACAAGCATTAAAAGTGTTGGTTACATGGTTCACATCACAATATCTCTAAATCACCTTATTGATTTACAGGATGAGGATAAGTAATAATGCTCTCACATCATAGAACTTAACATTAATATTAAGCATATATATCAAGGAAAAGTGATTGAGCTTGAAAATGACATATTGATTTCCTTGTGATCTCTAAAGACACTCATCCACAAAATTAATTTGACAATCTGGCATAAAATGGTGAACTTTCCCACTCCATGTCTTTTTCAGGCCTAATCAGATCCTATCTCAGATACTCTGATATCATGAAAAAGATTAATTCCAATTGTCTTGATCTCTCCTAAAGTTTTGTCTTTGTGTCCAAATTAAGTGAAAAGTACTAATGAACCTCACACTTGAAATATCAAGCACATGTTGGATTAGATTATTCTCAATAGTTTTATACATTGAACTCATAAAGCAACATCAGGATGTTGAACCGATTCTTTCAGGTAATCAAGATAGGGCCTTAACAAAGTATGTTAGGCAGAGTGTTGTCAGGACAATGGATAATTACATTTCAGCAGTCATTTGTTCATCTTTCAATTTGTATCGACATTTTTATTAATATTCTTTCTTTATTATATTCTCTCAAAAGAAAGGAACTTTTTAATTATAACTTCTTCTTTTTTTCCATTTTTTCCATCGCTAATGTTAGAAGATTATTTGTCATTTACTTTAAACAAGGAAGAACTAAAGAGAGGTTGTAACTTATATCCTAATTAATTCTTCTTATACTTCCTATCGAGTTAGGTGTCATACATATCGTAGTGGTTTGTCGCTAAGAAATTAGTTTCAATTAATGGTAATTGCAAGCCTTATTCGGATACCTATTCGAGCCTTACGCATCTCGATCTCTCTATTGCATACCTATTCGGATAGCTTAACCTTAAGGCATGCATATATGAGAGGCTCAATTAGTGATCAATTGATTAAACTGATGAACAATCTACATTATTAAATATGAATCACCTCCTCATAGCCTTGACCATAGTTCAAAGTTGATAAAAAAAAAATGACTTTAACTAATTAAGATCACCATCACTTACAACATATCCGTGGCTTTATGCAGATATATAGTGCCCTAGTGATTAGTGCCATGTTTCCTTGGAATCTCTAGAGGAAGCAGGCTTTCCACCTTCCTCCAACTCATGACTGAAACAGTTGCAGACTCGAAACATATCCTATTTCCCAAAGATACTGCGACCAAGACCTAACTTTGAAGTCTGCAATCATGATTAAGCCAGGGTGTAGCTAGTAATTGGATTTAATTATTTGGTCATCAGCTTCCCTGCCTGTATCATTCTGTGTGCATGACTTGATATTTAAAAGGGGGGTGACTGCTGAAGACTGACATTTGTATAAACTAATGGCATCCATCAGCTATTGAATCACATGCCTGTATGCTTAAAGAAAGCCATTGCAATTAATTTGCAGGCCTGCTGCCCTCTTCTTAACTCATCTCTCTCTCTCTCTCTCTCTCTCTCTCTATATATATATATATATATCAAGATCACAGGGTTGGATTAATGAATATTGTGTTAATCTCTAAAACAAGTATCTTTTGTCATGAGAGGAGGAGACAAGAGACAATCCAATTACGTACGATGTTGTGCTTGTTGTTCAAGCTTCAAACTGTTTGCTTGCCAGCTGAGTGCTACATATTAGCTAAAATTAACTCCAAAACTATTAATTAGCTAATGAAGGGCTTTGCAAGATATCTATGTTTGTCGTTTTAGTGTATCATATATATATATATATGAAACCAAATCAAAAATTAAAAATTGTCTCCAATCCTAAACTGAAACGAAAAGTTCAATTAAATTAAACCATTACCATTTTAATTTTTTCGCCAGATGACTGGAGCCCGAGGTAGGGCTGAATTAGGCATGCACGTGCGCATACCAGATCGAGTTTGGCGATGTTATTGCTAATTCTTTTGAATTGGTTGGATGCTATTTGAATATTGTTGTTCTACATTTTTATATATTACCTACATGTGATGTGGTTGTGTATGTGGATGTTATGATTGGGATATATGACCAACCTGGTCAGCTAATGATTTTATAGGCCGGGTAGCACGTTGGTGAGCCATGCTGTCGGCAGCCCCAGAAGTGGCATTGGTGGAAGGATCATACCCAACGACTGGATTTTCCTGGGTTCATCTCAGGGGCTCATGCTTGAGGGTCACTAGTCTTGAGCTAGCAAAATGACCCCTAACCTGGTGATGGTTATATTTATATCAGCATGAGGGTGATCAATTGGCACATGACGCTGGACTTGTACAGATTGCATGAATTGATTTATTATTTGTGTCATTTGATTATGTTGTTCTATTTTGTATATAATTAAATGATGGCTTAGGGAGGGCTGATCAAGGATGAGCCGCTCACTGAGTTCTTATGGCAGTAGAGGCACTTTAGCACATGAGGTGCAGTTGGGGTGGCGAGCTTAGGGCGTAGATCTCGTGACACAGAGTCGTAGTGGTGTCTAGGACAGTAGTTTTATTTTGTTTCTTTTTCAGACTTGATGTAGTAATGATCTACTTTTCAAAGTGTTCAGGATTTGGTTTAGTATTATGTTTATTTTCATTTTGGTAATTGTATGGTTGCATATCTTTATTTCCGCATTATGGTCATGTCTGGGTAGGCTTCGGAGTACGAACGTGCACTCTGGCCGGTCATGCGACCCTAGGATTTTGGGTAGGGGTGAGCATGGACCGGTTAACCGGTCCATTAGCAAAAAAAAAAAACCGGTCCATTAACTTCGGTTTTTCAAAATCATTAACCGTAAACCGGTCCATTAACTTCGGTTAACCGCTATTTCGGTTTCGGTTTTTTCGGTTCGGTTAACCGATAATTTTCGGTTAACCAATAAATTTTTTTAACCTATCAATTTCTAAAAGAATTTTAAACCTCCAATCATTAAAGTGCTACAATCTAAAAGAATAACTACTTCAAACACACAATCACACATAGAAACTACTTCAAATACACAATCACACATAGAGTTCAAACTATCATCATACTTCAAACACACATAAATAACTACTTTAAACTACTACAAATAACAAGCTACTTCAAAATAAAAATACCATCACATGAAGCTAATGTCCAAAATAAAATACTATCCAAAATAACAAGCCACACACCACCACATGAAGCTAATGTCCAAAATAAAATACTATCCAAAATAACAAGCTACACACCACCACATGAAGTTAATGTCCAAAATAAAATACTATCCAAATTCAAATACAATCCACAAATAACAATTTAAAGTACTTAGTGTTCATTGTTCAATTAAAGATGACAAATCCAAATCCAAATCCAAGTGCAGTCCACAAAATATCCTTGATTATAATCAACTCTTCAATCATCAATTTGGATAATAGCATGGCCGGTAGTATCACAAGATGACTCTGAAAAGAAAAAGAATATTACAAATTAGTATTAAAAATCAATAGAGTTGAGAGATATCAAATGAAATAAAGAGAAGAATTAATACCTATCTCTACACTTTCAAGTTCAGCTAAGGCATGTTCAATGAAAAGAGATTTACTGCTGGATCTAAACCAATCTTGCCCACAAATGAGTGCTTCCACAAGCCTAGGAGTTAGAGTAGACCGAAATGAATCAAGGATACGGCCTCCAGTGCTAAAAGCAGATTCTGAAGCCACTGTAGACACAGGCATAGCCAATACATCTCGAGCCATAGTAGAAATTATTCGATACCTAGATGCATTGACTTTCCACCAAGCTAATATATCAAAATCATCACAATCCTCCTCAAGCTCCTCATTGAAATACCTATCCAACTCAGTTTTTATCTCTCCACTCCCTTGAGATACCTTTTGCTTATTCAATATTTCTCTAATGTAATCAGTCCCAGCTTTAGGCTTTGCATCATTTTTCTCAGTTTGAGCTTGCTCACTTGCTTGTACAACAGAAGATGAAACTATGGATGCACCATAAGAATCATACATAGAGGATAAAACTTTTGTCAACTTCTCTTTTAACAGTTTGGCATTTTGAGCATCATATGATTTCTCAATGATAATATCCACAGATTCCAATTTAAAATGAGGATCAAGCACTACAGCAATAAACAACATGATATTCACATTATTAATATTTGCCCAATACTTATCATATTTTCTTTTCATTCTAGTAGCCATTGCCTTCAAATTCAAATCCTCACTTTCACCCCAGGAAGAAATCATCAACCCAAGACCATAAATCTGTCTCATGTACTCATTACCGGTGACATAAAGTGAACCAGATAATTTCAAAGTGGTTTCATAAAAGACTTCAAGAAATGGTAGCAAGTTTTTGGCATATTCCCAATCTAAACTATCAGACAAACCACTCTTATTAAAAAGCTCACTCACATATTTGGGACCAGTAATCTCAAGCAAGAAAAAAGCCTTTTGAAATTTCAAAGCTGATTGCAACATTAAATAAGTTGAGTTCCATCTAGTTTCCACATCTAGACATACTAGCCTTTTTGTATCTAGCAACTCTTTTGCAGCACATTCTTTAAACTTCTGTAATCTAGAAGGAGATGATCTCACATATTTGATAGCATTTCGAATTCTAACAATTGAATCATCAAGTTCACTCATTCCATCTTTCACAATGAGGTTCAAAATATGAGCAGCACATCTCATATGCAAAAATTCACCTTGCAAAATACTACCCTCCCAACTATTCAACCTTCTCTTCAAGTATTGAATGCACAAGTCATTTGAGCTTGCATTATCAACTGTTACAGTAAAAACTCTGCGAGTCCCCCATTCAAGTAAACATTTTTCAATTGCTTTACCAATAACTTCACCTGAATGACCCGATATTTGACAAAAACTAATAATTTTTTTATGCAGAGTCCAATCATCATCAATAAAATGACATGTGATGCACATATAACTCAAATTCTGAATGGAAGTCCATGCATCAGTTGTAAGGCAAATTCTTGAAGATAATTTCTTTAAATACTTCATGAAGTTCAATTTCTCTTGCTTATAAAGTTCATAACAATCTCTAGCTACAGTGAAACGTGAAGGCATAACAAATAAAGGTTGCATTGAACGACAAAATTGGCGAAATCCTTCATGTTCCACAAATCTAAAGGTATTTCATCAGTAATGATCATTTTAGCTAAATATCTTCTGCACTCTTCTTGATCAAACTTCCAAGATGCAAGTGTATGTGTAGTGCCTCCAAAATTACCACTTGCTAAGGGTTTAAATGTTAAAGTTCTCTGACTCTTTTCCACATTGGTAGGATACTTTTTGCATCTATTTAAATGATTACTCAAACAACTAGTGCCACTAGATGTTGGACATGCAAGAGACTTCTCACAATATTTACAAGTTGCTCTTTGATCACTATTATCTTTGCATTCAATCTTATCAAAATGATCCCATACCCAAGATTTTTGTTTACCACACACCTTTGACTTTGAAGTCCCACCTTGGGTTGAAGGTAAAACAACACGCTCTTGAGTTGTTTGTTCTTGTTGTTCTTGTTGTCTTTGTTGCTCTTGCAATTGGGGGATGATATTTCCCGTATTGGTAGTAGAATTTTCAGCGGTGCTAGACATATTTTCAGCCTACATCACAAAAGACATAATGAATATAAGTATGAATATCATTAAATAAAGGAAAGAATGTACTTCAAATAAAAGGAACCGGTAGAGTAAGAAACTAAGAATGGATCGTAGTAAGAGACCTTCTAAGTGCCATCAATGAAGAATTAGTCTCTTTTAGTTACATTAGGACTATTAAAAATACTTTTAAGAATACTTCTAAGTGCCAACAAAGTAATGAAGAATTGAAACAAAGTAATGAAGAATTGAATCTCTGTCAGTTTCCTTTCCTTGATTTTATAATCCTTTTCCAATAGTATAGGTAACAGCAACCTATACCATAGTATTGATTCAAATTTAAATACTAAAGCAACAGCAACATCAACACTGGTATGAAGAATTGCAGATAATAATTTTATGAATAGATAATAAGCAATTCCACATTTCGCAAAATCAAAGAATGAGACGCGATCGGAACTCGGAAGCAATTCATGCAATTCCACATTTCCAGGAAGCAATTCATGCAATTCCAGTAAGTAATTTCACATTTCCAGCAAGCAAAACCAAAAAATGGCAGATCAGGAGAAAATTCATACCTGTTAACTATGCGGCACTGATCGGAAGACTGAGACGAGTTGCGGAGAGCCGGAGACGACGAGTCACGGAGAGGGCGAGAGAGAGAATAGAAGACTGAAGAGGGCTCGGGCGTCGGGGCGTCGGGGCGTCAGCCGTCAGGGCGAGTCGGCGAGAGGCGAGAGCCGAGAGGGCGTCGGGGCGAGAGGCAAGAGCCGAGAGGGCGTCGGCCGTCGGGGCGAGAGGCGAGAGCAGTCGGGGCGAGAGGCGAGAGCCGAGAGGGCATCGGGGCGAGAGGCAAGAGCAGTCGGGGCGAGAGGCGAGAGCCGAGAGGGCGTCGGTCGTCGGGGCGAGACTGCGAGAGGCGAGAGCAGTCGGGGCGAGAGGCGAGAGGCGAGAGTGGGCGCGTAGTGGGCGGGATAAAAGTTAGGGTTTCTACTAAAAATTATAACTAAAAAATTAATAACTTATTATATAATACTGTTTTATAATATATATAATATAAAATATATATCCACCGGTCGGTTAACCAAAACCGGTGGACTTTTTATACCCCGACCCGAACCCGAACCCGAAAACCGAAAATTAAAAAAAAAAGTCCGAAACCGAAAAAACCAGTTCGGTTAACCGCAAAAACCGGTTCGGTTTTGGACCGGTTTTCTGATTAACCGAAAAACCAATTTTTTTTGCTCACCCCTAATTTTGGGGCATGACTACTGTCGTGTCCACTGGGTGTGGTTGGTACTACAACGATCAAACTGCTAGGCGTGTAACAAGCATGACGTAGTGGGCACACCCCCACCCCACTGCACCGTTAGTTGGTGCAGTTGGCGCTAAAGGCCAAGGAGGAAGGGGCGGCGATGTTGCCCGGGCCAATCGCCGATGGCCAGGGGATCGCCCGACAGGATTCTTGGATGCGGGCAAGGATGGTGATGCGCAAACAAGGGAGAGGGGAAGAAAGATCGAGGTTTAAAGACTATTTTTTTCTATTTTTTTTAAAAAATAACTAATAATTAGGTAAGTTGTATCAACTCAAATAATTTGTTTTATGATAATTGTTGTGCCATTTGTAGATATGCATATAATAAACTATACATATAAAACAAATTATTTGGTGGACTTAGATACACTAATTGGAGTTGAGGTGAATAACAAAATTGTAGGTTTTCGTATTTCAGAGATAATGGTTGCGTCAATTTCTTTTATTTGGGTTCATTTAACTAGGATTTTATATTTTTGTATATTACATGATAATTAGGATTGTTAATGTAATTATTTAGTGTCCAGTTGAAATTAAATTTAGTTCAACCATAGTCTAGACATAAATGGGTAGTTTGGGCTAGCGGATCAATTCCATTATATCCGATGAGTTATTGTTAGGTGAAATGACATAATTACCTTTTTGCCTCCTTTGATTGCTTTACTTTTAATTTTCATTGATCTCTTATTGGTCATGTCATATAGTCCGTTATGGTTAATATTATTTAATTTTTAAACTTGATTATATTGCATGGTAATGATAATGAGATTTTTTTTGCCAATGTTAATAAGTTCATTACAAGAATAAGAATCAATTGTACAATCAAGTACATAACTTACTGGAAATCGAATCCCAGACCTTTAGGAAACATCCATGATGTTGTCACCAATTGTGTTACTCATAGTTGTCAATATGATAATGAAATTATTACTTTTGATTATTGGTTATGCTATATATGATTGTTATTATTGTTAGCTTTATTACTTAATATTGTTGTTGTTGTTACCATGTTATTTACTCATTCTATTTATGAGGTTCATGTGTATATTTTATTATCATGACATGTGCTCTATTATGGGCTTCGATCATCAAACACTATTGGGTTCGTTAAATACAAGTGATGATACCGATGATCATTGTTTACACTCAAGGTTCGAGTGTGAGGCGTCGATGTGCAATGCCGACGACTACTCTTGGGGGTACTCGCATATCATGCTAGAGTGAGCTTAATATGCCACTCTTGAGATGTGAGAGTGTGGGGGAAACTCAAATTATCCAATTACGCTCTTGATTGGGTATACATTCATGCATGTACATACTGGTTGATAGGGGTATATTTGTCTGATGTATATTTGATGTTGCATTAGTTGACAGTGCATATGATGGTTATTGTAAAACAATTGGTGCATCGTAATTTTATTATCATACTGGTTGCATATAGTTAAAATATCATCATAGCATAATGGTGATTTATCTTTATTTTTTCAACATATTATGAAATCTTGTTCAGTACTTCACTGATTTTATTATTTTTGCTTCAAATTCGTAGGTACGACGATTGGTGCAAAGTTTTGGAGTAGATTGTGGCTACTACTTTAGTTGTCTTTGCTTTCCCTTATTTTTAGAATAAATGTTGGACTTTTTCTACTAAAGATGATTTTATTGCATTGTTTTGTTAACCATAGTTGTTTAGTCCTCTGGTTAATATAATTGACTCCTCTTTTATTTTAGAATTCTCGTGGTTATTGTATTGTGAAATGTTCTATATCTCGTTGGATTATCCGTTACATGACTCCTAGGCTTGATGAGATCCAGAGATGAGTGAAAAAAGATGCAGTAGTTAGCATTGATTCACACATTATTCACTTTCCCTCTAATATGCTAAAATATACTATCCATTTACCTATTTATTATCGTTCAATCATAAAAAATCTACAACTAGGAATATTTTGAAGTTCATTTACTATAGAACTTATTTCACAATCATTAACTGTAATTTAAATGATCTATAGACTTCATCACAACAAAATGCTAATATATAAAAATGCAATTAAAGTAATGAAAAAATATATGTCATATAATATGTTCCTTTAAATACTTAAAAGTGTCTCATATAATATGTTCCTTATTTAATATGTCGGTCCAAATTAAATTAAACAAGGTAAGAGTATAATGACTAATACACGAGAGAATTAACTCTTCACACAATCGTACAAAATGTATAGCGAAAACGCCGAAAAGGGTAATTAATTCATGGAATGTTTGGATATATGCATGTATATAATTGCAAGTAATTAATTCCTATTCGGCCACGGCATGGATAGCGAACACACAACAAAGTCTTTGTCCGCCGCACCCTGTCTTCTGTCTTCACTCACTCATCAAATCCTGCATACCTTCATATTTACTCTCTTTTTTATTTCTTTGCTAAATTCCAAACATATAATCCAAGCAATAATTTATTGCAGACACAGTGAACCTCCGACCATTAATAGTGAATCCAGAAATTATAATTAGGAGGGATAAATTCATTTATTAATTTATTAAAATGATTTGTTTATTTAGACAATTAATTTTTAGGGGGAGGCCAATGCAATTCTCTTATGAAAAAAACAACAACATAATTTAAATTAATTAAATTCTCTCATGAAACAATAGAAAATAAAAATAAAAATTGACATCAGCTGGAAAAAGGGGATCAGAAATGGAACAGTAGTACTATATATATATTCATCTGGTGGTCCAGCCATGCATTATAGGGGACCTCTTGACATGAGGTATTGCTCCTGTGTGAAAGATCTCATTTTCTTGAAGCTTGGCTCCATGATTGAACAAGGCTGTCTTTCTTGGAGAAGAAAGAGACAGAAGATTCCAATTATATTTGGACATACAACAAGACAGATTATTTACATAGAATGCACACCAGGCCAGCCAAGGGTGAATGAATTACTGGTTACTTACTGTCTTGGGTGCTGAGGCTGTTTCATATACTAATATTAGGGAATACTGCATCATATATTATGTATTTATGGTATATTTCTTCTCCCAAATGTAGTACTGATCATGCGCGCATAATATGAGGTTGCTACGCTACAGTAGATTTAGTTTTCAGAATATTTGGCGGCGCTCAATTTTGTAATTAATAAAAAAATGAAAGGAAAAGATTTAGTCTAAAATAATTCAGATAAGTTAGATTTCATTGAGTTAAACTGTTTGAATGCTCTAGTTAGCTCTAAAAATCCAAATATGAGATGCAGATATATGTTGAAAGGTTGTTAAGCTTGCCATCCATTGGAAAGACATTCTCTAATGTGAAAGTAGCTGGATTGCTTTGTTTTTACATGGCAACAAACCATGTGTTGATGTTCTCTCTTGACATGCAATAAAGTTGAACCCCCAAATTAGCATGTGTTTACACTTTTAGTTAATCCCCAAATTAACATGTGTTTACTTTAGGAGAGGTGCATGGCCTGACTGACAAGGTCTTCACTTTTCCTACATTTACCAACTTTTGTGCAGCACAGCAAGGAGTATAGTTAATTAAATTTACTTGTCCAAGCCATAATAAATCTCCTTTGGCAATATTTCTAGGACTAGTTGGCAGCAGTAAACTTAATTAGGCACCCAAGTACTTTGTGCAATGCAGAGCTCCCACACTCACTAGGGCATATGATCCTACACATATTTTGCAATGTTTTATGGGGCCTCGGTGTAAAATACTTTTGCATTTGTTCATTAGCTATGATTAACCATTTTACTGATTTTGAGCCAACAAAATCATGCAACTGTGTGTTGAAAAAGTTGAGCATTCAACCACCTACTTCTGTAGTGATAAAAAGTTTATCACTGTGGACCTGATCATCAATATATCCCCTCACTTTATTCATAAACATATCAATTTCCTACAAATTTATATTGGACAAAATTATATACTTAGGTGCTATCCTTTTCTTTGCATCTAGAGAAAGAATCAATTTGTAAGCTTGTTGTCAAATATACTTGAAGCATCAAATTACGTTATGTGATAATAATTTAATTATCCTGCATTAAATCATTAATCAAGGCTTAAAAGATGTTTGCAGATTACAAGAATTCTTTACGTAAAGGTGAGGAAACATAACTACATGTGGATTAAAATATTAGTGCCGGAGCTGGAAAGCAAGGGGTTGGTGGGATCACGTTAACCCACGCTGAGCCGCGTGTCAAAAGCTCATGCTTAACCTGCGCCGACTCAGTCGCAGCTGGCACCGGCCCTCGCTAACGTGCGCTCCGCAGCGAGTAACTTTAACCGCTCCTCCAGTCCTCCTCCTATCCTCGCGGTCCCCTGCTTCGCGGTAATAATCTACCCGGAGAGAGAGGGGGGCTGACAGCATCATCTCCCGCGCCCGACGCACTCCTCCCGATTCGCTGCCCAAAGCCATCTTATTTAGAGCTCAAAAGAAGACGCAGCTGAGCTTTAGTAAGTGAGGTGGTGGCGAAAGCGAGAGTGACCCCCTTTAGCGTCTTGTGGCGCCCCATCTTCTCTCGTCTCTCCCTTCCTTCGATGACATCTAAAGATGCCTCCTTGGCCACAGTTCGCGGTGTCGTTTCCTTGCTCGAGTTCTAACTTTCCTGCCGCGATACGCGAATGAGATCACTCCCCAGGTCTTAGCATTGTTTAATGCCTTTCTTTTTTCTTCTGCTTTGTTTTATGTTTCTGCTGTTATGTGGAGTGGCGGTGGGCTGCTGTTTGCAGACTTTTACTGTGTCATCCCTTTTTTACAGACAGCATTGTTTTCATTCGAGCAGTGAAGAGGAGGGAGGAAGAAGAGTAGGAGGAGGAGGAGAAGTTGGATGCGATGAATTCCAAGGCGCGGGCGTCGTCGCAGGCCATGAGAGCTTCTCCGAGGCGCGATAAAGTAGGCTCCTTTGGCGCAAATCCAAGGCGGTTCTCTGTTTTATTGGGTTTTGTTTCTCTTTGCCTCGGAAAGTTGGCTTCTTTATTGAGAACCAGAGCCCCGTGTGATTCTCTCTAGGCGAGAGGATCTTTTTTTTAAAAAATCTGAATCCGAAGATGAATCATTTTAGATCAGACGATGCATACGGAATTGCGCGGGATTGCGATTTCGAGATTGGCTTTTGAGGATTTCTATAAATTGTTTTTGAAAGCCATCGTTTCTTCCTTAAAGAGAGACACTACTGTAGTTTCTTTTTGGAATTTGAGGACAAATGGCGGTTCTTGATCGGAATTCCAAATGGGTTCACTGATTTCCTTGGTAAAGTTAAAAAAAAGAAGCTCGTACTCGGATTCGAGATGGGCGTCTTTGTTTTCTTAAATGAATGCTTGTTCGCTTATCTGGAGTTTCGTTGGAGTAACTGTATCTTGAGTCTTCACTATCGAGTTGTTGATAAATAATCGTACTATGTTCTCTCGTTCTTATGAATTTTGGTTGGTGAAGGGAATCGACAAGGAGAAGAAGACTGAGATGCCTGGGAGTCGATCAATCGCTACTGAGAACGGAACCAGCAGACGCCAATCTAGACGAGAGAAGAAGATTGCTCTGCAGCAAGATGTACCGTTTCTTCTATGAATACTCATCACAGTTCTACGTGATTTAATTCCTTTGCATTTGTGCTTGTAATTTCTCTTCTCGTTGTGTTTGATTTTATTTTGTTAAATTGGTTTCTTGCATCTTGTTTTCAGGTAGATAAACTAAAGAAGAAGCTGAGGAACGAGGAGAATATCCACAGAGCTTTGGAGAGGGCTTTCACCAGACCTCTTGGTGCTCTTCCTCGCCTACCACCATATCTGCCGTCACATGTAAATTATCGTTTGTCTTTTACTTTCCTAAATTTCTCCTAACTATATTCCATCATTTAACAAACCTCTCTATTTTTCTTTATAGAGAAGTTTTGCACTTACAGATGGAAAAAAAAATATTTTGACTAAAAATTCTTTCCTTTTAAACCAAGACACTAGAACTCTTGGCTGAAGTAGCTGTTTTGGAAGAAGAGGTGGTCCGTCTCGAAGAACAAGTGGTGAATTTTAGGCAAGGGCTTTATCAGGAAGCTATCTACATATCATCTTGCAAGAAAAGCAAGGAATTAGGATATGATATTTGCCCCCTTTCTCAAAACGCCAAAACTTTGGAGCCACAGAAGTTGTACTCCAGTTCAGCATGTTCTGAAGACTCAGCCTTCATGAAACCATCAGAATCTTCAAAGGTGGACCAAAATATGGCTTCCGCTAATCGATTTATTAATGGTAAACTTCCACCCAAGAAGCTTAGTTCACCTCTAGCCATTCCTGAAAAACAGCATGGAAAAGAGAATCAGATAAGCACTAATTTCAGTCGGAACGGTAAGCAATCTCCGGTGAAGAGAGTTTCAAATATTGGAGTTGCAACAAAGGGAAACAAGCATGGAGATACGCAGGTAAGTGTTTTATTTAATCACATTTTGAGGTTCACTCATCTTGTGATATCTGTTTTGACTTTTGTGTATGGTAATTTATATTCATGTTTTATGCAGCCAACACTGAACTCAATGAACAATGAAAGAATTGAGAAAAACAACAGGAACTCAACAAACGAAGCAAAATTGGATGAGTTTGGTGCTCCAAATGAAGCAAAATCACATGAAACAAGTGGCCCAAACAAGCTATCCGAGGATATCTTGAAGTGCCTGATGAACATTTTCTCACGGATTAGCTCTTCGATGAACAAGAAAGAGCTGCTGGATACATCTCTTTCAGTGTCAGATTCGTTTGGGATTTCAGAAGAAGCTGATTGTCAAGACCCATATGGTATCTTTGAAGAATTTGGTAAACGGGATATTGGCCCTTACAAATATTTTCGAGCAGTTGAAGCAAGCCCGAATTTTCCAAACCTTCTAACTGGTTGTTCATTTCTTACCTGGAGACTAAAGTGAGCTTTCTCTTCTTAATTTAATACATCATTCCTTTATTTGAGTCTGATGACTAATAGTATAATTGCTTCTTGTCCTTAAAGTGCAGACGTTTGCTGAGAGAACTCGCATCAGTGGATTTATCAGGTCTCACTCATCAGCAGAAGATTGCATTCTGGATTAACATTTACAACTCATGCATGATGAATGTAAGCTGCAATCTCTACAGGAATTTAAGTATCATTAATAATTCTTCTTTTCACTGTTCTAATTTTGGAAATTCGGGCAGTATTCATTTGTACCATGAATTTTTGCTGTTCATTTCAACGAGGTTTTCTTTTCTTGAGTCTTTTATGGTATATTCTCGAGTAAGAAATTAAGCAACTGACATTTGTATAGTTATGTTAAAGCATTATAGACACCTTAAAAAACCATATTTGAGTCCCTTTTCTCCGTGCTTCGTTTCTATTTAATTCCAGGCATTTCTGGATCAAGGCATTCCTGCTAGTCCTGAGATGATTGTTGCTCTGATGCTAAAGGTATTCATTAGCTACTTTTCTTTCACTTTTTTTTGAAGCATCAAGCATTGAGCAATTGGATTATGAATGCCTCTCTATAGTGAAGAATTCTAAAATTTTCCTTTGTGGCAGGCTATGATTAACGTAGGTGGTCACTTGCTCAGTGCAATGACAATTGAACATTTCATATTGAGGCTGCCTTATCAGCCAAAACATGTAGGTACCTAAATCATTTTTCTGAAGGGGATATTCTGTGTACTCACAGTTCCTTCTAAATGCTTGAAGGTCTCTGCAAAAGGATCCAAAAGCAATGAAGTGAAAATGCGGGGCATATTTGGTTTGGAATGGCCTGAACCCCTGGTTACCTTTGCACTTTCATGTGGGAGCTGGTCATCCCCTGCGGTAAGTATAATGAAAGCTCATTGTGCATGTTTTCGTAGTAACTTGATCTCTAGAGGTCGCTACCCTATTATCTACAAAACGACATTCTTGTGTCCACAAACAACATGATTTCATCATACCATATTGTGATGACAGCATAGACATGCATAGTTAGCTTCCTCTCATTGTTTGCAGTCCCTGATTAATATCATAATTTCTAGTAATAGCAAATCAAGAGGAGTTATTTACATCAAATTGCATAATACTCGTCCTCACCGTTTTCTTGGGTAGTCTTAGAAACTGGGTGAATGATTTTACAATTTCCAGGTAAGAGTGTACGCAGCAGCTCAAATAGAGAAAGAGTTAGAAAGAGCCAAAAGGGATTATTTGCAAGCAGCGATTGGTATATCCACGCCGAACAAGTTGGCAATTCCTAAACTTCTTGATTGGTATCTTCATGATTTCGCAAAAGATGTCGAGTCATTAATGGATTGGATATGCCTTCAACTGCCAAATCAGTTGCGGACAGAAGCAATTAAATGCTTAGAGGTGGCCCGAAGAAGTCCAATTTCACAACCAATTCAAGTTCTTCCATATGAGTTTAGATTCAGGTACCTTTTCGCCCCATAGATGACTTTTTCGACCTCTTAGCTCAGTGCTCCCACGAAATCCCAAGGATCGATGGTTTTGTTCATATCACTAAAATAAAGAGTATTGAATTTGTCAAATAAGCTTTTGTATTTTGCGATTTTTTTTACGGGTTGTTGATTGAGTTTCTCCATGCAATCCCACGTTGGGTTTGCAGCTGATGTAAAGATGTTATAGAAATGTTATTGCTAAGTTTTAAACCATGTTTAAAAGAAATTAACTGTTAATTCCTATTGCAAATTTTGGTGTCATCAGAAATGCATTAAGGTGGATTTTCTTTAAGCAATATTTAGAACGCTCTTTATGAGGAAATATATGTAGATAAGTGTGAAAGGTAAGCTCAATTCTACAGAAGTCATACTGGCCTTGCATCATTTCATCAATGGAGCATGAATCCAAAATTCAAGAAGATTTGGCACTATCAATAAACCATGTCAAGCCTCCATTTATGCTGAAACAGTACTCATAATTAATAGAGAGCATCGAGTGTTGGATTCAAGCTAAGAATCCTGTAGTCCTCCTTGTTCTCTTGGAAGCTACCTATCACTTTTACTTGTTTCAGTTGAAAAAGTGCAGACTGAGGTGTTTCCATGTTGAAGCAAAGATTCTGACATCCAATAGAAAAAATGGGATATGGGCATCCAATAGAAATGGTACAGCCTGGTCCATTTATTGCCCTCTGTGGTACAAGTTTGTGCTGGTCGTCCAAAGTTTTGTACTGATGTGCCTGTCTTTCCATGTTGACTTTTGTTCAGTGGCCTGCTCAATGATTGCTTTTAGTTCATTTTGTTCTTGCTCCCCTATGAACAGTGTGATGTTCCAAGACATATTTGTTTGCACATCTCCACTGTTAAATATTTAAATGAAACTTCAACATCAATTGTTTCAGAATTATACATTGATAATGAATACAGAAGATGGATGTAATCTTGATAATTTGCGCAAAGATCTCAAGCTCAAGATAACATTGATAATTTTCTCAAAAACATCACTTGGGTGTGGCATGACAAGTTTGATGGGGGAACTTTTACCCACTTAAATACCTACTACCAAACGTGCCAAGTGGCAAAGATATTGACTTTATAGTGCTCAAGCCATCCTTGAAGATAAAGTAAGATTAAAACAATTGGGCTTCACAAGTCTCATTTGATTTACCCTATCTGGGCCCCAACTTGAAAGGAAATATAGCTCAAGACCCAGAATTGGTAGCTATCTACCCACATCAAATGACCAAAGATAAGCATTTACCTGGTCCCTTCTGTAAAAGGCCACAACTTTAAGCTTTGAGGACGCTCAGTCTGCCAAAGCTTTCAGTATCTTGGCAGATTTTTCCTTCTGAAATCTCAACTGTTAAGAACTTAAAAAAGTTTCATAACTTTAATATAGTATGATAAAATTACGTGTGCTGATTTATTTAGTGGTGGAAAGAGCTCATCATTGAATTATGTATCTGCAACTTAACATACAACAATTGTTAGAATATGTGCTATAGAGAATAACAAAAGCTCTTACCAATCTGAGTTGGTTGATACCTCCATCTCCATGCCTTTGGTTATTTTCTCTTGTTATGAATTACAAAAGTAAAGATATCTAGTGGTTTAATTTTTATCAAGTCCAGTTTTGAGATCTATAAATGTTGTAACAATAACTCTCATAATATCCCACCATCATTGCCTACCTTTCGGGCGGAAAAAGAAAAACCAGTAAAGGGAAAAAAAATTAGCTTAGGAGACGCATGATATATTGGAGCAGACTATAAATATCATATAATTAAAACAAGGAGAAATAAAATAGAGCATGATTTCATAGCAACTCCTTTCATTTTTGTTTACAACTCATAATAAGTTAGCTTTCCACCTTAAAAATAATATGCCTAAGAAATTAATACGCTTTATTTGAAAATAGTGCAAACCAAGTAACTGAGAATTTTCGGTAGTCTTAACATTTGAAATTGCACTTCAGACATGTCAATCAAAGTTGTCAATTTTGATGGGAGAAATGGGATCCGCTATGTTGAAGTGCCCCACTAATCGAGCAAAAAACACCATCTGCTGCTCCAAAGTGAACTTGATGTTTTCAGCCTGTGTCAGAAACATTTATACCAGTTATCGAAAGATTAGAAAGAGTAAATCCGGAAAAAGAATTGGTATTTATTTGGTGTGAAGCATGCCTTCCTGAAACCATGTTGTTCTCCTTCATATTCAACAAGAGCAACTGGAACTCCCTTTTCCTTGAGAGCACGATATATCTTTTGGGCCTGAATTGGTGGCACTACCTGCAATACATAACCAAATTTGTATGTAGATCATGGGAACGCTGCAGTCTCAAATTATAATGTGTCATTATAAATTGGAAGTTGATCAAGTTGCATTAGTAAACCAATAAGACTTGATGGATCTAGTATCATTAACTTCAACTTAAATAAATCAGTTATCAGATTAAGCTGGGTTGATACAATTGGTATCAAAGTGAAGGTAATCCTAGGCTTAGTGAACGAGCCTACGTAGGTAAGAGTTGCCTAAAGATGAGGTGACGATGTTACGACCCGCTTGATGGGATAACTAACTCATCAATTTCATAGGCCAACCTATTGGCCTAATTAAAATGTTTAAGCTGAAGTTGATAATAGCACACCCATCAAGCCTTATAAGCCAACACCACATCCAACATACTCCCGATGTGGGACTAAACTGGGGTATTACAATCTCCCCCACTTATGTCTTGACGTCCTCGTCAAGACTAAAACTCGAGTCTTACACATAGCCCAGAATCACACCCAAGTCGGCGGCATGTGAGGCCTAGCCTAGTAGTGGCTCCACCCCATCACCTGGGCAGCCCTTTCTCACATAGGCTCCCTCACCATACCTAGGACTAGGTCTTGCTCTGATACCATTTGTTACGACCCGCTTGATGGGATAACTAACTCATCAATTTCATAGGCCAACCTATTGGCCTAATTAAAATGCTTAAGCTGAAGTTGATAATAGCACACCCATCAAGCCTTATAAGCCAACACCACATCCAACATACTCCTGATGTGGGACTAAACCGGGGTATTACAGATGAGGTCGAGTGACGTAGTACCAAACCAAGAGAAATGAGAGAGGATAACAAAAGTTAAGAAGAAACTTTATTATCAATTCATAAGATGTCCTTTTCGGGGAGACTACGGAGTGAAGTTTGGGGGGCCATCCAAAGCATCGGATTGAGTAAGAATCCTTGATGATGACTTTGTTGCCTGGATGGCTGAGACTGATGTAAGGCTACCTCCTCATCTGCATTTCTGTTTTCGAAATCCAAATACCATAATCCTGCTCATAATTGTCTAAGTTGGGATCATTTGTGGAGGTTGACCACAACTCCAATGGTTAAACTTTTTCTGTGGAAAGTGTTTCATGGTCGTTTATTAACTCGATCGAGATTGTTTTCTATGGGTATTTCCATTGATAAAAATTGAGTATTCTGTGATTCTGCGGAAGAAACTTTATAACATTTGTTTTTATCTTGTCCGTTTGCTTCCGATTTATGGATGATGCTGGGTCAACAACTCAACTTTGAGTAGGATGTGTTGGCATTCTGGTAGCTAGTTCTTGTCGAGTTCCAATCAAAATTGGGATCCAAACTCCAAGGCCATTGTTGCTAATACCTCATGGTCTATTTGGTTTTTTTGAAAGAGTATTTTGCACGGTGAAGGTAGACCTTCTATTAGTACAACTGTTTCACGAATAATGTTGTTTTCGTTGCATTATAGTAAGGCACATTATCCCGAGGGAAACATTCTTCATGAATCAAATGCTTGTGGTTGATCCCCCTCTCCTGTCAACTGGTTAAAAATAAACTGTGATGGTAATTTGGTAAATCCGGATGGTGGGGCTGCTTTTATCATGCGAAGTAGTACATGCGAGTGTCTATATGCTGAATCATTATTCTTCACCTCATCTCGAACTCGAGCAGTTTCTAGAGCATTGAGCGGGTGTGAAGATATGGAAGAACGGAATATGTAAACCCGAAAGGAAAAAAGTCCATCCAGCTGAAGTGAAATCGCATTCTGAGAAAAGATGAAGATGTGATTCTTTGATCCCAGAACAGAGAGGACAGTCTTCATCCAATACTATACACCATTTTGCAACACGATCGCGAGTCAGCAACCTGTTCCGCATCCATAACCACCCAAAAATGGAGATTTTTGGCGGAAGTTTAATTCTCCATAGAATCGCAGATGAGTGTGAAGTGATCCCGCGGAAGGTGAGGATTCGATATATACTGCTGGTGGAATATATGCCGTCAGAAGACCATCTCCAGCCGATACAATCATCTGCCGACGATGAGCAAAGCCTATTTAAATCTTCTGTAAAATGGGAAAGGGACTCCGCATCTACAGGGTAGCTGAAGGATAAGTTCCAGCCATCGAATGTGCCATCTTCAAGTGTGTTTCTGGCTTCGAATAAGGAGCAGCTCCGGTTCGTTGAGAAGGAATAAAGATTAGGAAATTTGATCATAGGGCAGTATCCATCGAGCCAAGGATCCGTCCATAGGCGCACCCGATGACCGGCCCCAACCTTAATGGAAGTACCCAATCTGATCAACTCAAGAAAGGGGATCATATCTCGCCAAATTGGGGAGGCAATACGATAAAAAGAAGAGCTGCTCCATGAGCGATAATCTCCATATAATCTCTCCATAATTTGAACCCAGCATAAATCTGCACTTTGAATGATCTTCCATATCCAGCCACCTAAACGGGCGCAATTATGGGCATGGATATCAAGAATACCGAGGCCTCCCTCATTGCGAGAGCAAGTAAGATGATCCCATCGAACCAGAGATTTACCAGCAGGCGTACGACCAAGAGAGCCAGTCCAAAAAAAAGCACGACGTCTAGAGTCAATCTCCTTAAGAACCCAAGCCGGTGCTTTAAAGATGGAGAGCATATATGCTGAGGTGCTTGTAATCGAGCTATTTATGAGAGTTAAACGCCCCCCTCGAGAAAGAAGTCGACCTTGTCAGGAGTTTAGCTTTGCATCCAACTTGGTAATCAAATTATACCAATCAGATCTGTTAGGCCGGCCCACCTTCAATGGAAGGCCTAGGTAGCGAAGTGGGAGTTCAGCGGCGTGGCATCCCATGAAAGAGGCCACTTGTTCGGCCACGGGGAGACCACCAAGGAGACTGGTAACAGAGGATTTGTTTGGGTTAATGTGAAGGCCAGAAGCAAGATCAAAACATCTCAATAATAATCGAAGATTTTCTAGGAAGAACGCCGAGTTTGAACAGAATATAATCAGATCGTCCGCAAATAAGAAGTGATGGATTCCACCCTGGATCCGTTGATGAAGAACCCCCTGAATGAGATTGTTCTGAGCAGCAGAGGCCAGAAGCCGAGAGAGACAATCAGAGGCGAGTATGAAAAGGAATGGAGAAAGGGGATTACCCTGTCTCACACCGGATTTGTGGCGAAATGGAAGACTCCTAAGACCGTTAACAATGATAGTGGATTCTGTCTCCAATATATGCTTGATCCATAAGCGCCATATTTGCGAGAAACCGCGAGCCTCAAGCATATCCATAATATCTGTATGACTGTACCATAATATTCGTTGTCTTGTGTGAACTCATTCACATAAAAATTTGTTTATGTAAATAAGATTGTAAACAAAGTTGTGCATTGGGCAACAAACAGAGCTAGGAGCCGAAAGGAGTGATAGGATGAGCACTACAAGTCCTTTTACCTTTGCGAAGGGCTATAGGAAGCTCAAGCTCATAATGAGGATCTTGAGACTGAGGAGGTTGAAGTGAGCTCTGCTAGCTGTGTCGTCTATCTGTGCCTGTCTCCTCTGATAAACTGTAAATAAGGGACACCGACGGTGGTGGCAGGTGGAGGATGCACACGAGGTAGAGGTGGTGACTTCATAGAAGGAACCCGAGAATTCATAAAGGAAGTGAAGAAGGGTGTATATTCGAAGAACGTGACATCGACAGATGTAAAGAGTTTCCTAGTTCCTGGATGTGCGAGAGTATCCAATAAATATACACTTCACAGCCCTAGGGGATAATTTGTCATGACTAGTTACCAGAGTGTGAACAAAGTATATACACCCAAAGGTTTTAGGTGGAACCCTAAACAAAGGGAGGTTGGGATAGAGAATAAGTAAGATGATTTGTCCCCAACAATAGAAGATGGCACACGATATTGAGATATGTAACAGTAGGAACGACATCTCAAAAGTATCGAGGTACATTCATATGAAACATCAATGTTCTTGTAACATTCAACAAATGGTGATTTTTGCATTCAACACGATTTTGTTGAGAGGTATAAGAAGAGGATGTTTTGTGTATGATGCCTCGAGAAGCACAAAAATTGATGAAGTCACTATTAATGTATTCACGAGCATTGTCAGTGCGCAAGGTTTTGATAGAAACATCAAACTACTAATTTTTTTATTTTTGAATAGAAGTGTTGCAATACCGACACTTCATGAGATAAACCCAAGTCATGCGAGTATGATCATCGATGAAAGTAACAAAGTACTTGTGTCCCAAACGACTGATAGTAGGACTAAGATCTCATATATCTGAATGAACTAAACTAAAAACTCACTCACTATGCTGAGTGGAACTTGAGGAAAAGGATACACGATAGTCTTTAACTAACTCACAAGATTCATATTTGAAAGGAACACAAGATACAAACTTCAGAAGGATGAACTTGAGCTTCAAAATTGAGGGATGACCTAGGCGACGATGCCATTGATAGAAGGTAGTAGAGTGATGAACCACAGGAAAAGATGAGGGCAACAGGTAGACTCCTCTAGATTTAGCTTCCCCATCAACCTTCCTCCTCGTCTTTACATCATGTATCACACAATGAGAAGAAAAGGAAATTAAAGAACAATTATGACTTTTGGTGAGTTGACTAATGGAAAGTAGATTGACCAGGAGTTTGGGAAAATAGAAGACTCTATCTAAATTTAAATTGCTTGAAGTGGATATGGAGCCAAGACCATGTACAAGTGATATGGAGCCATCAGCTAAGCGGACATATGGCAAACTAAAGGCAGGATGAAATTTTGAGAAAAAACTTCTATTACCTCACATATGGTTGGAAGCACTATAATCAAGAATCCAAAGCATACTAGAGGACATACCAGAGAAATCAGTAGCTACAATCCCAGAGGTGGAGGTCATGGCTAAGGAAGAGGGGTGGCCTGCAAAAATTTCTCATACTCAGCCCTAGAGAGGGTAACGGACTCATAAGTTTGAGTACTGGTGGCAGGTGAGGGATTTGAAGTGTCAGGCGGGAGTCTGAGTAGAAGTGGCAGCTTTGACCTATAGTGATCTTTTGAGCTTCTGTCAGTATCAAGTATAGATCGTCCACAATATGTGCAAGGTGGAAAGGAGTTTCTTCCTCTTTCATGCCTTCCGGTTCTGCTACCACCACGGTCTCAGTCCGCCTGGCTGGCGGGAAGAAGGTCTTCTTGCTGGCGGACACAGCACGAAGCTTCGCCGGAACCCTAGCATTCGCTGAAAGTCGAGCCCGGGTTGGTGAGATGAAACCTAGGGCTGTCATACCATGTTAAGGTTGAGCCACAAAATTCTTTTCATTCATTCATCTCAAGTGTATGTAGGATGTGTACAATATAAGATGTCTATAAGGAATACAAGAAGTTATCCTATACCAACACAATATGAAAACCCTAATAAAATAACATGTATCATTTAACGTTAAGTAATGAAAATTATAAAGAGAAATTACCAATGTTAAGAGAAAAAATATCCAAGAGTACAAAGAAATAAATATGCTAAATTCGATGCTAGAAAGGAAAGGTTACGAAGCAAAGTTTGCTCCCTAGCAACTTTTAGGGACTATCAATAGAGGTGAGCATTGGTTCGATTCGGTTAAAAATCGAACCGAAAATTGGATTAACCGAACCGAACCGAAGAAATTTTTTTAACCGTTTATCGAACTGAAAAAATTCGATTAATTCGATTCGGTTAATCGAATTTTCGATTTGATTTGATTAATTAGTTCGATTAACCGAAAAGATTATATAAAAAAAAACCAAATTTTTTTCAAAGAATGCATGTGCTAAGACTCAAATTCAGTCACCTCGGAATCAAATTTTAATTTTTACCCTTCTAAACCATCGTAGCAAACATTACTATCAATTTATATATAACTAACACCTATTATATATATATCGAATGTTAAATAAATAATATTACACAACACGGGATTCAAACCTGGGCGGCTGGAAGCTTAACATTACACTTAACCACCAAGACAAATGCCAACATCTGATATATTTGTTATATATATATATATATATTCGATTAATTTGGTAAATTAATCAAACCGTCGGTTAATTTACCGAACCGAACCGAAAACGAACCCAAAATTTCTTTAACCGAAACCGAACCAAAATTAATCTGGTTCGGTTAAATCGGTTTCAGTTCGATTTCGATGAATCGGAGAAGTTTGCTCACCCCTAACTATCAATTTGAGGATATCACTTCCTTACTCTTTTTTTGTTTTATGGCAGAAGACTTGACGTTATGCAAAATAACCTTGATAGACAATAAAATAAAAATATGACATCAAAGAAGAAGATTTGTGAGGTTAGCAAGTTAATTTGAGCCGAACCAAGAGATCTCGTATGATTGCGAGGGTAGCCGGTCAGAAGATGGTTGATTCTTCTCAAGTCAAGAGGTGTTGGGGCAAATTGGAACTTGTAAGGAGACAGGGTCAAGGCGGAATTATGTCACTGTTGTGTTGTGACGGAGAGATCGAAGAGGGATTTTTGCTGTCGACGATGGCAAACATGTTTATTGATGTATTGGATCGTGGAGAAATAAAGGGGAGAAGAAGAAGAGGAAGGAAGTAGAAGAGAGGAGAGATAGGTAGAGGAAGAGATGAAAGGAAGGAGTTGAGGCATTGATACCAATTGACAGTAGTACCAAATAGGGGTGAGCATGGATCGGTTAACCGGTCCATTAGCAAAAAAAAAATGGTCCATTAACTTCGGTTTTTCAAAACCATTAACCGTAAACCGGTCCATTAACTTTAGTTAACCGCAATTTCGGTTTCGATTTTTTCGGTTCGGTTAACCGATAATTTTCGGTTAACAAATAATTTTTTTTAACATACAAACATAATAATATTATGCAAATCATGGAGAAAAATTCAAATAAATACCGAATTCTCATTGAGAAAAAAAAAAGTAAAATCACTTGAACCAAGATAATGTTCTACAAAAACTAATATTTTTATTTTTATTTTTAAATATTTTTTTGATTTTTAAAATATTTTTAGTATTTTCTAATATTTTTAATATTTTTAATATGTTTTATATGTTTTATAATTTTTTTTATATTTTTTTAATAATTTTTAATAATTTTTATAATTTTTTATAATTTATAAATCATTATTTACTATATATATGATTAAAAATTAATAAATTATATCGAACTGGTCTGTTAAGAAAAAGACCAATCTATGTATTTATATTCTTAACAGAGATAAACAGTCTCAAACCCTCCTCCACGAAACATGAAACACTTATTGCCCCATCAATTAAAACCTTCACGTGCACTAATAATTGCAAGTAATAGTTTCTTGTGACAAAAATATCTATCTGTAGCTTGAACTCATCTCAACACATTTAAGTGCAAAAGAAGGTGAGAACAAACAATGAAAGTTACTGGAGTAATTGTTAAGTTCATGTTTGTACCTTGTCGTCTAGTCCTTGGAACAAAATCACTGGGCACTTGAATTTATCAACAAAGTTAATGGGAGATCTATCAAAATAAGCTTTCTCATTCCCTACAACATAAAAAAAAAATAGAAAAATCAAATGAAATAATTTCCAGCACCACTTGCATCTCCTTTCTAGTGAAACAATTAACAAGATTAATTCTATACTCACCAACAAGATTGTCGATATAGTGAGATTCAAACTTGTGAGTCTCCTCTCTAAGCAAAGACAAGTCAGCTACCTATTTCCATAAATGTCAAAAGGTTGATAATGGATAATTTAATGTAACATAAGAAAAAGAAATGTAGAAAGAACTATCCAGACTAACTACGGTATCCAAAAGGAATTGCCTATTCATAGAAACTTGCAGTTTTAAACTTATAAATAAACAAATGATAACGTTCTTACAACAATCTCGTGGCATATATGGTAATTCAACTATTAAACATATAGAAGAAAACCTGCTTCAAAGCAGATAAGCTCTGGGCAAAAACATATAGAAGAAAATTAAGTGAAAGAACTAAACATGGTATATTCCCAAAAGATGATAGAGCTTTTTGCCATTAAGTTTCATCAAAACTCCAAATGGTTTCTCACATCTAGAATGATGGGTTTGCCTATTTTTTGTATTATTATCTCATTTCTTAGGATGGGTTACATAGTAATCTGGCCCAAGTTAGCCATTTATCGTATAGCAATCTCAGTGTATGTGATAATTATACTTTCATGCATAAGCAATCTGACTGATGATAATGTGGATAGTAGTTAGAATAACAATGCCCTTCCATTAAAGAAATTAATCCATAATAAATCAATTCCTCAAACTTGCAACAATAGATTTTGAGATAAGTGAAAAGGTTCCAAGCTACTCAAGATTGTAGTTCAGAAGCTAAATATTGATTACAACCTATCTCTAAGCTTCAAATATAGTCCAAAATGTAGTATTAAGATAATCAATTGAAACCATTGAGTTCTGAGCTAAAATATTACAGCAAAAATATTTCTAAAAGTATAAAACAAAAAGTAATTTTAGATTTCCGTATTTGATCATGAATCCATGATGATTGTGTATTCCTATGCCAGTATGCCATAACATTAGCAACTTACACCAAACAAAGAAGCACCAGCTTTGAATGTTTCTTTGAAAGCAAGACAAGATAATGTAGTATATCCACCAGCTGACCTTCCAGTTATACAAAGCCGTTCTCCATCCACTTTTCCACTTTCTACCTTTGGGACGAAATATTTTACTTTATTAGCCATAAATAAATTTAATCATTCTTAGTAAGGGAAAAAAGGGATCAAGCAATAAAGATACCAAAAATCTAGCACAGCTGCAGCAATCATTAACATCAACAATGCCCCATTTTCCTAAAAGTCTTTCTCGATATTGTCTCCCATAACCTATAAAATTATTTAGGTCAATCAATATGTTGTTTCTGCTTCTTTCTAACATTTTTGTAGACTAAAATGTTATAAACAATAAATCTAAGAAATTCTAGGGAGCAAATAATAGTGAGGATGTTAGTGATAAGTGGCTACAAAAAACAGGAGGCAGCAGAAACTTATTTCTTTTTCAATCTTGAAAAGCGAAAAAAATCATGAGAACACATTCCAAAAAGGCCAAAAGTAGCCTGAATAAAAGTTGTCCAAATAGTGGCAGAAGTTTTAGTTGACAAACCAGTACTTCCTCCATAATTAACATCAACAAAAGCCCATCCTCGACTAGTCCAGTACTGGATATTAAGATCCAGACCACAACGTGCCTCAGAAGTAGGTCCTCCTGCAGAAATGTGAAAAGACCAAGCCCTCTTAATTTTCTCATCTCAACCTAGCAAATTTTAAATTTAAATTTTCATATAATAGACACAGTTTATGATAAATTCGAGCAAAATACAAGTACAACCTGAAATCTAAAAGGATTGCACTTCAAGATGACAGTTCACAGAATACTTACTTAAAAGAGGATTTGTTCAACTTATTATAAAAGAAATGCACAAACATTATTCTCCAAGAAGGATACCAGGATCAGAGGATTCGAAATTCCTTCATGGAATAGAGAACCCATTATAGATAAAGTGGACCAATTGGCAATAAGTTGAGAGACTTGCACTGAAAAACTCATGGTTTGTGTACAAGGCCCATAAAACAACTTGCACAATTAGGTTTGTCTTAGGATTCTACTGACCGAGATCCAAGCCAGAACACTTAAGTTGCATGCAATACAAGTCCATTCAAACATACACAAATCTGTAAATATGCTATCTTGTAAGAGTATAAATGAACATATTGAGTCCATAGTTTCAAATACCATACCGTACTGTCTAGTACAATCGGTATTTACCTACGAGTACACCTTGGTACAGCTCATTACCAGGGTGTACGAGAAGTATCAGACGATACTTTTGCAGTACTAGGTGTACAGGGTCAGTACCATCTGGGGCATGTACCGCCCGGTACATGCACAATGTTTATTTTTAGCTGTTGGGGATTCCAACCGGTCCCAAACAGCTAATTAAGCACATTTTCTAAGGCTTTGGGGGCTATACAAGCCCCTAAACCTCTCATTTAAGCACACTATGTGTGTTTGGAGCTCAATATTATGTTTTGAAGCTTACATCTAGAAAAAAACAAAAATCTTGAGACAGATTCGTATGAGCCTATGTGCACCAGACTGTCACGGACTAACTTTCTTGGGCGGAAAAACGTCCGTGCGGCTCCCTTGCTCCCGCAAGGGATAAGCCTTGGGCAAGGATCGCCTTGCCAATCTTTGAAAGTCGCGGGCTAACGGATCGCCCGGGTTCGAACCTCGGTGTGCTTGGACACAAAAACGTTTGGGCCAAATGGCCGTTTGTAAGCAAAATGCTTGCGAATGCTTGTGCGAATGCTTGTATGAATGAACTAGAGTGTTGTTGCCCGTAGGCAATATAGTTGTGGAGTCTAACCCCAAGTGCCACCCACGGGGTTCCCAAAAGCACGAGGAGCATGACAAAATATTTTATAGCCCAACACCCCCACCGGCCATGCCATGGCTAGGAAACGAGGGGCGTTACCTAGTCGTGCGCGAAAGCAGTGGGCGGTGCGCGAGCGCTTTTACAATGCATAATTACATGATCCACACACCCCACCGACCCATGCCGCGGCTAGCAAACGAGGGTCGTTACCTAGTCGCGGGCAAGGGCGGTGGGTGGTGCGCGAACGTTTTACATGAATGCGAAAGATACAATATTTACAAATACAATACACGTTAGGGATCATCATGACATGTCCAGGACTTGACAAACCCGAGGGTCCCTAACATTCTCCCCCACTTACGAAGTCGATGCCCTCGTCGACCCCTTCTTGAATGCGGTGATGATGTCGTCTTCATGTCGCAAGGTGCTCTCCTTCTCCCAGCTAGCTTCGGAAGTTGGAAGTCCCTTCCACTTGACAAGGTACTCCCGCTCTTTGTTGTCATTCGGGAGTTTCACTTTGCGGTCCGCCAAGATCTCTTCTGCTTCACGTTGCACCGCTTTGGTTGTTGCAGGTGGGCGTGTTGGAATGTTGCGTCCGTCGTCGTGTGGGTCGGCATGGTAGGGCTTCAGATTGCTCACATGGAAGATGGGATGTATTTTGCACCACGCTGGCACTTGGAGTCGATAGGCCACCGAGCCTACCCTTTTGATGATGGGGAAGGGCCCATCGTATTTGCGCACGAGGCCCTTGTGTATCTTGCACCGAAAGCCTGCGAGGGATGTCGGGTGGAGTCTTATAAGTACTTGATCCCCGACCTTGAATTCTCGATGTCTCCTCCCTTTGTCGGCCCACTTCTTCATTTTGCATGTCGCCGATTCGAGATAGGCCCGAGTGATCTCTTGATTCTGATGCCACTCCTTGGCCATTTGATAAGCAGCCGGACTGCTTCCAGTGTAGCCAAGAACCAGTGAGTGGGGTGTGTCCGGTTGTCGTCCCAATAAAATCTCGAAGGGACTCTTGTTGGTGGCGGAGCTCCTCTGCAGATTGTAGGAGAACTGGGCTACGTCTAGCAGCTTCGTCCAGTCCCTTATGATTCACCGCTACGAAGTGTCGGAGGTATTGTTCGAGGAGTGCGTTCATGCGCTTCGTCTGCCCATCCGTCTGAGGGTGTAAGCTTGTGGAGAAGTATAGTTGAGACCCCAATAGTTTGAACACCTCTGTCCAGAATCTGCCAAGGAATCGTGGGTCTCGATCAATGATGACGTTCCTTGGCACGCCCCAAAGTTTCACGACATTCTGCATCACGAGCTTTGCGGCTTCACTTGCTGTGAAGTGCGAGGGGGTTGCCATGAACGTGGCATATTTGGAGAAGCGATCCACGACCACCAAGATGGAACCGAACTCTCCCACTTTGGGTAGACTTGCTATGAAGTCAAGGGAGATGCTTTCCCATGGTCGCTCAGGAACAGGCAGGGGTTCGAGGAGACCCGCAGGCTTCTGCCGCTCGATCTTGTCTTGCTGGCAGATTAAACATGTCTTCACATACTCTTCGACGTCGTCCGCCATCTTTGGCCAATAAAATGCCGTCTCCAATAGGGCCACTGTTCTATGTACGCCAGGGTGTCCTACCCAGAGAGTATCATGACACTCCTTTAACAATTCCCTGCGCAGGCCATCTACCCTAGGCACGTACAGTCGATTTCCTTTGGTGAAGATGAGTTTGTCTTGGGCCCAAAACTTCCTTGTCTTTCCATCTTTGATCAGCTTGAACAGTGCCTCCACCTGGGTGTCTTTGAGCAAGCCCATGCTTATCTTCCCACAGAAGTTGGATTGCACTTGGGTCACACTGCTCCCAGCTTCTCCTCGAACGGTTGTAACCCGTTCTATCTTGCGGCTCAGGGTGTCTGCCACCACGTTGGAGCATCCTGACTTGTACTCCAACGTCATGTCGAACTCTGCTAAGAAGTCTTGCTATCGAGCTTGCTTCGGCAAGAGCTTCTTTTGAGTCTGGAAGTAACTCAACGCTATGTTGTCCGTCTTCACAACAAAGCGTGATGTGAGCAAGTAGTGCCTCCAAACACGGAGACAGTGCACTATTGCAGTCATTTCTTTCTCATGTGCAGGGTATCGTCGCTCTGTGTCGTTCAACTTACGACTCTCAAAGGCGACGGGGTGTCCCTCCTGCATAAGAACACCTCCAATGGCGTAGTCTGAGGCGACGGTGTGGACTTCAAAGGGCTGCCCATAGTCAGGAAGCTTGAGAACTAGTTCCTCGACCACCGCTCGCTTCAGGTCTTCAAATGCTTCAATACATGGTTGGGACCAATGTCATGCCTTCTCCTTCTTAAGCAAGTCCGTTAGTGGAGCTGCTCGCCTTAAATATCCGGCGATGAATCTTCGATAATAATTCACAAAACCGAGGAATGACCTGAGTTTTGTGACCTTTGTGGGTGGCTATCATTCCACTACGGCGCGGACCTTTATATTGTCCATTCAGATCTTTCCACCGCCAACCCGGTGTCCTAGAAAGTCAATCTCTTCTTGGGCGAAGTAGCACTTCTCCCGCTTCACGAACAAAGTGTTCTCCCGGAGGATCTTGTAGATGGTCTTCAAATGTTGATTGTGCTCCTCCAATGTCCGATTTTAGACCACAATATTGTCTAAGTACACCACAACGAATTTGTCTAAGTGTTCATGGAACAGTTGGTTCATCATGGTGCTAAACGTGGCTGGAGCATTCGTGAGGCCGAACGGCATCACCAAGAATTCGTAGGCTCCATAGCGCGTTACACAAGTGGTCTTTCCTTCGTCCCCTTCGGCAATCCGCACTTGCCAGTACCCCGATCTCAGGTCCAGCTTGGAAAAGTATCTTGCTTGGCCAAGTTGGTCGAACAAGTCCATGATCAGCAGAATGGGGTATCTATTCTTCACAGTCACTTTGTTCAAAGCCCGGTAGTCCACACAGAGGTGGAGACTCTCGTCCTTGTTCTTCTGGAACAGCACAGGGGCTCCGAATGAAGCTTTGGAGCTGCGAATCAATCCTCCGTCGAGCAGTTCCTTCAGTTGTCTCCGCAGTTCCGCCAGTTCGGGTGGCGTCACCCGGTATGGTGGCTTAGTCCCCGGCTCCAACTCGATTTGATGATCCACCCCTCTCTTTGGTGGTAAGGTCCTTGGCAGTTCGGGTGGCATCACGTCTTCGAACTCGTTGAGTACTCTAGAGACTGTTGCGGGTTCTCGTTCCACCCCATCGAGTGATCCTTCCAGCTTCATTGCAGCCACCATTGTGAGTTCTCCACGTCGAACTCCTTTCTTCACTTGTATGGCAGAGAGGAGTTTGTCTCCGCTTTCCGGTGTTGAACGCACCGTTGGAACAATGCTGAGATTGTTCTCCCCCATCAAGCATAAAGTGTCAAGGAAGGGCATGGGTACCACCTTCGCCGACTTGAGGAATTCCATCCCCAAAATGACTTGGTAGTCGTCGAGAGGTATTGCCATCAGGTTGGTTTGGCCCTTCCATCCTCCAATCTTCAGCGGGACGTCCCGTGCGACGCCGTTGATTTCTTGTGCCTCGGAGTTCACCGCCTTGACGTGACTCGAACTCTTTTCTAGTTTGAGCCCTAGTCGTTTTGCTTCTCCTTTGGCGATGAAGTTATGAGTTGCTCCCGAGTCGACCATTGCTCGGGTATTCTTGCCATTGAGCTTGATGTCAATGAACATCAGCTCGTGTGCCGCCTTGATGGCTCCCTTCTTTGGACCTTGCTCCCCCACTTGAGTCTTAAGAGTATTGAGGAGGCGCATTGCTCCCATGTTAGGCCTTCCAGTGTCTTCATCTTCGCTGGAATAATCCTCCGCGTCGGGGACTGCGGGAGACTTGCCCTTCTCCTTGGCGGTGATGTTGGCTATGTTCTCCGCCACGGACTCCGCTATAATGGTGTTCAATGCTCGACGTTGCGTACATTCTCGAACCATGTGGGGTCCTCTGCATAAGAAGCAAGCAGGCGTGGGTCTCTGTTGGTTCCCCCTCGGAGGGTAATCCCTTTGAGGAGGCCCCTTGGAAGGGTGTTCTCTTTGCGGGTGATCCCTCCATTTTGTATCGCCTGCGGTGCCTTTGCCCTTGTAGTTGTCGGGCTTTTGGAATCTTGGCCTGTAGGGTGCCGCCTTTGTCGGGTGTTCTTCCGAACTATAGTCAGTGAGTCGCTCTGCGGCGATCTTCGCTTCCGACAAGGACTCGACATTCCTCCTTGCGAGTTCTTGTTGCGCCCACGGCTTTAGTCCTTCAAGGAAGGTGAATAGTTGATCGGTCTCGGCCATGTCTGGAACATCCAGCATAATGGTTGAGAACTCCTTCACGTACTCCCGAATTGAATTGTTGTGGCAGGGTTGTCGTAACTTCCGTCGGGCGATGAATTCCACATCATCGGGGAAAAATTGAGCTTTTAGTTCTCGCTTGAGATCGTCCCAAGTGTCGATCTTTGCATGACCCTTCTGAATTTCATCATATTTGGTCCACCACCAGAGTTTTGCATCTTATACATGGTTGCAACGGACACTTTCATCTCGTCATCGGTCGTCCTTGTGACCTTGAAGTACTGCTCCAAGTCGAAGAGGAATTCCACCGCTTTTGCATCTCGAGCCCCGTTGTAGGGCTTCGGTCCAGGTGCTTTAAGGTGGTGTTGTGGCATCTCGCGTTGCCGGAAGTTGCCATCACCCGAGTGGATCTCTCGGGTTAGAATGAGATTGTAACCCTTAGTTCTTCAATCTCCCCCTGAAGTTGCTTGATCGCTTCTTGAGTGTCGTCTCGGAGTCCATCAAGCCTTGCCTCCAGAACTTCTTGTGTGTCGGCTAGCTTGCCGACCTGTGGTCCCATGCCGTTCTCAAGGACGTTTATGGATACGTCGTGAGTGGCCACCATCGTTTCCAAGTCTCCAAGCCGTTGGACGGTGCGACTTCCCGTCCTAGCTTGCTGAGCTTGAGTTTGTGTTGGGTCCTCCCCCAACAGTTCTTCTGGAACGGTCATCACTGCTTGGGCGACGCCACTCGTTTCGCCGACTCCTTTGCGAGCCATGCTTGTTCAAGAAAATCTCTCCTGCGAGATTGTCGAGTGTCCCAACGTCGTTTGTCTCCGACGACGAAGGCACGAGCTTGTTGACGATTTGCGTCGGTTGCTTGTGCCAAAGCTTTGCGAGCTTGCCTCGCTCTGATACCAACTGTCACGGACAAACTTTCTTGGGCGGAAAAACGTTCGTGCGGCTCCCTTGCTCCCGCAAGGGATAAGACTTGGGCAAGGATCGCCTTGCCAATCTTCGAAAGTCGCGGGCTAACGGATTGCCCGGGTTCAAACCTCGATGTGCTTGGACGCAAAAACGTTTGGGCCAAATGGCCGTTTGTAAGCAAAATGTTTGCAAATGCTTGAATGGATGCTTGTGTGAATGCTTGTACGAATGAACTAGAGTGTTGTTGCCCGTAGGCAATATAGTTGTGGAGCCTAACCCCCAAGTGCCACCCACGGGGTTCCCAAAAGCAAGAGGAGCATGAAAAAATATTCTATGGCCCAACACCCCCACCGGCCATGCCACAGCTAGGAAACGAGGGGCGTTACCGAGTCGTGCGTGAAAGCAGTGGGCGGTGCGCGAGCACTTTTACAATGCATAATTACATGATCTGCACACCCCATCGGCCCATGCCGCGACTAGCAAACGAGGGTCGTTACCTAGTCGCGGGCAAGGGTGGTGGGTGGTGCGCGAACATTTTACATGAATGGGAAAGATGCAATATTTACAAATATTTACAATGCACGTTAGGGACCGCCATGACACGTACAATACTTGACAAACCCGAGGGTCCCTAACAGGACGGTTCTCTATGTCAATAAAGTAAGATACAATACCAATATGTACCCATACTGGTCATTCACGGACATCGGTACCGGTACAAGATTTTAAACCATGATTGAGTCCTTTCCTAAGAGTTTTAAGCCTTTGGGCAAAATGATCACCAATCATACATAACATGGTATTTTGAGCTCAATCCTCCTAGTGTCATTTGTTGAAAATATTAAGATAGAAATAATATTTATTGAGGTAAATGAGGATTTGTTATTTTGTTTTTTCTTGACTTTGTTTTTGGACAAAAATTAAAAGAAAATGTAGGAAACAATATAAATAGGTAAATTACTTCTAGACTGTGTAACTCCTCAACCTTCCATCATTTTTTATTCTTAATTTCCAAACTCAAACTGTCCGTGTTTACAACTGTCTCCCGTTTGAGGCCTTGAGGGGGGGTGTTCAGAATACTAAGGTAGAAAAATATTATTAGATAAATGAATGTTTTTTTTTGTTTTTTTAGATTTTTAGAACTCCTCAATCCTCATCTATATATTAAGGGTGGGGGATTAGGTTGTTATAGAGGTCTTCTCTCTTTTATCATTTCACATCAGTAATTAGTAGAAAAAATAATCAGTGGAAAGTGCAATGTTCAAGTTGCAGAAGTAGACTCTTTGCCATGCAAGGGTAAACCTTCCTGAGACCCACATTGGAAGGAGCCTCCAGCACTGTGATTGCCTTTTTTACCATAGTTAAATTAAGTCAGTTCACCTATTGGTCTTGGGCCATCTACTTAAGTCAGTTCACATATTCATTAAAAAAATATAAATGAGTAGATTGAGCCATTTCCTGAGGGCTTAAGCTTTTGGCCAAATTAATCACCAAATCAAATGTAAGACTATCTATGTGAGTGAGAGTATGAATGTGACTATGATCCCAAGATAACGAATTGAGAAATTCAAAGAACTCCAGTGTATTATGATTGTACCATACCAGTCCTAGAATCAATCCCAATCTCACATTTGAACCCAATATATATGGTCAAAGCATTCAATTTACATGAATGTACATCTAGGTATATATTTTATGGTGCTCAGCTGTGAAGCATGCATCTGGAAAAAGGAAACAATATTATACAAAACAAAACAAAGAAAACCGCAAAGCCTTCTTTCGGCAGTGGATTACAGGATCAAGAAAGGCAAGGGCTGTGCTATCATTACACAGCATGAATTATAAAACCCATGAGTTGCACAATAGATATTTGTTCCTTTTTTCCCAAAACAAACTGCAATTGCAGTAGTTTACAGTAGGAGAAATCTATTTGGACTTTTCCCAAACACAAATAATGATGTATCATCAACTAATTACCTGACCCAGATCAAGGCAGAAAATAAGCATATGATAGAAAGATGATAATACACAGACCTATTTTTTCTCCCTCAAACATTCAGCAAGTATGATATGCAAAGTTTAGTCATACTCAGTGCATGTTATAATCCTTTGTTTTCAATTTCCAAAAAGAGAAAAGGTCCAAGAAAAGAATTGGTAGTATAACCTTGGGTGGTTATCTAGGTTACATCTGCCTATTAATGATTTCAATAGCATTGATGAGGTAGCATTACTCATGCTTCTTGAACTGGCTTGTCCCAGATCTTAGATGTGAGGATCCTCTTTAAGTTGTGGCCGAGTGATTCGATATTCCACACTCCACAAATTGTAAATAAGTAACTGGTTTTTCTATCTTCTCAATATAACTGTACACAGATATATTATTCCATCTCAAAAGTGAAAAATAAAAGATGAGTATGAAACTATCAAGGTGTTCTGATTATGTAATTCTATCTAGAGCATCTTGGGCTTTAATTATCTTAATTGGAAGGAATTAAAGAAACTAGAAGAACATCAATCCAATATCTTCCATGTCTTTGCAGTTTATTATTACTTCAAGTATACTGCAGCTATACCCAGTTGAAATACAAAAGTTATTAAGAAATAACCTTATCTGAAGTAACCAAATGTTACTAAACTTCTACAGGGAAAAAAAGGTGGAGGACCTCTAGGTAACCATCTGGACATAAACGAGCAACCAGAATTTATAAATTAGTGAAAAATATAAGAAAAGCTAATATAAAAATATTGCTGCAACCTTAGAATAAGCAATAAAAAGTCGGACATATATTTTCACTCAACAAATATCTACACGCAGACAAGCCAGATGGAATTTAAACATCTTAAATGGATAATAGCATGTCCTGAAGAGGAAATCATTATTTCATAATGGTTGTATGGGCAGAAACAGAAATTGAGGCAAACATGTTACTAAAAAATATATGGTCAGTAGGCAACCACTCAGCACTCAATTCAAAGCAAGATTCAACAGTATTTGTATAGAAATGTGAATATGTGAATGTACCTACAGAGTGCACAGTCATACATTCCATGGTTTCAAATACCGTACCACCCGGTACGACTGGTATTTACCGGTTTTTTGAAAAACCGATATACGAGATACCCGGTATTGGGCGATATCGGGTATCTCAGTAAATACCGCCCGATATAGCGGTATTTATCAAATACCGCCCATACCGGGCGGTATTTGATGTCATACCGGGCAGTATTGCCCGGTATGACGTAACGGCTCTTAAAAAGAGCCGTTACTACAGTGGCATATTGTAATACCCAAAAATCTTAATAATAAAATTTTATTCTTGAGCGGGGGATCGTGGGCCCTAGTTAGCGCGGATTGGCGAGAAGCTTCGGGATTAGACCCGAGTAAGCATTTAATGTAGAAAAATTAAGGGAAATTTTATTTGTCTTATCTTTGTGATTTAGCATGCTAGGGTGATAGAGGGTCTCGAGGCGAATTTAGCGGTGCAATCGGATCTCGAATCAGAGTTAGATCGGATGAGTTATGAGCTGTTTAAGTCGGATAGCTTAGGTGGGGGTATTTTGGTCATTTGGATCCAATCAGTATCTATAAATTAGACCCTGGGGTGTGCGGCCAGGGATTTTAGCCGCATGCCACCCGAGGCAAAGGAGAGAGGAGAGAGAGGACAACGTCGAGGAGGAGCCGCCGGAGCCGGATTTTCGCGAGTTCGTCGATGTTGATCGGGGGAAGATCTTGCGCGTCTTTTCCTTCCATTTTCTCTTCGTCCGGTGAGTGGATTTAGACCTTCTTTTCTCCAATTCTTGATTCATGTCGTTGTTCTCATGTTTCGAGGTTTTTCGTCGATTTTTGACGCGTTTTCTCGTATCGAATGGGAAATAAAAATCGTGGTTCTTCCTTTGACAATAAAAAAAAAATCCTTGTTGCCTTGTGCAGCCGCCGCTGGCGCGGCCGCTGCCAGGCAGGCGACGGCGCCGCCGGTCTGACCCTGGCCTGTCTAGATCGGCGCCGCTGGGCGCGACCAGCGGCTGGGGCGGCTGCCCGACCCTTGGGGCAGCCAGCCTAGCTGTTGCCTTTAGGGCCGCCGCCGAGAGCCAGGCGGCGGCGATCTGTCGTCAGACGGCGGGGGACCCGGCAGGGACCCTGTCCGGCCGGATTCCCGGTGATGTGCGGCGGGTGAGAGGAGGAGGAGATGAAGAGACCTAGGTGAGGAGATGAATGGAGGGCTGAGATTGATTTGGGTGAGATGAAGGGCTGGATTGAATTGGTTGAGATGAAGGGCGAGGATTTGATCTTGTGTTGATGGAAGGATGAGATTGCATCTGGTTAAATGGAGGGCTGTGATTGCATCGGGTTAGATGTAAGGATGTGATTGCATCATGTAGATGGAGAGCTGTGATTGTATCTAGATAGATGTAACTATGTAAGGCTGAGATTTAATCATGTTAGATGTAAGGCTGTGATTGCATCATGTTAGATGGAACGCTGAGATTGCATCAGGTTAGATGGAGGGCTGCGATTGCATCATGTTAGGTGGAAGGCTGAGATTTCATCAGGATAGATGTAAGGTTGTGGATGCATCATGTTACATGTAGGGCTGTGATTGCATCATGTTACATGTAGGTCTGTGATTGCATCATGTTAGATGTAAGGCTGAGATTTCATTACTGATTTATTTATTGTAACATCGTTATATTTTATTCGTAACAGTAATTTATTAAATAAATTAAGGCATTTTTTCATTATTTTAAATAATTATTTCGAGACCTTAAGTTAGCAAAAATATTCATGTTATATATGAATTTTCACCTAATCGATGTTTCGGGTTCATTGGTGAGGTCTGTTTCGCCATCAGACCTTCAGATCCCGAAAACAGTAGCTGGGCATCACCTCATTTTGCGTGCCAAGTTGGAAAAAATCATACTTAATATATTTTTTATGATTCGATTTGAGATGATTCATGGATATAGTAGTTAATGAGGTGAATTTTATCCTATATCAGTAATTTCTATGACGAGTTATTTTATCATGTTCCAGTCCATTGATTTACTGTTGGAGTTTCTTTTTGCACTGCTTCCATGATACATGTGCATCCTTTCTTACAATGTTATAATTCTATTTTATGGTTGTTTATTTGTGCTGAGCATTCATGATTTATGAGCACTATTTCTACATATATATCTGTATGTGATTGTAATGTATGGCAAAAGGAGGTGGAGGATGAGGTATGCACTTGACATACGCTTTATTACTTGTTGATAGCACATCTTATTTATACTTACATACTTGCGTGTGTGGTGTTGTGATGTGCTTGTTGCATTTCCCGGAAGCCTCGCTGGTCAGGGGAGGGTATGCCCCAAAGAGACAGCGTTGGCCTTATTTCGGAAGTCCGGCCGGGGAGGGGAGATCATACCCCAAAGAGACAGTCCGGAGATCCGAGCAGGTGAGGGGAACGTATGCCCCAACAGGCTAGCTCGGAAGAGTCAGTGCCGGTGAGGGGAGGGCATGCCCCAAAGAGACGACACTGAGCTCGGTGGTAGTTCGGCGGCCACCCGTCTACCTACCCTATGTGGTTATGTGGGACCGACGGGTCCGGGGAGCATGCATATGATTGAGGTGTTGCATTCATCCTATTTTATTGTTGTGGATATGCTTATACTTATTGTTGTGGATATGAGTGGAGTGCTGGATGTGTTACTGATGTTTGTTCCGTTATTTTTCAAAATATTTTATACTTGTTGACGGATGTTGATTTCATGCATAGAGCTATGGATATATTATTGCTGATTTCTTCTGACGTTGTTGTTACGTTATTTATATCGGCTATTTGTGTTTTTATGCATGATGATTGATTTGGTGAATCGAGGACTGATCTACTCACTAAGTCCTAGTTGGACTTACCCCGCATTATTGTTGTTTTGCAACACCTGAGCTAGATCAGAGAGGTATCGGGGTGCAGTAGCACAGCAAGTGGCGGCAGGGCAGCGAGTCTTGTGACATATCGTGATCGAGGAGGATACCTTAGCCATTTTAGTGTCTCCTTGAGTTGTTGAGTCATGTTGACTCGGATTGTGGTTTCCACATTTTATTTTTAATTGAGGAGTCTTGTTTATTTATTTATTTGAACTCTTTTTTAATAACTTGTTCAGTATATTCATATTGCGTTTTGATTCGGTTGGGTTCGTGATGTCATGTCTATTCTTTTCAAAAAAAAATCTCCCACTGTTCAGGTTATTGTTATTGTGTTTAAGTTGGGTTAGGCTTCGGGATACGTGGCGTAGCCTGGCCGGTCATACCGGATTTGGGGTGTGACACATATAGTCGTTTGGGGCCGGATTTAAAATATTGTATTCATGTATTTGACATTTGAATCTTAAATTTAAGTATTTCTTGATCAATTGTGTTATTGGAGTTATTTTTAACAGCAAAAAAAATAAAAAAAAATGGCCCGTAAGCTTTTTTCGTACCGGCCCGTACCGTGTGTCGGTACGGTACGGTACCGGTATTTTAAACCATGGCACTTTCTATAAGTTATCTCAACATTTGGTTCAAGATTCATATTACTAACTATAAATAGAAAAATATGTGCACAAATCTCAAAAGAAGTAATAAATAATATATGACGGAAAATGTTATGTTGTCATTTCAACAGGAAAAATCATTGCATACCATGGCTTTTAACCAATAGTGGTGGCTTTTCATCTGAACATGCTTGATAAAGGGGATTTGAAGGAGGGTAGAAGTATGCATATGCATTATGACCAGGACACTCAGTAGGAAACTCAATCACTTCTGGAATGCTGAAGTATGGCACATATTTTGTTAATTCTGAAGAAGACCAAACAACTGAAAATTCAGTTACTTTTGATTTGCTTGCATCCAGTGTTACCTGATAACAAAGAAGACTGTCAGAAATCCATAGATGAAATAAGTGAGCTTTAAGACTATATTGTGCTAACAGCAATATATGGTGATTTATTTGCTCAACCTTTGCAATGGACAATGGATGTGTTGCAGAAGCCCCTTCAACAAAAACACAAGAGGAACCAACGGACTTCTGAAACCAAAAATGATGGTACTTATCAAGTAACTAAACAAATCAGAAACTTTATAAAAATGATGAAATTGAGGCACAATATAAGATGCACAAAAATTCAACAGTTCTTTTTTAAGAGGAAGAAAATTTTAGACGTACAATGTTGCCAATATCAGTAAAAGGAATATCAAGTGACAAAATGAAACTCTTAACATAGTCCAGAACACCAAGGTATGATCTCCCATTTTGTCTGCAAGGTACAAAGTTATTTTCAGGTAATGTATACAAGAAATTTACAGAAACTAAAAGCTCATCAAAATTACATCTGAAGAGTAGCTCAGAAACCTGTAAGTGCAAACAATTTTATGATCATCTGCATCTTTTCCAAAAAAATCATATGAGCTAATTCCAAATACCCAAAGAGGTCTTGTAAATTCAGCATTAAATGAATAAACAGCAACAACTTCATTTTTCTCGTCGATCTGCATAGAAACACAATTATATCCAATACATAACACTGGGATGAAATGTAGAACCAAATTTTGATTGATTGGATTGCAATTAGAGAGTCTACAAAAATAGACTCAAGAGGGGTACAATTTAATTCCATACAAACATAATTAAACAAGACTAGCACATAAGACAACTAATTGACTTGTGACACTCTATTATGGTCCAGGGAGTAAGAGCGAGTTATGGGTCTGTGAAATAATGGATTGGGAGAAATGTGTAGGCGCGGGATGGGATTTAGTGGAAAGAGAAGTGGATTTCTTTTTCCGACCTATGTTTAGGCTCGTTGGAGAGAACCTAAGATCTCCTGAGTTAAAGTACTCAAAGACTTGGGAATTTTCAGTTACCCATTCTCATTCAACATCCACAAATAAATAGGTCTACAGAACATGCACTTTGCCCACTATTTCTTAACTTAAGCATAGCTACCCACTATTCCTTAACTTAAGCATAACTACCTAGTATTCAGAAAACATAACATACACTTTGCCCACTACTCCTAACCTTGAGCATTACTAGACCCACTACTACCACATTCAACCATAATCTCAAATAACAAAAACAACTAACAACAAAGACAATAAAAATAAAGACAACTTATCTATTTGACATTTCCTTCCTTCTTTGCCCCATGTGTATTTCTTTTATATACTAAGGTCATAGGAGGCTTAGTAACACACTCCCTCTCAAGATGGAGCATAAATAGAAAATATGCCCAGCTAGGAGCATAAAAAACAAAAGTAAGTCAAAATGAGAGGCTTCGTGAAGATTTTTGCAAGTTGATTCACAAAGCTAGCTAATGGTAGGATTATCTGAAATGCAGGTAGAAACTTAATTATCGGACTACATATTCACAGAATCAAAATATGTGACTTTGTCATGCGCAAGGAAACGGGATTGTGACCAAGGGCGAATAGGTACTTGAACAAGCTCTCTAGCAAGGTCGTTAATTCACGAAGCTAATTTTTTGCATTTGTATATTGTGCATAAAAATAACCAAAAAGAAAATAAAATGGAATCAAATGAGGTACGTAAACTAAAAATTAGAGTTGACATAGAAAAAACATTACCCATTTATAAATATTCCAAAATCCATTGACTCGATCACTGATGAAGAACAATTCCCCTACAGTAATAGAAGGAAAGAGAATATACTTGACATGTAGAGACAATAATTAATTTCCAGGGGTAAAATTTTTGCAAAATCTACAGAATAAGTTAATCATTGTTTACTGCATAGAATATCATCGCAAAAGTGGATGTCAGAGAATTAATGACAAAAGTGGTTAAAAATATTGGAACTGTGTGAAACCATAATTACGAGATGCCTAGGTAGGAACATACATCCTACACACGAAGGCAGCACTGATGTCTGATTAATATGCATGCACTAGTAAATAGGCATAGTCAATAAATATATAGAAGTGAGAAGTCTGCAACAATACCATTAGAGGTTGGTATAATTTTCTTGGTCTACATTTAGGACGTCAAATCTTGTAAAGTTGTCAGTAGTTCATGAATGGCAACATTTCGAAATTGTACAATGCAAAAAACAGATAGGGTTATCTTTGTAAAGATCTGAACTCAATAAAGTAATATCATAAGATTTATCATGGTTTGTTAGAAGTAACTGAGAAAAACATGGTGATATTTATCACAAGTTCTATTTTTTTGCATGTATTTCATTGTTTAAAATAAAAATAGAGTGAAACGCCCAAGTTGCAGTTGTGCTATTATTTTGATTGTAGTGTTTGTGCTAAGTAATAATACATACATTACAACTATTCGTACTCGGCTTATAATCTCGAAGTATCTGGAAAATTTAAGTTCAACATCCACATTGGTAGAAACAACCATAATATCAAGAGGAACCTTATAATAAGATCCACAAAATGATCACTCTTCATATCCAAGACCTTTTAAGTTTTAGCTATCTAATGAATGAGGACATACTGGGCCATTTGGCTTAAACCAAAATCTAGGCCTAGTTCATGGATATTGTTGGTTCATTACTTAAGTACATATTCTGCAAGGTGGATATAGTAAAAACATAAAAAATATATATTATATGTTTATCTGATTTTTGGAATAATAGTAATTGAGACTGATATATGATATATCACAAAATAATCTAGCTTGTAGCAAGGTTTTAAACACCAGTATCATATTGGTTTCTAAATGTTATCGGACAGATATAGTACTAATGGACTTGGCAGTATTCGGAGCCATATTGGGTGGTATGTATTGGCCCCTATTAAGGTGTGACATCAGATTTGAATGTACGGCTTTAGTATCATGACATATTATAAAAAATTCACTTTTAGAATTGATAGCAGAGTTCATATGGCATCGTATGCAATCAAGAGGCACATTCTTGTGGTGGCTCGATCCTAAGTTGGCTATGGTTTTTTGGAAAGAATATATCGCATCGTTAGTTACAGTTCTACTCTTGCTACAAAATGTATACTCCTATTTTCTAGAGGCATCTCACTTTTGGAACTCTAGTAATCCTGTGTAAGTATTTCTTTTATTATTGATAAATTCCTTGTGGCTAGTCCCCCTATCAAAAAACAGTAAATAGATATATAGAACTCTGACAACGTACCTTTTGGTGACCATTTGGGTTCAGTAGGAGACTCAACTATAGTAGGATCATATCCAGCAACACATACTCGATCGCACAGCTCCCTGAAAAAAAAAAAAGTTGACAAACACAATAAATACTAAAAGTAATACAATTTACAATTATGTTAACTGAAAACCCAAGTTAACATTGACAAGGCTATTGTAACAGAACTTTGGTGATCTCAAGTTAACTTTAACTAAAGGAAAATAGTTTCATTTTTTTCAAAGGTTATTCCAACAAAAACATGCCAACTGTTAAATATGGCAAGTGTTCAAGTAAAGTCATTACAGCACCATGCACACAAAAGCTGTAAAATGGCAGACAGAAAAAGATATCAGAGGAAACAAATTATTTAAGTGAATACATCTACTGAAAGTACTAACTGGCCAGTGGAAATAATTTTGACAATTGTTGCTCCTTCAAAGTAAACAATATAGAAGAGGAGATGCCTATTTCTATCTCAACCAGCATACAACTCACCCATTCTCAGAGAAGTACCCAACCCACAGTTCAGATTTATCCCATGGCATGTTAGGGTGACTCCATTCCATCCATGCCATCCTCTTCCTACTTGGATCAATGCGTGGGAAGGCATAGAAATCGTTGCCACTAACAAGCTCCTTTGGCTCTTGAAGACACAAGATTTCAAAGAAAGCCATTATTTTAGAAATATAATCCTTGATTTTGTCACAGCTAGCACATTCTTAAGAAAACAGGAACAATTTACCTTGATTGTTTACATCATGAAGATATATAGAAGCAATTACAGTACTGGGATTTAAGCTACTTTTTCGATGATCTGTAGAAGTAAATTAAAGGATATAATGGAACTTTACATATGGACTTTAACTCTATGGATATTCAGCTAGTGACATCTAAAGTTTTTGCAACTGACCTTCCATTACAGTAATGTAGCGATTGAAGTGAGCATCAAAATGACCATCAGCATAGTAGACTAAAGGTCCACCATAGTCAGGAGTGATAGGCACAGGCAAAGGACCTGCAAAAAACAAAGCCACAGGAAGACTTGTAGAGCTGAAAACTTTAGTACTTTTAGCATATTATGCTTCCAAAGAAAGAAACAATAGATGCATGCTGTATTCAGTACATGGAAAATAAAGATCGTATGAAAACACATGTCAAATTTTTAGTTTGTTTCAAGGTTAGCTATAAAAAGAGAAGCTTTTATGCCTCAAAATCAGAAGAATGTTAAGATCAGCACGAGGTATGATTTTTCCACGATGGATGCAGATGTAAACCAATAACAACTATATTTAAAATAAGGGTAATATGATTTATAAGGTATCCTTGAGAGAGTAGACCACAAAAATAGGTCCAAGAATAAGTAGCATTCTTACCTCCAATAACCTGTTTGTACAACCTCTGGTCTTTGTAGTTTGAGAAAATAATTGTATCATCCGAAATTGAAAATGCAACACCACCATATTCTTGGGCCAATGTCCTTGATGAAAATTCTGAAGGTATGCTGTCCATTGGTTTATCTCCAAGTTTTGTTGATTCCTTCACTAAAACTGCACGTCTGAATCCTTAGTTGAGTCAGGAGGTGAATTGCAACAATGCATAGTAAATTTAATTCCTTCAAGCATACAAAGTTGTTGCAAAAATCAAAAGTGATGACACTGGAATATGTGGAATTAGATAGTTCTTATCCATGTCCATTCTCTTACTAAATGCCACGAAACATGCTTTTATCAACAGAAATATGTGCAAGATTGGCATGTTCCCTTCCCTATTCAATTTCGTAAATGTACAAAGTAATACTTGGAGGCAATAACTTAAATCATAACAAAACAAGAAGATTTATGTCAAGATGGGTCAATTCCAGTCTTCTTGGCAAGTTGCCCACTCCACTTTTCAGTTAGTTCTGCTACTACTACTACGGCCATATGGATCTTGTCCTGCTATTAAGTTTTGTATAAGGCCATATTTTTAGCTCTAGGGCATTTAAATCATGTTTTAGTGCTTTTTGCAAAGTTAGAAATTGACTCAAACTGTAATTTCCTTAATTCATTATGTATTCTCCTCAAATTAATTGCATTAATTATTGAAACATAAGAAGCCATATGGCATGTAATGGATACTCCTCAAGTTTATATTTCCTTAGCTGCTACTTCTCCCAACATTTCCTTATTTAATCTTCAACATAAATTCTCATCAAGCTTGTAGTTGACATTGTTAAATTCGATCAGATGACCAACATTTTCAAAAGCTTAAGTTGTTAGAAGAGGCTCAATCTATACATTTATACTCAAGTATTAAGTCTTAACACTCCCCCTGCATGTGTGGACTGTGGACTAACTTAATTTAATTGGGGGTATTTCTATTTTATAAAAGGCTCAACCTATACATTTATACACTTAAGCCTTCAGTCTTAACACTCCCCCGCACATGTGGACTAACATAATTTATTGGGGGCATTTCTTTATTTATAATTATTGGCACTAGCAAAATTCAAATTTAATACCTAATGCTCTAACACCATGTTAAATTTGATTGGGTGACTAACTTCCTTAAAAGCTTAAGTGGTTAGGAAGACATTGAATCTATACATTTATACTCTTAATAGAGATCAAAAGGAAGTTGTAATAGAGATCAAAGTAAAACGTTGACCATTTGAGTGGGGGTGTCACAAGTTTGGTGAACAAGTAGATATTGATAGGGATCTACTGAATTTGACTATGTGGTTAAGTTTTCCAAAATCTTAAGCTACTAGAGAGGGGCTCAATATACTTGTATAATGTCATCATTCCCCCTTACGTGCAAGCAAGCAAATTGGATTCTATTAGCCCCAAGCCTAAAATGTGGACCAACTTAACTTAATTTAGGGTATGTATTTTTCAATTACTTATTTTGGCAAGATTCAAAGGCAGGAAATCCTCAATCTAATACCATGTTATATTTGATTGGATGGCCAATATTACAAAAAGCTTAATCTGATAATAAAGGCCTAATCTATACTTTTATATTAAGATCCATTTATTCTTATTTGATATCTTATTCCTTTTTGGTTGCATCATCTTATTTCTTGGTGCAGGAACTTGAGCCTATTCACTCTTCATAAGGGGAAGACCTTATTCATTGGCAATGGACGACTAATAAATGTTTCTCTACCAAGTCCTTGTATAGAGTTTTAATCTTTAGAGGTGTGGAGGACCCCTTTCACTGTCTCATTTGGCAAGCAAAAATTCCACCAAAGCTATCAATCTTTGGTTGGATTTGGTCGCGTAACCGGCTTCTAACTCGGGATAGGCTGATGTCAGTTCCCTTTGTGAGGAAGACCTGGAATCTCATGAGCATTTATTTACCAAATGTCAGTTCCCACAACTTGCTTGGAGCAACTACCTATCTCAACTAAATCTGCCCTTCTTCGACTCGACTTGGAGTTCCGTTGCTTTCAGAGGAAACCAAGATGCAAATTCAATCTCTCACAAGGCTCGGGTGTTGATGGTCTGGAGCTGGTTCATTTGGTTTGAGAGGAACAATAGGTGTTTTGAGGGTACTTCAAGGAGTGTTGTTGATCTCACTTCCTCAATGCTGTCTTTTTTGTCTTCTTACAAGACTCTATAATCCTGCTTTGTGTTGATTGGAAGCTTTTTTTGCATTTTTTCAGAAACTTTTTTAAATTCCCTCCCACCTCCCGTTGTATTATATTCTTTCTCATGAATTGAATACAATGCTATATTTCAAAAAAATATATATATTTCTTGGTCGTGGTAGTAAAATTGAGTATTAGTCTGATCATGATTTTGCTAAATCTCGTTGAAGATCTGTGTGCTTTATTTGGGTTTATTTCAAAATCAACTAAATTTGAGATATCTTCTTAGTAAAACTAAATCAGTTGATTTATTCTCTAAAGACCCTTCTTGTAGGTTGCTTTTATGTTTCTAATGGAATTTAAAGTTACTTGTTTGGTTATTGGTGTGACAAGTGGGAAGAATTATTAATGTACGAATGCAATGGCCTTGTGTTCTGTGTGGTGCAAATATGATTTACTTGATCATGTATGTCTATAAGATAATTTCACAGAATTGGATCAAATATGTGCAGTATAGGTAACATTTAACAGTAACAATGCATGACTTTGGAGACTTATAAAAAATGGGAAGACATGATTAGAGGGATCAGCATATCTATATATGTTTGAGAACACTAGAAATTTGGATCATCTCATTAAAAATATATACTTTTGAGGACTTCAATAATTTTACAACAATTTCCCAAAACCAGAATATGTTGAAGGGAAATTCCCGGATCCGGAATATGGTTGCTGAAATTCCCATATCCTGAATAAAAAATTCATAATACCCATTTTACCCCTCCGCAAAAGTCTCTAATGCATTACATACTTTTGCCGAGAATCTAAAAGAATTATAATTAAAAAAATATTTTTTATTTATGAAATATATTTTTATAATAAAAAGGATGTGCTAGGATCAAAAAAAATGGACCGTATTAGAGACTTTTGTTCAAAGTCTACAAAACTAAACTTAAATTAAAAATAATAAAATATTTTGGTCCAAAATATTTTTTTAGACCCTAAAAAAATATTTTATGAATTGAAATTATTTTTTTAGAATTATAAAGCTATTTTAGATTTTAGTAAATTTTAGTAGAGACTTTTGCTCAAAGCTTATAATACTAAATTTAAATTGAAAACAATGAAATATTTTAATCCAAAATATTTTATTTTGACCTTAGAATATCTTTTTATTTCATAAATTAAAATTATTTTTTTAGAATTATGAAACTGTTCTAGACTTTATGCAAAACAACAAAAGCCTCTTGTTAAGATAGTTATTTATATTGTTATTTATGGTATTTATTTATGTTGGTATTAGATAGCTTATGTTATACATCTGGTACAACTTATCTTGTTCTAGGCATTTATAAAGGCCTCTTCTCTCATTAATGAAATAACTTTTCCTGGGGCTCAATACCTCTAATGTGTTAGAGATATTTCCCCAAAGTCTATAAAACTAAAAATTTAAATTAAAAATAGTGAATGTTTTAGTCCAAAATCTTTTTTTTAGTCCCTAACACATCTTTTATATTATAAAAAATATATTTTATGAATTAAAATTATTATTTTTTGTAAAGTTATAAAGTTATTTTAGATGACTTTTGCCCAAAGTCTATAAAACTAAATTGAAATTAAAAGCAATGGGATATTCTGACTCAAAATATTTTTTTAGATCAAAGCACTTCCCTTATATCATAAAAAATATATTTCCTGGACTAACATTATTTTTTTAGATTTATGAAGCTAACAATGAAATATTTTTCTCCAAAATTCTCTTTTAAACCCTAACACCTCTTTTATATCATATAAAATATATTTCATGTACTAAAATTAATTTTTTTTATTGTTATGAACATGTTATAGACTTTTGCCCAAAGTCTACAATAGCTTTATAACTATAAAAAAAGTATTTTAATTCATAAAATATAATTTTTATGATATAAAAGAGAGGTAGAGTCTAAAAAATATCAAAATATTTCACTATTTTTAATTTAAATTTAGTTTTATAGTCTTTGAACAAAAATATCTAATATGTCAAACTTTTTTTCGCAAAGTCTAGAGTAGCTTCATAAACTGAAAAAAAATTAACTATAATTTATGAAATATCTTTTATGATATAAAAGAGGTTCTAGGATCTAAAAAAATATTTTTGACCAAAATAATTCATTATTTTTAAATTTAATTTAATTTTATAGACTTTGGACAAAAGTCTCTAATACGTTAGACTCTTGGTCCAAAATATGAGCTTGCTTGGTTGATAGAAAATTATGCAGGAAGTACAACTTCGCATGAAGTTCATTTTTCTCCTCTAGGTAAGTTGTACTTCTTATATTTTGCAGGAAGTAAAATGATTGTTTTGACATAATAAAAATAAGATAATTATATAATTATATGATATAAAAATAAGATAATTATATTATTATATTATACATGTCGATATAATAAAAATAACAAGTTTTTTTATCTATTAAATATATAAAAATATATATAAGTACATTAATTATATAATAATAAATTATGTATCAAAAAATTATATCATACTTTTATTTAATTTTCAAATAAAAATTAAATTTTTTATATATAATTTACTATATATAATTATATATGAAAAATTGTATTAATTCTATATTTAAAATATATGACAAAATAAAAAAAATTAATTTATCAATGAAGGGTATTTTGGTCATTTGAAGGGTATTTCCCATGAAGTACCTATGTCAACCAAACATGTAGTATAAGAAGTGTGACTTCCCGTGTAGTTATTCCTATTAACCAAACACATTTTTGATACTTCCCAATTTCCCATGAAATGCAATTGGAAGGTTAATTCATGTGAACTAGAACTTCCCACAATAATTTACTTCTCATGTCAATCAAATGAGGTTTATATTTTTTTGGATAAATAGCAAAAACCATCCTTGAACTATGACCCATTTGCAATTACCCCATATGAACTTTGAAATTAGACAAAAAAAGACTAAACTTTATGAAAATAACAAAAACACCTCATTTGTTAACTCAATGTTATTTATTTAATAGAACCTTTTTTTAAATGACACGTGACAGCCTTTTATTGGTCCAAATATTACAAGATAAATAAAAAAAGTTAATTAATAAATTAAGTAAAAAATTAATAAATTATAAATTAGGAAGTATTAATTGGTAGGAAAGCTAATTAGGAAATAAATTTGTAATTAATATTTTCTAATTTTTAATTTATTATTTTTTCAATTAACTTTATATTTATCTTTTAATATTTGGACAATTGAAAGGTTATCACATGTTATTTAAAAAAAAAAACTGTTAAATAAATAACATTGAGTTAATAGAGGGGGTGTTTTTGTTAGTTTCATAAAGTTTAGTCTCTTTTTTGTCTAATTTCAAAGTTCATGGGGGATAATTGCAAATGGGTCATAGTTCAGGGGAGATTTTTGCGATTTACCTTATTTTTTTATACCTTAGTGCCACTTTTTTATTATAAAAAAAATATTTCATAAATTAAAAATATTTTTTATAATTATAATTTTTTAGATTTTCAGCAAAAGTCTCTAATGCGTTAGAGACTTTTGCGGAGGGGTAAATATTATGAATTTTTTGTTCGGGATGTGGGAATTTCAGCAACCATATTCCAGTTCCGGGAATTTCCCTTCAACATATTCCCGTTTTAGGAAATTGTTGATAATTTTATAACAATATGTTAAGTTTCAAATAAAATCAAATGAGTTACTTCAGAAGTTTTGAACAGTCGAACTAAACTTGTTCAGCAAAGTTTAGGGACCAAATTTCTTGACGTGGGAAAAATATATTATGATTTGATTTCTTGATATTCAAAAATTTACTACAATTGTAGTTTCATTAATACATTTCCAATTCTTCTCTTTTTTACCGTAGCCACAACAAAAATAGGAGAGGAGAGAGAGTAAGCCTGGCCTTTTTGCAACAGACTCAAGATAATAGAATTCACTTACTATCTCTCTTTTTCTTGGCAAGGGTGAAAGAGAAAAACTCGAATTCGGAGATGGGTTGGCCACTTGGCCCTTTATACTAAGGGATATTTTTAAATTCAGCAATTTATTGCCTTCTTGTGAACATATTAATTACCATTATTAAGCCATATGCAACCATATTGCATTTTAAACTCATGCTCCGCCAGTTTATATTTTCTTAGTTACTCTTCCATCATTACATATTAACCCTTGATAGGGCAAGGAACAACCCTAGTGCATAGGAGATCATGCAATAAACAAGAACAAAAAATAAAGATAAAGAAGAAGAAGAATAGCATACGATCAGCAGAGACACAAGTTGCATAGAGGAATCCACTAATTTTAAAAGATGTACAAGAGTCAGATACTCAGATTCCCTGTCTTCCTCTCATTAGCATCACATGTTAGCACCCTCTTATTTATAGCGAAAAGGGCCAGGAAGAAAATAGGAAAGTTTTCAATACAAGATAAAATTGCCCTTAATAATTGAACCAGCCAATATCTAAGTCATCCGCCCAAATCTAAACAAATTCAGAGGTGCTCCTCCAAGTTCCTCCTAACCCAATTGGCGATCTTAAGTATCTTCCAATACTCGAGGTGGTTCTGTGTAACTCCTTACTCAATCGGGTGATGAGTCGCTCATGACTTTGTGCTTCTACCTCACTCCTACTCAGTTCTACTTCACAGTTCAACACCATGCGTGACAGTCAGTATAGTGCAAAAGAAATCAGAATTAGACTCCATACTCCTCTAACAATCTTTAAACCAAATTCTCATAAAAGTTGTAATAGGGATGAAGGGAGAGCTAAAGTAAAGAGCAAGGGGAAAACAATGAAGGGGACATAGATTAGATAAAAAATCAAAGTCCCTGGACTAATTGTGTTCACTAATTATAACTATTCTCATATTTGATTGAGGAAAAGATCAAGTTAAACTCAATTATGGGAATGATTAAAATAATTAGATCAAATTACTAAATATGTGGACTAATTACTAAATATGTGGACTGTGATGTAATTAAGAGTTGATGCACGATTATAGTTAAATTTATTAAATAAGTATAGATATTTTGTTCGTATTCAACCAATTATCTAATCGTTTGTAATTCCAGCTCCTAGAGCAATATTTAACTGACCCAAATGTATTAAGTTCAAATGATCATAGTGATATGAATAACTATTATACAAGGAATTGTATATTGAGATCTGACATATTTAAGATATAATATATAAATAGTACAAAGACTGATGTTTCCATCATTTATTATCAAATTAGATAAACATATAATGAGGAGTGTATGGGTGTTTACATGAATGTATATCTATGACTTATGGCAAGTTTTATACATGTTAGCAATTCCTTGTTAGGATTAGAGAGCCCTAACTTGCAAAACATGATGGTTGGAATTGGATGGTCTCCCAACCTCTATTGGAGGATGTACTCATTGTGCTGGATGTAGCCACTCTATGCTTAGGTTAAACACGATAATGGATTCCTCTCCATCATTCACATGGACGGAGTTCTCATTTGTGCATTGTTATTTTTTATTGAGATGAGATGGATATGCATAACGATATTGTGATTGATAGAGAATGATGTGTGCCTATCTAGTTATGATGACATGGTATGCAGGTAGATCATTTATTTTCAGTGATAATGAGTTATAAGAAATTCAAGTGCCAATTAGCATGAACCAAATCTGAGTGCTCCTATTTGCTGACCCCCCACATAGGTATTTACAATCTTTCATGTTATTATATGATTAAAATCGTATTTTAGGCTTGCATGATGATATTTTCCATCCATTGAACTCTATTCTTTTCTACTGGGCATTTATTCTCACTAAAATTGTTCTTGTTTTTAGATTGAAGCAGGAAGATGCAAGAATGCTCATGTTTGGCTAGTTGGGCTACATGGAGTGTTCATACAAAGGTCAAGTCTTTGGTAAAAGGGAGGAATTATTTCAAGATTTCGTTGTAATCATTTCGGGCACTATAAAGTTCTGTTCTTATGCTTATGATTTTTGGTTGTAACATATAGTAATACCAATCACATACTAGAATTTGCCCCTTTTGTTGATATTTAAACCCTTCATAGGATCAACCAACAGCATTTTTCATCTAAACAAGATCAGCTTCATCTCTTGCATGAGAAATGCAAGAAAAATGTGCCAAGTAAAATTATCAAACCCAATTGTGGCTCAGTCACATTTGAATGATGGAACAAGTATATTTTAAAGTTTACACTAATCGCCGTGGTGAAAGACTGAAATACATCAAAATTTGTCGCTCTTGATCTAAAATAAACCTAATGTGTTACCTCAATGGGCTACGGAAGTATGGTTATATCCAGCTAAAGTGAACTAACACAAGAAGATATGCAGTTCCAGTTTTCGATATACCAGAATCCAAGTGAAAACAGTCAAAGAAACTTCACTCCATTTTCAATATAGCTTTCACAGTACATGTTTGGCCATGGGGAAATTAGTGAGTTATTAAACTATACAATATCAACTTCAGTTGCCTCTCAAAATTTCATACTAGCTTTCTTACTCTTTATATAGTTGTTAAATTCTGCCGTGAGTTCATCCAAACTATATAAAAGGGATTGAACTCTATAATGACTACCTTGCAACTTAATACTGCTCTCGCACTTGAACGGTTAATTTTCCATAAGTGGTCAGTCTAGTTAAGTTTTTGCATTCAACAAACATATTTTAAAGCTACGCAATAACTCCAGTTGATTTCAAATCATTACTTGATCCATCCGTCCCCACAAATTAGGCATAGTACTCCAGAAACATAAAAATAGAAAGATTACAAGAGAAGGCAAAGCAGATAAATTCTCGCCATACCCTCCTTCGCTGGGACGGGTCTCGACCCAGACGAGGCGTCCGTCTCCAGCGATGGCGATGCCTCCGAGCCGCTTCTCTGCGCTGGCGACGACATCGGCTGTAATTGGGGACTTCCAGGAACCATATGGAGCCGTAACCTTCTCCCCGCCGACTAGGGGAACCGCCGCCTCCATTATCCAAAGGATCGGGGGCGGGTTTGCGGTGCTTCCACGACCGTCAGATCGAGATCAAACGGCGGATGCGGAGAGCGCAGCGCAGCGCACCGACTGATCCAGAGCCGATGAGGCGACCATCACTGAAGCGGTCGGGGATTTTAAATTCACATGACAGAAATGGGTCCGACTATCTGATGTGTCGTCTTACTAATCGTTTAACTTGTGGGGCCTTCAGATAAATAAAAATCTTTGGGTATGTTTTGGGTGGAGAGATGGAGTCAAACCGTGAAAGCATTACCAAGCTGTGTAATAAAAAGAAAAGAAATGATGATTCAATCCAAATTATTGATAAATTAATAAATATATTTCGTATCTAGGGATGGTAATGGATTTGTATAAATGGGTATTTACCCGTCCCAGACCCTGATAGGTCATTAGTGGGTTTTGCCCGTTGGATCGTGGGACGGGTATAGAAATTTAAAGTAAAAACCCTGTAGGGTTTGGGACAGGTCTAGGAATTTAGTCTAAAACCCGTCCCAAACCCGTTAAGAGTAAAATTACCTAAATACCCTTCATACTATTTAATATACATGGATAATTATGTCTTTTTATTTATACTCTAATTCTTAACCTATTGTAATATAAATAAATTAATAATACATTATGTCTTTTTAATTTTTAATCTATACCCTAAAGAATCTGTACTCACCCGATTCACCCAGTCACTTGACACTCGAACATCTCACTGCCCCCCCCCCCTTCCTCACATTTCGCTAGATCGCCGTCATCATTGAACGCCTCACTGCCCCGCCCCCCATTTCGTTAGATCGTCGTCATCGCTGAACGCCTCACCGCCCTCCCCCTCCCCCCTATTTCGCTAGATCGCCCTCTCGCCCTATACCTCAACCATCTGCCCGCACGCCCGCTCGCCGCCTCGCTGCCCCCTCCTTAGATCTCCCTCTCGCCACTCCTCAATCACACGATCTCTTCTCTTATGGCTGCCACTCAATCTCGACCCTGCGATCTACTCCGACGACTGCTTCTCCCGACGGACCCGACGCTGCGATCTCCTAACGCTGCAATGCGGACGTCGGACGCCCTTTGAACTTAGGTTTTTTTTTTACTTTTTTCTTACCTGCCACCTGCTCTAATCTGTTGATTTTTGCAAAGTTATTTATCTTGCTTGTTTTGTAATTCTTACCTGCCGCTTGCTCCTATTGATTCTTTGCATGAAGTCATTTTTTCTTCAGATAATTGATAGTCTTTACTAACTCTTGATAGTTTGATACTAGCTAAGATAATTGATTTTATTGTTTAAATTAGCTTACTGTTTATATGATTTATGTTTAGATGTTTGGAGGTAAATGTATTTATGAAATGTTCACAAAGATGTCTGAGTATGGATGTTAATGGATTTGTTTCTTTCTTTTGAAAAAGAATCAATTTTCATCATGCTTAGTTACGATCACCGACTCACCGGTGATAAGTAGGTAAATTGTATATATATATATATATATACTAATGGGTTTGGGACGGGTTCCTAGTGGGTATCCGTTAAGTTAGTGGGATGAGTTTGGGAATTATCCTTCAAAATACTAACGGGTTTGGGACGAGTTTAGGATTGAATTTTCTTAACGGGTTTGTGATAGGGATGGGCTGTGCCGTCCCAAACCCGCCCCAGTGCCATCCCTATTCGTATCTTTATTTATATCTAATTTATCTTAAACTTTCACATTTATATCCAGTATATATCACTTTTATATGTTTGTTAATGTAACAGTTAGTTACTGATATGATAGCCTAGGCAATATATATTAAAAATATATTTTTTTATTAAGATCAGTTGCATGATCATATGTCAGTGTATATACTAATAAAAAAATAAAAATATCAAACCTAAAACCTCTCTTCCCCCTCCATCCGACACCGCGTTCTCGTATACTAAGATTTATTTTTTTAAAAAAGAAAATCATTAGTATGTGCATGGTAGATCTTAATGGAATAATTTGTTTTTGATGCTAACTAGGTTACCATGTTAGCAAATAAGAGTTGTACTAATATACATTTGACGACGAATATAATTTATACAAATTCGAAAGATTGTGATAGATTGTGTAAATGAAAGGTTGGTGGGAGATTTATTAATTAATTGATCTATTTTTGAGGATAGATTCCTCCATTTTTCCTAATAAAAATGAGAATTGTGGAGTTGATGAAACTAAGAAGGATTATATTACATGAATTGAAAAATTTTATTTTTTTGCGCTAAATAATATATAAATAATGTCTCTAGTTATTGATAAATTTATTAGAATGATTTGGGATAAGATGATCATAATAATAAAATAGTATTTCCCTCAACTATAGAAGTTGGACTCATTACAATTCGTCTAAGTAATGGGCCAACTTTTCATTCTAAATCAAAACATATTGGTATTAGATACCATTGGATTTAGGGATAGGATTAGAGCTTGTTAAAAATCATAGTAACGATAATGATTCTAATATAATGACCAAGTCTATCATGGAAGAAGTTGATACTTTGTGGTCTCCTCCACTCCACATAGTCACTAAGGAGAATATTTTGGCGTTAGATTTTTTTTATTACGTTGGATGTCTCACCTTAACATCTTTGGTCACTTTTATTTCCAATGAATGGCAAGCTTATAAAATTGAAGAGATTCTGATATTAATGCTTTTTTATATTAGGGCACAACTAAGGTGGGTAGGAACATGAATTGTATAATATTTGTAATTTTTTTTAAAAAAAAGACTTGGACAAGAATATGAATAAGAAAGATTTGGCTAAAACTGTGAAGGCTTCGATCAAATATTTTTTTATTTTGTTAAAAGAAAATCATATTTTTGATTTTCATAGTTTGCTCGAATTTTAATTTTAGTTATCATAATTCTAAAATTTTTGTTTTAGTCACCACACTTTATTTTCATTTATGATTTGGTCCATATCATCACATGAGACCTAAACGGAATTGACGTGGATAACATATGTTGACTAGACATTGCTGACGTGGGCATACAAGAACCAACTTTGTAAACTATAAGGACTAAAATTAAAATTCAAGTAAACTATAGGGACCAAAATTATTATTATTATTATTATTTAAAAAATATAAAAATCATAAGATATTTTTAAATTTATTTATAAATAATTATAAATATTTAAAAATATTAAAATTGAGCGCATTATAATAATTTACGTTAATTTGAGTCGATTTAAACTGACGCCGTCATTAGGCGTCAGTTTTTATCCGTTAATTATCCTGATTTCGTGTGAATTCCGCAATGATTGCAGAATTCGAAAACCTGCTCTCATGATATACTCATCTCTTCACTGATCACCTCCTCACATCCATTTTGATCCTAATTAATTTGGCGCATTCAAAGCGGTTTAAATTAGATTTCGAACGTCAAAAAATAGTGACAACACCAAAATACAAGGTCATTGCTATGATTTTGTGTGCATTATTAAGAGATATTCAGAGATACAGAACATATTGTAAAATATTAATATGTTGTTTGTTCAATTAATGTGTTCAATACAAGAATACGAAATCAGATGTTTGTGTCTTAAAAAGAAAAAAATATGTCATCACACTTTTCAAAATAAAATCCAAAATAAATCACCTCAATTTATAAAAAAGTTTGTTTAATTTTAATATTTTTAAATATTATAATTATTTATAAAAA